>JAGIQG010000021.1:7498562-8867940 GCA_024679065.1 Sphyrna mokarran | reverse complement strand
AATACCCATCCCTTTTGGGCCGGTCTCGTCCTTTTCCATTAATAATCCTAAAAGCAGGACAGAGTTGTGATCACTATTTGACACCTTCTCTCCTACCTCGACGTCAACCACCTGGCCTGGCTCATTCCCAGAACCAAATCCAGTATAGCCCCATCTCTAGTCGGGCCATCCACATACTGCTCCAAGGACCCTTACCAAACACACTGTACAAATTCCTCCCGCATCCACTCCTACAGCCCTGGGCACGACTCCAATCTTACTCCAGGAAAATTGAAATCTCCCACTACTACCAACCCTATTTTTCCTACACGTATCTAGAAATGATCCCTGCATCATCCCTTCTTCCGCGGAACCCGCGGCTGTTGGCGGTCTGTATTACACCCAACTAGAGTAACCACTCCCTTCCTTTGTTCCTCAACTCCACCATAGAACTCAATTCCTAAATCATCCCATCTCGCCTCCCTCGCACTGCTATGACGTTGTCCTTACTAATTAAGCCACTCCCCCCCTCTCCTCACAACCCCAACTCTGTCACGCCTAAAACACTTATACCCTGAATATTCAATTGCAGTTTGCCCCTCCTTCAACCACGTCTCAGTCCCGCCACCACTTCTAAACTCCTCGTGAACATTATTGCCTTCAGTTCATCTGTTTTGCCAGTCACACTCCTCGCATTAAAACACATGCACTGAAGACCCTCAGCTCTTGGATATTCCTTTCTACCTACTGGTGTTACCTCCCTCTCTCTCCCACTCCCAGTTCCCGCTGTCTCCCCACCCTCCCTCCCTATTAGTTTAAACACTTCTGAAACACTCCAGCTAACGTACTGATTCCCATAGACATCTTCTACAGACCCATTTTTTAACTTCTTTACATGTGCAGTTATCATCTCCTTTTGCCTTGCACTAATATCCCTTTAGTCATTTGATCTTTCCTATCGCAAACCTTCCCTTTTGTACCCCACCATCATCCACTTTTTCTCTGGCATTTATACTAGATAAAAAACTTACATTTAAATTTTCGCTTCTGATAAAAGACCGCTAACCTTATACATTAACTCTTTCTCACTCCAGTCAAACTGTGAGTATTTCAAGCATTTTCTCTTTTTGTTTCAGATTTTTAACATCTGGAGTGTTTTGCATTTTAAGCATATTTAGGAGTTTGATTATTTCAGCAAAGTCCAAGTTTTCAAGCGTAGAATTTTTGTAAAATACATAATTAGAAGTAAACAAAATTATATACTCTGATGGTTGTTTCTGTGCAATTGCAGTAGTAGGAAAAGTATTGCATGAATTCAACTTTCATTTCTGTTTTTCCCTCACAGGTGTGACTATAAACATTGTAGAAATAAAAACTGATCCTGCATACGATGAAAATATTCCAGAGGGAAGAAACATTACCCTGACTTGTTCAGCAAATATTATTATACCTTCTGGTCAATCATCTCAAGTTTTGTACTTATTTTATAAGGGGGAAAAGAAGGATATTCTGCTGCAAAATGCTACATTCAGTGGGCCAAGTTTCAATTATACACTACAATCTGTTCGGGCCTCACATTCCGGATACTATAGCTGTGTCGTGGAAGCAGGAAGTCAAAAGAAAGAGAGTGAAGACAAATTTATAATTGTTAAAGGTATTGTAAAGTATGAAACATATGACAGATAACATGGAATATAAATAAAAAAATATAGTCTTTTTACATCACATCAGCACATCCTAAAACATTTTATGATCAGTGAAGTATTAAACAACAATATGACAATGATAAACATCCACTCCAGATATTGGTTGATGGCAAAGAATGAGCACTCCTTTGAATGTGTCAAGGAACTGTTTTAATATCTAATTGAGAGGGCAGAAAGGATCTCCATTTGACTTCTTATTCAAAATGTAATTGGCTTAATTGATAAGTTTGCGGATAACACAAAGGTTGGTTGATTTGCAGATAGTGATGATGACGGTCAGAAGGTACAGCAGCATATAGATCAGTTGGAGGCTTGGGCGGAGAGATAACAGATGTAGTTTATAATTCGGACAAATGTGAGGTAATGCATTTCAGAAGGTTTAATACAGATAGGAAATATACAGTAAATGGCAGAACCCTTAAGAGTATTGATAGGCGGAGAGATCTGGGTGTACGGTACACAAGTCATGAAAGTGGCAGTGAAGTGGAAAAGATGGTCAAGAAGGCATATGGCATGACTGTCTTCATCGGCCAGGGCATTGAGTTTAAAATTGGCAATTCATGTTGCAGCTTTATAGAACTTTAGTTAGGCCGCACTTGCAATATAGTGTTCAATTCTGGTTGCCACACTACCAGAAAGATGTGGAGACTTTGGAGAGAGTACAGACAAGATTTATCAGGATAGTGCCTGGTATGGAGGCATTAGCTAGGAGGAGAGGTTGGAGAAACTTGGCTTGTTCTCACTGGAACGATGGAGGTTGAGGGGTGATCTGATAGAAATCTACAAGATTATTAGGGGCATGGACAGAGTGGATAGTCAGAAGCTTTTTCCCAGGTAGAAGTGTCAATTATTAGGAGGCACAGGTTTAAAGTGCAAGGGACAAGGTTTAAAGAAGATGTACGAGGCAAGTTTTTTGCACAAGAGGATGGTGGGTGCCTGGAACTCACTGCTGGGGGAGATAGTGGAAGCAGATGTAATAGTGAGTTTTAAGGAGCATCTGGATAAATACATGAATAGGATGGAATAGAGGGATATGGTCCCCAGAAGGGTAGGGGGTTTTAGTTCAATCAGGCAGCATGGTCAGTGCAGGCCTGGAAAGCTGAAGGGCCCATTCCTGTGCTGTAACTCTTTAGGTTATTTAAAAGTGCAGCACACCCTCAGTGTTGCACTGGGGCAGGCTAGTTTGTGTGTTCAAGATGTTGAAGTGGGCCTTGAACCCACCAATTTCTATCCCAGAGGCGACAGCAATGCCACTAAAGTACAGTTTACACCAGTAATACAATTCCAACCAAAATGTTTCCAATCGTATTATTGTTGTCGAATAACATGCAGAAAGGGAGAACTCCTCTATGCATTATATCAAATGAAATCATAAAGCATTCATGGTGAAGACAGGACTTTTCCCAAGCTCCCAGTTAGAGCAACTATATCGATGTTTAAGAACAAAACTCAGCATTTCCCTTGTCAATATAATTTATTTAGTGCCCAAGCTATTACTGTTGTCTTTTTTTGGTTCTATTTTTACCAGTCTCAGCTCCTTTTCTTAAATCATGGCACCACCTTGCTCAAAGAGGGAAAACATCGATACACCCTTGTCAAGCTTGGCATTGCCTATGTCTGATCATCTGACAGAGAATAAAGCCAAACATGCAAAATGTAATTCTTGTTGCTATAGAATTTTAATCTAAAATCAACAGAGGTGAATTTTTTTATACACTGAACTTCATGGTGAGATAATTACTCTCCAAGAGGAACAACTGACTTCCATTAACTCAGTCAATTCTGTTTGTACTTCACATGGGGAATGCCTTGCCAGGCTTGAACACTCTGCTAATGAGTAATTGGACAGAGTGGTGCAGCTTGACAGTAAATTGGTCTCATTCACATCTATAGTGGACAAATTGACAATTAAAACTGAGGATCTTGAAGCAAGGTCAAGAAGATCCAACTTTATTTTTGGAGTGGGGAAGAACCGATAGGCCATATCCTACTGAATGCATGGCACAGCTACTAAAAGATGTCCTGGATTTGCCTGGATTCTGCTATTCGACAAAGCACATTGCAGCTTGCAGTTTAAGACAAAAACAGAGATGAGACTAAGGCCTTTCATTATTAAATCATATTACTATCATGTCAAGAAATTCTGCACATAGCTAGACAGAATGGTACCTTGCCCTATAAAGGCAACAAAATCTTTATTTTTCTGGATGTCACTAGCGGTAGATTGCTACTGAAAAACCCACTGAAAATATCAATGCGATTTAATCCAGTTGTTACCCAAATTGGATACTTAGAATGTTTGGGGAGAATTCTCACCCCACTTTGGATTGAAGTCTGTTCTTCCTTCTATTCCTATCCATTCTGATTAATTCAACCTTCCACCTTTGGTCCAGGTTTTTAGTTTGAAATTGTTAATGATGTTTTACTTAAGGGTAAGTTTGCTTTCTTTGGTTATCTGGTAAGGAAGCATCATGTTCCCAAATCTCTTTTTTCTTTTGAGCTACCTATAGATTGATAGTTTTGTCAGTAAACATTTTGTTTTGCTTTCTTCTCTTCATCCTGATAGTATTTTGATCTTTGTTTAAATGTCAATCCCATTTTAAAGAGCTCTGTTTCATGCATTTACATTATTCAAAGAATCTTTTGTCCGCCTTAAGCTAACATTAAAGCCATCTTGGGAGCATTCTAAGCTTTCTGCTGGTTGTGCAGTCGATTCTTTTCAGAGTGTATACTTCAGTGCTGTGTACTGAACAATTCAATTGAATTTTCTTCATCGACTCTACCTGTCTAGAGCTAGACTTGCTAGGATATATTCTGGACTGAGTTCTGTCTGTGTGAGATATCATTTGGCTCCTACAACACCGCTTCTTATGTTTAGGTCATGTTCGAGGTTGACTGCTTTCCAGTCATCTGTGTTCTCAACCTTTTCAAACATGTGTGGCAAATTTATTGATATTAACTGTATTATTGATATTTTTGAAATAATTCCTGACAAGATAGTTGTAGATCATCTTCAGTCAGATGCCTTGGCCTTGGCCTCAGTGTTTTCACGTCAACTTACTTCATTCAACTGGAAGTTTGCAATTTCACCTTCACACTTGCAATGGGTCAAGGAGATAATGATGTTTCTTAAATTTACAAAGAGTAAATTTACCTTATGCAGATAACTTGATTCAGTCTTACAACCTTTGATTTGCTATGTTGACATTTCCTTCTCCTCCATGAATTGAATAATTCTCTCTATTCTGCTTTATTTCCTTTGTCTCTTTTTTCACCATCTATTCTATTAACTTTTTCCTTTGCCTATATTTTACAATGTCCCTTTCTGTATATAAAAAATAAAGATTTTTTTTAAAAAAACACTTATTAATAGGCCGTTGATTATTTTGTTACATACAGCGAACATTGTCCCTTCAGAAACAAAGAAAGATTACATCACAGAAAGAGGCCATTCAGCTTGTCAAGCCCAGGCTAGTTATCTGCAGGAACAATTTATCTCATCCTATTCCCCTGCCTTTCTCTGTAGCAGAACACCCAAACTGCAGAACATCTCATTCGCCCGATGAAGGCTACAAAGACCGAAAGCTAGCAAGTTTACTATCAAATAAATCAGTTGGATTTAAAATTGGTGTTGTCAGACCTCTCCCTGTAGCCCCGCAGAGTATTGTCCTCCAGGTCGCCATTCAATTCCTTTTTGAAAGCTGTTTCCACCCTCTGACATGTAGTGCATTCCAAAATGTGACTTCTTGACACGTTGCAATTTTTTTTCATGTCACATAAGATTATTTTGTCTACTGCATGAAATCTGTGTCTCTAATCTGAGAATGGTTTCTCCTAATCTATCTAGATGCATCATGATTTTGAACAGGTCAGGGATTAACGTGTTCATTTTATACACGTTTAAATGAACATTGCAATTATGTAAAGGAGAACAACAGTGTAATTCCATTTAAATTAATTAATCTGGAGTAAAAAGCAGGCATCAGTAATGGTGATCATGAAAATACCAGACTGTTGCTTACTAATGTCCTTTAGTGACTGAGGAATGTGCAGAGATGTGAGGAGAGGACAGTTGAATGGCAGTATATGAATTGCTCCTGAGAAGAACCAGCATACACACAATGGACCAAATGTCAACGGGATTTCATGTTGATTAAAGCCTATGCTGTGGGAAACCCATAGCAGGGTGCACTGTTGGTGGGACCAGAAGATTCTGGAAAGTTCCAGCCTTTTTTTGTGTCAGATAAAGTATAGTGGAGGAGGTGTATGTGGAGGATAAGAACTAGCACGGATTGATTATGCTGAATGGCCTCTTGTAAAAGGAAATATAAAATGGGCTTTGGAAGTGCCAAAATGTGGACCATAAGGAAAAGCTGGAATAACTACATGTTTTTTTATCTGCTTAAGCATAAAAATGATTTCAAATGGCAGAGAATGTCATAATTTCTTGTTTGTATATCTTAGGAAACTTACAGAAGCCTCGACTCACTATCCATCCAATCCATGTGACTTTAGGAGATTCAATTGAGCTGAGGTGTACATCTGAAGAAATTCCTCCTCTGACCTTCATTTTCTTTAAATATAATGATAGACAAAAACCACAACGCTTCAGTGACATGAAAAGCAACAACAAATCTGCAATGTATCAACTGAAAGTGACACCAAAGACTGAGAAAAATTACAGCTGTAGAGTTGAAGTGAACGGCATCAATACTCAGTCAAATCACAGTGAAATAGTACAAATTACTGTACAAGGTAAGTTAACTCCAGCATCATGGAATACACAAAGTTAAAAATATTATTACATTTATTCGTGTAATTCTACGTATTACGAAGCATTTGTGTGGATTCCAAAATTTTACAGGGGTTCTTCTAGTCTTCTATTGTAATTTTTCTTTTAGCAATAAATACCAAAATTCCAGTTGCCTTTCTTATAACCTGCTGTACCTGCATACTAGTTTTCTACACTTCATGCACAAAGACACCCAGATCCGTCTGCAGAAGTATTCTGTAGTTTCCCTCCTTTTAAATAATAAGATCCCTTTCTATTTTCTGACCAAAATGGATAAGCTCATATTTATTCATGCTAAACTCCATTTGCCAAATTTTGATCCAAATACCTAACCTATTCGCATCCGTCATAAATTTCTTATTTCTCCACTGTCCCACTTATTTTAGTTTAGTTGAAGCAGGTACAGCAGATTTTAAGGGAGGAAATTGGAATTTTGGTATTTATTGCTAAAGAAAGAGAATATAAAAGTAGGGAAATGTTGCAGAATTCTGAAATGCAGAAGGATCTGGGTATCCTGAATCAAGAAAAGCTAATGTACTTGTTCACAGGTACTTAGGAAGATAAGTGGAATGTTATATTTTTTTGAAAGGAGAAAGGAATATAAAAGTAAGGATTTGGTGAGACCATATTTAGGGAATTGTGGACAGTTTTAGTCTCCTTACTAAAGGAAGGATATGAAGCATTAAAGAACAAAGAACAAAAAAAGTTACAGTACAGGAACAGGCTGTCTGGCCCTCCAAGCCTGCACTGACCATCTGTCCAACTGAACTAAAGCCCCTTATTCTTCTGGGACTATTTCCCCTGGCAGCGATTCCAGGCACCCATCACCCTTTGTAAAAAAACTTGCCTCATATCTCCTTCAAACATTCCCCTCATACCTTAAACCTATGCCCCCTAGTAATTGACTCTTTCACCCTGGGAAAAAGCTTCTGACTATCCACTCTATCTATGCCTCTCATAATCTTGTAGACTTCTATCAGGTCTTCCCTAACCTTCCTCGCTCCAGTGAGAACAAACCAAGTTTCTCCAGCCTGTCCTCATAGCTAATGCCACCCATGCCAAGCAACATCCTGGCAAATCTTTTCTGTACTCTCTCCAAAGCTTCCACACCCTTCTGATAGTGTGGCAACCAGAATCTAACATTATATTCCAAGTGCGGCTTAACTAAAGTCCTATAAAGCTGCAAGATGACTTGCCAAATTTAAACTCAGTGCCCCAGCTGATAAAGGCAAGCATGCCGTATGCCTTCTTGACTACCTTCTCCACCTGCACTGCCACTTAAGGTGACCTGTGTACCTGTATACCCAGATCCCTCTACCTATCAATACTCTTAAGAGTTCTGCCATATACTGTGTGTTTCCTATCTGTATTAGATCTTCCAAAATGCATTGCCTAACATTTGTCTGGATTAAACTCCATCGGCCCAACCTCCAACTAATCTATATCCTGCTATATCCTGTAATATTCCTCATCAATATCTGCAAATCCACCAACCTTTGTGTCATCTGCAAACTTACTAATCAAACCAGTTATATTTTCCTCCAAATCATTTATAAATATTATAAACAGCAAAGGTCCCAGCACTGATCCCTGAGGAATGCCACTTGCCACTTGTTCAGAAACAGACCCTTCCACTGCTACCCTCTGTCTTCTATGATCAAGCCAGCTCTGTATCCGTCTTGCCAGCTCACCTCTGATCCCATGCACCTTCTGCACCAGTTTGCCAGGCGGGTCCTTGTCAAAGGCCTTACTGAAGTCGATGTAAACAACATCCACTGCCCGACCCTCATCAATTATCTTTGCCACTTCCTCAAAAAACTCAATCAAGTTAGTGAGACACGGCCTCCCCTTCACAAAATCATGCCTCTCACTAATACATCCACTTATTTCCAAGTGTGAGTAAACCCTGTCTTGGAGAATCCTCTCCAATAATTTCCCTACACTGATATAAAGCTTATTGGCCTATAATTAAAAGCAGTTCAGAGAAAGTTGGCTCAGTTGATACCTGAGATTGGGGTTAACTTACAAGGCAAGGTTGGACAGGCTGGTCTTGTAGCCATTGGAATTTAGAAGATTGAGAGATGATCTTGTTGAAATATCCTGAGGTAATACGACAAGGTAGATGCCAAAAGGATTTTTTCCCTTATGGGAGACAGAACTAAGGCAGGCTAGAACTAGAAGAGACAGTTTAAGAATAAGAGTTTTCCTAACTATGTTGGAAATAAGGAGAAGCTTTTCTCTCCGGTGGGAGCCCTGAATCTTTAGAACTCTCCTGCAGAGAGCAGTGGAAGATGGATCAATTAATTATTTTCATCGGTTAGATATATTCCTGGCTAACAAGGGAGCCTAAGATTATGGGGATAGGTGGAAATGTGGATTTGAGCTCACAGTCAGATCAGCCATGGTCTAACTGAACGGTGGAGCAGGCTTTAACAGCTAAATGGCCTGATCCTGCTTCTAATTCATATGATTGTATGATCATCCCATGAAAGGATTTTTTTTTATTCAATCATAGCTAGCTCCTCAGCCCCTAATACAAATTCTACATTCATGCCAATTACATCTCTCTGAGAAAGAACCTCAATTTCCTGTTTGATCCCCAACTCATAACAACTCTAACTCAAAGCTACTCCATTATAAAAAACATTTACTTGCATTTTGTGTTTTTCTCTAACTCATCTGCCACTTAAACCCTGACCTGTGCCTGTGTCACCTCCAGCCCAATGCACTTTTTGGCTGGCCTCCCATTCTCAACTATCAGTAAACTTCAACTCAGCTAAATCTCTAATACCAACCCATCATTCCTGAACCTATTGACCTACTTGACTTTTGGTTACCAACATCCATAAATTAAAATTTTCATGCTTATGTTTAATGTCTCAAGGTATTTAAACCTCCCTATCTCACTAACATTCTAATTCCCTGCATGCCCAATACAAATACTCTCTTCCTTCGACTTTGGCCTTTTGTGTATTTCTGCCTTCACTCCATCAGTAATGCCTTGCCTTCAATTAACTAAGACGCCTTCTTCACCTTCTTTAGGACCCGACCATTTTGATCAAGTTTTTGATCACTTCGTTATTTCAGATTTAGTTTTTGTGAACCACTTTGAGACATTTTTCCAAACTTAGGTTGTCAAGTAAGTATGTGTTATTGTTGCTACAACTGCCTACATACGTGTGTTGAGATCATATTTATGGGTTCAGGTCATTAATATGTCCCTATCTTGCCGCAGACATAAAGCTGCCCTCAGCAGGATTTTGCACTTAGCTTCAGGAACAGTTTTATTTTTAAGATCTTTGTTTCTCAAATGCTCTCACTGGCAACCATGTCTAGTGATCCTCCATATGGGAATTGTTCCAGTGAATTCAGAGAAAATTTGAGATGGGAGAACCATAGAAAAATAGAAAGGTTACAGCACAGAAGAGGACCATTCAGTCCATCTTGTCCATGGCAGCCTGAGGACACTCTCAACTTCCTCCTCCCAGCTTACAGCACTTAAACTTGGAATCCCATTCCTACCTTTACCCATACATACCCATGCACCAAATACCTCCCGGATAACATTCTATCACCATTTATTCTCACAAGATACTCGAATGACAATGATAGTATTGCCCAGCTATCTGTACACAGTGATAAGGAATTTCAACTTTGGTTTGAAAGAAAGACACTTAAGTTTGAAAATGATGGAACATCTAACAGTACAATGCATTTCACACTGTGTGACAAAATATTAAAATTCAGTGCTGATATCAGTTCGTGCATGTGCGTGTTTGATTTTATCCTGATGGTCAGACAGAAGTGTGGCACAAAGGCTGAAGCTCCAAAATTATTCTGGAATTTCCATCATATTCTTGCCATAATCTAATGGAATCTACTCACAGCCTGCAAAAAATCAAGCATGCAAACTTGCCAAAATTTCTGGGATTATCAAGGCAGTCTTATAAGGGGCAAAACTTCAGATCTCCCATTATAAGAAAAATAATACAGGAATGTTGGTAATCTGATGTGTGAAGACACTCTAAACTAGGAATTCCCACAGCCATATATCTTTTCATTTGATTTATTATTGTCACTCATTTGAGGCAACAGTGAAAAAGTATTATTTCTTGCACACTATATACAGACATAGCATACCATATATAGAGAAGGAAAAGAGACATTGGAGAATATAGTGTTACACTCATAACTAGAGGTTAAGTATCGATGGTTGATGTACCAAATGGGTAGAATTCTGCCAAAAAGTGATAAGTGTCATTTCAGCGAGAAAGCCAGTGTGATTCGGTGCACATCAGATAGTAGTTTTCCAACAGTCATTTTTTTTGAGATAGTGGTAAGTTTCAGTTCTGGGAGGGGTGGGACTGAAACACACCCGTAAGCCCAGCTTTAAAGAGATTAGGTTCTGTTTTTGAAGGACATCTGTCTATCCCTCAGGACATTTCACAGTAACTTCATTGCAATGTTAATGTAAGCCTACTCGTGACACTAATAAATAAACGTTTTAAAAAAAAACTCAGACCCTCTAGTCATTGATAACATGTTTCCCCATCCCCTCCTCAACAAAGATCGCTGGCATTGGGGCCCTCTTAATGGGTTTTCCTTCGTGACCCTACCACTTGCTCCCCTTTATGCCCCCTTTCGTATATCACCCCTTCATGCCTCCCACACAAACTCCACTCCACACAGGCTGTACTCCCATTCAGGCCCCGCCCACTTGGCACAGCCCAGCTGGCATACCAACGGTGCCCAACTGGTAAATCTTGGCTGTCCACTGTTGTGCTGATTGATGTGCCTGGCCATGCTCCCAATCACTTAGGAGCTCACCAGCTGACTGTTGAGGATTTTAGCAAATTCAATACGCAATCTTCTACCTCCCCTGGAATCAGGGCTTCGGGGCTCTGGCAGGAAGTCACATCAGCATGAATCACTACTGATCCCCACTAGCATGCCAAATTTGCTAATGAGATTGAAATCTAGTCAATCTCATGCAAATCGCCCACACACCCTTTTAGAACATAGAACATAGAAAAACTACAGCACAAAGAGGCCCTTCGGTCCAGAAGTTGCACCGATAATATTTCCAGCTACTAGGCTTACCTATAATCCTCAATCCTATTAAGTCCCATGTACTCATCCAGAAGTCTCTTAAAAGACCCTATCGAATTTGCCTCCAAAATACCAATGGCACCAATTCCACATTCCGACCATCCTCTAAGTCAAAAACTTATTCCTGACATCTCTCTGTACTTACTCCCCAGCATCCTAACCTTGTGTCCTTTTGTAGCAGCCATTTCAGCCCTGGGAAAAAGCCTCTGAGAATCCACCCGATCAATACCTCTCAATATCTTATACATTTCTATCAGGTCACTCTCATTCTTCTTCTTTCCAAGGAGAAAAGACCAAGCTCTTTCAACCTGTCCTCATAAGTTACCACCCAATCCAGGCAACTTGTAAATCTCCTCTGCACCCTTTCAATGGCTTCCATGTCCTTCGTGTAATGAGGCGATCAGAACTGAGCACAGTACTCCAAGTGGGGGCTGACCGGGGTCTTATAAAACTGCAGCATCACCTCCCGACTCCTAAACTCAATTCCTCGATTGATAAAGACCAGTACACCGTATGTCTTCTTAACCACAGCCTCTACTTGCGAAGCCAATTT
This sequence comes from Sphyrna mokarran, assembly GCA_024679065.1. NCBI lineage: Eukaryota > Metazoa > Chordata > Chondrichthyes > Carcharhiniformes > Carcharhinidae > Sphyrna > Sphyrna mokarran. Next base: position 8,855,801 of record JAGIQG010000021.1, on the reverse strand, counting down.
GAAAGCCCTATGAACCCAGACCCCAAGATCCTTCTGATCTTCCACACTGCTAAGAGTCTTACCTTTAATATTATTTTCCTATTTGACCTGCCAAAATGTACCACCACACATTTATCCGGGTTGACGTCCATCTGCCATTTCTTCACCCAGTCTTGCATTCTATCTATATCACGCTGCAGCTTATAACATCCCTCCAAACTATCCACAACACAGAAATCATCAGCAAACTTACCAACCCATGCCTCCACTTCCTCATCCAGTCATTTCTAAAAATCACAAACAGCAAGGGTCCCAGAACACATTCCTGGAGCACTCCACTGGTGACCAATCTCCATGTAGAAAAAGACCCTTCTACAACCACTCTTTGCCTTCTGTGGACAAGCCAGTTCTGGATCCACAAACCAACATCCCCTTCAATCCCATGCCCCCTCACTTTCTCAATAAGCCTTGCATGGGGGACCTTATCAACACCTTGCTGAAGTCCATATAAACCACATCTATCACTCTTCCTTTGTCAATGTGTTTAGTCACATTTTCAAAAAACTCAACCAGTCTTGTAAGGCACAACCTGCCTTTGACAAAGCCGTGCTGACTACCTTTGATCATACTATACTTCTCCAAATGTTCACAAATTCTGTCTCTTAGGATCTTCTCCATCAACTTACCAACCACTAAGGTTAGACTGGGCTATCTCTATTCCCTTTCTTGAATATAGGAGCAACATCCGCGATCTTCCAATTCTCCAGGGCCTCTCCCATCTCCACCGATGATGCAAAGATCATTGCCAGAGGCTCTGCAATCTTTCTGGGCACGATCCAGTTTGCACCATTATAAAAAGGCCAGGAGAATTGCAAACTGATTTGCGCAGGATGCAAAATGGATTATTAGGCTCACACACTATTTATGGGATTGGAACAGTGAGGTCAGAGAGTTGATCCCAAAATATATTGCCCTAAGAAGAGATGAGCTCCATCCTAGTGAAACTCGGTCAGGGTAGCAAGGCTAGACATATTTGTAAAATTAAATGAAGATAAATATCCTTTCATAGGGACTTTTTGAGATCTTTGGACAGTGCCTGGTAATTTTTCCACTTCTGCTCTCCCTTACGCAGAAAAAGCAAACATGCACTAGATTTTCCAGCTACGTAGTGCTGATAACCACAGAAACTGATGATCTCCTCCAAATTAGATGGCTTACAACTTACCCCATAAACCTGCAGGTCATAGATTGATTATCAGGGTCTAGAAGCTGCTTCATTTTAACAGGAAAAGGAAAATCAGCAGTTCTTTTCAGCTGGTATACTCTCAGCTATGCTCTTGGGTAAGAATGAACAAACAGGGAAGTGACATACTAAAAATCCTCCTGTAAAGATATCAGCACTTTTACCCATGGTTACTCACTGCACCTAATTTACATTTCAGATCCATTTTCAGATCCTATCATAGAAATTGAACCATCCAAAGGAATATTTGAAGGCGATAATCTCATCATTAAATGCTTGGTTCATTTTACATCTTTGTTTTCTGATATACAACTTCAAACAATCATTGTGAAGAATACAACTCCAATAGCCACAAATACTACTGTTGCTGTATTTACTAAAACAGCAACTACAAATGATACAGGAGAATACGAGTGCTATGCAAATTGGAATGGTGCATCGAAAATGACAAAAAGACATGTGATTGTGAAAGGTAAGACTTATGTTTACTTGATTTGAAAAAATACACAGCCCAGAAAGATTGAGCAATGTTGTTGGTTTCAGGAATCAAACTTGGTAATGGAGCTGGGTTTGCAGACAGTGGTCTTTGTTCAGGAACATATGATTCAGGTACAGGAATAGGCCATTCAGCCCTTAGAGTTTACTCAAGGCTTCGCTTGCTCTCAGATACCTACCAAAATTATATCAGTGGAGCAGGAGAACATTGAACCTTACAGCACAGTAACAAGCCCTTCAGCTCATGATGTTGTGCTGAACATGATGCCAAATTAAACTAATCACTTCTGCCTGCCCTTGGTCATATTCCTCTATTCCTTGCATATTCACGTGCTTATCTAAGAGCCCCTTAAACTCCACTATCATATTTGCCTCTATCCCCCCTGGCAGAACATTGCAGACACCTACCACTCACTTTGTAAAAAAAACTTGCCCTTCACATCTTCTTTGAACTTTCCCCTCTAACAGTAAGTGCACGCACCCTAATACTAAACAGTACAACTCTGGGAAAAAGTTTCTGACTGTCAATCCTATCTATGCCTCCCGTAATTTTATAGACTTCTATCCAGTCTTCCCCCAACCTCCACTGCTCCAGAGAAAACAATCCTAGTTTGTCTAGCCTCTCTTTATAGCTCATGCCCTTTAATCTGAACTGCATCCTGGTAAACCTCTTTTGCAACCTCTCCAAAGTCTTCTCATTCTTCCTGTGATGTGGTGACCAGAATTGAATGTAATTCTCAAATTTTGCCTAACCAAACTTTAATAAAGAAGGCCAAAGGAAATTCACTGAGGACAATCTTACTGGTGTGGCAACTCATTAAGATTGGGCGGGAGGCAAAAACACTGGGCTTGTGCCCAGTTTCTTGCAATGAAGCCGGTCCTGTTCTGGCAAAATCAGCCTTGCACCCAAGAACAGTGAGAGGCTAATTTAAATATTCATTGGGTATTTTAAATTAATTAGTGAGCTCCAGACACTATTGTTCGGGTTCACGTGTTCTTACCTGCTTGCCAGTGGAAGTTCTCATTGGCAAAGATCATTTACCTTCCTCACCAATAGGGACCTGATATGATGGCCTTGTGATGGGACTGTAGCCCATTGAAGCCCCCCCAAGTGGTAGGGGGCAGGGACGAACAGTGCCCTTTGGCACCCTGGCTCTATCTACTGGACTGTGCCAAGTGACTGCAGCCTAATGGGAAGGGATGAATTCTAAAGGGGCAGGGCCCATAATGGGGTGGGACCCTGATGGTCCTGGATATCATTTCCCCGATTATCACCTTGGCCGATCCCCAGCCCCCTGATCAACCCCCTCTGATCCAATATTCTCAGCTGATCTCTATATTGGAAACCTTCAGCTAATCATCATCTTTGATCCTTCCTCCATGCTGATCAATGCCCTAAACCCCCTCTCCCGACAGATCAGCAACCCTAACCCTCTCCTATTGATTGCCGCCCCTGATACCCTCCCAAGGTCGTTCATCATTCTCCATTGACCCTGGCCAATCGCCACTTTCCACCCAAAGCTGGATATTGATCCCCATCCCAAATCGTCACTCCCGATTCACTACCCCTACATACCTTCTATACCTTCTGCCCCTTACTTTAAATCTGTGCCCCATGGTTAATTACACCTTTACTAAGAGAAATGTTTCTTCCTATCTACCCTACCTATGTCCCTCATAATTTCTGCATGTCAATCAGCCATCTCTACTCTAAAGAAAACAAGATGTAGAGATGCCGGCGTTGGACTGGAATAAACGCAGTAAAAAGTCTCACGTCACGTAGAACTTTCCACACACCTGACAAAGGAACACCATTTCCAAAAGCTTGTGGAATTACTATCAAATAAACTGTTGGACTTTAATCTGGTGTTGTGAGACTTCTTATTAAAGAAAACAACCCAGCCTAGCAGTCTCTTGTCGTAATTGAGTGGAGAGGAAGAAGCGCCGAGAAGCACATTACAATGTGCGATGGCAAGATTTTGTATCAATTCTTCATTTAACCTAACATAAACTGAGAAGGGACTTTCCCAGTCTCCGCTTACTGAAAACCCTATATTGGATGGCCAAAGAAACAAAGATTTGCAACTTGTGCCAAGCTCTCTGTGGGCTGAAAGGTTTGCTGTGGCTCAAAGGCTAGCTTCTAGACTGCTTCAAAATTCCTCACAAATTAAAAGAAATTTGTCCCAAATTTGGCTATTTCCCTTTAAGGTGGTTCTATCCCTTAAAATTGCAACTGATGTGTGTTTGTCTCATTAGGTTAGCGTCTTCCACAAGGTCAAAACTGCACAAGCAGCTAGAGTAATTATGCACAAAGACTGGCACTACTGGCTAACATTGCCTTGATCATGTTACATTGGGCCATGAATTTGGCTTTATAATACTGGACACATGAGACAGTTGTCTGATAGAATTTGTTTTTCTTTTATAACAGTACCAGTGTCTGAACCAACTTTGAAGTCAACACCCACTGCTGATAATGTGGTAGCAGGTGAAACTTTGAATCTTTCATGTGCAGTGTTGAAGGGAACTTATCCAATAACTTACAACTTTTACAAAGCTACATCAAAGGCACCTTTATATCAAATAACGTTAAATGCTACTGAAGCAGTCCATCGCATTAACTCAGTTAACATTGAAAACCAAGGAATGTATTTCTGTGAGGCATCAAACACTGCAAATCAAATAAATCGAACAGAAAGGAGTCAATATGTTAATATAACTCTGAAAGGTAAGGTAAATGGATCTGTTTATTTGAAATAAATTTCTTTGCATAGAAATGGACCAGAAATCCTGCTGCAGTAACTATTAGCCAAACTATCGCTTGGTAACGTAGAATTTGAATATTGCTGAAAAAAGAGAAATGTTACCAAAATTTTTGTCTTACACTCATCAGGACAAATGTAAGAATACCAAATTTCAAATAATCACAACCATTTATACTGCTGGAAAAACCGTGTTGATTAGTTGGCAAGTGGGCTGATTGACTGAGGTGTTGCCAGGATGAAAGGAACAGAAAACTAGAATAGCTAACAGCTGCACTAACAACTATTTAAGATTATCAACTGAGATCATAAAATGGTTCATTTACACTTGCTAGAATTGGCATACATTCATATGTAAAGGCTTATTCTCTGAAAGCAAAAGGATTATGTTTAAGTTTATTGTCTTTTTTGAATTACCAAGCTTGGACAGTCTATAGTTTTTTATTCCATGATAGTGCCTCAACCAACCAGACAAAGGCAAATTATTGCAGGTGCTGGAAAACTGAAAGAAAATAGAAAATGCTGGTTAAGCTCAGCAGGTCTGGCAGCATTTGTAAGAAGAGAAAAAGAGTTAACATTTTGAGTCAGAGTCAAAACATTGATTCTGTTTCTCTTTCCACAGATGCTGCCAGGCCTGCTGAGTTTATTCAGAATTTTCTGTTTCTACCGCAATAAATCAGAGCCATCTTGTCAGCCAATCATTTGCTCTTTCTCAATGGCTGGTTATGAGCTGATAGGAAAAGAGCAGTGATATTGTTGAATATTACTTTAGGGCAGTAGAGAAAAATATCAACATATTCTCCTTCTTTCAAAGCACTGATCGAAGGGCAGTGAGGGAACAACTGTCACCATGAAACAGGTTTCCAGATGCCAACAACACTCGAAGCTTGGCATCATCCAAGACAAAGTAGCCCACTTGACTGCTACCCCTTCCACAAACATTAATTCCCTTCACTACCAATGAACAGAGGCAGCCATGTGTGCCATCTACAAGATGCTCTGCAGGAACTCACCATGGTGCTTTAGACTCTAAACCCAAGACCACTACCATCTAGAAGGATAATAGAACATAGAACATTTAGCGCAGAACAGGCCCTTCGGCCTTCAATGTTGCACCGACCACTTAAGAAAAACTTAGCAGTAGATATCTGGAAACACCACCATGTGGAAGTTCCCCTCCAACTATTCACCATCCTGAATTAAAAATATAAGTTTATTTATTAAAGTTTATTTACTAGTCACAAGTAAGCTTACATTACACTGCAATGAAGTTACTGTGAAATTCCCCTAGTTGTACAATCTGGCACCTGTTCAGTTGAATTCACCTAACCAGCATGTCTTTCAGAGTGTGGGAGGAAACCGGAGCACCCAGAGGAAACCCACTCTGACACAAGGTGAACATGCAAACTCCACGTAGACAGTGACCCAAGCCAAGAATTAAACACGGTCTCTGGTGTTGTAAGGCAACAGTGCTAACCACTGTGCCACCATGCTACCTCACATATCCTCATTCCTTTACTGTCACTAGGTCAAAATCCTGGAATTCTTTCCCTAATAACATTCTGGGTGTACATACGTGTAAGGGCCTGCAGAGGTTCAAGAGTGCAGCTTATCACCATCTTCTGAAGGACAACTAATGATGGCAATAAATGTTGGCCTAGAGAGCAATGCCCAAATTCCATAAATATTTTAAAAATGAGTGATACAAAGTGAGATAATGATGGTATTTCCTGCCCTCTCTAATTAGAGCTTTTTTTGTCCTCAAGTACTTTTACACTGGGACAATTGGAGCAAAGATGCAATGATTGAAAAAGGAAATGTTATAAAGAAAAAAATTGGCTAGTCAGTGCAAAGCAGAGGCGATTGAAAAATTCTACTTGAAATGGACTGGAATTTCCTAAATAGTACTTGCACAGAAATAGTGCTGAAATTTATATCAGTTCCTATGGAACAATATAAATAAACAGCAGAAAATTTTCAAGGGCAAATCTCAGAAACGCCACACATAATTAAGGCAGTTTGCAGGAGTAACAATGTTTTGTGCAAAACCAACAGTTACATACAAATTTCCTAAAAGAATCACTCTTACACCATAATTAGGCATAGATTTCCAGGAAATTCTAAGCCTATGTATTTACATTCAGGCATCCCAATCTCTAAGGCAAAATATCAATTAATAGCCCCATTTCTAGTATCATGAAGATTGGTATCTATTATTGGCAACTATGGAGAAGGTTAAAGCTGTTAGAGATCACAATCTATTAATAGTAACTGTCGACACATTTATTGCATGGTGTGCATATATTTTGTAAACTGATATTAGAATATTTATTCTACTTTTTAAAGATAATTCAATATTTAAAGGAATTCAAATAATCAAAGAGATTTGTATACTATTGATTTGTCTATGAATAGTCTGTGCGTGTGTAATTACTAATGTTTAGTAAATAATTAAATTGCAGCTTTCAAATTTTGTAATTCTAACAATACACTGCTCATTAACTCTCTAACCAGTGTAAGCACTAATGGAAGCCTCATCAAACAGAATATTTTTCAACATACCATTGATGCTTTGAAAGGTATTGGACATATTACACTTTCCCTATCACCTTTAGCTCCTTCACCCACAATGTTTCCAAATCAACATTTATTCCCTTAATGAATGACAGGGCATTTACAATTCCTTTACTCATGATAGAACAATCGATACTACATTGCCAGATGTAGTATATAAGAATAACAGTTTTTTAAGAATTAATTTGTACTCATCAAATAAACCATGGCATGCCTAGCGAGCTTAAATTTTTTTCTCATTTGATTCCACATCAATATCAGATTAAGTATTAAAGTTTCCTCTTGCCTGGATCAAATTTCTTAATTCTGAGTTAAGAGTTGTGGTTCTATTGCAGCTGTGAATTACTATTTTTGAAAGAATCTCTTTTTTTTCACTTAAAATGCTAACTGATGTCAAAATATATGCAAAGGTTTGTTGTCAGTCCTTGTTTACTGAAAATAAGACAGTAGCTCAAAGTCATTTCATTTGAAGGGGTTAGGTTTTTGCCTTCACTCCTGGTTTGAGGTTGAATCAGAGAGCTTTTACCGAAACCACTGAACTCGTGGAAGGAAAATCTAATGAGTTTTGTCAAGAAGAGAAATCATTTCCACCAGATATACGTTTGGTATTTACTAAACTATGCCCATGAGCTTTTTTTTTGCTGCAATTGTATAGGGCATTGGTGAGGCCACACTTGGAGTTTTGTGCGCAGTTTTGGTGTCTTTCCTGACGAAGGATGTCCTTGCTGTAGAGGGAGTACAGCAAAGATTTATTAGCTGATTCCTGGGATGGTAGGTCTGTCATATGAGGGGAGATAAGGATTGTATTCACTTGAGTTCAGAAGAGTGAGAGGGGACCTCATAGGATCTTATAAAATTCTAACAGGTTTAGGCAGGTAGATTCAGAAAGAATATTCCTGTTGGTGGGGGAATTCAGAACTAGGGGTCATAGTTTGAGGATAGGGGGTAAACCTTTTAGAACTGAGATGGGGAAAAATTTCTTCACCCAGAGGATGAGGAATTCACTACTACAGAAAATAATTGAGGCCAAAACGTTATCTGATTGCAAGAAGAAATTAGATATAGCTGTCAGGGCTAAAGGGATCAAGGGATATGGGAGGAAGAGGATCAGGATTATTGAATTCGATGATCAGCCAGGATCAAAATGAATGCTGGAGCAGGCTTGAAGGGCCGAATGGCCTATTTCTGCTTCTAGTTTCTATGTTTCTGTGCCTGCAACATTAAATCCTTTATTTGTGAATGTTGTCTGATTTGCAGAGTGTTCAACATTTTCTGCCCTTGTTTCAGATGTTAAGCTGTCAATCTTTTAATTGCCACCTTGGTTATCTGCTAAATGTTTTCTGAGAAGACTTGATTGAATTCAAAGAGTTTTTATTTTTACTTGGTAGCAAATGAATTGTTTTGGCCACTATTGAATGGGCCCCTACACCTTTTGGAATATTTTACTAGCTGTGTTTATTAGCCACATATACTGGTGAAGTTATTCGAATCATCGGAACAACCATGCCTCCAGTAAGCTACAGACAGCAGGACCAAATTTAATTTGGTGTGACTGGTTACAGGAAATTAAATTAAACTGGCTGGTAAAATTTAAAACAAATGAGAGGAAGTCTGCATGAAGTCCTCCGAAAATACCAAGAAATATTTCACTAACTAAGATTTGAGGAAGATCAAAAATTTAAAGTCTAAGATCCACATTGATCCTGAAGCAACCCTGAGATTTTAAAGAGTGAGACCTGTGCCCAGTGTTTTACCTGAAAAGGTTGAAACAGAGCTTACATATGTAGAAGACTTAGACATCATCCAGCCCTTGTCAGAGAAGGCAACATCTATTATACACGTAATCAAACAAGACAAGACTGTCCATATACGTGGGAAACTACAAGCTGATGGTAAACCAGGCCATGAAGCTGGTTGGTATCCCAATCCCAAAATAGATTATCTATATGCAAAGTTGACTGGGGGTCTAAAGTATACCAAGTTGGACATGCGCATGAGGAAATAGTGGAAAGTGATGCGACAGTACAAGAATAGAGTCAAACTCTAGAAAATCCAACCCAATCTACCTCTGCTGTTGACTTATACCCAGCTGAGCTATGTCTGTCCCAGAAGACTGAGTTTCTAATGGACGGTGTTAAAAATATTTATTATAGTCAGTGATGTGTAAATAATTTAACTCTTCAATATATTGTGTAATAAGGAACGTAAAGGGGGAGGGATATAATAATGAGCCCTTTAAGGGATGTGTGTCTGGAGGGTCATGTAACCCAATCATCTGTTGGATGGGGAGTGTGGAATCCTGGGGCTGAGTACATTAGAATCAATCCTAGAACTGAGTACAGAAGATGTACATTGAAGCACTCTGCACATTGTTTGAGTTGGTGAATAAATAACTTGTTGTTAATCTGGTGATCACCAATCATTATGATGAAATTTAAGTCAAGAAGATCCGTATCCAGGAGGGGTATTTATAAACGATGGTGTTGTTGTGACATTAATACTGCTGTCTGTCCTAACCGGGAGGGGGAGGGATGTTCTGCAACTAGGAAGTAAGCTTGACAAGTTACTGCACTGTATCTTCTAGATAGTACATACTGCAGCTGCAGTATATCAGTAACAAAATGAATGAATACTGAGTGTAGTTGATGCTGAACAAGCATGGTGCTTTGCTCTAATCTGGATAGCATCACATATTTTGGTCTTATTGCATCAAATTCAAAAGACATATTCCATCACACTTTTGAGCCATGTAAATCACCCAACACATTTTAGTTACTGAACGAAACAGTACAGGACAGCAGGAAATAATTATTCAAATATGAATTTAAATTGATATTTCTACACCATCAGATTCATGAGGCTTTTTGAGAAAATCCAGACTTGCACATTCACTATAGTTATTTTGGCCCAGAGGGAATATATTTTTAATTAACCAGTGAATCATCACTGAATTGTGTTTTTTTTTATGAAAACATGTTACTACTATGTGCCGGAAAAGCCTCTATTGTAAGCTGTGTCTTGTAACATACAGAATTCGTTGATCAAAAAATACTACAGATATATAGATTAATTAAACAGAGCTGGAAATTTCTCAACTCAATTTTTGAATGAGATTGTATTTCCAACCATCAAAGGCATTTCCTGTTACTAAAAAAAAAATCTATGCCCAACTGACAATCCAAGGTGAAAGAGAAAATTAATTATTTTAAATCAGAAACAAATGCATTAAAAAACACCATCCCAAGATTCCTTAGAATGTTTCTTATAAATTAAACAATTTTTTCCACAATGCACCATTACATAAGGCAACAATTGCAAGTTATTGGTGTTATTTCTATTTAAACATCCTATTAATGCTTGGAACTATGATTTTCTTTGTTGTTGCTACACTCTTACTGCAAGTTGCAGTAAGTAACTCCTGTTACCTGATTGATTATAGCGCTCTCTGCATCTAGCTTCAAATCACAAAAGTAACTGTTAATGCTGGGGATCTAAGGTGTCAAGTTCCATTCTATATGTAAATAATAAGCTCTGTTGTTTTATGTATTAATGGTTTGCTGTTTGTGTTGCTTTGCACTTACATCTTTATTATGTTATTTCATCAGCTAAAATAACCATAAATTAACCTGTCCCATGTTTACTGTAACAAAGATTGCAGGTTCTATGCAATCCTTTTATTCAGTTTCTATAGTTATTGTATGATTCAAAATATTATAACTGTTATACATTTTTAGTATGATAATGTTATAAATTGGAAAATAGTTTTCAAATACTAAAATACTTTTTCCATCAATACACTAAAAAGCAGAGCTATTGATACTTTCTATGGTATCTTCAGTCACCATGTGTTACAAGTAATTGTCAGCCTTGGTGTACTGGTATCATTGTTCCCTTTCAGTCATGATGCTGGGGGTTCTTGCCCCATTTTAGAGATTTAAGCACATAATGTACCACATTATGCTCTCCTGTTGGAGTCTGGTAGTGCCATCTTTCAAATAAAGTGTGAAAAAACCCCAACTGAGCTCTCAAGTGGATCAAAAAAATTCTATTGAATTATTGAAAAAAACAGAGGAATTGATTTAGCCTAGAACATAAAAAATAGGAGCAAGAATAGGCCACCTAGCCCCTCGAGCCTGCCCCGCCAATCAATAAGATCATGGCTGATCTGAAGTGGATCAGTTCCACTTTTCCACTTTCTCCCCATAACCCTTAATTCCCTTGTCTATCAGAAACCTATCTACTGTGATTTAAATATAGTCAGCGAGGTAGCCTCCACCACTTCAATGGGCAGAGAAGTTCAAAGATTCACCACCCTTTGAGTGAAGAAGTTCCTCCTCAACTTCGATTTAAACCGCACCTAGCCCACCCTCCCCCACCCCCCCCCACCCCTCCCCCCCACCTATTTTGAGGCTGTGCCCTCTAGTCCTGCTTTCTTTTCTAAGTGGGAAGAATCTCTCTACCTCTACCTGGTTTTACAAAGTGGGAAGAATCTCTCTACCTCTATCCATTCCCTTCATTATCTTGTATAATATGATCTATAGTCTATGATCAACACCACAAAAAGATAATCAGTTATTCATTTATCTCATTGCTGTTTGTGGGAGTTTGTCCGCAATTTTTCTTTTGATAGTTTCATTAGAACACAAAACACAATAAATAGGAACAGGAATAATCCACATGGCCTGTCAAGCCTGTTCCATCAGCATTTAATAAAATCATGGCCGACCTTCAGTTGCAAATCTATTTTCTCTTCTGCTTCCTATGTCCCTTAATTCTGGAGAGACCAAAAGTCTGTCTATCTCAGTCTTACACACATTCAGTCATGTACTCAACAACCCTCTGGAGTACAGAATTCCAATGATTCACAATGCTTTGAGTGAAGTAATTTATCCTCATCTTGGTCCTGAATGATTGGCCCATAATCCTCAGATTGTTTCTGCCCATTGGGCACAATCTCTTAGTGTCTACCCTATCAAGCCTTCTCATATTTTTGTGGACTTAATCAAATCACCTCTCACTCTCCTAAACTCCAGGCAATACAAATCCAATTTACTTAGCATCATATGACAACTCTCTCACCCTAAGGACCAGTTTATTAAACCTTTGCTGTATTGCCTAGGATGCAAGTGTGTTCGTTCTTAACATGAAGATCAAAACTGAACACAATATCAGTAGTCTCACAGAACAGTTACAGTTGTAGGAATTCACATTTATCCTTGTATTTCAATTCCCTTTCAATAAAGGCCAAAATCAATGTTTCAAACATTTAAAAAATATTCTGTGTTTCTATTCTAATGAATAAAGTAAATAATCTCGCACTTCTCTACATCATATTCCATTTTCCATTTCATTGTCCACCCATTTAACCTGTCCATATTTCTTTGCTGCTGTATCATCCCCACAGGTTGCCTGCCCATCAGCAAACTTTGATACATTACTCTCTGTCTTTTCATCTAAGTTGTTAATATTGATGAGAACAGCTGAGGTCTCACACTCTTGGGGCACTCCACTATTCACTGACTGCCAACTTGAAAAATCGCCAAGTATGCCAATTCTCTGGTTTCTATCCATTAACCTGTATTCTACCCATGATAAAATAATATCCCAAATTCCAAGAGCCCTTATCTTACTTTTTTGACATCCTATTGACTACTTTTTGGAAATCCAGGCATACTACTTTTTTAGGGAAATGCTTCTCTAAATGTTCAGGCAGCATTTAATCAGCCCTACAGTTTAAATCCTCAAAAATGCTGATATATTTATCAAAAAGAATTTCCCCTTTGTAAAACCTTGTTTACTTGTTTCAATCATACTATGCTCTTCCAAGTACATTGTTAAGACTTCCTTAAAAATAAAATACTGCATTTTCCCAACAACTGATATTATAGACTAACTGGCCTGTAGTGCCAGTTCTCTCCTCTCTCTTGAAAAAAAATTGCCAACTTCTAATCTAATGTGACCATTTCCTTATCATGGAATTTTGGAAAATTATACGCAGCACATCCAATATCTCTACAGGTTTCTCTCTTAGACCGCTAGTTGTCAGATTCCAGAGATTTATCAAAGTTTAGTCCCCCTGCATTTGCCAACAATATTTTTCTGCTAATATTATTCTCTTTGTTCTGTTGGCATCAATGAGCCCTAGTAAATTTCAGTCAATGGGAATTGGGAAAAGCTCTCTTCTGTTTGGACTTATACCAAGCACAAAGGAAAATGGGTTGTGGTAGTTGGAGGTCAGCCATCTCAATCCCAGAACATCAATGTTAGAGTTCCTCAGAGGAGTCTTTTAGGCTAATCCATCTTCAGCTGTTTCATTAATGACCATCCTTTCATTATAAGGTCAGAGGTGGGGATGTTCGCTGGTGATTGCACAAAGTTCACCACCACTCATGACTCCTCAGATAATGAAGCAGTCCATGTCCAAATGCAATAAGTCCTGGACAATATCCAGGCTTGCACAGATAAGTGGCAAATAACATTTGCGCTACACAAGTGTCAGGCAATGACCATCTCCAACAAGAGAAAATCTGACCATCAGCCACAGACATTCAATGCCATTAGTATCATTGAATCTCCTATAATCAACATCCTGGGCATTACTATTGACCAAAAACTGAATTAGAATAGCCTTATAAATACTGTAGCTACAAGAGCAGGTCAGAGGCGAATAATTCTACTGCAAGTAACTCACTTCCTGACTCCCCTAAGCCTTTACAAAATCTACAAGGAACTAGTAAGAAGTTTCACAAAACCAGGTTAACTTCCTACTATGCCCCCGCCCGTCCAACACCAGCATTTCCATTACAAGGAACCAGTTAGGAAGGTGATGGAATATTTTCCTCTTGCCTGGGTAAATGCAGCTCCAACAACATTCAAGAAATTTGATGTCATCCAGAACAAAGCAGTCAGTTTGATTGGCATCCTTTCCAACAACTTCCTCCACCACTGATGGATAGCAGAGTGTGTAGCATCTACAAGCATCGACAAGATGGTCTTTAGATAGCATTTTCCAAACCTATGAAGACTATCAGCTAGAAGGCCATGGACTGCCGATACATGAAAATACTATCATCTGCAAATTCCCCTCCAAGCCACTCATCAACCAGCTTTGCTGTCGCTGTGGAAATGCTGGGATTTTCTTACACACCGTTGTTCAAGAAGATATCTCACTATCACTTTCTCAAGGGCAATTAGGAAAGGGCAACGAATGTTGACCTAACCAACAAAATGTATATCCCTAGAATGAATGAAAAACACCCTAACTTTTAATCTAAATTTAAACTTATCACTTGTATCAAATTCTGAAATATCTATTTACCTCACTTATGCGTAGTCTCCTGTCTATTTGTCCTGCTTTTGGGACATCAGCTAGTATTTGTTGTCCATCCCTAATTGCTCTTGAACAGAATGGTTTACTTGGCCATTTTCCTGGCATTAATGAATAAATCACATATGTCTCCCATTTTCAGAATTTTGCAGACTGCATGATTTTCCAAACAGCAGCCTTCCATCACGCTACCCAATCAGTTTCTCTTCAAATGTTAATGTAAACAATGAATAAACTCAGGCTATTAGAGCCTTGCAAATACCATGCAAACCTAATCCTATCAATCACCGCTGCTCCACCTCCCCTATGAGTAGAAATTTATTATTCCCCTGCTTAACATATTGTAGTCACTCCACAAAAAGACTTCCTGAGATTAAATAACTTAGTAAACATCAGGAACCAAATCTGAAAAACTCCTGAACTGTGTGACTCAACTTAAAAGAAGTTAACCCTTTGTGGTCTATACATAGGGGATAGGTAGAAAATCATTGGTCAAGTATGGTAACATTGTTTGCTGATCTTTCTAAGTCCAATGGCAATAGAATGAGCGATAAAATTATATCTAGATATGAATTTGTTTTTCTTCTAAAAATATATCTCATGGTGCTTTTGTTTCAGTTCCAGTTTCCAACCCAACAATAAAATGCAACTCTTTAAAAGATGTATATAAAACAGGAGAGCTGGTAACCCTGCTTTGCCAATCAACAACTGGAACCCTTCCTATAACCTATTCATTGTTCTTAAACAAAAGATTCATCTACTCAGTCACAAGGTCCAATAGAGAACCTGCAGCTTTTAATGTGCTCATAAATGAAACCAAAGATGGTGGGGAATACAAGTGCAAAGCTGAGAATGAAATTCTGGATTTATTCAAATACAGTGAAGGAATGAACTTTACAGTAAAAGGTATGTTTTCTTACAGTCAAAGTCGATAATTTGAAATGACACTGCAGAAGTTTTGATTTTTCTTCCTTTTGATCAATCATTTCCTCACCTGTGTATTAAATACGAGTCCTCAAGTGTTCATTACATATGACTGCCCTAACAGTGACAAGAAAGATGATATAAAAACAGAGCTGAAGAGTCACGTGGACTCAAAACATTAACTGCGTTTGTCAGATGCTGCCAGATCTGCATGGTCTGTTTTTATTTCAGATTTTCAGCATCTGTAGTATTTTGCTTTTATGAGAGATGATAAACTGAGTTCTTAAACCAGGTTCTAGGATTGTGTGCATTTTGCCATCACATGATGTCCATAACAGATTGATTAGCAAACTATTAAACATTATGAGGACCCCATACTCTGGGAGCATGACTTTCCTGGCCCATTATGCTGGTCAAGCAGTGTAGCGAGCCAGGAAATTTAAGCAGAGGGCTAAAAATGGGAATCACGACTCGCATGATCAGCTTTGCGCTGGGGAATGGTGCAAGGCTGATTTAAATATTCATTAGTTAATTTAACTCTATTTAGCAAGCATGGGAAAAATTGCCTGGGCTCACTTATGCTTCTGATCTTGCTGGTGGAGATCTGCAACAGTGGGAAGCATAGATGAGCACTGACAATCAGGACCTGACATGATGGCCTTATTGGTAGGACTGGGTGGTAAGGTTGCTTGGGCAGTGACAGCCTGACACCCTGGCAATGCCCACCAGGCATTCTGGCAGTGCCCATTGGGCACCCTGGCTACCATCTTGGCACACTGGTAGGGATAGGGCTTCATGGGGGCTAGGCAGGGGTGGAACTAGACCCAGGCTGGGGGGTAGATAAGAGAGGAGGAAAGGGGGGAACATTACATCAGTGGCTGGGAACTAGTGGTCGGGCTGGCGATCAGAGACCAGAACCAACCATTGGGAAGCTGGAATTCGCCATCAGAAGTCGGGGCAAGCTAGGGGGTGAGCTTGGCAATGTCCTGGGAGGAGTCAGTGTTGATGAAATCCAGGATGAGGGTGGGCGGGGTAGGAGACAGGGACAGATGTCAGCCGAACTCAGAATCAACACATGCCCAATGGTCCCCCGAGCAGTCTGATACTGGCCTCTTGCGTGGTATTGGGCCCCATCCCCTCAACTGGCATGAATCACCTGACAGCCTCTGTATTGCATAGAGTACCATGAATTCATTTAACAAAGCTCGCCCAAAAAATGGGAGAGAAAACCTCCTGCTTTCCTGCCTATTGGTCATTTAGACTTTTTTGGAGAGAGTCTGTCGTTTTATAGTAAAAGTTTGGTAGTAGTTCAATTGGAGTGATTTCAGCTGAAGGGCAGGACAGTCACCACATTACTTACGCGTCTTTGGTGAGAATAGGCTGGAAATTGTCGTCCCACATCTTATTTCATGTGGGAAAAGAATCTGGCACCATATTTAACTTGGCGGCTGGCACTATCCTTTCCACCATCACCAAGCCACAGCTCCACCTTTCATATTAACCCTCTTCCCCCATTCCCCCCCACCCCCCTCCCTAAGTCATCCTTCATCCAATTTGTGTTGCCAGCCCACCAAGTCTCAAGCATATGCTAACATTTACAGGTGCTTCCCAAAGAAGAAATCTACCTCGCCAGATGCACACCACCTATTTGCAGTCATCAATAGTAACTTACTAATTTCTTAATGGTAGTGACCTTAATTTGGAGGGGGAAACTTAACACCAATGAGATGGTCTTTCAGTAAGTATGCAGGACATTTTAATGCATGTGAAAGGGCTTCCCAACGTGATTCATTAGGAAGCTTGACTCACCTCCAGTCCAGAGAACATAATTGCTAAAGTTCATCTTGCATTGGGAATCTGAATTTTAGCCTCATGCCAAATTAAGTTCCTCCACTTGCCAAGCTTCTTATTGTGGAAGATTCTGCCACATTGTGTCTGCAAATCGCACCTTCTGTTGTCATAATTTTTAACTACACTTTTTCTTGCAGTATTTAGCATTGTAGTTGGTCATGCCAATGTTTCCCATCAACAAATGGAATCCTCTGGTTCTGCCAGCAGTGGGGAAATATGGTGAGCAAGGGGGACGTAATTTGGCATGATATCAAAAATCAGTTTCCAAATGTCAGGATGAATTGTTGGAATTTTCTTGCAACTTTAAAGATATGGTGAGCTTTCTAGTGAACAGTGGGTGAATCGTAGAATCCTACATTACAGAAAGAGGCATTCAACCCATCGAGTTGGCACTGACCACAATCCCACCAAGACCTATCCCCATAACGCCATGCATTTATCCTGGCTAGCCCCCCACCCAACACTAAGGAGTAATTTAGTATAGCCAATCCACAAAACCCACACATCTTTGGACTGTAGAAGGAAACTGGTGCGCCCAGAGGAAACCCACGCAGACAGGGGAGAATAGGCAAATTCCACACAGCAGTGACCCAAGCCAGGATGGCATGGTAGCAAAGTGGTTAGCACTGCTGTCTCACAGCTCAAGGACCTGGGTTCAATTTTGATCTTGGATTACATTCTGGGTGGACTTTGCAGTCTAAGGATTCATAGGTTAGACACATTAACCATGGTAAATGTGTGGGGTTGCAGGGTAAGGTGGGGGAGAAACCCTGGCTAAGATACTTCGCATGTGATTCTATGACATTGGGAAGCTCTTTCACATGCATTTGTAAGTCATGCATGCTAATTAAAAGGCCACCTCATCAAATTATGTTCTCCACCAGCCCGATATTATAACTTTCACAACTGTACTTAAGTGGTTAAGTATACCAGTGAGCTTCACTTCTTATATGAATTTCAGGTGAATAGACATTGCTGAAACTCATGAGCAGCCCAAATTATTGGTGAATTTAAATCTGCAATTGAAATAGATGAAAAACATCATCAGCTCAACACACTGAGCATAACGGGTATTTGTCACATGGAGCTAAAATAAATCTTTAAGTCATTCACACAGCTGTGGTGATGATCACATGAAACCACCAGGCTAAATTCAAATATTTTACTCAACTCAAACTCTTCTGTTGGTGATATGGAAAACATGCTACAACCTTTAAGCATAAGGATTAAGGAAACACAATGATAATAACTCATATCATATTTCAAGTTCCAAAACTGTATATAAGCCTGCCCAGAAGCAAGTTGAAGCAAGCTGAGTATCCACAAAACACCATACACATATCTGGGACCAGTACAATTAGCAAAACAGACAACAAGATTCCAGAAAACGTTCCTGTTACAAAAAGGCAATTTTCCTGTTACAAAATAGGAAGTGAAATTCTATTGCAAATGTAAAGACTTACAGATGTTAGAATGTAAACAGTGACAAATTTGTGTTGGATGTAATATGACCAATGGGAACAAGGGGCAACTGACCCAGTAAAACATGGAACTAATCATAGTGATGTAAGTCAGCTAACCGACTGATTCACTACAATTAAAGAACTATGTAGCATTGTGGGAAGCTTGGAGTGGCCCTAAGTTTAGAGTAATAATTTTTTTTTTATTAAACCCTTTCTTTGATTTATAAGTTGGAGTAAGTTTTATTGTTGTTTCACTTGTTGCATTTTGAAGAGTTCCTTCTGAAGAAACAGCAGAAAGAGCTCAAGATGTAAGTTCTCTGTCCTACATCCAATAATCTTGTATTATGAGGAAGTATGTACATGCAAGGAATGAGGGAGTTGGAGGCAAGTAAAAGTAGAAATTTTGCACCAGCTTAAGTGCTATATTGATCATGCAGACCAACACTTGTTTCTTTGCCCTTATATACTAGTACGCTTTATTACGCCATTACTTTTATTGAAAGCAAAATGTTGAAGTTTTCTTAGAACAACACTGTTGCAACTTTTCATGCTCTCTCTCGATGTGTTCTGGAAAAAACACTGGGCATAATTTTGAAGGGCCTCTGAAGATGTGTCTGGAGGTACAAAAGGCCCAAAAACAGGAGGGAAATCCCACCACAGTTGCACCAGGATATACTCCTGCCTTGTTGAGATTCTATTAAGAGGTGGGGTGGGGTGGCAGCGGTAGTGGCAGAAATGATTGCCCAATCGGCTCTTCATTAAGGACACTGTGCTAAATGGATTTTCTAGCCAGTGTACAAGGTTTGCACCAAGCCAGAAGGCCATCTGTGAAAAGGTGCTGGTCCCTTGGTGACAGACTAAGCAGCTCTCGGTTCCATTCAAGGGTAATGTCCCGTGCTGGTTGCAATTAGTGCAGTTTCCACTACTGTACAGAGACTTTCCCTCATACTTAATGGTCATAATGTTTCTCATTTTGTGCGTGTATATTTCCCATTTACGGTTGGCCACCAAGAATGGAGGTGCTTTCACATCAATCAACATACTTCAATAACCTGCAGAACTGTCAATCTCCCAGTGGTTGAAAGCTGCCTATTGGCCATTCAGCTTCAGGAACTCGCCAACTATCCTTAATTAGACAAAACTCCTGCAGATTACTATCTGTATCAAAAACTCCTTTGGATCCTATTGCTATTATTTCTAGGTTCTCCAATGGCATTTCATCCCAATTGGGGACACAATAATGAAAATCTTTATGTCCGCCAGCACTTCATATCAACATTATAGTACACTCTAGCCCCTTATTTACCAGCTCAGAAAAATCTATCTGGGAAAATTTAGATAGCAACTCAGAGAGAGCACAAGTGGAACCAATCATTGATGCAACTCTTTTGATGAACTCAGAGATATGGTTTTCAGAATGTAAGATGCATTCTGAGCATTATATAATGGAGAAGCACTGAAGATCTGCAAGCAGAATACTGCAGATTGTTGTTTACATGGAAAGATGCAACAGTCATCAATGTGCAACTTATCTGCTCATTTTGCATTCCTCCCTTTGGGAGCATATAGAAATTCCAGGAACATCTGCAGCATATACTCCATGTTCAACAATATTCCCTGTTGAAGGTCCTTCAGGTGCACAGATTATCATGAGGACATTTGCCCAACAGGTTACCTATGAAATGAGGATTCGGACTACCTCGCGCACCTTTGAGAGGCGAAAGAATCTAGACAGAGCCATGAGACATGACTTGACCATTTTGCTGGTGTCATTGTAACTGGTTCTATTCTTGGTGATTTGGCAGTGTTGAGTAGTACAGACATAGTTGGAAAGGGAGTTGATGATGATGATGAGTTGACTATTTTTCACAATGGCAACGTGACCAGCTTCCTCACTTGACACCAATGGCTGCTTCATTTAAGAAAACACAAAGTGCCATGCCATTTACACAATGGCAAAAATGCCAGAGCAAGCAACTTATTCATCTCAGGACTTCACTCCCAAGAGGTAATGAAACTTATTTCCAAATTTCACATATCAGCCAGCTGCTTCAAGAACCTCTGACTCTTTCAATCCATACCTTGCAGAAGCACCAGGTTAGGTTTTTACCAAAAAATTTCAGTGTTGGTTCCAGCACAAGAAAAGTGTTTGCTGCTAATGACATGTTTTGGGGCTGACTCTGATGTCTAATTAGTGATAATTCTTATGTCCACGAGTTTCTTGTCACTCTAGTGGTGTATTCCCTCTGATTCGTCTGCCCCACAATGACTTAATTGCTGCAGTCACTGGGGAACTCCATATAAATTGCTCCACAGCACTCACTTCGCAACAATTGCAGGAAATGGCAGACAAGAAGGTAGCACTGCACTTCTCGAAGGGGCTGTCACAAGGATGCGGAATGGAGCAAAGGCGTGGTACACTTTACTCCCATCCCAGGAGATAGCCCTCTAGCATGATCACCATCCCCACCTGGGATGCAATTGTAGCACTAGTTAATGCAGGCACACTCCAGAAGATAGGAAGAAAATGTATGATCTTCACTCAACCAGAGTAAGTGAATCAGTCTCCTATAAGATGCATTCGTCCATAACCTTATTCTCACTCAGCCACAGTGGCCTTTGCCAATACCAGAATCCCCCCTCCTTTCTGCAATCACCATGTTTTTCTAGTAGCTGTAATGCTCCTCATACTCCAGTTTCCACCTAAGCCTTATACCTGGAACACCTCATCACCATCCTAAATGTCAACACTCCCATTTACACTTTTTCAGTTTCATTGCAGAACAAACTCAACAAGCATCAGTAGGCACAGCCAGCTAGAATAATACCCAAACATGAGAAGTGAGCCCTATCCCTGGCCAGGGAGGCTGAAGAATATGCCTGTTAGTGAAGCGGGGGAAGAAAAGAAATGTGAGAACCCTCAACACGCTGTCATTTCTCAAATCGTAAATGATAATCAACGTTCTCTCCGTATCCCCTGCAATTCACTGATCCCACATCCTTCCTCCTGCAAGCTAGCCAGAGGAACAGGCATCTTCATGTCCCCTGGACCTGCAGTTCAAAGGGGGCTTCCTCAACCTGACTATTGAAGAGATGTCACAACTGTCACCTGCACCGGCACAGATATTCACACCTCAATGGATGCAATAAATAAGCAGGCTGCTGGGTCACTCATTGGTGAGCGTCATACAGCTGAAGTTCCATAGCAGATGAATGCAGGGATATCCAAGGGAAGTAGCATGTGAAGGGATGCCAAAGCCCTGAACTCTACTGAAACATTTACTGATAATGTGCCTCTGGGCCCAGTCATCCCACAGATGCTGGGGCTGCAAAGCCAGAGTCGTGAGTATCAGGAAGAGAAGACAACAGCCCTTCTGTGAGCGGAGGAGTTCCATCACTTTCTATTCTATTCTATACCAAGGCCAACAAAGTGAGTTTGACATCCACAACAGAGACCTTGGTGCAGAACATGTACCCAATGGCAGGAGATGTCTGGTGCACATCTTCGATAGTATGATGCAAGCACTGGTAGGAATCCACACGTAGCAGTGTCAGAGGATAGTGGGCTTCCAGACTGCATTCCAGCTGTCCCTCCATTGCAGGGAGGAACACAAGTTTCCCTGGGAACTTGAAGGGAAGAGCATCAGCAGGAATACAGCCTAAAGCACACCAGCCAGGGGACCTTGGGCATTTCCAGACCATCTGATGCTCCCTTCCCTGTAAGCAATGCACCACCAGCCCCTGACACTGAGGAGAGAAGCAATCGGACATCTGCGCTATCCAAAACAGGCCTGAACTCTCAACGTCATCTCAGAAAAAGGAGCATGGAAGTCAGCAGGCCACTTCAATTTCCACTGTGGATACATCTAGACATGAGGATGAGGAAGATTAAAAAACAGTATATAGGCACCAGTGTAAGTAGGTCACCATTTTGTTTTGAATGTTTGGTAATATATTTGACTTTATGCACTCATAGAGCTTCCGCCCTGTCTTTTCCTGCCACCAAACTTGGGAGATGACCACGCTTGCCCAGTGCCTCATCCCTGTGGAGTGTGAGAATGGCAGTGCTATGTTCCACCCACCTTCTTGCCAGCCCTCACTAAGGAAGGGCACTTCCTCAACTGCAATATGGACAGGAACCCAGATAGGAGAATACTACGGGAAATGTTGTTTTGTATACCAACCTTCACAACCCCTTTAAAGTAAGGGGCAACCCGAATATGAAGGGAAGGTAAGATTTGCAAATAACCCTTCCCAACCCTTCTCCCCAAAGTGGCGATACTGGGGCCCCTTCACTTGAATTGAAGTTATCAGAGCCGGAGGGGGCTGGCTGTCTAAGTGCTCACCTCTGAAAACCCCCTCAGAGGTGAAGGCACCAGGTTCACGCTTATGTAGTGTGATGTTATACTGGTACTTGTTAAATATCCAATGAGGAGGAAGTCCCGAGAGAGTGCTCACTAATGACATGCTAATGTATTCAAATGAGTTTTCTGCAGTCCCGCAGTGTTTCACTCCACTCTACGAGCAAGGGGCCAGTAAGATTGGAACTTTGAAATTCACAGGCACAAATCACGCTTTCCGGATTTTGAGCATATACTGCCTTTCCTGCAAATGGGAGTGCAGCTCAAAATCACCCCGCTGTTTCTTCATTCTCCTTTTGGTTGCCCACATACCATGCATGGACAATTCCTTCTCCAGAGCTTCCATGAAGCAGGGATGCAAAGTTGTGCAGCACAAAGCACAATACTAGAGTCCCTTTAAGGCTTAAAGGAATATTTACATTTTAGCAGCTGAAGATGTCCTTATAAAAGCATGCATCTAGTAATTGAGGGCAAGCAGTGCCACAAGAGAGATGCAAGTTTGTAAAATTTTTTCCTTTAGTAATTTCAGATCATCATTAGTTTCAGAACCCGATTTCTTATTACATACAAGACTACGGACCAAGAACTGGAAAATGGGGATAAAATTGCTTGGTATTTAGTGGCCGGCACAGACACAATGGGCCACTGTGTACTGTAGAGCTCTGTGATTGACTTTAATCTCATTTTAACAATCTTTTGTATTTTACCACTAGCAACAATTTTGAACAGTTGATCCTACTAAGTTAACAGGTGATTAAGTTGCAATTGAAGTTTGGATTTATTTTGCTAGTTAACAGAACTACATTTACTCTATTATCACATCAGCACCTCTTTTCATTTCAGTTCCTGTATCTACACCACTGCTTTATCCTCTGAATTCTATCGAGGTGAAGTTAGGAGAAACTGTGACACTGCACTGCATAACAAACGCAGGAACTCCACCAATCACTTACACACTGTATCGAAATCAATCAAGTCTTCAAACAGTCTCTACAATGCAAGCAATACCATCAGTTTTTAATATAACAATAGAGACAATGAAGCATTTACGAGAGTACAGATGTGAAGCTGCCAATCAAGTTTCTTCACAATGGAGTAACAGGATATCATTTCATATTTTAAGTATGTATATGCAAATGAATATTGGACCTTCATGGTACTATGCATTCTTAATTACTTGTGTGAGTGGGGTTATATTAGGTAACTTTATTAATTGCATAATATTTATTTATACTCTAACTTCAGTTTTCTTAACTCGTATCAGAAGTAAAAGCACTTGGTTTTCAGTGTTAACATTAAGATGTAATGTTTTTCTTCAAGTTTCTCTTTTTTCCTTAACCTGCTGATACATTTAAAGTTATGGTTTTATGGATGCTGGTGGCTCTCTACCACTTCACTCAATTGGCCATTCTTCACACACAACTAATGCTGATTAGTAAGTTTGTGGCCAACACAAAGATTGAATCATAAGCCGGAATTTTATCATTCCGTCTGCCTCAGGAATCAGGGCGGTCAAAGGGTGGACAACGGGAAAGTCTGTTGACCTCAGGCAGGATTTTACAGTTTCAGGATGAACAAGGCCATAAAATCCCACCCATTGAATCATGATTCATAGAATCATATAGCATAGAAGAGGCCGTTGGCCCATTGGGTCCGCACCAACACACTAGAAACACTTGAACTCCCACCTAATCCCATCTGCCAGCACTTGGCCCATAGCCCTCAATGTTATAATGTGCCAAGTGCTCACCCAGATACTTTTTAAAGGATGTGAAGCAACCCACATCCAGCATCCTCCCAGGCAGCACATTCCAGACTACCACTGCCCTCTGGTAAAAAAGTTTCTCCTCACATCTCCCCTAAAACTCCTGCCCCTCACCGTGAACCTATGCCCTCTCCAAAGGAAGGAACATCTTGTGCAAAATATAACTGTTGCTATTGCATTTTCTTTGAGAGATCACTGAAGTAAAAGCAGAAGTTAGGATAGATCACAAGGAGCGTGCTTTAGGAGTGGGGGAATAGCTGTTAGGAAAGATCACTAGGTGAAAAGAAATTATTAGGAGCATCCATTAGACTCAAAACAATTATTAGGATGAAAACACAGTGGGTTGGAGGGATCAAGGAATGAAAAGGCATTATGGACAGGAGAAACAATCGGAGAAAAGTACCAGTCACATGCATCATTCTTGAAAATAAGTATTTGTACATTCAGTTAAAAAGGTAACTGTGCAAAAGTCATGTAGTGTTACTGAATAATTGGTTAGATATTATTCAATTGAAAATTTCCTCCAACATTAGCAGCACAATTTCTAATTTTAAATGCGAGATCAGCAAAACAATTTGTTGGTTAATTAAAAATTTCCAATTGTAATAAGATTTGCATAAGTTGTCAGCTCTGCGCACTGATCACTGTCAGTATTTGCTGCATAGGGATCAAACAAACCCTCAGACTGTCGCACAAAAAGAATAATGACCACATCAAACTCGAAGCAAAGTTAAGTACTTTACCATAAATTCAACAACTTGTGTTGATAAAGTGGAACATAGTGCATGTCAACATGTAAGGAGTAAGGATTAGGGGTACACAGTGATAACTCATCAGGTATAGCTCAAATTCTGAAACTGTTCATAAGGCTGGCCAGGAGTGGGGTAATGTAGGCTAAGCATGCAAGAAACATACAGTTTACAGATCCAGTGTGTATATCTGGGATCAACATAATTTGAATGATTGTGGCAAAACTCCCTGAAAAATACTTTTGTAGTCTGAGTTACGAGGAGAGATTAGGCAAATTGTTTTCCTTAGAAAGATGTAGACTTAGAGGAGATCTGATAGAGGTGTACAAAATTTTGAAGGGAATAGATAGAGTAAACAGGGTTAAGCTTTTTCCTAGGATGGACTCAAATAGCACAAGGGGTCACGTGCTTAGGGTGAAGGGGGTAAGGTATAATTTGGATGCTAGAGGGAGTTTTTTCACAGAGGGTGGTGGGGGTATGGAATGCGCTGCCAAGTAAAGTGGTGGAGGCAGGTACTCTGGAGTTATTTAAGAAATACTTAGATGGGCACATGAACAGAATGGGAATGAAGGGGTATAGAAAACTGATTTAAAATAGGGATCATGAGCCTTGGGAGTTCCTGGGAAGTATGTAAATAGATGATGATATTGATGTACTTGTTTTTATCCTACAGGTGCTTTGGTCCACCTTGTTGTCTAACGAGGGGCATACACGCGATGGGTCGTGAGAGGACTGCTCTTGGATCTTTTTCGAGAGTATCCTAGTGCTTCACGTTGTTAGTGTACGCTTGACCTGGACCATCTGATGGGCAACACGACAGCTCAGTGACTATCGCTGTGCTGTGCAGATACATGGATTTGGGCCTGTGTCTGTGGGAGTTTGCGCATTCTCCCCGTGCTTGCGTGGGTTTTCTCCGGGAGCTCCGGTTTCCTCCCACATCCCAAAGATGTGCTCTTAGGCTAATTGGCAAAACAAATTCTCCCTAAATTGTCTCAAATTTGGTTTTTAATCCATAGATCTATAATCATGGACAGGGATCGCGGATAGAGGTGGGAACATCGGGGTGGCGGCGCAGGCTTGTTGGGCCGAAGGGCCTGTTTCCCGTGCTGTTTTATTCTTTGTTCTTTGTTTTCCTAATGAAAGGTGGGGAATTATGTTTTGTCACAAGATTTTAAGGGCTGCAGCAACTCAAAGGATCAAGACTGGTGATTCCGCAAACCAGCATCCCAGTGTTCCAAACACAGAAGTCTCCATTGCTCTGTGGAACCATTAACATTTTGATAGAACTACTGATGCAGAGTTAGGGAATGCAGTTTGGGTTTGGTGGAAAAGTCGTTCTTGTTGGGGCATTATAAAATCTAGCCAATAAGATTTGTCTGGTGACAGTAGGGGAGAAGCTGTTCTTGAATATGTTGGTACCTTTTTTAAGAATTTTGAGTCTTTTTCCCGATGGAAGAAGGCAGATATGAGTATGTCCAGGATGCATGGGGTTCTTGAGTACACTGGCTGCTTTTCCAAAGTAACAGGGAGTGTAGACAGAATTAAAGGGAGGCTGGTTTGTATGATGGGCCAAACTACATTCACAATCCTTTGCGGTCTTCATCAGAACAGGAGCCATATCAGGTTATGACACAACTGGATAGGGTACTTTCTATGGTACATCTATAAAAGTTGGCTGTTGGAGAGGACTGCAACCTCTCACTGAATCCCTGCTAAAAACGAGTATAGAATACGTTGAGCTCATCGGGGAGAGATGCACTGTTACCGGAAATTCTACTCATCTTCACTTTGTAGTCTGTTACGGCATGTAGACCTTACCACAATTGATGCATGTTCGTGTGGGTGGTCCGGTATTGTGTCTTGGCCCTCCATAAAAGGTGGCGGCTTCCCAGTGCCAGGCTGAAGAGCCAATGCTGGAGGCTGTAATCAGTGTGGAAGAGTCTGTGTTAATGAACAACATCAATTGCATACAAAGTCCATTATTGCATTCCCTCATATCCGACAATTCTAAATCTTTTAGCCCTTGTTTATATGCACCTCCCCATCCCAGTTATGGAGACCCTTCATGCCTCCCTTCCCACCTCGGATGCTGGTGCTGCCAGTGCTGGAGGTTTCCTTTTGGCCTTCCAATCTCAAAGTCCACCCGCCATCTTTAATTGAGTAGAATTCCACGGGACAATCAGTTCCTCTAAAACCTGCCTTCTGGCCTGACTGCCATTATTTCCAGGTTCCCTAAAATTGTTTCACCCCAAAGGGGTATCTGGCATGGCGTAACAAAAATTCAACCATGACTTCACATCGTACACCATCACTCAATCTAACCCATTAATCACCAGCTCAGATACATCCACCTGGAGAAATTTAGATTGTAATTCACAGGGGAGTACAATGAGTAAGACACAGAGCACAAGTGAGCAGAAACAGCTGGCTGTAGCATTTGAGCAACAAAGTGCTAAACAGACGGAACCAACATTTGCTACAACACAGTTGATGAGTCAGAGATCCAGCTTTCAAGAAGAAAGATGCATTCTGAGCATTGGACATGGTGCAAGCACTGAAGACCTGCCAAGTAAAATGCTATAAACCACAGCTTGCTTGAAGAGATGCATTAGTCATTAATGTGCAACCTTCGGTGTCTGTTTTGTATTATTCCTTTTGGGAGCATATAACAATTTCAGGGAGATCTGCCGTATAACTCCCAATGTTCAATCCATATCCCAGGTTGAAAATTCTTTAAGTGCCGTGGGGAATTACAAAAGCTGAGGATTCAAGCTACCTTATGCAACTTTGACAGACTGAAGCATCCAAGTTGAACCATGAGCACAGATTTGCCCGATTCACTGGTGTCTCGTTCTGCTCTCAGTGATCAGTAGCCATGATAAGACAGGGGTGTGGTTGAAATGGGAGTTGATGATGGTGCCATCTCATAACAGCAATATGATCAGTTTCCTTGATGGACACAATCTTGAACTATTGGTTCCTGCGAGGTCAACAGGTGATTAATCTGCAATTGAAGTTTGGATTTAGTTTGCTAGTCTACTCTATATCTTATCAGCATTTCTTTTCATTTCAGTTCCTGTGTCCTCACCACTGCTTTATCCCCTGTTGAATTCTACCGAGGTGAAGTTAGGAGAAACTGTGACACTGCACTGCATAACAAACACAGGAACTCCACCAATCACTTACACACTGTATCGAAATCAATTCAGTCTTCAAACAGTCTCTACAATGCAGGCAATACCATCAGTTTTTAATATAACAATAGAGACAGTGGAACATTCGGGAGAGTACAGATGTGAAGCTGAAAATCAAATTTCTTCTCAACGCAGTAATGGAATATCATTTCATATTTTACGTATGTATATGCCAAACGCACTCTGTGCCTTGGTTTCACGTATCAATGGGTTTTTTATCGGAAAACTATTTATAATACAATGTTCACTTATATTTTAATTTTAGTTTTCCTAATTCATAAGAGAAGTAACAACATATTGATTTCTATGTCAATATTAAGAAGTAATGTCTTTCTCCTTCAGAACATTAGTTGACAATTTTCCCACTGTTTTGAACAGTAGTTATATTAATATTTGCAGAGCATAGTAGCAGCGACAGATTAACCATTAGGTTGAGTCGGCCTAACCTCGGGGTCCAAAAACAAAAAAAAAATTGGTTTAACCGTTTTAAGGATGAATAAATTTTCATAAAATTGGCAGGAGATCGACTGTACAAGGTGTATCCAAATACATACATTTGCTTTAGAATTTATCTGTCCTTAATGATCACTAACTGATCAGGTGAGCGTTCATTTTCGGCACTGAAGAGAATCAAAATCTATTTGTGCTCAACAATGAGTGATGAGAAACTTAATCAACTGGCACTCCTACACATTGAATCAGACATGCTTCAATCTGTTAATTTACATACTGATGTCAACAGTTTTGTAAACCAAAAAACATGAAAGCATTTTAAAGTACAAATGTAAAGAAAATGAAAAATAAATGAATAAAAGGGCTGTAATTGATTCATATAACTTTACGATATTATACATGTAGTACATTATACATAGTACCATGATACAAGATATCTAATGTCACTTTATTCTATTCAACGAAGGGTGGGGCAGGGGACAGGTTAGGGGACCTTGCTAAAGCTCAGCCTAGAGGTCTTGAAGGTAATTATTCCGTCACTGCATAATAGTTGGACCGTTTGTTCAGACATGGAAAGATGATAGGTCCAGAGTTTTACTACAATTGACAGCCTCTCCATTGTGGTGGGACTGCACAAAAATGGTAAGACCAGCCCCTGAACACAGCACTTTCCATTTTCATTGGGGGAATGGGTGGAAGTGTAAAAGCAAGCCTGGCCTTTGTGGATTCTTTTGGATAAACCTTTGGAGAGGTACGTTACCCCTTTGAATCTGATCCTACAACATTTTTGTGGAGGTCAGGTAACCTTTGGTGAGATCAGGTGCCTTCTGGGAGCATTAAAATTATACATGAATATGCATAAACTCATTAACTGTCAACTAAGCTAAAAAAGCATCACTTAAGATGACCTATCAAGAGGATTTATTAGAAGCACTTTCCAGAGGGAAGGTCAAGACATTTAAAAGTCCTGTCTCTGATATCTTGCAAGAAAAAGGGCTGATGTGTTTTATTTTCATCATTGCTTGCTTTGTAATTCTGTTGGCATTACTATCCATTACTTGATTAGTGCTGCAAGACTGATTTCACTGGAGTGCATTATCACAGTAGGGTGTCTTCCATTTCACAGCTACAAGTTTTTTTAATATGGTGAAATCTGCAATACACATTCAGAACCTCAGTTTACTCAGTTTATAAAACTGCATTTCATCTATCTCTGCATTGGTCCTGAGGTCTGTCCATGGTAGATATTGAGCAAGTTGACATTGTAGGTTCAGGGCAAAGAGTGATGTATGAAGGTATGGGTTGGCGTCAAGTTGACATAGAGGTAAAAGGGCCTGGTGAGTGGGCAGAGGGACACAGGAAGGATGTAGGGGCATAGGTTGATGTAGAAGGTATGAAGAGTCATGGGGGTTGATACAGGGACACAGATTAACAAGGAAGATATTAGGGACTGTTGCGGGAGTCAGACTGGGGGTGCAACAATACAGTTTTATTTAACAAAGTACTCCACAGTACTGGGCAGCAACCAGAGGGATTGAATTTCGGAGTCGTGAGATCATGTTGCAACTGTATAAAACTCTGGTACGGCCGCATTTTGAGTATTGCCTACAGTTATGGTCGTCACATTATAAGAAAGATGTGGAAGCACTGGAAAGGGTGCAGAGAAGGTTTAGCAGGATGTTGCCTGGCATGGTGGGAAAGTCTTATGAGGAAAGGATGAGGGGCTTGAGGTTATTTTTGTTAGAAGAATGTTAAGACCTAATTGAGGCATACAAGATGATCAGAAGGTTAGATAGGGTGGACAGTGAGAGCTTTTTTCCTCAGATGGTAATAGCCATCATGAGGGGACATAACTTTAAATTGAAGGGTGATAATTATAGAACGGATGTCAGAGGTAGATTCTTTACTCAGAGGGTAGTAAGAGCATGGAATGCCTGCCTGCAGCAGTTGTGAACTCGCCAACTTTAAGGGCGTTCAAATGATCAGTGGATAGACATATGGATAACATTGGAATAGTTTAGATTAGAGGGTCACTAGATTCATTCCACTGGTCGGCGCAACATCGAGGGCTGAAAGGCCTGTACTGCGCTGTAATGTTCTATGTTCTAGGTAGCCATCTTTGTGATTTTTTTCCCACTGCAGGAACCACAAGGATGAGTACATGAAATGGCATGGTTAGGTATGAATGGGGCATAGGTAATACAGGGGGAGTTTTGAGGTGAGGTCTGAAGACATGTATTATCTACACATTGCTGGAGCCCTGAGGCAGGCCAGCCTACTTTCCCCTTCAGCAGCATCCTCACTTCTTCCAGGATCACTTCGGGCAATCATTTTTAAAGGTTGGATTCATGTAGTTGAAAATTCTTCTGAATTTGCACATTGATCCGAGAATAAAAATCTGAGAGTCTTTCTTGTTAAGAGTATTGATAGGCAGAGGGATTTAGATGTACAGGTACATAGATCACAAAAAGTGGCAACACTATGGAGGAGATAGTTAAGAAGGCATATAGCATGTTTCCCTTCATCGGCTGGGGCTTTGAATCTAAAAATTGGCAAGTCATGTTGCAGCTTTATAGAACCTTAGGCCGCACTTGGAAAATAGTATTCAATTCTGATCGCCACAGTACCAGAGAGATGTGGAAGCTTTGGAGAGGGTACAGAAAAGATGTACAAGGATGTTGCCTAGTATGAAAGGCATTAGCTATGAGGAGAGGTTGGAGAAACTTGGTTTATTTTCACTGGAACAATTGAGGGGGGCAACCTGATAGAAGTCTTCAAGATTATGAGGAGCATGAAGACAGTGGATAGTCAGAAGATTTTTCCCAGCATGGAAGAGTTAATTAATGGGGGCACAACTTTAAGGTGCAAGGGACAAGGTTTAAAGGAATGTACGAAGCAAGTTTTTTACACAGAGAGTGGTGAATGCCTGGAACTCGCTGTCAGGGCAGGAGTGGAAGCAAATACAATAGTGAGTTTTAAGGGGCGTCCAGACAGATACATTATTAGGATGGGAATAGAGGGATATGGTCCCTGGAAGGGTAGGCTTAGAGGAGCAAAAGGCCTGTTCCTGTACTGTAATTTTGTTTGTTCTTTGTAATGGACCATGCAATTGCTCTACGTCTTTAAGCTCTCTGAACAAGCTATAGGGCTGCAATAAATTATACAGCATTTTCTGAAATAATCAGCATCTTTATCTTAATTTTATAATTCATTGAACAAATAGGTAAAATGAATTGGTATTCCTGGAATAGTTAGGTTGTAACTCAGAGAAAAAGATCACCAAATAATATTTTTACACCCTCCTGCAAAGATTTTTTTGACAAATAGCAGAACAGGAGTTTTAAAATGCTTGTCAAATAAAACATCTTTTTTTCCTTTCAGATACTTTACGATGGTTATATATAACACTCTTGGTTCTACTAGTATTAATAGCGGCTTTGGCAATATTAGTCTTTTGTTTCAGACAACAGTGCAAGAATAATAAAGGTATGTCTCTTTGTATGGTTACATTCCTTATTCAAAATTCTTTGAAATATTTTGCTGACTTGGTTGTCCAATATTTATTTTTATCCTGTAAAAATTTGATCAACAGTTATACGCCAAACGGATGAAGGGTAAGATGTCTTAAAATCATATCAAACTTTGTCCAATTTCTTATTTAAATAACTGTTTGTTATTTGCTTTTTTGAAAAATAAAGTAATACACAAATACAATTCTACACACTGTTCAAAAAAGTAAGACAAATCTGTGCCATTTCAGTTTTATTAAGAATTATGTTAGTTCTTCCATGTCATTATGTTTAAATGAATGATGCACAAGTGTAACAACAAATGAAAACCAGATCAGAGATAGCCAATTCATAACCATAAATATAGCAGCTAAAATAATAAGATAAATTATGGAATTAAAGGTAGAGACATAGAGCCTTATTCATCTTTGATCAATTTTAGTCTAATGAGTTGATTCCATTTTATCTTTCCCTTAGGTTTCTGCATGTTAATTAGAAATTGTATTTAATTATTAATGATAAAAATTAGTTTCTTGAACAAATTTCTTCAACAAATATTAGTTGATATATTTCATTTTTAAATTTAATTGCAGTGATGAAATACATCAGGAGGAGCCCTCGCAAAATAACCAAGGTAAATTACTTGTTTGTTCATGTAGCATAGTAGTAAGATATGAATAAAATGTGACAGGTTGTGTTATGTTTAATATACACATCACCATCAAAAAATTATATCAAGGAAGTGATACCTACATAGAACATAGAACATTACAGCGCAGAACAGGCCCTTCGGCCTTCGATGTTGCGCCGACCAATTAAGAAAAAGCAATGACCCTCTAACCTAAACCATTCCCTTTTCATCCATAACCTTATCTACTAACCTCTTAAATGCCACCAAACTTGGCGCATCTACAACTGCAGCAGGCAGGGCATTCCATACCCTTACCACCCTCTGGGTAAAGAACCTACCTCTGACATCCGTCCTATAACTACCACCGCTTAATTCAAAGCTACGTCCCTCGTGCTAGCTTTCTCCATCCGAGGAAAAAGGCTATCACTGTCCACCCTATCTAAACCTCTAATCATCTTATATGTTTCAATAAGGTCTCCTCTTAGCCGCCTCCTTTCTAACGAAAACAACCTCAAATCCCTCAGCCTCTCTTCATAAGACCTGCCCTCCATACCAGGCAACATCCTGGTAAACCTCCTCTGTACCCTCTCCAATGCCTCCACATCTTTCTTATAATGCGGGGACCAGAACTGCACACAATACTCCAAGTGCGGCCGCACTAGAGTTTTGTACAGTTGCAACATGACGTTGCGGCTCCGAAATTCAATCCCCCTACCAATAAAAGCTAAGACTCCGTATGCCTTCTTAACAACCTTATCGACTTGATTGCCAACTTTCAGGGATCTATGCACATATACACCAAGATCCCTCTGTTCATCAACACTATTAAGAGTCCTACCATTAGCCCTATACTCTACACATTTGTTATTCCTGCCAAAGTGAATTACCTCACACTTTTCCACATTAAACTCCATTTGCCACCTCTCGGCCCAGCTCTGCAACTTGTCCAAGTCTCTCTGCAAACTATAACACCCCTCTTCACTATCTACCACTCCTCCGACTTTGGTGTCATCCGCAAATTTACTAATCCATCCTTCAATACCCTCATCCAGATCATTTATAAAAATTACAAACAGCAGGGGCCCCAAAACAGATCCCTGAGGTACACCACTTGTAACCGAACTCCAAGATGAATAACTCCCATCAACCACCACCCTCTGTCTTCTATCTGCTAGCCAATTCCTAATCCAATTAGCTAAATCACCCTCTATCCCATACATCTGCATTTTCTGCAGAAGCCTTCCATGGGGCACCTTATCGAACGCCTTACTAAAGTCCATATATACCACATCAACTGCCTTACCCCCATCCACCTCTTTGGTCACTTTTTCAAAAAACTCAATAAGGTTAGTAAGGCACGACCTACCCTTCACAAAACCATGCTGACTATCCCCAATCAATTCATTTCTCTCTAAATAACTATAAATCCTATCCTCTAATAATTCTTTCCAATACTTTGCCCACAACAGAAGAAAGACTCACCGGTCTATAATTCCCAGGAAAGTCTCTATTCCCCTTCTTGAACAATGGGACCACATTCGCTATCCTCCAGTCTTCCTGCACTATACCCGTAACCAACGACGACCTGAAGATCAGAGCCAGAGGCTCTGCAATTGCCTCTCTTGCCTCCCAGAGAATCCTAGGGTAAATCCCGTCCGGCCCAGGGGACTTATCTAACTTCAAACCCTCAAGAATATCTAGCACATCCTCCTTATCTACTTCAATACTTTCCAGTTTACAACCCTGTATCCCAGAGTTCTCCACAACTACATTTACATCTCCCTGCGTGAATACCGAAGAGAAATATTTGTTCAGTGCCTCTCCAATCTCTTCAGGCTCCACGCACAACTTCCCACTGCTGTCTCTGACTGGCCCTAATCTTGCCCTAACCAATCTTCTATTCTTAACATATCTAAAGAAAGCTTTAGGATTCTCCTTGATCCTATCAGCCAAAGTCTTCTCGTGTCCTCTTTTAGCTCTTCTCAACTCACTCTTTAGCTCCCTCCTGGCTAATCTATAGCTAGTAAATTCGCGAGCTTTCGACACTATGTGCTTTCGTCAGGCAAATGCAGTGTTCTGGTCTGCAATAGCACTCATACCAACACAGACAGTCACAGATTGCTGATTAGAATGCGAATCCTTACATCTAACCTGCTATTCAAGTGTTAAAGTGGCTAACAATGTGTGTGAAGGGAATCCTGAGCATTGGTTAGAGAATTGTGTATTTTCTCCAGACAGCACAGTAAGTGAGGTTTTTTGCTAACCCAGGCAAGTTACGGGGGTTACAGATAGTGTGTCATGAAGCCAAGATCCCTATTAAGACCGTCCTCATGTGTGCGGAACTTGGCTATCAGTCTCTGCTCAGCGACTCTGCGCTGTCGTGTGTCACGAAGGCCCCCTTGAAGAACATTTACCCGCAGGTCGGAGGCCAAATGCCCATGACTGCTGAAGTGTTCGCCCACAGGAAGGGAACTGTTACACGGGACACAGTGGACAGAGTACCCTTTGTTGTCCAGTACTTCCCCGGAGCGGAGAAGCTACGACATCTTCTCCGGAGTCTTCAACATATCATTGAACACGATGAACATCTCGCTAGGGCCATCCCCACCCCCCCACTTCTTGCTTTCAGACAACCGCACAACCTCAAACAGATCATTGATCGCAGCAAACTACCCAACCTTCCGGAGAACAGTGACCACAATACCACACAACCCTGCCACAGCAACCTCTGCAAGATATGCCAGATCATAGACATGGACGATATCATCAAACGTGAGAATACCATTCACCAGGTACACGTTACATACTCTTGCAACTCGGCCAACGTTGTC
This sequence comes from Sphyrna mokarran, assembly GCA_024679065.1. NCBI lineage: Eukaryota > Metazoa > Chordata > Chondrichthyes > Carcharhiniformes > Carcharhinidae > Sphyrna > Sphyrna mokarran. The sequence continues at coordinate 8,819,690 of JAGIQG010000021.1, read as the reverse complement.
TACCTAATACGTTGCAAGAAAGGATGTCCCGAAGCATGGTACATTGGGGAGACCATACAGACACTACGACAGCGGATGAATGAGCATCGCTCAACAATCACCAGGCAAAACAGTTCCCTTCCTGTGGGCGAACACTTCAGCAGTCATGGGCATTCGGCCTCCGACCTGCGGGTAAATGTTCTTCAAGGGGGCCTTCGGGACACACGACAGCGCAGAGTCGCTGAGCAGAGACTGATAGCCAAGTTCCGCACACATGAGGACGGTCTTAATAGGGATCTTGGCTTCATGACACACTATCTGTAACCCCCGTAACTTGCCTGGGTTAGCAAAAAACCTCACTTACTGTGCTGTCTGGAGAAAATACACAATTCTCTAACCAATGCTCAGGATTCCCTTCACACACATTGTTAGCCACTTTAACACTTGAATAGCAGGTTAGATGTAAGGATTCGCATTCTAATCAGCAATCTGTGACTGTCTGTGTTGGTATGAGTGCTATTGCAGACCAGAACACTGCATTTGCCTGACGAAGGCACATAGTGTCGAAAGCTCGCGAATTTACTATCAAATAAATTGGTTGGATTTAAAATTGGTGTTGTGAAACTTTACTGAGTTTACCCCAGTCCAACGCCGGCATCTCTACATCATAATCTATAGCTATCCAGTGCACTAACTGAGCCTTCAAGCCTCATCCTGACATAAGCCTCCTTTTTCCTTTTAACCAGCGAATTAACTTTTTTAGTACACCATGGTTCCCTTACTCGACCATTTCCTCCTTGCCTGACAGGGACATACTTATCAAGGACTCGCAGTAGCTGCTCCTTGAATAAGCTCCACATTTCAGATGTTCCCAGTCCCTGTAGTTTCCTAGTCCAACCTATGCACCCTAATTCCCTCCTAATGGCTTCATAATTACCATTCCCCCAGCTATAACTACTGCCCCCAGCTTCTTGCCTATCCCTATCCATCACTAAGGTGAACGTAACCGAATTGTGGTCACTATCACCAAAATGTTCACTAACTTCCAAGCCTAACACCTGGTCTGGCTCATTGCGCAGCACCAAATCCAATGTAGCCTCATCTCTAGTTGGCCTATCTACATACTGAGTCAAAAAACCTTCCTGTACACTTTGTACAAAAACTGACCCCTCTAACGAGCTAGAGCTATAGCTATTCCAATCAATATTAGTAAAGTTAAAGTCCCCCATAACAATTACCCTATTACTTTCACTCCTGTCCAGGATCGACTTTGCAATCCTTTCCTCTACCTCTCTAGAACTTTTAGGAGGTCTATAAAAGACTCCCAACAGGGTGACCTCTCCTCTCCTGTTTCTAATCTCAGCCCATACTACCTCAACAGACAAGTCCTCATCAAACTTCCTTTCTGTCACTGTGATACAGTCTTTGACTAATAATGCCACTCCTCCCCCCCTTCTACCTCCTTCTCTACTCTGACTGAAGCATTTGAACCCCGGAACCTGCAACAACCATTCCTGTCCCTGCTCTATCCATGTCTCTGAAATGGCCACAACATCGAAGTTCCAGGTACTGATCCAAGCTGCAAGTTCCTCCACCTTATTGCGAATACTTCTTGCATTAAAGTATACGCATTTCAAACCATGCCCTACTCTACCCGTATGCTGCTGTGCTTTACAGTTCTCATCTATGACCCCCCCTATTCTCGTCCCTCTTAACATCCAAGCTACTCAGGATCCCAGCCCCCCTCTGAATCAGTTTAAACCCCCCTGCATAGCCTTTGCAAACCTAGAAAACTTTAAAAATTGCAAGATGAGTTTATGAATTCTGCCACTCCATTGTTGGTCTTGAAAGAAAACCAGAGCTTTCAATCTTCAAGAACTTTAAAATGTCAAAGCCTACCTTGAGGGCTGGAGATTTAATAAACGTCTTCCAAATGATGTATCTGCACCTCCTTCTGTGGGTACAGGTGTGAGGATTCAAAGATGTGAGTGAATGGCCACAGAATGCCACGCTTGTTTATCTTGTATCATCACACACACTGAGATTCTCCAGTCTCATGCCCCACCACTGCTGCCAGCGAGAACAGAGAATTTGGCACTCAGGCAAATCTCTGTTCGCTGCAGCGGAACCCGAGATTGCCAGTCACCCTTTTGATCCCTTTGGGGAATAGTGAGGAAGTTTTGGAAAGATTAGTGGGCTTGTTATCAATCTATTGAACCATGATTTGAATGATCATCTAGTGGCCAACAAGTCCTGAATGGGACTGTAATGCAAAGCTTCTGGCTCACAAGCAGGGGCACGACCTATTGAGCCATGACTTTTAGAATGCTGTGCATACAACTTGTTCATTCACACATCTGCTGTTCTTCCATTTCCTCCTTCAAAAAATTAATCCAAATGAGATTTCTCAATGATAAAAGCATTAGTGGTAATAGAACAAGGAACATTTCACAAAAGGGACAAAATAACCATAAACCTGGTAACAACTTCTTTTTATGCCCTCTATATGAATGTTTGCCTGGAACTGATTCCCCAGTACATACAAGGTGATCTACCACCACAACAGTGTAAAAGCTTGAAAAAGATGTGAATCCTTTGAATATAATCAAGGATCCCACGCACCTGAACACACTCTCTTCCACCTTCTTCCATCAGAAAAAAGATACAAAAGTCTGAGATCACATGCCAACTGACTCAAAAACAGCTTCTTATCTGCTGCTTTCAGACTTTTGAATGGATTTACCTTGCATTAAGTTCATCTTTCTCTACATCCTAGCTATGACTGTAATACTACATTCTCACTCTCTCCGCTCCTTCTCTATGTATGGCATGCTTTGTCTGTACAGTGTGCAAGAAACAATACTTTTCACTGTATACTAATACATGTGAAAGCTGACTAATTTGAAATTAACATAACTCACTAGCTAATTTTCTTGTCAGGACAATTTACAAGAATGGTAAACTGCAAAGTCAATTATAATTTATACTGCATGAAAAGAGAATGCGGATTAGTTGACAAGTGGACACTGATTGATAGAGGTTTTCCCATGGAAAATACACCAGTTAACTGTTAGTTAATTGCCAAGCTGTTTAAATTCAAACAAAGCAAGTTGACTCTGATTAGTCAAGGCATCACCTTGAGATTTTTTTTTCACAGCATTTATGCCCATCCCTGCTTTCCCCATCATGGCTCTCAAAAAAAACTCAAAAGATCTACAGTTCAAACTTCTGCATTGGGCTATATCTGCCACCTATCTCCCAATGTCCTCAAATCTCACAATTGGAGGAGAAAATGCATTTTTTTAAAAAAATAGTACTTGGCTTTCACCTTGCATGTCAAGTGTTAGACCCTGTGAACCAGCCCACACTGAGTATAATCAGCAAGAAAATCAGTGTGGGATATTATAAACACTAACTTGCAGCTTCCAATTACAATTCATTCTTGAATGTGTTGATTGTAAAGAGTACATAGGCATGAAAAGTAGTTGGGCTACTTGTGAAAGAAAAGTTTGTAAGTTCACTGAATATGGGTGAATAAAGTAACTGTAAAATCTCGTAGCCTGGAAATGTCTGTGAACAATTTTATTGTACAAAAGTATTTTGCTTGTAAAAACTCTAAAATATCTGCATCTTATTTCTAGGATCCCTAAAAGAAAGTATGGAGATCGTTTATAGTAAAATTGGAGAAATTATCCGCCCAAGTAAGAACTACTAAAAAAAAGTTCAGAAATTCCTCAATAATAAATTTTATAAAATTACTTTTTGCTGCCAAGTTAAAAATATTTTAATGACCATTGTTCAATCTAATAAAAGAAAATAATCTAAAAGTTACATAGAATGCTTATAACCAGTTATGTATTGCTGAAAAAAGACATGCTGTTGAAGCTTTTTGTCTCACACTCGCCAGGACAATTTACAAGAATGGTAAATTGCAAAATCAATTATAATTTATATAGGATGAAAAAAAGAATGCTGATTAGTTAACAAATGGATGCTGATTGATAGAGGTTTTCAATGGAAAATACACCAGTTAACTGACAGTTAACTAGTGTATTTTCCATGGCAAAACTCTAAGAATCAGCATTGACTCTGATTGGTCAAGGCATCACCATGAGAATTTTTTTCTTTCACAGCATTTATGCCCATCCTTGTTTTCCCCATCACAGTTCTCAAAAAATAACTCAGAAGAACTACAATATAAACTTATGCATTGGGCTATCATCTGCCACCCATCTCCCAATATTCTTGTGGAATCTCATAATTGGAGGAGAAAATGCAATTTTTAAAAAGATAGTACTTTCCGTGGCAAAACCTCTCAATCAAGTTGACTCTGATTAGTCGAGGCATCATCTTGAGGATTTTTTTCTTTCACAGCATTTATGCCCATTCCTGCTTTCCCCATCACGGTTCTCAAAAAATAGCCCAAAAGAACTACAATATCAAACTTCTGCATTGGGCTATATCTGCCACCTATCTCCCAATGTCCTTGTGGAATCTCATAATTGGAGGAGAAAATGCAATTTTTAAAACGATAGTATTTGGCTTTCATTTTTCATGCCAAGTGTTAAGGATCTGAGTTTCATTCCTGGCTTGGGTCACTGTCTGCAGAGTTTGCATGTTCTCCCCATCTGTGTGTGGGTTTCCTCCAGGTGCTCCAGTTTCCTCCCACAGTTTGAGAGGTGTACTGATTAGGTGCATTGGCCATGCTATATTCTCCCTCAATGTACCCAAACAGGTGCTGAAGTGTGGTGACTAGGGGATTTTCACAGCAATTTCATTGTAGTATGTAAGCCTACTTGTGAAATTAATAAATAAACTTTGAGTTGAATTGACTTCCTTCAATAACATGGACTGAATTTCTATATTCATAGAACTCAACCAAGTGGATTGTGACACGTTGATAGAACTGCCAGGTAAATAAACTCTTTATAGTTGTAAGATCTGCAGAAATTATGGAATGAGTTCACTTTAAAACTGTTTGATCAACTGTGAATAAACAATAAATAGTGTTTCACAATATTGCCTCACATCCCTAGGGAATATTTTAAAATCACTCTTCAACCCTAAGCAGTTGTGTCCTACAGACATTATTTGTACACCCTCAACAAAACTGCATGGTAGTGTTTTGCAAAGCAGCTAATCAAATTTACATAAAAGCAAAATATTGCAGAGAGGATTCACCTGCATCATTCGCCACTAGCAGGAATCCTGATCGCCCGCTGATTAGGTCATTAGCTCCAAATCGGAATCTGCGCCAGGCTTTGGAGCATTTCAGATTCATGCAGCCTGCCCTGCTGCCACAGTCAGGTACCAACCCAGAGCATGCATCAACCCGATAATTATGCTAAACCCCTCATTAACAATGACATATTCCCCACCATCCACTGCGCATCCACCTCCCCAGCCAGAAGTCATGCTGATATGATTTGGTCTTGAAATGATGCCTCAAAGCGGGAGCAAGGAAGTGACCTGTTTAAAACCTCTCCACATTGTATGGGGGTTTGAGCATATTAATTGGAGGAAGTGGGTTAAGCTGGAGGGAAGAGATTGACCTCAGGGCAGATTCCCCTAGACAGAGATGCCGTGGGTGACTGGCTTAGTGGTGCACTTAAACAGTTCTGTCTGTCACCACATCACTTTCAGGCATCAGAGGATTAAAAGTATCCATGCCTCAGCCAAGTAAGATTTCAGTTCAATGCTAATCCATGCACCATGCTCATCTGGCCCCCTGCATACCTCTACAGCAACTTACTCACAATCTGGTCCCTCCCTGGGTTTACTTAGTCCCAGATGTTACCAACCCTTCAGAACTCCTCTCACTCACAGGATGTGTTAGTTGTCCAAGGTTTCTCTACCTTCTAAGCCTAAATAGAGTGCAGGCTGTTAGCACAGCTCACAGAACTCCCTTCACTGACCGTCCCACAGCAAATGAGGGAGGGAATCGCTGAGGTTAGTGCACAAAAGGATCAGATGCCCCAGTAGCAGGTAAATGATTTGTTGCCAAACAATCCATATCACAATGGTATATTGTCAAAACATTTGTAGAACACCCCAGTAAGGTTGCTGCTCCCTACCCCTGCCCAACAGCTGCTCCCTTTGGTCCTCATCTTTATCCCACTGGATAGCACTAACATTCTCGGAACCTTGCCAGAGATCTCAAGTGCTTTTTGACCAGGCTGTCACTTTAATCAGTGGCTCTATCACTCAGTGCAGCTGACGTTCCAGCAAAGACACAAATCTCCCTTTGATCAAAATCCTTAGTATTTCCTTCATTCTTCAGGAAGAGGTGCTTGCCTGCACAGAATTAACATCTGAAACACAAAACTGCCACAGCTCAGACAAGCAGTCATTGAAGAGTTTCTTTTAGACTTCCTGGAAAACCAAGGAGGAGGGCTACACAGCATTTTGCTAACCCAGCGTAATGCCCATGAGGCTACTTATGTGTGAGGAAAGGATTGTGAAGAATGAAGGGTTTCACACCAAGGGGTGGCAGGCAATTCCTTGAGGACTACAGGCTGTTAACTGTAGTCATTGGAAAGGGGTCAGGGTTTGGGGGTGGAGGTACAGTATACCACCAATTGATTGTTGTGTGCTAGGTCATATCGTGGTTATCCAGATCTTTGGAGTCTGCCAACCTGCTTGGAAAAAGTTGGCATGATGCTTACTCAGGAGTTTCCACCAGTCTTCCTTCCTCACTTGTGACACCAAGATGTGTCCTCTCTCATCCATGCTATCCCTGATCCCCCTATCAGCTGTTCCTCATCATTGATTAATTCATTATCTCCCAGGGGCTACAAATAATCAGTTTTAGGGGAAGAGCCATGAGCTTCACAGACATGGAGCCGAATGGCCTCCACTTTCACCTCATCATGATACGCTATACAAGTGTTGAGTTGCGGAAATGAGAAAACGTTGCACGATAAAAGGAAATGGAGTTGTATCAGTGACAATGCAAACCATCTGCTGTGGGCTACAGCTTCTGTGGGGGGGTGGAATGCTGAGGATGTCCTATCAGGATGTCCGGGCTACAAGATTCAATGGCTTTATCAGGATGCCCCAGGTCTGGGGGTGCAATTGATGGCACCTGTGTCACCCTTAAAGCCCTGTATCAACAGGGAGTACCTTTCATCAACAAGAAGGGATCCCCTGAAGATACTTCTGGTATCTGACCACCAATTCACCACTGTACATGTCTGTGCATGCTTTCCTGGGAATATGCACAACTCATTCACCCTCGTGTCTTTGAGAGTCACTCAACCGAGAGGTTCATTAGTGGGTGACAAAGATTATCCGCTAAGGTCATGCTAATGACACATATGCAGAGGCCCGAGACTGAAGCAGAGATCTGCTACAATGAGGCCCACTCTGGCACCAAGAGCATCATTGACCTTCTAAAGATGTGGTTCCGCTTTCTGCACTGCTCAGGCAGGGACTTCAAAACAGCCCCCAGAGAGTCACAAGGATTATGATTGTTTGCTGTGTGCTCCACAGTAGTGGGGGTGACGTGCTGGAGGAGTCCCATCAGATAAGAAGGAGAAGGATTATTTTGAAGATTTAGATCTAAGCTGAAAATAGAACTCCTCATTAGCTAACCCCCCCAACAGCCCCTATCACTGAGACAATACTGTACACAGTGAATGGAAACCTGTTATTTGAAACAAATATTTAATAGTGCAAGTGTACATTTTGTGCCCCCACTCTTCTCCCTAACCTATGCTGTGATACTGCACCCGTGCCAACATGTGCTGTTACAACTTAATCTTTCTAGCCCTCCTGCTCATTCACTCAAATTGCAAATGTGAATTGAGGCTGCTCTTTAGTATGCCCTTTAGTCTCTGGTGCCCTTGGTGGGCTTCCTCAGAAGGGTCTGAACTTGGAGAACACAGGCTGAATTTCAGGTGTCACAGCTGACGCCATGTCACTCTGTTCTGCCAGCTTGTCATTGGATGCGCTGTTTCAGGAGGGGGTTTCACAAGGGCTGGAGACTCTGAGTCCCCATGGTGGCAGGCTCCAGGATTGGCTTCAGCACCTCCTTTTCCTTTGGCATGTTTGCTAGCCTCCAGGACACTCCATGGGATGGAAGGATCTTCAGATGCCTCAAGATCTGGCAATGCCAGTCCTGGAGATGCGCCATTGTCTGAGCCATGTTAGCGATGCTCTCAGTCATGGACCTCTGTGACTGGGCCATGTACCACATTGAGCTGGCCATGCTCTGGAGCATCTCAGCAATGTCTTTCTATGTCTGGAACATGCCCATTTGTGACTACGGCCCATGTCATTGGCCTCAGCCATGGACATCATGGAATCAGCCAAGCTTTGAACATCATCAGTCATGGCTAAGACGTTTTGTGTCAGATTTCCATCACAGATGCCACACATGTGCATGCCACACATTGCCAGTCCCATCTCCTGTGAGAGAAGGCTTCTGGGCTCTGCACTTGCTGGAAGGTTGCTGGCATGCGCTCTGTTTTGCATTTTCACAAGTGCTGAGATGAGCTTTTCCAGTGAATCAACATCTGTCCTGGGGGTAGATTCTTCAAATGTTGGCTCTTTTGGAACTTCCTACCTCCAGTTGATGTGAAACAGCAGCTGCACAATGCTCACCAGAGAGTGTCCTAGAAGCCTGACCATTAATGTGTCTCGCTGAGATGAGTATCTTTTCACAGGTGCTTGGTGCTGGTGAAAACAGTGCCAAGAAGTCAGTGCTCAACCTAGAGCTGTGGTCCAGGTCGCTCTGGATGTTTGGATGGGGCGAGGAGTAACCCCTGATGGCCTGGGGGGGAGGGAGGGGATCCCTGGTAGCCTCGCTTCATCTGATGGAGACTCTGGAAGACAAAGGAGATGAGGTCAGCTTTTGTAAATATCAAGAGTGCAGTATCAAGGCAGTCAGCCAGTGATCACTCGGGGGACACCCCTTTTCAGCACTCTCTCCTCAATTGGGGTAAAGACCAGCAGCTCAGGCATGTCTTCTCCCACATCCTCTGGTTGTGTGGAGTCTTGTCCTAGGGGTAAACAAAGAGGACACTGTGAGATGGTGGCTGGTCAGCTATGGGGGCTTGACATCAGGAGGCACATCAACAAGTCTTTGAGAAGAAGTGATGGGGATTATTGGGGGGGGGGTGCAGTGGGGACACTGTTGGTAAGTGGGGTGCTTGAAGGTTGCAAGAGTTTAATGTTTGACCAATGGGTGGAGGGGAGGGATGATTGCAGAGAAAACATGTAACATGTACTCACCCTTGCATCTCGAAGCAGGTCATTCATCTTCCCTCTGCATTGAGGTATGGTCCATCTGGTAAGATTCTTGCAACTCACCATCTCAGTCACCATTTTCCAGGCACCACACTGGTACAGGGTCTCCTGCCAACCCTTGAAAATATGGTACCCTTCCTCTTATCGCCAGCATCCTGTCGATGTCTGCATCAAGAAAGCTCTTTTCACTGCCATGTTGATTGATGAAGTGAGAGTGGGTATTCCAGGGAGTGCTTATATGTTGCTCCCACTTGTTAGGGCTAACAGATAATTCCTGACTCAAGCGAATCATTTGCCGCTGGAATCGGAGAATCCATGTAATACATGTGGGGGCCGGGTTGTTCTATTTGAATAGGCTGAACCGCTGCCAGCACAAACACAAAACATCCTCCTTTTCCCGCTATAGGAGCACTCAGAGTCCAAATGGGTGATTCATATCCTGCAGGTGCTAGAAATCTAAAATAGAAACAGAAAGTGTTGGGAAAACTCAGGTCTGGCAGCATCTATGGAAAGGGAAACAACATTAACATTTCGAGTCCAAAATGACTTCTTCACAATTGAAGGGAATAAAATGTAATGGGTTTTATGCTTTTGGAAAATGGTGTAGGTTAAACATGATTTCCCTTTCACAAAACCATGTTAACTCTGTCTAATTACCTGGACCTTATACAAGCATCTAGCTGTAGCTTCTTTAGTGACAATTGCTAACATTTCCCTATGATATGTGTTAAGCTAACTGGCCTGTTGTCTCCCACTTTTTGTCTTCCCCATTTTTTGAATAATAAAGTTACATTTCCTATCTTTCAACTAAAGGGACTTTGCCTGAATCTAGGACATTTTTGAAAATTAAAACTAATACATTAACTATCTCACTAGCTACTTCTGAGACTCTAGATGAGGTCCATCAAGATCTGCGCACTTGTCAACAATTTACTCTGTAGCACCTTCTCTGATGATTGTAGTTTTCTTGAAATCCTCCTTCCCTTTCATTTCCTGACATATAGCTGCTTCTGGGATGTTACTTGTATTTCTATAGTGGAGACTGATGCAAAATAATCACACAATTCAACTGCGATTTCCTTGTTTTCCATTATCAGTTCTCCAGGATCACTTGTAATATGTCCAGTGCTCACTTCTAGGAACATTGTTCCAAATCTGCCATGCAAAACAATATGCACAGTGACTGTATTCTGTATTAACAAAGTCATTCAGCTAGGTCCCCACCTACTGGATAATTCCAGGTTCAAATATCAATCAAGAATCCAAAATTCAAAGTCTCATCTCTGAGATTACTGTGCTATTCTGTTGTTTCAAGTCTTGCACAATCTTGAACATAGTCAATTACTAAAGTATAATGATTTAACAGATTGCTTTAACTGATATGTTAACACATTGCAAAACATTCAATTAGACTATTTGCATCAGCATATTTCTAATATCAAATTATATATTTGCAGGAACTGATTCAGACTGGAATCACGAGGGGGACTACACTAACATCATGCTACTTAAAGGAAATGGTAATATTTTGTCAAGTGCTTGCCTTCGAAGTTTCTTATTTATTTTGTATTGCAGTACACTTAACTGGTATACCTTTGGTACACTAAGATAATCTCATTCTAGTTAATCCTAAACCCAGTTGCAATCATCCTATAGCATTTTACTGTTTCGAGAACTTTGACAATTGTAGAATGTTTTTGCAGACCACTCAACACCAGAAAAACCACAATACAATTTATCGCTTGCATATTTCTGAACAAGAGTGAAGACAATAAAAAGTTGATATTTTGCTTCTGTGAACTTGAAACACAGATATGAGCCCAAGCACAAAGCAGGTGGAAAGCCTTCAGTTCTGAAAGTTCTTCTGCTTCTCTATAACACTTCACTGGAGCTGAATTGAAGACAGAATTCCTTTGGTTTTCTCAGCTGCAAATTACATACTAAGTATGCATTTGTGTGTCTTTGACCCCAGAACTTCAAATGTAGAGCATCACTGAGTGTGTTGTCTAGGAAAATTAGAACCTCAACCAGTTTGTATAGCGTTTGAGGACTCATCTGTACTCGATGGAGTTTAGGAGGATGACGAGGATCTCACTGAAACTTACAGAATATTGAAAGGCTTGGATAGAGTGGATGTGGGGAAGATGTTTCCATTCATAAGAGAGTATAGCTTCAGAGAAATAGGACAACCTTTTAGAACCGAGATGAGGAGGAATTTTTTTCAGCCAGAGGATGGTGAATCTATGAAATTCATTGCAAGGTCTTTGACTGTATTTAAGATAAAGATAGATAGGTTCTTGGTTAGTAAGGGGATCAAAGATTACAGGGAAAAGATGAGAGAATGAGATTGAGAAACATATCAGCCATGATTGAATGGCGAGCAGACTCCATGTGCTGACTGGACTAATTCTGCTCCTCTCTCTTATGGTCTTATGGAATATGTCAAACACTTTGCCCCAGTGCCCTTATTCACAAGATGAACAAAAGACAAGACTTGGTTGAAGGATCCACCAATTTTCTTAACAGTTACTTTTCCCAAATTATCTTAATTCTATTTGTCCAATGTTCTAATATTACTTGTGCCGATATCACAGGTCTAATTCTCTGAGTTCCTATCACCACATGATCCTCATCTTTGAAGGTGATTCTCATACGCCCTCTGCTATCCACCTCTGGATTACCATGATGCTACCAGAGCCCAGCTGAAACCAGAGCATATATATCTATCTGCCAAATATGATCAAGGTCAAGTCTTTCCAATCTCTGCTGCTGGGGCATGCCCTGGCTTGTTCTGACTATTATTTTTGACCTTGTCCTGTTCAGGTTCCCAGTGATCCTTGCTATCGGAATATTCATTAGGCCTATGATTCAGGCCGTTGGCTATCTGGCCACAAGTGCACCATAAGAGGTTCGAGCAGAGAAAGGACCTGCTTTCACATAATCATTGTAATTTAAAGATCTATACCATGATAACAATTTTGGGAACTTTTGGTGGTCTTTGTAGTCATTTTCCTTTTTATTTTGAGTGAAGCATCAATTTATTTAAGAACTTAACCATCTCAAACTATTTAAGCACCTTGACTGATATAAACAAGATGATCACACCATGAGATTTCACTTGATTGTCTTAGAACATAGAACATTACAGCACAGAACAGGCCCTTCGGCCTTCGATGTTGCACCGATGAATTCCTATCTGTAGAAGCAGTGAAAATTGTGCCTACATCTACAGCTGGACATATTTTTCTAGAAATATAGGACGTTGTTAATCAAGGAGGCCATAGTAGATCTCTGTTAATTTTACAAGAAAATCTTCAAATTATCTATTTGTAGTAACAGAGCTGTCAGCTTTTTTCAAATTCCACAGGGACATCTGCCAAATAAGTAAGCATAATAAGATTGCTAAGACTTGTTAATCCATCCTTTATTGAAAGCAGGAACAACAGTCGAAATAGCCCAGATGCTTAGACTGTCAGGGATCCCACAGGTACAAAATCTCATATGGTCATACTGACTTTTTAAATCAACATCATGAACAGGAAAGGAATCCATTCTATAAATGTTCAGAATACCTATAACCAATATAGTTTGATCATGACCAGGCTCGAATTAAGTTTACATGCCTATATCCTCTCCTTCACCAAGATTGTCCAATTCCACATCTGTAAATCATGCTCCCATCCCTGCTGCCTCAGCTCATCTGCTGCTGAAATTTTAATCCACCTCTTTGTTATTTCTGAATGTGACGATTCCCAAACTCTCCTGTCTAGCCTCCAATTTTGCACAATTCACAAATTTGATTTAATCCAAAAGAACAAAGAACAAAGAATAGTACAGCACAGGAAACAGGCCCTTTGGCCCTTCAAGCCTTCGCCACTCATTGGTCCAATTAGACCATTCTTCTGTATCCCTCCATTCCCAATCTGCTCATGGGACTGTCTAGATAAGTCTTAAACGATCCCAGCATGTCCGCCTCCACCACCCTGCCTGGCAGTGCATTCCAGGCCCCCACCATCCTCTGTGTAAAATACATCCTTCTGATATGATATCTGAGTTAAACCTCACCCCCCCTTACCTTGAACCTCTGATCCCTCATGTTTGTCACCTCCGACCTGGGAAAAAGCTTCCTACTGTTCACCCTATCCATACCCCTCATAATTTTATACACCTCTATTAGGTCTCCCCTTATTCTCTGTTTTTCCAGGGAGAACAACTCCAGTTTAGCCAATCTCTCCTCATAACTAAGACCCAATATATCAGGCAACATCCTTCTCTGCACTCTCTCCAAAGCCTTCACATCCTCCTGGTAGTGCGGCGGCCAGAACTGGATATAGTACTTCAAACGCCTAACCAATATTCTATACAGCTGTAACATCAGATGCCATTTTATACTCTATACCCCATCCTATAAAGGCAAGCATGCCATAGCCTTCTCCAACACCTTCTGCACCTGTGCTGCCACCTTCAAGTGTCTGTGGACTTGCACACCCATGTCCGTCTGTGTGTCTATGTTTTTGATTATTCTACCATTTATTGTATAGCTCCCTCCCTACATTAGTCCTACCAAAATGCATCACTTTGCATTTACCTGGATTAAATTCCATCTGCCATTTTTCCGCCTAATTTTCCAGCCTACCTATATCTTGCTGTATTCTCTGACAATGTTCATCGCTATCTGCGAGTCCAACCATCTTTGTTTCATCCACAAACTTACTGATCGCACCAGTTACACCTTCTTCCAAATCATTTATATATATATCACAAATAGTGGAGGTCCCAATACAGAACCCTGCAGAACAGCACTGGTCACAGACCTCCAGCTGGAAAAAGACACTTCCACTACTACCCTCTGTCTTCTGTGACCAAGCCAGTTCTCTACCCATCTAGCCACCTCTCCTTTTATCCCATGAGATTTAATCTCAGCTGTCTGTGTCCTAAATTGCATTAAGTTCCACATACCCAACATCTTGTGCTTGCTGTCCTACATTGGTTCCTGCTAAAGTAATGACTCTATTTTAAAATTCTCATTCTTATTTTCAAATCCTTCCGTGGCGATGTTTCTCCCCATCTCTAAATTCTCCTTCAGCCCTTAGACCTTTCAAGGTCTCTGGATTCCTCAAGTTCAATCTTCTTGTACATTCTTAACTTTTACCACTTCACCACTGAGGCCTGTGCCTTCAATTACTTAGTTCTCACACTCTTGAATCCACTCTCTGTACATATTTCTACTACTCTCTCCTCTTTAAAATCTTCTTTCAAACCTATCTCTTTGATCAAGCTTTTGACAATTTGCTCATAGCTTATGTCACTTGATGCCAAATTATGTCTGGTAACACTCTTTTGGAACACCTTGGGTTATTTTATTCCATTAAAGGTAGTTATATGAATGACTTGTTGTTGTAGATGCTGGGTACCGAACCACAATGTCAGTTTTTTATGTCAGTCAATTGTAGCATCCTTCTTTCCAGAGGATAGTTTCAGGGGAACAGGATTACCCATTATACTCATGTATATTGATAGCTATTCATAACTATGTTGCAGGGGCATCCTGCTATATAACCCTCCAAAGGTCTCCAAAATTATCATGTACTAGAAAATTAGAAATCATGCAGCAAGGATTGGGAAAAAGCCCATAGAACAGCCAAACCAAAAAAACACAGCTTGCAGATTATCTACATCACTTCAGTAGCAACATGCTCATTAAGCTGACGAAGAATAATCATAAACCACTTTACAAAAATGCCATCTGCACAGAAACTCATCAAGTTCCTCCAACTGACAAGACAATCCAATATATGACCCAAATTGAACACATATGCATCATCTATTCCATCAGGAAGCATGGAGACCATCTAAGAAAACATATGTACTTTGCAACTACTGAATGTTCAAATTAATGCCTCTGTCTAGCTTACTATTTCTTTTCTTGCTGGCTTTTTCTAGTACTATTGAATAGAGAGTCCCAAACTAAATATGAACAGAAGTAGATAATTCAACCCTTCCAGCATGGTTTGCTCTTCAACTAGATCATGGCTGATTTTTATTTCCAACTGCTCCAAAATTCCTGATACTCTTACTTAACACAAATATATCAATTGAAGTCCTGAAAATGTAGATTTACTCAAACTTCTGGAAGACTAGAATTCCAGATTTCTATTGTGTGAAAAGTGCTTCTTGATTTGATTCTTAATATTTTTAAGATTATGCCCTTCCACTCCACATTCTCATAATAGATGTCAGTGTGAATGAAAATCAGGCAGATTGTAAAACAGACAACCAATCTTCCAGCACCTGGTTTTCCCCATTCCCTCCTTCCTCCAAATTAAAGTTGAAAACATAAATAGTTAGCCACATGCAAATGATGCACTGTTTGAATTCTGCCCAAATGGAGATCAGAAGCAAAATTCAGGGGCAGGATTTTCTGTCCTTCTCGCTGATAGGGTCTTCTGATCCTGTTTTAAGCTATCTACTGAAGCAAGTTGCCTGGCAGCAGAGCCGGAAAGGCATGCACATCACCGCAAATAATGGCAGAACCAGGAAATTCGACTGGCGGTCAAGAATGAGCCTCCTCTGCTGCCGGAAAATTCTGCCCAGTGGTTTAGAATCATTATAATATTGTTGTTTTTATTAATTAGTTAACACTGATTCATAATCAGTGATCAATTATGCTTGTTTATACTTGACAAAAACCACTCACAATGTATGGTCCACTGTCCCTGAACTGGAAATTTTTTTGCACTATGGGACAACCGTCTCCATTTTAACCCAACTAAAGGAACAAATAAATAAATAACGTCACCATTCCTAGTGGGGAAAGGTGGTTGTCTGAACTGCTTGCCTGACCTGGACTTCTGACGTCAGTGAGGTCTACTAATGCTCATCTGGAAGTCAATATATCTCATCTCACTGGACAAAATGACCAGCAGCATTAAAACACATCCTAAATGAACCTAAAGAATTGATACTCCACTTATACAAATGTCCTCACCTCTGGGTCCAGTCTCCATTGACAATATCCTAGCAAAGTTTTGCTCTCACAAAGTAGATCAGGAGATCTCAGAAGTGGCAGAAGTACTCCTGTTTTCCAGTATGTTCCATCTCTCTGGAATTGACAGAAATGTAGGCCTCTATCTTTAGTCAGCTGCTGAATTAAAGAAAATCATAATGATAGAAGAGGTACTTAAACTGCTAAATTATCACATTATAAAGCTTTCAAAAAACCAGTCTTTGTATCAACTTATTTAGTAGGATTCCTTGACTACTTAACCTGGGAATACTTGATTAAAGTTACACTATAGTTTCGACATGAAGACAAATCCAAGATTCTAAAATGTTTATACACAAAGTCCTGGTATTTTAGTTGATTCTTTTTTATTTGTTCATAAATGTGAACTTCGTTGGTATTTATTGTTTATCTATAATTGCCCTTTAAAAGATGCTTGTGAACTGCCTTTGTGAGTTGCTACAATCCATGTGACATAGGTACACTTATTGTGCTTTTAGGAATTCGAGGATTTTGATCCAACAAGAGTGAAGGATTTTGTATGGCTACAGGATATATTATAGGTGGTGTTCCCTTGTGTTTGCTACCTTGTATTTCTAGTGTTAGAAGATGCTGGCGTTAGAAGGAAGACTGGCTAGAAGGTAGAGGCCACTGTAGAGGATATATACTGCAGTCATTTTTACTCTTTTATTCATTCAGCAGATGCGGACATCACTGGCTGGGCCAACATTTATTACCCATCCCTAACAATCCTTAAACTGAGTAGCTTGCTAGGCCATTTTAAAGAGTATTTAAGCATCAACCACATTGCTGAGGAGCTGAAGTCACATGTAGGCCAAACAAAGTAAGGAGGGCAGATTTCCTTCACATTAGCAGACCAGATGGGTTTTTATCAACAATAAACTTTGGCTTCATGGTCATCATTAGACTTTTTATTCCAGATTTTATTAGATTCAAATATCACTATGTGCAATAGATGCAAACCCAGTCAAGTTGTGATTAATTTATTACATTCCTAACTTATGCCTCATAAATGGTGGACAGATCTGGGGAATCAGGATGAATGTTCATCATTGCAGAATTCCCAGCCACTGATCTGATCTTCTAGCTTTTGTATTTGAATGGCTGATCCCGTTAAGTTTTTTGTTAGTACTAATTTCCAGGATGTTGATCGTGGGGGTTCCAGCAATGGTAATGCCATTGAATGTCAAAAGAAAATGGTTAGATTCCTCTCATTGGAGATAATCATTATCTCATACGTCTGTGGCATGAACGTCTTGCTGCATGCATGATTTTTTCAGTATCTGAAGAGGTGCAAATGATATTGAATACGGTGCAATCATTGGAAGAAATCCCTACTTCTCACTTTATAATGGAGGGAAGATATCTGATGAAACAGCTCAAAATGTTTAGGCCTAGAACATAACCATGGGAAGTTGTGCAGGGATGTCCTGAAATTGAGATGATTGACTTCATCAACAATCATCTTCCTTTGTACTAGGTATGATTCCAGCGAATAGAATCTCCCACCTCCACCATGTTCCCTTCAACTTCAATTTTGCTTGATCTTCCTGATGCCACATTCAGTTAAATGCTATCTTGATTTTAAGAGTAGTCACTATCATCCCTCCAATGGAATTAAGCTCTCTTGTCCATATTCCAAAGCTAAAATAAGCTTTGGACAGTGATAGCCTTTTTCCTAGGATGGAGAAAGCTAGCACGAGGGGACACAGCTTTAAATTAAGGGGTATGAGTTATAGGACGGATATCAGAGGTAGGTTCTTTACTCAAAGAGTGATTAGGGAGTGGAATGCCCTGCCTGCAGCTGTTGTAGATGCGCCAAGTTTGGTGGCGTTTAAGAGGTTAATTGATAAGTATATGGAAGAGAAGGGAATGGTTTAGTTTGGAGGGGCATTGCTTTTTATTTTGGTCGGCACAACATCGAAGGCCGAAGGGCCTGTTCTGTGCTGTAATGTTCTATGTTCTATGTTCTATGTTCTAAAGTCTGGAGCCAAGAGGCCATAGCAGAACTCAAACTGTTAACAGCTTATTTTAGAATGTGGTGCTTGACAGCACTGTCAAAAATATCTCAACACTCCTATTTTTTTAAATGGCTTCAATCCATTAAATGTCTCAGTGGATTCAATAAATTAACAAGCCATTTTCAGCCAATTCCAATTTTCATGATCTGTTTAAATGCATACAAATTCACTTGAAGCTGTCTGCCACTCCAAGGAGAGAAGTAGCTGGTTGGATTTGATAGCCCAGTTGGTCAACTCTCCTAAGGGAAAGATTCAGAGGTTAGACTGCTGTCTCTCTATCGCTCTAAGAGCCAAGAACAAAGGAATCCATAGTTGGTCAGTCAATTGAGAGAGCAAGGTAAAATGGTAAAACAAAGATAATAAGATAGAATTAAAGGCTATTTATTTTAATATATGCTCACTAGAGTTTAAAAGAATAAGTGAGCTGACTGAAACCCAAGATTCTGAGGGAAACTTGACAATGTAGATGATGAGAGGATGTTTCTCACAGAGGAATTTAGAATTGGGAGCATGGTTTAAAAGTAAGGGATGGGCCCCTGAGCCTTGCTGTGCACAAGATTGCTGGCATGAGGTCAAGATGTGGCAAAAACCTCGAATCTTGCCGGCATGATCCTGATTACCAACATTGTAAATTGGGAGTTGGGTGGGGGGGGTAGAGATGGGATGGTGGCATTGATTGAGAGTGGGTGAGGGGTGAATGCCAACCCTGATCAAAGGGGAAGGAGCAGCTGCCAATTCCAATCAAAGGGAGTGAGGGTGCTCCTGAGATCTCTGTAGGGAATCGGTAGGGGCATTATTCATGGTCTAATTAGGACACTCTTTAAACATGGTGCCCAGCTCTCAGTGCAGCTGGGCTTTGCTGATGTGTTGATGGCCCATCCCACACACGATGCAGTGAAACACACCCAGCTGTTTTTTTTTTGACATGTGGCACAATCCGGAGAAAAAACTGACTTCTTTCTCACAAGAACTAGAAAAACTGCCAAATTCTGATAAGATCACCTCCATCAAATTTCCCATTTAAGATAGAGAGAAGGAAGAATTTCTTCTCTCAGATGACCACTAGTCCTGAGAATTATCTTTCACAGGCAACAGTGATAGCTGGATCAATGAATACATTCAAGACTGTATTAGACAGACTTCTGAATTACAAGTTAAGGGATATGGGAAAACATGCAGGAATGTGGAGTTAAGGCCCTAATCAAATCAAGCATCATTTTATTGAATGATAGAGCAGGCTTGATGGGTCAAATGATTTACTCCTGCTCTTATTTATGATCTTACGGTAAGAGAATGAACAGATTGAACTGATCAGATTTAGGGAAAAGATGTTTAAAGGGAACTGGGTAGCATGTTTGTTATTTCCTATACTATTGGCAGTTTACCAAACTAGATTAACGTGAGGTGAGATTTACTATAGCTATTCCTTTGTACATTCACTTAACTGTAAAGCATTTTTATGACTCAGAAGTGCTCTATTTTCACTGAAGTGCATTAAAGCAATCTATTAGGGGATTAGAGAAGCCACATGCGAGACATGTGAGATTCTGGTATCCAATTCATGGCGTTCAGAACTTCCAATGATACAATTCTATGTCATGCTAGCAAATGACTAGATCTTGAGAATAAAAGAAAATCTATAATCGTAAAGAATACAGAATCATCTTATAAGAGAGATCTCTGATGGTGACTCAAGAGAATATGTAGAACAGACCAGAAATTTCTTTAAACATTTCTTATTCCAGCTTATATATTTGCAGGAACTGATCCTGAAAGTGATTGTGAAGGAGACTACACCAATGTGACATCAAAAAGAAAAGGTAAAGTGTTATTTTTTATAGTAAATAAATTATGAATTTCGTAGAAGTTTTGTTATTTTCCAACTGCTGCAGTTTTTTTGCTGTATTGGAAGTGAGAACACTCTTTTCCTTGCTTAATTTTACTGTAAAATCTGTTTCTCTAAAACCAAAAAAAAACCGTTTGTTTGAATTTTGTTTTTTATATTAAGTAGGAATTACATCAATGTGTACAGATGGAATTTTATGAGAATTTGGCAAAGTGTCAGTTCTGGTGAAGAAGCTGGTGTGGAAAGAACAAGGAAGATAGTTTATCCTTATTGGTGTCCTGCTTTTGAGCATAAACAGACAAACATTCAAAACAGAAACTTACCACAACTTTCAAGTGGGTCTCAACTTAAATGTCTGGCATTTTCACCCAAAGCAGGTGGCAGCCTCACTGATTCATTTTAATCCAGGTCCTGTGAAGTACTTGAGACTTCACATTCTTGCTCATTTGATTAGCTTACAATATCAAAAATCTTTCTCATCAAACATATTCTACCAAAAATTGTTCTTTTCAAACAAACAACCAGAAGTGTCACAAAAAGTCATCTTCATCAAGAAATCACATTTAACAAGAGAGGTTGTCTAATTGAAACCTATAAAATTCAAAGAAACTTGTCAGGGTGGACACTGAGAGATCATTTCTATTGGTTGGGGAATCAGAAACATAGGGCATAGTCTCAGGATAAGGGCTAATAATTTAGAACTGAGAAGGGGAGAATGTTTTCACAAAATGGGTTGTGAATCTTTGGAATTTTCTACCCCAGCAGGTGTTGATGCTCCATTGCAGAGTACATTTAAGGTTGGAGCTGACAGATGTTTGATCTCCTGGGAATTAAGGGTTATGAGAGTGAGCAAGAAAATGCAATTGAAGCCAAAGATCAGCCATGTATCACACTGAATTGCAGAGCAAGCTGAATTTGTTGTCTGGTCTACTCATGCTCCCTTATCTTTTGTTTTTATGTTTTGACTCATAGTCTGATGTCAATGCCAACTTCATTCTCATTAGTTTGCCTGATCAACCTATCTCCAATGCATCAGTCCTACAGCTCCCCGTCTGTCACGCAAATAAATCTCACTTTACAGTGGGCCTAATCCCTTATTCCTTAGATTGGAATCTCCCTTAGATCTTAGCCACAGTGTTGGCCTGTCTCTCAGTTATGGAAATACTAGCAGACTGGATGTGCAAATTCAAAGCAGACCCTTAGGTTCATTCAACATCAAGAGGCACGAGCAAAATTTGGATGTAGCTGCTTTTCAATTTCTATTTTTCCAAAATTTGTCTAAAAATCTGGTTTATGGGTCCTGAGGCTGAGCAAATTTACCTAAAATTGTATTCCTTCTAATTACCATTCCTGACAAAAAGTAAAAGAGAATAAACAAAAGTACAACAAAACCCACACTTAAGCAAGTAAATTCATGCACTTTAAGTGCTCAGAACATCCTGAGGAAGTGATAAGGCACTAAGATTGCAAGCAGGCATATATTGAAATAAACTTGACACGGAAACAGAGGTGTCAACAAATATTTAATACAGCTTTTAAACCAACTGGGACTCATTTAAATATGATTGGCTTTGATAAGGCACTCTTCCGTGCCACTGGAGGTATGCTTGCCTGTCTGCAGAGAAAAGAGGAAATAGCTCACTTTCATACCCCTTTTCAACCTTAGATCTGCTACACTGCCTGTTTACTCTGGTTGCAAGCTTTCCTTTCCCCTAGACTAAGAGGTAGTCGAACAGACTAAGAAAGGCAAACACAATGAACAAAAAATGTGTGTATCATAAGAGAAAAACAAATGAGAAAAGGACAACCAGAAAAATATTAAGGTTGGGAGTAAAACATCCAGAAGGGGATTGATGAATAGATGACAATCATAAGTATTTAAGATTTAATTTGTGTAAGTTCTAATTAACTTGCATTTAACTATGATATATGGGGTGGCATGGTAGCACAGTGGTTAGCACTGCTACTTCATAGGGCCAAGGATCCAGGTTCAATTCCCAGCTTGGGTCACGGTCTATGTGGAGTTTGCATGTTCTCCCTGTGTCTCATGAGTTTCCTCTGGGTGCTCTGGTGTCTTCCCACATTCTGAAGGATGTCCTGGTTAGATGTATTGACCCAAACAGGTATCGGACATGGCAATTAGAGAAATTATGCAGTAACTTAATTACAGCATTAATGTAAGCCTTACTTGTGACTAATAAACTTTAAAACTTTATTAATTCAATTTTGTTCTTGCAGCTGCCAATGCTGACAGTGACTCCTGCTCTGTAAGTAAACTTCTATTGCTGATAAATTGCTGTATGTAACATTATTGTGTTAGTATTTATCACAAATCAATCTACTTAAAATGATCACATTTTCCAAGCTTATAAAATCAGATAGTTACAGATAATTTTGCACCATTTTAGTTGCTTCATCCAGAAAAAACAATCATCATCAGCCTGATGCTAGCTTCTGTTTCTTAAATGAGACCATGGATTTGCTTCTAGGACTTTACCAAAAGCACATTCCACATGTTGTCTCATTTTTGTGAGAAGAATTTCCAGGCTTTCACCATTTTGATCTAAAGTTATATTTGAGATAATTATTTGACTTTTGTGTGTGCAAGTTGTTGCATTTTCTTATAAAGCAACATTGAATATAATAAATGTACATTTGTACAATTCTGTGAAGACATAACAGAATATGTGAAGAAAGGATAGAAAGAGAAGATTACATTGATTTTAACTAGATCCTGGTTGAAATTTTCCAACTTCGTTCACGGCTGGGATTTTCTGATGCTGCTGAAAGTGAATGAAGTTTGGGCCAGAATGCCAAATTCTCCATTCTCACTCGCAATAGTTCCTTCACAGACAAGAGTAGAGAATCCTACCCCATGTAACCAGTCTTCAATTCAATTTGTACCCCAAATATTCAATTTATCCCTTCCATATGGCATGCACCTCCACCTCTCTGTCTTCTCCATCAATTAAAAATTCATTGCCCAACTTTTCAATTTTCTTATGAGATCAAGGCGCAGCCAAGTCAAAATCTCTAAGGATTATTGGCAAATCTGGAGCTATCTTTTTTTGGCTCCGATTAGAAAATGTATGCTTCTGGACTTGACTCAAATATCGCTCGGGCTGCAATTACAGGCTTATATCAGGAAACAAAAAAATCATATTACATGCCTTAAACTCAGCTATATTATTTGCATCCACTCCTTTATCAAGATAATGCTTTTATTGCTGCCATAGCACACATTGCTATTCAGTCATTCCTCTCTGCTGTCAAAACAATATTCCATATCTTCATTGCCTTGAGGTTCAAATTCACTACCACTCTTAGAGCCATCCTCACTATCTCCATAAACTTTGACTAACCAGCCCAAGTTCTGCTTAAAATATTGCAGCCCATCTCCTCAATTGCGCTTCCATCATCTTATATTCTCCCAGCTCCACTGGTTTCCAGCAAGTTAACCTCAAAATTCTGACTTTCATTTTCAAATCCATTCTGGGCCTTATGCTGCCCTACCTTGGAAATCTCCTTCTGCCATATTTTTCAACACGTTCCTTATGCTCTTATACAACTGTGTTTTATCCTGTCCTCCATTTTATCATTCTATAGTTGACATCTCATTATTCAGCAATTAAACTTCTGTCTTCTGGAAGTCTCTGATCAATTCTCTAACTCGCAACTGTTTTCAAAAAAAATGCTATCCTCTTCAGAGGTATATTATAGTCCAATTCTTCAGATCCACCTCATTTTTTGATTAATGGAGTATCTAGATGATTGACACAAGAAGCTTTTAGAAAAAGGTATAATTTGGGGCAGATGGTTTTAATAATGTATTTGAGTTATTCAAAGCAGAAATATGGAACTATTTATTTCTTACACAGACAATGTAGAAATGGAAAAGAACAATAAAAGCTCTAACATATGTTTTCTTTTAACAGGATGAAAATGATGGAGTTCAGTATACTCAAATTGATTTAGCAACTCTGCGGACTCGAAAGATGTCCCAATCAGAACAACCTACAATTTATGCCTCTATTGCTTTAAATAAGTTACAGTGAGGGAGTCGCTAAAAAGTCAGAGGAGCGAATTTTCCCATTCTGCCCTCTAAGGGATTCAGAGCGGGCGAGGGAAAGACCATGGAAAGGTCTGTTGACCTCAGATGGTATTTTCTGGATCTGAAGGGAAAGTGACTGGAAAGTCCCACTCAGAATCTTAGATCCATGACAGTATTTTACTAAATGGATACGCAATTCATTTTGAAGTCAGTAAACCAATAAATTGTAAATATCTAAAATACTGCAAGATGCTAGTGATCAGAAATAAAAACAGAAAGCACTGGTAAAGTTCAGCAGGTCTGGCAGCATCTGTGGAGACAAAAACAAAGTAAATGTAAATCCAATATGATACTTTTTTGGAACTGAAGCAAGGTAGAAAAGTGATGGATTTTATGTAAAAGATGGTAAGATCAATAAGAAGATAAGGGAGGGTATGGGATGTGTTAGAGAGCAGGGGAGATTAAGCATTAAAAATGTTATGAAACAAAAGGCCAAGAGAATGATAATGGTTATAGCTAAAAAAAAAACAAAGCACAGGTCCAGACTAGGTGTTATTAAAAGAAGTCAGCTCAGTTTGAAAGCAAAAAACAAGTTACAGACTGGCACTTATCAAAATAAAAACCAATATGAAAGGCAGGATTCACAGTCTGAAGTTTATTGGATTCGATGTCCTGTCCAGAAGAATTTAAAGTGCTATAATTTCTGCTTCACTTTGAAGGATTGTTTGAGGCTTTGGACAAGGTAAAGGGGCAATGTGCACCTCTAGCAATTGCATGAAAAGGTGCTATGAAAGGGTAAGATGTGTTGGAGGAATGGACAGGATGTTATAGAGAAAATAGTCCATTTGGAATTCTGACAGGAAAGGGGAAAATGTGTTTGGTGATTGCATCATGCTGGAGATGTTGAAAATCAACGAACCTTATAGAGGCTAGTGCGTGGAAGGTGAAGACAAGGGGAACAGTTGTTTGCTTGTACTTCGTTCAGGTTAGTTTACTGTATTCACTGCTCACAATGCAGTCTCCTCTAATTAAAGAGCCAAATGCAAACTGGATGATCACTTTGCGAAACACCTACGTTCAATTTTCCTTTCACATTTGCCATTTCAAATCACCATCTTGTTCTCAGGCTCATATTTCTGTTCTTGGCCTGCTACAATGTTTCCAATGAAGCCCAATGCAAACTGGAGAAACAGCACTTCATCTTTCAGTTAGGCACCATACAACTTTCTGGTCTCAGCATTGAGTTCAACAACTTTGGACTATGAACTGTCTCCATTTTGACTTTATTTTACCCAGTTTCTTGTTTTTGCTTTCAGGCTGAGCTAATATTAAAACATACGCTGGATTAATGCTTTGTTTATTTACTATAACCATTACAAACATAAGCTGCAGAACTGGGCTGAGAGGTGTCAAATGGAGTTTAATGCGGAAAAGTGTGAGGTGATTCACGTTGGAAGGATTACAGAGTATTGGGCTAATGGAAAGATTCTTGGTAACCTGGATGAGTAGAGAGATCTCGGTGTACATGAAAGCTGACACCCAGGTTGATAGGGTTGTTAAGAAGGCGTATGGTGTGTTAGCTTATTTTGGTAGAGGGATTAAATTCTGGAGATCATGTTGCAGCTGTACAAAACTCTGGTGCAGCCACACTTGGAATATTGCTTACAGTTCTGGTCGCTGCAATATAAGGATGTGGAAGCATTGGAAAAGGTGCAGAGGAGATTTACCAGGATGTTGTCTGGTATGGTGGGAGGTCTTATGAGGAAAGGCTGAGGGACTTGAGGTTGTTTTGGTTAGAGAGAAAAAGGTTAAGAGATGACCTAATTGAGGCATACAAGATGATCAGAGGATTAGATAGGGTGGACAGTGAGAGCCTTTTTCCCTCAGATAGTGATGGCTAACACGAGGGGGCATAGCTTTAAATTGAGGGATGATAAATACAGGACAGATGTCAGAGCTAGGTTCTTTACTCAGATTGTAGTAAGGGCATGGAATGCCATGCCTGCAGCAGTAGTGGACTTGCCAACTTTAAGGGCATTCAAACGGTCATTGGATAGGCATATGGATAATATTGGAATGGTTTAAGTTAGAGGGTCATTAGATTGGTTCCACTGGTCAGTGCAACATCAAGGGCCGAAGGACCTGTACTGCGCTAAAATGTTCTATGTTCTATTACCATTGCCTTTGCTTTTTGTTCCATGACGTCTTTGTCATTTAATCTCCCCATCCTCTAACCCATTCCTTATGTTCCACCTTTTCTCAACAGAATAAAGCCAATCACATTTCTACCTCTCTTCAGTTCCAAAGTAGAATATATCGGATTCAAAACATTAACTCTATTCTTCTCAAAACAGATGCTGCCAAATCTGCTGGGTTTTTCCAACAACTCCTGCTTTTATTATTGTAAATGGCTATTAACTATGTTAATCAAGCTCAAGGAATTCTTCTCATTTTGTGTTAAATATTAAGGGAATGTTTTATTATGATTAAAAATAGATTCTTTATATACAAGAAGAAAAATAAACCAGCTTAGAAATAAAGAAAATAGAACATGGAGCAGGATAGTTGATGCCCGAAGGAGCATTGAGCAATACGACATACATTAATGCCTGCAATATTGGCATTTTGACATAAGCATCGGCATTGCTACCAAAAATGGGAGAAAGGGCTAAATCAAGGCTGAATTCTCTATTGAAAAAGAGTCTAGCAAAATAAAATCACACCCTACATATTTTAAGAGATGCTCATGAACATCTTACTGGTCAAATCAAAAGCAGAGTTATAGGTACATATTGCTTGACCGCTATCTCATCAATAAAATGATGGAGTGCAATAAAAAAATGTATTAAAAAGTTTATTTCAACTAATGTTTTTTTTTAAAAGTGTTTTTCTAACTGGATCTTTGGTTTATATCTTATATCTCTGGAGGATATTGGGAAAAAGAAAAGTAGGCAAAGATTTGTGCCTGCATTTTGTAAGGTTGGCTCCGAATCTCATTAAATTGAGATTGGTTTCTTCCCTACAGAGAAAGAAATTTGGAGGATATCAGCATGCACTTTCCATCTCCTGCAATAACCAATACTGGCTGTTATGTATCTCCTGGAGGTTCACAACAGAGACATTTTAAAACTACTATCAGTATTTTTAAACCCTCATAAATCTAAGTGCTAAATTATTGATGTCATTTAACTTGTCAATGTGAAAACTCAAATAGAAAATTAGTCCAAAAAAATTCAAACAAATTATAGTTTTCTGAAACCTAGGAAAAATACTAGACATAATGAGCCTGCAGTTCTTCCAGGATTCTGCTAGTCTCTTGTATAACTTCAATGCAAAACCAACTGAACCCCTCAAAATCGCAGAGAATCAATTGCATTCAATCTTGACTATTTGTGGAAATTTCCTGGATACAGTGAAATGTACAATATATATCTCTCTAACCTGTGCTTGATCCTTCCTTCACCCACATTGTCTGTATGTTTAAGATTTGATTATCTGTAAAAACTCACATTCCAACTATTATCTTGTAAATTGAGTTTGTGTTATATATGCCCTGTTTGTGATCAGAACTCCCACTCACCTGATGAAGGGGCAGTGCTTGTGGGTTGTGCTACCAAATAAATCTTTTGGACTTTAACCTGATGTTGTGAGACTTCTTTCTGTGCTTACCCCAGCCCAATTCTGGCATCTCCACATTACAGTGAAATGGACACAAATCTGACTGGCCCATAGAAGTCAAATAGCAGGCAGGAGGCACAGACTGAATGCAACTTATGTTCCCATTCACCAGCTTCTGGTGGAACGTATTGTAAGAATGGAAGGTATTTTGTCAGATTAATGGAAATGACCTAGCTTCCAGATAGGGCAGATACGGCCCCACTGTGGAACATACTAGTCCCCACCCCTGACCAGTATAGCATGAATGTCTAAAGACCCAAGATTTAAAAAAACAATTTGCTGCAATGATTCACCTG
Organism: Sphyrna mokarran; assembly: GCA_024679065.1. Taxonomy (NCBI): domain Eukaryota; kingdom Metazoa; phylum Chordata; class Chondrichthyes; order Carcharhiniformes; family Carcharhinidae; genus Sphyrna; species Sphyrna mokarran. The sequence continues at coordinate 8,791,546 of JAGIQG010000021.1, read as the reverse complement.
CCTAGCACATCAAAAGGACCATACCTGAGATCAGTAATCTGTCTTTGCTCAGGGCCTCCACTGTGCAGTCTTAGTTTTAGAAAGTAAGGGACTGATGCATCAGTTATACGTGGCCTGTATGAGATCTAACTGGAGAATGCAGTTCAGCATTGGACATGAAACTCAGGAATGATTTATTGGATCTGGAAGAGGGACTAAAATGACACCATGATTTAACTTAGTTAAATTATGAAACTACATTGTATAAAATTGGTTGTTAGAGGATTAAGAAATGAAATGTGAAAATTCTTGTTTTTCATCATTACTTGTTTTTTCTGAAAGCTAGTGGAAAGTCTGTTGTAAATGGTAAGCACTGATAACATTATAAGGAAAACTAGAAATAAAAAAATGACGAAACTGGGTTAGTAAAAATGTTGAAATAATTAGTTAATACTTGAATTTCTGACATTACGGGGGAATTTTAGAAACCTAATTCCAGATAAATGGCAGTTAAAGTGCTTTCGTACCAAGTTCAATGTCTCCTCATTGGAAAATAGGATAAGGCAGAGAGCCTTGTCCTATTTATGAGAGTGCAATGATAAGATCCTCATCCCCAATAGCAACCCCTAAAAATACATCAATGTAGGTCTCCAGAGAAGGATGAGGATTGTTATAAGTTTTAATTAAACTAATTAGCTGACATTTATCCAGAGCTTACATTCTTGTAGCACTATAGAAAGATTTCATTATTACATTTCTTCACCTTATAGCACTGCAGCAATTAGTTTTCTCAATATTACTATTTGTCTATAAACAAAATATGTTCAATGTTTTTCAAAAAAAAAAATGAATAAACAATGAAATGGTTAAAAGTATTTGAGAAAAAACATTTTCTGGCAGTTATAGCTTATCCAAAGTTACAGAGCTACCATGTTAAAAGTGTGACATGGAAAATTATCTTTGACAAAAGTTTGTAGATACATATTTCACTCTGATCGAGGTCAGATTCCGTTCTCATCTTAAATAAAAATAGCTTTTCTAATCACAGAAATTCTCAATTTATGACAGACAATCGTAGCAGACAAATCAAGTAGTTATTCTGGTCACAAATACAACATTTATGACCCTCTGCAGCTGATTTTTAAGAACTGATTCTCTTTTATTATGATTACATGCTATAACTAGCTATGCCGAGCATTTGATCCATTAAGTTTTACATTTCAGCTGATTATAAATCTTCAACACTTGGGCAAAGTTCTTTTGAGAGCTTGAGTGAGATTTAGTGGGCCCGTTCTCCTCAGGTGAAAATCCTGGTATGGCCACTAAATCTTGCAAGAGGGATTTTGCGTCAGTAAGATCTTGTTTGAGATCTCCTCAATTCTTTGCTGGCAATGTGACTTGCACAAACTTAAATTTATTTAAATGCAAATATACAGCTTTAAGACATAGCACCTAGCCCCCAGTGGAAACCTCCCCCAGCATTGTCATGTCACATCAGTGTTACTCACTATTGGTTTTCAATAATGAGAACCAAATGAAATAACCATGTCAATGCAGAGGTGCTGAAGGTTCGAGGAGTTGAGGGCCAAGGCTGGACATTGCCACTGGTATTCCCTCCTCTGCAAGCCATTAATCATCTTTGTCTAAAAGGCTAGATAGGAAATCTGTTCTCCCTCCTACCCTGTATCCATTCACCAGAAGATCTATAAGTATTGTCATATAAATTGATACAAATAATCTGGTGTTAACAGATGCAGCCAAGAGCAATTGATGCCTCTTCTCAACTACACAGCTTTGTATTTTAACATCTTATCGCACAAGGGGGTTACAGCTTCAAATTCCATTTAGATATTATTTCAAATGTATCTGTGCATTAAGAGATGCCGAGGCCAGAGAATAAAACACTGTTCCTTTGAAAGGGAAAGATGGGGTAAACAAATCCAGAGTTCCCTGATAGTGAAGGAGATAGAAATTTAGGTAAATAAGAAAAAAGCATGCAGTTGAAATAAGTAGAGTTTAAAATAGCACTATATGCATAAGTTTTGAAAGAGAGATGAAGAAACAAGAGAAGCAAACGGAGAGTATGAAAAAAGACTAGTAACTAGCATAAAAGGAAATCCCAAACTCTTCTAAAGGCATATGAATAATAAAATGGGAAAAGGAGTAAAGCTTATTGTGGACCCAAAAATGGATTTAAAATAAAGGCAGATGGTATTGCTGAAGTACTAAATTATGTCATGACCGGTTTCTAGGTGAGGTTCCCCACATTCATTAATCTGGGTGTGATAACTCAAATTCTTACTGACTAGTTGGATAGCCCAAATTGTTATACCTCAGCTGAGGAGGGATGAACTGGCACTGATAGAACTACTTCATTAACGATTGAAGGGAAGAAAAAATAATATGTGGAAATGATTAATACCAATTAGAAGTGATAATTGAGTTCGAACTAAACAAAGGTATAGGAAACAATGTGCATGCATACACACACAACTATTCAGCTGGCTTTTACCGTCTTTATATATTCATGGGATGGACATTATGCATAGGGTATCTCTTGATGAGATGAATTATGTTCATTATGTCCCATTTTCTTCATCAAAGATGGCAATTAGTTTCTGTATATTTTAGAAGCACTTTGTCTGGAAACAGGGTGATTCTATTTTCTCTCAGATCATCACCCCCTAGCAATTCAGCCATCTTTGGCTGCATGTGTCAATTTGTGCGTTCTTTTTAAAAAAACAGCCAGGTCTTAAAGTCCAAATTTTCTGGACGTAATTTGGTATTTTTCCTTCATTATTATGACAATGAACATTTTGCATCTGACGTTACTAAGGAAGAAAATATTACCAGGCCATGACAAGAGATGGTTATCTTAGATAAGAGATGGGTTTAAAATTGAAAAGGAAGAGGAATTGGATAGATTATCTGTACTTAAAGTTGAACAGAGACTGGATGAAATACATTTAAGGATATTGAGGGAAGTGAGAGTGGAAATTGCAGAAACATTGCCCATAATTTTTCAGTGTTCATTAGAGTCAGGGATGGTCCCAGAGACTTAGAGAATTGTACAATTTACACTGATGTTCAAAAAGCCCAACAGTGCTTGGGAAATATCTGGAAACAATAATGTGTAACAAAATTAGTGGTTGCATGGACAAATGTGGGTTAATTAAGGAAAGCCAGCATATATTCCCAAAAGGCATTTGATACAGTGCCTCATGAGCAAAGTTATAGCTTATGAAATCAAAAAGGACAGTGGCAACTTACTGAATCAAGTGAGTTACAAGGAACAGAGAGTAGTAGTTAAAGGATATTTTTCATGTTGAAGGCGGTTTGTGGTGGAGTTCACCAGGGATCACTGTATTTGCTTTTCCGGATATATATTAATCACCTAGACCTTAGTGACCCTTGGGAGCACAATTTCAAATTTTGTGGATAATACAAAATTTGGAACATTGAAAGCTATGAGGAGGATAATGTAGAACTTTAAAGGGGCGTAGGCTAGTTGGTAGAATGGACAGACAGGTAACTGATTGAAGTTCAATGAAGTGTGAGGTGATTCATTTTGGTAAAAGGAATATGGAGAGACAGTATAAAATAAAGGGTACATGTTATACACAGAGGAGAGGCGGATTGGACTTTGTGATTCACTTCCTGTCCGTCCATTAGTAGAGGTATTCTTGAATTGCATTAAAAATAGTCTATGGCATATTATCCCAAACCCTCAGTTTGTGGGGTCCAGTTTTGTAAGTAACACGCATTATGATTAACTGAGGAGGTCAGTTTGGTTCATATTCAAACCCAGAATGCTGATGGTGAAGGGGTGGGAATTATTCACAAACTCACATACATCTTTATACAGTAAAGCAGGGTTAGGGGGGATAGGAAAGAGAGCATTTTAACAACAGTAACAGTAACAACAGTAAAAGAGCCTAGTCTCTTCCAGATGTGAGTACATCTTATCCCCAAGAATCTTCTCCAATAATTTTCCTAACATTGCTGTAAGGCTCAGAGGCCTGTAATTTCCCAGATTGTCTCTTTTGCTCTTCTTAAACAGACGAGCAATGTTAGTTACTCTCCGATCTTCTGGTACCTCATCTATGGCTAAACAGGATACAAAGATTTTGGCTGAAGCTTGAACAATTTCTTCCCTAGTCTCTCAGTATTCTGGGATAGACCCTATCTGGCCTTAAATACTCATCTACCTTAATGCTTTTCAAAATCTCCAATACCTCTTCTCTTTTTATCTCAATATGTCCTAGAATACCAACATCCTTCTTTCTACATTTACCATCACCACATCCTTCCCCTTTGTGAATATTGAGGCAAAATACTCATTAAGGACCTCACCCACCTCCCTCCACTGGTCTTAAGTGATCCTACCCTTTCCTTAGCTACCCTTTTCCACCTTATATATGCGTATAAAAAGTCTTGGGATTCTCCTTAATCCTGCTTGACAATCTAAAGTCCAACAGGCTTATTTGATATCACGAGCTTTCAGAGCACTGCTCCTTCATCAGATGAAGACCTACCCCAAATGATGGCAGATGAGACAATATGAGGTGATGCAATTTGGAATGTCTACTGGAGAAGGAAAGTACACAGTAAATGGTAGAGCCTCAGAAATAATACCATCCAGAGGGATCTAGGCATGCAGATCCAATCCCAAAGTAAACATAAACAGCCCCCTATTTAAGCTATTGAAGTAATAATAAAAGAACACCTCCAGTCAAGCTGGTAACAAATTACATCAGTTGAGACTGTGACCTATGAAAACACTGAAGCTGTGAGAGCTGCAGAGATCATGATTTTTTTGAAAAAAACCTATCTTAACACTAACATCACAATACGGATTAATCCTCAAACATCTGCTCCCAGTCTACATTGCTTAGCTTCTGCCTAATATTATCATAGTTAGCTTTCCCACAATTTAGTTCTTTCACTTCTGTCTGTGGCACAGTAGCACAATGGTTAGTACTGCTGCTTCACAACTCCTGGGTTTGATTCCCGCTCAGGTCACTGGCTATGTGGAGTTTGCACATTCTTCTCGTGTCAGTGTGGATTTCTTCCGGGTACTCTGGTTTCCTCCCACAGTTTAAAGATGTGCCGGTTAGGTTGATTGGCCATGCTAAGAAATTGCCCCTTAGTGTATAGGGATGCGTATGTTAGAGGGATTAGTCGGTATAATATGTAGGGATATGGGGTAGGGCCTGGGTGAGATTGTATTCAGTGCAGACTCGATGGCCAAAGGGTCTCTTTCTGCACTGGAGGATTCTATAATTCTCTATAAGAATCTTGAATCTTATAGAATTGTGATCACTGTTCCCAAAATGGTCCCCCACTGAGACATCAATCACATGTCCAGACTGTTTCTCAGAATCAGGTCTATGATAGCCGTTCCCAAGTTTGATGATCCACATACTGCCTCAAGTAGCACTCTTGGACACACTGAACAAACTCTGCCCCATCCAAGCCCTTGGCACAAAAGGAATCCCAGTCTATGTTGGGGGGAGTTAAAAACAGCCATCACAATAACCCTGATTTTTTTTTTACATCTTCCTATAACTGCTGACAAATCAGTTCCTCCACTTCACACTGACTGTTGGGAGATCTGTAGTATAACCAACCCAACAGTGTGATTGCACGACACCTGTTCCTGAGTTCTACCCATATGATTTCACTGCATGATCCTAACCAAACTGTTCTCCTTCTTATAGCTGTGACATTCTCCCTAATCAGTAAAGCAAAACACCCACCTCTTTTGTATCTCACTGAAGCATCTAAATCCTAGCTAAACTGCCAGTCCTGCTGTGCTTTCATCCACGTTTCCATAATTGCCACAATATCATAATTTTATGAAGTAGTCCAAACTTTAAGTTCATCTGCCTTATCTGTCATAGTCCTTGTGTTAAAGCAAACACATCTTAGACTATCTGTCCTGCCATGTTTTGTACACTTTCCCTGTGTTTTATTTCTCTTAGATTCACTGGACCCATTTACTGAGTTCTCCAGGGTCTCTATACTCTCTGACTTACTGCTGTGGATCCCCCCACCACCACCCCCCCCCCCCCCCCCTTATTAAATCACCCAATGTATATATATATAAAATAGGGTTACGGGCAAAAAACTTGGGTGGGATTGTCATTGGTGTAGGCTCAATAACCAAATAGCCTCCATCTGTATTATAGGGATTCTATGATTGGCCATTCTCACTTCTAAATCCATTTTGGTTACTTGATTAAATGTCACCCATTGTGTCCCAGGTCCCGACAGTAATTATTTCAGGCAACTCCTTCCAAGCAAGACGTAACAACCTATTTTGAAATGAAATTTAGTGTGTTGATCATTTTTTATTACTAAATATTTATTTCACTATGTGGATCAGAAATTATAAATAAAGCTAACTAATTATTCATTTGCTATCAACAGAAATAAGAGGAATCATGCCATTAACAAGTGAACAAATATCTATTTGTCACTAGACAACAGCACATTAGTATATGGTATGCTTAATAGCTTTTTAACTTTAGTTATTCAAGAAAAATTTGCAATTACATAGCAAACTTCACAACCACAAGACATTGCAGAGTGCTTACAGACAATTAAGTATTTTTGAAGTGGACTCATTGCTGTATTGGAGGAAATGTGGCAACAAATTTCCACCACCAGCAAAATGATTTAATGCCTGGATGATTCAATGGTGTTAACTGAACAATGAGGACAGGATGCGTAGAAGGGTACTGGGTCAAGAATAGTACCTTTGGGCTATTTTACTTATAAGGCAGCAAATGTTTAATTCAAAAGGCAGCATCTCTCCCAATGCAGCATTCGTCAGTCCTGTACAAAAATCAGCCTATATTATATATTCCCGTCTCTGGAGCAGAACTTGTAAGACTTCATCTTGTTAGTACATTTGTTTTAGAGAGAACAGTCCGTTTTCTGACAGGAGAGGGGGAAAACGTGTTTGGTGGTTACATCATGCTGGGGGTGGTGAAAATCAACGAGCCTTTAAAAACAGAAGGTGTGTATGGAAGGTGAAGACAAGGGGAACAGTGATTTGCTTGTACTTCATTCAGTTTAGTTTACTGTACTTACTGCTCACAATGCAGCCTCCTCTACTTTGGAGAAACCAAATCCAGTCTGGATGATCAATTTGCGAAACATCACTTCAATTTGGTCTTTCACATTTGCCAATTCAAATCACCATCTTGTTCTCAGGCTCACATTTCTGTCCTTGGCTTGCTACAGTGTAGCAAACTAAAGAATCCCAACGCAAACTACAGGAATAGCTGTCTGGTAGTGATTTAACCTGAGGATCATCACACTTTAAGGCAATGCATTCCAGACCTAAATCACTCGCTGTGTGAAAAGGATTTTTCTCACATTGCATTTACTTCCTTTTCAAAACACATTAAATCTGTGTCCTCCCATTCTTGTAACTAAGGTTTTATAACCGCCCAGCTCTTGTACTCCATGCCCCTATTAATAAAGCCCAGAATACTATATGAAAAGTTTTTATTTATGTTATTAGGATAATTTATCCAATTTGGAGTATGTTGCTCAAAAACTTTTAATGTTGTATCTTTTTAAGGCCAAACATTGAGATGTAATTTTAAGAAAGAACATGTGGATCCTTTTAGACTGAAGTTATAATTGGGATATATTTAGGCATTTGATCTCTAGTGAGTCTTGTTTAGTGGTAAAAAAGAAGCCAAAGCTACAAGTCTGATTGATACATGAGAATTCCAGGGCTTCTATTCAAAGATATGTCATACTTTATTGTGGAGCACTCTTCTCATAAGACCTAGGAGCAGAAGTAAGCCATTTGGCACATTGAGCCTGCTCCATCATGCAATCCCATTCATAAAATTGAAAAAGTGGGTAGAGTCATTAGTTTTGTTGATTGAGCTGTACAGAGTTGGTTTAATTCAGTTGGCTGGATAGCTGGTGTGTGATGCAGAGTGACACCAATACGTTTAATTCCTATACTATCTGAAGTTATTCATGAAGGCCTGCCATCTCAATGTTGCCCCAACCTGAGGTGTGGTGATCCTCAGATTAAATCACCACCAGACAGCTCTCTAAGTTCATCTGGTATAGCGATTTTAGCTTTATGTGGGCTAAATGCTACAAAGCTACCTACACATATAATAAGCGTGCATCTTTGCACTTGCCAAAGGTTAACATTTGCCACAGACAAATGTCGAAGACAGAGTTAGTAATGCATTTTTCAGTTGTGAGGTAGTTGGTAGGAAGTTAGCCTTTGTGTGGAACATTACCAATTAATAGATAACTGTCACAGGCTGAAGGATTGCTGCTAGAATCCAGTAATTAGGCTGTTAATGACTGAAGGAACTCTCACTGGACTGTGGATTTCCATAAGGATCAAATGTTAGAGTGCCAGGGCTAAATTGCCTCATGCAAGAATAAATAGAAAATGTATAGCCATTTAGCTGCTGAAGGTCTAGCTTGGGAGAATCAGTCATTTAATAATAACAGCTGTGGTTTCTCAAAGTTATTTCTCCCAGACAAAGGAAAAGGGAGCACACAGATGAAGAATGTAGTTTCAGCAGTTAAGGTGTTTTAGAAACTTTTGATTGGAAAAGAGATCCATTAGAGTTGAAGTCTTAAAGCTGCAAAGGATTTTGTATGTACATTACAGTTAAGTTGACCAAACTAAAAATCTAACAATGTATTGTAGAGAGATGCATGACATTAGGCAGTAGACAGAGCTGGAAGAAGAGAATCTAGCAGCAGTGAGCTTGTAGATAGCATCCAGCTTGATCTATACTTTGTACATATATAAATAGTTTTACAACAGATAAACACAATTGTTCAATCTTACAGACCTCTGAATCTCAGTGAAACCTGAGCAAATCTTTATAACAAATACTAACGCCCTTAACCTCTAAATTAAGTGGCATTGTTACTAGTGATTCATGGCTGACAGGAAGATTTTCTTTGTGGAAATGGTCCTTCGATTTGAGCATGCTTGCAATATCCAGGTCAGTCCGATAACCAAAAACAAGACACCAGAACAGAAGTTAATTGTACTTCTCGACCATTACAGAAAACCTAGTAGAGAATCATAGATGGAAGGAAATATTTCCTCAGATTTACCTACCAATAGTAAGTAAAATGTAAGAACATTTTTCAGAAAACTCAATTGATAGTTAATTTTAAATCTAAAAAAGAGATGTGCTCATGTGACAAGTTTATTAAGGAAAGTATTTTGATCTCATATTTAATGGTGCATTTCTTCTTAAACCACAATTAACTATGACATTTCAGAAATATTCACCACACTAATTCTATAGATTAAAGGATTGATGAATGAGGCGAGATTAAATAGTTTGGGTTTATACTTGCTGGAGTTTAGAAAGATGAGAAGAGATTTGATCAAGATGTATAAAATACCAAAAGGGGTTAAAATGTAGACCAAACGTTTCCCCTTTTGAGGCAATCTAGAACAGGACATCACATGTATAGGTTGAGAATCAGTAAATTTAAAACTGAAACGAGGAGGAACTACTTCTTGCAGAAGGTGCTGAATATGTGTAACTCACTGCCCCATAGCACTGTAGAGTCTGTATCATGAAATGGTTTCAAGACAGAGATAGACATATTTCTGATTTTAAAAAGGGTTAAAGGGATTTGGGGAGCAGGTAGGAAGATGGATTTGAGAGCAGGAAGAGATCAGCCATGATCTAATTGAATAGTGGAGCAGGCTCAAAGGGCTGAATTACCTATTTCTGATACCAATGTCAAAATTAAAATTTATTGATTTGAGTAAACTTAAAAAGAAACATGGAAACAATAAACACTTGGAAACCACTAAACTATGCCTGCATTTTAAGGTCTAATAAATAGGTCCAATACTCTTGGGCACTTTCTGCTTCAAGAGTATTTAATCAATTTAAAGATTGGGATAGCTGAAAGCAGCGGGGGCAAATTATTCTGAAATCAACATGGTCTGTGCAATACTCAGTAGTCATCGTAAGAAAGAATTGACAGTTTGGGAGAAATGCAAGATTTGAATTCTATATCCTTACCAGTGATGGATGACATTATGGAGCCAAACTTGATTGAAAGGTTGCAATCAATCATAGGTCTGTTCTAGCAGATCTGCACATCTCTCCCATAGCTTCCTAAAATCCATTCAAGTAACCTAAAACTTAGATTATCTTTATTTATAAGTACCTAACACTCCACCAATACCAGCTATTTTTAAAGTTTTTAGGTGATCTTTTGCTACCTAATACCAACATCAAGCACTCTGAAATAATTGTAGAAAAACTAGATCTGCTGGTTGCAAATGCCCCTCTACTCTGGCTTGTTAGTGTGCCTTAAAGTCTATTTCAAAAGTTAATTGCATTTTCATTCCAAATGTCAATTTCTCTATTTTTATGCATTGTTCATTTGGTTTCTTTCAACAATGCTAGCAATTTAGTCTAAAACTGTGTTGACTTCTGGGCAGTGCTTCAACTGCCTGGTCAAATTATCAATTGTACAAAAATCTGAAGCCTGTGACTTGAATTTCTTCAAACTCATTTCCCAACAAAGATAGCAGATCCAAACAACAGAATTTTCAAACCTAGAGAACTTCCTCTTCAAAAAGCTAAATGGTTCCATGCAAATTTCCTTGTGTTTGCACTTGTCAACGATGCCATTTCAGGTAGGCTCTAATGATTTGAAGAGCAGCTCATGGCTAGGGATCAATTGTCAAAATGGACAAATGCCTATAGACTTTTCTAAAGACAGAAATAATTTGTTAAATTTCAATGGAATAATTTTTTTTCAAGTCACCAGCTTGAGCATATGTTGGTTTTAGATGAATAGGTTTTATCCAAATTAGAAACAAAGCTGTGAGGATCAGTGAGTCATCATCCCATACAAAGCAGAAGTAGCCCAAAACAGGAAACATGCCTCAGAACACAATCAAGATAATTGAACTGAGTACTGACCTCTTTTTTTTTTTAATGAGTCCCTCACTCTTCAGAATACCTGAATTGGAACTCATCCTGAATGATAATATGCAACAGAGTTTTGAAAACCTATGCTTTATACTAAGTAAAAACTATTTAAAATGAAAATTTTGAACACCTGCCATAATTTGCATATTCAGATTTTTTTTTAAGCTATATTCAGAAGCAGGGTACTACATATGGTGGACATCCAAGATAAAAACAGAAAATGTTGGAAACATTCAGTGAATAAAATAAGCAAGAAAAAAATCAAAGGAAAAATAAAATCAAGGTTATAATTTTACATTACTGAACTTCCAACACCACCTCCACTTCCCATGCTACATCTCCATGCAACTGCAGGAAATGGAACATTTCATGTCTTCTCTTTTCACCGTACAAAGCCCTACACACTCCTGTCTAGGTAATGAAACAGTGAATTAGTCATACTTCTTTCAATGTGATGTGCTATATTCACTGTTCATAAAGTGGCCCTCCTACATTAGGGAGTCCAAATGTAGATTCGGTGTTCATTTTGTAGAATATCTCCATTCAGTCTGCAAAGGGGGCCCCAAGCTTGTAGTAGACTCATTTTAATTCTCCATCTGCCACCATTCTAAATGCTCCATTCATGGCTGCCTGCAAAGTTCTAAAGAATCTTAAAGCAAGCTCAAGAAACAGCACCTCATTTTCCAACTAGACACTTTATAGTCTTCAAAACTCAATAGAGTTTAACAATTTTAGATAAAGCTCTGCAGACCTGCTGAGTCAAGATGTGAACAGGACAATTAAATCAGTGAAGAGAAGGGATGGCCCTATGAACATCCCCATCCTCAGCAATGGTGCAACCAACACAAGGGCAAAAGACACAGTCATAACTTTTGCTACCATCTTCAACCAGACGTGCTGAATGGATAGCTTCGTACTAACATCCTCAATGTCAGTCTTCAGCCAATTAAATTCACACCATGTGTTCACGAAAAACAGCTGGGGTGCATTAGATATAGTAAAGGCCCCCACAACATCCAGGCTGTAGTGCTGAAGATCTGTGCTCTAGAACTAACCACACCTCTAGCCAAGCTGTTTCCTGCAGATACAACACTGGCATCAAATTTAAGATAGGGCTGAAAAGTGGCAAACATTCACACCACACAAATGCCAGCTAATTGCCATTCTAGCAAAACAGAGTTTTGATATTCAAAGGAATTATCAAATCTGAAATTTCCCACCATCAACCTCTTATGGGTAATCATTGATTCATTCACAGGCATCACTGCTGGCACTTAAAAGTCAACACCATTGTTGTGGGTCTGAAGTCACACTTCAGGCCAGGCCAGGCCTGGTAAGAGCAATAAATTTCCTTACCTAAAAGGACATTAGTGAACCAGATTTTTTTTTCGAAAACAACAATCAACAATTGTTTCATGGTCACCATTAGATGTTTAATTCCAAATTTTTATTGAATTCAAATTTCATTATTTGCCATGGTGGGGTTCAAACCTGGGTCTCTGTATTACTAGTCCCATGACAATATCACTCCACAACTGCCTCCTCTTAGCCAGATTAGTTCTGTGTCAACAAGAGCAAGTTAGAGCTTTTTTAAAAAAAGAACATTCATGGGATGTGGGCTTTGGTGGCTAGCCAATATTTATTGCCCATAACAAAAACAGAAAATGCTGCAAAATCTCTTCAGGTCTGATAGCATCTGTGGAAAGAGAGAGAATACAGCTAACATTTCAAAAAGTCACTTCATCAGGGTTTAAGACAATGAAAATTGGATAAGATATATACTATGACAGTGAGAAGGGAAGTTGGGTGATGGGAGGGGTAATTGATAGGAATGGCATTGACAAAAAGAGAATGCAAATGGTGATTATAAAAACTAAGAATGTGGCTAAGAGCATTCATTAATAGATAGGACTATGTAAGTGGCAGAACAAAGGTGCAGAGTGTCAAAGGATAACCTGAGGAATGTGGCAGTTGGTCTTAGTGGGGTGACAGGTGTTGGAGAACAAAATGAAAAGCATTTAAAAGTGGAAAAATAAAAATCAATGAAAAAGATGAAATAAAGTAAACAGTAATGGAATGAAGATGGAGGCGAGAGTTCATGCTCTGAAGTTGTTGAACTCAGTGTTCTGTCTAGAAATCTGTAAAGTGCCCAATGGGAAAATGAGGAGCTAACCCCTCTAATTTATGTTCTGTTTCACTTGAATAATACAAAAGAATAAGAACAAACATGTTCTGATTTGATTATTGTCACATGTATTGGGATACAGTGAAAAGTATTGCTTCTTGAATGCTATACAGACAAAACATACCAGAGTACATAAGGGAGAAGAAAGGGAGAGGGTGCAGAATATAATATTGCAGTCACAGATAGGGTGTAGAGAAGATCAGCTTAATATATGGTAAGTCCATTCAAATGTCTGACAGCTGCAGGAAAGAAGCTATTCTCAAGTCCTCTCAAACTTTTATATCTTATTCCCCAACAGAAGGGGATGAAAGAGAATCTGTTTGGGGTGCGTGGAGTCTTTGATTATGCTGATTGCTTTTCTGTGGCAGCGAGAATTGTAACGGAGTCAATCGTTAGAAGGTTCACAACATTTTATAGCTTCTTACAATCTTAGACAGAGCAGGAGCCATACCAAGCTGTGACACACCCAGAAAGAATGCATTCTATGGTGCATCTGTAAAAATGCCTAACTTCCTTAGCCTTCTGAGAAAGTAGAAGTGTGGGCTTTCTGAACTATAGTGTCAGCATATAGAAACCAGACAGATTGTTGGTGGTTTGGACAGCTAGAAATATGAAGCTCTCAACCATTTTAACTTCATTACCATTGATGTGGACAGACGTATGTCCTCCACTACACTTCTGAAATCAATGAATATCTCCTTCGTTTTACTGCTATTGAGGTAGAGATTACTGTTGTTGCACCATTCCATCAGATGCTCTATCTTTTTCCTGTTCTCCATCTTGTCATTATTTGAGATCCAACCAACTACAGTGATGTCGTCAACAAACTGAAAATGTAGTTGGAGCGGAATTTGGCCAGAGGTCGTAAGAGTATAAGGAGCACAGAAAGGGGCTAAGGACAGAGCCTTGTTGAGGATGATCATCGAGGAGGCATTGTTGCCTATCCTTAAGATTACAGCCTGTGGGTTAGGAAGTCTAGGATTCAATCACAGAGGAAGTTGCTGAGCCCTAGGCCACAAAGTTTAGAGATGGGTTTTGTTTGGATAATGGTGCTGAAAGCTGAGCAATAGTTAATAAATAGCAATCTGACATAAGTGTCCTTGTTATCCAGGTGTTCCATGATTGAGTATAGGGCCAGGGAGGTAATATCTGCTGTGGACCTGTTGTGGCGATGGTTAAACTATAATGGATCCAGGCAATCTGGGGAAACTAGAGCTGATGCATGACTAACCTTTCAAAGCACTTCATAATGATGGATGTCAGAGCCACCCAATGGTAGTCATAAAGGCATAATACCTGGCTTTTCTTTGGTACAGGGATGATGGTCATCATCCAATAACTTGTTTGAGATTTAACATGTGAATTTACTAAAGAGCTGGCACATTTAATTTATTATCAATGTATTGCACCATTGTGCACTTAACACAAGTGTCATGCTGTAAAAAGGAATGAGACATACATTTACTCTTGATTTACACAGGAAGGTTAAAAAAATTGGAGTCAATCTACATAAAACAATCTCAGGACCAGTACAGGATGATAGGCAAAGTATTTTTTTTGTTTAAAAAAAGCAGCCTCTGAATTACCAGCATTAAGTATGAGTGCAGTTAAGATACACAAAGGTCATCTGCACTCTCAACACTGACTGAAGTGATTTCAGTTTAGCATATCAATGTTATTATGAGTCTCATTAACAATGAGTATACATTTTCTACATACATTCATGCTCAAATGAAAATGTATAACTATTTTTCAAGATTCCTGAATGTACTTGGTGAGGAAGTCTCTCACTTCTGAAATGTGAGCCAGTTCTTTAACAGCAGTATCTCGGTTCCTGAGCTGTACTAAGCCATTCTCCAGTGTGCTATCACTGATGACAATAGTGAAGATCACACCCATCTCATCGTACCTGAAAGAGAAAATCAAGTAGCACTTTACAGTATTGAGCACTTCCAAAGGAGACTGCTTGATATTTTGCTTTTATTTTATTGTGATGTGGCAATTTAATCAATCACACATTACACACTTTTTCTCCTGAGTGAAGTGATTCAATTATTCCTGTATAGAACACCCTTTGAGACAGTGAATAAGAGAATGTAGTGATGGGCAAAGTTTAAAAACTTTAGGAGAATACTTCCAAAAGTATTTTAGGAGAATACTTCCAAAAAAACCATCCATGTTCACCAACATCCCATCTTCAATTTTTTTCTCCAGTTTAGTGAATCTTTTTAAAAATACCAGAGTGATAAAATACCTCTTACAATTGATTTTTTTTAAATTGTTTTGTCTGCATGCTAAATTGAACAAAAAGAAAAGTCTAAGAGTATTCTTTGGTTCAAAGCACTGCATTAGTAAAAATATCTACTCTTCTTCAAAAAGATAAGTTTCATTGCTAATTGTAGACACTGTCTATTTCAATCACTGCTAAACAGTTCTGATAATTCAAATAATTTAGCTGTGTAAATAATGGAGGAGAGTATAATTTCAGACATTCCAAGCTCTACAGAATTGACCAATCTGATAGAACTATGCTTCAGGCTGAGAAATTTGAAGTGTCAGTATGTTTTAGGGACCTGTCAGCACCATAGTGACTAATGGGCCAGTGCAAAAAGACATGCTATTCACAATGGGGTCATTCTATAGTATTACTTAGAATTGTCATCAGAGCAGCAAGGATGCAAGGGAAATACTATTAATGAACTTCCTATAGCATCAGTAAAATTGCTTAAAATTTCAAAAATATTTTACAGAAGAGAACATTTATCTCTTGTATTGTATATTCTAATGTATTGCCTTGACCAATTAAATTTAAGGATTGAAAAAAAGGAATGACCAAGAAGAGCGAGTAAGAGTGTATGAATTGGAGTCAAATCAAGCAAGGAGGCAAAGATAGATTGGATTGAGCTAAAGACAAAAAAAGAGGCAATGAAAACAAAAGGCGTTTTTATAATCTCCAAAAAAGATTTTACATCTTGAGGGAATAACACAGAGGAGCAGAATTAGGCCACTCGGCCCATCAAGTCTGCTCCGCCATTCGATCATTTCTCATAGATAAGCTTTTCATTCTAGGGATCATTCTTGTGAACTTCCTCTGGACCCTTTCCAAGGCCAGCACATCGTTCCTTTAATACAGGGTCCAAAACTGTTCACAATACTCCAGATGGGGTCTGACAAGAGCCTTATACAGCTTCAGAAGTATATCACTGCTCTTATATTCTAGCCCTCTCGACATGAATACTAACATTGCATTTGCCTTCCTAAATGCTGACTGAACCTGCATGTTAACCGTAAGAGAATCTTTAACAAGGACTCCCAAGTCCTTTTGTTTCTGATTTCCTAAGCATTTCCCCATTTAGAAAATAGTCTATGCCTCCATTCCTCCTTCCAAATTACTGCTAGGGAGTCTGTACGTAACTTGCTTCAGGATCTTTTTACTTTTGCGATTTCTTAACTCAACCATAAAGATTCTATGTCTTCTGATCCTATATCACTTCTTGCTATCAATTTAACTTCATTCCTCATTAACAATGCAAGTCTGTCCCTTTTGCCCATCTGCCTGTCCTTTTGATAGGACACAATACCCTTGGATATTTAGATCCCAACTCTGATCCCCTTGCAGCCATGTCTGTGATGCCCACATTGTACTGGCCAATTTCAATGTGTGCAACAAGCTTATTTATCTTGTCCCATGTACTGAGCGTATTTAGTACAGTACCCTCAGTCCTGCATTGACCACCTTCCTTCTCATACTTGTCAACTTGTTTGCTCTGCCCGAGGTTAGACTCCTGCCATCTTCTATACTCTCTGTTCTATTACATGGTCTGGAAACTTTACTAATCTCTCCTGAGCTTTCGACTCCTTTAACTAGTTAAAAGTCCTCATCATTAACGGACACTTCTACTCTCTCCTTTAACTTTGATTTTCTAATTTTCCATACAACTGAACCCTCCACCACATTTAGTTTAAAGCCTTATTTACTGCCTAGTTAAACTATTTGCCAAGATTCTGGTCCCAGCACGATTCAGACGAAGACTGTCCCATCAGAACAGATCCCCTCTTCCCCAATACTGACGCCAATGTCCCATGAATTCAAATCCATTCTTCTTCCACAAATCTTTGAGTCACATATTTACATCAATCTTATTGACCCTGTGTCAATTAGCTCATGGCTTAGGTAGGAAGCAATTACCACCTTTTTGGTTCTGCATTTTAAATTAGCTGCTAGCTAAATCGGATGGCACAGGAGCACAGTAGTTAGCACTGCTGCTTCACACTCCAGGACCTGGGTTTGATTCTTGGCTTGGGTCACTGTCAGTGTGGAGTTTGCACATAGAACATAGAATACTACAGCACAAACAGGCCCTTCGGCCCACAAGTTGCGCCAATCATACCCATACCTACTAGGCCATAGAACTATCTGTAACTCCCAATCCCACATACTCATCCAGAAGTCTTTTAAAAGACCCCAGCAAGTTCACCTCCACCACCACCGACAGCAGCCGATTCCATTCACTCACCACCCTCAATGAAAAACTTACCTCTAACATCTCCTCTGTACTTGCTGCCCAGCACCTTAAACCTATGTCCTCTCATAGCGACCATTTCAGCTCTGGGAAACAGCCTCCGAGAATCCACCCTATCTATTCCTCTCAACATTTTATCAGGTCGCCTCTCAACCTTCGTCTCTCCAGGGAGAAGAGACCTAGCTCCCCCAACCTATCTTCATAGGACGTGCCTCCCAATCCAGGCAACATCCTTGTAAATCTCCTCTGCACCCTTTCAATAGCTTCCATATCCTTCCTATAGTGAGGCAACCAGAACTGCACACAGTACTCCAAGTGGGGTCTGACAAGGGTCTTATAAAGTTGCAGCATTACCTCCCAATCCTAAACTCAATCCCTCGATTAATGAAGGCCAGTACACCATACGCCTTCTTGACCACATCCTCCACCTGCGAGGCCGATTTAAGAGATTTACGGACTCGGATCCCAAGATCCTTCTGCGCTTTAACACTGCTAAGACTCCTACTCTTGATGTTATATTCCTTCATCCCATTATTTCTGCCAAAATGAACCACTACACATTTATCTGTGTTGAAGTCCATCTGCCACTTCTCCGCCCATTCTTGCATTCTACCTACGTCTTGCAGCAACATTTTCTCATGTCTGTGTGGGTTTCCTTCAGTGCTCTGGTTTCCTCCCACAGTCCAAAGATGTGCAGGTTATGTTGATTGGCCATGCTAAAATTGCCCCCAGTATCCTGAGATGCACAGATTAGAGAGTAAAATACATAGGGATAGGGGGTAGGGCCTGGGTGGGATTGTGGTCAATGGAGACATGATGGGCTAAATGATCTCTTTCTGCACTGTAGGGTTTCTACGATTCTATTCATACTCCCTTAGCAGCACCTCTGCTTCTGTCTTACCTATGTCGATGGTAGCTATATGGACCACAACAACTGGATCTTCACCCTCCCACTCCAAGTTCCTCTGCAGCCCAGATGAGATATCCTGAAACTGAGTACCAGTCAACACAACCTTCGGGATTCTCGATCCTGGTCAGAGAAGTGTCAATGCCTCTAACTACATTATCCCAATTATGACTACATTTCTTTCCCTCCCCCCATTTGAATGGCTCTCTATACCACAGTGCCGTGGTCAGTTCACTCATCTTCCTTGTCCATTCCTGTCCACACAGGGAGCAAGAATCTCGAACCTGTTGGTCAAGTTCAGGAACTGAGATTTCTGTAATCATATCTTCTGGATCCCTCTACTTTCTTCACTTGCAGCCACATCCTCCTGTCCCTGACCATTGGCCAAATTCAAGTTATTTAATCTAAGGGGTGTGGCTGCCTGCTGGAACAATGTCCAAGTATTTCTCCCCCTCCCTGATGTGTCAGTGTCCATAGCTCAGAATCCAGCTCATCCACTCTGAGCCAGAGTTCCTCGAGCAATCAACACCTACTACAGACGTGCTCACTGGGGACCACAAGAGTCCACCAGCTCCCACATCGTGCATGAACAACACATCACCTCACTCTCCATCTCCTTTATTTAATTAGTTTTTAATTTGGTTTTTAAATTTAAACTTTTTAAAAATTATACATCTCCTTATTACTTCAGTCTCAATGCAATTTCTAACCGGAATAAGATGGAACCATTTACAATGTTCAACTTCTGGGTCCCAAAAGTTATTCATTAGTGTCACAAGAAGGTTTACATTAACACTGCAATGGATTAAGTGTGAAAATCCCTTTGCTGCTACACTTCCGCACCTATTTGAGTACATTGAAGGAGAATTAGCATGGCCATTGCACCTAACCAGTGTGTCCTCAGGGGTCTGTTTTGGGGCCCCTGCTGTTTGTAATTTTTATAAATGATCTGGATGAGGGTATTGAGGGATGGATCAGTAAATTTGCAGATGATACTAAAGTTGGTGGTGTGGTAGATAGTGAAGAGGGGTGTTTTAGTTTACAGAGTGACTTGGACAAGTTGCAGAGCTGGGCCGAGAGGTGGCAAATGGAGTTTAATGTGGAAAAGTGTGAGGTAATGCACTTTGGCAGGAACAATAAATGTGTAGAGTATAGGGCTAATGGTAGGGCTCTTAATAGTGTTGAGGAACAGAAGGATCTTGGTGTATGTGTCAATAGATCCCTGAAAGTAGGCAGTCAAGTGGATAAAGTTGTTAAGAAGGCATATGGAGTCTTAGCTTTTATTGGTAGGGGGATTGAATTTAGGAGCCGCAGCATCATGTTGCAACTGTACAAAACTCTAGTGCGGCCGCACTTGGAGTATTGTGTGCAGTTCTGGTCCCCACATTATAAGAAAGATGTGGAGGCATTGGAGAGGGTACAGAGGAGGTTTACCAGGATGTTGCCTGGTATGGAGGGCAGGTCCTATGAAGAGAGGTTGAAGGATTTGAGGTTGTTTTCGTTAGAAAGGAGGCGGCTAAGAGGGGATCTTATTGAAGCATATAAGATGATTAGAGGTTTAGATAGGGTGGACAGTGATAGCCTTTTTCCTAGGATGGAGAAAGCTAGCACGAGGGGACACAGCTTTAAATTAAGGGGTATGAGTTATAGGACGGATATCAGAGGTAGGTTCTTTACTCAAAGAGTGATTAGGGAGTGGAATGCCCTGCCTGCAGCTGTTGTAGATGCGCCAAGTTTGGTGGCGTTTAAGAGGTTAATTGATAAGTATATGGAAGAGAAGGGAATGGTTTAGTTTGGAGGGGCATTGCTTTTTATTTTGGTCGGCACAACATCGAAGGCCGAAGGGCCTGTTCTGTGCTGTATTGTTCTATGTTCTATGTTCTATGTTCTTTTGGACTGTGGGAGAAAACCAGAGCACCGGGAGGAAACCAGCACAGACACAGGGAAAACATGAGTGGATGAAGTCAGGTCCCTGGTGCTGAGAGGCAGTTGTGCTAACTAGTGTGCCACTAAACTGCTCAGGTATGGTTGATGCTTGCCCTGTCCAATTCCAGGCTTAAACTTTACACGGCAAATTTCACGGATTAAGTTCTTAAAACAATAACAGGGAGGTCAAGCACGAAGACACCATAAGCGTTTATTAACAGGGAGTTTGAGTTTAAGAGCTGTGGGGTTATGCTGCAACTGTACAGGACCTTGGTGAGTCCACATTTGGAATACTGTCTGCAGTTCTGATCACTTCACTATAAGGACATGGAAACATTAGAGAGAGTGCTGAGGACATTTATCAGGATGCTGTCTAGTTTGGAGGATAGGTCTTATGAGGAAAGGTTGATGGAGCTAAAGCTTTTCTCTTTAGAGCAGAGGAGGATGAGAGGCATCTTAAAGGTTTACAAGATGATGAGAGGAACAGATAGAGTGGACGTTCAGAGACTATTTCCTCTGGTGGATGTAGCTGTTAATAGGGAGACATAGGAGGGATGTCTGGGATAGGTTCTTTACGCATAAAATGGTTGGTGTATAGAATGGACTGTCTGCTGCGATATTGGAGTCGGACACTTTAGGAATTTTCAAGCAGTTATTGGATAAACACAAAGAGCACACCAGAATGATAGGGAGTGGGGTAGCTTGATCTTGGTTTCAGACAAAGCTCAGCACAACATCGAGGTCCAAAGAGCCTGTACCGTCCTATATGTTCTATTACTCTATTACTTTCTGCAGAATTGCAACTATAGTTTAACACTTAAATCAACAGATTGACAGTAAATTCAAAGATTTAGTATATCACTGAGACACCATTACTTTTCTCAAAATTTGGCCCATTAGATTTTTTTCCTACTTTGCTGATTATTTTAAATTTGTGTTTAAAGTGAGCGGAGGATTGCAAGAGGAAACCAATTTGTGGTGGATTATTTGAACCTAGTGACTGTTAATTTTGTTAACTGACAAAATAGACCAGTATAACTTTTTTGTTTAAATGGAAGATGAGTTCACACAAGTGAGCATAATAAATTACTTGATTTAACATCTTATTTTTAAAAACCAAATATACACTAAGATATTTAATTATTACAAATCAATTACATGTAGAATTATTAACTACCCTTCTTCACAGATGGGGAGCCCAGCATGTCACTGCAAAAGACATGATTAAAGAATTTGCAACCGCCAGTCAAAAGTGCCAATTAGATGATCTATTTCAGCCTCCTCCCAATCTTCAGCCAATTCGATTCATTCCATTGAACAGCTGAAGGACATTGACAATATTCTGGTCATAGTACCAAAGATTAATGCTCCAGAATCAGTACTAAACTGTTCTGGTAGAGCAATAATGCTATTCAATCTGCAGCATCTACCAGACAAAATGAAAAATTGCTCAGATATCTCCTGTTTGTAAAGCGAAGGACAAATGCAATCTCTCCATTTACTGTCCCATCAGGCTTCACTCAATTATTAGCAATGTGATGATGGTGTCACAGAGTACCACCAAGCGGCACGTAACAACAATAAACAATACTTAGTTTGGTTTCCACGGAAGTCACTTGGCTTCTGACCTTATTTTGATCCAAACATGGAGAAAAAGGCTGAATTTCACAGGTTAACAGTGTGGCCATTACAAAGCACACGGAGTTCTAGTAAAACTGAAATCGGAGAGAAAACATGCCACCGTTTGGAGAAGCATGTAGTTGGAGCAGCATGGTAGCACAGTGGTTAGAACTGCTGCTTCTCAGCACCAGGAACCTGGGTTTGATTCCTGGCTTGGGTCACTGTCTATATGATGTTTGCTTGTTCTCCCCATGTTTCCAATGGGTGCTCTGAATTCCTCCCACATTCTGAAAGACGTACTGGTTAGATGGATTAATAGGCACCAACCTGTGACAACTAGGAAAATTTCACAATAGTTTCATTGCAGTGCTAATGTAAGCCTTTGTGATTAATAAATAAACTTTAACTTTAAAATGAAAATGGTTAGTTGTTGGAGGCTACCTGCCTCAGTCCCAGGACATTGCTGCAGGAGTTTCTCAGGTTAGAATCTTAGGCCAAATATTCTTCAGCTGTTTCATAAAGCCAGTGCTGATGACTGTACTAGTTCAGCACTATTTGCAAATCCTCAGATACTGAAACATTCCATTCCATAGCAAGTAGTTTGCTTTCACTTTACAAAGTCTGTTGACCATCTGCAAGGCTAAGTCAAGATATGGTTGAAAACTCAATATTTGTTTGGATGAATGCAGCACCAACATTCAAGAAACTCAACAGCATCCAAGGCAAAACAGTCTGCTACATCAGTTCCCCATCCATCACATTGAGCATTCACTCCCTCCATCACCAGAAGTCTGCATCATCTACACAATGACTGCAGTAACTTGCCAAGGCTTCCTCAACTACACTTTCCAAACCCCCAACTTCTGTCACCAAAATCAATGACAGAAGACACATAAGCAGTATGACCTACAACTTCCCCTTCAAGTCACAATGCATCATGACTTGGAATGATATTAACATTTCTTCAGTTTCCCTTTTCTAACAGTATAATGGTGTAGTTACACTAAATAGATTGCAGGGGATAACACCATCTTCTCAAGTGATGTTAGTAAAGGACAACAAACACTGTTCTTGCCAACGATACTCAGTTCCCATAAACAAATAAAAATTAAACTATGTTAAATAACTCAAAAGTATCCATTCAATTGTAATGAGAAACAATTGTTTTTTTTACTTCATAGTTAGCTGCTCCAATGATATATACATGGTTTCCAGGTAACCAGGCCACACTGTGATTCGTTTCTCCAACATCTCATGGAATAGTCCCTCACATACCTAAGAAAAGGAGGAAATGGCAAATTAGAAAAATTGAACATCTTAAAATAAACAAAAAATACTGTAATATATGGGTATGTCAGAATCTGAAAAGAACAGATTACTCGAGATGGAACAATGTCTGTTCTCCCTTGCCCTCTTTCTTTCAGTCTATCCTGCCCATCTGGTTCTGACAAAAAAACACTACCCAAAATGGTAACCATCCTCTTGAGCTTTCATGTGTGTTTCCAGCAAATTTATATTTTATTTAATAAAGTTTAAAATGTGATGTGGACAGCAGTTGTTTAAATTCATTAGCATACAACCACTTAAGATGAGATTATGTTTTAAACTTTGTATAAAACGTATTAGAAATCCACCACAGGACTGCTTACCCATTAGCTAGTTACAGGCTGGTGAGCCTTACATCAAGTAGTAGGAAAATTGTTGGAGAGGATTCTTCGAGACAGAATTTATTGCCACTTGAAAAATCAGTGGATGTATTAGTGACACATTAGTGTCTCACTAACTTGATCGAGTTTTTCAAGGAAGTGATGAAGATGATTAGAGAGGGAAGGGCAGTGGATGTTGTCCACATGGCCTTCAGTAAGGCCTATGACAAGGTCCCTCATAGCAGGCTGGTGGAGAAGGTGAAGTCGCATGGGATCAGAGGTGAGCTGGCTATGTGGGTACAGAACTGGCTCAATCACAGAAGACAAAAGGTAGCACTGGAAGGGTGCATTTTTGAATGGAGGTTTGTGACAAGTGGCACTCCTCAGGGACTGATGCTGGGACCTTCCCTGTTTGTAAAATTTATATAAACGATTTGGAGGAAAATATAACTGGATTGATTAGTAAGTTTGCGGATGACACAAGGTTGGTGGATTTACAGATAGCAATAAGGACCACGAGGATAAGGACCATGAGGATAAGCAGGATATAGATCAGTTGGAGACTTGGGCGCAGGGGCGGCAGATGGAGTTTAACCCTGACAATTATGAGGTAATGCATTTTGGAAGGTCTATTAGACATAGGAAATATACAGTAAATGGCAGAATCCTTAAGAGTATTGATAAGCAAAGGGATCTGGGTGTACAGGTATTCAAGTCACTGAAAGGGGCAATGCAGGTGGAGAAGATAGTCAAGAAGGCATACAAGCACGGTTGCCTTCATTGGCCAGGGCACGGAGTTTAAAAATTGGCAAGTCATGTTGCAGTTTTACAGAATCTTAGTTAGGCCACACTTGGAATATAGTGTTCAATTCTGGTTGCCACATTATCAGAAGGATGTGGAGGCTGAGTGGGTACAGAAAAGATTTAGCAGGATGTTGCCTGGTATGGAGGGCATTAGCTATGAGGAGAGGTTGGAGGAACTTGATTTGTTCTCACTGGAATGACAGAAGTTGAGGGGTGACCTGATAGAAGTCCACAAGATTATGGAGGCATGCACAGAGCGGATAGTCAGAAGCCTTTTCCCACGTTGAAAGAGTCAATTAATAGAGGGCACAGTTTTAAGGTGCGAGCGGTAAAGTTTAAAAAGAGATGTACGAGACAAATTTTTTACGCAGTGGGTGCCTGGAACTCGTTGCCGTGGGAGGTAGCAGAAGCAGATACTATAGTGACTTTTAAGGGACGTCTTGACAAATACATGCATAGGATAGGAATAGAGAGATAAAGTCCCTGGAAGGGTACAGCGTTTTAGTAAAATCGGGTAGCATCGTCAGTGCAGGCTCAGAGGGCCAAAGGACCTGTTCCTGCACTGTAATTTTCTTTGTTTTTCATGCTTTGTTTGCAGAATTATTCACATTAATTTGTTTTTAAAATTTTCAGGAGTTCTCCAATGATCACTCAGAATTGACTACATTCAAGATTCCTCAATCCTTTCTCCTTGAAATTATCTAGTCGCTTAGTTGTTTTTGCTTTATGATTTCCTATCTTTATAGTTGATCTCTTCATAAGATTTTCTCCTAATTTACGATCACAATTATTTAGTTGATTTAGTAATTATTTTAGTTGATAAATATCCTAGTTCATTTTGTAAACCTTTGTTGGTGCAGCATGCAGTCCAACACCCTGATTTTGGGCCAAAAGAACATTCATGTTCCAAAAGCTCATGCAGCAGAAGATCCTCACAGACAAAAGCTTCCATGCTGAACAAAAAAAAATATATAACATAATCATAAAACTCAGCACAGCTTAAACAAAATATTGCAAGCCATATTTCTGCAGTTTAGTTTAGAACAAAAGTTCTAAATGAAAATAGAAAATGCATGGAAGCTGTATATACACACCTACATAAAAGCACTCACACATAGTTAAATATACAGAATATATACTTTGTGTGTACTGATATAAGTGTATACGGCTACAATAGCATTCTAAAGTTTACATAGTGTTACTTCATGATTTCTATTTTTGGGTCTTTGAGTTTTTTGTTCTCCATCCTGCCTCCAGGTTTCTCATTGTTGTTGCACTGGCAGCACCGATTTTTGCTGACATATTATCCACACATATTACTTGCACTCTATATTTCATACAACCTGCCAATCTTATGTAAACACATAGAGTAGGTTAACCATAAAAATCATCACACTTGAATTGTACGTTGTGTCATCTGGCATCTATATACATACACTTTTCATAAAAAGACATAGGAAATGATCATGAATGGGAATTCTGATTATGTTTCTAATTAATCTTGGAGTGCACATAATAACAACTGTTATGAATTTAATGTTCCCTAAACTGACATTAACTAATAGCTCAGTCTACACTTGCCTGGGCATTTAACCACTGAGTCATCGTAGAAACTTATTCAAATGTCAATCTGTACTTCAGGCATCTCTTGCCACCAGTCAAGTTTATTGTCTTCTGTCTATATTGTCATCTTGCAATTCAGTTCTGACCACGAGTAAATGTAAAAGCAACTCTCAACTGGTTTGCTGCCAGGTTTTCTTTGGGGTGGGCATCGGGAGAAAGAATAGAAAAATCAACCTATAAATATGCTGTGCTTTAATAGCTATAAGGAAAAACGTCAAACAATATTTTCAGGCATCTAGTGGGGAATATCTTCTTATGGTACAAACCTTCTAGCATTTTATATAAATATAAAAGTTACTTTAAATTAGCAATAGCTTCCAGCCATATCCTTCTTCAGTGCATGCCATTCTCTGAATTTTAATTTTAACCATATTGGTGTTGGATTGCTAACAAAACAGGCACTGCTTTAATCTTGCTAACTAGATTGCTATGCAGATATTAAATGTGCCTTTATCATACCATGTCCTGCTTTATTAAATTTGTAATAAGTGAAGATTTTGTGTGACCAATCCATGATAGAGATTTAAATTTTTCTAGGTGAGTTGGAAAAATAACAATATTTGGCAGAATTATGCTTTTTATTACATTTTTCAGTTTTCTTTTGTATGGAAATGCTATGGACCATGACAAAACTAAATTAATGATTTGCAAAGACCATTTACAATACAGAAACATAATATTTTCTCCTATGATCATAACTATTTAGTTGATTTAGTAATTATTTTTGTTAATAAATATCCTAGTTCATTTTGTAAACCTTTTTTGGTGCAGCACGCACACCACAAGCTATAGTTTAACACCTTGATTTTAGGCCAAAAGAACATTCAGATTCCAAAAGCTCATGCAGAAGGGACTCACATATGAAAGCTTCCATGCTGAACAAAAATGTATGGTTACAAACAATTATAAAACTCAGAACAAAACAAAATATTGCAGGCTATATTTCTGAAGCTTAGTTTGAACAGAAGGAATGAAATTAAAAACATTAGGAAGCACAAACTGGCATAGTATATTTTCATAGCTTTTACAGTTCTTCACAAAATACACACCTGACGTAACTCAACTGTAGGTCCTTTGCCCATTTCCAAACCCACTTTAATCGGAGCTAAACTTGGATGCAGCTTTAGCACCTAAAAATGCAGCAACGAATATTAATAAATTTCGGATATTTTCAAAGTTAAAGATGAAATGGACTAAAAAGTTATCAAATTGCAACAATAAGTTAACTAACTGAATAGTATTAATATAATTAACTGCAAGGGAAAATAAATAGCCCAATTTACAAAATTAACTGACATGCTGAACTACTAAAGAAAACTCTTCTGCTTACTTATTTTGGAAACTGCCTTCAGTGCACACCTGTTTTTGTACAATTGAGCAATGTACTTGTTAAATTTAGCTGCAACAAATGTCTGCTTCGACTAGTTCCTGTCATGTAGCGGTCTTGTGGTTTTATTATCAAGTCTGTAATATCGCTCACACCCTTCAAAACATATACAATAGTTAAGATGCCTGTCTAAATATCCCTAATTCTCACAGCACACACTGGAGGCAGAATTAGTATAAGGTGACATCAGCCCAAACCTGCAGAGAGGTAACTGATTCAGAGAGATACACGTCATTCAGTTTATTTATGATGCGGAGATGCTACTACATGACAACATCAACAAGTTCCATTCCACCATGGACTGCTCTCCGGAATCGGTTGATTTCTTGCACACACACCATTAAGGACAGTCACCTCAGCACCTCACTGTACCACAAGCCCACGGATAACCTCATAATGCTCCATTTCTCCAGCTTCCACTCTAAACACGATAAAGAAGCCATCCCCTATGGGCAAGCTCTCCATATACACAGGATTTGCTCAGGTGAAGAGGATCACAACAGACACTTCCAGAAGCTGAAAGATGCCTTCATAAGAATAGGATATGGCGCTCATCTCATCAATCAACAGTTGCGAAGCACCACAGCAAAAAACTGCACTGACCTCCTCAGAAGACAAACACGAGACATAGTAGACAGAGTACTCTTCATTGTCCAGTACTTCCCCAGAGCAGAGAAGCTCCATCATCTTCTCTGCAGCCTTCAACGTCATTAATAAAAATGAACATCTTGTCAAGACTATCCCCATACCCTCACTTTTTGCCTTCAAATGACCCACAACCTCAAAGAGACCATTGTCCGCAGCAAACCAGCCAGCCTTCATGTTCTAAAACAGTGACCACGACACCACACACCTTGCCACAGCAACCTCTGCAAGATGTGTCGGATCATCGACACAGATGCCATTATTTCACGTGAGAACACCATCCACCAGGTCCACGGTGCATACTCTTGCAACTCGGCCGATGTCGTCTACCTGAAATGCTGCAGGAAAGAATGTCCCGAGGCATTAGAGACCATGCAGACGCTACAACAGATGAATGAACACTACTTGACAATCACCAGGAAAGACTGTTCTCGATATGTTTCCATAAGATCTTCCCTCATTCTTCTGAATTCTAATGAGTATAATCCCAGTCTACTCTCATAAGCCAACCTTCTGAACTCTAGAATCAACTTAGTGGATCTCTTTAGCACCTCCTCCAGTGCCAGTATATTTTCTTTCTCAAGTAAGGAGACCAAAACTGTACAGTACGCCAGGTCTGGTCTCACCAGCACGTAACCTCACTGTTTTTAAACTCCATCTCTAGCAATGAAGGATAAAATTCCAGTTGCCTTCTTAATTACCTACTGCTTGTGCAAACCAACTCCTCGAGATTCCTGCACAAGGACGTCCAGGTCCCTCTGCACAGCAGCATGCTGCAATTTTTTTTACCATTTAATTAATAGTCCATTTTGCTGTTATTCCTACCAAAATAGATGACCTCACATTTATCAATATTGAATTCCATCTGCCAAACCCTCACCCATCATTTAGATCATCTATACCCCTTTGCAGGCTTTATGCCCTCTGCACACTTTGCACTTCCACCCATCTTAGTGTCATCTGCAAATTTTGACACAGTACATTTGGTTCCCAACTCCAAATCATCTATGTAAATCGCAAACAATTGCGGTCATAATACTGATCCTTGAGGCATGCCATTAATCACTGATCACCAACCAGAAAAACACCCATTTACTCCCACTCTTTGCTTTCAGTTCGTTAACCAATCCTCTATCCATGCTAATACATTACCTATAACACTGTGCACTTTTATCTTATATAGCAGTCTTTGATGTGGCATCTTGTCAAATGCCTTCTGGAAATCCAGATACACCATATCCACAAGTTCCCCATTGTCCAGTGCAGATGTAATATTCTCAAAAAATTCCATCAAATTATCCAAATATGACCTGCCTTTCATGAACCCATGCTGTGTCTTACCAATGGGACAATCTATATCCAAATGTTTAGCTATTTCTTCCTTGATAGAACATAGAACATTACAGCGCAGAACAGGCCCTTCGGCCTTCGATGTTGCGCCGACCAATTAAGAAAAAGCAATGACCCTCTAACCTAAACCATTCCCTTTTCATCCATAAACTTATCTACTAACCTCTTAAACGCCACCAAACTTGGCGCATTTACAACTGCTGCAGGCAGGGCATTCCATACCCTTAGTACCCTCTGGGTAAAGAACCTACCTCTGACATCTGTCCTATAACTACCACCCCTTAATTTAAAGCTATGTCCCCTCGTGCTAGCTTTCTCCATCCGAGGAAAAAGGCCATCACTGTCCACCCTATCTAAACCTCTAATCATCTTAGATGTTTCAATAAGGTCTCCTCTTAGCCGCCTTCTTTCTAACGAAAACAACCTCAAATCCCTCAGCCTCTCTTCATAAGACCTGCCCTCCATACCAGGGAACATCCTGGTAAACCTCCTCTGTACCCTCTCCAATGCCTCCACATCTTTCTTATAATGCGGGGACCAGAACTGTACACAATACTCCAAGTGCGGCCGCACTAGAGTTTTGTACAGTTGCAACATGACGTTGCGGCTCCGAAATTCAATCCCCCTACCAATAAAAGCTAAGACTCCATATGCCTTCTTAACAACCTTATCGACTTGATTGCCAACTTTCAGGGATCTATGCACATATACACCAAGATCCCTCTGTTCATCAACACTATTAAGAATCCTACCATTAGCCTTATACTCTACACATTTATTATTCCTGCCAAAGTGCATTACCTCACACTTTTCCACATTAAACTCCATTTGCCACCTCTCGGCCCAGCTCTGCAACTTGTCCAAGTCTCTCTGCAAACTATAACACCCCTCTTCACTATCTACCACTCCACCGACTTTAGTGTCATCCGCAAATTTACTAGTCCATCCTTCAATACCCTCATCCAGATCATTTATAAAAATTACAAACAGCAGGGGCCCCAAAACAGATCCCTGAGGTACACCACTTATAACCGAACTCCACAATGAATAATTTCCATCAACCACCACCTTCTGTCTTCTATCAGCTAGCCAATTCCTAATCCAATTAGCTAAATCACCCTCAATCCCATACATCTGCATTTTCTGCAGAAACCTTCCATGGGGCACCTTATCGAACGCCTTACTAAAGTCCATATATACCACATCAACTGCCTTACCCCCATCCACCTCTTTGGTCACTTTTTCAAAAAACTCAATAAGGTTAGTAAGGCACGACCTACCCTTCACAAAACCATGCTGACTATCCCCAATCAATTCATTTCTCTCTAAATAACTATAAATCCTATCCCTAATAATTCTTTCCAATACTTTGCCCACAACAGAAGAAAGACTCACCAGTCTATAATTCCCAGGAAAGTCTCTATTCCCCTTCTTGAAGGACGGGACCACGTTCGCTATCCTCCAGTCTTCCGGCACTATACCCGTAACCAGCGACGACCTGAAAATCAGAGCCAGAGACTCTGCAATCGCCTCTCAGAGAATCCTATGGTAAATCCCGTCCAGCCCAGGGGACTTATCTAACTTCAAACCCTCAAGAATATCTAGCACATCCTCCTTATCTACTTCAATACTTTCCAGTTTACAACCCTAGATTCAAGCTAGATGATAGATTCAAGCATTTTCTCTACTCCAGGAATTAAGGTAACCTGCCTTTGTCTACCTCCTTTTTTAAACCGTGGCATTACATTTGCTGTTTTCCAATCTGCAGGAACCACCCAGAATCCAGCAAGTGCATTTGCTATTTCTCCCACTATCTCTTTTAGTACCCTGTGATGCATTCCATCAGGACCAGGAGACTTGTCTGCCTATAGCTCCATTAACTTATCCAACTCTATCTCTTTCGTGTTAATGATAAGTTTCTAGGTTCCCATCTGCCATAGCCTGTCAGTCATCGATTTTTGGCATGTTATTTGTGTCTTCCACTGCGAAGACAAATACAAATTACCTGTTCAATGTTTCAGCCATTGTTTCATTTCCAATTATTACATCCCCCTTCTCGTACCAATGTTTACTTTCACCACTCTTTCGTTTTATATATTTGTAGAAACTTTTACTATTTGTATTCATATTCTGAGCTAGTTTACTCTCATAATCCATCTTACCTTTCTTTATAGCTTCTTTCATGGCTTTCTGCTGACCTTTAAAGATTTCCCTTTCCTCTAGGTTCTCACTAATCTTTGCCACTTTGTATGCATTTTCTTCCAATTTGATACCCTCCTTTATTTCCTTAGATAACCATGGCTGATTATCTGTTTTTCTAAAGTCCTTCCTTATCACTGGTAAATACTTTTGCTTTACTTATTCATTTGAAATGAGACGTCTGAAATGCACACACAAATTCAAAACAATGAGTGAACAAGGTTCCAAAGATACTACAATTTTTGGTAGTGCTAAGAATGTAACTTTAATTAATTGAATGGATTGAAAGGTTACAAATTTAACACCATCGTTCTAGAAAGAAGCGAGAGAAAACAGGGAAACCAAAGGCTGGTTAGCCTGTTTTGGAAATGCTGACAGCCATTAAGGGACAGATAACAGGGCACTTAAAATCTCAAACTATTAGGCATGGTTTTATGAAAGAGAAATCATGCTTGACAAATCTATTCCATATTTTTGAGCATATAACCAGCACAGTAAATAGTGGGGGTGATGAACTACAGGATTTAGTAAGGGTTTGTTAACACATTTGTTAAAGAAAAGAAAACAGAATAAGAATAGACAAATCATTTTCAGGTTGCAGGCTATTACTAGTAAAGAACCACAAGGATAAGTGCTTATCTATTTATGGTTTACATTAATGAATTAGATGTAAGAAAGAGTATAATACAAGTATGATGACACAAAACTAGGTGGGAAAGTAACCGATCTTGTGGATCCAAGGGCCAGCAAAATAATATACATAGGTTAAGTGAGTCAGCAAGTAGGTGGAAGATGAACTGTGCAAGTAAATGCAAGGTATTTGCTCAGATAAAGGGAGAAACAGTATTTCTTTAAAACAATGAGAAATTATTATACATTTGGTCTTCAGAGAGGTTTGCACAAAGATGCAAGGAATTTGGAAGACAATTTATTGCAAAGCATTTGAATACAAGAGCAAAGAAGCATTGCTTCAACTATTCAGATCTATGGTGAGATCATCATGGACTATTATGCACAATTCTAGAAGAATATACTTACCGAAAAGGCATGCAATAAAGATTTACTAGATTGATTCCTGAGATGAGGAAGATTGAACAAATTGGCCTATATATTCTGAAGTTTAAAAGAATGAGTGTGATCTTTGTGAAATATACAAAATTCTGAAAGGATTTGACAAGGTGGATATTGAGACAATTTATTTTATTTGTAAAGTTTAGAATTAGAGGACATAATCCCAAGGAGTCTGCTATTTACAATTAAAATGAGCAGAAATTTTTTCAAAGTTGAAAATCTTTGAAATTTCCAATACAAATGTGGATGTTTAGTCAATGAATTTATTCAAAGCTGCGATCAATAGATTGAGTTCCAAGGGAAGCAAGAGTTTTAAGAAATCGAACAAAAATATGGTTTTAAAATAGATCAACTATGAATTTACTGAATGGAAGGGAAGGCTCACAGTATTGTGTGGCTATTTCTGGCTGCTACTTATGCTTTTAGATCTATAATGGAGTTACCAAATTACTTCATTCTGAAAAATTCTCAGGCCTGTACAATTGTGGAAAAACAAGTAACAAAATGCATTTGAAACCTTTCTAACAATTCAAGTTAAAGTGAAAGGCGGATTAAAGGAAGAAACATTGGTAAGATATCATAGTTTCATGGCAAAAATTCTGGACATTACCACTATTGCAATGTAATCCCTTGATATCTCAGTTGCTTGAGAAGTGGAAAAGCACTAAGAAACCGCGTGGACCAATGGCACAATAACTTTTAATATCAAGGAATGAAGCACAGAGGTAAAATTGTGTTACTCCCCTTATGGGGCAGCGTATTATTCACAGAATTCCATGCAAGTATTTGCAAAACTTGCATAGCCATAGACGTGAGAAAATTCTTTCAACTGAGATGGGGATGGTACACCACGCAATGACACTTTAGAAGGATGAAAACATTCAAATTTTGTATTGAAGTTGTCTACAATTGTCATTTTAATACCTTAGTTCAAATTTTTCAATTTCAGATAAAAATCAATAAGAAACAAATCCAATATCTTACTCTAGTGCAAAGTATTTGACACAAAACATACCCTCTTCTGGTTGTCTCTCAGTTTTGAATCAACTTTCTCAGTCAGTTGCAGCGAATCAAACAAAAAGGCCATCACTCCTCGGTCCAAATTCCCACTCACTGACAGTACATGTGGAACAACAGTCTTCCTCCCATCGCGAGCCTTTTGAGAAATTATTCTGATAAGTAGGGATATTTGCTAGGCATCTTCTCTCCTTTTCTTTTGAAATAATTAATTCTTGCCATAGTTAAAGAAAATAATTTCCATTCATAGTATGTCTCAAATATCCCAAAAATATTTCATTTAGAAGATACCTGAAGTAGATATGATTACATGGGGTAAACGTGGATCTGTGCACTGTAAAGTCCCATAAACAGCAATGAAGTGAATAATTAATTTGTTTTTAGTGCTGTTAGTTTAAATTGCAATGCTGACTGTAACACAAAAAGAATTGCTCTTCTAATACTGCAATGGGGTCTTTGAGAGGCTAACATCCCATCAGTACTACACTGAACTAATAGTCTAAGGAGTAGGTTATGTAGTCAAACCATGGAATGGGGCTTGAACTGTGACTCCAAAGTTAGTGTGCTACTCATTGACCTAAGGAGCAGAATCTTCCCAAACGAGTTCTGAGTATCATTACAGTGTGAAAACGAGAGTGTCCCACACTATTCTTTTGGGCAAACTTGGCACTACAATCTTTTGGCACTTCCAGTTTTTCTTATAGCTGGGAGATTTACAGTGTCACCCCCCCCACCCATCAATATGGGTTGCTGGCATCAGGAGTCCTGGCCACCACGATCCATTTCTGCACACCCCTGCATGACCACCTGCCCTTAGTGAGCATCCCCTGACTGACCAGCACTCCCCTTGCAGAGCTTCCCCTGACGTAAGCACACAGTCATTGTGCATACCCACCTGTCACAGGCCCACCCCCCCGGCAAAGTTCCAGCGTACAATGCCCAACAAAGCGCAGCCAAGGTGCCAGGTGGGCATTCCCAATGGACACAGGCTGGCTATGTCCCTAACCATCCAGGGGCTTCCATGGCCTCCAATTCCCCCAGTGTGGCCATGATACCTGGTCTCCACTGCCGCAGAGCAGTAGGGATTCTCGCCAATGTGATATCATGCGGTGAAGGCAGAAGTATCCAGGAAGACAAAAGCAGCTGCTCCGAATCAGGTAAAAGCTATTAAATTTAGACATTTTTATTTTAATAGGCTTTATACTTTCATTCTTGCCAATAGAAAGGAGCCAGGAGGATAGCAATCAGATTTGTGCTGGATGCAAAACAGATTTTTAACCTCCCATGCTATTTCTCTGGCTTGTCATGCTGATTGACCAGTGTGGCAAAGATGTTTAATTTGAAAACTATAATAGTCATTTTAAACAATTATTTTGAAAATTGGAAGTTGTTCTACGTAGAATATAGCATTCTTTAATCATACCATTTACACTGCAAATAAACAAAATTGTACTTGTACTTTTAAGTTATCCTTATTTTCATGGTGTTCAAGCACAAGTTCCTTGTCTCCCAGATTTAACAGCTTCTCAACTGGTTCCTTCCCCCATGGAAA
Source organism: Sphyrna mokarran (assembly GCA_024679065.1). Lineage (NCBI taxonomy): Eukaryota > Metazoa > Chordata > Chondrichthyes > Carcharhiniformes > Carcharhinidae > Sphyrna > Sphyrna mokarran. The sequence continues at coordinate 8,756,136 of JAGIQG010000021.1, read as the reverse complement.
ACTGAAATACAGTTCGGTTCCTTTAGTTCCATCATTATCCTGGAAGTCACCGGCTGTGAAACTGGATGGATTTTTGGCAAACTAAAAGACAATCAAATAACATTCAGAATAAAACATGGGAAGAAATTTGACAATTAACAACCCAACTACTCGCTTCCTCTCTTCAGACCCAAATCAAAAACAAGTAACCATGGGGCGGAAATTGGTCAGCACATTACAATGAGCACAAAATGGACATGCCTCATTTTGCATATATGAAGATACCTGTGTGAAGTTTAAAATGCAATGCTTCCTTATTTGGCCAACTTTCAGGTTTGCACACTGCTAAGTACAGCCAGGAAGAACTCTCTGATGAAAGAATAAAATCATGAATATGGTAATCCTCTCAAAACTAAAGCTCTGAAATATGTTGATACTCAAAAAGCAGGTGCAACTTTGCTGGCTGAGGTACATTTGCAGGATGGAAGATGGTGAATACCAAAGAATCTCTGCATAGTAAGATAGCCAGAGCCAGTATGCTGCCCAAGCTCCACTCCAAAGATGCTTGTAAGTATGACATGAACATACTGTATATTGATTCAAATGCTTGCCAAACACAGACCAAAATGGGAATATCATCTGTGGGCCAGTGTGCACCACTTTGGCAACAGGGGCCGACATTGAAAATAACACCATTTCACATGTGGTGCAGTGACGGAACTTGCACTGCTATAAAATTGCATGAACAGTAATTTGTAGTCCAAAGATGTATGGGTTAGGTACATTAGCCATGGTAAATTGCCCCTTAGTGTCCCAGGACGTATAGGTTAGAGGGATTAACAGGGTAAATGTGAGAGATTGCAGGGATAAGGACTAGGTGGTATTGTTGTCATGCAGACTCAATGGGCCCAAGGGCCTCCTTCTGCACTGTAGGGTTTCTATGATTGGTTTCTATAAATCAATAATGAACCATGTTCCAGGAATCAGTAGTTCTTACCTTCCTCCACCACAGTAAACGCTGGCGTACCCAGTAGTCTAACCAATGGCCTGAAGTCCGAGGAGAGCTAAACCATACCAGAGATGCAATTTCCACCTCCCCTGTTCTTTGGTACAATACGAGATTAAAATTATTAAAGTAACAAAGTAATTAACTTGTACTAGTCAGACTCTTTCATTTAACTTTCTCTTAACAACTTGTCTTCCCCTTCCCTAAATATTGCATTCCTTATTGCAAAAGGAGAGACAGCAGGATTTTTTTTTAAAAACAATTGAATAATCAACTGAATTGGCTCACTAACTTTCAGATGATACTAAAATAGGATGCCTAGTGAATAATTTTAAATACTAAAGAAAATTGCAGGAGTTTATCGATGAAATGGTGACAGATGAAATAAACATTAGTAACTGTAAGTTGTTAGTAAAAAACTTTTTCTTCAATCGTGGGACATGGGTGTTGCCAGTTGGCCAGCATTTATTGCCGATCCCTAGTTGCTCTTGAAATTGAATGGCTTGTTCAACCATTTCAGATGGCAGTTGAGAATCAATGACATTGTTGTGGCACTGAAGCCACATGTAGGCCAGACCAGATAAGGACAGCAGATTCCTGCACTAAAGGACATTAGTAAACCAGATGTCTTTTTCTGACAATTGACAATGGTTTCACGGTTATCAATAGATTTTTGACTCCAGATTTTTTTTTTATGTTTGACTTCAAATTCCACCATCTGTCATGGCAGGATTAGAACCCAAGTCCCCAAAACATTGGTTAAGTTAACTGATTAATATTTTAGCAATAATACCACTAGGCCATTGCCTCCCACTGAACTGAGAAAGTTGGGTGCTGCAGAAGGTGAGTGTGATCTGGGAGTACAATACATTAGAAGCTGCAACTCAAGTAGTTAAGGTTATAAATAAAGTATTGGGAGTAGAGCAAGAAGCATGGAATATAAAAATTGGGATATAATGGGGAATCCATGTAAAGGAACAACATGACAATTGTGTGCGCACAATTTGAAATCTAAACTACTGTAGGAGCTGCAACAAAAGGAGGGATTCAGACACAGATTTTTATCACTGTGAGACGCTCTTTCAAAATCAAATTTTTATAGAGTCAGAGATTTACAGCATGCAAACAGGCCCTTTGGCCCAACTTGTCCATGCTGCCCTTTTGTTTGAAACCTTTAAGCTAGTCCCAGTTGCCTGCATTTGGCCATGTCCCTCTATATTGATCTTACCCATTTAACTGTCTGAGTGCTTTTTTAAAGACAAAATTGTACCCACCTCTACTACTACTTCGGACAGCTTGTTCCAAACACTCATCACCCTTTGTGTGAAAAAATTGCACTCTGGGTTCTTCCTATCTTTCCCCTTCACCTTAAACCAATGGCCTCTAGTTTTAGACTTCCCTACCTTTGGGAAAAAATATTGACTAACTAATTGATCTATGCCCCTTATTACTTATAGATCTCTACAAGTTCTCCTGTCAGCCTTCTACGCTCCAGGGAAAAAGTTTCAGTCTATCCAGCCTCTCCTTATAACTCAAACCATCAAGTCCCAGCAGCATCCTAGTAAATCTTTTTTGCACTCTTTCCAGTTTAATAAATATCCTTTCTATAATAGGGTGACCAGAACTGTACACAGTATTACAAGGCTTTACCAATGTCTTGTATAACTTCAACAAGACATCCCAATGCCTGTACAATGATCTGACCAATAAAATCAAGCATGCTGAATGGCTTCTTCACAACTCTGTCCATCTGTGACTCCTCTTTCAAGGAGCTATGAACCTGTACTCCTAGATCTCTTTGTTCTGTAATTCTCCCCCAACAGCCTACCATTAACTGAATAAGTCCTGCCCTGGTTCAATCTACCAAAATGCTTTGCCTCACAGATATCTAAATTAAACTGCCATTCGTCAGCCCATTGCCCCAATTGATCAAGATCCTGTTGCAATCTGAGATAACCTTCTTCACTGTCCACTATGCCACCAATCTTGGTGTCACCTGCAAACTTACTAACCATGCCTCCTCTATTCTCATCCAAGTCATTAATATAAATGACAAATAACAATGGACCCAGCACCAATCCATGAGGCATACCACTAGTCACAGGCCTCTAGTTTGAAAAACAACCCTCTACAACAAACCTCTGGTGGGAAGCAGAAGATCTGACATCAAGGAGCAGTAAGCCTGAAACACTAGTATTTCCCTCCCTCCTCCTTTGACCAAAAAAAGGCTACTGTGAGAAAGTAAAAGTGAAGGTAAGAGTTTTATAAGTTTTCTTAAATAATTTAATTGGTGCTCAAAATGTTGGCCAGTGGGGTTAAGTGCTGCATTGAGAGATATTGGAAATCCATGACGTTTCCAGCTCCTTACAGGCTGCATAGATAGATTGGAGCAGCAGTTGGTTGCACTTAGGAGTATGATGCAGAAAGCATCATAGCTGGAGCTTCAAAGATGTGGTCACACCCAAGGTGCAGGCAGATAGATGGGTGACCACTAGAAAGGACAGCAAGTCACTGCAAGGATTCTCTCAGGTATCCTCCTCTCTATCAAATAGACCGCTTTGGATACTGTTGGAGGAGATGGCCTGTCAAAGGGTAACAGCAATAGTAGTTAAAATAATGGCACCAAAGCTGGCTCTGTTGTTAAGCAGGGAGAAGGAGAGACAGAACTACAGCAATAGTTATGTGGGACTCTACAGTTATGGGTGCGGAAAGGCTCTTCTATGGACATGAAAGAGACTCCAGGATGGTACGTTCCCTCCCTGGTGCCAGGATGTCTCTAAACGGACAGAAAGCACTCTGAAGGGAGAGGATGAACAGCCAAAGGTTGTGGTACATATTAGTACTAACAACATAGGTAGGAAGAGTGATGAGGTCCTGCAGCAGGAGTTGGGGAGTTAGGTAGAAAGTTAAAAAGCAGGATCTCTTGGGTTGTAATCCCTGTGTCACATGCTAGTGAGGCTAATGCAGCTCAACACGGCGTGCATGCGTCTGTATTTTTTTTTAAACAGATATCTGGACTGCTGGGGTCTGTTCTGGGGCAGGTGGGACCTGTACAAGGACGGGTTGCATCTCAGCTGGAAGGGCATAAATATTTTGGCCAGATTTGCTACTGTTACACGTGAAGTGGGGAAAATCATAAAGACGGGTACCCGACACACAAAAAGGTGGCCTGGCACATAAAATGTTATCTGAGAAAGAGATATTAATCAGGTACTAACTTTAATGCAGACAACTACTTGAAATTAAAACATGCAGACAGTTACTTAAAGTTAAACATGCAGGAGACAAATATTGCAGGAAGCCAGTAAGAGCTTGAGGCATCTCAAAGATAAGGACAGACACAGGACAATAAGGTCTGATAAAGAGATTAGCCATAAATGGGAACAGAGGTACATAAAGGCAGGAAAACCAATTACCATACGTATAGACCAAAAGTCATTGATAGCCACTGATAGAGAAAATATATCCATTCTATGAAACAATGCTATGTTAAATGCCAATGTCTGTATACGTCTGACTATAACAATATGTTAAATGGCTAATGTCCAGACTATCCATTGAAAAGTATAAAAATGACCAACTTATTATTGAGAAAGTAGCTGCCAAATACTGCAGAGTACCACTGCTTTCTCCCCAACTTTCGCGTCCGAAATAAAGTTGTACGTTTGAACGTCTGGTCTGACTTTAATGGTAATTTCCCAAAATACACAGGAGAATTTAAACTAGTTTGGCAGGGGTATGGGAACTAAAAGGTGAATTAGTTGAGAGCAGGACCAGAAGATTCAAATAGCAGGCAGGATGAGGTTGCTAATCAGACAGAGACTTTGATGGAGTAAGGCATTTGACAAAGTCCCTCATGGGAGGTTAATTGAGAAGGTCAAGGCTCATGGGATACAAGAACAGGTAGCTAGATGGATAAGTAACTGGCTTAGTAATAGGAGACAGAGAGTAATAGTGGAAGGGCGTTTTTCTAACTGGAGGTAGGTTACTAGTGGTGTGCCGCAGGGCTTGGTACTGGGACCTCTTCTATTTGTAATATATATAAATGACTTGGAAGAGGGAGTAAGTGGAGTGATCAGCAAGTTTGCAGATGATACAAAGATGGCTGGACTTGCGGATAGTGAGGAGCATTGTCAGACGATGCAGCAGGACATAGATAGGCTGATAACTTGGGCAGATAGAATTCAATCCTGATAAATGCAAGGTGACATATTTTGGGAGAAAGAATGTAGGGGGTAGGTATATGATAAAGGGTAGACCTATTAAGAGTATAGAAACGCAGAGAGAGTGCAGATGCACAAGTCTCTGAAGGTAGCAGAGCAGGTGGAGAAGGTTGTGAAGAAAGCATATGATATGCTAGCCTTTATAGGAAGGGGTATAGAGTACAAGAGCTGGCCTTTAATGTTGCAATTGTATAAAACGTTGGTCAGACCTCATTGGGAATACTGCGTCCAGTTCTGGTCGCCTTAATACCGGAAGGACGTGGAGACTCTGGAGAGAGTTCAGAGAGGTTTACCAGGATGTTGCTTGGTATGGAAGGTCTGAGTTACGAGTAGAGGTTAGGCAAATTAGGACTGTTTTCCTTAAAAAGACGTAGACTTAGAGGAGATCTAATAGAAGTGTACAAGATTATGAGGGGTATAGATACAGTAAACAGGGTTAAGCTTATTCCTAGGATGGATTCAAATAGCACGAGGGGTCAAGGGCTTAGGGTGAGGGGGGTAAGGTATAATTTGGATGCTAGAGGGAATTTTTTCACACAGAAGGTGGTGGGGGTATGGAATGCGCTGCCAAGTAAAGTGGTGGAGGCAGGCACTCTGGAGTTATTTAAGAAATACTTAGATGGGCACGTGAACAGAATGGGAATGGAGGGGTATAGGAAACTGATTTAAAATAGAGATCATGAGCCTTGGGAGTTCCTGGGAAGTATGTAAATAGATGATGATATTGATGTACTTGTTTTTATCCTACAGGTGCTTTGGTCCACCTTGTTGTCTAACAAGGGGCATACACGCGATGGGTCGTGAGAGGGCTGCTCTTGGATTTTTTGAGAGTATCCTAATGCTTCACGTCGTTAGTGTACGCTTGACCTGAACCATTTGATGGGCAACATGACAGTGACTATCGCTGTGCTGTGCAGATACATGGATTTGGGCCTGTGTCTGCTGGAGTTTGCGCATTCTCCCCGTGCTTGCGTGGGTTTTCTCCAGGTGCTCCGGTTTCCTCCCACATCCCAAAGATGTGCTCTTGGGCTAATTAGCAAAACAAATTCTCCCTGAATTGTCTCAAATTTGGTTTTTAATCCATAGATCTATAAACAAAGACAGGGATCACAGGTAGAGGTGGGAACATTGGGGTGGCAGCGCGGGCTCTTTGGCCGAAGGGCCTGTCTACCATGCTGTTTTGTTCTTTGACTGAAGTGCATTTGTTTCAATGTGACAAGTGTAACAAGTAAGGCAGATGAACTTAGTTCCTAGTACTCATCCAGGCTTTATGATGTTGTTGCCATTACAGAGACTTGGTTGAGGGAAGGACATGATTGGCAGCTTAACATTTCAGGATACAGATGTTCTAGGTGGGATAATGGGAGATGTAAAAGGGGTGAGGGAGTTGTACTACTGGTTGAGGAGAATATCACAGCTGTACTGCAGGAGGCCACCTCAGAGGACTCATACAGCGCAACAATGAGTACAGCTCAGGAATAGGAAAGGTGTAAACCCCCACAATATTAGGGGTTTACTATAGGCCACCCAACTGCCAGTGCGAGATAGACGAATGGATATGTAGGCAGATTTTGCCAAGGTGTAAAACCGTGGTGGAAGATTTCAACTTCCCCCATACTGACTGGGACTCAATGCTAGGGACATGGATGGGGTAGAGTTTGTAACGAGCATCCAGGAGAGCTTCTTGAAACAGCTGGGCAAGGGGCTACACTGGACCCGGTATTAGGGAATGAGCCCAGCCAGGTATCAATGTTTCAACAGGGAAACAGTTTGGGCATAATGACCAAGGTACTGATGGATAAAGTTAAGCGTAGTCCTCAAGTTAAGATGCTAAATTGGGGGAAAGCTAATTACAACAGTATTAGGCAGGAACTGAAGAATATAGATTGGGGGCAGATATTTGAGGACAAATCAACTTCTGGCTTTCCAAGAATAAGTCGATAGGGATTCAGGACCAGCACATTCCTGTGAGGATAAAAGATAAGAATGACAAGTTTTGGGAACTTTGGATAACGAGAGATATTGAGAGTCTGGTCAAAGAGAAAAAGGAAGCATTTGTCAAAGCTGGGAGGCTGGGAACATGAAGCAAGTGTGAAATACAAGAAATGTAGAAAGAAGCTCAAGTAAAAAGGGCTAAAAGGGTTCACGAAAAAGCATTGGCTAGCAGGATTAAGGAAATCCCAAAGGTTTTTTATACATATATAAAGGGCAAGAAGGTAGCCAGGGAGAGGGTTGGCCCACTCAATAGCAAGGGAGGGAATCTATGCGTGGAGCCAGAGAAAATGGGCAAGATACTAAATGAAACTTTGCATCAGTGTTCACCAAAGAGAAGGACTTGGTAGATGAGGAGTCTGGGAAAGGATATGTAGACAGTTTGAGTCATGTTGAGATCAAAAAGTAGGCGATATTGGGGTTTTTGAGAAACTTTAACGTAGACAAGTCTCCTGGCCTGATGGGATATATCCCAGAATACCCCAGAGGCAAGGGGGGAAATTGCTGGGGCCTTGAGAGAAATCTATATATCTTTACTGACTACAGGGGAGGTTGCAGAGGATTGGAGAATAACCAATGTTGTTCCTTTGTTTAAGAAAGGTAGCAAAAATAATCCAAGTAATTACAAGCCAGTGAGTCTTACATCAGTGGTAGGGAAATTATTGGAGAGGATTCTTCAAGACAGGATTTATTCCCCACTTAGAAATAAGTGGGCATAATAGTGAGAAGCAACATGGTTTTATGAAGGGAGATCATGTCTCACTAACTTGATCAAGTTTTGAGGAAGTGACAAAGATGACTAATACAGGTAGGGCAGTGTATGTTGTCTACATGGACTTCAGTAAGGCCTTTGACAAGTATAAACATAGACAGGGATCACGGGTAGAGGTGAGAACATCGGGGTGGCAGCGCAGGCTCATTGGGCCGAAGGGCCTGTTTCCCGTGCTGTTTTGTTCTTTGTTCCCTCATAGCAGACTGGTACTGAAAGTGAAGTCACATAGGATCAGAGGTGAGCTGGCAAGGTGGATACAAAATTGGCTAGGTGAAAGAAGGCAGAGTAGCACTGGAAGGGTGTGTTTCCAAATGGAGGGCTGTGATGAGTGGCGTTCCTCAGGGATTGGTGCTGGGACCTTTCCTGCTTGTAATATATATAGGGCTCTGGCAGAAACAGGAAAGGTAAGGTAGGTTTAATTGTTAATTACTTTTTCTGTGTTCTTTGAAGTAAAGGGGAATTATGAGCATGAGGCCAGTCTGTTATTCTCAGTGTCAGACGTGGGAGGTCCTGGAGGCTCCTGGCCTCCCAGACATCCATATCTGTGCTGGGTGCATCAAGCTGTGGTTCTTAAGGGACCGTGTTAGGGAATTGGACTGCAACTTGAGGATTTTCGTCTGGTCAAGGAAAATGAGGAGGTGACAGACAGGAGTTATCTGCAAGTGGTTACATCAGGGCCATGGGAGGCAAGCAAGTGGGTTGCAGTCAGGAAGGGGAAAGCTCAGATGCTAGAGAGCACCCCAGTGGATGTGCCCCTTCACAATAAGTACTCTTGTTTGAGTATTGTTGGAAGGGGACAGCCCACCTAGTGGAAGCAGCAGTGGCATGTCTCTGGCACAGAGTCCGGCCCTGTAGCTCAGAAGGGTAAGGAGGAGGAAGGCAGCATTAAATCGGGGACTCTACAGCGAGGGTAGGACAGGCAATTTTGTGGAGGCAGACAGGAAACTCGGATGGTAGTCTGCCTCCCTAATGCTGGGATCCAAAACATTTCTAGTCACATCCCAGAAATCCTGAAATGGGAGGGATAGGAACCAGAGGACATGGTACATATTGGTACCACTGACATAGGTAGGAAAAGGGAGTTAGGTAGATATTGAGAAGAAGGAACGCAAAGGTAGTAATCTCAGGACTGCTACTTGTGCCACAAGAAAGCGAGAGCAGGAAGGAAAAACGGTGGAGGATAAAAGCGTGGCTGAGGGATTGGAGCAGGGGGCAGGAATTCCCTGGATCATTGGAACCTCTTTAGAGGCAGGTGTGACCTGTACAAAAAGGACGAGTGGCACTGAATCCCAGGGAGACCAATAACCTGACGGGAAGATTTGCTAAGAATACTGGGGAGACTTTAAACTAGAATGGTTGGGAGTAGGGAATTGAAATGAAGTGACTGAGAGAGAGGATATTAGATTGCAAAAAGAGAGATTGTTGACAGTGTAGGATTGAGGATAGGCAGGTGATGAAGGGGAATGCTCAGGCTAAACGTTTGAGACATGTCTATTTTAACGCTAGAGTGTTGTGAACAAAGTGGATGAGCTTGGAGCGTGGATTGCTGCTTGGAAATGTGACGTGGTGGCCATTACAGAGACTTGGATAACTCAGGGACAGGACTGGATACTTCAAGTGCCAGGTTTCAGGTGTTTTAGGAGGGACAGGGAGAGAGGCAAAAGAGGTGGGGGAGTGGCACTGGCACTGTTAATCAGGGATACTATCACTGCTGTAGAGAAGATGGACACCATGGAGGGATAGTCTACAGAGTCTCTGTGGGTGGAAATTCAGAACAGGAAGGGTTCAATAACTTTACAGAATGTTTTCTATAGGCCGCTCAATAGTAACTGGGATTTTGAGGAGCAGATAGGGAAACAGATCCTGGAGAGATGTAATAATAACAGAGTTATCACGATGGCAGATTTTAATTTCCCAAATATTGACTGGAACCTCCCTGGGGCAAGGGATTTGGATGGGGAGGAGTTTGTTAGGTGTATTCAAGAGGATTTCTTGATACTATGCGGATAAGCCTACAACAGGAGAGGCTGTACTTGATTTGATTTCGGGTAATGGACCTGGACAGGTGTTGAATCTCTCAGTGGGAGAGCATTTTGGGATAGTGATCATAACTCTATCTCTTTTACACAAGCATCGGAGAGAGAATCAGGCAAGCTAGGAAAAGTGTTTATCTAGAGTAAAGGGAATTATGAAGTCATTAGACAGGACGTTAGAGGCACAAATTGGAAGGAGATTGTCTTGGGGAAAGATATAGAAGTAATGTGGCAGATTTTCAAAGAATGTTTGTCTGGAGTTCTGCATGACAACGTTCTGATGAGACAGGGAAGTTTTGGTAGGTTACAGGAACCATGATGCATGAAAGTTGTAACAAATCTAGTCAAAAAAAAGCATACAAAAGGTTCAGGGAGCTAGGTAACGTTAGGAATCTAAACGAATATACGACTTGTAGGAAGGAGCTTAAGGAGGAAATTAGGAGAGCCAGAAAGATTATGAGAAGGCCTTGGCAGGTAAGATTAAGGAAAACCCTTAAGCGTTCTACATGTACGTGAAGGGCAAAAGGATGAGATGTGAAGGAATAGGACCTACAGAACGTGACAGTGGGAAAGTTTGTAGAGAACCGGTAAAAACAACAGAAATGCACAATGAATACTTTACTTCAGTATTCATGGCAGAAAAGGATCTTGGTGGTTGTAGCATAGGTGGACATTAAGAGGATGTGTTGGAGCTTTTGAAAAGCATCAAGTTAAATAAGTCGCCGGGACTGGATGGGATGTACCCCAGGTTATTGTGGGAGACAACGGAAGACATTGCAGAGCCTATGGCGATGATCTTTGCATCATTGATGGAGACAGGAGAGGTTCCAGAGGATTGCAGATGAAGTTCCTCTATTTGAGAAAGGGAGTAGAAATAACCCAGGAAATTATTGACTGGTAAGTCTAATCTCAGTGGTTAGTAAGTTGCTGGAGAAGATCCTGAGAAAAAGGATTTATGAACATTTGGAGTAATATGATCAAAAATAGTCAGCATGGCTTTGTCAAAGGCAGATCGTGCCTTATAAGCCTGGTTGAGTTTTTTGAAGATGTGACTAAACACATTGATGAAGGAAGAGTGGTAGATGTGGTATATATGGACTTCAGAAGGCATTTGATAAGGTCACCCATGCAAGACTTATTGAGAAAGTGAGGGGGCATGGTATCCAAGGGGACATTGTTTTATGGATCCAGACTGGCTTGCCCACAGAAGGCAAAGAGTGATTGTAGACAGATGTTTTTCGGCATAAAGGTTGGTCACCAGTGAAGTGTCCCAGGGAGCTGCTCTGAGATCGCTGCTGTTTGTGATTTTTATAAATGACCTGGATGAGGAAATTGGTAAGTTTGCCAATGACACAAAGATTGGAGGTATTGTGGATAGTGTGGAGGCATGTCAGAAGTTGCAGCAGGACATAAATAGGATGCAAGACTAGGTGGAGAAGTGGCAAATGGACTTCAACCCCGAGAAGTGTGTGCTGGTTCATTTTGGCAGGTCAAATGGAATGAAGGAATATAATGTTAAGGGTAAGACTCTTAGCAATGTGGAAGATCAGAAGGATCTTGGGGTCCGGGGTTCATAGGATTCTCAAATCCTATACAAGTAGAGGATGTCATTAGAAGGCATATGGTGTACTGGCCTTCATCAATGGAGGAATTGAGTTTAGGAGTCAGGAGATAATGCTGCAGCTGTATAAGACCCTGGTCAGACCCCACTTGGAGTACTGTGCTCAGTTCTGGTCACCTTATTAGAGGAAGGCTGTAGTAGCCACTGAAAGGGTGCAGAGGGGATTTACAAGGATGTTGTCTGGATTGGGTGGCATGCCTTACGAGAACAGGTTGAGAGAGCTCAGTCTTTTCTCCTTGGAGAGAAGGATGAGAAGTGACATGATAGAGGTATATAAGATGTTGAGAGGTATTGATCAGGTGGATTCTCAGAGGCTTTTTCCTAGGACTGTCACAAGAGGACACAGGTTTAGAATGCTGGGGAGTAGGTACAGAGGAGATGTCAGGGATAAGTTTTTCACTCAGAGGGTAGTGGATGTGTGGAATCGGCTGTCAGCAGTGGTGGTGGAGGCGGATGCAATAGGGTCATAAGAGACTTCTGGATAAGCACAAGGGACTTCGTAGGATTGAGGGTTATAGGTAAGCCTAGTAGGTACAGATGTTCGGTGCAGCTTGTGGGCCGAAGAGCCTCTTTGTGCTGTAGTTTTTCTATGTTCTATTATCTATTATATATCTCTATCTATATAAAATGTTATCTGCAAACTTACTAATCAAACCAGTTACGTTGTCCTCCAAATCATTTATATATATATAGAATAGGAAAACATAACTGGTTTGATTATTAAGTTTGTAGATAACACAAGGTTAGTGGATTTGAGATGTTAAATTGACTCTAATATCAGGGCCTGATGCTGTACGATAATTTTCTTTGTTCCCTTTTTGCCCTCCTGTTTTCTCTTTCAACTCTATTCCTCCACCCCCTATAGTCTTCAAGGGATTCACTTGATACCAACTGCATGTCATGCGCCTCCTCCTTTCTTGGCCAGGGTATCAACATCTCGAGTCATCCAGAGTTCCCTAATTCCATCAGCCTTATCCTTTACTCTAAGAAGAATGTGCTTTCCTGAACCCTGGTTTTATGCTTGTGATGAAATAATGGCACTTTCCAATTTATTAATTTCTCACTGAACTGACAAATTTAATGCATCTCAAATGGAGTCTCTCACCTTACCGCATTGCGTACAGTTGGGTGTTTACCAGTAGAAAAGGGCTGATAACACACCCCGATCTCAGCCAAACCAAAAGGTAGCTTCCTGTTCACAAGGCTCAAAGACTTTGTGTATTCTTGAATAGCTCCTGTAGAAGATCATAAGAAACAGGTGTGCATCTCAGAGTTCAAAAAAATGCCATATTATCTCTAAGATCCTAGAGATAAAACCTCTTAAATCATGAACGGTTTTAATGTTGATACTTGCCTTTCAGATAAGAAAGAAGTTAACTACATTTTCTGCACAGATATCTCAATACTCATCCAACAACTGTCTTAACCCAAATCAACTGCTAACCTCCCCCAAAGGACAAACATGCATCCCAAATTCTTTTTTGCCACTTACATGCCTAGTTCTCCTACATCGCTTGGATGTATGTCCGTGTTTTCACCCTTTCCAGATTACATAGATGCATTCAAGGATAAACTAGATAAGCACAGAAAAGTATCATGTGTTGTTGATAGGATTAGGTTAAGATTGGGAAGAGGCTTGTGTGAACTTACACACCAGCATTGGCCTGTGATATCAATGGCCTATTTCTGTAACTATGTTCTACATGGCAGCACAATGGCTCAGTGGTTAGGAATGCTGCCTCGTAGCAGCAGAGACCCATGTTCAATTCCAACCTCAGTCAGTTTGCAAGGACATTCTTCCCATATCTGCATAGATTTCCTCCGGGTGCTCTGGTTTTTGCCCACAGTCCAAAGATGTGTGGGTTAGGTTGATTGGCTATGCTAAATTAAGGGATTAGCGAGGTAAATATGGAGTTATGGTAATAGGGCCAGGATGAGATTGTGGGTGATGCAGACTCGATAGGCTGAACAGCCCCCTTCTGCACTATAGGGATTCTATAGATCACCCATGGGCATTTCTAGCATGCGGAAAGCAAATGGTAGAGAGAACCCAGCTCAGGTTTTCCAAACCTGTGACTAATTGTGGCACATCTATATTTGCCATGACTGAAAAATGCCATCTCAACACAGGTAAGTGTTAATGGTTAAGACTGAGCTCAAGATTTTCTTGGTCCATAAGAGTCAGAAATATCACAAAATACTGTCTTTAGTCAACTTTATTTGCTTCACGAGACATTGTGAAATAACAAAAGCTACTAAATACTGCAAAAGGCCATGGACGCTGACAATATCAAACAAAGAAAAGTACAGCAAAGGAACTGGCCCTTCGGGCCTGTGACGAAACTCAGTCCATATCCCTCTATTTCCTCCCTATTCATGTACGCATCTAGGGGCCTCTTAAATGTTGCTAATGTGCCTGTTTCCACCACATCCTCTGGCAACCCGTTCCAGGCACTTATCACTCTCTACATGAAAACCTCCTCTGCATATCTCTCTTAAGGCTTCCCCCTCTCTCTTTGAATCTGCATCCCTTTATAATTAACACATCCACACTTGGAAAAAGCCTGACTATCCACCATCTAAGCCTCTCAATTTTATAGACTATCTCCCCCTCAGCCTCCATCTTTCCAGTAAAAAGAATTCTTGTTGATCCAACTTCTCCTCAAAAGTTAACATTCTCAAGACCTGATGAACCTTCTTTGCACTCTTTTCAAAGCTTTTGATAGCATGGGACCCAAACTGCATGCAATATTCCAAATTCAGCCTATTCTAGATTTCATATAGCTGCAACAATTTCCTAAATCTTGTACTCAGTGCCTCAGCTGATAAAGGCAAGCATGCATATGTCTTCTTAATCCCTTGACTATCTGTATTTCCATTTTTAGGAACTGTAGACATGCACTCCCAGATTCCTCTGTATGTTAATGTTCCTAAGGGTTTTGCCATTTATAATATAACTCGTACCTAAATTTGTTCTCCGAAATGCATTACCTTGCATTTGTCAGGTTTAAACTCCATCTGTCATTTCTGTGCCCAAGTCTCCAATCTGATTCCTATTGTGTCCTCTGACAATCTTCAGCACTAATCAGCAACTCCATCAATCTTTGTGTCATCTGCAAACTTAATCAGACAACCCACATTTCCCTTCGGATCATTTATATATACTACAAACAACAGAGGTCCTAGTCCTTGTGGAACATACTAGCTACAGACCTCCATTCTGAAAAACACCCTTCCATAGCTACTCTATCTTTAGACAAGAAAGAAGTCTCACAACACCAGGTTAAAGTCCAACCAGTGATCTGCAATAGCCAAGCACAGCTCACCACCACCTTCTGAAGGGCAGTTAGGAATGGATCACAAATGTTGGCTTTGCAAGTGACATTTGTATTCCACACAAGAATAAAATGGTGACTTTACCTTAGTCAGAGGTAAACTCAATTTTCTCCCCCATTCTTATGGTGTTAAACAAGATTCAGCACCTCTCCTCTTATTCAGATTTTCTGAAGATTAATCACCCCATTATCTTGACTTCCTGATTTATCTAATTTTCTGTTCTACTCTTTGGTTAAAATTGTTTCTCAAAATTAAAAACAAGTTTGTAATGCGAATGCACAAACCCATGTTGAAATTTTGACAATAAGTATATTAATGCCACTGAGGATGGAGATAAATACCTCACTACTGCCATCAGCTGGTACTAAAAAGCTTTATTATTTTTCATTCTTTTTCCATTTCCTTTCTAATAGCACAACTAATATCTGGAGCTTAGCATTTAGGAAATTCTCACATCCTAATATGTTCAAAGTACATAGTTGGTTTGAAATTAAATAATTGGAAACTATTTTGTAGTGCAGAAAATAAAGATTCTTTCACTTTTGGAATTTAGATTCAAACTCAGGCTACACTCATGAATCTTACTTCTTGGTGGTGGTTGAAAGTTAATCAAATTAAATTTTATTCACCATTATTAATCAGTAAAACAACAGAATGGCTATAAAACACAGAAGAGGACATGAACAAGGAATATAATTCCACTCTCCAGATGCTTATCAACTGGAATGCAAGGGTGCACAGGTTACAATGAAAAACCATGGGTGATTGTTACAGAATCATTTAGTTCTGAGGTATTTCTAGGATTAGCATTCTGATGATCTGTCTATGCACCTAATACCATCCTTGCAACAAACTAACAATGCTTAGGAAGTATAAATTTGCAAGACTAAGTTAAGTGGTTGGAGATGACAGAGAAAAAAAAATCAGATTTCAACCTTTCACACTATAGACTAATCATTTCTATCACATAAATAAAGTCTGTTCCATATGCTAAACACATGCTTACATAAAACACTTTGAAGAAGCAAAGGGAAGAGATTGACTATTATTTCTTTACTGCACTATAATTTTAAAAAATCTCACACATGGGTTTATCTACAACATTTGTGTGGGAAATTTGCTTACAAAGTAAACTTTACAAAGGGTTGTTAGTTGCCTTCTATGCACAAATTAATATCATTCTTAATATTGGTCAAATCAGGATTCTGAGAAATCCATGTTGTAGAAAATCTGATTGGCCCAATATAAAACGTATGCACTCTTCTTCCATTGAGATATAATTCACTTATCCCAAACCAAACATTATAGGCACAGATATGAGAAATGGACAGTGCCAACTGCAGGCAGGCATTATTGGAGTACATCCCAGTACAGCATACCCACACAGAACGCTGGTAAGTTGTCCTGTTTTCTCCAATAGGTCAATTACACCTTTTTTTGGGAATTGCTTTATTTTAGAATGGAGTGTAAAGAATTCAACTTTCTAGTGATGGATGTGTCCACTCAGGAAAAAAAAAGTCTCAATAAAGAAAGACATGCCTCCTTCAGTATTATCAAACCTACCATAGGGAGTCAATTACAATCTTTCACTGAATCCACCTTCAAAGAACAATAACCAAGACAGTAAATCAAATAAAAAGTAATTACTGCGAATGCTGCAATTCTGAAACAACAGAAAATACTGGAAAACCTCAGCAAGTCTAACAGCATCTGTGGAAAGAGAACAAGGCTAACGTTTTACGTCTAGTAGACCCTTCATCAAATAAAAGTAAACATTCTTGGGGAAGCTTCAAGATGTAATTTCACAACACTTTCATAATATTAATTGATTAAATAATAGACAAGTTCTCATTAAGCAAACAGTAGATACAAAGTGCATAGTGAAAATGATTTAAAAAGCCATGTTGTTATAAATCATAGTTGAACCAAGAAGTTAGCACTACAATTCTGAAAAAATTAAATAAAACTGTCAATGATAAGACAAACAAAAACAGTTCTTTAGTTGCTAACTATCTGTGCCAAGCAAAAAAAGAACAGGCCTGCAGGGTCATTGGATAAATGTGTCAATGCGTCTAGCCTATAAGTGACCCCATAGAAGGCTATTCTTAATCTTGTTTATTGCCTTGGTTATAGCAATGAGATCGTGGAAAGAAAGGGAGTTGGACAGCGTAGCACCAGCTGGAAGTTTCATTCACAAATTAAAACAGTGAGTACTAGATGTATATGCTCCAAGTGGACAAGACTAAATCTGCTAGGGAGACTCTGTTCTAGATTTTATCTGATCTGAACATGGGCAAAAAGAGCTGCATTTCAAAGACGAGATGCGAGTGATCTTGGCATCAAGGAGTCGAGCAAAATTAATCAATGAAAATTGGAGGAAACTCTCCCATGGTTGGAAACATTCAAGGAAAATGATTTCAATTGAAAACAATCATAGCCCCAGAACACAGAGGGAGTTCCTGAGGATAATGTCTTAGGGTCAATCATCTTCAGCTACTTGGGTGGCAGGGACCCAGTTCAATTCCAGCCTCATGTACTATTTGTGTAGAGTTTGCACATTTCTCCCCATGTTTGCGTGGATTTCCTCCAGTTTCCTCCCATAGTCCAGTGATGTGCACAGCATAGATTGACTAGCCATGCTAAATTGACCCTAATGTCAGGGAATTAGCAGGGTAAATATGTGGGGTTATGGGAATAGGGTCTGGGTGGGATTATAGTCAATGGGCCGAATAGTCTCCTTCTGCACTGTGGGAATTCTACGATACTCCATCATTAACCTTTCTTCCGTCATGAGGTCAACACATGCTCACTTGCTGATTTTACAATGTTCAGTACCATTCACAATTCCGCAGATACTGTCACAAAGAATTCGTAACATTCATGCCACAAACTGCCACACAGTGGTTATCGTCAAGAGTACCTAGCCATTTCCACTTCTGCA
This sequence comes from Sphyrna mokarran, assembly GCA_024679065.1. Lineage (NCBI taxonomy): Eukaryota > Metazoa > Chordata > Chondrichthyes > Carcharhiniformes > Carcharhinidae > Sphyrna > Sphyrna mokarran. The sequence continues at coordinate 8,738,233 of JAGIQG010000021.1, read as the reverse complement.
CAAAGGCAACAAACATTGCTGAATTCTGAATCATCAACATCCACTGGGGTTACCAGTGATCAGAAATGTATCTGGACCAGCTCAAGTACAAATATATATTGTACTTGTAAAAGCAAATTATTGAAGATGGTGGAATTTAAAACTAAAAGGGAAAATGCTGCACAATCTCAGCAGTTCTGGCAGCATCTGTGAGTGAAAAGAACTGATGTTTCGAGTCCAGATGATCCCTTTGTCAAACCTAAAGGCATAGAAAGTGGGAGATATTTATACTGTCAGGTGAGGGAATGAAAGATGAGTCACAGCTGAAATCAACGGGAAAGGCTGCTAATGGCAGTCCATATAGAAAATACCTGGGGGCAGTAGTTATAGCTGGGGGAATGGTAATTATGAGGCTATTAGGAGAGAATTAGGGTGCATAGGTTGGACTAGGAAACTACAGGGACTGCGAACATCTGAAATGTGGAGCTTATTCAAGGAGCAGCTACTGCGAGTCCTTGATAAGTATGTCCCTGTCAGGCAAGGAGGAAATGGTCGAGTAAGGGAACCATGGTGTACTAAAAAAGTTGGTTAAAAAGGAAAAGGAGGCTTATGTCAGGATGAGGCTTGAAGGCTCAGTTAGTGCACTGGAAAGCTATAGATTAGCCAGGAGGGAGCTAAAGAGTGAGTTGAGAAGAGCTAAAAGAGGACATGAGAAGACTTTGGCTGATAGGATCAAGGAGAATCCTAAAGCTTTCTTTAGATATGTTAAGATAGAAGATTGGTTAGGGCAAGATTAGGGCCAGTCAGAGACAGCAGTGGGAAGTTGTGCGTGGAGCCTGAAGAGATTGGAGAGGCACTGAATAAATATTTCTCTTCGGTATTCACGCAGGGAGATGTAAATGTAGTTGTGGAGAGGACTGGGATACAGGGTTGTAAACGGGAAAGTGTTGAAGTAGATAAGGAGAATATGCTAGATATTCTTGAGGGTTTGAAGTTTGATAAGTTAGGAGCCACAACGTAATGTTGCAACTGTACAAAACTCTAGTGCGGCCGCACTTGGAGTATTGTGTACAGTTCTGGTCCCCGCATTATAAGAAAGATGTGGAGGCATTGGAGAGGGTACAGAGGAGGGTTACCAGGATGTTGCCTGGTATGGAGGGCAGATCTTATGAAGAGAGGCTGAGGGATTTGAGGTTGTTTTCGTTAGAAAGAAGGCGGCTAAGAGGAGACCTTATTGAAACATCTAAGATGATTAGAGGTTTAGATAGGGTGGACAGTGATAGCCTTTTTCCTAGGATGGAGAAAGCTAGCACGAGGGGACACAGCTTTAAATTAAGGGGTGGTAGTTATAGGACAGATGTCAGAGGTAGGTTCTTTACCCAGAGGGTAGTAAGGGTATGGAATGCCCTGCCCGCTGCAGTTGTAGATGCGCCAAGTTTGGTGGCGTTTAAGAGGTTAGTAGATAAGTTAATGGACGAAAAGGGAATGGTTTAGGTTAGAGGGTCATTGTTTTTTCTTAATTGGTCGGTGCAACATCGAAGGCCGAAGGGCCTGTTCTGCGCTGTAATGTTCTATGTTCTATTTTCTAAAATAGAAGCTGTGAATTGCCAAAAGGCAGAGAAGCTGAAATCAGAGGGTTAGATGTGGCAGATGAAGATGTAGAGAAGGGGGGAGATGGGTGGTAGAGAGGTAAAATTGAGAAAAAAGGAAAGAGGAAACAAAGGGAGGGAAAAAGGTAAGAAAAGGAGAGGTTAAAATAGGGGGAAAAGTGGAGAGGAAAAAAAATACATTTTCATTTCATTTTTATCTGTTCTCTAGCTTTTTTTTATTGACTTTATTTTTCTTTCCCTCCCCTATTTTAGCCCCCCCTTTCTTTACCAAATTGGCAAATGGATAATTGTGCGACAAAATGTGAAGTTACTTTGGTAGGAAGGATTGCAAATCAAAGTGATCACAGAAAGCTGTGGTACAGAGGGATCTAGGTGTTCTCATACAAAGAATGCAAAAAGTTAGACTGCAGGTTCAGCAGGTAATTAGGAAGGCAAGTGGAATGCTGATTTCTGTCGCTAGGGATGGAGTACAAAAATGAATAAGTCATGCTCGTACAGTTGTAGCATTGGTGAAACCATAGCTACTGCACATAATTTTGACTTCAATTATTCAAATAGGAATATGCTTGCAGTGGAAGCAGTTCAGAGAAGATACACTGGTATGATTCATGGGATGAAAGGTTGTCTTATGAGAAAACGTTGGGCTATCAAAGTTAAAAAAAACCAAGATGCTTCATTGACACTGTAGGGATTCTCTGGTTCATTCAGTTCATCAAGTCTGCATTGACTCTGACACCTGCCCTATCCCCACAACCCCACATTTATCCTGCTAACCTACACATACCTGGACACTAAAAGGTAATTTAGCATGGTCAATCCACCTAACCTGTACATTTTTGGACTGTATGAAGAAACCAAAGCACCCAGAGGAAACCCATGCAGACATAAGGAGAACATTCAAACTTCACACGAGCAAGGCCAGAATTGAGCCTGGGTTCCTATCACTGTACAATGCAGGCTCAGGTAAATGCTGAGTGTGCCTTTTCCCTGGTAAGGGAATCTAGAACTAGGAGACAAAGCTTCAAAATATGGGACACCCATTTAAGATGGAGGTCAGGAGAAATTTGCTGCCCCAGTAAGCTTCTGAAGACTGAGTCTTTAAATATATTCAAGGCTGAATTGCTAGGAAGTCAACAGTTAATAGTGAACAGACAAGAAAGTCGAGGAACATAAAAATCAGATCAGGATTTAAAGGCCATATGTCCTTCTGCCATCTTTTACATTTTTAGAAATACTGTGGCTATAAGAGCAGATCAGAGGCTGGGAATTCTGCAGAGAGCAACACAACTTGTGGCTACTCAAAGCCTGTCCACCATCTGCAAGTCAAAAATGCAAAGGAAAATTCTCCACTTGCCTGCATGATTGCAGCTTCAACACTTAAGAAGCTCAAAGAAAAAGCAGCCTTTGATCAGCATCTCATCCACCATCTTAACCATTCACTCTTTCAACCATTGACACTAATGTATTTGCTTAAGTAATTAAAAGAGCAAAAAGAGGTATGAATAAGGATGTGTGAACAAGATTAGGGAGAATCCTAAAATATTCTAAAATACATTAAAGAAAAGATGTTAACCAAGGTAAGAGTAGGGCCCATGAGAGACCAGGGGGGCAATCTGTGTGTGAAGCTGCAGGACATTGGAAGGGTGTTAAATGAATACTTCTCATCGGTCTTCTCTCAGGAAAAGGAAAACGTATAGGTACAGAAAAGGGACAACCATCAAAACTTGCATGGTTTGACATAGGAAATAAGGTAGTATTGAAGACTCTGTTGGGCTTAAAAATGACATTCCCCAGGTTCAGATGAATTGCATCCCAGGCTGCTGCAGGAGGGAAGGCTGGCAATTGCAGGAACTTTGACACCGATTTTTAATTCTTGTCTGGGCACAGGAGAAGTTATGCTGTGGAGATGCCAGTGTTGGAGTGGGGTAAGCACAATAAAAAGTCTCACAACACCAGATTAAAGTCAATAGGTGTATCTGGTAGCACAAGCCGCTAGCTTTCGGAGCCCCGCCCCTTCATCACCTAAGATTGGCAGGATGGTTAGTGAAGGTCATAGTTTACAAGAAAACACAGATTGGTTGGTCGGACGGACAGAGCAGTGGCAGATGGTATTTAACACTAATAAGCGTGAGCTGATGCACTCAAAGTAGTAATAAGACAAGGGACTATTTAATGAATGACAAGACAGTAGGAAGCTCAGAAGAACAGATGGATCTTGGGGTAGTTATTCACAGATCTTGAAAGCTGCAAAGCAATTGAATATGATAGTTAAGGTGCAATGTTAGTATGCCTGTAAGTTTTTTTTAAATCATGATCTCTGCAGCTTACAGTCAGTGTTTCTCAGCTCACACCCTTAGCTGATATCATTATGGTACTGGTTTGACTAGAGATGCCCTTTTATTGATACTTAAAAAGAGCTTTATTTTTATTCAGATGTTTATGACTCTGCATTGTTAGGAGGATAAAACTGGTTGGCAGGTCAGGTGATAGAAGTTTTTTCACTTTCAGTTTGGAGCTGCAGTTTGAGTTTTAGCTTTAGAAGGGCCATCAAGCTGAAAAGAAGTTTGCCTCTCTCTAGTTTTGGAAACTCTGCTGGTCATCTGAAAGCAAAGTCATGCTTTTCTGGAGGGGGAAGTTGCCCAGAATTCCTGATGTTTTCAGCTTGCTTAGAGTTCCTGGTGTTTTGGAAGCTATTCTGAGTCTATCCAGAGAACTTCAAACTTCATCCAAGGTACCAAATCCAATATTACAAAGAACAAAGAACAAAACAGCACGGGAAATAGGCCCTTCGGCCCAACGAGCCCGCACCACCACCTCAATGTTCCCACCTCTACCCGTGATCCCTGTCTATGTTTATAGATCTATGGATTAAAAAACAAATTTGAGACAATTTAGGGAGAATTTGTTTTGCTAATTAGCCTAAGAACACATCTTTGGGATGTGGGAGAAAACCGGAGAAAACCCACGCAAGCATGGGAAGAATGTGCAAACTCCCACAGACACAGGCCCAAATCCATGTATCTGCACAGCACAGCGATAGTCACTGAACTGTCGCGTTGCCCATCAAATGGTCCAGGTCAAGCGTACACTAACGACATGAAGCACTAGGATACTCTCAAAAAAAATCTAAGAGTATCCCTCTCACGACCCATCGCATGTATGCCCCTCGTTAGACAAGGTGGACCAAAGCACCTGTAGGATAAAAACAAGTACATCAATATCATCATCTATTTACACATTTCCCAGGGACTCTCAAGGCTCATGATCCCTATTTTAGGGGTTTTCTATACCCCTCCATTCCCATTCTGTTCATCTGCCCATTATAGGTCAAAGCAGCTGGGAACGGAGACAGCATTGGAGGAATATAGAGAGAGTAGGAGGGAGCTTAAACGGGGAGTTAGAAGGGCAAAAAGGGGGCATGAAATGATTTTGGTGAATAGGATTAAGGAAAACCCAAAGGCTTTTTACTCCTATGTTAGGAATAAAAGGGTGGTTAGAGGGAAAAAAAAAAATCAGATCTCTTAGGGTCAGAGGAGGGGAACTGTGCTTAGAGCCCGAGGGAATGACGGAGATCCTGAATGAATACTTTGCGTCGGTATCCACGAAGGAGAAGAGCTTGTTGACAGTTCCTGTCTCTGAGGGAGCTGTGGACCAGTTGAGGGAAATATCCATACCGAGGGAGGAAGTGTTAGGGCTTCTAGGTAGCATTAAAACTGATAAATCTCCAGGGCCTGATAGCATTTATCCCAGGCTGCTTAGGGAGGTGCGAGGTGAAGTTGCTGGGCCTCTGATGCAAATCTTTGTCTCTTCTTTGGACACAGGTGAGGGCCCAGAAGACTGGAGAATAGCTAATGTTGTACCGTTGTTTGAAAAGGGTAGTAGGGATAACCCTGGAAATTATAGGTCGGTGAGTTTGATGTCAGTGGTAGGGAAGCTGTTGGAGAGGATTCTTAGAGATAGGGTGTATAGGCACTGAGAGCGTTGCAATCTGATTAGGGATACGCAGCATAGATTTGTTAAGGGGAGGTCACGCCTTACAAATCTGGTAGAATATTTTGAGGAGGTGACGAAAACGGTGGACGAAGGGCAAGCCATTGATGTTGTCTATATGGATGTTAGTAAGGCGTTTGACAAAGTCCCTCATGGGAGGTTAGTTGAGAAGGTCAAGGCTCATGGGATACAAGGACAGGTAGCTAGATGGATAAGTAACTAGCTTGGTAATAGGAGACAGAGTAATAGTGGAAGGGTGTTTTTCTAGCTGGAGGTCGGTCACTAGTAGGACCTGTTCTATTTGTGATATATATAAATGACTTGGAAGAGGGAGTAAGCGGAATGATCAGCAAGTTTGCAGACAATACAAAGATGGCTGGACTTGCGAATAGTGAGGAGCATTGTCAGGCGATGCAGCAGGACATAGATAGGCTGGTAGCTTGGGCAGTGGGCAGACAGATGGCAGATGGAATTCAATCCTGATAAGTATGAGGTGATGCATTTTGGGAGAAAGAATGTAGAGGGGAGGTATATGATAAAGGGTAGACCTATTAAGAGTATAGAAACGCAGAGGGACCTGGGGGTGCAGGTGAACAAGTCTCTGAAGGTGGCAGAGCAAGTGGAGAAGATTGTGAAGAAAGCATGTGGTATGTTAGCCTTTACAGGAATGGGTATAGAGTACAAGAGCTGACCTTTCATGTTGCTGTTGTATAAAACGTTGGTTAGACCTCATTTGGAATACTGCGTCCAGTTCTGGTCGCCTTAATACCGGAAGGACGTGGAGACTCTGGAGAGAGTGCAGAGGAGGTTTACCAGGATGCTGCTTGGTATGGAAGGTCTGAGTTACGAGGAGAGGTTAGGCAAATTGGGACTGTTTTCCTTAGAAAGACGTAGACTTAGAGGAGATCTAATAGAAGTGTACAAGATTATGAGGGGTATAGATAGAGTAAACAGGGTTAAGCTTTTTCCTAGGGCGGACTCGAATAGCACAAGGGGTCACAGGCCTAGGGTGAGGGGGGTAAGATATAATTTGGATGCTAGAGGGAGTCTTTTCGCACAGAGGATGCTTTGGTCCACCTTGTTGTCTAACGAGGGGCATACACGCGATGGGTCGTGAGAGGGCTACTCTTGGATTTTTTTGACAGCATCCTAGTGCTTCACGTTGTTAGTGTACGCTTGACCTGGACCATTTGATGGGCAACACGACAGCTCAGTGACTATCGCTGTGCTGTGCAGATACATGGATTTGGGCCTGTGTCTGTGGGAGTTTGCGCGTTCTCCCCATGCTTGCATGGGTTTTCTCTGGGTGCTCCGGTTTCCTCCCACATCCCAAAGATGTGTTCTTAGGCTAATTAGCAAAACAAATTCTCCCTAAATTGTCTCAAATTTGTTTTTTTAATCCATAGATCTATAAACATGGACAGGGATCGCGGGTAGAGGTGGGAACATTGGGGTGGCGGCACAGGCTCATTGGGCCGAAGGGCCTGTTTCCCGTGCGGTTTTGTTCTTTGTTTACATGAACATAGTCTTTGTTGTGTCACACCTGTGTAAAGGATCCTTTGTCAAGGGGATTGGTATGATTGGAACAAGTTAGATATATTTGTTAAGAGTTATACATTAGTTATTCTGTTTCTTGTTTGTAATTGATAAAAGTTTTTGTTTTTTTTTTAAAACTATACATGTTAATTATATTCTTAAATTTTGTTTGATAAAAGTTCCCTCATGGGTCATTTGAATCATACCTAAAATGAAACATATCATTTTTATCCTAGCCAAATTCATGAGGCAAAACTTACAGTCCAAGTGAGCTCCATAAAACACTGAAGTTTCTGATCTGAACCATAGTAAGACGTCTCACAAACCAGATTAAAGTCCAACAAGTTTATATCACCTGAGAAAGAGGCAATGCTCCAAAAGTTTGTGCTACCAAATAAATCTGGTGTTGAGAGACTTCTTATTGTGCCTATCCCAGTCTAATACCAGCATCTCCACATCATGACCTGAACCATAACAAAGGCATGTGGGACATGTGTTTTTAATCAGCCATATCAGAGTGTAAGGGCAAGAGGGTAATGTTGGAGCTGTGTAGAATGTTGGTTAGACCACAGCTGAAGTGTACTGTATGCAATTCTGGTCAATTCCCAATTAGGATGTGATTGCACTAGAGAGCGTACAGAGGAGATTCACCAGGATGGGGCATTTGAGCTACAAGGAAAGACTGGATAGTTTTGGATGGTTTTCTTTAGAACAGAGAAGGCTAAGGGGGACATGACTGTGGTCTATAACGTTATGAGGGGTATGGATAGGGTGAAAAGGAAGCAGCTATTCCTCTTGTTGAGGGATCAATTATGATGGAGCATAGTTTTGGGGTGAGGAGCACATGATGCAGGGGGGCTTGAGAAAACATTTTTTCATTCAGAGGAGGGTGGGAATCTGGAATGCAATGCCTAGGAATTAATGGAGGCCGGAAAACTTACAACTTGTAAAAAGTATTTGGATGAGCACTTGGAATATCATGTAGTCCATTTTGCTGTTGTTCCTACAAAAATAGATGACCTCACATTTACCAACATTGGGCGAGGGTCTGGCAGATGGAGTACATTCACTTAGAGTATTTATAACCTTTTGCAGACTTTCAGCATCCTCTGCACACTTTGTTCTGCCATTCATCTTAGTGTCATCCATGAATTTTGACACATTACAATTTACATGAATGATTTGGAGTTGGGGACCAAGTGTAAACAATTGTGGTCCCAACACTGATTCCTGAGGCAAACCACTAATCACTGATAACCAACCAGAAAAACACCCATTTATCCCCATTTTTTACTTTATGTTAATTAACCAATCCTCTGTCCATAACAATACATTGCCTGTAACATTTTGGACTTTTATCTCATGTAGCAGCTTTTGGTGCAGCAGTTTGTCAAACTCAGAATTACATCACCATTCCTTCAATGTCACTGGGTCAAACATTTGGAACTTCCTTCCTCTCAGCAACTTGGGTGTACTTACAGCACACTGACTGCAGCAGTTTAAGTTGACCACCACTTTGTCAAGGACAATGAGGGATAGAGAACAAATATTGGTTTTTTCCAGTGATGCTCACCTCCCATGAACAAATAAAAAAGCTGACTCATTGAATGCTTGTGACTGAATGAAATGTCAGAATAAATGGATTAGGAGTTTGCATTTGTGAATTCAAATGCATAAATGATTGTGCTTTTGAAAGTCAAAAATAAGAAATGTTTTGAAAGCTTGCATAAAGGTTTTGAAACGATACAAGTTTCAGAAAATCTGGAGAAATAACCCAGTGATTCCAACTCATTTCATCTTCATACCTGTAGTGCTGCAAGACTCCCATTATCTTACATAAGTTAGTACTATTCATTGCAATTACTACATCCGTGCACACTGCTGTAACCATCAGCATTAGTAGGACTACCCATGTGCTAGAGGAGACCCCATAGTTCAAGAGACAAACAACAAAGACAAGAAAGATGTAACAAAAACAGAAAAAGATGGAAAATCCCAGGTCTGATAGCATTTGCGAAGTGAGAGTAAAGCCAATGTTTTGAGTCTGGATGACTGTTCACAAGATCCAAGAAAGGGTTATCCTAACTCAAAACATTAGCTCTATTCTTTCTCCATAGATGATGTCATACCTGCTAAGATTTTCCAGTATTTTCTGACTTTGTTTCAGACTCCAGCATCCACAATGTTTTGCTTTTTAAAACAGGATGTAGGTGCTTCAGAACAAATCAAGGTATAACTGAAGGAAAATTCAATTAATTACATTATTTATTCTGATTAAAAGGTTCTGCAACTTGTCATGAACTATCTTGGGAAATACAACAAAGAATGAGAAAAAATTTTAAAAATACAAAATACTAAATAAATTGCTATTGTACCTTGCAGGAGATTAGAACGTAGCATAGGGCTTTCTTCCAATGAGTCTTTAAGTAAAGCAACAATTTCTTCCTTGGTCAAGTCCTTGTTGCTCAACAGCATTTGCAATGCTGCAGTTTCCATCAGTCTCAATGGCCTATTGTCAGAACACCGATAACCCATCAACTTATGAGGCGTCATCACTCCAAATACCTGCTCTCTAGATAATACCACTGAGTCCCACCACTTAATAGCCAAGTTCTTCTTGAGTTCCATTCCCAAATGTCCATAATTGTACCAACCATTGATAAGAGCATCTTTGGTAATTGTATCTCCAGTTATAAAATGCCGACTCTGGCAAAGCTCGATGAGTGTTTCAGTAAATCCAGAAATATCAGCAGTCGATTTATTGTATTTTCTTGACACCAAGCAAAGGCCAAAGATTTTATTGGAGACCATCCACTTCTTCAGCACTGACTGAACAGGAAATTTCATCATCAATCCTATGATTATGAGTTTAATTTATAAGGATTCACAAAGGCAGAATTATCTGAGTGATTTGAAGTCATTTTGTAACAAAACTGACGTTGCAAAGTATCTATAGGAAAATAAACAGAATATATAAATAAGCTTATCCATAGTAATAATTTTTTTTTGCTTTTGAAAGTTCAACTTGAGTTAGGATATTTCATACCTACAGGTTCTCATTTATTGTTATGATAATCAGATCATTCAGCTCAAGGTAAAAACTCAAAAACATTAGTCCTCTGCTGATATTTCCATATAGCTGTCCTACACTAAAGTTTATTATTTGTATTTATGTGCAGAACTAGGTAAACATGACAAAGAGCACCTTGAGTCTGAATGCAGGGGGTAGGTGGGAAATGATCCAGGACTCCCACTCCTGCCACCTACTTAACCATGTTGAAATTATCAATGTAAATAAACATCAACTAAGGAAGAAATTTTTGCCGCAATTCCCCAAGTGATAGCTAAACTGGCATACAAATCAAAATGGCACCATTAACCCACCATTGTCTTACATCCAGGAAAAAAATGCCCACATCTCCTTTGCCTTGACCTAGCTCTGCTCTGTTCTGTTTTATTCAATTCTGTACACCACCTCCACCACGCCCCCCACCAAAAAAACCATACAGTTATATATTTCTAGTTTTTTCAGTTTTGTAGCAGGATCATTCATATTAATTCTCTTTACACAGATGCTGCCAGAGTTGCTGATTTTAAGCATCTATTTTTATAACCATCAAGGTGAGGGATATGATAGCTACCAGTGTTGTCAGTTTTTGTAGGACTCAATGGAGTGAAGCTTTGCCTCCATTTGTGGGCAACTCAGATTGAAGCCAGAAAATTATTTTTTGAAAAACGCACAGCAACCATGAGGAACAGGAGCTTCAGCAGATTTTAACTCTTTAGAACAGGCATTTAATAGCCAGTCAGTGCCCCACCCACCTTTACTTCCCCCTACCTCCCAACTCCTCTCACTCACCTCCATCCACCATACACATCTTCATTTGTCTCACCTTCTATCCAGACCATTCCTCTTCATCACCCCCACCCCCTCCTTAATTATTAATGAAAATTCTTAGTCGCCATACTCTGGCGCCTGTTCGGGTTCGCTGAGGGAGAATTTAGCACAGACAATGCACATGTGGGAGGAAACACACGGGCATGGGGAGAACGTGCAAACTCCACACAGCTAGTCACCCAAGCCGGGCATTAAACCCTGAATCCCTGGTGCTGTGAGGCAGCAGTGCTAACTACCGTATTACCCATTTACCATTAGCACCGCTTGGTTTTCGGCAGGAGACCCTATTATATGTCTCATTTCAACGTAGTTTTTGGCAGTAAAGAACCAAACTAAATAAAAATGCTCAACGCTCGGTGTCCAGAGCATTAAGAGCCCTTATAATTAAGAGAAACCATATCTCTCACACAAGTTACACGCGCTACCTTGCCACTGACCGTTAAACCGTCCGCGCCACTATGAACTGGCCTCGCGACTCCAAGACATCATTTCCTGGATACCATCGGAACCGAGGGTGCATGCGTAGCCATTCAGAACCCTTTGGTAAAAGTGCCGCGTCGGCCATATTGGTAAAGGAGCGGCCATCCTACCCGTGTCGCACACAGGCCCCTCCCAGCAAATTGCTCTATCGTTAAAGACGTTCAGTTTTAGTGCGGTAACTATTTTCCTCTTGCAATGAGAATCGGATTTTTATTAGGAAATATATTTTTTTCCTCTTAAAGGGTTTGTCCTGAAAATGCTTGCTAATGTATGCATTGGGAACTAATTTGGCGAGGGTGTGGGAAGGAATCAAGAAGGAGGTCATGTTCCGGGTGCAAAAGTCCTGGGTCCCCAAAGACTGGCGATCCACGACTTGTAGCTACGGAATAAATTGTAATTTATTCCACAGCTACTCCAGGGATTAACTGTGATTTCAGTTTGTACGTGTGGACTGGATAGGCTAAAAGATTCTGCGCTATATGATTCTATGAACTCTCATGCTTCCGTCAGGCGACCTCTTAAATAATTGTGTCATCAGTGACCATTCAGATTACATTGTCCCTGTTAATGTTGGGTCAACACAGTAAGAAGTTTTCCAACACCAGGTTAAAGTCCAACGGATTTATTTGCTAGCAAAAGCCACTAGCTTTCGGAGCGCTTGCTGCTCCTTCACCAGGTGAATGGGATTTTAGTTCACAAACAGGGCACGTAAAGACACAGTCAATTTATAAAATAGTGGTTGGAATGCAAGTCTTTATAGATAATCAAGTCTTAAAGGTACAGACAATGTAGTACAGGTTAAAGGGGTGTGTATTGTCTTCAGCCGGGACAGTTAGTGAGATTTTGCAAGCTGAGACATGTTGTGGGAGTTACAGATAGTATGACGTGAACCCAAGATCCCGGTTGAGGCCGTTCTCGTGTGCGGAACTTGACTTATCATTCTCAGCTTAGAGACTCTACGCTGTCGTGTGTCGTGAAGGCTGCCTTAGAGAACACTTACCCAAACATCCGAGGTCAAATGTCTGTGACCGCTGAAGTGTTCCCCAACAGGAAGAGAATGCTCTTGCCTGATGATTGACGAGCGGTGTTCATTCATCCATTATTGTAGTGTCCGCATGGTCTTCCCAATGTACCACGTCTTGGGACATCCTTTCCTGCAGTGTATCAGGTATATAACGATGGCCAAGTTGCAAGTGTATGTACCGTGTACCTGGTGGATAGTGTTCTCATGTGAGGTGATGGCATCCATGTCAATAATCTGACACGGTTTGCAGAGGTTGCTTTGGCAGGTTGTGTGGTGTCATGGTCACTGTCCTACTGAAGGCTGGGTAGTTTGCTGCAGACAGTGGTCTGTTTGAGGTTGTGAATTGTTTGAAGCAAAAAGTGGGGATGTGGGGCTAGCCTTGGCGAGATGTTCGTCTTCATCAATGACATGTTGAAGGCTCCAAAGATGTTGTAACTTCTCTGCTCCAGGGAAGTACTGGAGATCGAAAAATATTCTGTCTGCCATGTCCCCTGTTTGTCTTCTGAGAAGATTGGTGCAGTTTTTCACAGTAGCGCATCAGAACTGTCAATTGAGGAGTCGAGTGCCATATCCTGTTCTTATGAGGGCATCTTTCAACATCTGGAGGTGTTTGTTGTGATCCTCCTCATTTGAGTAGATCCTGTGTATATGGAGAGCTTGTCCATGGGGGATGACTTCTTTAACATATTTAGGGTGGAAGCTGGAGAAGTGGGGATTCGTGAGGTTATCCATGGGCTTGCAATACAGTGAAGTACTGAGATGACCATCCTTGATGGAGATGCATGTGTCCAAGAATGCAATCGATTCCGAAGATTAGTCCATGGTGAGTCTGTTGGTGGGAAAGAACTTGTTGATGTCATCATGTAATTGCTTCAATGACTGTTCACCATGAGTCCAGAGGAAGAAAATGTCATTGGTGTATCTTGTGTATAGCATTGGTTGAAGGTCCTATGCAGTGAAGAGATCTTGCATATTGAGGTCCACATTTGGTCCCCATATCTGTTCCATGTGTCTGGATGAAGAACCGGTTGTTGAAGATGAGGACATTGTGGTCTAGGATGAAATGGATGAGTTGTAAAATTGCATCTGGAGATCGGCAGTTGTCGGTTGAGCTCTGAGGCAGTTGCAGCAATTCCATTGTCATGGGGAATGCTGGTGTAGAGTGCTGAGACATCCATTGTGATTAGGTGTGTTCCTGGTGCAACTGCTTCATGTGTGCTGAGTTTCTGTAGGAAGTCCATATCGTTGCGACAAAAACTGAGGGGTTCTTTGACAGTGGGTTTCAGGATGCCCTCGACATAGCCGGAGAGGTTCTAACACAGGGTCCCGTTGCCCTATACAATGGGACAGCCAGGTGTGTTTGCCTTGTGTATCTTTGGGAGGCAGTAGAGATTTCCCACATGAGGAATACATGGGCTGAGAGCATGGAGGGTGCTCTGAAGGTCCAGATCAAATGTCTCGATCAGTCTTTTGAGTTCACAGGAGTGTTCTTTGGTTGGATCTGCAGATAACTGTCTGCAATGTTCCTCATTATTCATTTATCGGTACACTTTGTTGCAGTAATTCGTTGTGTTCAGTATGACGATGGTCACTCCTTTGTCTGATCGTTTGATGATAATATTGCAGTTGGTCTTGAGAGCGCGGATAGCATTGTGTTGTGCTTGAGTGATATTCAGGGCTGTCTTGTGAGCATGGCTGATGAATCTGGCATTGACACACCTCCTGATGGCTTGAGCATACGTGTTGAGAGCAGCAGCCTTCCAGAGGAGTCCAATTCGACTCTTTTCTCTTCGGTTGTTGCACCGCGGATCTTTCTGTCAGTTGTTCTGGTTCATTGGCCGTCTCATTGTATTCGTTGTTCAATGTTGGGTCAACCAGTGGTACTGAGAAGTAAAAGCGTGTGTGGACATTGTAGGCAAACCATTTTATGACATGCAGATTGAACAGGCTAATAATATGTAACTATTTACATAGGGTGAAAATAGATTGAGCTGTTACAGCTTGTGCATGGCCCCACCTAAGCCCCCCACCACCTTATTGATGTGCCCGATCAGTGCAGGACATGTTGCATAATTTCCATTGAAGGAGGTCTGTGTTGTTGGCTGAATGGCTGAGGTACTGTGGTTTCTGCTGGAGCTGGTTCCAATACCTCTAGCAGGTGATATCTGTTTCATACACAGTGGGTATTGGCCAAGGCTACCACCTAATTGTTCAGCTATGTGGCATAGCACGGGCTACCAGATGGCTATGTATGATCTGGATCATGACTATTTGACCAGGTGTCAAAGAGCCGTGTCTGTAAGCTTTGTGATCATCATGCTGCTTTCCTCTTAATCAATGTTCCATGAGCGCACCAGTTACACAGGTTTCGAGTTTGTGCTGTAGGATCCTTGGCAGTAGTAACTGTGGTTCTAGTGCACCTGGAGAATATTCGCTGAGTTGATGAGGGCAGACCCTATCATGGCATATTTCACAAGATGAGGAGTGCAGCATAGTAATTTGTGTGACCTCAGGAACACTTAAAAGTGTTTGGCTTAGCGAACGTCCCCCCCTTTTAGCCACGTTGTTGGGCTGCAGTTATAGGAGGCAGTTTGCAATGTGCTCAAAGTCTTATGTGTATTCAAAGTTTCTAAATTCAGTGGAGATGAATTAACGCGCATTATCTGTCATGAGTCTCTGAGGGATGCAGTAAATGGTGAAGTGCCTCTTGAGCTTGACCAAACCACCCAGAATATTAGTGGACCAAGATCAAATTTGTTTACCATTCCATTTGAAAAAGTCAGATGCTGTGAATGACCGTGAGAGGTGTGGGATCTCATATAGATGTAGTGGGTTGTACTGTTTGATGTGGCTTAGTGCATTGCATGATGCACATCTGGAGATTTTCTTTTCCATGTTGGCGTACATGGAGGGTAAATATAGTAGTTCCTTGGCCCAATATTTAGTCGCTTCCAAGTGCCCCTGGTGAAGTTGCTGGATGCACTACCTCTAATGAGAAGTATGGGTGTCAAATTGCTGATCATCAGTGTCAGTCCATTCAGTATGGTTAGTTCTTTTCTGACAGGAAGTTCCCTTGAAAGCACAGGCCAGCCAGTCCCTCCTGATGATATTATGCAGGAGATGTCCGTCTTTAAGACATCTTTGAGTTTCTGCATTCTACAGGACAGCACCTTTATTGTCATAATGTCTATGTCTTCCTCACAATCTGCTGGGCTATAGTGGGTAGGAAGGCTCTTGAAAGAATATCAGCCAAGTACAGCTCCTCAATATGTTTGTAGGTAATGCTGAGATTGGAGCTTTAGGATCATGTGCTGCAATTGTAGATACACTTTATGATGAGTTTTTTTAGGATAACTATGATTGGCTGATGATTAGTTTGAACAGTTGCCATGATCATACATGCAATTTGTGACAGGTGAAAACAACTATTGAGTGTTCCTTTTGGAACTGTTCATAACAACTGTTCATTGTCAGTGACAGCACTTGAAGCAAAGGCTCTGCCATTTAGGATGTGGTGAGGCGCTGTTGATACAAGTTTGGATGCTCAAATGCCAAAGTATTGTAGCATCATTGGGACTGAGAGCACCTGTTTGAGTCTATTGAAGACTGCAGTATGGTGCTCTTGCCAACACTATTTGACAGCTTGATGGAGGAGCAGATGATGAGGTCCAGTGACCTCACTGTAACACAAAATGAATTAGAAAGATAATTTATCATAGCAAAGAAGCACATAATGCCTGCTTGTCCATAAGAGTAACCACCTTTCATATAGTCTTTTTCTGAATCTCGCTTCGTGCTATTAGCTGTAAACGACCCACATAGGGAACCTGCTGACCCCGAATCTGCATTGAGCAATATTAGGGACCAGCTACATAGTCCTGATTCTATCAAAGACAAGATGAAATGTGCAACATGTTCTTGCATATTTCCCCAGAAGAATGTGTTATCAACAGTGATTTTACAGGGTTGGCCTGCAAGGAGTTGCTCCATGCACTGTTGGAAGATCTCACTGCCAGTGAAGATCCTTTCGGGCATATGCAGAAAATGATATTGCCAATTGAAGACATGAATATATTTAAGTTTTGAAGATTTAATGGGTTGTGCCAGAACCCACATTTTGCATCAAAGATGCTAAAAATGAGCATATCACCTGTTCCACTGTCTTCAGTGATGAGGCCTGAGCAGCAAGTTAACTGGGTCAAAAATGTCCTAACTGTACCATCTTTACCATATACTAATTCAAACAGAATTGTCATTTGAATGAAACCTGTCACTAATCCCAAGCCTCCACATGAGCTGAGTTAAAGGAAAAAATACATGCACAACTCTTGGGAAACTTATGATTGTCTGAATTCTTAAGCAGCAAGTTTTTATTAATGACTCCAATGATCCAGGGAGACAGTGGTGTAGTGGTAATGTAGATTAATAATCCAGAGGCCCAAGCTAATGATCTGGGTTCAAAACCCACCAAGACAACTGAAATGTAAAGCCAGTCTTAGTAATAGTCACTATGAAACTATCTCCAATTGTCATAAAAAACTCATCTGGTTCACTGCAGGGAAGAAAATCTGCCATCCTTTATCCCACCTACATGTCACCCCGGATGCACATTAATGTATTTGACTTAATTTCCTTCTGAAATGACCTAAACAGCCACTAAGTTCAAAGGGAACTTTTCTTTATTCATCTGTGGGACATGGCCAACCGCTGGCTGGTCAGCATTTATTGTAAGAAGTCTCATGACACCAAGCTGAAGTCCAATAGTTTATTTGTAGGAAAAGCCACCAGCTTTTGGAGTGCTGCTGTTTTGTCATGTAAGTGGGAGTTCTGTTCACAAATAGGGTATATAAAGACACAAAAGTCAATTTACAAAATAATGATTAGTATGCAAGTCTTTACAAGTAATCAGGTCTTAAAGATACAGACAATGTGACTGGAGAGAGGGTTAAACACAGGTGTACTTGATACAGAGATATATATTGCCTCCAGCCAGGACAGTGAGATTTTGCAAGTCCGAAAGCTAGCGGTTTCTGCTACCAAATAAACTGTTGAACTTTAACCTGGTGTTGTGAGATTTCTGTGTTTAACCCAGTCCAACGCCGGTATCTCCACATCATGAATAAAGAAGTTATACAATCGGGCGACATCATGTCTATGGAGGACTCTTCTCGTTGACAGGGGAACATTATTGACTGGATAAGAACTCTTCATTATTGCGGGAAAAGTACATCAACTGGAGGTCCAATAGAAATGCAGCCCCCTCACGATACCCAATCAGGAGCTGAATCCTCGTCGCTAACATGTACTTGTCCAATTAAAATAGGGATTTTTATCCAGGCTAACCAATCACCGTCCCAGCCCGGTACTGGTCCTGTGTTGAACCTTATGGCGGCCTCGACCTCCAAGCAAACCTTGACTCACTCCCGGACACTTTTCCTGGGAAGCGAGGGTGTCCCGCTTCGCTTCTACGTGAGGCCGGGGCCCACCAAGAGCTCGTTGTTTCCGCTGATTATCCACGGCGGCGGGGTGATGTGCCGGCACCGAGAATGGGGTGCCATCCTACTGACCGAGCTGGAGGAGACGGGGCCGCCGCCTAAGGGTTACACCAGAGCCCGCTACGTGCTAGACTGCGTGGAGAAGAACGAGCAACTGCCAGTGGAGGACTACGGTAGCCAGCGGGCCAGCCCGCCGCGGACTGAGGTCCGGTGGGCCCAGCCAAGCGCCGGTAGGATGCAGTTCAGCAAACTGGACGACGTCGCCATCTTGATGTACCTGCGGTCTTACGTTAAAGAGAGCGGGCGCTCGGTCCGCGGCAGAGCCGCTTGGCAGGAGATGGAGCGGATCCAGTTGACTGCCCACCCCTGGCAGTCCATGCGGAGCCGCTACTTGCGCTACCTCTGCGGCCGGGAACACCTTTACCAACTCGACAGCCGCTCCGTCATCCCCACCGCCATCTTTCCCAAGTTGAACGGTCCGGAGGAGGCCAGCGCTAGGCCAGCTCCCAAACCGGAGGCGGCTCGAGGGGGGAAAGGTGAGGGCCTCCTGCCAGGAGAAGGACGACCGTTGGGTTGCCGGCACTATGGCGGCAAGTGCGGATAAGCCTGCACGTGCACATGTGCGAGACCGTCGGCCGTCCGCATACGTATTTGAACCCCTAAATGTATCGATGATGTCCCTGTTAAGTTTGTTTATTTATTAGTCACAAATAAGCCTTGCATTAATATTGCAATGATGTTACGGGTAAAGGGTAATTAGTTGAAGCGTTTTTTTTTTTGTCTAGTTCTGACCAAAACGTCTTTCGGCCGTCTGTCTTTTCATATGATTTCATTTTTCTTGCTTAACGCGAACCTGAAAAGAGAAAACACAGGAAAATTTCAGTAGGTCCCGTAGCATCTGTAAGGAGAGAAAGGAGCTGACATTTCGAGTACAGATGATTCTTTTGTCAAAAATCTGACAAAGGGGTTATCTGGGCTCGAGACATCAGCTCTTTTATCTCTTTACAGATGCTGCCAGACCGGCTGAGATTTTCCAGCATTTTCTCTTTTGGTTTCACATTCCAATATCTGCAGTAATTTGCTTTTATTACTTAAGGTAGAACTGTCTTTTTTTACTCATTTATTGGTTGTGGGTGAATAGCATTTACTGTAAAGATCCATGTTATTGTTTGCAATATAAAAAGTATTTATTAATATGGAAACATTTGTAGAGGCTTCTAATCTTATAGCTGCTATTTATCATGACCATCAACCTAACCTACACACTTGGACTGAGGACAGGATAGTAGTTAGCACTGGTCCCTCAGCACCTGGGACTGTGTTCAAATCTGGTCTCTGATCACCTGTATAGTCTGCATGTTCTTTCATCTGCATGGGTTTCCTCTGGGTGATCAAGTTTCCTCTCTCAGCCGAAGATGTATGGGTCAAATTGATTGATCCTAGTGTCAGGGGGATTATGTGCAGAGCCTGGGTATGTGTTTTGCGCAAATGATGGGCTGCATGGCCTCCTCTTTTTAACATTATAGGTAATCTAGTCAAACTGACATAGACACTGGAAGAATGTGAAACTCAAGGCTGGAATTGAACCTGGGTCTCTGGCAGCAGCAACCATTCTGTCATCTTGTCTCAGTCTCCTATATGTCTCTAGACTGTTTTCTGCCTCAAGACTCCAGCCTTTGAGGTGATTGCTTCCTTAGTCCTAATTGCTCCCTTAAGCCAATTGACCCTCCTTTGCTGTTTTCCCCTCCCTAATGAGCCTCGAAGATGAGTTGCTGCAGACCATCTATTGTAGATACCCTCCCTAGGAGCAAAATGGGTGTATCTACAATATGCGAATAGTTTCAGTCTTGTTTTAATAATGTGAAGGTGCAACAGCTAATAATTGGGTAAAGGGAATAAATAATGGATGGTGGGGAGAGAGATGGATAAGAGATCAGAGCAGTGCAAAGCTTGGAGATGAGTTGTGTCATAGGGCAGGAGGAAATTATAGACTTTGAAAATAAACCCCTTCCACTTGATTAGAAGTACTCACTGTTACAGGACATCAGGGTCACCTTCTCATTGCCAAACAACTAAAACCCTAAACCTAAAGTGTGTCAGGATATGTTCTTTTAAGTGATTTTTCCTACAGCATCCTTGCAGGTAGATTTTTCTGCACCTTCTAACTTTGATTTCATTTAGAAATTTTGAAAAGAAAGTCATGTCTCCATTACTTCCTTCTCAAGAGAATCCCTATAGTGCAGAAACAGGCCATCAAGTCTGCACCAACTCTGGCAAATCATCTTGCCCAAGTCTCTGTAACTCCAATAAGGGGCACATTTTTGGACTGTGGAAGAAAACTGGCACACTCCAGAAAATCCACTCGGATATGGGGAGAGTGTAAACTCTACATGGACAGTCACCCGAGATCTGAATTGAACCATGGTTTCTGGCATTGCAAGGTAACAGAGCTAATCACTATTGCTATGCTACCCAAGCCTATTGTCGTTCAGGCTTGACCATATATAGTAGACAACCCAATGCAGTGAATGCTGCATTATCAGTCTTTTCCTTCATGTAAGCAATGAAACAAAAGTTATAATGGCTCCTGGAGCCTGCTTGTCTTTTCATTAACGTTTCCAATCCCATCTCCCATAATTCCTTGCTTAACCCCTACCCCCAACCCCAAAGAGACTATTGATCTTTGCCCTGAATGCACTTTGTGACCGAGCAATTGTAATTTTCTAATGAACCTTACAAAGATTCATAACTCTCTATCCCTCATTCTCAGTCCTAATTGATAGATACTTGCAATTCTGACCTCAGATTCTTTGGAACGTAAGAGCAGGAGTAGGCCATGTGACCCCACCTCCCCCCTGCCTATTTGCTCCACCATTCAATTAGACCATGGCTGACCTACTCTAGTGCTATTGTACTGCACCATAACTCTCCAGCTTTATATTCAAAATCTATCAGTCTCTGTCTTAAATATACGCAATGACTGAGGCTCCATAGCTTTGACTAATGAAATTCCTCCACAGCTCAGTCCTAAATGATCTACCTTTTTTGTTCTGAAATTTGCGCAGCCAGGGGAAACTACTATCCAGCCTGAGAAGCCCCCTTAGTGGGATCACGTCTTATTCTTGGGAAATTCTAATTTGAGTAGATAAACTGTGTCCCTGGCTCTCTGTTCCAAGCATTCTTGAGGGAAGAGGGGGAACATGTCTCATTTGTGAGGTCTCATTTGAATAGAAGATTGGTTAGGGCAAGATTAGGGCCAGTCATAGACAGCAGTGGGAAGTTGTGCATGGAGCCTGAAGAGATTGGAGAGGCACTGAATAAATATTTCTCTTTGGTATTCACGCAGGGTGATGTAAATGTAGTTATAGAGAACACTGAGGTACAGGGTTGCAAACTGGAAAGTATTGAAGTAGATAGGGAGGATGTGCTAGATATTCTCGAGGGTTTGAAGTTGGATAAGTCCCCTGGGCCGGACGGGGTTTACCCTAGGATTCTCTGGGAGGCAAGAGAGGAGATTGCAGAGCCTCTGGCTCTGATCTTCAGGTCGTCGTTGGTTACGGGTGTGGTTCCGGAGGACTGGCGGATAGCGAATGTGGTCCCATTGTTCAAGAAGGGGAAGAGAGACCTTCCAGGGAATTATAGGCCAGTGATTCTTACTTCTGTTGTGGGCAAAGTATTGGAGAGAATTATTAGGGATAGGATTTATAGTTATTTAGAGAGAAATGAATTGATTGGGGATAGTCAGCATGGTTTTGTGAAGGGTAGGTCGTGCCTTACTAACCTCATTGAGTTTTTGAAAAAGTGACTAAAGAGGTGGATGGGGGTAAGGCGGTTGATGTGGTAATATATGGACTTTAGTAAGGCGTTTGATAAGGTGGTCCATGGAAGACTTCTGCAGAAAATGCAGATGTATGGGATAGAGGGTGATTTAGCTAATTGGTTAGGAATTGGCTAGCAGATAGAAGACAGAGGGTGGTGGTTGATGGGAGATATTCATCGTGGAGTTCGGTGACAAGTGGTGTACCTCAGGGGTCTGTTTTGGGGCCCCTGCTGTTGTAATTTTTATAAATGATCTGGATGAGGGTATTGAAGGATGGATTAGTAAATTTGCAGATGACACTAAAGTCGGTGGAGTGCTAGATAGTGAAGAGGGGTGTTATAGTTTGCAGAGGGACTTGGACAAGTTGCAGA
Organism: Sphyrna mokarran; assembly: GCA_024679065.1. NCBI lineage: Eukaryota > Metazoa > Chordata > Chondrichthyes > Carcharhiniformes > Carcharhinidae > Sphyrna > Sphyrna mokarran. The sequence goes on along the minus strand of JAGIQG010000021.1, from coordinate 8,716,030 downwards.
GCTGGGCCGAGAGGTGGCAAATGGAGTTTAATGTGGAAAAGTGTGAGGTAATTCACTTTGGCAGGAATAACAAATGTGTAGAGTATAGGGCTAATGGTAGGACTCTTAATAGTGTTGATGAACAGAGGATCTTGGTGTATATGTGCATAGATCCCTGAAAGTTGGCAATCAAGTCGATAAGGTTGTTAAGAAGGCATACGGAGTCTTAGCTTTTATTGGTAGGGGGATTGAATTTCGGAGCCGCAACGTCATGTTGCAAACTGTACAAAACTCTAGTGCGGCCGCACTTGGAGTATTGTGTGCAGTTCTGGTCCCCACATTATAAGAAAGATGTGGAGGCTTTGGAGAGGGTACAGAGGATGTTTACCAGGATGTTGCCTGGTATGGAGGGCAGGTCTTATGAGGAGAGGCTGAGGGATTTGAGGTTGTTTTCGTTAGAAAGGAGGAGGCTACGAGGGGACCTGATCGAAACATATAAGATGATTAGAGGTTTAGATAGGGTGGACAGTGATAGCCTTTTTCCTAGGATGGAAAAAGCTAGCACGAGGGGACACAGCTTTAAATTAAGGGGTGATAGTTATAGTACGGATATCAGAGGCAGGTTCTTTACCCAAAGGGTGGTTCGGGAGTGGAATGCCCTGCCTGCAGCAGTTGTAGATGCACCAAGTTTGGTGGCGTTTAAGGGTTAGTTGATAAGTATATGGAAGAGAAGGGAATGGTTTAGTTTGGAGGGGCATTGCTTTTTATATTGGTCGGCACAACATCGAAGGGCCTGTTCTGTGCTGTAATGTTCTATGTCTCGCACCAGATTTGTTGCTATACAAGTCTGCCAAGCAATCATGGTATTTCAATGTAATTCATTTGAGATTTTTGTGACCATTATATAAAAGCAAGGCCCTGCCTCTATTGCAGTGCGGTGACTCAGTGCCAAAGATCCGGGTTCAGTTCCCACCTTGGGTGACTGCGCAAACTCCACACAGACGGCGTTTGCGTGGGTTTTCTTCAAGTGCTCAGGTTTCCTCCCACACTCCAAAGATGTGCAGGTTAGGTTGATTGGCCATTCTAATCCAAGGGGCTGCATAGATAGGATTGTCTGTGCAAGCACAATGGCTGAATGGCCTCCTTTTGAACTGAGGGATTCTATGATTTATTTACCAGCTACTTGTTCATAAAATTGTCTGACCTAGTTAATTTGCTGCTTTTTTTTCTAATTACCAGAAGTTTTGCTGCAGTAACTGGTTTAATATATCTGATAGGTAAAAAGAATGCAGACAGTCACCAGAACATTGACCAAGAGGAAGCAGCTGCCTCAGTTGGACAAGTATCTGATGATGTAAATTCAGAGGAGGAATGCTACAACATATTTCCTGTTGCTATCCGTGAATTTGAGGTGGGCAGTAAATACTTTAATGAAGTTTGTTTTCATCAATTTTTCTTTTTTTGCAATTTGCTTTGTCAGGGGTTTGCAAACGGCTAGAATTTCCTTGTTTATGATGGTACTGGATATTCCTGGACTATAGAAAACCACAACCTCCATCTCTTCCAGTAGAGCCTCCCTTACCATTGACTGACTTACCAGATCTTGCCTCCTGAATAAACTGTTAGGTGACAATATCAGTTGAGGCAGATGTGTGTGGAAAGATCAAGGTTGATTTCCCAAGGTGGCTGTATGCTGAAGTGCAGTGTTTAAGACTTCTGCCTTTCCTTGGTCATGCTGTTCCAATACAGCTACAACACTGGCATCCAGTTGACAATGTGAAAAATTACCTAAGTAAATCCTGTCCAAACAAATCTGTAGACATTTTTAAAAGTTAACATCTGATCCATTGGTCAATTTAAGTCATCAGCAAAGTGGTGTAATCCACAGTGCTATCAAATGGCAGTGTACGTGTCCAGTGGGCTGTCTTTTTAAGTACTGTACAAACATTTTCATCTCACTGCACATTTGTCATTTCAACATTAGGTGATATTCAATCTGTTTTTGTTGTTAGATTAGGGAAGAGTCTTGGCCACAGCATATTCTAATTGTATCTTGGGAGATTATGTCCATTGCACCAGTCAAAACAAGACTTTAGTGTAACTGTACCCTCAACCTGCTGACTCTCTGCAGTGTGGCCATCAGCCTTGCTAATTGTTATCCAAGTTGTAGTCATTATGACTTACTTGTTGCCAAGTCTATCACATTAAGTAACGGTCTTTCTACTTGACCAAGTTGATAGCCAGTGCTGGTAAGCCTAGCATGTTTTTTTTTCTTTCTTTTGCTGGCTCTAATTGTCCTGAGTCACTAAACTTTTATCGCTGGTGTTCCCACAATAATGTTGAGCAGCGCCTCTAAGTGTCCGAAGCAGCAATTTGAGGGTGGTGAGTGTCTGGAACAATCTGCCAGAGGTAGTAGCTGAAGCAGGTACAATTGTCTTTTAAAAAGCATTTAGATAGTGACTTGGGTACAATAGGTCTAGAGGGATGTAGGTCAAATGCAGGCAATTGGAATTAGCTTAGGGATTTTAAAAAAAAAAAAGGCTGCATGGACAAGTTAGGCTGAAGAATCTGTTTCCATGCTGTAAATTTCTGACCCTGTTGGGTGGAGGCATTGCAAACTTCTGTCCCATCAACTCTGCAGGGATGGCAGTATATGTTTGCATAATGGTGTTGTGTCTCTTTGGGCATTTGAAAGTGATGGTGTTTCCATGATACTATTCTTCTTTGGAATTTCAGTGGTAGGCAGATGCAGAATTCAGCTTGATGACTTGGTACATGATTGCACTGTCATTGCATTATTTACAATGACTATGATAATGGGGTGCTAATCTCATGCACTGCTTTCTCACCAAGAAGTATGAAGCTTTAAATGATATTGCAATAGCACCCATCTGAGTGAAAAATGAATATTCCATGCACATATCTGACTTTGGCTTTGTAGATGTTGGGACATTGAGGACCAAGTTGCTTTCACTAATGACTTTTCTGTCTTTGGCCTGCTAAAGTGTCCCAGTGAAATGTGACACACGCTTTTGATTGTGCAGTTTGCAGCCTTTTGGATGCAACATTGAATTAAACCACTTACTTTCCTTTTGCACCAGAGAAACATTAGCTATCCTGTCACTCACAGCTTCTCTGATGCATCTTTTATTTCTTGTCCCATTACCAAAACAAACTTAGGTATTTTTGTTGTTTTTTCCCTATTCCTTTCACTGAGCTATAGCTCTGGGTCTAAAGGGATATGTGAGGGATGGGTGGAAAGAGGTGGGATCAGGATATTGAATTTAATCAAAATGGATGGCCCACTCCTACTTCTGGTTTTCTATATTAGAATCTAAGTCAGTAACACTCGACAGTTGCTGCCAGACCAGCGAAGTATTTGCAGGATTTTCTGTATTAAACTGGATTGATATTTTACTCAGCATAACAAAGTGATAGGAGGAAGAGGGTTATAAATATGTCATTGCCTAGATTGCCTATTCAAGAGCATTTTGAAATGGAACAAACCAGAGTTGATAGAGAATCTTCTGCAAATGAGCTGTTTGAACCATATATCCATTTGGTTTGTGATAGGTTGCATACTCCAACTGACTTGAAACAGTTTTATCCTCATTCTAGGTTGAAGATGACACTCCAGAACTGGTAAATATTGGTGATGAAATAGCAACCAAGAAGGTTCCTCAAGAGCAACAGATGGAGATTGACAAATTGCAGCAAGTGAATCCTGCCAAGCTTCGTCCTAAGCATAAAGAAACTTTAGCAGGGTTTGTCATGGACAATGAACAATCAGAATTAGACTCTCAGACACCAGTGGATGAGTTATCCTCCCTGCCCACGGCATCCCAGGATGAAGTAGAATGTGCAATTAAAGCTATTAATACATTGATGCAAACTCATGACCTAGATCTCTGTGCAGCCACACAATTGTTATTGAAGAACAATGGAGAGCTCACAGCAGCATTGCATTTTATGGAAACTGGTCATCGGCCAGATGGCTATCCTATCTGGACACATCAAGATGATCTCGACTTGGAGAACGCTGACAGAAAAGTGCAGGAGCACTTAATCCAGAAATTTGGCAGTGATAATTTGGCCAAACGTATTGCCTTTCGTAAAAGTTAGCGATATGACATTCGGGCTATAACTTCTTAGGAGGCAGCAGTTTTCATGGTCTTTTTTTTAAATCTGAAGATCCATGTTCACATCTGAATTTTACTGGATAAGATGCAAGTTTCTGTCAGAAGGCCAAATGAGTAAAGTCCCAGCACAAAACTGTGGTACAAATTTAGACTGCAGTCACTTTCCTGAACTGGAACGTGCCATGTTTCCACTTCCCATAAGAGATGGTGATCTAATGAAGTTGGAATTTGATGCTTGTTTTACTGGACATTCAACTTGTGCTCTGTCTAACCTGAAGGGTTGAGTTTGAAGACATAACAAAATGAATGCAAATAGTAGTTATTTAAAAAAACTTCCATTTGGTTGTGAGGTAAGAAAGGAAAGACCATGTAGAACAAAAAACCATCTTTTTGGGGATGGGGGGTAATACAATAAGTAAATGCTCCACTAATAATTTAATGGTGAAATTTAAGAAGCATTGATATGTTTACTATCATTAAAAAGTAACATTAGACAATGAAAAATTAAAATCTGTATTCCTGTGAAATTTGATTATTCGAGCAACTGTGCCTAGCACCTGCTATGGCCTTGAGCAAGGAAAGTTAAGGGCACTTTGCCCTGCAAGTTCAAAACTGTCCATAACTTGCAGGGCCTGTTTTTCTGAAAATATGATCACACTTGGGAAAGGCTCAAAGATGACAAGATTTAGAAACGGAATACTTAATATATAATTGGCCTTCACAAAGAACTTGTCTGAATTAAAAGGCTTCCTTTTTCCAAGAGTTGGTAAACTATAACTGTACGCTGCCTGTAAAGGGAGATGAGGTTTGCCTTGTTAAACACAATTAGCTCTTCCTGAAGCCAAGAGAAGTTGCCAACAACATAAAGCCACAATCCACACTGTGGACAAATGAGCAATGGCATTTATATTGATCTACCAGATGCTTAAGTTTTATACAGTTCAAATCAACAATATGCTGAAGGCTAAGATCTACAGTAATATTTGCAACTATCTATTTGGGCAAATAGATTGATAAACAACTGTGTACTCTGTAGTGATAATGTCAGCAAATATGACCATTGTTATTGTTCTATTCAATGCAATAATCATTAAAAACTTGTGAAATATTTTTGGCTCAAAGTTGATTATCTTTTGAAGTGACTAAAGCTATTCAGTTATTCTTTTTAGGGTCTTGATCTTTGTATGGCAGTTAATTGTCCCTTAGAAGATTGTTAACATTTTCATTACCAAAAGAATGGGGTTGCCTATCTAAAAAAACACTTCTATACAATATCAGCCATAGCAACTGGAACTAAGAACATTCAAATCTCTACAATGCAGAAAGGAGCTATTTAGCCTATCAAGTCTGCACTGACTCTCTAGAGCATCCTACCCTACTTTCCCCCTTCACCCTACTACTTTAATTCTCTAATCCCCTATGCCAATTGTTAAGACAGTGTGGAATTGATGCTGCTCCCTTGTGGCTGTGCATACGCAGTGTGTTTGCTGTGAGCTGCACATGCAATGATGAGGGAAAAAAAGTGGAATGGTTGGTGACCCTGATATCAAAACCTAGATGCACACAATTGGGAGAAATTGAAACCACCAGAAAATAGTTTGTTATTGATGGAGTCAGATTAAATGCAACATAATTTATAGTGTTTGTTCTGATCTGAATTAATGCAAGGTTCTGTTGTTTTGCTTCCCGTAGGATATTGCTGAATAGGGCTTGATTAAGTTAATTGACAAGTAAAGCCAAATGATTGAGTATAGCTAGGCTTTCATAAGGAACTCGAGACAATCTGCTTTGTGGAATCTTTAGCGGTTGCTTTCTCTGTACCTCTAGCTCTGTCTGAAGTGAAGACTGGAACTGGCCAAGAAATAAGCATCTTAAGATTCCACTGTCTGGAAGTTGCTGCATAAGAATTCAAAAACAAGTATGTGCTTATGGGGGATCACTCCCCCATAAGCATCTTTGGGTAATGTGCTAACTGATGCTAAAGAAGGGATTCATGTCTGTATGTGTGTGTCTGGTTGGAAGAGATGGCATGCAGGATACTGCTAAATTGGAATAGGGATAACTAGCTGTTGACAATTTTATCATGTTGGTTAAAAATTTATGCTAATTATTTTGTTATTCTGTTTAAATAAAATTTGTTTTGATAAAAGCTTCCGTGTTGGTCACTTGAATCAGACCTTATGATCACCCAGCTAACCAAATCAAATACAAAAGTTAGGGTCTGGGTTAACTTCACAGTGCACCTAGTGTTTGAGCTGGTCCTTAGTCCATATTAACTCTTATGTGAATGTGGTAAACAAATTGAGCTGCAGATACAGAATGCTATTTAGGAATATGTTGTGGTTATAACATCTGGTTCTAAGAGTAAGATTCTTAACTACAAGATGTTCTGGGAAGGAAATAAGGTGAGGTAACAGTATTAACGTGAATATTACAGTTCTAGAGGGAGGCCAACCCAGCCCCAAAGATAAATTCTATTTGGTTAGAATACCATTACATTAACATAGAACATTACAGAACAGGCCCTTCGGCCTTCGATGTTACGCCGACCAATATAAAAAGCAATGCCCCTCCATACTAAACCATTCCCTTCTCTTCCATATACTTATCAACTAACCTCTTAAACGCCACCAGACGTGGCGCATCTACAACTGCTGCAGGCAGGGTATTCCACTCCCGAACCACCCTTTGGGTAAAGAACCTACCTCTGATATCCGTCCTATAACTATCACCCCTTAATTTAAAGCCGTGTCCCCTCGTGCTAGCTTTCTCCATCCTAGGAAAAAGGCTATCACTGTCCACCCTATCTAAACCTCGAATCATCTTATATGTTTCAATAAGGTCTCCTCTTAGCCGCCTCCTTTCTAACGAAAACAACCTCAAATCCCTCAGCCTCTCTTCATAAGACCTGCCCTCCCATACCAGGCAACATCCTGGTAAACCTCCTCTGTACCCTCTCCAATGCCTCCACAGCTTTCTTATAATGTGGGGACCAGAACTGCACACAATACTCCAAGTGCGGCCGCACTAGAGTTTTGTACAGTTGCAACCTGACGTTGCGGCTCCGAAATTCAATCCCTCTACCAATAAAAGCCAAGACTCCATATGCCTTCCTAACAACCTTCTCGACCTGACTGTCTACTTTCAGGGATCTATGCACATACACACCAAGATCCCTCTGTTCATCTAGACTACTAAGAATCCTACCATTTGCCCTATACACATTTATTATTTCTGCCATAGTGCATTACCTCACACTTTTCCACATTAAACTCCATTTGCCACCTCTCGGCCCAGCTCTGCAACTTGTCCAAGTCCCTCTGCAAACTATAACACCCCTCTTCACTATCTACCACTCCACCGACTTTAGTGTCATCTGCAATTTTACTAATCCATCCTTCAATACCCTCATCCAGATCATTTATAAAAATTACAAACAGCAGGGGCCCCAAAACAGAACCCTGAGGTACACCACTTGTCACCGAACTCCAAGATGAATATCTCCCATCAACCACCACCCTCTGTCTTCTACCTGCTAGCCAATTCCTAACCCAAATAGCTAAATCACCCTCTATCCCATACATCTGCATTTTCTGCAGAAGTCTTCCATGGGCCACCTTATCAAACGCCTTACTAAAGTCCATATATACCACATCAACCGCCTTACCCCCATCCACCTCCTTAGTCACTTAATTGTGTCTGTAATTTCCCAGCACTGAAGTTGAACTGAGTGGTCTCATCGTTACACCAATTTGTTGAACAAAGATGTGATGTTTGCAATTCCTCTAGTCCTCAAACGGCAAACAGCCCAAACAGAAACCAAAGTCCAAAGGAAACTTAGAACATCAAAATGTGATTGTAAGGGTCTATAATACACACCAGTCCCTGCAGTGTCCAGCAGGCACGGAAGGCATCAACTGTGACACAGACAAAGAGAACATTCAAACACCAAACAACCGGAAATCAAACCCAGATCTCTGGTGCTGTGGAGCAGCAAATGCTAACCACTGTGCTACCCCCAGAGTGGTGCCAATTGGTGATCTAAAGAGGAATTTACACATTATGCTGCCCAAGTCAGTAAAAAAAATAGAAGACACTGGATGGGATAAAAACTGATAAGTGGTATTATATTGACTAGCAAATACAAAATAAACCATTCTGAATTCTTTAAATTTTTGCCCATTTCTGTCTTTTATGTCACCATATTAGAATATAACATATTAGAATAGAACATTGGTTGGGCCTGTTCTGTGCTGTAATGTTCTATGTTCAACTAAATGGGGATGAATTAGGGAGATTCTAAACACATTAGGGAAAATCATGTTTAACTAAGTTGCTTCAATTTTCGGTAGAGTTGACATAGGCTACTGTGGTGTACATGGACTTCTAAAAATCACTTGCCAAAATGCAGGTAGCAAGATTGACAGCAAAGTTAGAACTCTGGGAAAAGGGACAAGAGCAATGTGGATACAAAACTGGCTGAGTGACAGGAAACAGGCTACTTACTGGTGAATAGTTATTTTCAGACTGGGGATAGGTATACCCCCAGAGATCAGTGTTAAGAGCAAAGGAATAATGACAGAAAGAAAAACTTTATTCAGTGAAGAGTCTGGATTACACTGCCTGGGAGTATGGTGGAGGCATATTCAATTGAGGCCTTCAAAAGAGAACTGGATAATTGTGTAAAGAGAAAATAATTGCAGGGTTACAGGGGAAAGGAACTAGGTGAGTTACTCTTGCAGAGAGTGGCATAGATATGATCGATTGAATAGCCTTTGTATGTAATTCAATACAAAAGTTAATTCCCAAGTTCTATTTTGACCTGCTGCTAAAAATCTGAAAAATGGTCCATCACGTTTTGAAATTTAAATTCTAATTTTATGTCAGGTACACAACCTTGATTCAAGTTCAATAATTACTTCATGCAACTTATCTTTAAATTTCCTGGTAGTCAAAATTAGCTAGTTCTACCAGATCCAGATAAATATTTTGAGATTGAACAGGAGACACCTATTACAGGTTAATCAAATATATCACATATGATACCAGAAGGTAGACAAAGTGAATAGTCTGCCGAGGTTGTGGGTCAATTCTGGAGATTACTACCTAACACTCGGGGAGGGTAAGAGACAGGATGTTTAATCTTTATGTTACTGTCAGCTTATTGTGCTGGATGGTGTGTTGCCCACAAGAATATTGGACAAACTAGCACAGACAACAAAAATAGAGAAAAAGAAAAAGAGGAATGTCAGCAAGATCTCTCCAAACCAACTTCACAGGAAACACCGGTACTGAAATCCTCAAAACATGCCTATGATATATGGAAGGATTGGCAATCAGTACAAACTCATATACCAGAACTGAGAAAGTGTTGAAATTACAATGCAAGGAATCCCCGGGCACCCAGTACTGATGTCTCATGTGGAACCTATCAATTAATCTAAAGCAGGGCAAAGTAAAACAGTAAAATTACACCGGTGTTGCTTGACTAGGGTGGGAAGATATAATTAGCCATAGTCCCAACTATTGATTGCTGCTTTGTGATCGTAATTTTATGAAAGAGTCCAGTCCTATTTGTCCAGAGAGTTTAATTCAACATTTCACTCATTATTGTGATGAGATCCCTGATAAGTAACCTCCAGGAGGAGATTGTAAATTGACATCCAGAAACACTATGTAACAAAGTATTCTGTGTATCTTGCTAAATATGGTGAATTTACATGCCTTCTGTTCAAAAAGGGCCCATTTGTAAATTAATGAATATAGCTGTTTTACACAGAAAAATGTCATCCATATCTCAAATGTTTTAGATATTTTAAGTTGATGAGTTCAAAGTCTGCACTTTGTGCAGATATCAATTTATTGCAGAATGGATATGTCAGGGTGTTAAACCATGATTTTGAGAGAACAATTACTGCTTACTCCGATGGATTTCTGTAATTAATGATTAGTTCTTGCAATACTCTGAGGCACTAACAACAGTTGTCTATTGCGTTATCAACTGTGCAGAAAAACAAAGTGTAAAATGTTTTTGCTCATTTAAACAAGAAAAAGAAAGTGGAGATGGCAGATTGACACATTATTTTACAACAAGAATGAGTTAAATATAAAATATTAACTCTTTCCAATTGACATGATGTTTTCATTTATTGGTTTGTTCATTATTTAATAGATCTGATATGTTTTCTTTACAATAAGTACTATATTCTATTGATATTGTATTGAATTATTAAAAAGCCTTTGGCTTTTTACACATATCTGTAACAAGTTCCTCCTGATACTGTGTTTATTGAAATGTCAAATATTCCAATTACTATTTTTTAAAGGCCAGTACTATTTTTGTGGTGGCTAATGTAATGAAAATGGAAGTAACCAACATTAGAGAATGCAGTATTAACATGGAGCTTTCTTTAGACTTTATCCAACAAGTAGCGACATTATATCCCAGGTTAGGACAATATTCATCAGCTGGCAATGAATTCCAATCAAAAATGCAGTGCTAGATTCTCCTTCCTAACTCCAATAAGGATATGTTCTGCAACATTTATTTGGAGATTTATTTATTTGTAAAACACAAAGAACACCATATTTGATTGTTAGAATTGGAAATAATTAAATAATCTGATTTAAACTGAGTGGTGTTTGGAAACTATCATTGAGATGACATTATCAGTAAAATATGATACTGCAGAGGGAATGAGGAAGATTTCCCAAAACAAAAGCAGGAATTTGAACTTATGGTAAAAAAGTTCATTTAGAAATATTTCAATACTGCATTTGGGACATATTTAACAAAAACAAACCATGCTGTGTAGAAATAAGGTCACCATATTCCTGACATAACAATGCCCCTCTTCAAAAAAAAAAATCACTGGCTTTGAAACTTCCAGTGGTTTGAAAAGCGCTATACAAGTGCAATTCTCATTTTGTATTTACTTACCCAGCCTTCTGAAATGGTCCAGGAAGCCACTGGATAAAACAGCTACACGCTGTTCAAAAGAAAACCCACTCCCACCTTTGAAGGTGTTATCGAACAACAAATTTTATGAAATTGGGCACACAATATGGAAGACTAAAACCATACTCAGAATGCCTCCAGTAAAAATCACAGACGCAGACTACTTGGCAGGAGCATGCTTTTTGAATGCAAATGAGGGCTAACACACAGGAGAAGCTGGTCAGGAAGGCAACCCCAGGAGCTAAATTAAAAAGTACACTTCCCCACTGCACTAAATCAGCACTTCTAAACCAGTCAAACAATCTACAGAAATACCTTAAGATTAGCATAGCTAAGAAAGCATCCCTGGTCCCTCAACCTTCCTGAAAATAATTGCACACCTATCGTTCAAAACCCCAGAGATTCCAGACCATTGATAACCAGACAAAAACAATTAACACACACTTAAAACAATCACCCATACACTTGAAAACATTGAGACAGGATGGCCAAAATCAAATACTGTAAATAAAGCATTATCATTTGAATCGCACACTACACTGAAGTTTAGGTATAACTATAGCCCATTTCGGCGGGTCTTTAATTGCTTTCAGGACAGTTCGATTGTATGTCCTGACTGCACCTCCGAAGTCGTAAAAGAAAATAAAGCTGTACCATTATTAAACTACACCCTAGGTCCGTAGTGGTCGTTTTGCCCAATCGCGCTAACAAGGGCGATTGTGAATAGACAATAAATAAATGTCAGCATTTCCATTGATACCAACAACCCTAGAATGATTGTGTAATCAGATGTTTTTCCTCAAACATCAGATGTTTGAGTAAATTTAATGAATGCAGCTCTTGAATTTACATCTAAAAGATGATAAATTGTCAAGATTTATAAACATAAACTAACCTGATAAGTTGCTATTTTGGTTTGAACCAAAATGTTGTAAACCTCTCTAAGACTGTAACCGTAGTAAACATGGGCAATTGATTCAGCTGAAACGTATACGTGCTGTGCAATTATTCATCTCAGACTGATGCTGTGTTATTGAAAAAGGTGAGGAACCACTGCTCTAGATCATGGAGCTGCTCAAGACTAATAGCTACTGTTGCCTAAAATGCATATTTGATTTACGTGCATAGTAAAATACCAGAATTATTGATCAGTGTGGAAAAACCTGTCTGGTCTTAAATTTGCTTTCCAAAATTGAGCTAATGTCCCTTGTCCTGGTGTTATGGATTTACATTTAATATTCTTGCATACAAGAATAGCTGCACAGAGACCCAAACCTAGCTGTTGCTTATAACATTTAAGTTTATCATGATGCAGGCACATAAAAATTTCAGCCTCCCAGAACCAAATTAATAAGTAGTGATTACACCATTAGTTTTAGCCCAAACACAGATTGCTATTCAATGATCATGACTGATCCTCCATTTTCATATTCACACTTTCTGCCCATACCCCTAATGCCATTAAAATCTGAATTTTATCTCTGAATACATTGCAACTTCTACAAGCTCAGTATTCTTGAATGAAGAAATCTTTCCTCACTGCAAACTTAAATGTACTACTCTATCTCCTGGTTCTAGATTCTCCAACCAGGAAGTGTCCTCCCTGCATCTAGCCTGTCCAGCCAGGTTATAATTTTATACTTCTCAACCAGATCTCCCCATATCCTCCTTAAACACTTGTGAACGCAGACCCAGCCAAATCATTCTCTCCTTCCTCATGACAGTCCCACCAACCCATTATCAACCATAGAACACTAAAGCATAGAAGCAGGCCTTTTGGTCCTTCTTGGCTGTGCTAAATCATTTTTCTGCCTACTGACTTGCACTTGGACCATATCTTTCACATCCCTCTCATCCATGTACCTGTCCAAGTTTTTCTTAAACGTTAAAAGTGAGCCCGCATTTACCATTTCATCTGGTAGCTCATTCCATACTCTCACCCCTGTGTGAAGAAGTCCCCCCAACTTTTCCCCCTTCGTGCCCTCCAGTCTTTTTCTCCCCTAGCCTCAATGGAAAAGCCTTGCATTCACTATCTATACCCATCATAATTTTATACACCTCCATCAAATCTCCCCTCATTCTTCTACATTCCAGGGAATAAAGTTTTAACCTATTCAACCTTTCTCTGTAAGTCAGTTTCTCAAGTTCCAGTAACATCTTTGTAAACTTTCTCTGCATTCTTTCAACATTAATATCCTTCCTATAATTAGGTAACCAAAGTGAACATCTGCTGTATTCCCTTTACAGCAAGTATATTTGCTCTTGGTGTAGAAAGTGTTCCTGAATTTTGGTTCTGAAATTAACATTTGCCTATCTAATAGCTTGCTGCACCTCTCCACTCAGTGGGTGTACTTCTACACCGGTCAATCACCATCATTAAATACTCTTCCTGTTTTGGTTCCCCACCTTCATGTGTAACTTATTTAACCACATTGTACTGGATATGCCATGTTTGCCTATTCATTCAACTGGAAACCTCCTTACATGCTCCCCATAACTCCATCCAGTTGTGCGCTTATATTTGGTTCCCTCATTCAGGTCATATCACATTGTGAACAGTTTGGGCTCTTAAACACTGAGTAGCGTAATATACCACTTAAAAAGACCTATTTCTCACTTTCCTGTCAACTAATTCCAGTTTATGCCAAGTACACCCAAATGTGCTATAAGTGTTGCTTACTAAACAAGGGGTCTTAAAAGCATTCTGAAAGTCCAAATATACCACGTCCACAGGTTTTCCGAGTTACATCCTTAAAAACAAATTTAAAGCACAATTTGCCCTTCAAAAATCTGCTTATTTTGTCCAATCCCACTAATGCTTTCCAAATGTTAGCACATTTGGACATCTTCCCCACTGTTGATATCAGGGCTGGCTTGTAACTTTCCTTTTTCTCAAATAATGTGGTTATACTTGCCACCCTTCAATCTGTAGTAACTACTCTAAAGGCTATTGAATTTGGGAAGATTACCACTAGTGTATCCAATTCTCCATTTCCTTCAATACACTGGTAATTCTTTTTCAGCCTTTAACCAAGAATTTCTCCTAACCTATTGTCAAGTTCAGGTGACACAATGACTAGCACTGCTGCCTTATACCCAAACCACACTCTCCTTCCTCATAACAGATTTGATTCCTGGCTTGGGTCACTGGAGTCAACATATTCTTCTCATGTCTGTATTGCTTTCTTCCAGGTGCTCAGCTTTCTCCCAGTCTGAAAGATGTAGAACATAACAGCACAGAACAGGCCCTTTGGCCTTCGATGTTGTGCCGACCAAAATAAAAAGCAATGCCCCTCCAAACTAAACCATTCCCTTCTCTTCCATATACTTATCAATTAACCTCTTAAACGCCACCAAACTTGGCGCATCTACAACAGCTGCAGGCAGGGCATTCCACTCCCTAATCACTCTTTGAGTAAAGAACCTACCTCTGATATCCGTCCTATAACTCATACCCCTTAATTTAAAGCTGTGTCCCCTCGTGCTAGCTTTCTCCATCCTAGGAAAAAGGCTATCACTGTCCACCCTATCTAAACCTCTAATCATCTTATATGCTTCAATAAGATCCCCTCTTAGCCGCCTCCTTTCTAACGAAAACAACCTCAAATCCTTCAACCTCTCTTCATAGGACCTGCCCTCCATACCAGGCAACATCCTGGTAAACCTCCTCTGTACCCTCTCCAATGCCTCCACATCTTTCTTATAATGTGGGGACCAGAACTGCACACAATACTCCAAGTGCGGCCGCACTAGAGTTTTGTACAGTTGCAACATGATGCTGCGGCTCCTAAATTCAATCCCCCTACCAATAAAAGCTAAGACTCCATATGCCTTCTTAACAACTTTATCCACTTGACTGCCTACTTTCAGGGATCTATTGACACATACACCAAGATCCTTCTGTTCCTCAACACTATTAAGAGCCCTACCATTAGCCCTATACTCTACACATTTATTGTTCCTGCCAAAGTGCATTACCTCACACTTTTCCACATTAAACTCCATTTGCCACCTCTCGGCCCAGCTCTGCAACTTGTCCAAGTCACTCTGTAAACTATAACACCCCTCTTCACTATCTACCACTCCACCGACTTTAGTGTCATCTGCAAATTTACTGATCCATCCCTCAATACCCTCATCCAGATCATTTATAAAAATTACAAACAGCAGGGGCCCCAAAACAGACCCCTGAGGCACACCACTCGTCACCGAACTCCACGATGAATATCTCCCATCAACCACCACCCTCTGTCTTCTATCTGCCAGCCAATTCCTAATCCAATTAGCTAAATCACCCTCTATTCCACACATCTGCATTTTCTGTAGAAGTCTTCCATGGGCCACCTTATCAAACGCCTTACTAAAGTCCATATATACTACATCAACCGCCTTACCCCCATCCACCTCTCTGGTCACTTTCTCAAAAAACTCAATGAGGTTAGTAAGGCATGACCTACCCTTCACGAAACCATGCTGACTATCCCCAATCAATTCATTTCTCTCTAAATAACTAAATCCTATCCCTAATAATTCTCTCCAATACCTTGCCCACAACAGAACTAAGACTCACTGGCCTATAATTCCCTGGAAGGTCTCTCTTCCCCTTCTTAAACAATGGGACCACATTCGCTATCCTCCAGAACCACACCCATAACCAACGAGGACCTGAAGATCAGAGCCAGAGGCTCTGCAATCTCCTCTCTTGTATGGTGAATTACTATGGCCAAGTTAACTCTCTCAATGTACCTGAACAGGGACTGGAGTGTAGCAACTAGGAGACTTTCAGTAACTTTACCACAATATGAATGTGAGCCTACATGGGACAAAAATAATTCCATTCACTCAGATTTTGTTCCAATGTTTCTGGAAAATTATTTGTTCCCTCTTAGTTCAACTTTTCTGCCATCTTTGTTACCCATTACAATTTCCCTAGATTCTTACTGCAAGCAAGATGTTTTCAATCTTTTCACATTTACAGAGCCTGTACAATTTATGTTCCCTACAAAGTTCCTTATTGTTCCTCTCGGTCACATTTTTTGCTCTTGCTGAATTCTATAATGCTTCCAAGTTCTCAGATTTGTTGTTTCCTGACAATTCTGTCTACCCTGAATTTCTTATTTTTGTACCAAACAGGAATAAATGATAGTAACTTGTGTATACAAAAGAACATGAACTATTGCTTCTTCACCCCTTTAAAGTTCCCTTACTAATTGGTATCTTATCAATTCATGCCCAGTTTATTTTAGATTCAGGACAAGCTACAAATTTTACTTCTCTCCATCCTCAATGTTTGGTCTTCCAAGACACAATAATGATAAAAGTCAGTCAAGAATATTCTATCCTCTGGTTGGTTCCTCAAATTTGTCTCTACAAAAACCATCACATGCACTCCAGGATTGGAATGGTTGAGAACAGGCCATTGCTAGTCTGGTCTGTCCAATTTAAAAATTACCCATGACAACAGTTGTACCTTTATTGTATTTGATTTGTTTTTTTTAAATACCTTCCCTTACTTCCAGGGGAAGTAGACAACCTCCATATTTTCTGCCCCAACCACAAAGAGGTATTTTGTCAGGATATGCAGTCAAATGAACCACATAAACTGAAGTGCATTAATTTAAGCTCAATCCCAAGGATTCATTTTTTAAACTTTTATTTAAAATGACACTGGCAGTTACATACATACAGAACTCCAAGACTTTCAAATTTCCTTATTGGAAGGACATGCATCTTTACATACGCTGTGGTACTTTTTATGCATAAGTTAAACTTGTATAATATTAACCTGCCATTCTAATAGAAAAACACTAACAAAAAATTTCCAAGGAATGTAAAGTAACAAAAAAATTAAATAATGGGGAAAGTGCACCAATCCTACTGCTGCACTGCAGTCTTTTCTGGAATATCAATGGTTTCTAATCTTAAAGAACTTTCTCATCCTCTCCTCAAACAAAAATGGTACAGTACAAGTCAGAAGAGAATGAAAAAACTCAACATCTAGTTCAATAAGTTACTTCTGCATTCCTCCATATGCAAGAGGCATAGGGTAACCCGTTTGTGTCTGGAAACCCATCCCCATTAAAGGTGGAGGTGGATACTGATACTGAGCTCCCACAGATGACTGCTGACCAATGCCATTGCTCTGCATGGTATTAGTACCAGAATGACCACTTCCAAACTGCTGCACTTTGCCACTGATAGCCTTATAACCATTTTGATTCTGACTGCTATATGAACCAGCTCCTTGGTTCACAGATCCTGGGTAACTGGAGGAACTTCCAAACCGAGACATACTTCCAAAATTGTTCGTGGAGCCAAACTTCCCAGAGCCAAAGGCATTTTGGCTGGCTGACGTGTAACTTTGAGAGTTAAAACCATTCTCCCTTCCACCTGTTCCATATACCCTGTCCAAGCTATCCCTATTCCTATAACCATTATAACCCCCACCCCGGTTGGAACCAGAAAATCTGTCTCTTCTGTCATCACGGCGATCATCTTTATAGCCACCCCTACCCCTGGAACGACCTGTTTAAAGAAACAAACATTAATAAAATTATAAAAACAATTCAGACTCAAGTACAATCTTAATCACAAATTATGTAAAAAAAAACGCACCAATTGTCCTTTTGGCTGAATCAGATTTGCCACCTTTCCATAAATCTGTTTAATTTGAATAGTACCCCTTCCTCTTATATCCTGATCTAAATTTCCCCTTGGGTCTTAACCTTAACATCTCCGTGCATTTCATGGTGTGAGATTACTGATCACGTTCCTCATGCTGGTTTGGTTCAATCACCTATTATACTCCAGCAGCAGCTGTATTTTCAGCCACTTAATCTGCATTCAATTTTCTTCATAAACCCTTTCACCTCCCTGTCTTACTTCAAAGCCCAAGACTTATTTCACTTCTGGCTATTCTAACCCCTCAAATCAACTGGGCTTTAAAGTTTAGATTGAAGCATTTTACATTAAATTAAAGGTTACCATTAAAATCTTAATCCAAAGTTTAACATTTGCAAAATAAAATTTACTCAATTACCTGAACCTCTGTCTTCTACCATCTGTATGAGTTTTGGGTTGATAGCCTGATTTGCTTCACGAAGCACAGAGATAAGGTCACTTGCTTGCTTTATGTTGCCAGGAGTAAAGAACGTGTAAGCGGTGCCAGTTTTGGAACTGCGGGCAGTTCGCCCAATGCGGTGAATATAGTCTTCAGAGGAGTTAGGGTAGTCATAATTGATGACAAATTTCACATCTTCAACATCTGTAAAGTGTTGCAGTGTTGCAAAAGCAGGTGCAAATTATGCACACCACAACAGTCAGATCAAAAACAGGAGTTAGCAATTGAGCAAACAGCTGCAGCATCATGACTGTAAAGCAAATGTTAAAACAACCCTTAGTTCAAATCCTGTGGGAATACTACTGTGGGAAGAGAAAACAATGCACACTCCCCTTAAAAAAAAGCAACCCAAAAAATCAAAGAGATACTTTGAGATCTTACCATTGGGAGTATGCATTCACTAGTCCATTCCCAAGTCAGCGAACTCCCCACATGTTATCAAGTGACATCCGGATGCTTCTACACAGTTGGGGCCACTTTGTACATTGTTGCCTCTTCATGTGCCATTCAGGACCTTAGAACAGTCAGGCAAGGTCCTTCCTACACATTCATGAGAAGCTCAGGATTCAGGCCACACTGCATGTCTTGCCAAGACCAAAATAGACTACAATTAAACAGAGCCCAAATGGACATCTATATTCCCAATACCTCCCTACTCCATTTTCCTTTTGACATCTAGTCTAGGCAAGCACTTCTAAGAAGCCAGTGTTCACTTGAGAAAATGTCTCTGTTTGGCAGGTCCTGACATGACTAATATGCATTAGGTGAGGGAGGAACTTAAGACGAGGGCATTAGACTGCTGGATTACCAGTGTTGTCTAAAGCTGTCTACTAAATTTCGTTAACTTGTGCCAGTACTCACCACCAATTTCTGAAAGAGGACCTTACTGATGTAACACTGCTCTCTCCATTTAAAATAGAAACATGAAGCATTGAACAAAGTTAACAATTAAGATACTTGTTCAGCACACTATTTTGGTAAACTCACTACAACTTGTAAAAATATAATTTAGATAAGGGAGAAAAATGAAAAAAAGTAGGGTACAATAAAAAGTGAAATAAACCAAGATTTTATGAATGAGAAGTGGCAAGTGCTTCAAGTCATCCAGGGCGAGAACAGATTTTTAGGGTGGCGGGCTAATGTTGACCATTCTGCCTTTTGAAGATTACTGGCACACAATGCTCTCTGCTCAGCATCTCTGTATTCGACTGGGTAGCTGCCAGCCGATCACATCGATTAGTCCTCCTTCCCCCTCTCGAGTCCTCGAACTGTCATGCCTAGGCCCTGCCACAAAGACTGCACCTTTACACAACTTAGAAAAAAAAAACGCAAGAAATGTTAAAGAAAGCAACGATATACTTTCTTTAAATCTTTGAATAAAGTGGTGAAAAACAGAAGTCGAATTGGCATTACTAACCTAAACCTCTAGATGCAACATCTGTGGCAATAAGGATTGGTGCTTTGCCTGACCGAAACTCTGGCAAAAAGAAACAAAAGTTAAATCTTGCATGATTAGATCTTGCATACTTAGAAATGCAAGTAGATCAAGTTAAAGCTGGAGCAACACTTACCATTTAGAACCCAGTCACGCTCTGGCTGACTCTTGTCCCCATGAATACACATTGCTGGCCATCTATAAATTATAATTCACAGACATGAAATATCCAACATTTTTAAAAATGTTTTAGGTTAAAGTATAGTTAATTACAAAGAAAGCTGAACGTCACAGTTCAAATCTGTCTCATTGGAGATTTTTCACAACTCCATCCAAAACGGTTTTAGCTTTGGCAAAGTTTAGAGAAATATCATACACTTTTCATTGGATTTGAAAGTGGCAACACAACTAAAATTAAGACTTGAAAACATTACATTTATTCATTTTTAATTACTGCGACCTACGAGAGCAGACTGGTGTGAAACTGTGGCTCAGCAGAGAACACAACAGCTATGTTTTCTATGCTGGTCTGTCAGGGGAATTTCAGACTACAATGCTGGACACCAACCATAAAGTGTACAATCAGAAAATGCTAGAAATACTTGGATCCAAAAAGCAAAAAAATCTAAACATCACGCAAAAGCAGGAAACAATTTGTAACTCAAATTGAATTTGTCATGTCCCTGTGAAGTGCCTAATCAGACAAATCTCTCGTGGCACAGATTTTCTTGCAGCACCTTCATTTCCTTTGACCCTAGAATATTAATCCCTTCCATCTCATCATGGACTGTCCTTTTGTTCTTGTCCCACTCACTCCTTGCATCTCTTCCCAGTTGATGAAAAAGTCAACCTGAAATGTTAAAGTTTATTTCTCCACAAATGCTGCATTGCTGTTCAGTATTTCTGCATTTTGCGTTTAAGTACCTGCAGCATTCAGTTTTAAATAATGCGCATCTTCATACCCTTTGCAGAAGAGGCTGGATTTATGTGATGAACTAATTGAACATACTTGATGCAGCCAACAGGCTCTCGAATTGGACTCTAACCCAGAACTTCAGATCCAACAGGGATGCTACTATTGCACCACAGATGCCTAGCTTTAAGTTAAAACTTATGCATTTTAGCCAAACCATGTCATATTCTATTTTGAATCTCTTCCAATGCCCCCAATCCCAAATGAGTATTCACAAAAGCAACCAACTGGACATCAGCTCAAAATGTAAAGCTTATTTGCAACAAATAAAGTTTGAGCACAGCAATCAATTCAAACAAGCCAAACATCCGTTTGGACTGAACCCACCTCAAAACACTTTCATATTCAATTTAAACATAGGCAAGTTAACAATTACACTAACCCATCTCTCCTCATTCGCCTTGTAAGTTCATCACATCTCCGTTTGGTTTCCACAAAAATGATAGTTTTGTTTTCTTTTTCACTCATTATTTCTTCCATCAATCTGAGCAATCTGGAAATTTAACAGCAAAAGGTTTAGCATTTCTGCAGCTTGAACAATAGAAAGATTCAAATAAAAGGCTGCAAAGAGATTAGATACGTGGGAAACAAGATGATAGATGGATTACAATATGGGGAAAGAGAACACTGGATACAAAAGGTATGCAATTAATGTCCAACATCCTAGTTGTTACTACTGACCAGAAACTGAACCACCAATAATCACTTATAAAAACTCTTTAGAGAATTCACCTGACTCCCTAAAGTCTGTCCATCAACAAAGCACATCAGGAGTTTGAAAGAATACTCTCACCTGGATGAGAGTATTCACCTGCTCCAACAACTGGTATGGAGCCACTTCATTCAGGACAAAAGACACTCCCCATTCACCACTGCAACAATGGCAGCACTCTACAACATCTACAAGACGTACTGCACCAACACACCCAAGGTTCTTCTGACAGGATATTCCAAACCTGTGACATCTACCACTCAAAAAAGGAAGGCAGTGGATGCATGGGAACACCACTATAAGTTCCTCCCCCTAAGCTCAAAACCAAAGTCTGGAATTTCCTTCACATTGTGTATATACCTACACAAGCTGCCTCTGTTCAAAGCAGCAGATCACCAAGGGCAATTAATAAATGCTGACTTGGCCATATCACACAAGCAAAAGTACAGCAAGTAATTAGGACAGCAAGTGGCACATCCTTTATTGCAGAGGGATTGGAGTACAAGAATAAAAACAACTTTGCTATACTGGTGAGACTATAGTTGAAGTACCCTGTGCAGCTTTGGACTTTAGGATATATCCATATTGAAGGCAGTATAACAAAGGCCCACCAGTGTCACCAGCCTTCCATACTCCAGACGAGAAACTAAGGAAATGAGATCTAAAGAGCAAGAGGCAATATCATTCGATATTAGATTCTGAAGGAGCTGGATATGGCATACAGGACTGAGATGAAGGTATGAATGCACCAAAAATGAAGGAGATGGAATTTTAATCTCAAAAGGGATATGGGGAGCTGACATGGAGCAATTTATTAAATGACACAGTAGGCTCAAAATTGGCCACTTGATTTACTCATGTCTGAAAGAATTATGTCATTATCATAAAAAATGAAACAAGAACTTTGAATACGTAAACCCTCAGTGCTAGGAGATCCAAAGCTTCCAAGATCTGGATAATCAGAGCAACTGACCTTAAACTAAAGATTTTCTTCCCTCTACAACAATCTGGAAAGTTCAGGTGCACGAGCGGTTAAAGCTTTGCTATGAAACCAGCATCACAACCTAATTTGTTTTGATAATAAACTGTAGTAACTGAAGGTAAATAATTGCAGGAGGCACAGTAGTTGGCACTGCTGTGCAAGTGCCAGTGACCTGGGTTCAATTCTGGCCTCAGGTGGCTCTGTGCAAGTTTCCTCCCACACTTGCAGATGTATGGCTTAGATTGATTGGCCATGCTAAATTGCCCCTTAGTGCTAGAAGGATTTGAGGCGATGCTTGTGTGAAATAAAATAAACTTGGATATTGGGAATCTTATGGCAATCATTTGAAATTACAAGTACTGATATCAGGAACATTTCTAAATATCTCTTCCATGGAAGAAAAAGCATCAGCAGGGGAAAGTGACATGAAGATGCAGATGCTAGACTCCGTCTCTGGCTACTAGAATACTGCAGCAGTTTGATGGGGACAATTGCACAAATCATTATTGATTTGCAAGGCAAAGTGTACTACTATTAAGCCAGTTACTTAGATAAAGGAGCTCTCTCGCTATGTCAGGAAAGCTCAAGACTTCAGCAGATGCAAATCAAAGTTTCTATTTAAGTGATGTGATGCAGAAGTGAAGCGAGGATAAAAATTTACTTACTTATCATCTTTCTCAACCTCCTGGCACACATCTATAATCTGCAGGATGTTGTGATTGGCACTAAGCTCCAATGCACCAATGTTAATTTGAACATATTCCTTCAAGAAATCTTCAGCCAACTGTCGAACTTCTTTGGGCCAAGTTGCACTCCACATCAAGGTTTGTCTGTCAGGCTAGAGAAGAAAAATGGGAATACACAAATAGCCCACAAAAAGGTGATAACAAAAAAATGCATTATCCTTTCCCCATTTCAACCAGAAAAAGGGGCAGCATGGTGACACACAGTGGTTAGCATTGCTGCCTCAGCATTAAGAGACCTGAGTTCAATTCCCAGCTTGGGTAATTGTCAGTGTGGAGTTTGCACATTCTCTCCATGTCTATGTGGGTTTTGTCCAGGTGCTCTGGTTTTGTCCCACAGTCCAAAAGTGAAAGTTAGGTGGATTGGCCATGTTAAATTGACTCTAGTGTCAATTTAGTATAGTGGGGATTAGCTAAGGTAAACGCATGGGGTTATACCAACCATGCGTATGATCCTATGGGTGGCATAGTGGTCAGTCCAGACTTGGTGGGTTGAATAGACTCCTACAGTGCAGGAGACTATGAATCTAAGACATCTGAGTAGAAACTGGAACTAAGAACAGATTTCAAAACACAACCAATGAGTTGAGTTGCAGCTGCTCCAGAGTGACACCTTTGGTCAATTAACACATTACAAATGTCTTTCTGTAAGAATCAGCTTTAAGATGGCTCTGAATAGACCAATTAGTCAGACATTTTAAAAATGTATTACTGAACATTTAGATTGAGTGCTGTTAAAGAAAAATGTCACTTACCCTGATCTGTTCAACAATTTTTCTGATCTGCGGTTCAAAGCCCATATCAAGCATGCGGTCTGCTTCATCAAGTACCAGATATGTACACCTCCTGAGGTTGGTCTTCCCAGCTTCCAAGAAGTCTATCAATCTACCGGGGGTTGCGATGCATATTTCCACACCTGAAGCATAGTAAGTAGGTAATGCACTGATTTATCATGAGCATTACTGAGAAATGCAGATAATATTAATGTCATTACAAACAATACCTCTTTCAAGGTCCCGAATCTGTGGGCCCTTTGGCGCTCCTCCATAAATACATGTTGATTTTAGACGGGATGCTCTTCCATAATCATGTGCTACATGTTGTACTTGTTGAGCCAGCTCTCTAGTTGGTGCCAGTACCAGACACTAAAGAGAAAAAAAACTTATAAACTAATGTCAAAACATGAATCTGCTACCAATTCTTGTAAATCAAGTGAACATAACTTACTATAGGACCATCTCCACGCTCCAGGAAAGGCTGGTGATTTATGTGCACAATGGCAGGCAGCAAATACTGCAAAAAAGTACAATTGCCAAAGCTTAATCATAGTCTTACAATAAGGGTCAGTAGCAGGATTTCAAAATTCTTATCTATACTATTAGTAACATACAGTTGGTCAATTAGGTTCAACTGAAGTCAGTTTGGATAGCACCAAAATCTCCTTCAGGTAAACAGTTACTTGATTTCAAGTTACTTCACCTGATAAAGAGAAACTTATTTCTACAATGCTTTCTAATTCTCAAGACTCCCTTTTGAAACAATTCCTTTTTGGAAATACAAGATTTAAAAACCCCACTATTTTAGAAGGAGGGACATGGAGTTAGTGTCCCAGTCAATTGTTTACTCCCTTAGTGAGCACCACACACCTGGTTGTTATCAGACCAGAGTGCAGAAGGTTGCTGTGTATAAATTGGCCATTGCAGTTCTTACTACATACTGCAAGGTAATTTTTGAAAAGTGCTAAAATATTCAGTGGCCAAAGAAAGGTATTTATTTGTATAAATATATTTCTAAAAATAGCCATTGGACACTGCAGTCCTTGAGACAGCAATGAAAATAACCAGATGATCTGCATGATACTGGTTGGGATAAATATTGATAAGCTTTGAAAATAATTCTACAACAGATGGAATACTGGCAAGATGTCTCACCCATAAGATTACTTAAACACTGCCTGATACTGCATTAAAGCAGAGGTTTAAGGCAAGGGAGCTCAGTGTTGGATTTGGACAAATGATCAGACAAGTCAACTTACCGCAAGTGTTTTACCAGATCCAGTCTGTGCAATTCCAACCATATCCTTGCCACTAAGTGCAACAGGCCAACCTTGAGCCTGAATAGCTGTTGGTTCTGTGAAGTTTTGCTGCATTAAAACATCCAATACATATGCTGTGGAATGGCAGAGGAAAAGGATAACGGTAACTTTAAAAAGTAACTGGAATAGATGAAAAATATTCTTTATACAGTGCTTTAGTGGGAAATTTCTACTGTTTGTGTCAATTTTCTACAAGCCAAGATCCTCAAATACAGGTCTCCATCCAAGCTACTTTGTCGACATAATAGATGCTAACATTCAAAAGTAACACTCATGCCTCTGGGTACTTTATATCTTGGTAATTCCTTTTTCCCCCCCATTATTTACCCTAATATTACTCCAGCATGCAGAGATAAGTCTCTAAGGGTAAGGAAATTGACAAGCATCTATTTCAATAAGGAGAATCACTCCTAACAGAGCATCGCAAAAGAAACTTGCAATCACACCTACTCCCTTGAATTAGGGAGGTACGCCCTCAAACTTGATTCTAGTAACTCAAGCCCAGACTAGAACCTTCCCTCCTTTCACCACCATTCCCACCTCAGTTATCCCTTTCTGGGTACTAAAGGCAATGCAAACCCTGGGGGTCTTGGTCATCACACCTGAAATCTACAATTCCACTGTAAGATGTGGAACTGCAGTGCAATCACCTCAGTTAACTTGGTGTGGGAGATTAAATGTGGAACTGCACAACACTGGAATTGAGACAGCAATCACATCATATTAAGGGTTTGCACTAATGCCACTCAATTTTGACTAGACAGCATCATAACCAAAATGCTACTGAATTAACAGGTTGATTACTGATTTGGATGAGAATATAGAAGGCATGTTAGTAAATTACAGATGAAGCCAAGATTGGTTTCATAATGGACAGTGAAAAAAAAGTTATCTCCAATTGCAACAGGATCTTGATCAATTGGGCAGCGGGCTGATGAATGGCCCATGAAGTTTCATTTGAACAAACGCGAGGTGATGTATTTTGGTACACTGAACCAGGGCAAGACTTACTCAGTTAATGGTAGAGCATTGGGGAGAGGGTTACAGAACAAAGATCTAAGGGTACATGTTCATAACTCCTTGAAAATAGAATCACAGGTGGACAGAGTGGTGAAGGTGGCATTTGGCATGCTTAATTTCACCAGTCAGAACATTAAATACAGGAGGTGGGGCATGAAGTTGTATAAGACATTAGTGTGGCCACACTTGGAATACTGTATGCCGTTCTGGTCACCCTATTATTATAGAAGTATTATTAACTAGAAACAGTGCAGAGAAGATTTACTAGGACGCTGCCAGAACTTGATGGTTTGAGTTATAAGGAGAAGTTAGACAGACTGGGACATTTTTCCTCTGGAGTGAAGGAGGCTGAAGTCTGACCTTAGAGGTTTAAGATAATGAAGGGCACAGATCAGTTAGACAGTTGATATATTTTCCCAAAGGGTAGGTGTCAAAAACTAGAGGGCATACGTTTAAGCTGCCAGAGGACAGATACAAAAGAATGATCAGAGGGACATTTTTTTCTTAAAAAAAAGTGTGGAGTGTGTCTGGAACAAGCTGCTAGAGGTAATAGTAGAGGCAGGCACAATTTGACTTTTTAAAAAGTATTTAGATAGTTATATGGGGCAAGATAGGTAGAGGGGGAAATGGGCCAAATGGGATTAGCTTAGAGGTTTAAAAGACAACATGGACAAGTGGGGCTAAAGAGTCGGTTTCCATGCTGTAAACCACTATGAAGATCTCTAGCAATGTACAGAGTTCAGTTCACTGCAACTAGGTGACTTGCTAAAAAAGTAAGCCAAACATTGTGTATAATTACAGTTGCTATACTTACTTGGAAAACTCGCTTCAACAAAGTTGAAAACTGGTTTAGGACAAGCAAGTCCTTTTACTGTGATTTCTTTGCTTCTTCTGTATTGCTCAATTTCTTGCTGCAATAATGAACATTGTCAGATCTAATTATTACCATTTAAGCCTTTAACCTCAACTCTTCAAGACTGTTCTACCATTCAGAGATCATGGCTGATTGTGACCCAACCTTGCTTCCCTTCCCCCATATAATTTCAGCTAAAATTATTACAGATTTAAAATTGATTGATCCAGGCTCAGTTGTAAGTTATCCCAACCATCTACCAACCATGGAGACCCAATAGTATGAATTCGAAATGTAAAGTGCATTGTGCATTACCACAAAAGATATTAGAATTGGCAATTCTCAGTACAAGCTTAACTGAAATAAAACAAAAGGCGTGTTCACAAACCACCGGCATTTTGTGACTAATAAACAACTCCTGGCGATTTCGATGAGGAAGTATGAAAGATTCACCATTGCCTGTATAGGGAACATGTCCACCAGGGGGAAGCCAAACATTGGCTTAGAATACACTATTTACTGAAACATTTCTGTTCAGCAGTATGTATACTCAGTGGGTGGAGAAAGCTAGTCCATTCGTGACTAATAGGAATGAATCATCGGCACATTTCGGAATAACCCATCAACTCCAAGCGTCATTTCCAACATCCTCCTCCTCCACCTTTGCCAAGTAAAGCACATCATCATGCTGCTTAAGTGGCATCCCCCTTACAACCACATAGCTAAAAATTGCCCCTTACAACCCATAGCGGAAAATGAACTTATAAGCTGCTCAAGGACTCATTTTCTGCGGGACTAGCGATATTGATTTCGCCGCCACAAGGGAAGGGGGGGGGGGGGAAATGAAAGAAGGGGAGATGCAGGCCGGTCTTACCACAGGTCGGTTCAGCACATCTATGTGTTCGACATAGAAGTTCTTCTCGAATTTGGGCAGTTCCTCCAAGTCCCATTTCCTTTTTCTCAGCTTTTCCCCCGGCTGCCCGAATTTCCTGCCGGGCGGAGGCGCGTTCCTGCTGCCACCGAAGCGAGGTCCACCTGAACCGAACCTGGAATGGAGGGGGGGGGGGGAAAAAACGTGTACATCTTTCAAGGAAAATGGAGCACAAGGAGAGATAATTATCTCTCTCCCATCCCCTTTTCCGCCCCATCAAGTAGTTAGTTCACCACGAACAGCCAGCCACCCCCCCCCAAAAAAAAATCTCCCGGCCATTTTAGATAGAAGGAAGAAACCTGCAACACGAGGTCAAATGGAGTATCGAAATACAAGATGTTAATATAACATTAAACCATGACACGACAAAAGAACACAACTGGATGAATACTTAAAATGTATGGAAGGCAAAATGATTAAAATCTATTTATGATAGAACTACCTTATATTTTAAAATAGTTTCATGTCGAGAACTGTTTTTTTTAAATAAAAGCTACTATAAAATGTCACATATTAAAAAGGCCGGTCAAGTTTTTGTTTTAACGGACCGCGTGGTGGCCGCTCCCTTTCACCCAGCAGAACGGAACCGGCTTTTTTTTAATCGATCGGCATCTTTTAAAAGAAAAAAAAACACAAACTCACCCGCCACGCTCCCGACTACGATCACCTCTTTCGTAACCTGGCATCATTAAAGGTGGATAGGGAGAGAGAGCGCGGAGAGCTGTGCTGCTTGTGGCCGGGATAGAGAGCAGTGTGTAAGGAAGCTGGTTGAAAGCTGCAGCCAAAATGCCGGTTCCTTGTCCGCCTTTAGTCAAAGCCGGCAAAGAGCGAGCCCGGAACTCATTCTCCGTATCCCTCCGCAATTCAAAAACTACGTCTCTCCAACTCTGACCCAATTACCCCTTCCTTCCCCCCCAACCCTTTCCCCTTGCTGTCGCTTCACTCCTAAACACCCTCAACCAGCAACACCCCCCCCCCCCCGCCCCTTGGCAAAATATTCGATCCTTTCCCCTCGCTCCGAGATACTTTTGCTTTTTAAACACCTTTCGCTATCCCGTTTTGGGTTGGATCGGACCTATTTCGTCTCGCTGAGGGGTACAGGTGAGCGAAGCGTGGCCCTTTCTTCCCCTTGACGACCGGGTGACGTCAATCAAACGGCAAGAGAGGAAAATGAATAAATAACGATTAAAGAATGCATATTCCCGGCGAATGTTGGCTCGGGGTGGAAAATATGCGCGATCGTTTTAAAAAATGAAAAAGAAAAAGGCTTTCAGGGCGGGGCTGGGCGTGATGACGCAGTTCCGCGGGCGGGCCGTTGGTGACCTCACGGCGGGAGCCAATCAGCTGCGAGAGATGGTTTAAATGTACAGGGCCGAGTGGCCGTGGGAGTGGGCTGACAGCGAAATGGGGCCAGTGTAATGTTAGGAAATAATTTAATTTAGGAAAGCACCTTAAGCTGCTCTTCATTCCGTCGAAGGAGGGGAAGATTTGCGTCGCTTGCACTCGGAGTGACAGGATGGCGATGCAGGATGAGAGAGGTCGGTTCATGTTGACTTGCCTTCAGCTGTAGGCCAGCAGTGAGACTGGATAACTTTACCAACAACTTTCCTAGTGATTTAGATCCTGGAGAAAGGGCCGTCTTTCCTGAGCTGTGGCCAATTATTTGACAAGATAGCTGCCGTGACTTTTCGGTTTTGTTTATTTTAAAGGTTTGTTGAATTATGTCAACCAGGAAATGTTTTGCTTATTTGATTTTTTTTTTGCTTGCTCTCCCTATCAGTTGTCTCTCTGTCTCTCTCTCCGCTCTCAACTGTCTTGTCAAGTAATTAGCTATGGCCCATGGAGGACCAAAGGCAGCTCTTTCTTCATTTTAAAGAGAGACAATTTGATCATGTATAATTTGATGAAACATCACTCCTTAAATTGTAAGGTAAGGCGAGGCCATAAACATACCACAGCTGATATGGGGATTGGCACGGTTGGCGTCATTCTGCCTGACACTCCAGCCAACTGAGCAAACTAAGTATCAAGGCAACCAGGCACTTGTTTGGAGACGCCGGTTGAAGCGGTTGAAATAATGGGTGGGGAGGTTCTCATCCAGCACACTATGTTAATTAAAATTGATTGTCAGTCTAATGCTGTAAGTGAGAATTCAGTGTACGTGTTCATTTCGATGCCAGTTTTTGCTGTCCAGCCACCACCATCACCAGTCTTTCCCCGCGCCCCCACCCCATCTGTAGTTTTATTGTGGCTTACGGGATTAGTATGATGTCAATATCGTTTTTCGAAGCTTTCTAGACATTAAACATATTGAAATGGAGCCTCTACTGGTTTCGCCCTTTCTTGAGGCGAAGTACTCCTCCTTTTCGTGTTTGTTGTTGAATCGAAAGTGCTGATGCTTTGAGGCGCAGCATATTCTAGCCAAGCTCTGTGCTCCAGGATTCTTTCCAATTTGCTGTAATGTCTTCGTATGAAATGTTGAACCTTGGGGATATGCGTATTATCCAGGTCTTCTGGATTAAAATTCACTTGTACTCCTAACAATTGTATTTCATGTGAGTAGTATAACTATTGTATGTTTGTAACTTTGGTAAAATGTATTTGTCAATATTGGATTTTTGCAAAAGATGAACTTTGTTAAATAAAGTGATTTAAGAACATGTTGCTCAACTAATACCAGATGGTAAATCAGCTAAATATTATTATAAATAATTCTCCTGTATAGTGAGTGACTCCTGCACCAAAAAGCCAACACATTTTTGTCTACTAGTCTAATATATAGTTAAAATAAACTAGTTAAATTTTTAAGTTATAGTTAAATTTTTGATATCCAGAGAGATTTTAGTGTGCTCTTACAGGAATGCAGAACGTAAGCTCACTATTCGCAGCAGGCAATTAGGAAAGTAAGTAGCATATATTACCTTATACACCTATGACTATGTGGCCAAATTCCCCTCCAGTTTGATTTTTAAGTTTGCTGACGACGACACCATATTGGGGCAGAATACAGGAATGAGAGAGAATCTGGTGAAGCAACAATAATCTCTCCCTCAATGTCAACAAAATGAAGGAAATGTCATCAAATTCAGAAAGTGTAAAGGAGAAAATGCCCCTGTCTACATCATTGGGGACAAAGTAGAAAGTGTCAAGAGCTTCAAGTTTTTAGTTATCCAGATCACCAACAACCTGTCCTGGTTCCTCCCATGCTGACATTGTGTAGTTAAGAAAGTCTACCAAAGCCTCTATTTTCTCAGAAGACTAAAGAAATTTGGCATGTCAGCTACAATTCTCTGCAAATTTTACAGATGCACCATAGAAAGCATTCTTTCTGGTTGTATCACAACTTGGTATGGCTCTTGGTCTGCCCAAGACTGCAAGGAACTACAAAAGGTCATGAATGTGGCCCAATCCATCATGCAAACCAGCCTCCCATCCACTGACTCTGTCTACACTTGCCGCTATCTTGACAAAGCAACAAGCAAAATTAGGGACATCACACACCCCGGACATTTTCTCTTCCACCTTCTTTCTCCACTACATTGCCACTTTGTGACCTGTGTACCTGTATACCAACTGACTCGAACAGCTTCTTCCCTGCTGCCATCAGACTTTTGAATGGAACTTGCCTTGCATTAAGTTGATCTTTCTCTACACTTTAGCTATGGCTGTAATACTACATTCTGCACTCTCTTGTTTCCTTCTCTATGAATGGTATGTTTTGTCTATATAGTGCACAAGAAACAATACTTTTCACTATATGTTAAGACATGTGACAAAGTGAATCAAATCAAAGCATTGTTGGCCCTTTATTGCGAGTGGATTGCTATACAAGAACAAAAGCATTGTTGCAATTATGCAGGGTTTTTGTCAGACTAGGGCTGGAATACTTTGTGTGGTTTTGGATCTCCACGTTTAAGAAATGATGTGGAAATGCTGGCGTTGGATTGGGGTGGGCACAGTACAAAGAACTAAAAAATTACGACACTGCAACAGGCCCTTCAGCCTTCCAAGCCTGCACCAACCATGCTGCCCAACTTAACTAAAACCCCCTACCCTTCTGGGGACCATATCCTTCTATTCTTACCCTATTCATATATTTGTCAAGACACCCCTTAAGTCACTACTGTATCTGTTTCCACTACCTCCCACGGCAGCAAATTCCAAGCACCCATCACCCTCTGTGTTTTTTAAAAAAACTTGTCTCGTACATCTCCTTTAAACTTTGCCTCTCACACCTTAAACCTGTGCCCTCTAATTGATTCTTCCACCCTGGGGAAAAAACTTCTGACTATCCGTTTTGTCCATGCCTCTCGATCTTGTAGACTTTTATCAGGTCGCCTCTTAACCTGTGTTCCAGTGAGAACAAACTAAGTTTCTCTAACCTCTCATGATAGCTAATTGCCTCCATACCACACCACATCCTGGTAAATCTTTTTTGTACCCTCTCCAAAACCTCCACATCCTTCTGATTGATAGGTTCAACTAAACTGCAACATGACTTGCCAATTTTTAAACTCTGCCCCAGCTGATGAAGGCAAGCATGCCATATTGCCTTCGCGATTATTTTCTCCACTGCATTGCCACTTTGAGACCTGTATACCCAGATCCTGCTGCCTGTCAATACTCTTAAGGACTCTGCCATCTGTTTTCTATGGCCAAGCCAGTTCTGTATCCACTTTGATTCCATGCGACTTCACTTCTTGTACCAGTCTGCCAGGAGGGATCTTGTCAAAGACCTTACTGAAGTCCACGTAGACAACATCTACTACTCTTGTAAAAAGTCTCCCAACACAAAGTTAAAACCCAACAGGGTGGGAGTATGGTATGCGCTGCCAAGTAAAGTGGTGGAGGCAGGCACTCTGGAGTTATTTAAGAAATACTTAGATGGGCACAAGAACAGAATGGGAATGGAGGGGTATAGAAAACTGATTTAAAATAAGGATCATGAGTCTTGGGAGCCCCTGGGAAGTGTGTAAATAGGTGATGATATTGATGTACTTGCTTTTATCCTACAGGTGCTCTGGTCCACCTTGTTGTCTAACAAGAGGCATACACGCAATGGGTCATGAGAGGGCTGCTCTTGGATTTTTCGAGAGTATCCTAGTGCTTCACATCGTTAGTGTATGCTTGACCTGGACCATTTGATGGGCAACACGACAACTCAGTGACTATTGCTGTGCAGATACATGGATTTGGGCCTGTGTCTGTGGGAGTTTGCGCATTCTCCCCGTGCTTGCGTGGGTTTTCCCCGGGTGCTTCGGTTTCCTCCCTCATCCCAAAGATGTGCTGTTAGGCTAATTGGCAAAACAAATTCTCCCTAAATTGTCTCAAAATTGGTTTTTAATCCATAGATGTTTAAACATAGACAGGGATCACGGGTAGAGGTGGGAACATCGGGGTGGCGGCGTGGGCTCGTTGGGCCGAAGGGCCTGTTTCCCGTGCTGTTTTGTTCTTTGGTTTTTTTTTTGTTCTTTGCAAGTGGAGAGAAGGATAATCACAGGTTTAAAAAAGTGAATTATCTCAAGCTAGGACAATTAGGATTTTGCAAGCCCAGGCCAAATAGTGGGTTGCATGTAGTGTGACACGAATCCAAGATCCTGGATGCAGCCATCTTCATGCGTGCGGAATTAGCTATCGGTCTTTGCTCGGCGATTCTGTGTTGTCATGTCTTGAAGGCTGCCTTGGAGAATGCATACCCGAAGATCAAAGGTTGAATGCCCTTGACTGCTGAAGTGTGAGAATGGCCTTGGTGAGATGTTCATCTTCATCGATGATATGTTGAAGCCTCCAAAGAAGATGTCGTAGTTTTGTTTTGTTCTGGGGAAGTACTGAATGACAAAGGGTACTCCGGTTGTGTCCTGTGTTTGTCTTCTGAGGAGGGCCATGCAGTTTTTTGCTGTGGTGTGTTGGAACTGTTAATCAATGAGTCAAGCGCCATATCCTGTTCTTGTAAGGGCATCTTTCAGTGTTGTGTTCCTCCTCATCTGAGTAGAAACATTTAAAGTGTACTTGCATTAGAGACTACAGAAAATATTGACTAAATTGGTCTGAGATAAAGGTGTTGTCCTACAGTGAGAGACTAAATAAATTAAACTTGTATTTTCCAGACATATTGCTGGAAATTCTCAGTGTGTCTGCCAGCATCTGTGGGGAGATAATAGATCCAGTGTTTCAAGTCTAGATGACCCTTTGTCAGAGATGAGAGCCTCTAGAATTAGAATGAGAGGCACTCTCATTGAACCCTATAAAATACTGAGGGGGGCTTGATGGAGTAGACAGTTTGTACTTGCTGACCAGGGAGTCTCCCCAATTAGAACTGAGCCGATAATCACACCAAGGCATACAGTCCTTTCTTGGGCAGAAAATGTAGGGACTGGGGTAACCAGTGGACAGCTTTAGGGCATCTGGGGGGATAGAGGCTGCTAGCTTTTACAATTTTTCCATGTTAATAAATAACTTCTGTGTCTCTGACATAGTCTGTCAGCATGCATCATTTATATTGATGATGAGATTGAATATGATCTGTGGCCTGATACATGAATATCCTGTTTTAATAAAAGTCTGAAGAAAAAGGATACTCACTTGAATGCCTATCTTTGGATGATCAGACCCAGTGAGATATTGAGAGACTGCCAGATTTTAAGGGACAGATGTGAAACAAACCTGGATTGGATCGGTCAAAAATTTATTAATATGAAGGAGGGAAAAAAATCCCTCAAAAGCAAGAGCCGTGATTTTGTATTTAAGGAAGAATAGAACTTAAAGGCAGTTGTTGCAGTTTTTTTAAGAGAAATCGGAGAACAGTGAGCAGTGCTTTGGTTAAAAGGAGAAAAAATGCCCAAGTATCTTCAGGACCTGTCCCAGAGAGGTGTGAAAATTAAGAGGTTGAGAAGCCAGGCTCTCAATCCACGTCTTGCCTGCAGGCAGTTCTGGTCCCTGCACTAAAGGACAACAGTTAATGAGGCTCCAAATGTTTTTAAAAGTAAGTCCTCAACCTGCTTTAAAAGAAGAGTTTTAAAAACAGGCCCCAGCCTCAAGAATGCAGGATCTTAAGAATTCCACAAAAGAAATGGGCATATTAAAAGCAGGAGAAAAATGGACTCTTCCAAATGGCCAGAAGAACAAAAGCTTCAAGATTGCTGCAAGCTTTACAAAAAAACTTAAAAAGGATTCAGAGGAGGAGCAGCAGGTTTGTGCCAAAACTTAGTGCAGGAAAAACAGAACTGGCATCTACTGATAGCATTAAAAAAATTGACATTCTTAAATGGTAATCACCAGAAGAAACAAATGGTAATGAACATGAACATTGGAGAAGACCCCAGATAGAGAACAACTCTCAGGTTTGTAAGTAGCAAAGACCTACAAAGAAAAGATTCTGGAGGGATGGTAATACAATAGCCAAATGAAGGGCAAACAATTTCATATTGGAAACCAGTCAACACTGAGTTAGAGACTGACCTGACCCAACGGTGACACAAAAAAAGGGTTTAAGGTAGAAATAAGATTTCATTTCTGATGTGTCAGAAAGATGTGCCAGTCAGAAAATGATGAATTCACCTCCAAAGAAACACATTAAAGAGTTTCAAAAGAAACTGGGAACTATTGAACATAGAGGAATCAGCAAAAATAATTAAAGCTTTAGGGAGATATGAGAAAATAACAAGTCCAGTGAAGAATTGAATCAAGAGAATAAGAGCTTGAAGGAGGCTCGTCAATGAGAAATTAACTGAAGAGGTTAAAACATCGCAATTGATAGCAGAATCGGCAATTCCATGCTTGATCAAGATTGCTGAAATGGTCACGTGAATGGAACATTTGCAAGCTTGCATGGAAGAGATCAAAGCAGGACAATATGTTTATGTTTGACAAGGTCTTGTGTCCAATGAGCCATCACTACTGTAGCAATAAAAATCCAATATTGAAGTAGTAGATCAAGTTAGATCTCTAGAATTATTGTCTGAGAAACTTGCAGATCTTTGTGCTGCTGGTAAATTGCTTGGCTTTAGCTAACTGAAATTCAGAAATATCTTGTGGGGAAGACTTCCAAACAGTCAATACCACGAATCTCACTTATTTGGGCTTCAGTTATATTCTCTTTGGGCATTTGAGGTTTTACTTTCATTATAAGACAAACTGAAACTCTGAATTATCATCATGTGTTTGGTTTGAAGCATAGCGTGACGCTTTTGAATATGTCCAAGATCAGTCTGGATAGAAAGGTAAAACTGAGTTGGTATAGAACATAGAACACTACAGCACAAACAGGCCGTTCGGCCCACGAGTTGTGCCGATCACATCTATACCTACCCAGCCACAGACCTATCTATAACTCCCTATCCCATTAGTTTCCACGTACTCATCCAGAAGTCTTTTAAAAGACCCCAGCGAGTTTGCCTCTACCACCACCGACGGCAGCCGATTCCATTCACTCACCACCCTCTGAGTGAAAAACTTACCCCTAACATCCCCTCTGTATTTGCTTCCCTGCACCTTAAACCTGAGTTCTCTCATAGCGACCATTTCAGCCCGAGGAAATAGCCTCTGAGAATCCACCCTATCTATTCCTCTCAACGTTTTAAACCTTTATCAGGTCGCCTCTCAACCTTCGTCTCTCCAGGGAGAAGAGTCCCAGCTCCCTCAACCTATCTTCATAAGGCATGCCTCCCAATCCAGGCAACATCCTTGTAAATCTCCTCTGCACTCTTTCAATAGCTTCCACATACTTCCTATAGTGAGGCGACCAGAACTGCGCACAGTACTCCAAGTGGGGTCTGACAAGGGTCTTATAAAGCTGCATCATTACCTCCTGACTCCTAAACTCAATCCCTCAATTAATGAAGGCCAGTACACCATACACCTTCTTGACCACTTCCTCCACCTGTGAGGCCGATTTTAAGAGTCCTATGGACCCGGACCCTAAGATCCTTCTGCTCTTCAACACAGCTAAGATTCCTACCCTTGATATTGTACTCCTTCATCCCATTATTCCTGCCAAAATGGACCACTACACATTTATCCGCGTTGAAGTCCATCTGTCTTGTATATTTGCATGTGTTTGAATAATGAGTCACCAGACACTGTTTCTTCTTTTTTGTTTAAAGAACATGGAAATATATTTTATAGCTTGATGTCAGTTGTTGATGTTTGTCTGTAAGTGTTTGATTTCTTAAGAAGCAGTGGATGAGTATAAAAGTGTGCTTCCGAGGCTGCCAAAAATACTCTTGTTTCCTGGACTGAAATCATTTGGTCCAATGAACAACTTATTCTCATGGGAAATTATACATGCCATTTTGTTGTTTACAGATTTGCTTACCATGACTAATTTGCTCATTTTTGTTCTTGCTTTTAGATTGGATTACTGTTGCCAATAATCTTCTTTGCAAGTGCCACATTAATCGGAGGGTAACAAAGCTCTGTGAATGTGACGCAAGTGTATTTATTGCCCTTTATGAAGCTATTCTTGGTGAAAAAGTCCCAGGTAATGGAGTTGAAACTGATCATTTGTAATGAACCCTGCTCATACCTTAATAGTTTTGAGAGTTTGGCATGTTATGCTGCTACATTTTTAATGAGAAAATTTACATGTAAAATTTTACATCATTACAGATTACATAGATACTCCCAAAAGTCAGGAAGATGATGCCCATAATGTGCAGGCAGTGATCGATTCATTGGCTTTGGACTACTTACAAATCAGTTTGTCGCACATAACTGGTCAGTATGAAAAGGGCAACTTTATGTCTCAAAATGGAAAATTTGTTTTGAAACAATAATTGACGCAGCTTCAATTATATGCAGAGATTGGGTGATGCATGTTGTGTTTAAGTGTGAAGGCTGTGAGTGTTCAGAATTTGATTCTAGAATTGTTTTTTAAAAAAACATATATACCATTCATGGCAACACAAACAAAACGTGCAAGGTTCTGCTGGGACAATTGCTTCCAAGTAATGTTTGTAAAATACAGCATGCTTGCTGAGAAAAGTGTACGTAACAATATAACTTCAGGGTGACACTGAAAAGTCATTTGCCTAAATTGATGCTTTTTTTCCCTGCCCTCCCCCTCTTTTTTTCTCTTCTTGCCCAGGAGAAAATATTATTCAG
Source organism: Sphyrna mokarran (assembly GCA_024679065.1). Lineage (NCBI taxonomy): Eukaryota > Metazoa > Chordata > Chondrichthyes > Carcharhiniformes > Carcharhinidae > Sphyrna > Sphyrna mokarran. Next base: position 8,677,989 of record JAGIQG010000021.1, on the reverse strand, counting down.
AATGACAAAGAAAGTACACGGAATCTGTTAGAAATCTTTGATGGTTTGCTAGAATATCTTACAGAACAAATAAGTGAGGCTTCATCCCAGCCTGGTAAGTAATTTAATTATGATTTTTTTTATAAACTGAGCAGAACAATAAGCTTCCTAATTTGACTAATCTTTGGGATGATTCATTTTAATCACTAACTAGTTGTTACAATCTGTTTATAACTTTAAAATGAAACACTGATCTGAACCTTGGCCTGCCGAAGTACTTTCTGTAACCGCCCTCCCTGATTATCGGCATATGCACTGCAGTAGTTTAAGAAGGCAACTCAACAGTATCTTCTCAAGGGCAATTGGTGATGAGCAATAAATGTTAGCCTAGTAAGCACTGCCCACATTCCATGAATGAACTTATGGGTTCTACCAATTTATTTAAATGGATTTAAAATTTTTTTATACCAGATAGTGATCTTTACTTGGCACACAAATGGGCACGTTCATTCCCAATGGTGTTCCTTTTTTTTTGTGTGTGTATAACACAGCAGGTGAGGTGGGCTTAGTGTTTGAAGTCAGCTAAATGATAATTAAGGTCTTTAATGACTCAATTGACAACTGATAGAAGAATCTTTGGTCACTGGGATATTAATGAGAACTGTTTAAATGATGATTGGATGTAGGAGATGGGTACTATGAGAAGTGCCCTGAGAGGTGCTCCCAGGTGGCATTTTATACTGCTTATCCTTTGTCTCATTTCTACCAACCAGTAAGGGCACAGGATATGGCTCTGGGCCCAAGTTGGCAGTTCCTTCAAGCTCTGGCTCTGGGCTCAAAACCAGGGCAAAGATGCAGCAGACTGGCGCATGTAGCAATGATTATGTCTACAATGTGCTCAGTTTGACCATCCTATCTGTACCTGGTGTCCTTATTGTTGCTGAGACACTATAATTGATATCATGTTTTTTAATCTGGACTAATGTAGTGTTTCTGTTCAATGGTCCCTTCAGATTGCACAATAGAGCTTGATTAGGAGGTGATTGACAGGCTGTGTGGTTAGAGAGAGTTTTGCTTCACAGAAAAGTAGTTTCACTTTTCAGTAGCAGCTTGAAATGGAAAGAAGCATCAGTGCTTTTTCCTCCTTGTTGGAGTTGGGGTTTCTGTTCTGTGTGGCTGTTTTTGGAAGCTGCCCAAGATTAAACTTTACCTCAAGTTTGGCTGTTTTCAAGTTATCCATTTTTTGCAAACAGCTGACCTGGATTTCTGTCCACAGGTGTTACAAAGCTGAAGATCTAGCATCATGTGGACGTACTGGCTTTCTGTTCCGAGTCTGAAGAAGTGTGTTTGTGGGAAGATGTTTATCTCGGAACAATAGAGTTAGCTAGCTGTTAGGAGTTGTATTATCATGCTTAAGTCTTGTAATTTGGTAGAAGCTATGTTAATTCTTTTTGTTAGGTTTTAACTGTGATCTTAAACTTTGATAAAAGATTCTGAGTGGGTCATTTGAATCATACCTGGAATGAAATACCATATGATCACCACCTTTGCCAAATCAAATGTAAAACTTAAGGTCTAGGTTAACTTCACAAAATCCCTTGGAGTTTCTGACCATGTCTTGATAATATCCAGCAACTGATTCCAGATCATCTTGATTGCCTGAGGTCTGTTCCACCACCCTCTTCACATGGGAATGTGAAGTACCCTTACCTGTCTGTACGTGTTCCCTGTCTGCTACATACATACCTGATGAGGTGACAGTATTTCTGATGGTGCTTGGTGCAGAGAGGATGTGATACTGCATTTTTGGAAGGTTCTTCTTCCCCCTTCCTCAGAGGGAAGTGGTAGCATGGCATCTGGAGGAGGATGATCTGAAAACACTTCTATGACAGAGATGCAAGTAAAAGATGTGGTTTCTTGCCACGTCAATACTATGACAATAACAACTGTCTCATTTTGCTATTGTGACAGTAACCTTGTTCTGTCACAAGGGCACATACTCTCCACAACGTTGCTCGTTCTAACATGAGAGATGGGACTCTACAGACACAGTGCACACTTAAATGAGCTCGTCAAGGATTCAATGTTTGAACTGTATCATCAAGCTTCATTGAATCGTGCTGACCTTCCGTTAAGTTCCACTTGCCCTGTCCCTTTTCTATCTGATTTGAGCCTTTGTCATCTCAACAGACCCAGACATTCCTCCAATTTTGCCTATAATCCTGAAGAACTCTGTATATGAATGTCAGCATCCCCTTCTCAAAAGGACTCCATATGACCAGATTTGGAATTTCCCCACATGTAAGGATTTGCTCATGGGCTCACTTTTTTTCAAAAAAAAATGTCTGTGACAATTTCAGTTTGTTTTAATGGTATGCCACCTACCCTGTATTAGCAAAGTGCTTGTCATTCTGGAGGTTGCACTCATCCATCCTATGTACATTCTGGTATGCACCCACTATACAACTTGACCAAAGATTTAAAAACGTAATGACATAATTGTGTCTTTGCATGTTGCCATTTGGGGTCAAGCAAAATTAACTTTTGTCCCCCAATCACAAGAACATCCCGTAGCATTGCCGGCACAAGATTATTCATACGGAGGGTTTCCTCAGCTTATCCATTTCATTAGGCCTGTTCTGGCATTAGGCCCATGTCCTGCTGATTAGTAGCTGCCTTACTGTGCTTATTCCAATCCAACACCAGCATCTCCACCATCTGATGTGCCCAATACTGTTGACCTCTTTGGCCAGTTCCCTCCAGGCTGCTTGTCTTCCTCCTCTTCCCAGGGTTAGGCATAATCTGTTGATATTGGTCAGAAACTGCACGTAGGAGCTCTCCAAGTGAGTCCTAGTCGAATTTCTAGGGACAGTTTTTGCCCTTCTTCCTGGCTTCCCCCTTTTTGTGCCAATGGCACAGACATCTCTGGAAGTAAAAGTGCAACAACTAGACAATTCCATGCAAAGAAGTGGTGAACTTGTTCAGGTAAAAGAAAATGCCATTTCTGATCAGTACCTGAGGTTTGGAGACAGCAGAGCAAAAATAAAATGTGCTCACCTTAAAAGCCTGCAAGCTATTCTGGCAAATTATCCTGAGACATTTGAAATAATCCTGCATTTTCTGGGTTCCGAATTATCCTGATATTTGAAGGCTGCAAACTTGTTCAAGGTCATGGCTGATGACCCCTTGGGACCAGACCTCCTGCCCTCCAACTCTGGCTGGGATGAAGACTTCAATCCTGCATTGGAAATTATTAATCTCAATTGATGTTTTTATCAGATGCATTGCGGAGGTGGATCTGGAAATTGAAAGGCTGCCAAAGTTTGGGTGCAGAACCTGCCTTTGGCACCCCAGCATATTATTCCACCTGTGGTATCTGCTATTTTATTAATGGCAGTCTCCTTTGTAAGATAAGTTGTTTGTTGTAGCTTATGTGGATTAACTCAGTGAAGTTTTGTTCTGGCGTATACGAAATAGTACCAGTTAGAAGCATAAACACTGGCAGTGACTAATTGGACCAAATAACATTTTTCAGTATTATAGCTAGTATCTGGCCAAGCTTTTTTGTAATTGGCAGACATCACAATGGATTCAATACAATACTAATCCAAATTTGACTTTCTAACCCTAAGTATTAGTTTTAAGGTCAAACACTGGTTCCACCTGCTGTTTCCATTATCAGTCCCTTTTGTACTGCCTGCTTCCAACACAAGATGCAAACTAATGTTGATCCAAAATAAATGTTTCCATATTATTAGTTATTATACAGTAATAAGATTTCCAGGAATACTATAACTTTGTGTTTCATTTATTATTCTGTTTTTGCATGTGTACGATTAAAGACTTGTGCAGAACTTTTATTTAAAAATCAATTATTTAAAATTTTTAAGTAATTTACTAATTTAAAATTATTTAAAATTTGGAAGAGGCTGCACTAACTGGCTTGCCCAGTAAGGTTTCAGTTTTCACTTTACACTACACTAGTTTCATTTTGAACTTTCCCTGTACTTAAGATGTTTTGGAGTTTAGGATCCTCCACTAGGTTAGTTAATGAACTGCATTGACAGGAAAACGATTTGATCTCTCCAACCTTTGTCCCCATCAGTGAGTGGGTTGATCATGCCTGGTCCTTGCTGGTGGGAACCTCTCCTCCTATGTGGATTGAAATGATTAGTGAACCTGGACAATACTGTCCTGGGCATACTTAGTGATAATGGAAACGGCAATTTCCATACGATAATCAGCCTTGCACTGAATACTATTTGTGATTGCTACTACAGGCCCCTTCCGCTGATTTTCCTGGCTACTCAAGCAGTGCGGCAGGCCAGGAAAATCACATCCCTGATCTCTGTGGGAACAGCAAAAGGGATGGTGCACTTGGCCTCAATGCACTACTTGAAGTGGAAAATTGGTTGTGCTTCTGCCCAACAACTCGCGTGAAAACCTTTTATGCACATTTGAGACAAATGCTGCTCTTTCCCAGCTGTAATTCACCATCCAGGCAGATAATCTGTCGAGGCTCACATGATTAGGGACCAATCAGGTAATGTACTAAATAAGCATGACTAATTGTGCACTTTTTTTTCTTGACATGAAGTTAATTCCTTTGGGAGGGGAGGAGAAAAAAAAATTGCCAGAAGGATGACAAAACAGATTTTATTGCCTTTTCATTTTCATAAATATAAAAACTGCACAGTTTGACTTTTTTTTCTCTCCTTTTTATTTTATGTTTTAAAATAGGTGATCCTGACTTGCTGTCCAGTGAAGCAATATCTGTAATCCGAGGTGTACTTCAAGAGGAACTTGGTAACCTATGCAAAGAGAGGGAACCTGAAGCAGGAGCACGTTCATCAAAAGCGTACAGTTTATTTTTTGAATTTATGGGGAACTTGAGTAATATTTTGATTCCTGAATTTAAAAATATAACTTGAATTAATTCAGTAAAGCAAGTGGGAAAACAATTATTTACTCAGCTGGATCTCTGTTATCCCCTCTTTTGAGTTAGAAGGTACAGTTTCAAATCTGCAAGATCTGAGTACACCACTTAGGTTGTCACTTTAAACTGCAGTCCTGAGGAGTGCATTGCATGTTTAAAATGATCATCCACCAATTTGCACTACAAAAAATATAGAAGTGTAACAGTGATTTATTTAGGTGCATGGACCCTTAAGTCTTTTTGCAAGGCTGTGCTCGCACAACGTAAAGGGACCAATTAGTGTGCGGCCAGTGCTGGTGCTACTTACCAGAAACATCTCGGCCTATCTGAATGTAAAAGATTGTACACTTGAAAATGAAATAGGTGGTCTTTTAGCCAATGATCCTGTGAGTCAGCATTTCTAATGACCAAGGTACTACCTGGTAAGTTGTTGCATAAAGTTAAATCTCTCAGGATCCAGGGTGAGGTATCTTAATTCGATACAAAATTGGCTTCAGAATGGTCGTAGAGGGTTGCTTTTCAAACTGGAGGCTTCAGGTGTGTCTTGGGGATCAGTGCAGTTATTTGTCATTTATATTAATGATTTGGATGAGAATATAGGAGGCATGGTTAGAAAGTTTGTAGACCTTTCCTTGTTTTACTCTGCTCAATGGAGAATTATTTCTCACTTTTGAGAGCATTCCCTCTTTTGTATCCTCTCCAAGGCCTTGATGTCTTTCCTGAGGCAGCCTGGTTAACTTGCCCTTCTATCTTCAACTGTTTAAACGCCCAAGTCTCTCTGAACTTGCTATTTATAGAAATAACTTGTTCAGCAAGTTCAAATCAATGCACCAAATGCAATTCAATCTGTTTTTAAGAGAGATTTTAGCAAAATCATGTGAAAATTCTACTGACATCATAACACAAAGGGATTGTATTGTTGCATTCTAGGTCCTGTTATGCATATATTTATTTAGCAAATGTAAAATACCCAAGTCAAGCAATAGCCTCATTTACTGAGTTTAGGGTACACTCCTCAGTGCATAATTATTTGTCTTTCCACAAGTGACTGAGACCCTAGCAGTGCTTGTACAAGAGCCCTAGTCTGTCCTGAACTTACTTAACAAGGACCACTGTCACCATTATAGTTCAAAGCCTGTTGTTTGTCAGGAACTAGTTAGTGATTTTGTTTCTCATTCCTTGATTCAAATGATGTCTGCTAATAGATCTTAATCAAAAAGTGTTTTTCATATGGGTGTGCCGAAATGTGAGTAGAGTGGCTGAACAGGTCATCGTACAGTTATGAGTGGATGGCTTCAATCAACCTGTGGGTTTTTGGTCGGTTGGCAGATGTGTGATGGAGTGAAGTTTGCAAGAACAGGAAGCCAGAGGAGGGAGTTGAGTGGACAGTGCAATATATTTAGATATGGGACAGTCAGAATAAGAAGCTCTTGCATTTTGTGAGAACAACTAATGTAACTGAATCTAGCACTAACTATGAAGCAATTCCAGGTTTGTAACAATATTGTCATGGTAATAGCATTTCAAAACCATTGACTGTGAAGGAGTTTAAGCAGTTCCAAGGATGAGAGAACTTGACAGAACAAATTTGTTTTAATGTTATTGCTACTTCTAACTCCTATGTAAGGAGCAAAAGGATGGTTAGAGGGAAGATTAGATCTCTCAGGGACAGAGGAGGGGAACTATGCTTAGAACCTGAGGGAATGGGGAGATCCTGAATGAATACTTTGCGTCGGTATTCACGCGGGAGAGGGGCCTGATGTCTGATGTGGGCTTTGAGGAATTTGAGGACCCGTTAAAGGAAATAATCATTACGAGGGACGAAGTGTTGGGGCTTTTAGGTAGCATAAAGACTTATAAAGCTCTGGGGCCTGATGGTATTTATCCCAGGCTGCTAAGGGAGGTGAGAGATGACATTGCTGGGCCTCTGATGCAAATCTTTGTCTCTTCTTTGGACACAGGGGAGGTCCCAGAGGACTGGAGGATTGCAAATGTAGTACCGTTGTTTAAAAAGGGTCAGAGGGATAACCCAGGGAACTATAGGCCGGTGAGCTTGACTTCAGTTATAGGTAAGCTAATGGAGAGGATCCTCAGGGACAGGATGTATGAGCATCTGGAGCGCTGCGATCTGATCAGGGATACGCAGCATGGCTTCGTTAAGGGGAGGTCGTGCCTTACGAATCTAGTGGAATTTTTTGAAGAGGTGACAAAAACGGTTGATGAAGGACAAGCCGTTGATGTCGTCTATATGGATTTCAGTAAGGCGTTTGATAAGGTCCCTCATGGTAGGCTGATAGAAAAGGTGAAGGCGCATGGTATACAGGGCCAGGTATGTAGATGGGTTGAGAACTGGCTTGGGAGGAGGAGACAGCGGGTAGTAGCGGAAGGCTCTTTTTCCGACTGGAGGTCTGTCACTAGTGGTGTGCCACAGGGCTCTGTACTAGGACCCCTTCTATTTGTGTGTATATAAATGACTTGGAAGAGGGGGTAGGTGGTGTGATCAGCAAATTTGCTGATGACACTAAGATGATTGGATTGGTGGGTACTGAGGAGCAGTGCCTGGCAATACAACATGACAAATAGGCTGGTAGATTGGGCAGATAGATGGCAAATGGAATTTAATCCGGATAAATGCGAGGTGATGCATTTTGGCCGGAATAATGTAGAGGGGAGTTGTAGGATAAAAGGTAAAACTATCCGGAGTATAGAGATGCAGAGAGACCTGGGGGTGCAAGTTCACAAGTCTCTGAAGGTGTCAGTACAGGTGGAGAATGTGGTTTAAAAAAAAGCGTATGGTATGTTAGCCTTCATAGGAAGGGGTATAGAATACAAGAGTAGGAGTCTGATGTTGCAGGTGTATAGAACGTTGGTTAGGCCTCATCTGGAGTACTGCGTCCAGTTCTGGTCGCCGTACTACAGGAAGGATGTAGAGGCCCTGGAGAGAGTGCAGAGGAGATTTACCAGGATGCTGCCTGGTATGGAAGGGCTGTCTTACGAGGAAAGATTGAAAACACTGGGGTTGTTTTCCCTTGAAAGACGTCGGCTGAGAGGGGATCTTTTAGAGGTATATAAGATTATGAGGGGTATAGATAGAGTAAATGGTGGTAAGCTTTTTCCACCATTAGAAATGGATAGAACGAGGGGTCACGGGCTCAGGGTGAGGGGGGCTATGTATAAGACGAATATTAGAGGCCAGTTTTTCACACAAAGGGTAGTGGGGGTGTGGAATGCACTGCCGAGTAAGGTGGTGGGAGCAGGCACGCTAGGGTTGTTTAAGGGTCTCTTGGACAGCCACATGAGCGGTCTGCAGATAGAGGGATATAGCAGGACTGTTTGAATATCGGGAGGACTATCTTTTAGTTTCGTCTCAGGAATGTCTTAGTTTTTTAGCATGTTTAATTAAGTCTTATTTGTTTCCGCAGGCAATTTGGTCCACCTTGTTGACCAACAAGGGCCATGCACGCGGCATGTCGTGCGAGAGCTGCTCTTGGAGGTTGCTTCAGGAGTTGCCTAGTGCTTCACGTCGTCAGTGTATGCTTAAACTGGACCATCTGATGGGCATCGTGACAGCTCAGAGACTATCGCTGTTGCTGTGCTGACACATGGATTTGGGCCTGTGTCTGCGGGAGTTTGCGTGTTCTCCCCGTGGTTGCGTGGGTTTCCTTCAGGTGCTCCGGTTTCCTCCCACATCCCAAAAATGTGCTCTTCGGCTGATTGGGTAACAAATTGTCCCTATATTGGTCCCTATATGGGAATCTTCAACAACAGGCATAGCCTAAAGTCAAGGATATGTCATTAAGACGTTAGGACGGCAGCGTGGGCTCGTTGGGCCGAAGGGCCTGTTTCCTATGCTGTGTTGCTCTTTGTTAACTAACCAGTTTCTACTGGGTTGTTTCACACTTATGTGAATGTACAACTTGTGATCTGAATTTTCTCATTAAAGTGTAAAAATTGATGTTTTAACTAATTTAGCTCTTCATCTTCCCTTCCCGCCTGGGATGGGGATGGATCTGAATCCACCAATGAGCTCATCCGGCTTGGTGAATCTGCTTGTACATTTGTCCACAGAAAGAACTCAGGTAATTGTTAATAAATCTTTTCAATAAGAGTAACATCAGGACCTGTGGTTGAGTTTGACTTACTGTGTACTTTATTTTAGAAATTCTATTTCCATTTTTAAAAAAGAATTGCTGTGTTTCCATTTTTACTTTTGAAGCTTCCAATTTGACTTTTAAAAGCCTACTTGTGACTAATAAATAAATAAATTGTTATTGGTCCTTACTTTGCCTTTTTTCTTTCTTGAGACCTGCCTGCCGAATTTTATAAGAAACAATCAGAACAGAAGTTGAAGACCTTGGACCAAGGGAAAAATGGGATTTGTTCCTCTGCTTCTGATTTTGCCACTTTACCTAACATTAATGAGGAAGAAATGCTGAAACCAGGAAGTAAGTAGGGAAAAGAAATGTTTATTTATAAATAGCAATATTCTATAGGCGGGTGACAACTTTGATTTTGTTTTGTTAAAGAACCTTTGTACCTGCAAGGAAACATTCAAATTATTTTTGTCTAGGAGTTTGTGAATTTGAACCCAGAGGCTGCCTTAAATTTTTTTTCTATCCCACAACCTGGCCACTTGTCTTCTGAGCAAAAGTAAGGACGTTATAAAGCAAAATACAGCTGATGTTGGAAACATTTAGCAAGTCAGGCAGTATTGTAGAAAGAGAAACTGATAAGGTTTCGTGTGACTGACCATTCATCAGAATTGGAAAAATGTAGAGATGTAAACTTGTTCTAATCAAGCACAGAGACTGGGAAAGGTGGTGAGGGGAGGCGAGAACAGAAGAGATGTATAAGCACCAAAATTTTGCTGCCACTTACACCAGCAGGATCTATTGATCCTGCTGATGGTGCACTCCTACTGCAGGTTTCCCAGTGGCAAGGGGCACACTCAATGGGAAACGTCATTGACAATGGCACGATCATAAGAACCTGATGCCATTGAGCAGTACACTGCTTGCTGCTGCCTTGAAACATGCCACAGGGGAGAAGGAAAATCCCACCCAGGGTGAATGGTAGGAATGATTAGTTAAAACATAAAATGCATAATGATACCAGACAAAAGTTCTACATTTTCAATTTCTGAAGAAAGGTCATTGATCTGAAACATGAATGATGTTTCTCCCCCACAGATGCTGCCTCAGCTGCTAAATATTTCCAGCATTTTATGCTTTTCTTAAGGATGGAAATAGCATAAGTTAAACCTGCTCACTAGTCTAAATCTAGTCACCTGAGGAGTTACATTAATGGCAATGGATTAATTTCTTTAGTACTAGAGTGCTGTACCAACAATACCTTAAGCAGTGTGATGTTCACAATTTGTTGGTCTCTGCTTTGCCATTGAAACAATTGACAATTATTTAAAGCTTTTTTAATTTTCTCTAATTTTGTTGGATAATTTATCAGTTACTGGTAATCCCCAACATTATGAAAAGCAGTCTGGAGCAATACAATATCAGGAGCAAATGCAAGGACCTATCTAGGTATTTAATTAATGGAAAAATGACCATTTACGCTCTCCAATATCTTCCTCCATCTCTAACTGATTTGAGATTGAATTCAAGCACTTTAATTTACATCTCCTTCCACTGCTTATTTTTCAATCTTCCAGTTTGGTTAAGATGTTTGTTGCTCTGTTTGTTCAATTTAAAGATTCTTTACCCCTTACTGTGGTGTTTATCAGCCTTGCTCTTTCAGCAGCCTAGTGGGCAAAAATGTTGTGTTCAAGGTTGTAGGGATAAGTCTAACTCATAGAAAATGCTTTTGGCTGTCAGACAAGATCTGGTCCAAGACTTTGGATGGCATTGAGTGATGAACCTGGAGTGTCTGCTTCAAGTATTTTTTTTTCTCCCTTCTGATTTTACTTATTAATGGTGCATTCCCACAAAGGTCTAGTGTGCACCATCCATCACAACAGATATCTATGCTTGCCAGTATTGCCAACCCCTTCATGTGAAGACCCGAATTAAAACATTACCAGGCTTAGTGTAGTCACTACAAGGTACTGGACTTGGTTGTCTAAGTAGTCTGAGAAGACAAGCCAGTCCAAATTATTCCATATAGACCTTTGCAGTTTGATGAAAATGCCAATACTTTTGAGAATGTTGTTGGAGGACCAAGTTTAAATACTGCATATTCTAGCTATTAATTGTGCTGTGAATTATCACTAAGATTGGAGGATGTAACAAATTTAACTTAATGGGTGTTTGTTTCAAATACTATCATTGCAGTGCACTTCTAGGCTGGCCCATTTATACTGGATAAGTTTTAAAATTCTTTAATCTCTTTGTAAAGGGTCTGCTGACAAAATGCCTTCCATAAATCATTCCACTGGATTAAACACTAATGCTCTGCAGCTTGGGGAGCCCATTCGACCTGCTATTCCTCTGCAGTCTCCTTACCATCCTCCTGAGTATAAACCTGCTGTCCATGATGTGCATCTGCCCAGTTATCAGTCCAGCTCTGGTACAGCATTATTGGTCAATCAGAAAGTCGAACCGAGTTGCCAGAGAAGAGTTCCGATTCTTGCAGGAGGACAGAAAATGAAATCTATGTCTACTATTTATAATGTGAGTAGGCTGATATTTGTAATAAAAGCCATTACATTGGTAGGCCATCTTGGGAACTTGCATTAAGATTACCTTTCTTTAAACATTTTATTTGCATTTCACAGTAAATTTAGCATTGATTCAAAGAAAATACAACACAGGAAGAGGCCCTTTGGCCCTCCAAGCCTGTGCTGATCTTTCTTTCTCTTTCCCCCCCCCCCACTTGATGCAATAAAAAAGTAGTCATGATATGGTGATGTCAGTGTTGGACTTAGTATAAAGGCAGTAAAAAGTCTCTCAAAACCAGGTTAATGTCCAGATTTTATTTGGTAGCAGAAGTCACTAGCTTTCAGTGCAGTACTCTTTCGTCAGATAAGTGGGAGTTTACAGAACTCCAAATAAAATCTGGACTTTAATCTGGTTTTGTGAGACTTCTTGTTGCAATAAAAAGGGGCAGGGGAAACTTCAAATTCTTCAAAATTTTGAATAAAAACCAAATAAAGCATCTGCAAAAATAAAATCTGGCCACAACACTGAACACTTTTGAGAGCGAACATGTATTTTAAGTAGGGGTTTGAGATGAGGAAAGAGAAGTTGAAAAGGGAAGGAAGCAACAAATGGTCCACGCTGGAAGTTAACAGTTGAATTATTTACAAACTGTTTAAAGTTTGTAAACAGTTTTTAAAAAATCTAAAAAAAAATACACAGATAAGGAGAATGATACAAAAGCTTAGCATGGCAATATCTGGACCATACAAATTAGAAGCCAGAATGTAGGACCTTTCACTGTAAGGTGGAAGGCTATGAGGGCTGATTTGATAAAACTGTTAAATACATTTGGAGAAGCATGATTCATTGTAATGATGCCGCAAGTGCACAATATAAACATCTGTTAAATGTTTAGCACTTAAACTCAAAAAATTGTTTTTAGATGCTTAGTATTTGCCCATTGACTGTTTTTATATTGAAAATGAGTTTTGTTCCTGGATAAATGTGGAAAATGTGCATTTCTGAGATTGAAGGATTTCCAAGATTTCTATCTCTTTTGTGCTTATATTTTAATCTGCTTTGAGTGAAGCAAATGCTAAATGATCTTCTTGTTCCCTTCTTGTCTTAAATTGACCTATTATCTTTAGTTTCCAGATAAGAATGAAAATATTTCTACAAAGATGACACTATCAACGTCCTGTCCAGGTGAGAATGGTGTTTACTACTTCACATTCACGTTGGGATGTGAAATAGTAAACACCCCTTGTTTTTTTTGAGTAGTGTACCAAATTTTGTTTCAAATTAAGTTTGCAAAGAACAATAATTGTTTTGTCAACAGAAGTAATTGCAGATAAATCTGAAACAAAATGCATTTGCAGAGAAAATATTTATGGATCTATTGTAGAATTGTCAAAGGCCTTGACACCAGTGCTATCAATTTGAAAGAACTAATCACTTTAGTCGAAATGTTTCAGTTTTTTTCCCCCATAACCTCTTCAAGTATATATCCATAGTTGCTGTGGAATCTGATGACTCCACCCTTTTCAAGTAGTGCCTTCTAAATTTTATCACCTGTGGGCAAAAACAAAATTCCCCATTTCCTTTCTACTAATTAGTTTGAATCTATGATCTCTGGTCACTGACATACTTGCCAGAGCAAGTAATTTATGCTGATTAACTTTATATCAAAAGTCTGCATTAATTTCAACAGCTTTTTGGTTTCCACTTCAACCTTCTCCATTTGAAGGCGAAAAGTCCCAATTTCTCCACATAACTGAAATCTGGCATTCTGGGCAAAACTTCTCTACACCTTTTCCAGGAAATTTGGCATCCTTTCTTTAAAGAGTGGTGTTGAAAATTGTACGCTGTATTCCAGCTGATGACTAAATAGAGATTTGTGGACTTAGCATTACTTTTTCTTTATTTATTCCCCCTATTTACAAAGCCAAGTATCCCATTTTCTTTTTAAATCACCAAGTATTTATGTACATCCCCAGAACCCTTTGTTCATGTGTCTCCCTCAAAATAACTCTATTTTATGTTAGTACCTTCACTAGAATTGATGTCCCAGTTCTACTGAGATTCAAAAATTAAACTTTAATGCTCTTATTTTAATATTATTACATTTAGACTTCTGATTGTGCTAGCCTTAGTTCATTGATGGAAATTTCTTTTCTGAGCTGGGAGGTTGTGGACTCAAGCCCCTCTTATTGAGAGAGACCTGAACATTAGAGCAATAAATTCTAGAGCCAACCAGAGAGTGAGTTTTGTTAGACTTGGTAATATGTAACGAGATCAAATTAATTAACTGTCTCATAGTAAAGGAGCAACAACAGTAAACATAACATGGTAGAATTTCAATTCCACTTGTGTGAGAAAAGTTGGTCTAAGACCATTTACAAGAGTATGAGTTAGCAAAGTGGATTGAGAAGGTAGGCTAAAAGTTAGGACAGTTGAGAAACAATTGCAGAAATTTTTTGTAACTGTCAAATATGTAATCTATTGAGAGATTCTTGAGGGATGCACCATCTGTGGCAAACTAAGGAGGTTAAGGATAGTATCGAATTAATGGCAAGTCAAAAGGTTGAACGTATGTTTGGAAACCAGCAAAGATTGCCAAAAAAGAGGGATAAATTAGAATATGACAGAAAACTAGCTGGGAATATACTTTTTTTAAAGTAGCCACTATGAGCTTTGATTTCTTTTGGAGGGCAAGACTGAGGAATAAGTAATTGGGAAATGAGGAAATAGTGGAAGCAATGAAGAAATGAATGAGTACTTTGTCTTCTATGGTGAAGAATGAAACACAAAAAGCAGACCACAAATAATTAAAAATCCAGAAGGAACAATCATGATCACTACAGAAAAGATCCTGGGGAAACTAATGGGACCAAAGGCCAAGACATTCCCTGGACTTAGACTGCATCTTTAATACAAAGTGGCTGCAGAGATGGTGGATATATTGGTTATAACCCTTCAAATTTCCTGGATATCTGGAAAAGTGCCAGCAGTTTGGAAAACCACAAATGTAACAATTCTACTGAACAAAGAACAGCACAAAACAGGCCCTTTGGCCCTCCAAGTATGTGCTGACACAGATGCCCCTCTAATCTAAAATTTTCTTGCCTCTACATGGGCTATATCCCTGTATTCCCTGCTTCTTCTCGTATCTATCCAGATACCTCTTGAATGCCTGTTATAAAATATGCTTTCACCACCATCTCCGGTAGTGTGTTCCGGGCATTCACCACACTCTGTGGAAAAACTTGCCCTTTACATCTTTTTTCAAACTTTCTCCCTCACTTTTAACCTATGCCCCCCCAAATAATTGACACTTTTACCCCGAGAAAAGACTATTCACTCTATCCAAGTCTGTCATAATCTTCTAAATCTCTATCATCCCCTTCATCCTCCAATGCTGCAGTGAAAACAATCCAGTTTGTTTAACCTTTCTTCATATGTCCATGTCCTGGTAAATCTCTTCTGCACTCTTTCCAATGCATCAACATCCTTCAGGTAGTGTGGTGACCAGACTTGAACACAATACTCCAAATGCGGCTTAACCAAAATCTTAGAGCTGCAATATGATTTTCCAATTCCTATACTCAGTGCCCTGACTGATGAGGACCAGCATGCCACATGCTAC
Source organism: Sphyrna mokarran (assembly GCA_024679065.1). Taxonomy (NCBI): domain Eukaryota; kingdom Metazoa; phylum Chordata; class Chondrichthyes; order Carcharhiniformes; family Carcharhinidae; genus Sphyrna; species Sphyrna mokarran. The sequence continues at coordinate 8,662,835 of JAGIQG010000021.1, read as the reverse complement.
CTTATCTACTTGAGTTGCCACGTTCAGGGAACTGTGGATCTGCATGTTTAGATCTACCTGTGTGTAAATGTATCTAACGGGCTCTATAATTTACTATATACTCTTTCCAAATCACATCTCATTTGTCTGGTTAAATTCCAGCTGCCATCTTTCCGCCCAGGGCTCCATGTGATTTATATCCTCTGGCAATCCTATTCACTATCCGCTATTCCCCCAAGTTTTGTATCATCTACAAATTTAACAAACCATCTACATTTTCCTCCAAATCTTTATATAAATGAGTCCCCAGAACTGATCCTTGTGGAGCATGCTTGTCACAAATCTTCAGTTAGAAAAATACCCTTCCATTGCTGCTCTCTCTACTTTCTATGCCCAAGTTAGTTTTGTATGCATTTTACCAGCTTACCTTGGGTCCCATATGACTTCACCTTCTGTATCAGCCTGTCATGAGGAATCTTATAGAAGGCTTTATGAAAGTCCATACAACATCCACTATTCTGCTCTGGTCAATTTTTCTTGTCACTTCCTCAAAGAATTCAATCAAGTTTGTCAGACATGACCCTCCCCTTCACAAAACCATGCTGCCTATCGCTAATAAGCCTTGTCAGTTCCAGATGTGAGTACATCCTGTCCCCAAGAATCTTCTCCAATAATATCCCCACCACTTGTAAGGCTTACGGGCCTGTCTTTTGCCAGATCGTCTCTTCTGCCCTTCCTGAACCAAGAAACAATGTTAGTTTCTCTCCAATCCTCTGATATCTCGCCTGTGGCTAAGGGGGATACAAAATTTTGGCCAAGGCTTCAACAATTTCTTCCCTAGCCTCTGTGTTCTGGGATAGACCTTATCTGACTCTGGGGGCTTGTCTGCCTTAATGTTTTTCAAATCCTCCAATACCACCTTTTTTTAAACTGTCCTAAAATGTCAACATCCTCCTTTCTACACTCATCAACCACCACATTCCTCTCCATTGTGAATACTGATGCAAAATACTCATTAAGGACTTTATCTGGCTCCCCCATACACATTCCCACCACTGTCCTTGAGTGGACTTATCCTTTCCTTTATCTACCCTTTTCCTTCTTGGGAGGAATCCTTGGGATTCTCCTTAATACCGACTGCCAAGGATATTTCATGGCTTGTTTTGCCCTCAAGTCTCTGTTTAAGCTCTATTTTTGCATTCCTCAAAGGCCTTGTATATTTTCAATTTCCTGAAAATTATGTATGGCTCCATTTTCACTAAGCCCACAATCTCTCTTGTCATCCAGAGCTCCCAAATCTTATCCTTCGTTTTGTCTGATTTATTAGACTTTTGAGGAAGTAACAAGCAAGGTAGATAATGGTGAGCCAACAGATGTGGTGTATTTCGATTTCCAAAAGACAAATACACAAGGTTACTATTCAAGATAAAAAGCTCATCATGTTGGGGGCTGATATTAGCTAATGGGAAGCAGAAGGTCAGAATAAGTGGATCATTTTGGGTTGGTGAGTTGCACTAGAATCAGTGCTGCAGCCTCAATTATTAAACTATTATAATGATTTAGAGGCAAGGAAGAAGTGTGTTGGCTAAATTTGCTGTTTAGATGAAGATAGGTAGGAAAGCAAGTTATGAAGAAAATGTAGACTTCAGAGATGTAGATAAAATAAACAGACAAAAAAATTCTGCAAATGGAACGTAATGTGGGGAAAATGTGAGGTGAGGTTCCCTGCTTTGCTAGGAAGAATAGAAAGTAGATTATTATTTAAATGGGAAGGGACTGCAGAAATCCGTAATACAGAAGGGTCTGGGTGTCTTGATAAATGAATCACTAAACAGTTGCATGCAGGTATAAGTAATTAAGAAGGCAAAATGAATGTTGGCCTTTTTTTTTTTTGCAAGCAGGATGGCATATATAAGTAGGGAAGTCTTGCTATAGCTGCATCTGGAGTACTATGTAGGTTTTGGTCATGTTTCAGAAAGGGTATAATTGTACTGGAAACAGTCTAGGGAAGGTTCACTTGGCAATTTCCTGGGATGAAGATGTTGTCTATGGGGAAAGATTGAACAGGTTAGAAGCAAAGTACTGCAGATACTGAAGTCTGAAACCAAAAGAGAAAATGCTGCAAAATCTCAGCACATCTGATAGCATCTGTAAAGAGAGAAAAAAGTTGACGTTTCAAGTCCAGATGAGCTTTTTGACAAAGGGTTGTCTGGGCTTTGAGATTATCTGGCATTTTTTCTTTTGGTTTGAGCAGGTTAAACCTCTAATCATTGGAGTTTAGTGGAATGAAACACAATCACATTGCAACCATTAAAATTTAGAGGGAAATAAAAATCAAATGCTGGAAATCAGCAAGCCAGGCATTATCTGTGGAGAGAAACCAAGTTTGGGTCAAAATGACATTCCAAACTGAAGAAAGATAAAAATGTAAGAGGTTTTAAATTAATGGAGGAGAAATTGGGAGAGAGCAGGAAAAGGACGTCTCTGATAGCTGGAGGGCAGGGGTGATTAAATAACAAAAGATTTCACATTACAACGGCAAAACTGTGATAATAGATATAGTGAAGAAACAAAGGTAATGCCCAAATGAGATGCAAATATCTACATAGAAACCATCTGAATGCAACATGAAAGGATAAAGACCAGACCAAACTAGCAAAAAAAGGATAAAGACAAAGGGGTATAATCTGAACTCAAACACAAGAATACAATAACTTTAGAAGACTTTAAAGTCCTGAATCAAAAGAGCTGTTCCTTTAAGCTTGTGTTAAGCTTCACTAAAACACTAATAGGTTATGGACAAAGTTCAGCATGGCAGCAAAGTGGGGAATTAAAATGATAAATGACCAAATGCTTGGAGTCATGCTTGCAAACTGAAGTGGTGTTCCACAAAACGTGTTCACATGGCCTGTGTTTGGGATCTGCAATGTAGAGGAGACTACATTGTGACAGAAAAAATGGAATACCAAAATTGAAGGAAATACAGATAAATTACTTCAGATAAAAGCAAATTACTGCAGATGCTGGAATCTGAAACAAAAGCAGAAAATTCTGTAAAATCTCAGCAGGTCTGACAGCATCTGTAGAGAGAGAGAGCTAATGATTTGAGTTTGGATTACTCTTGGTCAGAGATGAAGACAAAGAAAATAGGGGGAGGGGTGGTAATTGATAAATGTCAGACAAAAGGAATGTAAATTGTGGCTGAGAAGGGTGCTCAATGGCCCATTAAAAGGTCAGAATGTGTAAATGGCAGAATGCATGTGTCATAGGATAGCCCTAGTGGTTGGTGGGTAGATGGAGGTGGGGTGGAAATCTAGATTTTCAAGAAGTAGACAAATGAAATTATGGAAGGAATGACAATTTATATATTAATATAAAAAGCTATTAAATAAAAATGGAGTGGAGGAAAGAGTTCATGCTCTGGTGTTGTAATGTTCAGTCAAAAAGTCTGTAAAGTGCCTAACTAGAAAATCGAGTGCTGTTCTTCTAATTTGAATTGGGCTTTAGTGGGACATTGCATTAGACCAAGGATGACATATGGCCATAAGAACAGGAAGATGTATTGAAATGGCAAGTGACAGGAAGATCTGCGTCCTAATTGCAAATGCATCTGGAAAGTGATGACCCAATCTGCATTTGGTCTTTCATTGGGAGCAGCGAACACTATAGATTAAAAGATGTGCACGTGAAGCTGTGCTTCACCTGAGAGAGAATTTTTGGGCTGAATAGTGAGCAAGGAAGATGTGAAGAGGCAGGTGTTACACATTTAATGGTCTAACTACAGTACAATCATTTCCCTTTTATTCACAACACCTGTTAAATTGGTTGAACATGATTTCCCATTCAAAGCCATGTTGAGTCTGCTTGATTACCTTAAATTTACCCAAGTGCTCTGCTATAGCTTATTTAATACCATCTTCTAACATCTTCCCTATGGCAGATGTTAAGCTAACTAGCTTGTAGTTTCATTTTTTTCCTATTTCTTTCCCTTTTTGAATAATATAGTTAAATTTGCTCTCCTGTAATCTAATGGGACCTTCCTCCGAATTGAGGGAATTTCAGAAAATTTAAAACTAATACATCAATCGTTTCACTAGCCACTTATTTTAAGACTCTGTGGATTTTATTAGGACCTGAATACTTGTAAAACTGCATCTCCAATAAACTGTACCTCTTCACTAGTGATTTGTAATTTTCCTGAATTCCTCCCTCTTTTTCGGTCCTTTAACACTTAATCTCTTTGTATCCATTATGTCTTCGTCAATCTCTCCTTGATTCCCACCTGCCCCTGACTTTTTTTTCTGCTGTACCTTCTCCAAACTCCTGTCCGAAATAATTCACCACACTTTTACTCCTCATCAGCACTGAAGTCATACAGACTTGAAAGATTAACTCTGTTTCTCTCTCCACTGATGCTGCCAAATTTGCTGAATTTATCCAGCATCTTCTGTTTTCACTATGAATTCAAGTCCAGTATTGATGCTAACTTCTGGCCTGTTTCACTGGGCTTATCATTTTAGTTCCTTAAGCCCTCTTTCTTTGTTTCCTGCACACCCCCCCCCCTAGAATTAACCCATTGATTTTGCCCTTTGAAGCAAAATAGTAGGTTTGACTACTGTGATGCTGCTATAGTCACTGAAACAAAATGCTATCCTATTTTATGGTGTAGTGAGACACCAGCCCTCTCTTTGCCTAAATCTATCATTTTGGCTGAATTCTTGTCAAAAGACAGGAGTGTTGATTGAGCAAAAGTCTGAGGAGAACTTCCTTGGCATGGATGTACTTTGCATGACCTGAATGGTCCACTTAAGCATGTATGTGTTAGGAGTAGTGGAGACACTTTTCAGGGAAACCAAATGAGATTAAGAAGAATGTAATCACTGTAAGCTCATGTTTTATATTTTGGCTCTGAAAAAGTCTTATGGACTCAAAGGGTGGAATTTTCTCATCCTGCCCACAATAGGAATTGTAGCAGGTGGGAGTGGACCATGCAAAGGTCCATTGACTTCAGGTGAGAATTTTGTGTCTTGGGCTATGTTACCTGAAAATCCAGTCCAATATGTTCTGTTTCTCTCTGCACAGATGCTGCTAGATCTGCTGAGTCTTTCCAGCAGCCACAATATTTTGCTTTTATTTTTACATTTTCTATTTGGCTTTCTGAACCAAGTGGCTATTTATCACATGCAAGCCTGGCAGTGAGGTGCTAAAATCTGACTGCTTTATAAGTGTAATGTCACTTGTCTATACAACTTCATCCAGCCATTGGAATTGATAATGAGTGGGCTTCAAATCCATATCCTGGGCTTTAAGCTCAGCTGCACTGCTTGCCCATTAACTGCACTGAGATGAGCTAACATGAGCAAGACAAATGCGAGTCCAAATTTGTCCTATGCAGCATTTCATAATTAATCTATGGGTTGAAGATAGGAGAGAAAAAATTCAGTGATACAGAGTTGTATAATATTTCTGAAATCCTTTTATTCCAATTACTGCGTGTTTGTTTTTGGTAGATTCCATTAAAGTATTGGCACTGCACGAGTCCCAGTCATCTGCAGGACATGGTACAAAGAAGCATCAAGATTCACAGAACACTGCAGGAGCTACTGTAGCAGTTAGTATTATATTTTCTAATGTTTTGTGATCTTTTAACTTTTTAAACTGAACTAATTTGTTTATATATGTATCGCATTTAAGTTTATTATATGTGTAGTGTAATACCAGCATGAGGTATTTTGACTCTTGTGTGACTCTTGTGATTCTTGTATTTGTAGCTTTAGGGATAGAATGCAAGTCTCAGGAAATAATTAATCTCAAAGTACTAGTACATCCCCCAACCTTGAGTACTGTATACCATTCTAGAATGTATACCTATATTCTAGTCTACAAGTGCTAAAATGGAAACTATAAATGAGATTTGGTACTTGAACTATGGAGAAAGGCTAAGTGTTTATATTGGAGGAAGGGGATTATTTTGTAAGTCTTTAAGAGAAAAAGTAAACTAGATTCCACAGATGTTCAATAGTAACTTTCAAGGCATGGAGACATAAATTTAACTCTGCATGAGGAAATTACATCTCAAATACACAAAACCCTTTTCTCAGAGGGTGGTAAAGGATGGGAGGCTATTGGAATGGAGGATGTTGAGTTTGAAGTCTGAACTAAAGCAGCAAAGATAAGTGACACACAAAAGCTGCATAAGTTGGACTTTGTCAAAATATTGTTTGCCAAAATGCAGGCTCTCTAATGTTAAACGATTCCATTCGGTTGGCAGGTGTGACATTGAACTTCTGGCAATTTTGAAATTCTATTTAACTCCAATTCTGCCGTCTGTTATCGTTTTGTTTTGTACACTGTTCTATTGAAGCTCTATCAGTACCTCATCTTTCGATAAACACTTGGGCAGAAGTGAACAGTAAATCCCAGCTGAAGTGCCATGGCAGGGAATGGAGTCCAATGGGGAATTGTACAGAATAGCATGATGCTGGGCTCATTAAATGTGTAGCTAGACGATGTTTTTCGGGGTGGGCAAGGAGTTGTGTACCTTGCCCTCGCTGACCACAGATATTGCTTTATTGCACTCTTAACTACAGGCTAGAACATGGAACCCAAGGAGCACAGAAGCCCAGATTCCATAGTGCTTCACTGGAAGTACTACTGAATGCAGTGGCGGAGAGGAGGGATAGCCTTGGCAGCAGGCATGGAGAATCTCAGGAATTCCAAAAAGCTTTACACTGGTGGAATTTTCCTGCCTGACTTTAAAAGTTAGGATCTCTATTTGCCTACCTTTTTTTAAACATAGTTATCAGGTATTAACGCCTGATAGTTTCTATCCTCCATTCACATTGGGAAAAGGACTTAACATTTATCACAACAGGTTCCTCATTACATGCACCTGGCAAGCAAAACCCTACTAGAGGTAGAGATTAAAACCCTACTAGAGGCACAGATTAAGAAATTCAGACCCAGGAGGAGGGGATCATGCCAGGGCAGTACTCTGGGAGGGGCTTCATTTATGTCTGGGTGTGTTTTCAAGAAGGCCTATCTTTTAAAAACCTAAGTTATCGAGCCTGACACCCCACCCACCTCACCTCAGTTTAACGATTCAGTGAGAAAAGCTGCCAATACTGTTGGTAAGTTACTCTCCCCTCTTTTTCTACTCAGGATGACACTTTGCTAAAAATGGCAAAAGCCCCCCTCTGATTCTCCTTCCACAGATGCTATCTCTCCTGTTGTGTTCCTAGTATCTTCTCTGTCCTGTATGGCCTTTGACTGGTCCAATGACAGTATTTTTTTTGATCCTGTGCGCTTGTATGCTGCTGAAGAAATTGAGTGATATTGAACAAGGTCCAAAATTACAGCTGGGTCAATTGCCACTTTTTGCATTTCCTTCAAATGTTTTGTTTCCTCAATAGAGGATTGATGAGTAGATTAGCCGTGGGGTACATTATGAATAATAGTCTGGAATATTATGACACACAGTCATGAGCATAGTGAAATTCCCTCTTTTTTGACATTAGGTCAGGTCTTGCTTCTTTCCCTTTTGGAGTTCAGAGGGTTAGCAATACTAGTATCTTGATTGTCTTCCTATTTCTCAACTTGGTCACAAGTTCAGGATATCCTGTCTGTGACATTTATAATCACATATTGGTGTTTCATCCAATAATGGGGAAAAAAATTGAATCAGCTTATTGAAGTTTTCTCATCTTTTTCATATATTGATCACTTACATTTTTCTTTTTCCCTCTCTTACAGAACTCTTTCAACTTAGAGAAACGAGTTGCTTTTCAGCCCCAGCCAGACATTCGCTTTATGACCATGCAGAGTAAAACTGACCAGTGGGATACAGTCTCTGACGAACACGGGGAGACAAATCATTGGGAGGCTTCAGCACCACTAAACTCCAACCAGCATGACTTCAGGAATGAAAATAGTTCCCTTTCATTGTATGTTTATGATTAACTGTCTTATTGCAATGTAAAGTACCTAATAATTATGAAAAAGAACTATAGCACCTTTTCATGATCTCTTATTATCACAAAGGGCTTCAAAGTCACTAATGTATTTATTGGAGGGAATCACAGTATCTATTTTGTATACAATGATGAATTTTCACAATGTTGGTTGAAAATAGGGAGAACTCACTTGTTTTTCAAAATAGTGCTAGGAGATCTTTGTCCATCTATATGGGTAAAAGAGGCTTCAGCCAAAAGACTGTGTAATAGTTTTTGCAGCACTATGCTGAAGTGTCAACCTGCATATGTGCTCAAATCTCTGAACTTGGGTTGAACTGATCTGATAGATGTTTGATGCTAATCATTGAGCACAAGGAGACACTTTGAAGTGTCATATCTTGCATTTTATAATCACTTTAAAAGCAGCACCAGCAATGTTTCCTGTTCACTCTTCTTCATCAAATCCAGCCCAGATTGCAAGGCTGAAATTCTTGTCTCAATGACTTTAAGGATACTAACAGACATTGGGTTTGTGACCTTTTTCAATCCAGTTCCTCTGCAGGAGTGTGCGTAACACAAGCTACCATTTTTAATTTGGCCAGTCACTCTGATTGCACAAGAATAGCTTGGTAAGAGAGTTCCTGACTAGGATCTAACACAATCACTGCATCCAACCAAGATTTGACCTGCGCAAATGAATGAAAATGCTATGATCTCTAAGTTTTAAAGGGAACTTCTTCATTTTCTGTAGTAACAGTAAAGACCAAGGTGATGTAAGCACTTCATTTCGAGATGAATCGCTATCTCGCCAAAGAGCACAGAATATCCTTGCAGAGGAGGAGTTGCATGAGATGTCTGAAAAACTGTCTCAAAAGCTGCATCAACTCGATAGGGTAAGGCTTGCCTACAAAAAACTGCAAGAGAAAAGATAGTTTCTCATTGCAGGAAGTGACAAACTAGTTAAAATTAATTTAGGATTTTTTACAAAGTTTTATTTATTTAAGACTGACATGAAGGCCACGTGTCCATATGCTACAGAAGCTCCACCAACACTGTGCTGATCAACAGGGACAGTGCTGTCATTTAGATAGAGGTGAGAGCATTAAATGAGAACATAGAACACTACAGCACAAACAGGCCCCTCAGCCCACAAGTTGCGCTGAAGTAGAGTAAAACTACTGCTTTTTATTTTCATTTCAAAAGCCTTCTTTATCTTAATACAATAATGGATAACTTCTGACACTGATGTCCAAAGATTTATGTATCCATCATATGTCAGAAGTAGAAATTGCCAGCAAGCATACATATAGAATCATTGGTCTTCTGAATAGAAACATAAAGCACAGATTGTGAAATTGTCCAATTTGGCAGGAAGAATTAAAAAAAACATAATCGAAATAGTGAAAGATTGCAGAGATCTGGAGAAATTTGGGTGTCTTAGTGTACAACATTAGTAGTACAGGTATAGTAAATAATTAGGGAAAACTAATAGAATGTTGCTGTTGAGGGAAATTGATGAGACCACATCTGGCAAAGTATGTACAGTTTTGAAGTCCTTATTTAAGGAAGGATATAAATGATTTGGAAGTAGTTCAGTGAAGAGTTACTAGACTAACCATAGAAGTTAGGGTTGAATCCACTAGAGTTTATAAGAGAAAGAAGTGACTTGATTGAAACATGACATCCTGAAAAAAGTTGACAGGATGGCTGTGAAAAAGATGTTTCCTCTTCAGGGAGAATCTAGAAGTAGGGTATATCCCTTTTTAAAAATAAGGGGTCACTCATTTAAGACTGAGATGAGAAGAAATCGTGTTCTCTTGCAGGGGCTGGTGGGGGGCGGCGTGGTTGAGAGTCTTTGGAACTCTGCCTTAAAAATATTCCACTGCCTTTTTAGAAAGAGATAAACAGATTTCTTGATGAGCAACAGAGTGAAAGGTTATCCGGGGTAGGTGGGAATGTGGAGTTGAGGTTACAGTCGGATTACTTGTGATTTTTTTAAATGGCAGAGCAAGTTGTAGGGGCCAAGTGGCCTACATCTTTTATTAATTTGTATGTTTGTATTAAAATGTCAGAGATTTACGAGAATGGCACCAGGGATGAAAGAATTCAGTTATGTTGAAAAACTGGGGCTTTTCAGAATAATAAGATTTAGGAGGAATTGTGATTCTAGGTGTCCAAAGGGTTTTAACAGAGTAAATAAGGAGAAACCTTTCCTGAAATAGCGATTGATAAGCACAAGACAGTTCAGGTAATTATCAGAGACAGACTTAGCAGATTCCTTTAATACAAGGAGTTTTAATTTAGAAAACACTACCTGCTGATGGAAGCAGATTCAATAGCTTTCAATAGGTAACTAGATATTTATTTGAAAGGAGAAATATTTGAACGACTTGGTGGGGGGAGGGGCAAGACAGAAGAGTGGAACTCATCAGGTAACACTTTTTTTTTTACACAACAAGCACAGTAGATCGAATGCCATCCTTCTCTGTTATGTCATTCAATGTTACTATGATTCTAAGTGATGGTCTGTAGGACTATCTATTAATTGACTGGTCTTTATCTTGCCACTTAACAGATGCTAAAACAAGCACTGGGTGACAAGTATGAAGCCCATAACTTCAAGGAAGAAGACAAATTGTCTCAACACAGTGACAGTATCACCGAATATAGAAGAATTCAACAGTTGCGTGGTGAGAGAACTCAAGTCTGTTAAATCGCTTTTAAATAAAATTTTGGGATGGATTTTGCAATTTGGAATAGAATACTTAGAGTTCAACACAGTTGAGAGGTTAACTTAATAGAATGTACAGCACAAAAGCACACCATTCAGTCCAATTCCTTCCACCCTTCCTCTTAGCCCATCAATGTGTCCTATTCTTTCTCCTTTGCATGTTCTGTCAACCCCATTTTGCCTTAACTAGTCTTAGTGGTAGCAAATTTCACATTCTCAACAATTTCTGGGTAAAGAAGCTTCTAATGGATTTATTTATTAGTGAATAACTTGTATTTATGGCCTCTGGTCAAAATAAAATCTTACCCTGCTCCCTACTTGTAACCCTATGCATTTTGCATGGCCAATCCACCCAACCTGCATGTCTTTAAACTTGGAAGAAACCAGACAACCCATAGGGAACCCACGCAGACACTAGGAGAATGTGCAAAGCCCACACAGTCATCCAAGGCTGGAATGGAACCTGGGTCCCTGACACTGAGGCAGCTTTGCTTGTCACCATGCTGTCCCTATCAAACCCCTTTATAATTTTGAAGACCTTAATTGACTGCTCGTAAAATGAATCTCATTAGTTCATTTCAAAATCTTTTTGAGATATTAAATTTGGGCTTGGACATGAGCTCTAACTGGCTCACTCAATCTGATAGTGTGAGTAATTGAAGTTGATGTACACAAATAAAGGGTCAAATATGATGACGGGGTAAGGTATAATTTAGATGCTAGAGGGAGTTTTTTCACACAGAGGGTGGTGGGGGTATGGAATGCACTGCCAAGTAAAGTGGTGGAGGCAGGTACTTTGGAGTTATTTAAGAAATACTTAGATGGGCACATGAACAGAATGGGAATGGAGGGGGATAGAAAACTGATTTAAAATAGGGATCATGAGCCTTGGGAGTCCCTGGGAAGTGTGTAAATAGATGATGATATTGATGTACTTGTTTTTATCCTACAGGTGTTTGGTCCACCTTGTTGTCTAACGAGGGGCATACACGCGATGGGTCGTGAGAGGACTGCTCTTGGATTTTTTTCGAGAATATCCTAGTGCTTCACGTCGTTAGTGTACGCTTGACCTGGACCATTTGATGGGCAACATGACAGCTCAGTGACTATCGCTGTGCTGTGCAGATACATGGATTTGGGCCTGTTTCTGTGGGAGTTTGCGCATTCTCCCCGTGCTTGCGTGGGTTTTCTCCGGGCGCTCCGGTTTCCTCCCACATCCCAAAGATGTGCTCTTAGGCTAATTGGCAAAACAAATTCTCCCTAAATTGTCTCAAATTTGGTTTTTTTAATCCATAGATCTATAAACATGGACAGGGATTGCGGGTAGAGGTGGGAATATCGGGGTGGCAGCACGGGCTCGTTGGGCTGAAGGGCCTGTTTCCCGAGCTGTTTTGTTCTTTGACACTCCTTAAGTTATGTTTCCTGTCCACCATTCCATTTCCTCCTCCTTCCTCCCTATTTAGTTCAATAACTGCTCTGATTGATATCAGCATTCATAAGATTAAAGTTACTCAAAGATTTTCATGTGAAACATAAACATTAGCTGCGCTGTGAGGGGATTTGAGTGCATCCTACCTTATTTCTTTCTATTGGCCTACATGCGTTGACTTGTTATTACTGTTGCTTACAAAATCCTTTTATATATGTGTAATCCATTTTAAGGAGCTGACATATTTTAGAACAAATGGGGGAATGGATTGACCCAAAGAATGTAACACCATTTGCAGGTGATCCCCTACAACAGGAAAAAATGATAACCCATTGAGCGAATTTAAAAATGCTGCAATCCTAGATTTCTGTTATTAACCTAGGCTACTGTCAACTTGACTCAATGAAGACCTCTGCTGGTGCCAACCCAATTCTGCAGAATTGCAGCACAACTTGTTTTGTGAGAATGTGATTCATTCCCTAATGTGTCAGCTGTAATCTATCAGCTTTTCAGATTTCAAATTTACTGTTTGAAATTGTTTAAAAGCAATATCTGGTATTGCAGGCTGGTGATGTCTAAAATAATCTGGCCCACACATTAGGCAAAGCCCTAATGGATTGAATGCAGAAAAACCACAGCCACTACCTTGCAGAAAACAATTTATTTAACTTCTGAATTTCAGTTTGGCTCTTTAAAATTTAGAAAAGCCAGGTAAATTATAATTGGTATCTAGTTTTTCGAATTTGAGGAAACCAAGGTGTTTCTGCCCAAAATAAACTGCACACTCTCCACTATGACTCAATCACGGTTTTTGGTTAAAAGAGAATCTTTAAATATGGACGTTAAAGATTCACTTCAGTGCAATGTTTTGATACCGACAGTTCCTGGACGAGATCTTTATATATATATATATACACATATATATCTTTTTTATATATATATATATACACACACACACACACACACATATATATCTTTATATATATATATATATATAATAAATAAATATATATATAAATATATATAATCAGTCACCTTCTAGAAATGTCTAACTGTTAGTCTAGTTAATCTTTCTCACCTGTTATAAAGCACCTCCACGTACCAGGAAGCCAGCTCGTGCCCGTTCCCTATCTCCATCACCACCACGACGCACTCTATCAGCTGAATTTGAAGATGCTCTGAATAAAGACTCAAAGGGACAAATGAGGAGGATTCGCAGAGAGCTGCAAAAAGAAATGGATCAGCAAAGGATGAAAGCGAAAGTAAGTTATTTAACCCCAGAATCTGACACTTGTATAACCAATCATAAATTGGGTTAAAGCACTTTGAATATTAGTGCTCCTATAAAGAACCATTTCAAAGACAACACAGTGTTTGCAATGTTGCTTCAGATAATATCAAGTTATTCTAAAGTACGGCATTCAAAATAATATTTATCATTCAAAAGTAGACTGTTTTTGTAAATGTATTGGAATTTGACACATTTTACTGTACTTTATAAAATATTCAGCTATGTTGTAAACATAACTGACCCATACCATTCAATTCCACATTGCAGTCACTTAATCTTGTCTTTTATTATTTGAATGTGAGACTCCTTTTCAGGTTTAAGTGATTTTAGAAGTTTCACTCTTCAAAAAATCCTGTGCAAGTATATTTTGACTTTTCCTAAGTCACTTCAGTCAGATATTCCTTGAGCTCCATCCTGATTTAATGAAGTCGCATCGAAGCGGGTCTCCTGTTCTGGAACTTTACTAGATAACTTGAGCAACTGACCAAAAGATCAATTACTCTGTCATTCAGGAAAGTACCAGTATGAATAATAATGTCAAATGATGTGTTGGGCATGTAGATGTTTTACAACATGACACAAAAGGCTTTAAGTCCAAGGAAATCATATTCTGGACAATGTAATAATCCAATGTTCAGTTTTCATGTGTACACTAATGACATCCTAGCTCCAGCTCTCCAACTCACTGCCTTGGCAAAGCAGCAAGCATAATTAAGGACCCCACACACCCTGGACATTCTCTGTTTTCCTTCTTTGGGAGAAAAGGTTACAAAAGTCTGAGGTCACATACCAACCAAGAACAGCTTCTTCCCTGCTGCTGTCAGACTTTTGAATGGATTTACCTTGCATTTAAGTTGATCTTTCTCTACATTCCTAGCTTTGACTGTCACACTACATTCTGCACTCCTTTTCTATGAACTTTGCTTTGTATAGCACACAAGAAACAATATTTTTCAGTATATGTTAATACGCATATTCGTTGGGCCGAAGGGCCTGTTTCCTGTGCTGTTTTGTTCTTTGTTCACATGACAATAATAAATCAAATCCTCTAATGTTGATATATTATTAGGCTGCTCTTCCAACATCCAGTATTAAATGAGCAAAAATATTCTCTAATATTGGGAAGACTGAAGCCACTGTCCTGATCCCTGCTCCACATTCTATTCCATAATTACCTACTTTGTACTTCTTCAGGATTGCAGTCTGCAATTAAAACTGTCTACTCACAACCTTTTTTGGTATCATGTTTGACCACAGGTTGTGTTTTCTGACTTTGTTCATCCCATTACAAAGATTGCCTACTTCTACCTCTAACTTTGCTCTTGTCTCAATTCATCTGCAAAAACCCTCATTTGTATCTTTGGTTAACTTTAGACTCAACAATTCTAATGTACTCCTGCTGTCTTCCCACATTCTCCATAAATTGGTCATCCAAAACTCAGCTGTCCGTGTCTTCAACTTGCACTAAATCCCATTTACCTATTATACTTATGTTTGCTTTCCAACATGGATCCCTGGTTGAGCAATTTTAATACCTTCATTTTTTTTTTCCTCATCCATCTCTGTAATCTGCCTTAACTGTCTGAGATATCTTCACTTCTCGAATTCTGGACTATTGTGCAACTGCCATTTAAGTTGGTGCACTCTAGCTAAACAGCTTACTTGACGTATCATTTACCACCTTTGGCATTCCAGTCCTCCACCACTGATAATGTGAACAGTGTGTACAATATATAAAATGCACTGCAGCAACTCACCAAGGTTCTTTTGACAGCACCTTCAAAACTCCTTAGGCTCTATCACCAAGAGGGAGATGGTCAACTAGGTGACCTAACTGAAGCATACAGGATGATCAGACGGTTAGATAGGATGGACAGTGAGAGCCTTTTTCCTCAGATGGTGATGGCTAACATGAGGGGACATAGCTTTAAATTAAGGGGTGGTAGTTAAAGGACAGATGTCAGAGGTAGGTTCTTTACTCAGAGGGTAGTAAGGGCATGGAATGCCCTGCCTGCAGCAGTTGTGGACTCACCAACTTTAAGGGTATTCAAATGGTCAATGGATAGGCACATAGATAACGTTGGAATAGTTTAGGTTAGATTGGTTCCACAGGTCAGCGCAACATCGAGGGCCAAAGGGCCTGTACTGCGCTGTAATGTTCTATGGACAGCTGATGCATGGGAGTGCCACCATCTGCAAATTCCACAACATCCTGACATAGAATTATATCACTGTCCCTTCACTATTGCTGGGTCAAAATCCCTCCCAAATAGCAAGTGGATATACCTAAAACACAGACTGCATAAGCCATAGGAGCAGAAATAGGCCACTGAGCGGCAGAGCAGACTCGATGAGAACATGACTGGTCTGATAGGATAATCCTCATCTCCACTTTCCTGCCTATCACCATAATGCTTGATTCCTCCCTGTCTATCTCAGCCTTGAACTTATCAGCTCAGTCTCTGGTAAAGAATGCCATAGATTCACTGCCTTAGAAGAAATTCCTCATTTTTCTTAAATGGGGAACCCCTTATTCTGAAATTATACCCTCTGCTCTTGGACTTTTCTACAAGGGAAAACAATCTCTCAACAATATACCTAAAATACTGAACATTTTGGTTCCCTTTCTGATCAAGCTTTTGCTTATTTGACCTGACATCACTTTGTGTGGCTTGATCATAGTTATTTTATAACAGACCAGTAAAGCATCTTTATTGAACAGTTAAATGTATTAAAACAGAAATATAAGTGGAGTTGGATAATTATGCCATCAAAATTTACAACAGAAAACTTGCCAGCATCAAAAGCTCAGCTGGTGCTGGAAGGTGTAGGATCAGCAAAGTAATCCACTTTTTTATATTCCCATTATAGCAAAAGTCGATGGTGGCTGTAGATGTCAATCACAAATGATCTTGTAATCAACGGTCATTAATAGTGATATTCCCCATATAAATGTTTGTTTTTTTAACCCCCATCTGCAGGCAGTGAATGAGTGTTACAGAGAAGATCTGGAGACCTACAAAATAAAAGAGAAAACTAAAATTGAAAAAGAGAAAAAAAGTGTCAAGAAAGCAGTGAGTTCATGTGCTAAACGTTTTAATTTGAAATCATTTTAAAATTATATTTTCAAGTGAAGATCATTAACTATCAGGCTAGCAGCTTATGTCTTTTAAACATTCATGAAATGTGGGCATCGTTACCAAGGCCAACATTTGTTTCCCATCCCTATACTTGCCAGTGGCTTGCTAGAGCATTTTGAGAAGGCAGTTAACAATGAAGCATATTGCTGTGCATATGGACTAACATATATCATTTAAATAAGGATGCAGGGAAGGACAGGGGTTGGACACAATCAGACAGCAAGTTTATTTTGTATTTATGTAATGAATGTCACATTACTTTGACTCTCAATATTCAGTCAATTTTTAATTCCCTGTTGCTGTTTGTCTTTAAAATATTTGCACTCACTTATGACGTAGCTTTGTGATGCTCCAGGCTCTAAAGAAAATGAGCAGACTATTCCTTTTGTGTACTTGACATCTGTTCTACATCTGCTATGAAGGAACAAGAATATAAAGAAAATATCTTCAAAGAAACTCCAAAAACCCCACAGCTGGCAAAAGTTTATTCTACAAAAACCACACCACGAAAGCCGAAGCACAGCCAGTGGACAGTATCAGGAGTGGCAAAGCCAAAGAAAGCAATTCCAAGTAAGAATTAAAAGAAATAGCTTGATTCTGCAGTGGAAAATTGTGATCGAGAGAAATGTGTTAACTTGTGGAACCACCGTGGATAATTGTACAGAACGTCCATCTGGAGCCAAAATACACTGGATAAACTCCCAACCCTTCGCACTTTGCCCTGGTATTTGCTCTTGTAATTTTAACCTGTGTTTTTACTTTCATTGAGTTCAGTGGCAGGCTGGGCTACATCTGCCTGCTATAGCCATCAACAACATGCAATAGTATGGTTTCTTTTGCGTAACAGAGCCTATCTGGAAGGGAGGGAGAGGTGAACGGATGCTGAGCAGGCGCCAAGCAGTGTGTCTGGGAAGGTGATCAAAGAAGTGGCTAAACATTAGGCTTGGACAGAGATGAAGTAAGTTGGAAGAATTCAGGAATAGAATACTGAACCTTGATGGCAGAAAACTCTGCTGTTGATTGTGGAGCCAGGGGAAGCAAGAAAATAAGCAGCGAGCTAGATTAGAAAATGGAAGAGTGAGCTAGGATACAGAAGGATAGTAGAAGCTATGCTTTTAAGACTGAGGGCTGTAAGAAAGATAAAACGTGAGTGGAGGACTAGGAGATTAACTTAAAACTAATCAAAATGGCCCACAAATGGAATATTGTAATTTGTTTTCATTTTTGTATTAAAGGTAATTTTATGATGCAGTGAAATCGATCATGATTCTCTAGTTTCTACTTTTATTCACGTCGTCAGTCAGTCAAAATTGAGAAATAGCCTTGAACAATGTTCCGATTTCTATTCTGGCATAGGCAATAAGCATACATCTCATCCCAGTGAAACTCATTCATCTGGCTCACCGGTAGAGTTGATTGCGGCTGTTTTCGCCCTTGACGGGGCATCGATCTGCCCTCCCTGTTCATACCGGGGTATTGACTGTTACAATTGTACAAGGCTGGCAAAGTACTGTCTTCAGTCCTCTAACATATTTTCAGCTCTGTGCATTTTGGGGCTGTTGGACTATCTGCAATAGATTCGTACTTTAATCCCCTTATCCATTTCCCCACTCTGTGCAGAATTTGACCATTTAATTATGTCTGTGCCAGCTAATTTCAACTGGCCTTGTTGTCTTTCTCCATGGCCCTACAAACTTTGAGCTTTTATTCAATTCCCTTTGGGAAATGATCCAGTTTTCTTCAATATTTCAGTCAGTGTACCCTGGATCATAGCCCTGCTAACCATTCTTATATTACATGAATGCAATTATTTACTCTTACTGGGGCAGAAGGAGAAGGTAAGTTTTTAAAGCAGGTTATTATTCCAATCCAAGCTCCTTCTGAACTGTTTATTACTGTGGTTGATTTTTGGAATCTGTTTTGGTTGTCATGTCAATGCAGCCAGCATTACTTTTGTACTCCACCATTATAGTGAAATATTAAGAATAAAGAACAACACAGCACCGGAAACAGGCCCTTCGGCCCAACGAGCCTGCACCACCATCCTGACGTCTTAATGACATATAGGGACCAATTAGATATGACAGTAGATTTATTCTGATGAGTGTCTGTATTACTAGCCAATTCAGGGGATTGGGGCTTGCATGAACTTAAGGCACCAGAGGGGAGCAATGTCTTCCTCAATTGGAGGCAATTACTGGTTGCTGCCATCTAGTGCATAGTTGGTAAACTGCACAAAAAAAAATCAGCACTTGCACATGTCCCAATCTGACACTCAGATCAAAGTGCTGCCTTTGATCTAGAGGGTTAACTTTGCTCTAAATAATAAATTGTGTATTTATGACCTATTAAGTTTATTCAATGTGCAGTTTTCCTGAGACAAGGACATTAAGTGTCTTTTTTTGGGTTTTTTGCAGTGAAGATACAAGATAATGACCTTCTCCCTTTATTATTGGAAGAGTTTCCTTATCTTCCAGTATCTCCACACACTCTGAATCGGATGTGGAAGCAGCAGTTTAAGCAGATAGAACAGTTGATCAAGTCTGGTCTTGATCAGGACCGGAACCAAGCTAAGCTTCAATCAGCAGTGAGTTAAATCTCTTGCCTTACCTGCTCTGTTCAACAAGATTACCAAATCTACGTTTCTATTGTGCTGTTGATATTTGCTTTTTACTTGTTTCCAATGGTCAGGCTAATGGTGGGCAGGGGAGAGGAGGAGGAGTTTTTGTATTTTTGCTGGGACTAAGCCCACAGTAAATTCCTGATGATTCTCCAACAATAACTACTTTTATTTTCTCATCAGATTGAAGATGCCCAAAAAAAACATGATCTCCTGATCAATATCATCAAAAAGGAGCAAGATCACAATCAGCGCCTGGTGAGGCTTGATAAAGGATGCAACCTTTAATGCATTTTTCAGATTTTTAAAATACTAATTAAATACCACTTACTAAAACCTTACTTTGTGTCTATTGTAGAAAATAACACCATAGGGGGTGGTCTCCTTTCATAAACTCCTTAGAGAATGCATAATTTGGTTTAACTTTCTCCCTGGAAGCTGTCTACTAGTATCATTTTTTTTCAGTAAAATTTTTATTTTAGCTTCAATTGCATCTTTTTTAAATGTCTGTTCCAGTAGCTCTGTTGCTAATCCTTTGCATGAAATTAATCCCCCTCTTTTTTGCTTCACCTTTAGAAAGAGTTTAAAGAACGGATTCGGCAGCAGAAATCTGCTCAGAACAAAATGAAGGAACAAAGGCAGCAAATTGTCCGTGCTAAGAAGTACTACACTGACTACCATGTTCAACTGCGTGCAAAAATGATGCGAGCAAGGACTCGAGAAGAAAAGGTGAGACGACAAACGTAATGAGCTGAATGGCCTTGTGCATTGTACAAATCTATAAAGTAATGTGTGCATTTGTTACTGGAAGAAAATCTGCACCAGTGTACGTTCATCTACAGTGCAGCAACGCTGCTGAGGTGAAGCAGATTGTTTGCATTGACACTTTTTTTTGTTGCCAGTGAAAAGTTGGGTCCTTGGCTAGAATAAAGCTGAGAAACTCATTTCTTCAGGGAGCTTTGCGTTAAGAGTCCAGCTGAGCCCTGATTTCACTTTACATTGATATTGCTGTTTGTAGACGTAACTTACCCCCCGAAACATGCGTCATATAGGCCAGTCTATTTGAACGAGCAAATTTTTTAAAAACTTACGCACCTTACGCACTTTCTGGCACTGTTCTCATTTGGTTTCATGTTTATCTATCTCTATACAGCCACAAATTTCCTGAGAGAATTCTCTTTCCACCCTGTATAGCCAATTTACAATATTTCGGCACATGCTTGGATTTTCCTGCTGTTGCCTTCTCTGTAATCAACTTTAAAAGCTTGGGATTTTCTGCTTTATTTATCCTTCTCCCCACCTTTAACTTTCTGACATGGTAGCACACAGTGGTTAGCACTACTGCTTCACAGCTCCAGGGTCACTGTCTGTGTGGAGTTTGCACATTCTCCTCATGTCTGCATGGGTTTCCTCCAGGTACTCCAGTTTCCTCTCCGTCCAAAGATGTGCAGATTAGATTAGCCATGCTAAGAAATTACCCCTTAGTGTCCAGGGATGCACAAGTTAGATATTCCTATATCTCCACATAGCTAATACATGGGAATAGGGCCTGGGTGGATTGTGTTTGGTGCAGACTTGAAGGGCCTCTCTCTGCACCGTAGAGTTTTATAGTTCTATGATTCACTCTGTTTCCATTGCCCTGGATGAGCCTGAACTTTCTCTAGTTATATTAAGACTAAAGCCAAGAGCTGCAACTTCATTTACTACCTTGTTCTTAACATAAATAAGTTATTGTAAATGTATACAGTACATGCACAACCTAATTAGTTATTTCCCCGAAGATTTTTAAAAACCTGTTTGAGGAGGGTTTGGAGATTCAGAAACAGAGACTGCGTGAATTGAAGACTTACACCAAAGAGAAGCGTCAGGAGTACAGTAAACGACAAAAGGAAGAGCTGCAATCAATGGAGAACTACTATCGAGATCAGGTATTTGAACAGAGATGGGAACCTTTTAATAGTTTCTATTTTGATGTTCTGCTACGTATAGAAATTTACAATATATGCATAACAGATGAAAAAACGTTTTATAAAATATACCTTTTCAGGACCTCACTTCCCAGAACACTGCTACAGGCAGTTAAATATTATGAGTATATACATAATGTTGTG
Organism: Sphyrna mokarran; assembly: GCA_024679065.1. NCBI lineage: Eukaryota > Metazoa > Chordata > Chondrichthyes > Carcharhiniformes > Carcharhinidae > Sphyrna > Sphyrna mokarran. The sequence goes on along the minus strand of JAGIQG010000021.1, from coordinate 8,641,582 downwards.
TAAATTGGCAATTAAGTTTCCATAAGCAGCCATGTAATAAATTGCCAGATTATGTTTAAGTGTAACATTGGAAGAATTCAACTGCTTTAGTACCATGGGAAGTTTCATGAATATTTTGAAGGAACGTGCTTGAAAGGCTACTGCTGAGTGTCAGCCTATATAAACCAAATGGTCAGTTCGCAAAACAGAGGAAATGAGAGAAAAGATTGCTTCACCGTAACTCAATTTAAATGCCCTGAAAACACAAGTTTCCAACAACTGGAATTACTTTTTTTTGACCCTGGTTTTTCAGGGTGATGTCACATTATTAAGTTATCCATAATACAGGCCTTCACCAAGCCATGTGCTCTGGAGCAGAATTATATGCTCTGGAATGAGGTTTACAATTTAATCTCTGGGAGATTGTGAGCTAGGTGTAATTTTATAATTGGTAACAATCTTCTGTTTAAATCTAGTTTGTAATGTTGGCTGAAACATTGGCACAAGAGCGGCAAAAACTTACCATCCGAGAGAATGCACAAAACAAGGTAACTTTCGATTTTCTTCCACTGTGTTTCCCCTGAAGGAAGTTTTTTTAATAAAAGCTGCAATAAAGAAAACACTTATAATATTTTGTCATTCTCTCTATTATAGATCAATACCAGTGTGCATTTCTTCTTGTAAATTGTAATGTGAAGGGGAGAACTTTATACAGAAGCAGTATAACAATGGCAAATTTTATTTTAGGCTCCTTTTACTTTCCTCCATTATGATTATTTTCCTAACCAATTATCAATAGGTAATCCAGTAGTGTTTGAATCACATTGCTATAAACTCAGCCATGTTCTTTGGAGGGATACAGGTTAAAATTTACAGCTCAAAATTGACAATGCTACTTAAGTTGCTAAAACTGTTTGAATCTCCTAGGCACTCCAAAAATGGAAGAAAGAACTACGTGTAAAAATGGAGAAGGAGATCCAGGAACTTCAAGAAATGATCATACGGGATGATGATGATGTATACTTCAGAGAATTGGAGGCAGAAAGGGTACAACGTCGACTCCAAATGGCATCATTCCAGCATAGTATAACCCCATCATTATGAACATTTGTTCTGAGGAATGAGTTCTTGAGCACTTTTCAGAGAGCTCAGGTAACCAAAGCACAACAATACTTTCCTAGAATCTCAAATGCATTTATTCAATCCATTCAAAAACAGAACAGATATACATAATAGGGAAAATGTATTTAACTGGAGCACTAAGATTATGTACTGAGATCCAGACTTTAAATGAACCCTTGAACAAGTTAAAATTAAGTAGGAACAAATTCTGAATCGTTACAGATGATCTAACTTCTACATTATTGTGCATTGTATGAAAGCTTCTCATTTATGTACTGTGCTAGGTTTCAAGATGTTAAAGCAGTTGGAAGGGTAGTAATTGTTATGCTGTATAAATGAGCAGATCTTTCTACAATGTCAGGATCTTCAAATGCAGGCTTGTTGCTTCATGTTAAAATTTTTGTTGCATGACTATCCTCAATAGCAGGGGCCATGGATGCTTGCAAGATGGTTGGACACTAATATTGTAAAACTCATTTTGATTCAGAAATTACTTTGTACATTTTTATTCTGTACAGTAGATAAGTCTATACATAAATTTACAAGATGAAGGGCAGTTGTATTGATCTAACGTTTTCTACATGATCATGTTTCACAACTAATTTATTAAACATTTTTTTAAAAATGTTTAAGTAAATGCTTGCTGTGATCTTTGAAGTAATTTGAGGCTTCCTGTCAGCAGTACCTACACTTTAGCAGGGATGTTCATTATGAAAAGTTAAATCTTGTTTAGCTATTCTATTCATCAGGTTTACAAGACTTTTGGTAAAGTTAAGTTGTGGCATACTTTAAAATTTCTCAACCTGACAATACAAAAGTTCAATGTTCTAATCAAGTACAATTATCTAAAACTGTTCTTGCTTAATTCAGATAACACCATAAACTAAATATTCAAGCAGCATCAGCCAGTAGTTTAAGTGAAAGCCACCTGAACTGCAGCAGCTTCAAGGGTCACAGGTTGGATTCAGCTGCTGCACTGTTTACACAGTTCTTTTTTTCCATGGATGAAGTAAACAAAGATGATGGCTGTTGTTCTCTCTGTCCACTGGGCATCTGCATTAGTGTTGTTTCAAATCCTATGTAATCTTCGCAGCCATTTCAATCTAATACTGTGAGGGTGCTATATATCATGATGCCATTTTGCTGAGTCCTTCCTGGCTGAAGTGTTTTTCTCTGGGCCCCATTGTCGTCAACATTTTGAAGAGACAGGAAGGATTACAGCAATAAGAATTGTCAGTTGTTGAAGCTAGATCAACCATGTCACCCCCTACTGTAAAAGTGAGGAATTCACTCTGACAAAGGATCATCTAGATTCAATGTTGGCTCAATTTTCTCCCACAGATGCTGTCAGATTTTCAAGCATTTTGTTTCTTGTATTTTGTTTATATTTCAATGCAAAAAGTATTACAAACGGTTTGACCCATCAATTTTTTCAATATTGATTTAATGTCTGAGCAATTACTAAACAGAAGACAAACATAACAAAACTGAACTGGTTATGCTGTGAGGGTGCAAACAGCATACACTTTATTGCTCATCCTGCATGGGTAGACACAGAAAAGTTTGCTTCCATACAGTTTTTTTTGTTTAATTATTAAAGCCCATGTAACAGAGGGAGTGAAATACAATGTGTTAACAACGCTAAAACACTCTGTAATAAATACAAAATAAAATGGAAATGAGAAAAACCTAAAAACAAAATATGGTGCTTTTAAGAACTGGGAAGTAAAGCCAAGGGGTTAATTGTAAACTAATTACATCTATATATAAAAAAGATTTTAACAACTGGTAGACAATATTCTATTAACCAATAAGTGTTACATACAGTGAATTGCTCCTGTCTGCTATAATGTATTATTTCAAGTTTGTGAAGCCATGGGTGCATGCTAGGAGCTATCAGCTGTATGATGAAGCATGCGTTTTATTACAAGAGCAACACTCTAATTGCTGACTTTAGCTTCTACTTCTCAGTATGCAGCCCATTTTAAATCCATTATTGATAAACTTAGGTATAGTGTTATGGATGGTTTCAAAACAGATCATGAAAATGGACCACATGTGCATTAGACAATTATCAGAAGAACACAGCTGTAAATGTCCATTGAAGACTTTGTTCTGGTAATGGGATGTCAGCTGTCAACCTTTTAGAACAGGAGGGAGGTCAGGTCAACAAACCAAACAGAACTACAGTCCTAAGATGTGCAAAAAGTGGTTTAAAATAAAAGTTAACATACAATTAACTTAAGTTGTAATAGTCACAGTATTAGCCTCAGATTTATATATCATGCCTCACCCAAGACTGTACAAAGCACCATTGCAGGACACTTTCCTGTTGGATGATGCTCTTGCAATTGACAGGCAGCAGTGCAGGGCAAAAAAAATAAGATTGCTGTATCAACAGGTGCTCCCAGTACAGAAATACTAATTGACAAGAATGTCAACAGGTTATAAATATATTAAAACTCATGTGAATGTATAGGATCTGCAGAAGATTTCCTATCATTAAAATTACAAAAAAAAATACAACAATCTCAAACTCTTATAAAAATGTCAATGTGGGGTTTTGAGCTGCCTCAGTTTAATATACAGGTCATAATTCAACTATGGATAGAAAAGCATAACTGAGAACAACTCTCCAATTTATATATTTAATTTTTGTTTTAATAATTGTTGCTGGCTACACAAATGAAGCTTATCTCAGCCCAGCTATATCTACTAAAAGGTGGAATGTAACTCACACCCTTCACAATGTTAGAAAACATTCTGGGAGCATAAACCAACATAGCATTGTAGAGTGTTGCTGCTTTAATATACGATAAAGGAGTATTTATCCCTTAAGTCATGTAAATAACTGATGCAAAAACAAAAGAAAAATGACATAAAAGAAACTTCCCAGTTAGCAACGCTGGCTGGTAATATGCAATTCATGAAAAGATTCCTCCCTGACGATTTGGGAGGGTTTGGAGAAAAGTGGTTATGGCTGAGCTGGCTGAACCAAAGTGGCATCTTTCCTCTTGTGATGATTTTATATAAAAAAAAAATCGGACAAACAGACATCGACTCAAGTCTGCAGCACATCAGGAAGAACATGATGAAATAAAAATATTCAGCCTATTTTCCATTTGAGAATCCATTTGGAATAAGAAGTTTACTAGAGCTCAGTTACTATACTGTTGATAACTTATACGCTTCACATCCAAATGAATGAACGGTAGGAAAAAAGGTGCAATTATGGCATAGTCACGTCAGCCCAACAATAGTTATGTGGTACCGATTGCTGCAGTCTATATCATGATACATGGGGTATTAACAATTAGTAAAGAATAGGTGGGCTTAAGACAGATGACTAAATTGTTGTAGTAGTCTTTTAAATCAGAAATGCTATCAAGAATACTGCTAGCTGGTCAAATCATAAAAAGCTAGCAGTCTGTAATTTTCCAGATATTAGTTTAGCAGCTGATAGTCTCATGGCAAAAGCCAGGTGACCGGTTTCCTCAAAGTTCCCTAATCATCCAATCCCTCTTGCTGTCCTCTTGCTATGTAAGGGAAAGACATCCTGTATATTCCAAGCACTGCTGGAACTTCGGCAGGAGAAAGCCCTCAGTGATAGGTGTGTACGCAAGTTCCATGATTCACAAAGCAATCATTCCACAGCAAAGCCACAAGTCTCTTCAATGGCTGTTAGCAGCTTTTCATAGAGTTTTTCATAGTTCTCGTAGGGAGGAATGTCAATTCTATTAAAGCTAGGAAGAAAACAATTAAGAGATGTGTTTTACTACCAAGATCTGAACAGCCCACAAATCTTGCTGCAGCTGCATTGCCTCAAAGTTTATTCCTCAATAATCTCTTACATAAATGCACACAATTGTTTTCAGGATTCCCTTTATTACATTGTCCATAACATCCCTTTAAGCTTTCTTCATAATCTTTATAAGCCAGCTATAAATCACAGTACAAATTATGCAGTAACTTTTACATCAGTGCATGATACTGTCATCTGTTCACTCCAGCGAAAAGAATGAAAGAACGGCAAGATGACACAAAATTACTTGCAAATTCCATTTATAAAACTCATTTCTTTAATGAATTCTTGCCAAATCTAGCACGAATTTAATGGGATAGGTTAACTGTGCCTAAGTATCATCTTACTTAATGTTTCACTGATCATTGTGCTATTTTAATTAATTGAACTTTTCGCATCCATTTCCCAGCTTCTTTTTCACTCTAAAAGGCAACTTGAATTATTATTAATCAAAAAATTAACTAAAAAAATGCAATCTCCTACCAGGTATGTGCTTTGGGAAGGTTGTTGGTGCTGGCATCGATTTGGTGAATGGTGAAGAGCCTTGGGCCTGCTGCACCTGCAGTAAAATAAAGACTTTTTAAATATCAATACACTTAAAATAGGCTGTAACTGTAGGAAAAGCATTGCTCATTTCATAGCATTTCAAATCTCTTTTCACTCCAAAGTAATGTTGAGCAGGTGAGAGCTCTCTCTCCCATATTCCCTTTGGAACACACAGGTAGACAGAAGTGACCAAGTTTATGTTTATATAATATTGACAAAGCTGTACACAGCCAGAAATTCACACTCACCTTGTAATGCTTTAAAACCCTGCAGAGGAACTCGAGAGGATCCTGTCACAAACTGGAGTAATCTGGCTCGCCTTTCCTCATCAAACGACTCCACTGCCTTCCAGAACCACTTCACAATATTGCTATCTGGCGTACAGTGTTTTAACCTAGTGTTTGATTTCCAGTCATTGATATCAATCTTGCCAAGTCCGCAAATAATTAGCTGGGATGAGTTAATAGAAAACAAGTCAAATTAACATATGGAGACAGTTTCACCCAATCGAGACCATTATCCCCATAGTTATGAAAGGTTAACTGCTGCAACTAAACCTTAAGTATTTTTTAGTTCAATGAGCTCACTTTAATTCTGCTCGTCGCATCCAACCTACTCAGGTACCAAAAATAAAATGTTAATTTATGATGGTTTCAATTTTCAATATTCAATATTAATAGAATCTCTACAGTGTAGGAGACAATGTTTGGCCTATCAAGTCTGCACCGATTACAATCACCACCCAGCCTCTATCCCTATAGCACCCTTTCCCCAACACCAAGGGGCAATTTAGCACAGCCAATCAAACTAACCTGCACATCTTTGGATTCAATTTCCCTGATGTTATTTTAACTTTTGTCATTCAATTTAATTTGTTACATTAGTCTTTCTTTGCCTGCAAGCATTTTGGGATATCCTGAGGCTATGAAACAAGCTAAATAAATTTAAATCTTCCTTTTGGATCTCGCTTGAACCCAGTATTGTATTTTTCTTCCCATTAATTTGATTTTTCCTCTTCCTTCAAGTTGTCAACTCTGAGTCATTGTTTCACAGGCAAAAGCTGTCCCTGCTATACTCATGATGCCAGCATTGAACTGGAGCAAAAAAATAAAAAGTTTCACAACACCAGGTTAAAGTTCAACAAGTTTATTTGATAGTAAACCTATAAGCTTATGGAATGCTGTTCCTTCGTCAAGTAAGCAAAACTTCTGATCAAAGAAGGGCATGCATACAAAGGCACACACAGTTTACAGAATACTGATTAGAGTGCAAGTCTTTTACAGCTAATCTGCTATTCAAGTCTCAAGCAGCACTATCCACAAACCTTCAGCGTTAACAGGCTACAGAGGGCAACACTGCCAAACCAATTCTGAGGTTACCCTATAGCTACTTAGACACATGTACCTTCTAGTAAGAGTAACTGTAAACTGCTGAAGACATTGAACTGTGGGGGGGTTGCGGTGCTGTGAAAACAGATCAAGGAGAACAGATATATACTATTTGGAATTTAGATGGATAAGAGATGATCTCATCAAGAAATGCAAGATCCAGAAAGGCCTTAACAACATCAATGTGGAGAAGCTATTTTCCCTAGCTAGGTTCCCTGGTTAGGTGCATTGGCCATGCTAAATTCCGAACAGATGCTGGAGTGTGGCGACTAGGGGGTTTTCACAGTAACTTCATTGCAGTAAGCGTACTTGTGACATTAATAAACAAACTTTAAAACTTAGTTGGAAAGACTGGGACCATAATTTCAGATAAGGGCTAGCCACTTGAGGCTGAGATGAGGAAAATTCTTCACTTGAAGAGTTATGAATGTGCAGTCTTTGAATATGGGGATTTTTCAACTCGAGGGAATCTAGGTTTGTGTGGATCAGGTGGGAAAAGGGAATTAAATTTGAAAATCAGCAATCTATTCCTGCTTCTGCTTTTATGAATCCTGGACAATTTCCCCAACTTAAATGTTGCACGTCCACATCCGTTCACCTGAGATTAACCAACTTAGCAAAGATGGAACATGAACACATTTTTGACTTACGGCTCAAACAGGGACATAACTCTGAGTAAACATTAAATGCCCACTAAGGATGGGTGATATTAATGGCATTTGATCAAGTCTGTAAACTTCTTCAGAATCAGCACACAATAGTGACGAAAATATTTGTTGGTGGGAATCTAAAATGTTCAAGCTCATCAAACTGCAAAAGCATGGATCCACCTGTAACCTCCATTTCCCTAATTAACAAAGGCAATGCAAAAACATTCACAGTTTACAACAACAACAGTCAAAAGAGGAACATAACATGAATATCAATCTGTTTAAAAGGGATTACATTTTCTTGTTTCAACAGAAGATTTAGTGATGTCAAGCGTAATGTCTGAAATAGTAATGCAATGCTGTAGTGGGTAAAAACAAAACTCACCTCCAACTCCTTCTCATCAAATGTTTTCAGCAAATGCTGTGGGATCACCTCATTGAATCCTTTCTGAAGAGCAAGAAACTGGGCCTCGATACCTCTTAGAAATCGCCAGTTCACGTATAGCCTACAACGGGAAACATTTCCTCGAGTCAGTGTGATTTGCGTGTGATGTGACAATCATAACATATCACAGAAAGGTTAATCCATCAGGTCGGGCCCTTGTTGACTGAATTGCTGATAGAGTTACTCAATTGTTGGCAGCTCCTTTCTGTTCAGTGCAAGAAAACTGCTAGAAAGTCTACCCATTTGGATAGAAGCAAGCATGACTGTGATTTGACACTAATGGAGAAACAGATGGCTTTGGAGCTATGGCTTACAAAGCTCTCCACCACTGTACATTTCCTCAGCTTATATCTGGATTGGTTGTACACTATTTGATAAGATAATTGCTATCAGTTAATAACACCGTTAACATAGTATCATACCATCAGGAGAGTAGAAAACAAACTAGACGCATCTTCGTGTTTTAGCATCTAAATATTCCTTTCTTCCCGCAGGCATCTCACCCACTCTGCACATTGCCCTTAAGGTGGCTGCAGTGGGTAAGGGACCCTATTCCACCTCTCTCCAGAATGCATCCTTAAGTCTGGAAAGCGAAAGTGATTTTTGTTGAATCTGTGACGCAGGATTCTGTGCTTCATACTATATAAACTTCAACTATAGGTGGAGGACCAGTAACTGTTGCGAAATTTTGTGGACTTTAAATGCAAAGAGATATCCATTACAGAGTGTTGCAGGGCAGCATATTCCAAAACTAGGGGCATGCTGAAGTTTGGGGCTGCTGCAGCAAAAATGCAAATGGAAAAAGGGCACTGTGTAAGGTCTTTCAGCCATAATATCCCAAGGTGCTGGAAATGGGCTAAAACCCTTTGGGCTGTACACTTAACATGTATTGAAAATTGTAATTAGAGCAAATATGTAACTATAAATGTAGTGAGTGACATTCAATGTTGTAAGAAACTGATTTAGTTTACATCTGATGTAATGTCAACTTTGGTCACATAGCATACTTTATTCAAGAACATTTTTGAAAAATCTCTCCAACAACTGCCACCTCTTGAGCTCACATTTAAGGAATAGGCACTCAGAATAGGCAACAAACTAAAAATGGCATCTTTGGAAATGTGGCCAAATAAATTCAAGTTTATAAAATGCAAAAAAAATTGAAAAGTATTAAGTTAATACTGAAAAGATTAAGAATTGAAAAACCTACAAAAATGGACCAGGACTGAAATAACAGAATAAATATTCTGACATACATTGGGCTCTTGCTGACTCAGTGAAACCTATAGTAGTGATTGATGTAGCCCTAATCAAGTACACATTGCAGAAAGGTGCTTTCCTGATATAGATAGGTTGTTTATATTATATTCTAACTAAGCCGCAGCACACATTTAGTTGTGCAAACTTGCACCAGGAAATCCAATCACATTCCAAATTATTTTGTTATTGATTGTTTTGCTAATTAGATAAAGGTTATATGAAGCTGAATCACGAAACAGCAGTAAGTTGAACAGACCCATTTTCGTTCTTACCGAACATATTCTTTCTTGGTCTCCTCCGTTACAGGAATGCTTTTCCCATTTGGCTTCAATTCATGTTGAATAATTTCCCCGTAGGCATTGTGCTCTACACAGAACGTATGGTCTAAGACACCCGTGATGTCATTTTCACTGCACAGGAGAAAAATAAAACCTTGCTCACTCAAACTATTCATCTCTCAAAAAATATATACCTTTTGTCTTGTAGCTTGTGCATAATCAGTTGATAAAAGCGATTAAGTTTTTCAGATTAAAAACAAAGTATCACACTCTTTGGAATAACTAACACATCCTGTATTTCAGCTTGTGTTTGATAACAGCTTATTCTGAATATCAGTCAGAATGGGACACGAACGATGGTGAGTGGATGTGGAAAATTCTGTTTGAAGAAACTATATTTTTCGAAACACTTATGTTCTTAGAACACTAAAGCTAATACAGTTCAAACCTACAAGGCACAAAGGCCATTAATATTGCTCATTTTGCAACATTGCAAATTTTCAAAAAGTACTGATCGTTTTTAAAAAGAAACCCATTCTGCAACATACCATATTTTCTCATCCTATCCAAAACAAATGCTTTCCCAAATCAGAAATGTCACTACTGTTAATTTAACAGAGGTTTAAATTGGTAGATTTCTAAAGATTTCAAATTCTGCTACAATAAAAATATACTCCAATGCTATAATTCTTAATTTGTGCCATTAAATAGCAAAGATGATATACCTAAAAAATGATAATTTAAAAAAGTATAGAAAATTAAAAATATCATATAGCTAACAAAATTTGATGTGAACATATGACAATATGTGTTCAAACACTGAATATTTGAGGAGCACAATTATGAAAACCAATTCTATTTGTGAAGAAGTAATTTGGAATAAATTATATATACAAAAGAGAGTATGAGACAAACTAAGTTAACATTCTATACACAATTGGAAAAGGTTGTGTTTCTGAGCTTTCTTTACATTTCTTTTTAATTCTAGACCTTTTGAGTTACTGTGCTTTGGACAACTTTAATCAGTAATCCCCACAATGCATGTTCTAGAGAGGGCATTTACTTCCCCAGTCTGGATTAAACTTGTAACATGCCTGGATAATGAAACAGCGAATCCTTTTCATGTGTTTCAGCCACTGGTTTTGTTTTGTGCCTTTAAAAGGTCCTCCTGGACTTTGAAAGGTAGCAAAATACAAAACTAGAGTTTTGCTTGAATGTTAGCTGCTGAACACATTTAAACACCAACAAAAGATCCAAACAATTGTAGCTACATAATAAAGATTTTAATAGCAGTTAGGTTTAGCTGATTCCGTGCTGTAATAAAAACTAAACACTTTACACCTACTATGCTAAAATAAATAAACGGCTAGGTAGTATCATAGGTAAGGGTTTGTTATTCTTCTTTCAGGAACATTCTTCTTCTTTCTGGCCCAACTAATTATCTTCAAAACGTTTGTTATAGTCACCGATTTTGAAAAAAACAGGATGATGATTATCTTCAGCAATAGTAGTGAGGATCCAATGAATTTAAATAACCATTAATTCAAAGTGTTACCAATTTAAAATATATAGGAAAACTAACCATACAGGATGCTTGTTTTCGAATTGAATGACTTTGTTCTCCTTTGGAGAATTGCCCAGTGACAGCTACATTAATTGTTGCAACACAGCACCAAGTTAAAGAGGCCCAGGATTTTGCAGACTGAAGCTTGGTTTAATTTTTTGTACATCATGACAAAATTATCATCGTCAATATCATACTCAGACAAAAATACTCCATTATCATATCATGCCACTGGGTAGGAATTACTTAAAACTGGCATTCATGAATTCACATTTACGTTCACAACTACTCCATCAGCAGTCAAGATAAAAATGGTGTGTGTAAACCAAAGGATTTCAAAACATCCAGCTTTACTTGTGCAAATTTCTCTAAGTGAGCCTTAAAACAATCTCTATTCCATCCACCTCTTTTTCAGCTGACTTAACTTACGAAGTGTAAAATGGAATTATTGAAACTATTCTCCACAAGTTAAGAAGTATAAGTGATAAAACAAAGAATTAAGCAATATAAGGGATAAAGTAGTGGTGTACATACAGGATCCAGACTAAGCTGTTGTGTAGATCTGGGTCCACAGACTCCATGTCGTCCAGTGTAATTGACTTTCCCAGCAGTTGTTTATAGAATGGAAGGGTAAAGCCCCCATCGATGTAGTGTCCATGAAACACTGCCATCCCCATAATCCGGCCAACAAAATGGAAATAAGACAAGTGCTCCTAGTTTGAAGGAAGAGGAAATGTAGATGGTTATTTGGTATCAACAATCATTTGTTCTTAATTAAATTTTGTTCTTTTTAAATCAGAAAGATGAATCATCAATAAGTTATACTAAAAACAAGAAATTAGGTTATGTTTTGATCCTTTTCCCTTTTAACTTAACTCTTTAAAAATGAAGCATTGAGTTGAGAGTTTAGCCAGGAAGGAACTAAAGAGAGAGTTAAGAAAAGCCAGAAGAGGACATGAGAAGTCTTTGGCAGGTGGGATCAAGGAGAACCCTAAAGCTTTCTATAGGTATGTCAGGAATAAAAGAATGATTAGGGCCAGTCAGGAACAGTAATGGGAAGTTGTGCGTGGAACCTGAAGGGACAGGAAAGGCACTAAATGAATATTTTTCGTCAGTATTCACACAGGGAGAAAAAAAAAATCAATGCAGTTGAGGAGAACACTGAGATACAGGCTTTTAGACTAGACAGGATTAAGGAACGTAAGGAGGACGTGTTCTTTACTCAAAAGATAGTAAGGGCTTGGAATGCCCTGCCTGCAGCAGGAGTGGACTCACCAACTTTAAGGGCATTCAAACGGTCATTGGATAGGCATATGGATAATATTGGAACAGTTTAGGTTAGAGGGTCATTAGATTGGTTCTACTGCTTGGCGCAACATCAAGAGCTGAAAGGCCTGTACTGCGCTGTAATGTTCTATGTTCATATTAAGAATGTATATCGGTCTTTTCACCATCCCATTTTCCAAGAGATATCTGTCTCACTGTTAGTTACTACAAGCGAGGGTCCAGACATTCTCAGATTTCAATAAGAAACTAACATTTACAAACTTTATCTTGAAGCCGTCTGTACATTAAATATTTTATAAAGCTTAGTCAGAAACACAGAAAAAATAACTTTGCAGATGCTGTAGGCAGAAAATATGGTCACACCTCAGGAATTAAAAAAATACTTGAAAGATTAATTGCCACTCATTTTTTTATACTGAAATTACAGAAATACAAAAATGCAAATTCCATTTTAAAAATTAAACTGCTGTTATCCTGGTTGAGGTGACAACTTGAAATACTAAGCAAAGCCTGTGACATAAGGTAGTAGGACAGGTGGATAATGTAGTTAAGAAGGCAAATGGTATATATTGAGTTTAACAACAGGAAGGTTATGCTGGAACTATATAAAATGTTGGTTAGGCCAGAGTGCAATTTTGAACTTAGGATAGTACAGTAGCACAGAGTTAGTACTGCTGTCTCACAGCACCAGGGACTCAGGTTCAATTCTCAGCTTGGGTCACTGCCTGTGTGGAGTTTGCATGTTCTGCCCATGTCTGTGTGGGTTTCCTCCAGATGCTCCAGTTTCCTCTGAAAGACATGCTGATTAGGTGCATGGACCTGAACAGGTGCCAGATTGTGGCGACTAGAATTTCACATTAACTTCATTGTAGTGTTAATTACTTATGATTAATAAATAAACATTAACTTTACTTTTTTTTACATTATAGCAGGAATGTGATAGCATTGAAGTGATAGCATTGAAAAGAGAGGGGAGTTACCAGGATATTGCCTGGGCTGGAGAGTTTTAATGACAAAAATAGATTGGAAAAGCTGGGATTGTTTTCTTTGGAGCAGAGTACGTGAAAAAGATAAAGAATCTGGTGAACTGGCACGACAACAATAATCTCTCCCTCAATGTCAACAAAATGAAGGAGATAGTCATCGACTTCAGGAAGTTTAGTGGAGGACATGCCTGTCTACATCAATGGAGATAAAGTGGAAATGGTCAAGATCGTCAAATTTTTAGGTGTCCAGATTCCTCCATGCCAATACTATAGTTAAGTCAGTCCACCAAGGTCTCTACTTCCTCAGGAGGCTAAGGAAATTTGGCATGTCCGCAATGACCCTCAGCAATTTTTACACATGCACCACAGAAAGCATTCTTTCTGGATACATCACAGCTCGGTATGGTTCCTGCTCTGTCCAAGACCACAAAAAACTGCAAAGGTCATGAACGAAGCCCAATCAATCTACCAACCTCCCATCCATTGATACTGTCCATATCTTTTGCTGCCTCAGAAAAGCAGCCAGCATAATCAAAGACCCCACTCATTCCGGACAGACTCTCTCATCTTCTTCCATTAGGAAAAAGATAAAGTCTGAGCACCAACAACAAGAATAGCTTCTTTCCTGCTGCCATTACATCTTTGAACAGACCTTGTATTAAATTAATCTTCCTCTACATTGTCGCTATGACTGGAACACTATGTTCTGCACTTGTTTCCTTCTCTATGTCTGTATAGCATGCAAAAAACAATACTTTTCACTATGTATTAATATAGGTGACAATAATAAATCAGATCAAAGGAGACTGAGGGGGGTTATGATTGAAATATATAAAATTATGAGGGACAAGAATAGAGAAGACAGGAAGAAACTTTTCCCCTTCATGAAGGGATCAAGACTAGGCTGCATAGATCTAAGGTGAGAGCAAGGAAGTTTAGAAGAGATGCGACGAAAAGCTTTTTCACCCTAGGGATAAATGGAAGGCTGGAATTCACTGCCTGAAAGAGTGGCAGAGGCAGCGATCTTCATAACTTTTAAGAAATATTTAGGTGTGTATTCGCGATATTAAGGCATACAAGACTATGGGGCAAGTGCTTGACAATGGAATTAGAGTAGTTAGATGGCTTGTGTTGATTAGCACAGACACAACTGGCCAAAGAACCTTTTTCTGTGCTGTATACCTCTGACTCCAGCAACCTGGCGTCAAGGATGGTCAAACACACTACTTTATCAATGTTGCTTACTTTTTTTCATCAAAGTTCTACGGTAAATGACAAGCATTATTTGATGTTGTTGGAATTGAAACTCAAAGCATAAAGGCAGCACATTGCAACTGGAAAGCTTGAAGTGCTAGTATGAGTCTTGTGGATTTAATCCTAAAATTGGAGATTTAATAGCTTTCAATAACTTCCAACATATGAACAAATTGGGAGACTCCATTCAATTTTGGACAACATGTCTCCAGCTGAATGCTGGATGGGTTTGAAAATCTGAACTAGTCCAAAGTCCAAGGTTTAAACTTGCGTAACTAATTAACTAACTGATTTCATGTCAAGTTCAACCATAGTGCTCACTATCCTTTTCAATTTTGTTCTTTCATCTCCCCTGCTCTTGAGGTTTCCTGCACAAGAGGTCATTCCCCAGATTCACTCCCTATCAATAGTCCACAAGGCTGACCCAGACAAACTTTGGTTTAAGCTACTGTTCACTCATCTGCACACACAAATCCATTCTTTTGTCAGACAGATTTTTTTTAGTTGAATGTATTCTCCTGCTACACTATATTTTCCAATACAACTACCATTCTACTTGACACAATGCATTGTGTCTATAATCACCTACTATGGAAAAAGAAACATTAATTTTATTAACTAGCTACCTCAGTAAAATAAATATTCTCAGCATGCGGCAACAAGAAGACATACTTTTATTCATGTATAGTTTTCTAACTGTGGAGTTTATGCTGGCTATGTACATATAATTCAACAAATAAACAGTCATGAACAGAAAATTCAATTTTTACAATTCAGTTTATGAATTAACCATTCATACTGCACAGTCACAGCTATGTATAGTAAATCTAATCAATGTCCTGTGTTCATCCCTCATATCTCAGTTCAGAAGTTACATTCTAAAATATGATCTCTCACTGGAAGTTCTCATTCAACACTTGTCCATCAACAGTCAATTACTCACTAGGCAACGTACTTTATTAAAAACTATAATACATGCTCCTACAAATCTGAGTTTTCAGTAATCTAGCTGTTTCTGCTTCCAGTTTCTCACATTAGTCTCATTGGACTGCTTGCAGTAATTAGTTACAGGGCACCTAGTCTACTGATTATTCTCCTCATTTTACTGTGAAATAACAAACCTCCACTACAAGAATTGTATAGCGGAGAAGCACAGCCATCAATTAAAAAGGAGACCTTGTGCTTACAGGATTGACTGCAGAATCTGGGTTGATCTGTAATGTGTAGATGTCATCTCTGGAGTACTGGAATAGTCCGTAGTATGGGTTCAACATTTCATGGGACAACAGATAGAGCCACTCCCTGCAAGAAGGAAAACATACACCTTTTTATTTAATACTTATACATATTATAGCAAGTCAGAGAAAATGCTGTCATATAAAGACAGGAACATGCAATGCATGATCCATCTTCTGTTGTTAATTTGTAGCTGTCTACGTTCCTTTAAGGCTAAAAGGTACAATGACCCTTCAATGCTGAAACCAATCTGAGATCAGTTACAAGTCAGGACACTTTCCTTATCCTTTTTAAAACATTTAAAACCACCTGGGCTCAGATGGATCAGAATGTACGTATTAAATGGCTGGAGATTATAGCAGGAAATCGCTGATCGGTTTCCAGTGTTGATCTAAAGTTGGCAGCATAAATCCCTTCAGTAGAAAAATATTCAGGCTGTAAAAATGGCTTTCAATCATCACAATTATTTGCAGAACTGAGCAGACTCATCCATGAAAAGGCACAAATAATATTACCAGCGAAGGCAATCAATATAATCAATAATTAGCAGCCTTCTTTTATTTGGACACGCATCGAATACTAAACTAGGCATTACACTCGCCTCCAAATCAATCTTGAAAGCTTTTTGGCATTTGACTTGTTGGTAAATAACAAGAATTTATAAGCCAGCCAAATCACACTTTTGACTTGGCATTGTATTGAAACCAAAATAGATGAGTAGCAAGCGGCACAGCAGCACTATTGCCTCAGCATAAAGGACCCTGCTTCAATTTCAGGCTGGAGAGACTGTGTGCGTGTGCATGCACGTGCATGTAGAGTCTGCATGGGTTTTCCCGGTACTCCGATTTCCTCCCACAGTCCAAAGATATCCCGGGTTAGGTGGATTGGTCCTTGGTGTCTAAAGATGTCAAGGTTAGATGGATTCACCATGTTAAATGAGTGGGGTTAGGACATGGAGGGAAGCTGGGTAAAATACTCTATCAAAGAGTCAGTGCAGACTTGATGGCCCAATGGCCTCTTCTGCACTCTAAGGATCCTACAATGGAAATAAGGAGGCAGCAATAGGAGTTACCAAAAAATTGTTTTTTTTAAAAAAGACAGTTAATATTCTACAGTTTAGAAAAACAATTAAACTAAAGCTAAAAACAAAAATATAATAAGAAAGAGAGGAATAAAGGAGACAGGTTTAATACAAGTGCATTTTTATCCACAACTACATTTATTTCATTAGTCCAATGTTAACATTACAGTTATAAAGCTATTGTCAATTCTTGGGTTTTTTTTTAAAAACGATAATCTACCTCCCTTGCCATTCCCCCAGGTGTGAAAATACTTGAGCAAAAATAGTCAGCTAGTCTAGGAAAACACCATCTCTCCCAATGGATCAACCAACAGACCAGCAGTTATTAATCCTCAATTTGCTAAGTGGGAAAGCCTATCTATTGGCTGAGGCATTAAAGTGGTCCCATTCATAATTCAGACAGAATTGAAATAAAATAGGGAGGGGAAAGCAGAAAGAAAATAAATATTAAGCTCTGCAAAAGGTTCAGCTGGTTAAGACAATTTGTAGCTAAAATAATAAGTTCCCAGGTTCGATCCTCGGGCGGTGCTGCATTGGCAAGTCTCGGCTGGGGTTCAATAAGAACATTAGGATTCAGTCTCCTAAGAGGCAAGACGTCAGGAAAAAACAGCATCAGGTGCAGTTTCAATATCTCCGCAAACAAAATAGCCTGCCAATTCTCACTCTTAGCTCATATATTAAGAATGGCTACTTAGATGACTGGCATCATAAAATTACATCGACAAAGAATCAGCATCTTCAGGAAGTGGTAACAACTGGCAGAACAGAATGATTGGACGAAAAAGAAAAATAGGTTTCATTCTACATAGATGCAAAATATGAAGCAATTCAAACCATTGTTATGGCTAATGGTTTGGTTTGGTATATTTCTTATTTTGTCCAGAAAAGTATCCACAAGGTGGTGCTTTTCACAGACCCATGTAAAAAACCGTGATAGCAGAGCAGAATCAGTGTTTAACCACTGGAAGCATGAGTAATACAAATATTAACTTTATTAATTTACTGTTACAGTACTCAACTTCATGTTAATAACAATTTTCAATGAACATTTACATACATATTGCCTTAAGTCTCCTACAACGCATTTTAAAATAAACCTGTAGAATTTTATTCATCAGATGCAGCAAGTTTTGAGACAGATATGATCAAATACACTGTCTCAAAGCTTTGAAGTATATTTTACTAACTGATTGTGGGGCACCCTCACAAGGCTGTGGAATGGTGCATTAGTTTGTGCCTCAAGTTTCTCAAATGAGACATTCTGGATCTCTGCCTCATGATTCAAAATTCAACACTGTTTGAAGTACTGTTGAAGTTCACAGGGGAAAAAGCTGAAGAGAAAATCACCCTACACGACTTTGTACATTTTAATGAATTGTAACAGTAACATTGGTCACTCGCCTTTCATTGAAAGGGGACCTATACACATTTTGGTAGCAGAGAAAGGAGAGTCAAATTAAAATGGTATTCTATATGCACTGGCTTACAAATCACTTACCTAGCAACACCTCCATAATCTAATCCCTCTTCTCCGCGGAATTTTACCATTAACCTTTTCCATAAATCTTTCGGTCTCATCTTCATTACTTGTCTGTAAGATTCCTAAAAATAAAATATTTATCAACCCATTAGTTAAAACATAGATTAACCAAAGGGCACACTACAAAATGCAAGATCCCATTAATTGTTAAAGAACTATATATCATTCCCACTTCCCATCCCACACCATTGCCCACAAAAGGGCACAGGCAGCAACCCAATCCATATTGCACTTGATGCATCCTAAATGAGGATGCTTACTGAATGAATGTTTCTGTGATGTTAGTCTCAAAAAAGTGAATTATCGTTGTTATCCAAAGTATTCCAATGGTAATGTTATTCTAAGAACACTCCAAATTGAGGAAAAGGAGGAAGGAGTCATTAATGAAAAGAGTTGGAAGCATATCAGCAACTCTGCTTCCTCCCTGGTATCATACTACATCAGCATGATGGCTTTTGGACCTTTGCTCAGTCACAATCAGATTACTACCTTTTTAATCAAACAGAGAACAACACATGAACAAAAGATAAATATAACATAATTCTTTTCCTGAATTTTCTGTACAAATAAATTCTGTACTATAAATTAGACTCCAGTCAAGAAAAGCATAATATGGAAGCCAGGCACACTTTCATAGACAAGACTCAAATAGTTGGAACGCAGATTGCTGTTGGAACAAAGAACAAGAAACAAAACAGCAAGGGAAACAGGCCCTTCGGCCCAACGAGCCCACGCCGCCACCCTGATGTTCCCACCTCTACCTGCAATCCCTGTCTATGTTTATAGATCTATGGATTAAAAACCAAATTTGAGACAATTTAGGGAGAATTTGTTTTGCTAATTAGCCTAAGAGCACATCTTTGGGAGCACATCATTGCAGAACAGCTACTTAACACTCAGCTTCTTTGTTTCTGCATTTGCAAAGAAGAGAACAATTTATATACCTCAAATATTTCTTCCCTAGAAACTTCAATACGACAATGACCAGCTTGCGGTTGCTGTTGTGAGAGCTCTTGCCTCAGGATCTTGAGCTTTTGGACCAGGTCGCGTTTGTACCTTGGTACGGTCAGACATTCAGCTTCATCTGGCAGGAGGATTGGAGGTGCTGGTGGCGGCTGCTGCTGCTGTTGCTCTTTCAGGTGGTTCTGACGACTGGAAAGAGAAACAAAAGCCAGAGAAAGAACAGAAACAGTTTAAAGCTGATCTCAACAGTGCATATCAGCACAGATTACAAATGCTGTAGCAAGTTCCGATATATTTGAGGAACAGCTACACTCCAATTCGGTTACAATCGAAGTAAATTTAAGACATACCCTTTCTCATCATTTTTATAGCAAGCAGAAATGGTAATTTGCATTAGCCATTCTTTTCCAGCTGAAATCTTTGTATAATTGCTGTAATTTGTACATTAAATTAATTACACCTTCAAATTTGTCTCTAAAAACAGATATACCGTATTAAAGTTTATTGCTATAGGTTAAAATGATTTTAAAAGGTTCTGCTCACTGATAGTGTTAGGATATATATCTGAAGATATGCTTGCTCTTAAAACAAAAAATTCTGCTTCAGATGCAAAAAGACAAACTGCTTGCTTAAACTTCAACTACCTATATTCTCTAAGCTTCTAGTGTATTACCCACATTTGAATAAACTGATTGAAGTACGAAGACTGAATTTTTCAAACCCAAAATAAAAAATGCTCGAAACACTCAAATCTGTAAAGAATAGAAAATACATTGATCTTTCAGACAGAAGCATTCATTAGGTAACGATTTTGAAAAGGAAGGAACAGTATCAGAAGAGATGAAACCATTTACGATGTCAGTTAGCCTGGGGTCAGGAAGAGGACGTGTGTGGTCAGTAATTCTATAGCATTGAGTCAAGGGAACAGACAGTGAGTCACACAAACAAGACAAGCTCAGATATGGCCAAAGCAAAGATGAGAGAATGAGAAAATAGGCCAAGCGTTATCTTGAGCAGCAGGATGATCCTGAAGTATTGGGTGATTTTGGCAGAAAAAAAATGTAACATTAACCTCATGCATTATTATTTAAAATAAGTGCGTATACAGTCACAATTTATATATGTAAACATTTCCCCTACTTTGTCAGCAAATCTCTTGCAAATTTCTGAACAGTCTATTCATTAAGTATGAATGTAGACACTAAGTGTCAGGTGGCAATTGTCATAGAGGAGTTATCAGAGATACATGTCTTTTTCTCACCTATTAGCCACGTGCATAAACATTTCATCAGGAAAGACTGCTTGGCAATAATGAGCCTTGGGTCTGGATTTTATGCTTCCCTTCTAGTTTAAATTTATCAGTATCACAAGTAGGCTTACATTAACATTGCAATGAAGTTACTGTGAAAATTCCCCTAGATTGCTGGTTTGGGTACAAAGGAATTTAGCATGGCCAATGTACCTAACCAACATGTTTTTTTGGATTGTAGGAAGAAACCCAAGCTCCCAGAGGGAATCCAAGCAGACATGGGTAAGAACATGCATATTCCACATAGACAGTGACTCAAGTCGGGAACTAAACAACAATCCCTGATGCCAAGAGGCGGCAGTACTCATCACTGTTCTACCATGCCACCCATACTAGTGGTCTTAAAGACTAGATGACTTGTTAAATCCAATAATGGGGTCACCCGGCTACCACTTATCCACCTGCCTGACCCCATTAGAATTCTATCAGCTGCAGGAGTGCTGTCAAGCAACCTGTCCGCCAAAAGTCTAACTGAAGTTTTTAAGTGGACAATTAACAATCACTTAAGGGCCTCATCCTGCCAACATTGGGATTTAACTGGCAGTAAAAGACAACCACACTAAGCTCCAAGTCCAGTAGGTTTCCTTATGCAAATGAGGAGCTTTGGGTGCACCTTTGGAGAGCTTACTCCCCACAGGTATTACCTCTCCCCAGACTACTCTTCACCCATGGCCTCTCGCATCCCAGCTCCTTGATTCTCTCACCAAGGGCCTAACACTTGGCTATACCTTGAAACACATACCCAATACAGATACAACACTACATGCCTCCATCCCAAAGTGCTAGAGATCAAGTCAACTCTATGTTAAATGGCAATGGGACAGCTGGTGGTTGGGATGGTCAGAGAATCCAGCACCTTGCAAAATTCAGCAGTGTACCAGTTTTACTCCTTTAAGCAAGCACAAATAGCTATCATGGCAGTTTCACATCTGATGATGCATTTACCAAATAAATCACTTGAAGATATGGACTATTTTGGTTACAAAGTGTGTTTGGAGGCTAAAGTTGTGAAAAGTGGTGTACTTGGAAAGTTATTTCTTTTAGCAAAAAGAGAGAAATGAAATGAAACTCTCTCTCCCAAATCCCAATGAGTGATACAAAAGGGAGATGAAATTGGTATATATTAAGAATAGTTTCCATATTTGCAGCATTATTCTAAAGCAAGATTGACTGGAATTCTCAACTTTATCGCAGGGGTCCTGATGCAGGTCAGGAAGAAGAAACAAATTTTAAAGTCTTCTGCCAAACTGGAACTCTTCTTCAGACTGATCCATAATCTAATTAATGCAGCAGCTGCAGGAGGAAAGAACACATTCATAGACTAAACAGGATCATTCTGAAAGCAATGTTAATTCTGAGGTACTGATTCTTGCTTCCATTATCAAGACGAAAAAAGGAGATCTCAAATTTACGAGTAGCATTTCAAAATATAACAGTATGCCAATTGTTACACCTTTGATCTAAGTTCAGTACATAGCATGTTCCAAAGAACTGATTGGCAAGAAGTTATTGCTTACAAAATGCTGTTTGTGTTAGCAACCTGGCTGGCACACCAGTCCTGGCTGGCTGGCCACAGGAATGAGGGAATTTTTCAGTGTTACCCACCGGCAATAAAACTAAAAAAATCTTGGCAATATTAGCAGATTTTTGCAGCTCATAAACAGATGGCTTTTCAGGTACTTTTGATTTGTTTTAACTTTAATGGTAAGTTTTGCTTAGCTCTAATTTGAAGGACCATAAAGTTTTGTGTCTCTTACACATTGCTTAATTATCTAAAACTCACTTTAAAAAAATGGTTTCAAACTAGTCAATCCTGCTAGTTTAATGAAAATGATTTGACAATAAAATATCCTGTGCTGTAAATGAGTTGTTAAAACAGCAATTAACGTTACATAAAAGGTAAAAAGGGGCAGCAGTCTAATTCAAGTTAAAACATGATTTTGATGTAAACAAAGCTGACAAATCATTGAAATTTCTAAATTATCGAGATAACATGAAGAAAATCTTGGGGAAAAAATGAAGTAGTATTTCTTGAGAATCAATTTTTTAAGATGTTTAAGAAGATCTGCATTCATCCTGTGGTATCACCTTGAGGTCCATCTGTTTCAAAACTGTAATTCTGTGGAACTGATCTCTAGGGGCTACATGGAAGCTCAGTAGTTCATTACAAACTTTTTCCAACTACTTGTTGAGTGTTACCAAATTCTCTGTTCAAACCACAGAATGAAAGACATCACAAAAATTGGAAATATATTTCTGCTCACAAAGTAGATATTATTTTGTTCTCTGGCCCTCTGCTCTTTTCACAATTACCAATATGAACAAATCTCAAAAACAACTTTCTTATCCTCCAGTGGTTCTTACGCAATGAAAGACTTGCTATTTTTGGATGAAAACCCACTTGCTACCACTTGTCACTATCTTGCATCTCGGTTATATGGTCACACTATACTGTGAACGAGCCAGACTTCTACTGGCAGCAGCACAAGTGTTGCCATGTGGATAATCATGATAGGACTCACCTACTCAGCTGAACAATCTCCACATTTTTGCATGATCCATGAACCTTGCAATGATGAAAGGTCAGGACAGGATAATATACCAACTTGAACTCCAAGTTAATTATTTCAAAACAAAAAACCTGACACACTCTTCCCAAAGCATGTGCCAATTCAAATCTCCATAAATTTTTCATACAATGTTAGTGCAGAATTGTTCTAATCAATACATTACTTTACACATTTTGGGATTGCACACAAAAGACACGATCAGTATTGTGGCTCAGATTTTGCAGCAGAAATGATGGTGGAATCATTATTGCTCACATGTAAATCTAACAGCAACCTCTGGCAACTACACATGCAGTTAGTTAAATGTGGAAATTGGGAAGTTACTTTTGGATTCATCCCCTTTCCCCAGGAGCTAGGCTATAGTGAGAGCTTCTGGAGAGGCTCAGCACTGAAATACATGGAATAGCAGCAAGTTCCTATACTTAGTTACAAACATGCATTGAACTTGGCAGAGAAAATTAAGGCTTGTCCATTCCAGTATATACAGATTTTATTCTTTCACAGGGTGTGGACGTCGCTGGCTAGAGCAGCAGTTGCTGCCCATCCTAATTTCCCTTGAGAAGGTGGTGGTGAGTCACCTCCTTGAACTGTTGCAGTCAATGTGGTGTTGATATCCCATTTTGCTGTTAGAGAGTTCCAGGACTGTGACTTAGTGGCACTGAAAGAACAGTGATATAGTTCATAATCAGGACTGACATGCGGCTTAAAGGGAAACTTTCAGGTAATGATGTTGCCATGCATCTGTAACTTCTAGGTGGTAGAGATTGCAGGTTTGGAAGGTTTTTTAACATTGTGGTAAGTTTTAATGATTGCCAACACCTTCTCTGGCACTGAAAGTGAACTTTTACATGTGTTGAGACTGATTTTCAGTTTGCATTTATTCCTTCCTGTTTTTCTCTTTCTTAATCCCATCTTATTTTCCCTTCTATTTGACTTACTGAAATGATTTGTCATTCAATTAAATATTTTTAACTGACGTTTACTGGTTCACTTTCTTCAATCTGATCATTAAAGCAGTCGTTGCTTGAACCATTCACACAGGTCTCTGATTCACAGTAGAGGGCACTGTGTTACAATGGCTGTCAGGTTCCAGTGCAAAATCTTACACAAAGTCTTCAGGCAAGGCAAGCGTACCACTGTTTGCCACAGGATTTGGCTAGTGTTTAAATCTTCCCATCAAGGGAAGAATGCATTTATACTTTTTAATCCATAGATCTATAAACAGACAGGGATCACAGGTAGAGGTGGGAACATCGGGGTGGCGGTGCGGACTCGTTGGGCCGAAGGGCCTGTTTCCCGTGCTGTTTTGTTCTTTACTCTTTGTACTCTAAACACAAATCAGCAAAATACTGATGCATTTTATCTATGAATAAAAAATTATACTTCATATGTACAGTAGGAAAGTTATTCACCAACTTGATAAATGCTTACGAGGATGCGAATGAGCGATCATGACCACAAAACTGCATGTTATTCGTTTCCTTTATGTACATATAAAAGGAACTGCTTGCAGAGTTCTCTACATTACACAAATTGCTTCAAAATAACTTTGGAAACTGATGCATCTCATTGGTGCATTTTTTTTTTTGATACCACAAATGAGGCTTTAGTGTCTGCCTTTTCAACCTCAGACTTTACCCTTAACCACCTGTCAGACAAACTTGAGGTATATGTTTCAGAAGAGGAATGTGGCCAAGTCTGAACTCTGTCTTATTTTTAAAAGCTTGGCTTTGTTTGAACAGTTTGCTGAAATCTATAACTTTAAAACTATGTCGTAACAATGAAGTTTTCCTCAATGTCCCCCGTCCTTCACTCACCTAAAGATGGTGACCCTTACTGGGAAATTTTCAACAACGAGTGACAGCACTTGAGGAAGAAAGGGATAGAAGTTACATTGATGGGATTATATGAAATAGAGTGGTATGTTGTTCGTGTGGAATATAACACTGGCATAAACCAACTGGCTGAGCGGGCAGTTTTTGTGCCGTATGCTCAAAGCAAGGTTGAGGGAGCTGGTGGGATTAGGGACTGCTACTGGAGCTTCAAGATTGCACACTAGAGTTCAAGGTCAGTGCTTTTGCTTTCCTGAATTTGGCCAGTTCAACACAGAATCAGATCAGACCTGGAATATTTTTATCTGTATGACCCAGTGCCAAATTGCACAGCCATCTACTAAATATAAGTTTTAAAAAAATTTTACTTGATCGAAGTAAGGAACAACAGCAGTAACAGATAAAACGTATTAGTTTTATTTCTTGTTGTCCATACCACCACTGATATCACAGCAAGCATTTCAATGTCAAGCAGAGCATAAGCACATTGAAGATCCTTGTGGTCTATCCCAACAGTGTACATTAACACAAATCTCAGACTATCACTAAAGCATCATTGTGACACTTCAATTTCTCTATGAAATGGCTCAATTAGTATTAAGCAATGGCTGAGAAATCTGACTAAATTTATTTTAATATGAAAGGAAGGAAGGCAGAGATATATTTCATTTCATTTTATTTCTGGCTGGTTACCAATCTAAATTCTAAAGATGAGGGGTCACAGGTTCCAAATAAGATCTGTAAACTGCTCCCACAGAATAAATAATTCTAAAACAGCATTGGAATTACATTTAGAAAATATCTGCTTACTGAATTCAAAAAAATAAATAAATCATGCAACAAGATTTTAGAAAGCAAAAAGAGCATCTTAATGTGCAAGAGGATGAGAACTCATTTTCAAGTTCTGATAGAACTATATTTTTGAAAATAACTGGTTAATTCAAGTGGCAAATCAGAGCAATCGCAACAAAGTAAATGAACTTAAATTGCTTCAACCATCTGTGTCTAACACTGACAAACTAGATGTTATTATGGTTTCTGTTGCCCGTGTCACTTCTATCTTGAGACATTGCAGGGCAAAGATCAGTGCTCCAAGTGATGAATTGCATTTGCCAAGTCTGAGTACTGTTCCTGCTTATGTGTGCATGACGTGCAAGCTTCCTCTTGCATGGGACCGAACTCTGCACTACATACAAGATGGACTTCATTCCCTCTCCATTTCCCTCCTTGAACAAAAGTCAGAAAAGTCAACAGGAAGTCTCATCCTATTTAATTCTTGCGTGCCAGACTTCACTGTGGAGCCAGCTATTAAAACCATCCTGAATTGTAAGCACACAATGACCCCAGCAACAGTGCACACTGAATGCACTGTTCACACAGTGGATAGAACTGACAGCATAGAGAAAGTATTTAACAGGGCAAACTGGCCTTTGGTGTTAGGTTGAGATGAACGATCAAAATCTTTCACCCCTACTGCTTAATCTCAGGGACTAATTACCTCTTGTATTGTCTTCTGGCAAGTGAGAAGATAGGGGTGAAGATTGGCTCCTTGTCTATTCACCTTACTACAAAATCCGTAATAACATCCCCATGAATGAACCCACCCTATGGTATAAAAGCCAGCCTTGTGGCTCATACAACTGCATTCCAGACAGCTATTTTTCAACATCACTTTCAATTTCCACATCTGACCAACCATGCTTTTGCTGAAACAAAAATGGTCTACTTTTCTCTTTATAATCTTAGCCCTTCAGAGGGAATGGCTCCTCTAACTAAGTATGAAATGTTTGCTTCTGCATACATGCATATAAAGGCACAACTTGTACAGTTTAAATGTGTGAAGAACCTTCATTAACACCACAAACAACACTGCACTACAATTCCCACACATGGGATAGCTTCACTAATTCTTCCAAGTCAGTTTCCTTAATGATGCATTAAAAAATAGACAGAGCAGGGATAATCTAAAGTCGTTGTAACATTTTAATTTAAAACAAAATCATGTGTTCCTCTTTAACAGAGCTTAGATATATTTATAGGTATTTTACAGGCTTATTAAAAGAGTATGTCACTTTAGCTCACAGGAAATGAAGCAAATCTTGATAAGCGCTTATATGAAACTGCAAAGCAATGCACCAGACTAGCAACTAATTAGGTTACTTGAAGTATACAATTCTTACACAATACAGTTGTATAATATTTGTACTTCCCCTTAATTTCCTTAAGATAACCAGGAAAATATTATGTCATGGGACTGTTTTTCCCTCTATTGTTTCCATCCACCCTTCCATGGATATCTGTTTGGCACCTTTCACGAGAACTCAGTAAACAAGAAATTGACAATTTCAAAATCTTTCAGTTGCATTAAAGTCAATTTTTCAAACATGGATAAAAGGCCATTTTTATAATATAGAATTGCATTTGCCAGCAACTGTGCTGTTCTCCCTCTTTCAGCTGTTATTCCTAATATAAACACTACCTACCTGGAACTATCAGTATTAAAGCTAATGAAGGTGGTACACTCCACAGCCAAATAGCATCAGCTACAGGAATATACTTGTGAACGAGACAGACTGGTAGCATATGAAATGCAAAATACTTTACATGAATACTAATATCCAGAAAGGGACTGTTACTTAAGTGGAAAGAAACTGAACTCCCTAATGGCCCTGATCAACAACAAATTAAAGCATGCTTTGGAGGAGCAAACGTTCTTTGTCAAATTTTCCTTATGACATTCCTGGTCTGTTGGAGGTTAATTGATAAGAGATTGCTTGTTAGGTTTTGTCAGTAATTCCATTATCATTATGTAATGTAACTACCAAGCTGTTAGTAGGTGAACCAGACAGACCCAGATCTTTTTAAGTCTATTAATTTATTTGTTCCATATGGGTCTACAAATTTGATTTGGGATAAGGTTATCAGCTTTTAAAAAGGTGATGTAGATAGAAGTCTCCTTACATTTGCACTTATTTTTAAAGTTTATTTATTGTCACAAGTAGTCTTACATTAACACCACAATGAAATTACTGTGAAAACCCTTTGTCACCACAATCTGGCACCTATGCGGATAAAGAGAGAATTTATCATGGACAATGCACCTAACTAGCATGTCTTTTGGACTGTGGGAGGAAATTGGAGCACCTAGAGGAAACCCACACAGACATGGGAAGAATGTGCAAAATCCACACAGTTACCAAAACTGGAAATCAAACCCAGATCCCTGGGTCTTTGAGGCAGTTAATGCTAACCACCGTACCACCACTTTAGCAACTGGACCTTTGAATTGCACAACAGAGCTGAATGCAACCAGCATTCAAACTAAACAAGTGCAAGAGCAGCATTCTGCAAGTGCTTTCCTAGACAGGAACATAGTTAATACTGTGATCATACCTAAAACCTGGTAGGCACAACATATACTATGGCCAGCAACTCATCTGGTGTACACTTCTATTATTTGGAATCCATTTATTACTCATATTTACTGATTGCAGATTTAATGAGATCCTACACAAGATTGCAGAAGTTAAATAATTTGATTACTGCTTAAATCATAACACTTATGAGCTTCATGAATTTGGAATGTTAAGAATAGAAGATTGGTTAGGGCAAGATTAGGGCCAGTCATAGATAGCAGTGGGAAGTTGTGCGTGGAGCCTGAAGAGATTGGCGAGGCACTGAATAAATATTTCTCTTCGGTATTCACGCAGAGTGCTGGAAATGTAGCTGTGGAGAGCACTGAGGTACAGGGTTGCAAATTGGGGAGTATTGTAGTAGATAGGGAGGATGTGTTAGAAATTCTCGAGGGTTTGAAGTTGGATAAGTCCCCTGGGCCGGACGGGATTTACCCTAGGATTCTCTGGGAGGCAAGAGAGGAGATTGCAGAGCCTCTGGCTCTGATCTTCAGGTCCTCGTTGGTTACGGGTGTGGTTCCGGAGGACTGGAGGATAGCGAATGTGGTCCCATTGTTTAAGAAGGGGAAGAGAGACCTTCCTGGGAATTATAGGCCAGTGAGTCTTACTTCTGTGGTGGGCAAGGTATTGGAGAGAATTATTAGGGATAGGATTTATAGTTATTTAGAGAGAAATGAATTGATTGGGGATAGTCAGCATGGTTTCGTGAAGGGTAGGTCATGCCTTACTAACCTCATTGAGTTTTTTGAGAAAGTGACCAGAGAGGTGGATGGGGGTAAGGCGGTTGATGTAGTATATATGGACTTTAGTAAGGCTTTTGATAAGGTGGCCCATGGAAGACTTCTACAGAAAATGCAGATGTGTGGAATAGAGGGTGATTTAGCTAATTGGATTAGAAATTGGCTGGCAGATAGAAGACAGAGGGTGGTGGTTGATGGGAGATATTCATCGTGGAGTTCGGTGACAAGTGGTGTGCCTCAGGGGTCTGTTTTGGGGCCCCTGCTGTTTGTAATTTTTATAAATGATCTGGATGAGGGTATTGAGGGATGGATCAGTAAATTTGCAGATGATACTAAAGTTGGTGGTGTGGTAGATAGTGAAGAGGGGTGTTTTAGTTTACAGAGTGACTTGGACAAGTTGCAGAGCTGGGCCGAGAGGTGGCAAATGGAGTTTAATGTGGAAAAGTGTGAGGTAATGCACTTTGGCAGGAACAATAAATGTGTAGAGTATAGGGCTAATGGTAGGGCTCTTAATAGTGTTGAGGAACAGAAGGATCTTGGTGTATGTGTCAATAGATCCCTGAAAGTAGGCAGTCAAGTGGATAAAGTTGTTAAGAAGGCTTATGGAGTCTTAGCTTTTATTGGTAGGGGGATTGAATTTAGGAGCCGCAGCATCATGTTGCAACTGTACAAAACTCTAGTGCGGCCGCACTTGGAGTATTGTGTGCAGTTCTGGTCGCCACATTATAAGAAAGATGTGGAGGCATTGGAGAGGGTACAGAGGAGGTTTACTAGGATGTTGCCTGGTATGGAGGGCAGGTCCTATGAAGAGAGGTTGAAGGATTTGAGGTTGTTTTCGTTAGAAAGGAGGCGGCTAAGGGGGATCTTATTGAAGCATATAAGATGATTAGAGGTTTGGATAGGGTGGACAGTGATAGCCTTTTTCCTAGGATGGAGAAAGCTAGCACGAGGGGACACAGCTTTAAATTAAGGGGTATGAGTTATAGGACGGATATCAGAGGTAGGTTCTTTACTCAAAGAGTGATTAGGGAGTGGAATGCCCTGCCTGCAGCTGTTGTAGATGCGCCAAGTTTGGTGGCGTTTAAGAGGTTAGTTGATAAGTATATGGATGAGAAGGGAATGGTTTAGTTAGGAGGGGCATTGCTTTTTATTTTGGTCGGCACAACATCGAAGGCCGAAGGGCCTGTTCTGTGCTGTATTGTTCTATGGAAAAGGTAGAAATAAAAATCAGTACCTTATAAAACCTGGAGTATCCTGTAGCCCAGTTTAATAGTTTCCATTTGAAGAAACCACAACAGTAAACAAGTTACTACTATAGTCTGGAGACACAATTCTCTATTTCAGGAGAACTGGAGATCCTCAATCATTGTGTATATTCAAGACTGAGTTTGACAGGTTTTTGAATTTTAAGGGAATCAAGGGATATAGGGATCGGGCAGGAAAGAGAAGTTCAGATGAAGATCAGCCATCACCACACTGGATAGTAGAAGGCATTTGAATGGTATATTACCTACTCCTGTTTCTACTTAAAGAAATGTGCTATATACATAACAGAGTTCTGAAACTTTGGGCAGCATGGTAGCACAGTGGTTAACAGGAACCTGAGTTCAATTCCCACTTAGGTCACTGTCTGTGTGGAGTTTGCACATTCTTCGCGTGTCTGCATGGGCTCCCTCCGGGTGTTCCAGTTTCCTCCCACAGTCCAACGATATACGGGTTAAGTTGATTGGCCATGCTTAAACTGCCCCTTAGTATCCTAAGACGTGTAGGTTAGAGGGATTAGTGGGTAAAATATGTAGGGATATGAGGGTAGGGCCTGGGTGGAATTGTGGTCGTATAGACTCAATGAGCCGAGTGGCCTCTTTCTGTACTGTAAGGTTTCTAATTCCAATTTCGAATAAACTCTTACATGTAAACTCTTAGCTATGAGAAGAGGTTGGAGAAACTTGGTTTGTTTTCACTGGAACAATGGAGATTGAGGGGCGAACTCATAGAAGTCTACAAGATTTACAGAGGCATGGACAAAGTGGATAGTCAAAAACTTTTTCCCAGGTTGGAAGAGTCAATTACTAGGGAGCACAGTTTAAAGGTGCAAAGGGTGAGGTTTAAAGGATATGTATGAGACAGATTTTATTTTACAGAGTAATATGTGCCTGGAACCCGTTATAGGGGGAGATAGTGGAAACGAATACGGTATGACTTTTAAGGGGCATCTTGACAAATACATGAATAGGATGGGAAGAGAGAAATATGGTTCCCAGAAGGGTAGGGGTTTTAGTTAAGTTGGGCAGCATGGTCTGTACAGGTTTGGAGGGCTAAAGGACCTGTTCCTGTGCAGTAATTTCCTTTGTTCTACACAGCAAAATCCATATTATCACCATATTTGTAGAATCCACACCAAAATCTTCTCTTTTCTGATCTGCAGTTTCTGAGCTGTTTGACAATTTAGATTTAAGCAACAGAATCATTAAACTGCATAATTATCTCTCATGGTCATTCACCATCATCAAAATGTGAACATTTTTGTGTTTCATTTATGTATTTGTCGAGATTCATTGAAATCTTTTCCTACCCTTTTAGATATAAGTGCCAATCCATCACAGGTTTTTGATCAAACTATTTTCCTTTTGCTTCTTTATGATCTACACAGATCACTCACTGCACCCTGACTGAAAAGAGTAGAAGACATTTGTGCTTCTACCAATTCTGTCCCTCTTTGTGGGAGGAAGAAACTGGCCTCTCCGTGGAAACTAGCAGGTAAAAACTTGTATCTCAATCAATCCTTGGCACAACAGTAACCCTCTGCTTTACCACTAATATTATGGAATCCAGCAATACAAACTACTCTTACTGAGCCCACAAACAGTAGTTTACTGTTTAAAGCTTCTGAAAACCTAAAAAGAATTTCACCACTCTCCCTGACTTTATATTGTATTCTGAAGGCCACAGACCTGAAGATTTCCAACATTCGTTTTTATTTCTAATAATCTATTTGGATTTATAATCTCTTTTGTTCATGGGCTGATGGTACAAGCCCACACAACCCACTTTAAGTTAAATATACCAGCCTAAGCTTTGTGATAAAAGGAAATGAAGAGCAATGGTTTCATGGAGGAAGTAAAAGTGCAGCAATGAGAAAAAGATAAATGAAGCCAACTTGCATAACTATGCTCTATTGGTTCCTTGCAAAGCTGCTTTGATATCATAAGAGCAGTTTTGTTTCATCATACTAA
The DNA here is from genome assembly GCA_024679065.1 of Sphyrna mokarran. NCBI lineage: Eukaryota > Metazoa > Chordata > Chondrichthyes > Carcharhiniformes > Carcharhinidae > Sphyrna > Sphyrna mokarran. Next base: position 8,609,104 of record JAGIQG010000021.1, on the reverse strand, counting down.
TCAAATAGGCATGTCAACAGAAAAACAAGTGGGGGAAAGATAAAGTAAGGATCAAATAACTGTTCAAATGCAGAATTACACTAATTACAGTTGCAGATAAGCATTTTCTTCTGGTTTCTCAGTTGTCTTTCAAAGACACATTAAAAACACATTTTAATAAATATTATAATGTATATTGCACAATAAAGTTTTACAGTTTAAAGCTTATTTATTAGTGTCACAAGTAGGCTTACAGTTACTGTGAAAATCGCCTGGTCATCACACGCTAGTGCCTGGTCAGTAAGAATTTAGCATTGGCCAATATACCTAACCAGCACGTCTAAATAAAGCACTTAAAGACGGGAGGAACATAACAGTGCAGCATGAAAGCAATATGATTGTTAGGAACCATACTTTGCCATAATACAGAAGTGAAATACCCACCTTAATGGAGTAACACAATTTATCTTGGATAGCAGCTCAGTAGTAGCCTTACAGAAACAGCACCACAAACACTTTTGGCTTGGATTTGAGGCCAACATGCCAATCTATTTCCTTTTAAAAATAGCCAATGGTATCAGAAACTCAAATCTACAACAGCAAAGTCTGCAGCTGACTCTTCAAACCAGTTAGATTTATCTCTCTGCAATACTTTGCAAAGTGTAGCTATCATTATATCACTGTGATCAAGCAACAAGAGACACATTTTCCCACATTTAGACTTTGTATTAAAGCTACAAAGCAGACAAATTTTAACCTGCAAGATTCATTTGCATAAATATCAATTCTTCCCATCACATCTTGACATCTGACTAAAAGGCAAACAGAAATTCAGCTGCAAAATTTCTTTCAAAGCTCATTAAATGAATTTACAATTTAATTCTATATTGAAACAAAAATTAGAAAAAGGACTAAGAGCACAAACAATTAACAGCAACAAACTAAGCTTTTAAACTTTTGAATCTATTAAAAAACATAATTTAACAGTAAGAACATGAATTAAACTAGGAATGATAGACTTCAAAAATCAGAACAAAAATTAGAGCAAAAGAAAAAGCGAATTTAAAACTAGACACAGCATTTGGGTTCAAGAGAAATCAAATTATATTTCTGGATGCTAGACAAGTAAAAGGTTTTTTAAAAATGTCCCAAAAACATGAAAATGCAATGTTTGTGTTTATTTGAATGTAAAGTCCTTTTTTTCAGGTGGCAATGAAACACATTTTGGCAACAAGCAGTTTTAGTTTTATCAAACTGCTGATCCTGCCCTTCTTTAATAGTGAAAGGCCACTGAAAGCACAGTACTTTGTATCGGTTGCAGTATTAAGTGTGAAGCAGAATGCTGAAACTTTTTTAAAAGTTTGTAACAAACCGTCTAGATTCTTTACAAAGTAAGAAAATGATTGACGGAGTTATTTGCCCTTTTCCATCATTAAGAACTTTAAATGTTTCACGAACATTTGGAAATTGCTGAATGGAGTTGTGTGTTTATTTAACTATGCATGCACAGAGATCAGCTTTCTAGATTAGTGTGTGGTGTGAGTAGGCAGTCCAGATCCACAATATTCACTTGTGCTACACTGAAAAATGTTCCAGGAAACAGCATTATTAAAACAGGCAAGAGACTTAGAAAAGTACCAACATTATGCCCAAAGCTTTTGGCACAGCAAACTACAGATTTCAGGTTGTCAAGAGGTTGCACTGAAAGTTGAGTTTCCTGTACATGGAAGGAACGAAGGAAAAACGGAGGGCAAGTTAACACAGGCCACTCAAGTGCATCTGCCAGCAGCCAGTTAATAACAGAAGAGGCCTGGGGGCAGGTTTCTTGTCTGCTGTCTTAGCTGGAAAATAGTGCTTGTACTCAGGGAGCAGAGTGGAAAACCTAAACCGAATGGAGGAAAATAGTTTCAAAGTCCATACTATTTATGGACTTAGACTCTGAATAAATAGATTTAAACATTTACTGCTTGTGGTTCCCACCCAGATTACCAGTATTGGACACTATCCAGTAAGAGGTCCATCGAGACGAGTGGAAATAAAATTGGGATAAGCAGACAGTCATCAAGATAGGATAGTGGTTTTTCGTAATGATGTTTATTACATGCTTCTGCTAAGAGCAGCACAGAGCAGCATCCCTCAGTCACTGTGGTGTCTGAGTATTTACGGAAAACTGTCTGTGCATTCAGGCCACTGAATTTTTCTTACTATAAACATTTTTCCTTGAACTTATAACCTTTATCCTTTTTTCTAACATCTGTTGCTTCAGCTGTTTCATTGACTGACAGAACACCAGCTTATATTAGACACAGTTGAACATATATACATAACATGGACAAAATATGCTCGGTCAGTGGATTGAGCCTACAACTCTGTTTCCAGCTCCTGGCCCTGTTTGTCAACAGTAAAAATGATGAATGGGAGCAAGGCAGTCTCTCCAGTGGGGCAGTGGTGGAAGAAAAATATTTAAAAATCAAACAAAGTCACCCAAGAGCATACTTTCACACCTGCCAGCAACCAGATACAGAGTGGTATTCACATAATCTGAGGAATAGGACACCTGCATGTTCTCTCAACTGTAGGAGAGCAAATTGTGGGTTTGGGTGGGTGAGAGAACGCAAATCCAGAGGGGAGGAAGAAATAACTTATTTTATATTGATGTATTTGACCGCATACATGTAAACTGATCTCAAACATGTTAAAAAATGTATATTCTGCAACAGAATGTATACACGTGATGCTTGTGGCCTTTTACAGCAATCTTGATAACATCAGAACTAATAAATAGGACATCTTTATAAAGCTGTCCACAATATACCATTGCCCTATCTCAACTCAATGCTTGCCCCACAACAGCATAAGAACTCCACCTGGACAACCTCCTTCACTCTGGGGTCTTGAGATAAAGTTGTCTCTATTTATTGAAAAAAAGCTTGTAAATTAATAAATTGGAGATCGAGTGGTTATGTTCAGTACCTAACAGAAAAGTGAACTAATAGCAATTCTCTCTTGGTTTCAGATTCTAGCATTTGCTGAAATTTGCTTTTAAACTAATAGCAAGTTGGACTTAATGTCACATTCTTATCACGAGTATAAAAATAGAACAGAAGGATCTCGGGGTCCGGGTCCATAGGACTCTTAAATTGGCCTCACAGGTGGAGGAAGTGGTCAAGAAGGTGTACAGCGTACTGGCCTTCATTAATCGAGGAATAGAGTTTAGGAGTCAGGAGGTAATGATGCAGCTCTATAAGACTCGTGTCAGACCCCACTTGGAGTATTGTGCGCAGTTCTGGTCGCCTCATTATAGGAAGGATGTAGAGGCTATTGAGAGGGTTCAGAGGAGATTTACAAGGATGCTGCTTGGATTGGGAGGCAGGCCTTATGAAGATAGGTTGAGGGAGCTGGGACTCTTCTCACTGGAGAGACGTAGGTTGAGAGGCGACCTGATAGAGGTTTATAAAATGTTGAGAGGAACAGATAGGGTGGACTCTCAGAGACTATTTCCCCGAGCTGAAATGGTCACTACGAGAGGACACAGATTTAAGGTGCAGGGAAGCAAATACAACGGAGATGTCAGGGGTAGGTTTTTCACTCAGAGGGTGGTGAGTGAATGGAACCGACTGCCGTCGGAGGTTGTTGAGGCAAACTCACTGGGGTCTTTTAAGAGACTTCTGGATGAGTATATGGAAAGGAATAGGATAGGGGGTTATAGATAGGTCTGTGGATTGGTAGATGTGATCGGCGCAACTCATGGGCCGAAGGACCTGTTTGTGCTGTATTGTTCTACGTATGATAGGTGATTTGTATCCTACAATAAACACATCCTCTACAGAAGTAATGTTTTTAAGTACTAACCTATAATTTAGACAGAATATTAAAATAAGTGACCAGTATCTTGTTAGCACTGAGAACTAGGACAATCAATGGGACTTTGTTTATTGTTAGCTTCTGCTGATTTAGGGATGCAATCTGCATATTGATCCTTGTTTCATGGTTGACATCCGATTTTCTGCAAATATTGCAGGTATGTTTGTCCTGTGCATAACTCAGCTCCTTCATCAGGACTTTAGACCTGCAGTATGGATTGATGTTTTTATCAGACAGGCTCAAAGTGTCAAATGGAATGATACTTTCAGTGATCCATAATTTATTAATAAAATCCCTACAGTAAAGAAACAAGCCATTCAGCTCATTAAGCCTGCACCAACAACAATCCCAGTCTGGCCCTATCCCCGTAACCCCACATTATACCATGCTAATTTCCCTGAACTAAGGAGTAACTTAGCACAGCCAATCCACCTAACCTGCACACTTTTGGATTATGGGTGGAAACTGGAACACTCGGAGGAAACCTGCTTAGACATGGGGGAAATGTGCAAAGTCCACAGTCATACAAGGCTGGAATTGAACCTGGGTCCCTGGCATTGACAGGCAGCAGTGTTAACCACTGTGACATCCAAATTATTCAAAAGAGAAGCTAGACCAAATTCCGAGAATTATTAATACATTGATCCTTGAACAAACATCAAAACGTAGGTCAATGGAAAACAGCAAGAGTTCAACCAAATTATACAGCAAAAAACCAACAGGTGCAACAAAACTGCAAACTGGAGGGAAAGGGGAGATGAAGGAAAAAAAGCAAATTACTTTGGATGCTGGAATCTAAAACCAACAGAAAATGCTGAAAAATCTCAGCAAGTCTGGCAGCGATTGTAAAGAGAGAATACAGCTGACGTTTCGAGTCCAGACGATCCTTTGTCAAAGCAAAGGAGTGAAGAGAATTTGCTTTAAGCAGCAGATTATGATGATCAGGAATTCATGGTCTGGATGGATAACCAAGATGTTTTGATAAGGGGCAACTTTCAAAAAGGGGATTAGATAGTACTTGAAAATTTAAAAATGTTGGGCTATGGGTAAGAGGAGGGAATTGGATAGCTCTTTCAAAGAGACAACAGAGGTATGATGAGTCAAACAGTTGCTGTAGTCCAGTTATAAAATTTTGTGCTGCACAAAGAACGGTATTATGTCACATTTCCCAGAATATATTATGTGGAAAAAGTTACAAAGTCCATCTACTTCAGGCAGTCAGTAGTGCAGTCTCTCTGTGCGTGGGCTACTTGCAATCCAGGATTTCTTCACAAACCAAAATAAATCAGCTATCTACCCACAACTGGAATAAAGCATCTTGTATGTATGAAGCTCAAAAATAAAGTTTACGCGTGGGAGAAATGAGTTTCAACAGCAGAATAAAGTTCCAAAAAATGACTGACATCCTTTTAGTCTTGGGTTCATTTTCTTAATTATACATTTTGTTACTTCTTTGCCTCAACATTTTCCCTTATCTGTCCTTTGGCCTGAAGGCAGTGAGCTATCCTGATATTTAAACATGGATAACAGCAGTCTTTGGCACACAACTCAATTGCTGTCTTTAAGCAACAGCATGACTACTTTATAACAATAATTTAGCAATGACTTTTGCATAAGATATAGAGAGGGCCACAATATTGAAGGTGAGAACTTGCTGTCCAATACATCTATAGTATTGTCATGATTGGTATCATTTGAAAGACCTCAACAATGATGCACAAGATGCAGGCGTTTATATTTCTGAAGTTATCCCAAAAGAATACACTTCTTCACATTATTCAACATGCACATCAAATTATAACAGCATTATAAATAAAGTACAAGATTCTCAGAATTTAACATTTTCATGTTGTCTTTTCTTGAAAATTTCATGTTAAGATATCAAGGAAAACCATATCTTCCTTTAACCCAATTCCTGCTTTTGACCTAATTTTATTTAGTACTTTGTGACCATCTCAGTTCATAGTTCATCAGAAACACAAACATGAAGCTGCCTTCTGCAACAATACTTCACAGAATAGATACACAATTTTAAAGAATGGTTTGATGCAAAGTACAAAATAAACAATATGACTTAGTTTATAGAAAATCAACCACCACTGAGATTTGCACAGCAACTCATCCACCCATTGAGCTAGACAGTTATGTCAATAAATTCTTTCCCAAACCTCAGAATCCTGCCAAATACTCTACTTTTGGATAATTTCATCTTCAGTTCAGAGATTGAAAGTTGCCACACATAAAACATGTCATTAGCTATTTCTCTGATTTTTCAAAGAGTTAGCAACATATTTCTAGCTTAGAGTCATAGAGGTTTACAGCATGGAAACAGGCTTGTGTTTGCCCATATCCTTCTGCATCCATCTTATCCATGTAACAATCTAAATGCTTTTTAAAAAGACAAAATTGCACCCACTCTACTACCATCTCTGGCAGCTTGTTCCACCCCACCCCGGACCCTTCTGTATATCTCCCCTCTCACTTAAATCTACGCCCTCTAGTTTTAGAATCCCCTATCCTTGGAAAAAGATGTTGACTATCTAGCTGATCTATATCCCTCTTATTTCATAGACCTCTATAAGATCACTTCTAAGCCCCCTGCGATCCACAGAAAAAAGCCCCAGTCTATCCAGCCTCTCCATCAAGTCCTGGTGGCAGCTTGATAAATCTTTTCCACATTCTTCTTAGTTTAATAATATCTTTTCCAACAATAGGGTGAACAGAACTGTATACTGTATTCCAAAGGTGACTTCAACAAGACATTCTAATATTCTGATGACAATTGAAACCAAGCATGTTGAATGCTTTCTTCACCATTCTATCCATCTATGACTTCACTTTTAAGAAGCTATGAACCTGTGCCCCTAGATCTCTCTGTTCCACAACTCTCCCAATGCCCTATCATTAACTGAGTAAGCCCTGCTCTGGTTTGATCTACCAAAATGCATCACCTTACATTTACTTACATTAAACCCTATCCCCCATTTATCAGCCCAGTTGATCAAGATCCCATTGCAATCCTAGATAACTTCTTCACTGTCCACTATGCCACCAATTTTGTGTCATCTGCAAACTTACTAACTTAAATTCTCATCCAAACCATTAATATAAATGACAAATAACAGTCGACCCAGCACTGACCCCTGAGGCACACTACTGGTCACAAGCCTCCAGTTTGAAAAACAACCTCAACAACCACCATTGGTATTGTCATCAAACCAATTTTGTATCCAATTGCTGCCTCACCTTGGATCCTGTGAGATTTAACCTTATGTAACAACCAACCATGTGATACCTTGTCTGTACAGAACACTATCTCTCCACATTACTTCTTCATTTTCAAAACTAATCTTCATGTTTCTAACTTCATGTTTGATTTTCTGAACTGTCAAAATGCCATATTTTCCTTACAATGGCTTCGCTGTGCTTTGGCGCCACATTACACCTGACTCATTAACAAAAGGGACTGATGAGGTATCTAGCCCAGGGATTTTCTCTTCGATGATCAAATATGCTGTTCAACCAACTTAACTTTCTCTGTTCTTTCTCTAGCCACCCACTTAATATAAGACAGTTCTGATTGCCAAAGTGGCAATGGTTAAGTGAAGTTATTCATCTTTCAGGCAGAGCTCTTATTACTTCACCTGTTATGTTGGTAATGTAGATTCGGTCCTTGGTTCGAGTCCCTCCTGTAGCACAGTACCCATGATAAAGAAATTAAAACAAAAAAGGTACAGAAATTAATTATAAAAATAATCTAATCAGTATTTTTCAGTGAAACTTCTTCAATTGTAACGTTTCATGCCAAACTTTGGGTTAAAGTCTACATTTAAAAAAACAAAACCACTTAATGTCTACTAGAGACTATTATTTTATACAAGTGCAACTAAAATAAGAATACAAGAAATCAGACAGGAGTGGAACATTTAGCCCTTCAAATCAGCTCTGCCATTCATCAAGATCATGGCTAATCTTCTGCCTCAACTTCATTTTCTTGCACTACCCTGCATATATGGCAAACAGGTTGAAAGTGCACTCATTCTATGAGATTAAAACAAAAATATCATACAATCTGTTGATTTTTTTTTAAGGGTTGAGGATTTAGCTGGACTGATCAATCAACATAACAAATTACAAATTTATTAGTCCTCAGCCAGACATGAAAATAATTTCTACCAGAACAATAAACAGATATGCCCTCAGAAACAAGACAACTCCACCATATATTTTTTAATGGATCATTAATCTTGATATCATATTTTTATTACATAGAAAGGAAATGCATGGTCATTAAAGCTAAACACATCCTTCTAGGTGAACTCATTCATTTTCTCACCACAATATTTCTTTCCTTGAACAACACAGCAAATAGCATTTACAGTGCTTCTAATGCAGTAAACCACCACAAGGTGCTTAACACATTGAATTATCTCAAATCTTTATCTACTCTTTACTTCAAAGCCCTTTCCTGGCAATATTATTAGTTTATGTATGGAAACATTCCACTGCCTTCCTATTCTTAACTTCCTAATTTTTAAATCCATGTCATACTAATTTTGAACTCATTACCTCAATTTGTCAGAATTAATCCCCCAATTCTCTACAGCTTTAACTGGACACCTTGCAATCTATTCCTCTGAAAATAAACCAAATATCCTTTAACCGTTTTTCATGACAAATTCTTGATACCTACAATCATCTCTGTTGCTTGCATTTGCACCCTTACAACAATAACATAATTCCTATAATTACAGAGTTAGATTGGTACAGTTTTTTTCTCAGATGGGGGTTCCACCAATTTTCTGTACAACAGGAATATAATTTCTTCAGCTATCTATATTACTCTGCAAATGCAATCCATTATCAACTGTCTTGTTTTGCAGCTAATCACTACAAAGATTTTGAGATTTTCCACTCTAAAAACTGGATCTCTTTTTGGATTTATGTTGCTCCATGATTGCTCCACTTAACATACGTTTCTTTTTTTAGGTCCTTGTTCCCATATTATTTTAAATTTATCCATATTGAATTGCAACTGCTTCACATAGAATTCTACAGTGCAGAAGGAGACCATTCAGTTCACTGAGTCTGCACCAACTCTCCGACAGGGAACCTTGCGTTGGCCCTAACTCTGTAATCCAATGCGTTTACCCTGCTAATCCCTCTACAGTGACACTAAGGGTCAAGTTAGCATGGTCAATCAACCTAACCTGCACATCTTTGAACTGTGGGATAAAACCCATGCAGACACAAGGAGAACGTATAAACTCCACACAATCACCTAAAGTCAGAATTAAATTTAGGCTCTAGCGCCGTGAGGTAGCATTGTTAACCACTGTGCCACCACTGACAAGATATACAAACCTTTCTCAGATGGGGGTTATACTTTTGCATTTACAGGCCTACTAATTCCTCCCTTGATCCCAAAAAAAACAGGTTTGGATAACAATCTGAGATGTCTGAAGCTGCTATGGTAGAATCTTTTAAATAAAACAAATCCTGTTTGGAAAGAATGCCCTCTTTATACAAAAGTTTCAGAGCTTTTAGCCATTATCTTGCCACAATGCATTTGCATAGGATGTACAGAAACTAATGTAAAAGTGAAATTATTGGATGCACAAATGACTGGGTAACTTAAGACAAATCTAATACACAGTATCACTAAACCACAAGTCTAAATTGTTCCAACAAGTAAGCAATCTTTTTCATTATAACACAAGAAATCCTCTGCACCAGAGAAATACGATCTTGAGACAAATGGTCCTAGATTTGGATGCTTGTTAAGTGATTGTACTGCGTTTGACAGTACCATCCTTCTGTTTGGTAAATCTACCTGCAGACATTCTGGAAATTTATCTGTCTAGACAAATGTTTGTATTCATTTGGTTTTAAACATTTGCCTGGTGCCAGATTCAAATCAACAGATGTCTTTCTAACTATTGGGAAGCTTTGTTTGGTACAAATTGCTCAGCTATTTTTCAGTCTCCAGGACTTTGACACTGAAACGCTGCCCTATTTGCTGCTGGTTATTCCCATTAGATCATAGATGCTATATGGGAGGAAACTGCTGCAGACACCTCAAATACTTGTCACCAAAAAAAGTGTTAACCACATTCATTTGAACCATGAGAGGGGATCATTATTAAACAAAGTGCTCTTTTTTCCTCAAAGCATGGCATTTCAAGTAAATGGCAGGGCATTAGAGAAACCATTTTGTTACAAAGCCTAAAGTCTGAAAAGTTTAACACAAGTCAGACTAGTTGGCAAATCTGCATTTTTTTTAAAGCTTGCTAATTGCCGACCTTCAAATGTTTTGATGAGACAGCTTAATAACTGTACAATCAAAAGATTTCAGATTGATGTTAATATCTGTTTTCAAGTACTGTTTAAACAGCTGCACTGGAATGGACCAACAATACCAAATTCAATAACGAAACATCCAAAAACTATGTTCAAAATTCACTCACCAAAATAGCTTGAAATGTTAAAAAGGTTGGTAGGCGCGGGGAGAAAATGTGTGTGTCATTACTTACTTTAAGATAAAATGCAAGTTAGCAGACAACCGTGGATCTGTAAACTGCGTTGTCCTGTTGTTGTGGTCAACAAAGTAGACCCTTCCTGTAGCTGTATTGCGGATTTCCCAACCCGGAGGCAATGGCCCTAGCTCCTCACAATTTACGTTGCTAAGATCCCTGCAAAACAAAACACAGACGGCTACCTCAGCTTACTTCATGCCAAACCAATTAAAATTGTAAAGAATACAATTCCATAGTGTCAGAAAAACCAGAGCATTCCAAAAACTTGATATGTTCTGTTATAATCCTTTACTATCCCAAGATACAAGCTCACAAAACTTGCATAGGCCTCAAAACTAGATTGTCATGTCATTAATCTACATTTTAACTGAGAGTGTTGGCCAAGTGGCTTTAACCCAAGGAATAAATCCATTAAAAGCAAATGTTCTGATACTTTACATATTCATTATATTCGTAAATCTTCCTGAAGAATATAACAACGCAAAAACTAATTTTTCATCAAACGTTTTACCACAAAACATATCCATGCTTTGCTACACTGACAGCACAATAATATTTAAAACCTGATCATCACATTTACCAAAAAGCTTTATAAAATCCCCAGAACTTAATTTTTTGCCCTTTCAATTTTCTCTCTCCACAACCACGCCACTTCCTAGCTGAGACAGAAGGCAGCTAACCAATGAGACCTCTGTCGTAAACTTTATTTAACATAATATCAATTGGCTTGCAACAGCAATCTGCGTAGATTCATTTTCCACCTTTGTGCAGAATTGCTTTGCCCGAGCAATTTATTAGCTGCAAGATTTCCTGAAAGGAAGAACTATCAATTTTAACAGAGGTACACATTTATTAGTGTGGTTCCAGGGGTGAAGGACTTCAGTCACATGGATGTACTGGAGAAGCTGGCCTGTAATTGGGGAAAAATGGTTCAGAAGGCGTTTGATGAAGGTGGTATCATGATTGGAGTGGACAGAACAGGAAAAAGTAAGGATTCAGAACTGGGGATAGTGGTTTAAGGTGAGTGACAAAAGAACCAAAAAAGTGACATGAATAGTTTTTTCTTAATGAGTAAGTGGTTATGTATGCCTGATGAGATGATGGAGGGAGATTCATTTTTGGCTTTAACAGGGTTTGAATAATTATCTTCTGAGAAGAAATCTCTAGGGCGACAAGAAAAGGTTGGCTACATAGGACTTATCCTTGTAGAGCGCAAGCACAGATAAAATGGGCTGAACACACTTCTTCTATGCTGTACCATTCCATGATTCCATTCTACATTTTTATGAACTGTGCCCATGAAGTATTGGGCTCTGCTACTGTTAGGGCATTCTCAAGGAAAGTCCTGAGATCAAGGTAACTGTCTACCCTATGTCAACGGAAATAGTAAGGTTCACAATGCAACAGATGAATCTAAAAAGGGGAAATAAAATTGAAATACAAATAAATTGGCCTTTTTGCATTCATGAAAAATGAGTATCACTGGCAAGGCAAGTATTTATTGCCCAACCTTAATTGAGAAGGGGGTCTTGAAATGTCTTCTTGAAATGTTGCAGAGTATAATGCTCTTTGGAAGGGAGTTATGTGATTTGATTCAGTAACAGTGATTCATTTTCAAGGCAGGATGGTATACAAGTTGCAGAAGTTGCAAGTGGAATCTGCTGCCCAAATTTGAACAGTGTTATAGGAGAAGGCTGGCAGTTTGCTACAGTGCATCTTCTAGATGGTACACATAACTGTGATGGTGCAGCAGTGAGAGGGAATGAATGCGGTAATACTTTAGCAGATCTTGTCCTGAATATTAAGCTTGTTGAGTGCCATTGGAGCTGCAGTTATTCCAGGTAGCGGGAAGAATTTCATCACATTCTTGAATTGTGTCTTTTAGTGAAAAGGCTTTGGGGAGTCAGGTGAAGAGTTAATCACTATTATGGCTGCAGTATTTATATGGCTGGTTCCATTAATTTTCTGGTTAATGGTATCTCCCAGGATACTGATGCTGGCAATGCTGTTGGTTGTAATTTCTCTCTTGGTTATTGCTTGGCAATTATGTGGTATAAGTGCTACTTATCTGCCTGAATGTCATCTAGTGCCTGCTGCATATCGGCACAGACCACTTCAGTATCTAAGGAGTTGCAAATGAAAAAGAAAACCACAATCATCAGTGAACATCCCCACCTTGGACTAAAATTAAAATCTTTAAAATGTAAACTTAACTTTTTTCTTGCACATCAAATCAATTTGCAAACCAAATAGAAAAAGTACCTCCATTATCATATATCAAATTTGACAGAATCTGAAGAAATGGTCCCAGGTGTTCACGAACAACTTATACTTTCTAAGATATAAACTGAAATAATTTTGGCTTTGCCGAGTTTGTCAATAAAGTAGACCCATTAGGCCAGGCTTCCTTTACCTGGGTACTCGAGGATCGTGCCATGTGCTCACCCCGGTCTGTGTGTGCAGAAAGTACACCTGACCTTGTTGCGTTGTTCTTTGTTCTATGCAAAATAAAACAATAATAAATACTAATGATGGTAACAATAAAGAGGAAGCTGTTTTCAGCCACTGAGATCTACATCCATGTGAATTTCTATAGTTTCCATATGGAAATAGCACAGACTGTTATAGAAAAGCCACAATGCAATTGTACAGAATAAACTGGTGAATTTTACATTGAAATTGAAGCATTTTCCCTTCTCTCCAGGTCAATACCAAACAAGAGAACTGACAAATGAACCTGATTCTAGATCTCTGCCTCGTTCACTACTACTAACACCGGGACGTGCAAATATGAGTAGTCTACGACAGCTCAGATTTTTCTATTCAATGAGTACTAAAACATATGGCTCCTTGCTCAAAGCTTAGAATCACGCAAGAGAATGAGACAATGCATTGTATAAGAGATTTGTAATTTAGAAAGGCCCTTTTAGAGATCGAGTCAATGTCAAGTTATGAGTGTCTTGAATCATTTAAGAGATTGAAAGTTGTGTATTCAATAACTATGTCACAACACAAGGATGGAAGATTTTGTTACATGTGGCATTATTACTATTCCTAACAAAAAGTTTGCCTATTCATTTCTTTCAGCAAGACATAAGAAATATAAAGGGAGGGATAAAGAGAATGTACAATTGACAGCTTGAGAAAAAGCTATTAGTCTCTGGTTGTTGTCACACAGCCTCTTCGCAGTCACCTGAAACTGCAAAACTGCAGGCTTGGGGTTTAGGTCATGCAACCAGACCTTTGATTCATGATGAGTGATCTGACATGATTGGCACATGGCAAAAAGAAAAAACAAATATAACTATAGCGACAGCTGAAGTGATTTTATAACAAAACAGGGCAAGAAAGTTTAACAGTATAATCTTCAAGTTTATGAATGGCAATGATTTGGGCAGTAAAATGATGCTAAATACATGTTGAAATTCATCAATTTATATATGCTGCCAATATTCTACTCAAACACAGATTAGGAAGGTGATAGGGTTCTATTCTGTATTGAGTTAGTTGATCTAGCAGCTGGGAAGCAGGAAGGGAACATAGAAATTGACTACATTCACTACAGCTGGAAAATATGTACACTGATGTCAGGTGTGGGCAGGATTGGGCTTGGCTGTAATGCCTTTTGAAAAAAAATGATATTATGTTTATTGCCTGGGCAGGATACCAGTGGACAGCTGATATGTGTGAAACTGTCCCACAGCAAAAACCAACATCTCATTGACAGGAGGGAAAACTTGCACACTTTGAATTTAAAAAAGATCACAATTTGCAAAAAAAGCAGTCATAAAATCATTTTTAGAAATGTGAATCATGTTAATTGTGCTAGAAAAGCCCAAAGAAAAAGAGCAGTACTCGTTCAGAACATTCTCCGTCCCATATTCCTTATACTCTGGCTGTCAAAGAACACTGACCAAAATTCTTGGAACAATGACTAATTGACTCAAACCAGGCAAATGACAAAGCTTAACTATGAATTTTTGGAGTCACTGAAAACTAAGCAGTTATCAAACAATAAATCTCTGACCTGCATATAACCCTCCCAAATGAGTTATTTTCACCATCCCCGCCTCAAACAATGAAAGCACAGTAAGAGATTGTCTGAAATTACTTACAACATATCTATTGCAATTAGTTAGATGCCATGCATGCTTCACATACCTACCTTAACACCCATGCGCTGCTGAATAAACACATTGCCCATTTCCACAGCAACCATTACCATACAGACATAATAATCTGCAACAGCTTTGATGCAATGTTGAACCCAAAGGACAGATTAATATACAGATTCTTGAGCCAGATATGTGGCCTCTTCAGCAAAACACACTATTAAGGCACCTTCCCATTCAAGCGCAGAGGATGCAAAATCTGCCTTTTCACCCACTTTCTTTGCACAAGGCTGGTAAGTTGGTTCATTACCTGACTTTCTTCTGCCATATTTGCAGACCATGGAACCTGACTTGCCAAATTTCTCACATTGTTGTTCCCTGTTATATCGCTATAAATATTTATGCTTCTTCTGGACCATTTGCTTGTTTCTATATTCTTCACCTTCCACAATTATTTACCCCCTCCCCTTTTGTTCTTTTCCTTTTCCCTAACATTTGCTTAGAAGTTGTTCCTCTAACACCTCCCAGTTTGATAATGGCCTAACATTATGCTGCCTGACATGCTCAATTTTTTCAGGATTTTCTACTTTTACATCAAGATTGAAACAGAAATTAGAAGCAGGAGTAGGCAATTCGGCCCTTCGAGCCTTCTCCACCACCATTCATTTTGATCACGACTAATCATCAAGTTCAATATTCTGACTTCCCTCCCTTCCCCCATATCCCTTGATTTCTTTAGCCTTTAGAGCAGTATTTAATTTCTTCTTGAAGTCAGACGTTTTGGCCTCAGCCACCTTCTGTGTAGTGAATTTCACACATTCACCACCCTCTAGATGACAAAATTTCTCCTCACCTTAGTTCTTTAAGGATTATCCCCTATCTTCAAATTATGACCTCTAGTTCTGGAGTCCCCCATCATTGGCAATATTCTTTCTGAATTTATCCTGTCTAACCCTGATAAAATTTTATAAGTTTCTATGAGATCCCCCTCACTCTTCTAAAATCCAATGATTATAGTCCTCATGTGACAGACCTGCCATCTCAGGAATCAGCCCAGTAAACCTATGCTGTACTCTCTCTATAGCAAGGATATCCTTTCTCAGATAAAAACATCAAAATTGTACATAATACTCCAGGTGTGGCCTCACTAACACTCTATACAATTGCAGCCAAGTGTCCTTATCCCTAAACTCAAACCCTCTCGCTACGAAGGCCAACCTACCATTTGCCTTCTTCACTGCCTGCTGGACCTGGGCAGCAACTGATGTACAAGAGCACCAAGGTCTCACTAAGTATCCATCTGTCTCAATTTACACCAAGTAACAATCTGTCTTCCGATAATTGCTACCAAAATATATAACCTCACATTTACATCTGCTATGCAGATGCCCCCATACACAGCCTATCCAAATCATCCTGACACACCTCTGCACCCTCTTCACAGCTCACCCTTCCACCCAACTCTGTATCATTTACAAATTTGGAGGGAAATCCTTTAGTTCCTTCTTCCAAATCATTGATATACAATGTGAATAGTTGGTGTCCTACCACAGATCCCTGCAGAATCTCACTAGTTGCTGACTGTCAATCAGAAAAATTCTTATATAATGCCAACTCTTTGCTTCCAGTCTGCTAACCAACTTTCTATCAATCTCAAGACATTATCTGCATCCCATGTGCTTTAACCTTACATTGTAGTCCATTATGAGACACTTTGTCAGAAGCCTTCTAAAGTCTAAATAAATCACATCTATTGGTTCTCTTCAGTCAACTCTACTTGTTAAATTTTCAAAAAATTCATTACGCACCATTTCCCTTCTGTAAATCCATGCTGACTTTGTCAGAATATACCACATCCTTCCAAACGTTGAGTGATGAAATCACTAATAACAGACTCTAGCAACTTCCCAGTACTGACATTAGGCTCACTGGTCAATAATTCCCTGTTTTGTCTCTACCTCCCTTTTTGAATAGTGGTCCTATTTTAGCTCTCCTCCAATCTGTCGAACCAGGCCAGAGAATTTTGGAAAATTACCTTACAGCTGAAGTGAATTTATCTTTCTTTGTAAGTTTCCCATGTGGGACCTTGTCAAATGCTTTGCTGAAATCCTTATCAACAACATTGACTGTACTACCCTCGTTTACACACCTGGTCACTTCCTCAAAAATTTCAATAAAATATTTTAGGCTTGACCTTCCTCTGATGAAGCCATGTTGACTATCCCTGATGAAGCTTTGCCTCTCCAAGCAGGAATAAATGCTCAGCTTCAAAAGTTTCTCCAATAGTTTCCCTACTACCTATGTGAGGCATATTGATCTGTAGTTCTCTGGTTTATCTTTATAACCCTTCTTAAATAGCAGAATTGCATTAGCTGTTCTCCAGTCTTCTGATATCTCCCCCACGGCTAGAAAAAAATTGAAAATTTGGTCAGAGCCTTGCAATCTCCTTCCTTGTCTCCCACAGCAGCATAGGGCACAATTCATCTGGAACTGGAGATTTACCCACTTGTCCTTCCATATGTCAATTTGCTCAAGAATTTTACAGTCTCACTCTATGAATTCTATTCTCATTCTCCTGGGTAATGACAGATGTAAAGTATTTATCCAACACTCTATCAATGTCCTCTGGCTCCACACACACATTGCTCCTTTGGTCCCTACCGAGCACTACTCTTTCCCTAGTTATCCTCTTTCTATTGATATGCTTATAGAATATTTTGAGATTTTCCCTACTTTTACCAGCCAGAGCTTTCTCATATCCCCTCTTTGCATGCCTAATTGTTTTCTTAAGCTCCATCCTGCATTTTCTACACTTCACTAATGCCTCCACTGATTTGCTCTCCTTACACTATTTAAAAGCATTTCTTTTCTTTATCATTGCATCCTGAATATTTCTGGTTATCCATGGTTCTCTGAGCTTGTTATTCCTACCTATCATCCTAGAGGGAACATACTCATGGTAAATACAAGATTTTCATCTTCTCATGGGAATCCAGTCTAAAGTTGAATAGGCATTGAATAAGATTGTTTCTTGCCATTCCTTCTTCTAGAAAAATAACTGTTAGATTAAGGCTAAGTATTTCTTGGATTGTTCTCAATGAGAAACAATGCAATTGACTAGTTTAGTTTTTATATATTGTGAATTATTAGATGCTGAAAGTAGATATTTGTTGCAATAGAGATTAGACTTATAATATTTACAGGAAACAGAGAGTGAGACAGTTAAAGAGTTTTATGAATAGTATGTCAAAGGACTATAATGGAGTTTGTAATCTTCCCCCAAGACTATTTCTTGATATATTTAAAACTTGTTTGCAGTTTAAAGTATAGGGGTGAACGCAGTGCAAAAAATACAGAGTCTCAGGGCACAGACCCAAAGAATTATTTTCAGCTTTGTTGCCATTAACAAAATCAGCCATTCAAAACAAGAGGTCCCAGGTTCAAAATCGAGTAAGAGGCAAGTTAGCCAATTTCAGCTCCAGTGTTTCAGTGAGAAACCTACAATTGGTCTTTGTAATCCCGATTAACAAGTCGGTCAAAGGTATTTGACAGGACATCTTAGCAACCGAACTTTCAAACAAGCACCAAGAGGTAGTTTGCTTAGTAGTAAGAAAATCCCATCCCTATCGGGTCCTTTGTGCATACCCAAAGTCACTGTTTCAAGGCAGCAAGGAAGAGAGGGTAACTCTCTTCTTTTCCTGAAATATGCCTTCACAGAGCATCTGGAAAGAGAGGTTCATCCTGAGCAGCTCTGTAACACAGGCCTCTCTGCTCTACGGGCTGTTCCCAGTTTACATGTAACTCCAGAGCCACAACATCGTGGTTGACTCTCAACTGCTCTCCAAGGACAACGAGGGATGGACAATAAATGTCAGCAAGTGACACCTGCATCCCACGAATGAATAAAAAAGTGACATGTATTGTATCAAACCAAATAGATTTAAAATGCACTTTATCACTTTACGTTTTGCCACAATAGAACTGCACTGTGATGTACTTTAAAGTAGATCTTTGGTTAAAAAAATTTGCAAGCAATAATCAGCTACCACTCTCAATTGCTACTCAGGTAAAAAAATGTGCACAGCACAGGCAAAAGCAAAACCAGTCGGCCATGCTGTCTGTCATTGGTCAGTCTGTTCATATTCCTCATTTAGGTTCACATAAAGAATTGCTTTATTCTTTTAATACTCAATTACTTACCAGCACCTGTACTTATGAAACAATAGACTACGAGGAGCAAACCTCTACAAAAAATAAAAGGTGGAGGAAGAAAGCAAAAGAAAACACCCTCCTCACTGCCAAGAAGAGCAACAGATAAATTGGCCCAGACTTTTTGAGCATAAATATGCAAGATACCATGTTCCCCAACTTGGCCATTGTCTCTAATCTTTAAGTGTGGTCTAGGTGGCAGACTTGAGAAGAGCGTAATTCATGCCTGAGGCAAATGCTACATCTGGTTTGCTTGTGTTCATCCTGCTGTTTCATTTTCTTTCCCTTTTTTATAAAAACCTCATCTTTATTAGCAACATTTGAATTATAAATTTAACCCCTATATAAACCCTTTCTACAACAAACCTGGTAAGGGGTAGTTTTAGTTAATTACGAGTATTCTGCCCACAATGCAAGATTTTTAATATCCAACATTATTGTAAATTAATCACCTTGCTTCTGGAGTTATTTCAATTTCTGCTTTACCACCTTCAATTTGATGGTCTCTTGTATTTTGTGCCCTGGCTCTTATTTTAAACCATGCATTAAAAATATGCATATTTTACATTGTTACATTTGACTCAGATAGTCCTTCTTCTGCAATTAGGAAAACATTTTAGATATGGTGCACTAAAGCCCCAAAATATTTTGCAATAAAGCAACTTATACCTCTCACAATCAGGAAAAAATTATTTTCTCAGAGAACAATTAGCACGTGAAACTCATCACCACAGAAAGTTAAGTTAATTCAAGTGGAAGAAAGATAAAAACAAGGGAGAAAAGAATAGGATATATTGATAAGGTTAGACAAATAGATGAAGAGCTTGAACAATGGCACAAACCTCTTGGGCTAGGTGAACTGTTACTATGCTATAAATATAAACTTTCTGATGAACTCAGTTGAACTATATACCAACAATATCTTAGCAGATTTCAAGAAACCTACACTTACCCACATTTCACCAAATAAAACATCTGCATGAAAGACAGTCATGATCTTTACATACAAAGAACAATATGTCATATCCACAGCTCCATCTCTAGATAATCCTCACAGAGCGATAATATTTAAGACGACCTGAACTTCCAATGAATAGCTGAAAAGATGTCATGACAAGAATTTACATTTCAAGACATTTACTGTAATAATCTGCTATAATTTGACGAAGTGATGTTTTATCCCTACCACACAGTCATCCCAAATTTCAACCAATTTTGGCTATACAACCTATCACAGCAAACAATCAAGAATTTACCATTCTACCCTGAAAACCAATCCATTTAAAACACTTAGGATACAGGCAATGCTGCCTAGACTGTATTTACTGCATTCCTACCTGCCTGGAGGTGGTAGTGGACTTTTTCCTTCAATTCTTGCAGCAATGGTGCTGAGCAAGAATATTTGATAAGAGATCAAAGGTTGGGGAATCTAGGTAACAGTGCATCCATAGATGGCATACAGCCTGTGAAGCTTAAACTGTTGTTTGAATTAAAAAGCAAAATGTTAGGGAAGCAGAAAATCTTGAAGGAAGACAGAAAATGTCAGAAATAATCAGCAGGTCTGAAAGCACCTGAGAAACAAAGCGATCACATTTCATCTGTGCATATTCTCTTATTTCTTCCTTTGCACTTCACAGTTCACAAGTTTCAGAAAGATCTGTTCTCAGTGCATCTTCCACAGAGAAATCAAGATATTTCAAAATCAGTGGTCCTGGGGTGTATAATGCAAGTGTCGATTTAAAATTATGCAAAAGGATTCCACAGCATGAACCTAATTGGCCCTCTCAAACAAAATATAATTTAGACACTTCAAATAATGTTTCTTTTGATAATCTACTTGAATGACAATATGACCTAACGGCTTCAAAGCAAAATTTGCCGCCTTACAAAATTTAGCCTCAATTACCCTTACAGTTCCTCAGCATCACAAACTTCCTTTTTTAATGCCCATGTTGCTTCAACATAAGCAATTCTGCAGCTTTCAACAAACAAATTATGTTCAACTCAGCTTCTTAAGGGCCTGATCCTGTAGACAAGTTTCCCTCTCATTACTTATTAACGTGGAAATCCCCAATTGCGTAAACTGCCTTTTCTATTTCTTACTTCCCTAAGGACCCAAACATTCCTACAGCATCTCCCATAGAGTATGAATGGAGAGCAAGCAGCAAAAAAAAAAGTGGAGGAGAAAAAGGTTGAAAAAAGTGGAAAAATAAGTGTAAACTGAAAAATTAAAAAATGGAGCGCCAAAGAAATAATCTTAGAATGAGAGAATGAAAGAAGAAACAGATACATTAAATTAACTTTTGCCAAACATGATTTGAATGCGAAATGAATGCTTCACCAGTTGACTAATTCAGATTTTATAAAGATTGGGTAAGTATTTGAAAAGGAAGGACATATAAAAAAAATCACCCGTGGAGACCTAATATCACTCTACGCACAATACAAGGACAGCGTTAAATGTATAAGTTATACTAAGTGTGATTGGGAGTTGGGGATTAATGTAAATTTGTATTTTAAACACTTAACCTCTGAGCTCTTACCACACCTCAACTGCAATCTCAATCAACATAAAAAATTAAAGCATCTTCCCACCAAACATTACAACTTTAGTTTTTAAAGTGATATAGTAAAAATTTTTTTTGTGCAATCTGCCAATATTGCTAATACACCAAATCTCTATTGCTTATAATATTCAAATAGCCAAATCATTTATGATGCAAAAAAACTTAAAACAATTTAAGATTAGACAGGTTCTCTTAATAAAGGGAAATTAAGTGACTTACCATAACCTTCTGGGAGATCAGGTGGGAGATGCAAATGTGTCCGACTCATGTAGTTTCTGTGTCTTTGTGATCTCACTCTCCTTTCTGCCATTCTTGGGTCAGGGGTCTGTCCACATGAGGCACCGTTTGCTGGTGTAATTGGTGTATTCTCATCCACTATGCAACTCAGTGGCCTGCCAGGACTGGCATATTCAGATGCTGGCCTATGACCAGGTGGAGAGGGAAAAATAAGTCACATTATCATTTATGTAGATATACATGGGCACAGTATCATTCCAAAGTCAAAACTAAGATAACATAGAACGGTTACAGCTCAGAAAGCCATCAAGTCCATGATGTCCCTGCCAGACTGTCTGCAAAAGTAACTCACCTACTCAACTCTTCCACAACATGTACAATAAAACCAAACTACAGCCAGCAAATGCAATTATACAATTTTCATGAAAACATGGATACTAGAGAGAGGTAAAGCATTTCCTGCAGAGGGCACTTTAGATTTCAATCATATTGTGCTATAAAAATGGCAAGTGAAGAACAAGTCTTTGCTTAAAGAGAGAAAAAAGATCTGGGAAATTTAGATCAGCCTCTAAGTTGAGGATAGGATTCAACGTTTGAGGATACCGACAGGGAGAAGAGGAAAAAAGTGAACAAAGTCAACTCTTCAAATAATGGTGCTTTAATAGACAGTATACTATGAAATAAGCATTGAGATACACCAATATTATTTAATAAGGAACCTGCCTGACTCATGGAAGTTCTTCCATGCAGGGAGGAAAAGGAAAATCAACAGTACCGCTTCAATTTATTGTGGTTGGAAGACAGAGAAGACGGGTTTTTCTGACTTCCTTGCTTTCAGTAAAGAGCAACATTGAAAAGGGGCTTTGGAACATGTTAGAAAATGGCACATGTGGAAAATGCTTTTTAATTAAAAGAGCAGATTGAATAACAAATTATTTGAAAAAATAGATATTAATTTCAAACCAAGTGCATCTTTAAACAGTGTTTATAAGTATTTTAGAATTAGTACCATGATAAACAGAACATGAACAGAAGGCAAAACAAACGCTCAGATTCTTTAACAAAGCTTTGAACTTCAAAATTCAGTTAAGTTAATGCTGGAGACTCTATTTGGTAAGTAAATGCCCAATAAGCATTTTCTTTGTAAGGCTTAATTAATTGACATTTTAGGGTTCATAGAATCCTACAGTGCAGGTGAAAACTATTCAGCCCATTGAGTCTGCACAGTCCTACCCAGGCCCTATCCCCATTACCCTAGCTAGGCTCCCTTACACTAAGGGGCAATTTGCATGGCCAATCAACCTAATCCACACATCTTTGGATAGTGGGGAGAAACCAGAGCACTGAGAGGAAACCCACACAAACATGGGGAAAATGTACAAACTCCACACAGATAGTCACTTGAGGCCAGAACTGAACATGGGTCCCAGGTGCTGAGAGGCAGAAATGCTAACAACCATGCCACCCATGTTAACACAGTAAATCAGGATTTAGAAGGAAGCGCAAATCCAAGTGCAAGGATGAAGATACAGTGCAATAAACTGGATTCCACAGCGTCTTAACCATACTGAAAAACTGAAGAAAAAGTTTTCAATAAATCTTTGTACATAAACTAAATTCAAAATTTCAAATGCCTTGTGCAGGTCTAACGTCATGATGTGGAGATGTCGGCATTGGACTGAGGTGGGCATAGTAAGAAGTCTCACATCAGGTTTATTTTTTTATCTCGAACTTTAGGAGTGCTGCTCCCTCATCAGATGAAATCTGATAAATATTGAATGATCATTAATTAATTTCAACAAAAGTTATAGACTGAAGCAATGGTGATCTTTATTTAAGAATGAGCCAAACAAGTTAATCAGTTGAAACCTTATGAGCCACTCCTCCCCCCTGCCTTTAAGGAAGCAACTGAAATAGAAAGACCAGTTTATGCTCACATGACTCACATCCGTCATGTTGCATGGCAGGAAAGAGTCAGATATGGTGGAATTTTTGAAGGAGACTGTGGTCTGAATGTCTGGTGATGTCATGATTTTATTTATCTGAGTTTAAAAAAAATACACTATTGTACCACACAACTTCTATTGCTAAACCTATGCACGTAATGCTATGATAAGAGGCATTAATTTTGACCCTTAGAAGGGGGGGGGATTTGAAGAATAGTTTCCATTTTCCACTCTTAAAAGTGCCACTGCCCTAAAATTTACAGTTCAAAATTTCATAGCAATGAAATGTACCTACCATAAAGATTTTAGCTATAATAAACAATTTTGCAATTTGTATATTAAGTGACAGAAGGAGGAAGTTGGAATCAAAATTAGAAACCATATGGTTTATTGACTTCAGGCCATATAAACACTCTGTAATTAAGGGCAAACTTTGAAGTAAATTATGGAGAAATAGGTCCTGAATTCTCAATAAATGCATATTCATTTTTTTTCTGTGTTTAAAATGTATTTAACACAAATTTTTATGGAAAATTGAGCCCAAAAGCTCTCTCAGTGGCTCAATTACAAAAATAACCAACTAATTGGCCCATTTAACTGACAAACCCAGGTCTCATTTATAGTCAGTACTGAATAATAAAATGTTAGCCAAACAGTACTAGGCTGGGGGAAGGTGGAAATGAGGGTGATATGAAAAGAAAAGGAAATCATTCCAGGATGCCACTCCTCACCACAACTTAGTGAACTCTGCTGAAAGCAGGTGCATAATACAGGAATAGGTCAGAATTAGTCTTAAATTGCTCCCTCTAAAGTTGAAGAATTGGTCAACTCTCATTAACTAGATGCAAATACGAAGAATCATCATAGGCAGCATTCTGGTTGCTGCAAGCAGTCTGTGGGATCAAACTTAACCAAAGACAATACTTGCAGGACAGGAGGATGCAAGAGAGTTGGAACAAAAACACGCTCAGAAGTTTTTTTTTGTAGTGGATTGACACAATACAGTGGTTCACTCGGTCAATTCAGAATAGTAAGGATTCAATGATGTTGGCATAGAGCCGAAGTTTTATGTTGGCTAGACCCTATAAGATGGAAGGAAACCTGGTTCTTATCTGTAACGAAATCCAACAATTTCATGGTCACTTTTACCAACACCAGTTTTTTAGTTCCAACTTTCAAATTCTCCAAATGCCATGGTGAGAATCATTTATTCCACCAGGCTCTGGATTACTTGTCCAGTAAAATAACCATCGGACTATTAGTGCCCTTGCGAAATGTACTAAGCTGCATCTTTATTTTCCAAAAGGCTACATTTCAATTAAATGTTAAAGCTTTTCTTCAAAATATAAGTAAAGAACAAAACACAAATCAATCCAGTACCTGCCATAATTTTGTATTTTAAATGTTACATTTTGTACCTTACTTGTATTGGAATATCACAATAATAAAGTTGCTCCATCATGATACAAATAAAATCATTAATTAATTAAATGTCTGTAATTGGATATGTGGTTGTGAAATGAAGTGAATAGAAAATTAAAATCCTAAGTAATGGATTAAAATCCTAAGTAAGTGATTACCTACAAAATGACATAGTTCTTTGTAAAGGCTAAGTATTAATCAATGGACAACAATATATAGCTTTTTTAAATATATAAAAGGCAAGACCAGACAAGAATAGGGTTTGGACCACTGGAAAATGAAACTGGAGAATAGTAATGAAGGACAAAGAATGGCAGAGGAACTTTATTGTACTTTATATCAATGGTACTTTATTGTACTTTATATCAATCTTCAACATGGAATACACCAGTAACATACCAGAATTTCAAGGGAGTCAGGGCAGAGATAAATGTAGTGGCCATAGGTAAGGAGGTGGTGCTAGGGAAGCTGATAGGTCTGAAGGTGGATAAATCACCCAAACCGGATGGACTACACTCAGTTCTGAAGGCGATAACCGAGGAGATGATGTAGGCATTGGTGGTGATCTTTCAGGAATCACTGGAGTTGGGAAGGTCCTAGAGGACTGGAAAAAGGTAATATTAAACCTCTGTTTAAGATGGGAGGACAGCAGAAGATGGGAAATTATAAGCCAGTTAGCTTGACCTCAGTCATGGATAAGATCTTGGAGTCCACTATTAAGGATAATATTAAGGATAAAATTGCAGAGTATTTGGACATGCATGGTAAAATAGGGCTCAGTCGGCATAGTTTCATCACAGCGAGGTCATGTCCGACAAATCTGTTACAATTCTTGGAGGAGATAACGAAGAAATTAGACAAAGGAAAGACAGTGGACGTGACTGATTTTGATTTCCAGAAAGCCTTTGACAAGGTGCTTTACAGGAAGCTGCTAAAATATCTAAGAGCCAATGGTATGAGAGGCAAGGTATTGGCATGGATAGAAGACTGGCTGACAGACAGAAGGCAAGAGTGGGGACAAGGGGATCCTTTTCAAGGTGACAACCAGTGACTTATGACGTTCCACAGTGGTCTGTGTTGGGACCACAACTTTTTACTATATACATTAATGATCTGGAAAATGGAACTGAGGGCATGGTTACTAAATTTGCAGATAATACGAGGGACAGATAGTGTTAAGAAGGTGAGGAGCTGCAGAATGACTTGGACAGGCGAGGAAAGTGGACATAGATGTGGCAGATGGAATACAACGGAGGAAGTGTGAGGTTATGCACTTTGGTAGGAAGAATAGAGGCATACACTATTTCATAAATGGGCAAAGACTTTGGAAATCTGAAGCACAAAGGGACTTGGGAATCCTGGTTGAGGACTCTCTAAGGTTAACACATAGGTTCAGTTGGCAGTTAGGAAGACAAATCAATGTTAGCATTCATTTCTAAAAGACTAGAGTACAAGGGCAGGGATTTACTTTCGAGACTGTATAAGGCTCTGGTCAGATCTCATTTAGAATATTGCAAGCAGTTTTGGGCCCCATACCCAAGGAAGGATGTGCTGGTCTTGGAGGGAGTTCACAATAATAATCCCACGAATGAGGAGAGATTGAAGAGGCTGAGTCTATACTTGGAGTTTAGATGTATTAAGGGCCGAGATAGAATGGATGTGGGGAGAATATTTCCACTAGTGGGAGAGACTTGAAGGCACAACCTCAGAGTGAAAGGATGCTCATTTAATGCTGAGATGAGAAGGAATTTCTTCAGCTAAAGGATGATGAATCTGTGGAACTCACTGCTATAGAGGGCTGTGGAGGTCAGGTCATTGACTGTCTTTAAGGCATTGATATATAGTTTCTTGATTAATAAGGGCTTCAAGGATTATGGGGAGAAGGCAGGAGAATGGGGATGAGAACCATATCAGCCATGGCAGAGCAGTATTGATGAGCTGAATGGCCTAATTCTGCTCCTATATTTTATGGTTTTATCCCTGCAATTAGTGTATGTTTAGAAAGGATGGCTGGCCATTGCAAACTTAATAATGCAGAAAGACTAAATTTGCAAATCGTCAAATAAATGGCAAAAACACAAACGATATATTGTTGTCCATTAATTAATACTTAGCCTTTATGAAGAATTATATTATAGAACATTGGAAAGTGCTTCTGCAGGTTAATCACTTATCCATTATTTAGAAAGGATTTTAATTTTCTATTCACTTCATTGCACAACACATATCCAATTGCAGACATTTTAATTAATTAAAAGGTTTTATTTATATCATACTGCAACCAACCACACTGGAAAGTAGAAGCACTAAACAATTGTTGTCACCAACTGCAATGAACAAGTTTAAAACAAATTATTTAGATTTAGAATGGTTGAAATTGTGAAAAAAGCAAATTAAGAAAAGTGGGAAACAAAGAAGTGTTGAGTGTTGCAGGAAGGGAACAGATGGGAGGATGCATAATCTTTTCAAGGAGAGGTGAGATAATTAGAAGGATAGATATTTTCAAATACAAAGCATGCAAGTTTGCCTACTCTATTTTCGTGCCCTGTTAAGCGGTTGCCACTTCAATAATAATGTTTTAAGTAGTAGAAAATGCAATTTCAGAAACATCTTGTTAACCACGTAAAAACGGGTCTCAAGATTCAACAGCAGCAGAAAGTACTTGTCACTATTCTTAGCTTACCGAGTAGGTCTCTCCCACTGTGTTGTTCGTGTGATGTGGTTTAAATATTGTATCCGACCAGAGGCAGTTCTTCGTTCTTCCCAACTAGTCAACCGAAACAAATAGAGTAGTAAGTGACATTTCCTGGAAACAGGGGTAGGAATGTGTCCAAAACTAATATAGGAAACAATTCAATACTAAGAAATGGTTATCAAGAAATACTTCCCAAAACTTGGTTACAAACTCATTAGTTGCCAGAATGTAGCCTGTTCAGGTGGAGTGATTATAAATCATTTGTTATAAATCATATTATTTTGAGACAGAACTATGTAGATTCAAGCCTCTTTCCAAGAGGAACATGTAATCTATGCTAGCTAGTGCAGTATTGAAATGGAAGTGCATGGTCAGAGACAAATTTTAGAGGATCGAACTTCAAAACATAGATTGTGCTGGCATAAATTACCCCTTACAGCAATTCAAAGAACAGAGATATCCAACACCAGAAGGATAATCTGACCATACTGAGTCAACTTGAAGTCTCAGTGGTACAAGCAAAATTTGAACCACTATTTTCATTTGTAGTTCAAAGCCACAGATAAAATTTAGATGCATCTTCCCTTAGTACACCTCATATTAGGAATAACAACAGTTCTTGATGATTTAGTTTGGAACTCATGCCACTAAAACAAGAGCATTAAGAACAATCCTTGGCAAATAACAAAGCACACAAAATTTGAAAAACAAATCCGGCAAGTAAGAAATATAACCAAAAAGGTAGAATCAAGTTGCCTGTGCTTTAAAAGCTGGATTGCCAGGGTTCAAAAATCTAATCTGGATATTGCTTAAATAAGGAATATTGAAGATTAGGCTAGGAAAGTCCTCTGAATCAGAAGTATTGATCTAGAGGTATTCTGAAACTGAGCAAGGTAAAAGTGATATGTAAAAGGAATGAAATGACGATATCTTTCCTTTAGATAACAATCCAGATAAGGACTTGTGCATTTTTGTTTTACATGTAGGAAGCTGCTTACTTCCTTCACATAATTTGTTTTAAAATTAATCCCACACTGTCAAGTTCCATTTAGCTTCAAAGCTTCTACATTTCCTTAGTACAACGATGAAGCAGATGCATTCCAGTGACGTCAGTGAAAAGGATCTTTTGGAGTCTGTCTGCTTCTTATCATTAGTGGCAGTCTCCTTTCAGGTCATTCATGCTGGTGTTTTGTTTAGGTCCAAGAAAAACAAATTGTAAATTGAAAATTTGCTTTCTTCGTTAAAACATTACGGATACATCTAACTGGAAGTATTTACCATTTAAAGAATCTAATTCTATGCTCTATAAGTTCTTACGGACTATAAAGAACTTGGATTGTTTTAATTGGACTGTGGAGGATGAGGGGGGAGGGCCTGATAGAGGTTTACAAGATGATGACAGGATTGAATAGAGTGGAAAGTCCAAGTCCTTTTTCCCCCCCAAGGTTGAAGGTCAAATACTCAGAGCATAGGATGAAAGTGAGAGGGAGAAAGTTTAAGAGTGATGTAAGATACAAATATTTCAGAGGACGGTGAATTCCTGGAATACGTTGCTAGAGATGGTAGTGGAAGCAAATTCAACGATCATGAAGCACCTGGATAGATACATATGAGTGGACAGGAAATAGGGTTATATGAACCACATAGAGGCAAGAAAATGTTAGATTAGGAAGGCATCTGTGTCGGCACAGACTTCCTGGGCCAAAGGGCCTGTTCCTGCGCTGTACTGTTCTTTGTTTTTACAGTTAAACTTTAAAATTTTTAGTTGAACATATTCACAGATAATTAAATTTCCATTTTATTCAATTCAATTCAAATTCCCAGTATTTAAACTCACTTGATCTACACACTGTTATAGTTTCTGTCAATCTCATTAGGTTATTATGCCTTTCTAAAATCAGAATAAGGGGATGCCCAATAATGGGAGTCATGTTATCAAGTTAAGTCAAGAAATAAATTAGTATGCAAGTTATGTTTGATAAAGATGCCATCTGATACATTATATTCATTACTACATCGGCTAAATGATACCCACCAGAGTATCTAGTGATGCTCAGAAACAATACATGAATTCTACATATGTTAACACGTCAGCAATGTGGGAAATTTGAATTCTAACTAAAAGTCTACCTGGAATTCTATGCTGCTAGGCAAAAGTTAAGGATCTATACTGTCTGTGGATAAGCTAAGTCTTCAAAGTAACAAAAACTTTATTGAAGCATGAAACTGGAACTAACATCAGCTGTGGGTTCGAAATCAAATTTGAAGCAAAATGCACCAATGTCGATACTTTCTCTACACAAATGCAAAACAACAAACCCATCATCTTCAGTGCCAGTAGCAAACTGTTGTTTTGTGTTGCGACACATTCCAAGCAAGCAAGGTGCCTTGGTAAACCAGTTCGGTGAGATATTTTTGTTGGCTTACAGACTGGGCAAGAGAAATGCTAATGTAATAATAATTATTATAAATTATTAAAATTGACAGGCAAATTTCTATTGCAACATAAATTGGAAGATTACAGGAACAAAGAACAAAACAGCACGGGAAACAGGTCCTACGGTCCAACGAGCCCACGCCGCCACCCCGATGTTCCCACCTCTACCCGCGATCCCTGTCCATGTTTATAGATCTATGGATTAAAATCCAAATTTGAGACAATTTAGGGAGAATTTGTTTTGCCAATTAGCCTAAGAGCACATCTTTGGGATGTGGGAGGAAACCGGAGCACCCGGAGAAACCCACGCAAGCACGGGGAGAATGCGCAAACTCCCACAGACACAGGCCCAAATCCATGTATCTGCACAGCACAGCGATAGTCACTGAGCTGTCGTGTTGCCTATCAAATGGTCCAGGTCAAGCATACACTAACGATGTGAAGCAGTAGGATACTCTCGAAAAAGGTCCAAGAGCAGTCCTCTCACGACCCATCGCGTGTATGCCCCTCGTTAGACAACAAGGAGGACCAAAGCACCTGTAGGATAAAAACAAGTACATCAATATCATCATCTATTTACAAACTTTCCAGCGACTCCCAAGGCTCATGATCCCTATTTTAAATCAGTTTTCTATACCCTCCATTCCCATTCTGTTCATGTGCCCATCTAAGTATTTCTTAAATAACTCCAGTGTACCTGCCTCCAGCACTTTACTTGGCAGCACATTCCATACCCCCACCACCCTCTGTGTGGAAAAACTCCCTCTGGCATCCAAATTATACCTTATCCCCCTCACCCTAAGCCTGTGACCCCTCGTGCTATTTGAGTCCATCCTAGGAATAAGCTTAACCTTGTTCACTCTATCTATCCCCTTCAAAATCTTGTACACTTCTATCAGATCTCCTCTAAGTCTATGTCTTTCTAAGGAAAACAGTCCCAATTTGCCTAATCTCTCCTCGTAACTCAGACCTTCCATACCAGGCAGCATCCTGGTAAACCTCCTCTGCACTCTCTCCAGAGTCTCCATGTCCTTCCGGTAGTAAAGCGACCAGAACTGAACGCAGTATTCCAAATGAGGTCTAACCGCCGTTTTATACAACTGCAACATTAAAGGCCAGTTCTTGTACTCTATACCCCTTCCTATAAAGGCTAGCATACTATATGCTTTCTTCACAATCTTCTCCACTTGCTCTGCCACCTTCAGAGATTTGTTCACCTGCACCCCCAGGTCCCTCTGCGTTTCTATACTCTTAATAGGTCTACCCTTTATCATATACCTCCCCTCTACATTCTTTCTCCCGAAATGCATCACCTCACATTTATCAGGATTGAATTCCATCTGCCATCTGCCTGCCCAAGCTACCAGCCTATCTATGTCCTGCTGCTTCGCCTGACAACGCTCCTCACTATCCGCAAATCCAGCCATCTTTGTATCGTCTGCAAACTTGCTGATCACTCCACTCACTCCCTCTTCCAAGTCATTTATATATATTACAAATAGAAGAGGTCCCAGTACCGAGCCCTGCGGTACACCACTAGTGACCGACCTCCAGCTAGAGAAACACCCTTCCACTATTACTCTCTGTCTCCTATTACCAAGCCAGTTACTTATCCATCTAGCTACCTGTCCTTGTATCCCATTTGCCTAGACCTTCTCAACTAACCTCCCATGAGGGACTTTGTCAAACACCTTAATAAAATCCAAATAGACAACATCAACGGCTCGCCCTTCGTCCACTGATTTCGTCACCTCCTCAAAAAATTCTACCAGATTTGTAAGGCATGACTTCCCCTTAACAAATCCATGCTGCGTATCCCTAATCAGATTGCAATGCTCTAAGTGCCTATGCATCCTATCTCTAAGAATCCCCTCCAACAGCTTTCCTACCACTGATGTCAAACTCACCAGCCTATAATTTCCAGGGTTATCCCTACTACATGGCTAAGATAAAATAAACCCAAAACAGAATGGAATTCCAATTGGAATTATGGTTAAGTTGGAGGGAAATTAATGTCTACGACACTGATCAGTGGTCTTGATTTATGATGCATGCACCAGATGAGGCAAGCGGAATTTCTCATTTACTCATTTATATCTGGTGGTGTGAACTAGAAGCAAGTGCAAAAAGCAAAAAATAGTCTTTGCAACAAATCACAAGCAGCTTCATTACAGTAAAATTTTGAAGTTGGTTAATAAGTTCATATCTCAAAGATTGTAGTATTAGATCCAAAGAATTCTTTGCAATTATTTCATTACATGAAAGTAAT
This sequence comes from Sphyrna mokarran, assembly GCA_024679065.1. Lineage (NCBI taxonomy): Eukaryota > Metazoa > Chordata > Chondrichthyes > Carcharhiniformes > Carcharhinidae > Sphyrna > Sphyrna mokarran. Next base: position 8,576,831 of record JAGIQG010000021.1, on the reverse strand, counting down.
ACTGAAATCATATGATTTGGGTGATATGTAAAATAGTTTCCAGATTTTTAAAGTATTGCAAGATTTTACTATTTTACAGGTTTCTCATGAAGTACAGTACATTTGGATGTAAATACATGTCCATGTTACTAAGCTTCAATCTTTCCAACATCAACAAGGAGAAATAAAAATATGTCAGACATTACCCAAAGCAGAAAAATAAAGGAAAGATTATGTCTGGGATACCATCTCACTCTTCTTGGCATACAAGTAGGAGCAGCCAATCGGAAATGTTTCGTACATAACAGAGAAACCCAATCAGCAAAAGAATATAAACAATGGATACAAAAGTAGACCGTTTGGCCCTTGAAGCCTCCTCTGCCACGAACTAACAGCAAGGTTGAACTTTCTCATCAATTCCTTTTTCCACCATGATCCCCAAATTCAGAATTAACTGTATCCAAAAATCTAGTAATCTTAATCTTAAATATATTCATCAACTGAGCATCCTTATCTAGTCAAGACTGGAAAAGTGGAGTTGATATAAATGTCCAGCTTACTGAGTGACGAATTGTACTTAATGAGCCCTACAGTCCTCTCCTGCACTTTTTTCTTACGTTCTGATCCTCTTTCCTTTGCTCTAGTCAGTGGAAAAACAGTCACTCAGTATTTACCCTATCGAGCACATTTTTGCAAAACATCAGTTTTGCACATTTCAGTGCAATCATACACTTCCACGAAATAGGATAGCATAAAGGACAGGGATACCATAAAGAAATTTAATTCCTAACATTCAAAAACAAAATCAGTTTCAATCTAAAGGACTGAATAAGGTCAAATTAATTCCCATATCTCACTGTGGCCCTGTGGACAAATACAAGGCTGACAAAGCTTCAGGTTAAATGACAAATGAAAGAAGAAAGGACAATACACCACAGGAAACAGGCTTTTCGGCCCTCCAAAAATACAAAATATGTCAGACATTACCTGAAGCAGAAAAATAAAGGAAATGACCTGTGCCGCTCACTGGTCCAACTTGACCATTCTTCTGTATCCCTCCATTCCAGTCTGCTCATGTGACTACCCAGATAAGTCTTAAATGATCCCAGCATGTCCACCTCTGCCACCCTGCTTGGCAGCACATTCCAGGCCCCCACGACCCTCTGTGTAAAATACGTCCCTCTGATATCTGAGTTAAACTTCACCTCCTTCACCTTTTGCACCAACCTGCCATGAGGGACATTGTCAAACACTTTACTAAAATCCATATAGTCAACATCCATAGTTCTATCCTCATCAACATTTTTGTCACCTCCTCAAAAAACTCCACCAAATCTGTGAGGCATAACCTCCCTTTTACAAAACCATGCTGTCTATCACTCATGAGATTATTCTGTTGCGCATACATCCTAAGAATCCGTTCCAACAATTTCCCTATCACAGATGTCAAGCTCATTAGCCTATAATTACCTGGGTTACCCTTACTACCTTTCTTAAATAATGGTACCACATTTGCTATCCTCCAATCTTCAGGGACCTCATCTGTGTCCAAGAAGAGAGAAAGACCTCTGTCAGAGGCCCAGCAATTTCATCTCATCTCCCTGAGCAGTCTAGAATAGATGCCATCAGGCCCTAGGGATTTGTCAGTTTTAATGTTCCCTAAAAAACCTAAGACTTTCTCTCTTCTAATGGAGATTTTCTCTAACGGGTCAACACTTCCCTCTGAGACACTTAAGAGTCAAGATGTCCCTCTCCTTTGTGAGCACTGATGCAAAGTATTCATTTAGGATCTTCCCTACTTCTGTGGATTCTGAGCATAATTCCCCTCCTTTGTCCCTGAGAGGTCCGATTATTTTCCCTGACAACTCTTATGTTCCTAACGAATGAATAAAATGCCTTAAGATCCTCCTTGATCCTGTCTGCCAAGAACATTTCTTGATCCCTTTTTGCCCCGTTTGAGTTCTTTCCTACTTTATCTGTATTCATCTAGTGTTCTGTCTGTTTTTAGTTGCCTGGAGCTAACATACATTTCTCTTTTCTTTTTTATCAGATCCTCAATTTCTTATCCACAGCTCTCGAATCCTACCTTTCCTATCCTTTCTTTTTACAGGCATATGCCTGTCCTCCAGCCCCATCAACTGCTCCTTAAAAGACTCCCACATGCCAGATGTAGATTTACCTTCAAACAGCCTCTCCCAATCAATGGCCACCAAATCCTGCCTAATCTGGCTATGGTTACCCTTCCCCAAATTCAGCACCCTACCTGTAGGACAACACTTATCCTTTTCCATTACTATCCTAAAGTTATCAGAATTGTGGTCACTATTTGCCTCATGTTACCTGACTGAAACTTTGACGACCTGACCAGGCTCGTTACCAAGTACTAGATCCAGCATAGCCCCTTCTCTAGTTGGGCTATCTACATATTGTTCCAAAGAACCTTCCTGTACGTATTTTACAAATTCCTCACCATTCAGACCCCCAGCCTTAGGCACTTTCCAGTCTTTACCACGGAAATTAAAGTCCCCCACTACCACAACCCTATTTTTTCTGCACTGATCCAGAATCTCCTTACATATCTGTTCCTCCACTTCCCGTGGGCTGTTGGATGGCCTGTAGTATAACCACAGCATAGTGACTGCACCCTTCCTATTTCTGAGCTCCACCCACAGTGATTCGTCACATGACCTCTCTAAACTGTCCACCTCTGCACTGCTGTAATATGCTCCTTAACTAATATTGCTACTCCCCTGCCTCTTTTAGCCCCTGCTCTATCTTGCCTAAAACACTTATACCCCAGAATATTCAGCTGCCAGTCCTGTCCTTTTTTTAACCAAGTCTCCGTCACCACAACCACATTCAAACATTGCATTAGCATTAAGGCCCTAAGTTTGTCTAACTTACCTATTATGCTCCTCACATTGAAGCGGATGCACTCTAGACCTCCAGGTCCACTGAGGTCAATCACCTCCAGAATGCTCTTCTTCTTAGCTAGCTCCTGGCCCCAAGCTCGTCCTCACCTCTGTGCTTACTGACCCCCTCCCCATTCCCTTCCACTTTTAAAGCTCCCCGCAGCTTTTAAAAAAATACAAATAGTTGTTTTGAATACCAGCATTCATTACTTTGCCCAGTGCTTCAAAACTATTGGTTTGTTTCACAACAGTGAGCAGAGTTCAAAACTTTCTGTGCACTGTAAACTGAAATCTTTCCCATCAATGCAAAATTAAAGCAAGACACTTGGAAACTTTTGCAGAATAATGACAAATTAAAGAAGGCCAAAGTAATGCTAGTGAAAGCATTCCTGTTTTAATAATAACTTAAATCCTAAGTCACAACATAGTTCTATTTTTATTATTTTTACAAACAGCCATCTATTTACCAAAGGCAGGTTACAATATTTTATGGTTGCTTCAATTTGTCAGCAAACTTCTCAAACACCCATATTACCAATCACTTCTTACCCGTCTGGCAAGTCATTATCAAACAAACGACTGCAATCCACCACAGGACCGCCACTGCCTATCCGATCTCTAGACTGAAGGCTTACTGTGAATAAATAAATAAGAATCCAGTTCAGTCACTTAATTTTTGTGAATTTTCTTCTTAAATTAGAAACACAAAAATAAATTAAATACACTCAGTAAATAACCACACTGTTTTCTCTTTTCTTCTGATTTCCTTATGTCAAATGCCATCCTTCAACAACGACAGAGGACAGGAATAGCCCTTTGAGCATGTTTTGACTTTCAACCAGGTTACGGCTAATTTGCACCTTAACTCCATTGTCTTGTCTTTGTTTCACATCCTTTCATATCCCAACCTAACAAAATCAATTCAATTCTTGGAAATTTCAACTAACCCAGGATCTATATCTTCTGAGGGAAAAGACAAAATGTTCCAGATTCCAAAACTCAGGTTTCTGATTTTGCTTCTAAATAGCCTGGCTCTAATTTTATTATACCCGTTTGTTTTGCATTCTCCTGGTAAGTGCTCTGTTCTCAGGTTTTACATCAATTTTAATTACCAAGTATTCTAGACTGATTTGTCTTCAAATATATTTTCGCTTGCACGAAATAATTTTTTTCTTTGTTTATTGAGAGATCCCTTTCACCAAGTGAAATCAAAAGATCATTGTATGGTGATCACACACTCAAATACCAACCCCTTAAGTCAACAACATAAGGCAGGAGAAAGCACAATAAGAATTATTCACTTAAGCTTATTCCAACACTTGCTTTTCTTGTTTCAGAAGAAAATGCTTTATACGTACCTACTATTTGCCCCCTTACTGTATCATTGTCATTAGGACTCAGTTTGCATAGATCCAGTCTCTGGTCTGTGGAAAATAGAAAATTTGAATTATCTACTTTCTCTTTAGAAATATTCAGCAGTTTCATGAGATTCAGACTAAAATTTAGCTTTTGGCAAAGTTAGTACACATTATGGTTGGCTACAGTAGACAATTTTTTAACAGATGGGAAGCTAATAAGCTGAACACGAGAAACAGGAACAGAGCACAACATACATCATTCAATGTCGTTGTTGATCTTCTACCTCAATTCACTTCCCATACTATCCTCATATCCTTAATTCCCTTAGTATCGAAAAATCTGTTTTAATCGTATTTGAGGATGTAAGCATACATAGCCCTCTGCAATGCTGAACTTTCAAGATTTGCAATCTTTTGAGTGAAAAGAAATCTCAGTCATAATGCCAACCTATTATTTTGAGGCTGTAAAGCCAAGTTCTAGACTTAATTCAGAGGAGAAACATCCTCCTAGCATCTATGCTGTCAAACCACTCAAGAATTTTATATATTTCATTTATAAATATAAATTTATATTTATTCATTCTTCTAATTGAAAATATGGTACAGATTGCAAGTGCTCAGATACAAAACCACACTTGATCACTGTACTGCATAGGATAAATTCAGTACTCTGTTTAAAATCCAAACCATTACTCCTGAATATAGGTCATTCATTATAGTCAACGAGAAATCTGTGATATCTTGTGCCATCTTGTCTTGAACACGTCCCTGAATTAAATGCCAACCATTTTTGAAAACTTTCTTGAATAAGATAGAACCATAGAATTCCTACAGGTCCATTCCCCCTGTATTCCCACAACCATACACATTCACTCCGTTCATTTCCTAATCTACACATCTTTGGATACCCAGGGGCAATTTAGCATGGCCAAGCAACATAACCCTCACATCTTTGAATTAAAATGCTTGAATTAAGATATTTAATTCAATGCAAAGTGCAAAAGAAATGGAATTAACCAATTGCTCTTTGAAAGAGCCAGCACAATGAATCAAATAGGCCATTGTCACAGCATGTACTGTGAATCTTTATGCATTTGATTAAGTTCAACATTCCATTAATCTGGACTAAAATTAAAATTTGATAGGCGAAGGCATTATAAACAAAAGGCAATATACCACAAAAGTGAATGAGTGAAAGGAGTACAAAAATTAAAAGAAACAGCTGGTTAACTTTTTGACAATAGACATTAGTTTGTTTCATTTACCTGATCACATCGGCATTGAACACTGATAATAAAGAAAAGACTTATATTCATTTAGTATCTTTCACAATCTCAGTACATTCCAAAATACTTTGACACTTTCGAAGTGTCGTTATTATTGTAATGCAGACAGTGGGACAAGTAATTTACATAAAGCAAGACCTCACAGCTAGAAATGTAATACCAATATCAGATTTTTTTGATGTTTTAACTGAAAGCCAAATATTGGAGAGAGCATCTTCTTATAAAATAGAATGTTTTACTTTCCAACTTTTGTCAGTATAGCACTCTCTCAGTAGTACACCAGAATGTCAGCCAAGAATCTGTGCGGCACCACTATTAAAGAAATTTGGCACATGTGCAACAACTTTCACCAACTTCTACAGATGCACCATTGAAAACGTTTTTTTTGGTTCTATCACAGCTTGGTATGACTCCTGCTCTGTCCAAGACTGCAAAAAACCATAAAGGATTTTGAATGCTCAAACCATCACTCAAACCAGCTTCCCATCCATCAACATGGTCTACGCTTCCTATTGTCTTGGAAAAGCAGCCAGCATAATCAAGGACCCCACACACCCCTGACGTACTCTTTTCCACTTTCTCCTATCCGTAAAATGATACAAAGATCTGCAGTCACGTACCAACTGACTCAAAAACAGCTTCCTCCCAGCTGCCATCAGACTTCTGATTGACCTACCTTGCATCAAATTGATATTTCTCTACATCCTAGCTAGGACTATAACACTACATTCTGCACTTTCTCCTTTGCTTCCCTATGTGTTGTATGTTTGTCTGAACAGCGCACAAGAAACAATACTGTTCACTATGTAACAATACATGACAATAATTAAAAACCAAATCAAATTGAATACACAACCTACTGGGGTGAGTGTGTTCTCCACTAAGCCATGATTGATACTTAATATTAAGAATTTAGTATTAAGCATTTTGTGATCTCTATCAGCAGCTAATTTAACTTCATACAACAACTCCTTTGAACTTCAGTGCTTATGACAGATGCTGAACTACAATTAAAGACACTGACTAAGTGATTTCACAAGCTGTTATTGAAAATCCGAATCTTCTGTTGAATGAAAACTACAATGCAATACATTGAGGAGGAAAACATGGGGGAAGAAAGAGATCTTAAAAGGGAGAAGAGGGGGAGAGAGAGAGAGAAATACATCACAGAATCATGATGGAATATATGAAGCAACATTATGCAGGAATAATGGGAGAGGACGAAAAAATAAGTCACAGAAAGGACCATTCCCTCTCCTCCCCAGTGAGTAACTCAGAATACTGCTTTGAACAACGGGTGCTCTTAAATGCAAAACTGCTCCTGCTCCTTGCAATTAAAATCAATCCTTTTGACAAGTTCTTCACAAATATTTGGCAATAATGCTAGATCATCAATCTCTCAATCTAAGTAAAAAAAAGAGGGAAGAACAAGCACAGAGTAAATTTCCTGGGTATGGCACCACACTCATATTAATGTTTTGGAATTCTGAAGAAATAAATGGAAGAAGGGAGTAGAAGTGCACAGATTAATCAATCTAAAATCAATTTTCAATGTTAACAATATGAATCCATCCAAATCTCCCCTACCTCCTTTAGTCTTACTAGACTACGCAGCCTCAACAGGAGGTAAAAACCTCTGGCAATCAACAACAGCAACTTACCAACTAATCCTTCCTCTGGGGAGGTTGTTAGATGCCATTTGACACTATCACAGGAGAATTTGGCAAGGATTGAATCCATTTCCTTCCATTCATTCTTGCTGGACATTAGCATTCAAATAATGTACTTGCTTAAAAGATTTCAAATTTCAATTGGTCAGAACAAATTTAAGCTAACGAGCTAATGGGCCAGAGAAACAAATAGTTGACATTATTCATGCTTCTTGCAATGTTTTGCAAGGATGACATTCAGGTCAATGTTTGTGTGAATACAGGATTTTACATAAGCAGAAAATCAGTTTGCCATTGCTCTTTGGTATGATCATGGCTTTCCAATTAAAACATTTGAAAAGATGACATTGATAAAGATATAAAAATAAATATGACTTGGATCACAATCAGATTTGTTCTTAAGCTTAAACCGTTTATACTCACAACCGGTATCTTTAAGGCGATTGATGGTGTTGGAAAGGAGTCGCACACAACCAAGGAAACCTGCACCCTGTTTTTTGTGAATTTTCTTGTGATTCCAAACACTGATGGTTATAGAATCTGATCTCCCAATATATCTGGAAATGATACAATAAGTATTAGAATTAGATGAACCATTCATGTAACATTCTACTTGTTAAACTGTTTTGCTAACAATCAAGTTAACTTCCAGAGGAAAAGCGAACAAATGATTCCAATTACTACTTGCAATTTTCTTCAATTTTTGGTTTTCCTACACTACAAGCTACCCAAATCACAGATAATGTGGCCCCAACCCTTGACAGGAACATATATAGCGTAGCAAGCCAGAAAAAACTTCAATCGAACCGCCTCTACAACACTCTCAGACTGTGCATTCCAATATCTAATGATTTGCTATGGGAAAAAAAATTTCCTCACATCCTTTTTGCTTCTTTACCTAATTACTTTAAATATACAGGCATGAGAGCAAGATTGTTCTTCAAAAACAGCACTTCAGGCCTGTCTGCCTTCTTCTACAACCCAGGATTCCAATGTGGTTGAATTGTATCTGAACCATCTCGTGCACCTCTGCCCCCACCCTTCTCTTTCCCCCAGAACTATGACAGGTTTTCTGTCACTCTCACTTTTCATCCAACTAGCTTCTACATTCAAAAGGTCATCTTCTATCATTTCTGCCAACTCCAACATAACGCCACCACAAAACACATCTTTCCCTCAACCTGAGTCAGAAGAGTTTAGGATACTTTGGGACTAAAAACATTAATATATTTAAGAAAAACAATTTAGAATGAATATCATATAGAAAAAGTACAAATTACCTGGAGTTACAAAGGTATAGTTTGCATAAAAGTACATATGACCACTATTAGAAAAAATGTGTATTTTCTGAAAACATGTTGTATTCTGTATTAAAGGCATACACCTTGACTAATAACACTCTAGGGCATGATAGAATACAACTGAGCGAGAAGAACTACATTTCTTGAAAACAATTCAGCTACTGAGAACTCTCATCAACGTGGCTTTAGAAAAAGCAAGTTTCACAGATAGTAGAAAGAGTAGAATAATTCAATTTTTCCAATCAAGGGTTGCTAAAGTAGACAATGAGAAAAGAACTTTTGAACTCTATGGATCTATGTATTTGGTTTGCTGGGACACTGTGGGAAAAGAACTTTCAAACTCTATGAACTTGCATATTCTCATGCTGCCAGAGAATAAAATTTATTAACGAAAGTAAATAATTCATACTAACATGATTGGCTCATGTCTGGCTAGAATAAGCAAGATGTAGAGATGCCGGCATTGGACTGGGGTGAACACAGTAAGAAGTCTGACAACTCCAGGTTTAAGTCCAACCAAGTTATTTGATAGTAAACTCACACAAGCTTTCGAGGCTCTGCTCTTCATCAGGTGAATGAGGTGTTCTGGTCTCAAACAAACAGCACAGACTGTTTGCAGATTACTGATTAGAATGCGAATCTTTACACCCAACCTGCTATTCAAGTCTTAAAGTGGTCGACGACGTGTGTGGACGGAGCATGAGCACAGGTTAGAGATGTGTATTGTCTCCAGACAGCACAGTAAGTGAGCTGCCTGGAGACAATACACATCTCTTTTAGCTGTGCTCAGTGCTCCGTCCACACACATTGTCGACCACTTTAAGACTTGAATAGCAGGTTAGGTGTAAAGATTCGCATTCTAATCAGTAGTCTGCAAACAGTCTGTGCTGTTCTATGTGCTGTTTGAGACCAGAACACCTCATTCACCTGACGAAGAGCAGAGCCTCGAAAGCTTGTGTGAGTTTACTATCAAATAAATCGGTTGGACTTGAACCTGATGTTGTCAGACTTCTTACTAGGATAAGCAAAACAGGGGTGCAAATGATTTTTGAAAAATTATAAGGTACTACTGGTAACAATACAATTTAGAATAGTCTGCACTCTGAACATACTCTCTTCCACCTTCTTCTGTCAGAAAAAAGATACAGAAGTCTGAGATCACGTACCAACTGACTCAAAAACATCTTCTCTGCTGCCATCAGACTTTTGAATGGACCTACTTTGTATTAAGTTGATCTTTCTTTACACTTTAGTTATGACTATATGCTACATTGTACACCTTCTCCTTTCATTCTCCCCAAAAGCTTTGTCTATATAATGTCTATAAACATGTAAGAAACAATATATTTAACAATAATAACTCATACCAAATCAAAAGATAGTCCAGTGAATCTGATTTGCATTCCTCTCATAACCAATATGTTCTTTCTACACAGTATTCAAAATTGTACATGGTATACTGAATGTGGTTCAGTTAAGTCTTTCCTTGCTGTTTATGAAAATGCTGAGAAGTGCAGAAGAACTCCATCTTGCCCAACAACCTGAATTTTTGTCGGCAATTTACCCGCCTCGTTTGAGTTTTCTCATCACATTTTGCTGCGGCAAAATATGGTGCCCAAAAGACCCTTCTTTCTGACCATGACGGACAATGTTCATGGATCATAGCCATGTCTAATTGTCCCATACCCTCAGCTGACATTGAGACATGTGCACCATCTGAAAGGATACATTATCTCTAATTGGATAGCAGTTAGAAACAAAAGCTCCATGTGGTTTTCCTCTCCATCTCACAAGAGTACTAAGGACAGTTGCCACACTGAAATCAATTAAGAACACATTAGCAATCAAATCTGGGCTTATTTAAATACACTCGGACGAGTGCCTAGTTCGAGTCTTTACGTCGCTCGTCGACGTTTTTGTCAACCTCTAGCGAAACCCCAGTCAGGGCTCACTTGATCTTGATTGAGGTACGTGTGTTGGAGTCACCGCTAAGATGTTACTAGCTAGAGAACGTGAGTTGGGTTCACAGCTAAGGTGTTATAGCTAGGTCGTGTTGTCATCCCAGGTGTGTATGGGCTTACTGGTGAGCCAATTTTGTTGGTCCTTGGTGCTCGGGTCTCTGTCCCGCATGCATGAGGGTGCCAATTTAGAGGAAAATCAGGCCGAATTAAGGGGGTTCATTTCATTGACACTTTAGTTTCGCCAATCAGCCTGTTATAGCACGTTTTTGGCCATGTGGGAGGAAACCGGAGTGCCCGGGGAAAACCCACGCAAGCACAGGGAGAATGTGCAAACTCCCACAGACATTGACCTTGGCCGGTAATCCGCCCTTGATCTCCGTAACTGCCCAGCCGACAGTGCTAGTCACCGGGCTGACGTGCTGCCCAAAGTCAGTCCATGTCAGCTCACACTACCGGCAGTGAAGTTCTGGATCACTCTCAGATCTCCACCCAAGAACCATCCATGCACCACCCGCCGAATGCATGCCCCTTGTCATAGACAAGGTGGACTGTGACACCTGTAGGTGTAATAGGTGTTATTATACATATTTACACATCACACGCTGTACAGTATATACAAACACACAGTCCGACAAACACCAAGGAGTCCTCCATATTGACATATGGGCTCTGCAGAGGGCAGTTTGCCATGATGTCTGACAAGTGGCCAGCTTGTCCTCCGGTCGTGATCGCCTCTCACCTGTCGTTGAAGATCCCCAATATCTCCAACGTGAGTGACAAGGTGAGCCTTGAAATTTGTTGGGCGAATGAACGGAATCTCTTTATTCCCAGGAAGGCCATGAGGCTGTTATTCTTTTCCAACCATTTGCCCCTGGCGCCAACAACAAATCCAAAGTATTTGGGGTTCGGGCATCCTGTCAATTCCTCAATTTCTGGTCCCAGATGTTGGTACTTCTGGCACTTTTCCTGCCACGCCTTCTCCAGACTGTCATAGTTGTCTTCAAACCGGACTGTCACATCCACCACCGCTACCTGCTGATCCTTTTCCCTCTTGAAGACGATGTCCGGCTTCCAGAGGCTGCCGTCCTTGGCAATAAGCCTTGGCTCCAGGTAGGATGTCCAGCCGTATTTTCCGACATACTTACGCAGTTGGTCCAGGATCTTATTATGGCGTTTGATCCGGCAGTTTTTCACAAATGGGCAAAAGCCTGAAATGTGACCGAGTGTTTCAAGACCTGTCTCACACCTTCGGCAGGTCTTTGTGGCAGAGGGGTTCCCTCTTGACAGGGTCACCCTCGTCGGGTATAGGTTGCACCGGAGTAGCATGTTATTTACCAGGCGATGGGACTTCAGCTGGTATGCAGCCTTCATCCAACTGTTTGAAATTCTGTCATCGTGGTAGTAGTGAACTCCCACTCCTTGTGATGTGAGCTGTCTCCACTTGTGGAATTCCCATTCCCTCCACCCAGCATACCTATTCAGTGGTTTGCTGGGTCCTGTCTCCTCGGCCGCCAGTGTCGGCAGTGCGGCTCTGATCATGGCTGTTTCGTCATTGCCACCGTCTTCCCTTGTTGGCATGAAGTCTTCAATGTCCCTCAGAGCCTTGAGGGATCTCAGATCTTCGATGTTTCTGCCAACGTCCTGTTCACAGAACTGGAATGAGGCACGAATGACTTGATCTGTGGAGGCAGACAGTGCTTCCCATTTTCGGATCACCGCAGATGGTATCTGGATCTCGAGCTTAGGAATGCCCAGACCTCCATTTCACACCTGCGAATAGAGGATGCCATCTGTTGTATGAGGTGGAAGGTGCAGGAACTGCTTGACAGCATTGCGTATTAATTGGTCCAGTTTTACCAGCGTGTTTTGTGACGCTTCAGTTAGGATCAGGTGATAGTACAGCCTCGGTATGACATGGACAGTTAGCAGCTCGACGCGTTGCCTTGGGCGAAGAGCTGCTGCTTGTAGACTGGAGATCCAAGTCTTCAGCCTGTCCTCCCATGCTCCTTCCTCCACACCAGCCCACGGGTCTATCCGGGCTCCCAGGTATTTCTCTGTCTCACCTGGTGGGATGTATGCGATCTCTTCCTTCTGAATCCTCCAGTTTTTGCATTGATTATATATAAAGGTCTTCCTCTTACAGGTGAAGTGGAATCCTTTGGTCTTGTTGATGTTGACAGTAAGACCAGTCATCTCGCAAAAAGACTGAAGAACCTTCAGGTTCCGTGCCATCCCGATGTGCGAGTCACTGAGCAGGGCAATGTCATCAGCGAACGCAAGGGCGGAGCAGTTGATTCTCACTCCATCTAGCATCATACTGACACCAGACTTAGCCGCTTCCAGACTGCACAGCAGCGGATCCAAAGCAATATTGAATAGTACCGGTGAGAGCAGGTCTCCCTGCTTGACACCCCTCTCGATCGTTATTGGGGTGGTTTTAGACTTGTCGCCTTCCACCACCGTTGTGTTGCCAGTGTAGAGATTCTGAATGAGCTCCACAAAGGCGTCTGGTAGTTTGACTCTCTGTAATGCTTTAATGAGTAGTTTGTGACCAACCGAGTCGAACGCTTTCGCCAAATCAACAAAGACGACTGCGAGGTCCTTGTGGTTTTTCTTAGCTCCCTTCATTATATTTTGCAACACTGCAATATTCTCGTTGCACCCGGGAGTAGCTGCCAAAAACCCTTTCTGCCTTGGGTTTATGTCGACTGTCTCACTCAGTCGTTTCGCCATGATCTTTGTAAATAGGCATTGGACCGATGGTAATTGGTCGCCAGTTGTCAATGTTTTTAAGGCGTTCCCTGTCCTCGCATTTTGGGATCAGGACTGTTCGACTGTGTTTCATACAGAGAGGGATCGTCTTTGAAGCCAACCACAAGGAGAAGAGACGAGGTATGCGGGTTTCGTAGGCCTCGTGTATCTTCCGGATGTCCTCCAATTTCTGCCCATCGGGTCCAGGCGCGCTATCCTCATTTATGCCCTTGATGGCCTGGGTAACCTCCTCTTCGGTGAGTGGCTTCATCAACTCACCGTTATCTGTATTCCCATTGTACGCTTGGAATTTATTGATATTTGCCTTACTGTTCTGACTGGAGAGTTTCTCCCGAAAGCTTGCCTCCAGTTCCTCAATTGTAAGTGGACATTTCATTTGTGTAGGCGCGCCCATGATCTGCCGGGCTAGTTGACGCCTATTGTTCTTGTAGAGCATCTGTGTTGCTCTAAAGATGGATTTCTGTTTTGCCCATCGTTTCTTTGCTCCACTATTAACCTCGTGCCGAGGCCCTCGGTTAACTTTCTTTCGTGCCTTCTCTTTCGGACCAGCCTTCTTTTGCCCTTTTTCATCACCTCTCATCAGAAGGTCAGTGATGCTCTCAATTAAACCCACTGCCAGGGTTAGATCTTCAGGGTCGTTCCTCGCAGTTAATAGCCTCTCGATTTGGCTGAGATTCTCCTCCACATCCCTATGCTTAGGGATATGTGCCATAGGCTGACTGATGGAACTTACCTGCGGTACCAGATCTCTGACATCTCCCTCTTCAGGCTCCTGTTCTCTCTCGGAGTCTGAGTTCTCAGCCACAACTGGGAGTGCGTTGTTTGCTGATTTGCGCGCATTTGCCAGCAGCCTGCGCTTTTCAGAGATTTGTCTGGCCGTTTTAGTTGTTAAAATGCTCCCAATCTCTTTATTGATGTACCGGGCACCAACAAATCTCTGTTCAAGCTCCACGAGGAGCGATTCCTCCTCCTCGGACCATACGCTCTTACTTCTACCTCGTTTGGCTGGGGGCTTAGGTAGTGCCTTTTCCGCACGTTTTTCATTGCGGAGGACCGGGTGACGGTGTCGCTCATGCTGGCTGAGTCCACTTTCTGTAGTGAAGGCCAATTCACATGCACTGCACTTGTATTGACCCACTGCCAGAGGCTTCACGCCCTGACATTTTGAGTAGTGGCAGGCAATTGAGTGGCACTCACCAGTCCTCCCGCACCGAGCACACTTAGTCACGATCTTTTTGGTCCTATGCACTTTCTTGAGATGTTCTCTGAAAGCCTCAACCGAGGAGAGTATGGATTTGCAAGGCTTGCAATACAACGCATCAGTAGGGTAATGGATCACCACCTCCTTAACCTCTGAGCAGTCCTCTGTAGGCGTTATTGTAACTGTCTCGATGAAGGTGCCTTCCACCTGAGCACCTCCATCGCTTGCGGTATTTTGGCTGTTATCATTATTTCCCAAGCCCTTATTCAGGGCTAAATATGCCTTGTTGTAGAAGGTACGGGAGCCTACCTCCACTTCCTCGGCTGGATGGGCCGTCCAGACCGGCTCCTCTACAACAGGTGTATCGTCATCACATACTGGAGTGACTGGGTCCTCAGGCCTGGGCCCCGAGTCTACCCTCCAATAGTGCCCGGTAAGTTGTTTCTGTCCCAAGAACAGCTCTTCCGTCTGGGTCGAGACTGATCTTGCCACTAACTCATCAAAGTTAGTCAGTACGTAACCAAACTTTTGCAACTGTTCACAGAGAGCGGTTACAGCCTCGTCTGTGGGGTTGTTGTTTGTCCGGTTCACAATCCAACCGGAAACCTGCCTTCCTGGCAGCCATTCACTTTTTTGCGCCGATCCGTCTGCAGCCGGATCACCCATGGCGTGGTTTTGTTTCCACTCAAGTCGCGGAAACTGGTCGTTTAGCCCTTGATCAAAAGCGATCAAGGTTACCGGCGGGGCCAACGAGGAGGCAGCACCAACGTCTGTGATGGTCAAAGCACGCAAATATCGATCACAGCCGATAACTATGCCGGATCACTCCCCAGTGGGAGTGCACCGCAAAGTGAAGAGTCATAGTTTATATACTTACTACGCCCAGTAAAGGCATGTCGCTCCCCATAATTTTTAAAACATGAACTGTAATCAGTGTGGAATCTTCTGCAACTATCTTTTCTTTTAAAAGTGCACATTAAAGTGCTGCAAAAGATGGCTGAAAGTCAGTTGACTTTATGGACTCAAATTATCACCAAACTCTGTCTCAAACAGACACATCCCAGATTAAGAAGTGTCACAACAGATCTCCTGAAATCATCCAAAAAATGTTGTCCGACTTGAATGTGTCATTCCATAACCATGATGGTGATTGTCTCAAACCCCGAGTGAATGGTTGCAAGCAATAGTCCAGGTTGTGGCTAAGCCATCCAAGCACATTGTCATATTTAGAAAAAAAGGATCGAGAAAAACCACCTGTGTAAGGCATCCATGTTGGTTTTCCTTTTAATCTTTTGAGTACTATCTGCAAGACACATCAGCAGCACCATAGAAAGCAACAATATCTATGCCTTAAGACTTAGCCTCTGAACCTGTTCCTTTTAAAGTCCATCCATATAACAAACTGACCCCCTGGTAATAGTTAAGATAGGTAAAGTTGCTGTAGTCCCAGATGACCATAGGTTGGTGATGGTGATTTAACCTGAGGATATCATGCCTCAGGTGAGGGACAATGTTGAGAAGGCACACTTTCATGTATAACCTCAGCCAGTATAGAAATTGAACCTGCACTTTTAGTGTTGCTCTGTATTATGAACCAGCTGTCCAGCCAACTGAGCTGAATAAATGCTGAGGGTTTTAACAGACGTGTACATCTATTGCAGGGTCTTACCTTACATAGAAGGCGGTCACTGTGCTTGTGCCAGCTTTTTGAAAGAGCTATTCAATTAGTCTTATTCCCTAATCTTGTTGCTGTCCCCATGGCCCTGCAAATTATTCCCCAAAGGATATTTCCAATTCCTGTTTGAAAAGTATATTAAATATTTACAGTTTACACTTAGTTAAATATGTACAACTTGACTGAAAGTCAAGAACTTCCCATATAATTTTGTCAGATGCAAACGTAGTAATAGGGAGCTACAAATATCATTCAAAGTTTCCGATGTCAAACAATCAAATGCCTGGAATTACACTCAAAATTAGCTCACTTACAGCTATGACTGGACGGAATGTCCTTACCACTGACACTGAAGACAGCTGCTCAGGATCTGTGATGTGGATTTTCCCTTTCCTGACATGACTTCTCACATCAAGTCAAGGGGATCTCCAGAATTCCAGCATAGTGATGTAATCCATCAGGGTAAGCAATCAATCACATTGAAGTATTCTCAGACAGCAAAACAGGAAGTGATAAAATTGCATCCCTTCACTTTTAATTTCAGACTTTACATATAACAAAATAAATGATTGGGTCATAGATATGGGATTCAGTTAGAAGCTAAAATATCAAATAAACTTTATTTTGCTAAAAATGTGGAACTTAGAATAATAGAGAAATATAACATTCAACAAATAAAAACTCTCCGCAAGGGCTAGTGAAGCAGTTTAACAGTAATTATGAACTTAACATGCTATTAAAAACTACTTTGTACCTCATTCAACAAAATGTAACTTTATCAGGGGTTTATAGAGCGAGACCAAAAGGGAGAATGTGAAAATTGTCAGTTCAATAATTTCCAACAGAATTCATTCTGAACAAGTGCAGAATCATGAAAAGGAATTGTGTGTTTAGCTGGACACATCACTTTCAGAGAAGTAATAATTACAAATACTGGCACTTTGCCATTATTACAATCACAAAATAACCAGTCCTCTGGAGACTCAATGGCTTATTTCAAACAAAAATAAAGCTACTTGAGATGTATGCTCTGAACGTTATCAGAAACATTACATGAATAACTTTTATTTTTTAAAAATGCACATTTTGCGAAAAATGCAAAATGCAATCAATCCTTCCAGGAACTCTTCCTTTCAGGGTCTTAACAGTTAACTTTACATATCAATAGAAAAATCCCTGCAGTAACCAAATTTTTCATTTGGCAACCCATTCACAATAAATAGCATTGGAGTTGAACACAGTACAAATAAAACTCATGTACAAGCATCGTACAGTTCCAAAATTGGAATTATTTGCAGAATAAACACAAAACGTCCTTCATCACTTTTGCTTTTGAGGCATTTATTTTTAATTATTGTTTAAATGAGCAAAACCACTGAATCAATTCAGATAAGACAGAAAGGCATGTTAGTAGGATGGTGACAAAGGCATTTGGGACACCTGCCTTTATTAATCGACACAGTTATTCATTAATTCAAGGGACAATGGTGTCGCTGGCTGGGCCAGCATTTATTGCCGATCCCTAGTTGTCCTTCAATGGAATATCTCGCTCAGACCGTTTCAGAGGGCGGTTTAGAGTCAATCACATTGCTGTGGCTCTGAGTCACATGAAGGTCAGATCGGAAAATCAGTGATCTCTTCAGCCAGTGTACATGTAAACGTTGGATGAAAAATTAATGGACCAAATGCCTTCCTTCTGTGCTGTAGGTTCTACGATCAATGAAAAAGCAGTATTTTTCTTTAAATCAGCTATATATTTTATTCATTCCTGGAATGGTATTTGTTCTTGAGATGTGGGCGTCACCAGCTGGGCCAGCCTTTATTGCCCATTCTGGAGAGCATTTAAAAATCAACTACATTGCTGTGGATCTGGAGTCACATGTAGGCCAAACTAGGTAGGCAGCAAATGTCTTTTCAATGGCTTGAACATTTATCTCAAACATCATTTCTTGAAGCTGTCTCAAATTGGTTGCTATTTGATTCCGGGGTAGGGTAGTAATGCAGGAACAATTATGGGCACCTGAAAATGACCCCCTTCCCCCCTAAAAAAACTTATATTGGCTGAACGATGCAACACCAGGAATTAAGCCCACGAGAGTGAAAAGAATTTCAATTTTTTTGTAAAATACGTAAAAAGGTGGGTATTCCTATTCATAAAAATTAGCCAATATTCTGCATGTGAACTATCGGCACTATTACTGATTTCTCTTCAATTTTATCAGATTTTAATTTCTGCCCTCTCTCTGCATACATTTGGGGTTTGTGTCAACATTGTGAATAATGCTGTCATTGTAGCAGAACTTCATGTCTTCAGCATTTAGGAACAGATAAAAATTCAATTGAATGAACTCTCCCTTCCTAACTCTGAACAGTGAGATAAACTATCAGTTAATGAAACATTACAGCAAGTTTCTCTTCCTCCACCACAATTTTAAAAGGTAATAGATTTCCAGGAAACATCAGTTAAACGTTCACGTAATTTTGTATATTCTACTTTTTACCTAGTGCACTTTCTGCAATGAAAAATTAAAGGTAGAGATTTACACAAAACTATCATATGTTTAATTATTGAGATTATGTCAATAATATTAGCACATGAAATGTTCAACATTTTCATCTGAAACAATTAAAAAATCTGAACAGTAAGGTGGGCTGTTCTAACATTGAGATAAACAAAGATCAGGGCCATCTGGTGCCCTGATGGCACCATTCTACTGTGAATGATACAGCATAGAAACAACCATTTCGCCCATCATGCTCTTTGGTAGAACTATCCAATTAATCCCACCCTCTGTTTATTCCCATTAATTTTATAATTTATTTTCTCCATACGTATTTATGCCATTTCATTTTAAATTTTACTATTAAATCTGTCCCCAGCATTTTTTTGGGCAACTTCCAGATCATGCCAACTGTGACTGATCGCACGTCACTTCTGGTCTTTAGCTGATTGGAAATAGTTTGTCTGTACTTACTTTATCAGAGTCATTCAAGACTTGAACACTCCAATCATATCTCCCCTTAATCCTAACTTGGAATTATATTCTTTCAGTGTCGCTGGATCAAAATCTGCTGTAGATAGCACACTTCCTGCACATGTAGTTGTGGGTTTGTGCAGGGTTGGCTTATTGGGTTACATACAGTGTGAGTAAATGGGAAGGGGGATGATCCTTCATAACCTCTTGCAATTGTCCAATGTCAGTCCTTCCACCACTGCTGGCCGCGTCTTCATCTGACTTGGTCCTAAACTTAGAAATTTAACTCAAATTCTTCATCTCGCTGTTTCAATATGAAGGTCCACAAAACAAACCACTTTTTTAATCTTTCAATAGCTCCTTATCTGTTTCAATGTCAGATTTTGTTTACTGATAATCCCACGAAGTACCTGGGAATATTTTACTGTGTTAAATATTCATATTTTAAATGTTCTGGTTACACAGGATTTGGGAACCATACAAAGCCTCAGAGCGCAAAATAACAAAAGGTGATTCGGAATTTGTTAACGTATTATATTTTTTCTCTGTGCATCCAACTACAATCAAGAAAGTATTGAGGTATTCCACTTGCCCTTAATTTCACTGAATTCGGGAGTGGCTGGCTGAGGCTCCTGCAGTCAGTGACCACTTCGGCAAAGTGTACATGTAAACGTTGGATGAAAAATGAATAGGCCTCTCCTGATGTCTTATATAAGATCATAAGAGATAGGAACAGAAGTAGGCCATTCAATCCAGAGTCTGATTCACAGCCGACTAATATTCGCCAAGTTCATACAAGAGTACATGAATCTTCAAAGGTACTCTAAATTACTCAAAACTCTGGTTGCATATTTTATAAATTTTGGTTTGGCAGCACGTGTGATGGAATCGAAAATCAAACTGTGATTTTGTTGGGAGAGAAGAATTCATCATTAGAAAACCAGGTTCGAGCAAAATCCACAATGTCAAATTTGTTTCTACAATAAGAAGGTGAGGATCCAAAAAGGATATCAAAAGAGACTGCAAAGAGGGATGAAGCCTCCAAAATTTGCCAAAGAGGAACACAGAAATTGGAAGGGCACAGAAAGGGAAATGAGGCAGGTAAACGGACTATTGGAATGCACCATGGTAAGTACACCAAATAATTCTAGGCTGCTGAGAGGGAACCTGTGAATAATTTAACAAGGGATTCAAGAGGAATTTAGCACAGAAATAGTGACGCTGATGAGTACAGACTACAAGGCCATAGAATATTTAATCATGGAGGATTAGGCAGACAGGGACAAACATTTGAATGACAAGGGACCAGGAAAGGGTAAGGAGGAGAATGAAGGAAATAGAGCTGCTGATGAGCACAACAGTAGTCATTAAATACAAGGTGGCAGCAGCAACTAGGTTGCATTAGCAACAATAGAAACTTAGTCTGGTGCACTGGAGCTTTCTATATCTTCAGAGAATCATGTTGAATACTAGCTGCATTAAAGCACAATATCATACAGTATGCTGTTTGGCATTAAAAAAAACACCTCGCCAGGTCTAGATTTCTAATGCTCAGTGGAAGTATATTCAGCATGGTAAAAGCACTTAAAGTTCAATATGTAGCTAGAATAAGTCATTAGCAATTACAGATTCAGCTGCAGCACATTCCAACATTATAATATGTTCTAAAATTTATTACCAATACCTGGGAATGCATCTGGTCATATTTCAGTCATGTTGTTGAAGTTTTTACTCCACTCGCAAACAGAAAGGACATTGTGTTTTCTTCAGGTATTCTCAGGTTTGATATAACTTGATCAGATGCCTTTTAAAAATTTCCTCTCTGCATTCTGCCAATATAAAATCAGAATCCCTACTGTGCAGGAGGTGGCCATTCAGTCTATTAAGCCTGCACCAATCTCACCCAAGCCTTATCTCTTTGATCCCACATATTTACCCTGCTAATCCTCCTGACATCTAAGGAACAATTTAGTGTGGTCAATCAACCTAACTCGCACATCTTCGGATTATGGGAGGAAACTGGAGCACTTGAAACCCCACACAGACCCAGGGAGAATGTGCAAATTCCATGTGAGATTGGATTTGAACCTGGGCCCTTGGTACTGTGAGGCAGCAGTGCCAACCACTGTGCTGCCCAATATGTCTGGGTCTAAATTATAGAAAAGCACACACAATGATAAAAATGTGACATTTTTCTGTGCCAATTTAAAGACCATTCTAAAACAGTCCGTGTCAAGCCAGAACGGAGTTACAGCTGCCAACCCATTTCCAATTGAATTTAAGAACAGAATTTCATCCAATAGTCTAGACTATTTTTGCTCAAATGGTGAAAATTATAATATTAACTTACAATTCATTTTAAACTTTTTTATAGCAGTTTGAGAACTCAGTGGCTAGCTTGACCATTTCAGAGGGCAGTTAAGAGCCAGAGTGCTGTGGGTCACAAGGAGGCTGGACCAGATAACCAATGTAGAATTGTTGATGAGTCTTCTTGAACCACTGCAGTCCCTGAGGTATAAATGCACTCAGTGCTGCTAGAGACAAAATTACAGGAATTTGATCTACTGACAGTGAAGGAGAACCAATATCTTTCCAGGTCAAGATGGTGAGTGATTTCGAGGAGAATCTGCTGATGGTGGCATTTTCAGCTATCTGCACAACAAATGCAAAGGGGAAGATTATGGTGGAGTGGTAATGTCACTGGGCTAGTAATCCAGGTGTCTGAACTAATATTCGTGATTTTGGTTTAAATCCTTTCACAACAATTGGCAGCATTTGAACTAAATTAATAAAATTTAAAATTTTTCTGTAATGGTGAGCATGAAACCATTGTTGGTTGTCAGAAACATTAAAAGAACCGTCTGGTTGGGAAGTGTGTAAATAGATGATAATATTGATGTACTTGTTTTTATCCTACAGATGCTTTGGTCCACCTTGTTGTCTAACAACGGCATACACACGATGGGTCATGAGAGGACTGCTCTTGGATTTTTTGAGAGTATCCTAGTGCTTCACGTCGTTAGTGTACGCTTGACCTGGACCATTTGATGGGCAACACGACAGCTCAGTGACTATCGCTGTGCTGTGCAGATACATGGACTTGGGCCTGTGTCTGTGGGAGTTTGCGCATTCTCCCTGTGCTTGCGTGGGTTTTCTCCGGGCACTCTGGTTTCCTCCCACATCCCAAAGATGTGCTCTTGGACTAATTGGCAAAACAAATTCTCCCTAAATTGTCTCAAATTTGGTTTTTAATCCATAGATCTATAAACATGGACAGGGATCACGGGTAGAGTGGGAACATCGGGGTGGCGGCGCGGGCTCGTTGGGCCAAAGGGCCTGTTTCCCGTGCTGTTTTGTTCTTAACCTCCTGGGAGGGACTTTGTCAAACGCCTTACTAAAATCCATGTAGACGACATCAACAGCTCGCCCTTCGTCCACCGTTTTCGTCACCTCCTCAAAAAACTCTACCAGATTTGTAAGGCACGACCTCCCCTTAACAAATCCATGCTGCGTATCCCTAATCAGATCGCAACGCTCTAAGTGCCTATACATCCTATCTCTAAGAATCCCCTCCAGCAGCTTCCCTACCACTGACGTCAAACTCACCAGCCTATAATTCCCAAGGTTATCCCTACTACCCTTTCTAAACAATGGTACAACGTTAGTTATTCTCCAGTCCTCTGGGACCTCATCTGTATCCAAAGAAGAGACAAAGATTTGCGTCAGAGGCCCAGCAATTTCACCTCGCACCTCCCTAAGCAACCTGGGATAAATGCCATCAGGCCCCGGAGATTTATCAGTTTTAATGCTACCTAGAAGCTCTAATACTTCCTCCCTCGGTACGGATATTTCCCTCAACTGGTCCACAGCTCCCTCAGAGATAGGAGCTGTCAATAAGCCCCTCTCCTTCGTGAATACCAATGCAAAGTATTCATTCAGGATCTCCACCATTCCCTCTGCCCCTAAGCACAGTTCCCCTCCTCTGACCCTAAGATGTCCGATTTTTCCTCTAACCACCCTTTTATTCTTAACATAGGAGTAAAAAGCCTTTGGATTTTCCTTAATCCTATCCGCCAAAATCATTTCATGCCCCCTTTTTGCCCTTCTAGCTCCCCGTTTGAGCTCCCTCCTACTCCCTCTATATTCCTCCAACGCTGTTTCCACTCCCAGCAGCTTTGACCTATCATACACCTCTCTTTTCTTCCTAACCAAGTCCTCAATATCCCTAGTAATCCACGGCTCTCTAATCCTACCTTTCCCATCTTTCCTCTTAGTTGGCACATATCTATCTTGCAATATTTTCAGTATTCCCTTGAAAAAGTCCCACATGCCTAGCATGGACTTACCCTCGAACAACCATTCCCAGTTTCCCTAAGTTCCTGCCTAATCTGACCGTAGTTAGCCTTCCCCCAATTCAGTACCCTGCCCCTAGGGCAACAAGCATCCTTTTCCATCTGTACCCTAAAGAAGACAGAATTGTGGTCACTGTTAGCCACATGTTCCCCTACTACAACATCAACCACCTGCCCTGGCTCATTACTCAGAACTAAATCCAACATAGCCCCTTCTCTAGTCAGGCTAGCCACATACTGCTCCAACGATCCTTCCAGTACACATTTTACAAATTCCTGCCCATCCAAACCCCCAGCTCTAGGTACTTTCCAATCCACCCTAGGAAGATTAAAATCTCCCACTATAACGACTCTGTTCTTTCTGCACCTATCCAAAATGTCTTTACATATGCCTTCTTCAACTACCTGCAGGCTGTTGGGTGGCCTATAATACACCCCTAGCATAGTAATCACCCCCTTTCTATTCCTCAACTCCACCCTCTGCTCCTAACTCCTTTGTACTGTCCTCCCTCTGCACCACTGTGATGCTCTTTACACTGAGGCTGTGCCCTTGGGTCCCAGTCTCTCCAACTAATGGAAACAAATTCTCCACCACTCCATCCTGATCCGTAAATTTCAACAAAATCCACTCTCATCCTTCTAAACTTCATTGAATATAACCAAGAGTTTTCAAATGCTCCTTATGTGTCATTCCCACGATCTTCAACCCCAAAGCCCATCCTATGTTTTAGTCAATTTATCGTGCTCCTTTTTCCCTCAGCCTCTGCATTAAGCATACCCCCATTCTGTGATTTCAATCTCCATCTGAACTCACTCTACCTTCCTCACTGATGCTACGAACTCTCATCCTCTTTAAACAATGAAATGCAAGTTACATAAAAGTGGACTGTTAGCTTTGATAAGTGTAAAAATAAAAAGATTAACAAACCCAAATGTAGATCCCTTACAGTTTAAAATGGGAGAATTTATAATAGAGAACAAGGAGATGAAAGAGCAATTAAGTTTGTACTTTAGTTGTGTCTTCATGGAAAAAGACAAATAACTTCCCAGAAATGCTAAGAAACCAAAGACCCAGTGAGGGAGGGAGATTGGAGGAAATCAGCATTACTAAAAGATATAGTTCTGAACGAGCAAGTCAGACTGTTAGTCCATATCTATTTTTCTCAAGTTATTAGAATCTGCTATTAAAGTTAGAGTAACTAAGCACCTTGACAAAAATGAATAAATCAGATGCAGCCAAAATGGATTTGTAAAGTCTAGGGCCATCTCTAACAAATGTTATGAACAGGGAGGAGAGATGAGTGGAAATCCTCAATTCCCTTTCCTACATCCAAACTCAGAGTAGTTTATTTTTGAAGAAATAGCTATGTGTGTGTCTAAACCTCCATTAGTGTGGTCAAAAGTATCTGCAGCAAACTTTCATGGGTTTAATGAAAGACGATTATTTATTCATGCACACACCCTGAAAGGACTAAAACTATCTCAGTCCATTCCACACTCAAAAAGATACAACTAAAGAAAATAGTGCACTCCTACTACAAGTATAAATCAAAAGGATAGTTAACAGTTCACGTGTCTTTGAGTCCAGTGAAGAAGGAAGTTTTAATCCATTCTTGAATTGTAGTTCCAATAAATTCAGATAGCTGAGGTTAGCTATCAGGATCAGTTAGCTATAACTGCAGGATCCCTTTGAAGAAAAGAATGTTCAGCATGTCATGAAATTGAAGTTTTATTTACTCGTGTCACAAGTAGGCTTACATTAACACTACAATGAAGTTACTGTGAAAATTCCTCATGGCTGTTTTCTCAGGAGGTCCAATTTCTTTATAAGTGAATTCTGAGCTTTGGAATCAAGTTGAGAAGCTTTTTAAAACTTTTGAGCCTCTCCATTCTTAAAAGGCAAAAAGGTAGCACAGCATTTCTCTGCGTCTTACTGTCTCATTTGTGTTATTGTACAGACAAACCCCAAGTCTCTTTTGAGTTTTAGAACATAAAAAGTTTTCAGCATTAGAAAGCCAGTGTTAACCATATGGCCCATGGTCATCGATACAAAATGGAAAATAGATGATGGTCTTTCACACTGAACTTGTGGATAACTGATCTAGTTCGCTTTCCTTTATTAATTCATAAATGTGGAGACAGAGTCTAGGTGTTCACTGACTGTTTTGGAGTAAGTTTTGAACATTGATAGGTATTACTTTCACAAAGGAGTGCTATGTCAGCATGTTCATTCAAGGACATATTGATTCAATTCAGAATTTTCCAAAAGTTTGATAGACTGTGTTAAAGTGGCAATGGTCACCTGACCCTCTTGGCAGACATCTTAACAGTTCATGTGTTCACTTTTAAATAAAGGCATTTCTGGAAGTTTCCATATGAGTACAGTCCATGTTTAAAGGCATGGATATGATATGCCTTTTTAACTGGGCATGACACTAACCAATTAGGGCACATGGATGGAGATTATTTACATGGATTTCCAAAAGGTTTACACACAAGACCATTAACAGGAATAGCATATAGAACTGTGGTAATCTTTTCACATAAATAGAGAGTTGATAGGGAGACAAGAGACAGAGATCAAGCATAATGGTCACATACTTTATCAACAGTATATGATAAGCGGTTCCACAAGGAGGGAAAGGGAATGAAGAAGCAGATTTACTGTTGTTCTGGTATACTTATGAAAGAAGGATCAGAGGCCGGATCTTTGGAATTTGAAAGTGGAGTTGCAAGTGACTTGGATAAAGTGTACATTTCAGGTCAGACATAGAAGCAAATGAAGAGAGATACAATAAATATTTGAAAATGACCATGTCTGTGTTCTTATATATGCAAATATCCACCCTAAACATGTTAAAGAAGCTATCCCCTAAGGACAAGCCCTCCTTATACACAGGATCTGCTCAGATGAGGAGGAACGCAGACACCTACAGATGCTGAAAGATGCCCTCATAAGACACGGTACGGCATTCATTGATTGACAGTTCTGAAGCGCCTCAGCAAAAAACTGCACTGACCTCCTTAGAAGATAAACATGGGACACGGTGGATAGAGTACCTTTCATTGTCCGGTACTTCCCCGGAGCAGACAGGCTACGACATCTTCTCTGGAGCCTTCAACACGTCACTGAAGAAGAGAAACATCTCGCCAAGGCCATCCCCACACCCACACAATCTCAAACAGATCGATATCTGCAGCAAACTACTCAAGCCTTCAGGAGAACAGTGACCATGACACCACACAATCCTGTCACAGCAAGACATGTCGGATCATTGACATGGATGCCAGCATCTCACATAAGACCATCCACCAGGTACATGGTACATACACTTACAACTTGGTCAATGTTGTCTACGTGACATGGTGCAGGAAAGGATGTCCCAAGGCATGGTACACTGGGGAGACCATGCAGATGCTACAACAATGGATGGATGAACGCCGCTCAACAATCACCAGGCAACACTTTCTACCTGTTGGGGAACACTTCAGCGGTCATGGGCATTCGGCCTCTGATCTTCATTCTCCAAGGTGGCCTTCACGACTCACAGCAACACAGAGTTGCTGAGCAGCAACTGATAAGCAAGTCCCACACGTGATGATAGCCTCAACCGGGATCTTGGGTTCATGTCACACTATCTGTAACCTCCATGACTTGCCTGGGCTTGCAAAATCTCATTAACCGCCCTGGCTGGAGACAATACACATCTCTTAACCCTCTCTCCACTACATTGTCTGTACCTTTAAGGCTTGATTACCTCTAAAGACTCGTATTCCAACCATTATTTTGTACATTGAGTTTGTGTCTTATATGTCCTGTTTGCAAACAGGACTCCCACTTACCCATTGAAGGAGCAGCGCTCCGAAAACTTATGGCTTGTGGTAGCAAATAAACCTATTGAATTTTAACCTGGTGCTGAGAGACTTCTTACTGTGTTCTTAAACTCATGGGTGTGGAGGCATCTCAAGAAGCACCAAAGATCAAAGAGTGGCCCTGAATAAAAGTTTACGTGAAGGAAGTGTGTGAGGGATTATAGTAAATTGAGAAAAGGGGCAAGAGCAAGCTAAATAAATGTTGAAATCATTAAGGATGGGAAGTCACAAAGCTGAGAGAAAGGAGGAGGAGGAGGAGAAGAGAAACTCAGCAGGGCTCAGGGCAGTAGTGAAAGATGATTTTAAAAGGAGATACAATGAAACTGGTGATTTTAATACACTTTATAATACCTGATCCATATTTTCCCAACCTTTTCTGTCACTAAAAATCAGATTGTTGCAACCATTTACTGGAATCAGATCCAACCATAGCTGCGTACATTCATTCAACATGTAATCCAATTAATTATTAAGACAAGAATTTCAATTCTTCACGATTCAAATAATGCCCAAATCAGGTTGAGGTATATTCCTTAAGGATATCCAATACACCTTAAAGAAGTCTTGCAATACATACTATAATATAATACATTTGTATTTGCATTAGTTGGCATTTACTTGTAGTCAAAGTAAACATGTTCTTGGAAGCAGAAGTCTTCTTACTTGGAGACAAAGCCATAAATGATATTGTTTCAAGTTTTCATTTTAAATACAACATAATTATATTTAAATGCAATACTGTTCCATGGTTAAGACATTGATTTAAATGTGCACAATACTCATGATTAACTAAATTCACGTTTATCTTTCAATGGCTAAACGCTGCAGTCTCAAGGGCTAAGCTGTGTTGTCTCTGAGGAGCCTCTTTCCCAAAGGTTACCAGAGGGCATTATCAGACCAAGGGAAATATACAATACTTGTCCCATGGAGGGAAAAAAAAACTTTGGCATCAGCTGTGTGATGTGTTCTCTTTGGACACACTCCAGAATGGTAACTATGAATATGTGGAAGTCCTGTTCCTTGTTAAGAGCAAAATACCTTAAAGAACCTGTTGGAATAAATCATAAAAACAAACAAAAACTGGGTAGGGCACCTGGCAAGCGTTTTAGTCCTGGGCTACTTTTAGCACAAGACAGAAATCACTCAAATAAAATTTCTTGTAACATTTTGTATATAAAGTAGGACACACACTATGGAAATCAATACAAAGTGCATGTAGTGCTACTGAGGCTTCAAACTGCTTGTCATAAACCTCTGATTTAAGGCATCGCTGAGTTTTGAACCAAACACTAGCCACAACTGTTACTTAAAAGTGAAACAGCCTTTACAATGAAATTATTTAACTTTTCTAACTGTTTTAGGAACAAATTCCTTCTATTTTCTCTTGACACCTAAAATCACTGTTAATATGCAGGCACTGCAATCAAGAGATTGGGTGCTAATTCAGTGCTGTCTGAGGATATCTGCAGTATGAAATCAGTGCTCTACAGAAGAGAAAGTCAGCATGGGAAATCAAATTCAAAATCCAACCACAGAATGGCACAGATATTCAAAGTGTCACTTTCACCTTCCACAAAATAACTATAAGGAGCATGTTTTGTGGTTACTTAATTTGCACTATGCTTGGTTGCTTACAAGATGTACTAATTGAGCCATCAAGCTAAGAAGAACAAAAACAGCACAGGAAACAGGCCCTTCGGCCCAACGAGCCCGTGCAGCCACCCCGACGTTCCCACCTCTACCCGCGATCCCTGTCCATGTTTATAGATCTATGGATTAAAAACCAATTTTGAGACAATTTAGGGAGGATTTGTTTTGCCAATTAGTCCAAGAGCACATCTTTGGGATGTGGGAGGAAACCGGAGCACCCAGAGAAAACCCACACAAACACGGGGAAAAATGCGCAAACTCCCACATACACAGGCCCAAATCCATGTATCTGCACAGCACAGCGATAGTCACTGAGCTTTCATGTTGCCCATCAAATGGTCCAGGTCAAGCGTACACTAACGATGTGAACCACTAGGATATTCTCGAAAAAGATCCAAGAGCAGTCCTCTCACGACCCATCGCGTGTATGCCCCTTGTTAGACAACAAGGCGGACCAAAGCACCTGTAGGATAAAAACAAGTACATCGATATCATCTATTTACACACTTCCCAGGGACTCCCAAGGCTCATGATCCCTATTTTAAATCAGTTTTCTACACCCCTCCATTCCCATTCTGTTCATGTGCTCATCTAAGTATCTCTTAAATAACTCCAGAGTACCTGCCTCCACCACTTCACTTGGCAGCGCATTCCATACCCCCACCACCTTCTGTGTGAAAAAACTCCCTCTAGCATCCAAATTATACCTTACCCCCTCACCCTAAGCCTGTGACCCCTCATGCTATTTGAGTCCATCCTAGGAAAAAGCTTAACCCTGTTTACTCTATCAATCCCCTTCAAAATCTTGTACACCTCTATCAGATCTCCTCTAAGTCTACGTCTTTCTAAGGAAACAGTCCCAATTTGCCTAATCTCTCCTCGTAACTCAGACCTTCCATACCAGGCAGCATCCTGGTAAACCTCCTCTGCACTCTCTCCACAGTCTCCACGTCCTTCCGGTAGTAAGGCAACCAGAACTGGACGCAGTATTCCAAATGAGGTCTAACCAACGTTTTATACAACTGCAACATTAAAGGCCAGCTCTTGTACTCTACACCCCTTCCTATAAAGGCTAACATACTATATGCTTTCTTCACAACCTTCTCCACTTGCTCTGCCACCTTCAGAGACTTGTTCACCAAGCAGCAGTTGCAGAATTCACAAGAAAGGACCCAAGTTCAATCTAGGATCCAAACCACCTGAGCATGTCACTCAGTTCAAGGGGCAATTAGGGATGAGCAACAAATGCTGATCCAACCAATGATGCTCACATTCCATGAAAGAACAAAGGTTATGAACAGTGCCAAACACAGAAAAAGAAACAAGTTTACCTGCCAGGGTTTAAGGCCAGGCTTCTGATGCTGGCTGCTTCCTGAAATCTGCATAGTAGAAAAGCAGGCAGGCCTCAGCGCAAGGCAAGTTAAACCAAGGCACATCTTTTTACAACGCCAGTTGTCATATTCAGCTAAGTATTTAAATATCCCAAAACTTGTTTAATTGTGCTAATTCCAGCTAGGTTTTACAGATTTTCAGTTTTAAAATGAGATATTCTGTGGTTTTCATTTTAAATCAAATTCTTTGAATGAACAGGCTGAATGAAACCAAGAGAAAAACCTCATAGTATTTAAGATTGCCCTGAGCTGTCAACTTCTGAAATGCTGTGGTCTTAGCCCACTGAACATTGCTGTGGATTCTGGAATGCTTTAACATTCCTGCTAATTTGCTTAGCAGGTATAAAACCAATTAAACTTATGAAAAAATGGGTAAGCATTGGGCAAACCGAAGACTGAGAGATTGTGGTCAATCATGGAGCAATTTGGGCAATCGAAAATTTAAACTTTCAAGCAAGTATCGGGGATGTGCTTATATTGGGTCTTCTGCCACGCACGTGTGTGGAGTTTGAGTTTGCATATTCTCCATATCTGTGTGGCTTTTTCCCAGGTACTCCAGTTTCCTCCCATACTCCAAAGATGTGCAGGTTAGGTTGAATAGCCATGCTAAATTGCCCCTCAGTGTCAGGGGGTCTAGCTAGGATAAATGCATAGGTTATGGGAATAGGACCAGGTAGAATGGTGGTCAGTGCATACTCGATGGGCTGAATGGCCTCTTTCAGAAAGGTAGGGATTCTATAATCTTTCAGGGTACGTTCAGTCTCCTACTGTCAAGCAACAGAAGATTTGGGACCAAGTTTTATGCCAAGTTAGCTGAGCAGAAGTACGACAAGTACCTTCAGTAACCTGTGTAATAGGGAGGGGAAATCATGCTTTTCATCATAAGCTGACAACCAAGTTTGTAAGTGCATGTGCACAATGGCAGGATCACCCTTAGCTGTGATGCATATCACAATAGAACATCCTGATATCAAAGAATCAGAAATTCCTAGGGATACTCACCAACAAACTTTTACATCAGAGTTAGCTAACGCCAAGACTTCACCAGCATTGAGCAATGATTTAATTCATATATTATGCTATTTGAAGAACTGACTTGAATGTTTTTAAAATAAAAAGTTAACACATTTCAGTACAATAAAAAAATTCACTCTAAAAATGAACAGGTATTTTCTTCCCATCCTTGTAATTTTTCTTTGCTCACTTTAACACAGCAGTTTTGTGGTGATGTCTGGCAAAATCATACTGACACGACAAGGACATTATTTTCTTTACTATTGTAGGTGGCAGGGAATTTGGCACTTGCTGCAAAGTATTAATCTTTGATTTAAATTTGAGCTAAAAGCACAGAACAGTAGGTAAAGTTATTCCTTTCACATAGCATGTCCACTTTATCTTGCCTAGATTGCCACGTTGGTGCAGTACTAACTGAGACCATTAACTTTCTACTTTTACTCCATTTGGGGTGAATACATATCCAATCCCTAGCTGCTGCTGTTAATCCTTATTGCAGGAATGTTCTCACACCTTTCGTAAAAATGTGCATGTTCTTTGTTTGACATTGAGCTTTCTTACATCATCATAAGCTTTCACTTTTCCACAGCCCATAACCCAGAAACAGGGCAGCAGGAATGAAAGGCTGCACTGTCGGAGTGGCCATCCTTCTGTTGTGGTGTCAAGTTAACGTTTCTATCCTGATTGTTGAAATAGGGCATTAAAGATTCTCAGGATTGTTTGAAGATACTGTAAAAGTCTTCACCATCACAGTCATTATGCAATTTCATTAAAAACAGACTATCATTCAAGTCAACATCATTTTTGGAATCTTAGAACATGTAAAAAAACTGGCACACGGTAATTGTGGTATTTCAAAGAAATTCACCTGCACATGGTTCCTAAGAGACAGGATATGCATGCAATGTTGTATTATTACCATGTGATCCATCTCACCTATTTAAAACGCTGGAATAGACACCCATTGCCAGTAAGCAAACTCCGTTTGTTGCATTGTAGAAAATGCTCTGCAGCTCTGATCAGGGAATTAACATCCCTTGGACTATTCAATCTCTTACAAGGATTCAACTTCCCAATCATGTATTTTTTCAGGAATTCATCAACGAAACATCAACTGCTTTTGGTTGGGAGCTGCTCCATGTTCCATTGCTATAGAGATAGAGATAGATGGGCAGGCTGGGGGATGGACAAGCAGGCAAAGGGGGAGGAGGAAGGTGCAGACATGGCTCTGATGTAGGGGCAATCTGCTTTAAAATGTTCGCTCTATTCACTCTCTGCAAATGCTGACAGACCTGCTGAGATTTTCTACCATTTTCTGTTTTTGTCTCAGATACCAGCATCCATAATATTTTCTTTTTATTATAGGCAGAGAGAGGAGTAGTTAGGGAGATAATTAAATAAATAAAAATGCGGTAAAGAGGGGTATAGCCTTTTTACATAAAAAATGGCAATTACCTGGAACTCACTGCACAAGGGCAGTAGAAGTACAAACAATGATTTCAAAAGGTACTTGAAGTAAATAATTTGAGGGTGTTACAGAATGAGCCAAACAGTTTTCAGCAACACATCTCTATTTTTACCAATAATCAAGCTTCAAATTCCATAATACTTTCACTAATTTGATGCTTTATCAACTACACTGAAATCAACATAAACTTTGATTCGAGATCATTCTGTCTTTATGATTCTCTGCCACCAAAAATGGTAAAATATTAAAATTATCAAGAATAAAGTAGTAGTCAATAAGCAGACCCAATAACCCAATCTCAAGAATTTGCAATATTCAAACTCCATATTATCCTCGCCATTCACAATATTTCCACAAGTAATTCTATCCAGAAACATAGAAAATAGGAGCAGGAGAAAGCCATTCAGCCCTTTGAACCTTCTCTGCGATTTATTATTATGGCTAGTCATCCAACTCAATAGCATGATCCCACCTCTACCCATATCATTTGATCCTCTTCGTCCCCAGGGCACATTTAAAGCTGTTCTTCACTTAACTGCTTACCACAATCACGGAGTTGGACACTATCCTGACCGACACTGGGCATTAGGCAGGGTACATCAGACAGGGTATCAGTCCATCACATGACAATTCACTTAATCTGCATGCCTCTGAATTGGAGAGCAAACTGGAGCACCCAGCAAAAATCTCATGTACGTGGAGAACATTCAAACTTCACACAGGCAGATAGATACCAGAGGCAGGAATTAAACTCTGGAGCTGAGAGACAGTAATGCTAACCACTGCATCACCCAGACTATTCTAAGGATTTGCATCTTCTGGTTACATCTGAAATACATTGTACAACGAATTCCAGATCATAGCTGCTAATTGTTGCTTATTTTCTTGTGAAAATTGCCTTGTTGCCCATCATAGATAATCATGTGGTTTTTCTTCCTTTGGAGAGGTTTGACAGACTATTGTAGCACAAGCAGTTTAATTTTGTGATTTTTGAAAATTAAGTTACAAGATGTAGGCATCATTGGCCAGGTCAGCATTTATTGCCCATGGAGTCCCATGGTATAAATAAGCCTACAATGCTGTGGGGTTTTTTTTTACTGCCTAAGGAGCCTTCTAAGTTCCTGTAGTGCACCTTGTACATGGTACACACAACTGTCACTGTTTATTGCTGGAGTGAGTAAGTGCGTGGAAGGACTGCCAATCAAATTGGTTGATTTTTCCTGCATAAATGTTGAGTTTGAGTGTTGTTGAAGCTGCATCCATTGAGGAAGAGGAGAATATTCCATAACACTTACAACTTGTGCCTTTTAATTGGTGAAAAGGCTTTGCGGAATAAAGTGGTGAGTTTTCGTAGGATTCCAAGCCTCTCACCTGCTCTTTTAGTCACAGTATTTATATGGTTGGTGCAGTTCAGTTTCTATTCAATGGAATCCCCATAATGTTAATAGTGGGTATTCAGCAACGGTAATGCTATTGAATGTCACGGGGCAATGGACAGATGCTCCCTTATTGGGGATGGTCACTTGTATGGTGTGAATATTGCCACTCATCAGCCCAAACCTGGATATTATCCAGGTCTTACTGAATTTGGACATGAAGGGTATCTGGGGAGTCACAAATGGTGAACATGGTTCACTAATGATTGTGCAATCACTTATGGCCTCATTATGAAAAAGGTCATTGAAGCAGCTGAAGGTAGTTGGGCAATGCTTAACTCCAAACAATCTGCAAATATGGTAACAGACTGACCATGGATTGCCAAAGTTACAATATCCAGGAACCTAAGACTGTTTGGCTACTTTTAGAAAGAGAACATACATTACTTTGATTTATTCTCTGAAACCCATCTTCCCCGATCCCATGAATTAATACAAACACCCTGAAGAATTGAACTACTATACAACACAATGACCTTCCCAAACCGAACTGGTTTCACATAATATTATTCTTCTTTAATAAGAAATCTTTCTTCTTATTTAATGTAGCTATAGCCATGCACAATTATGCAAATTTCTGCACTTACTTCTAAAGACACACCCCTAAAGAAAAATATGCACAATCTACGTTGATCAGTTAGGAACAGAGATGTTGCCATAATCTGTTTTAATCTTGAAAGAGGAATCAAATGAGCAAGTTGACTCCCTGCCAGCGAGACACCATCTGTCATCCATGGCATGTAAGCTATTTCCTGTTACACTACATGCATCATAGGTCAGTCGTAGTCTGCTTTTAGTTCAAAAACTTTTAGTATGGCAGACTGCAAATAGAGTTTTTGATGGATTTTGAGGGACACAAACAATACTGTGCATGTTTTCACAAGGCCACACTATGATTCGTAATGTAGGATGTGTTTTTTAAAAAATTCTCAAAATGATCAAAT
Organism: Sphyrna mokarran; assembly: GCA_024679065.1. Lineage (NCBI taxonomy): Eukaryota > Metazoa > Chordata > Chondrichthyes > Carcharhiniformes > Carcharhinidae > Sphyrna > Sphyrna mokarran. The sequence continues at coordinate 8,541,613 of JAGIQG010000021.1, read as the reverse complement.
CTAACAGCTTTACATTACATATTGAAAATAAAGATGTTCTTAAGCCACAAGTTCTTAAATCTTAATCGTGCAGTATTTCAACATACATTATGGCTATATTTCATCATTGGTGATTTTATACGTATCAAGGATAAATGCTGCAGAAGTACAGGAAAAACACTTGTAAAGTTGGTACTGTCACATTACTTCTCAGATACTATTTGCATCCTCGAGCAGCAAGACCTAGACAACAGGATAGGACTAATAAGTGCAAGTAACATCTTTTATAATTTTGGAGGCAAAGAACAAAGGTACAGCACAGGAAGGGTCTTCCAAGTCTGTGATGTTCTTTGATCATGATACTCGAATTAAACTAAAAAAAATCTGCTCTTAGGCAGTGTTCAATGCTCAAATTTGCATACATTTTCCTCCATTGCTGAGTTTAATGAATTGTAAATATTACATACTAATCCTCAATTGAAGAGATACAACATGTAGTACAAAATGAGGTACTGGTCACAGCAACGGTTAAGTACCCTGTCAAATTTTTAGCTGTAATCCTGAAAACTATCAGAACTACCAGCACCCAATGCAAGAAATTCCAGTACAGTTATAACACTGGCATCTGTCTAACAACAGACAATTGACCAGCTATGCCCTCCCTCACAAAAAGGCGGCAAAATCCAATCTGGCCAATTACAGCCTATCAGTCTGCACTCAGCCATTAGCAAATTAATGCAAATTGATGAAATAGGGCCAAACAGGACTTATTTACCAATAGTCTTGAATCACATTTAGGACCAAGTGGCTGTAGTTACTAAAGATCAATCATTTCAGCCCCAATTCTTCACAACAGAAACTCCTCAGGGCACTATCCTAGGCCTAATCACATTTAGCTGCTTCAGTAACCTTTGAGCCATCAAGAAATCAGTAGTACAAATGTTGAGACCATAAAACCATAAGACAAAGGAGCAAAATTAGTCCACTTGGCCCATCAAGTCTGCTCCACCATTCAATCATGGCTAATATTTTTCTCATCCCCATTCTCCAGCCTTTTCCCCAATAAGACCATCAGACATTTTGCTGATAATTGTATTGTATTCAGTATATTTACAACTCCTCAGATACTACTTGCACCTTCATGCAGCAAGACCTAGACAACAGGCTAGGACTAATAAGTACAAGTAACATCTGTACCTTTTATAATTTTGGAGATAAAGAACAAAGACACAGCACAGGAACAGCCCCTTTGGCCTTCCAAGTCTGTGACGTTCTTTGATCGTGATACTCTAATTAAACTAAAAAAAAAATCTGCTCTTACTCAGTGTGTATCCCTCCCTATTCATGTGCTAGCCCAATGCCTCTAAAACGTTGCTAACGTGCCTGCTTCCACCACCTCCTTAGCAACGTGTTCCAGGCACCCACTTTTCCATGTCAAAAACTTCCCCACACATGTCCCTTAAACTTTTCCCCTCTCACTTTGAGCTTATAATTGATACTTCCAGGTAGTTCAACAGCCTCTGACTGTCCACCTCTAAGCCTCTCAATTTTGTGGACCTCCATCAGGTCTGTGCTCAGACTCCATTTTTCCAGTGAAAACAATTCTAGTTTATTCAACCTCTCCTTACAGTCAAAATTCTCGAGACGAGGCAACATCCTGGTGAACATTCTTTGTGCTCTCTGCAAAGCTTCAATCTCCTTCCAGCAGTGTGGTGACCAGAACTACACGCAATGGTCCAAATGCAATCTAACCAAGGTTTTATATAGCTGCAATATGACTTCCCAACTCTGGTACTCAATGCCCCAGCTAATAAAGGAAAGTAGGTCATATTTTCTTAATCACCTTGGCCATCTGTGTTGCTGCTTTTAAGGAACTGCGGATTTACATATTCAGATTCCTCTGTATGTTAATGTTCCCAAAACTTCTGCCATTTACCACATAATTCACATCTAAATTTGATCCTGAAAAATGCATCACCTCGCATTTGTTTGAATTAAACTCCATCTGCCATTTCTGTGCCCAAATCTTCAATCTATATCCTGTTGCATTCTCTAACAATCCCCAGCATTATCAGCAACTCCATGAATTTTCCTATTATCTGCAAACTTACTGATCAGACCTCCTACATTTTCCTCCAGATAATTTATATAAACTACAAACAGAGGTCCCAGCACTGATCTCTGTGGAACACCACTGGCTACAGATCTCCATTTCGAAAAACACCCACTGCTACGATTCTTCAATAACCAAGTCTTCATAACTAAATCAGTTTTGTTTCCATCTAGCCAGCCCACCCAAATCCCATGTGATTTTACTTTTCCTACCAGTCTGCCAAGTGGGACCTTGTCAAGTGCCTTACTAAAAGCCATACAAACTACTTCCACAGCCCTTCCCTCATCATTGTAATCTTCTTCAAAAAACACAATCAAGTTGCTGAGGCGTTAACTCCCCTGTACAAAACAAATGTGCCTGTCACCATCTAATTCATTTTCTTCCAAATGTGCATTTATCCTGTCCTTCAATATCTTCTCCAAAAACTTCCCCACTGCTGACATCAGGCACACCAGCCTATAATTTGCTGAATTATACACTGGCTGTTCTCCAGTCCTCTGGAACCTCGCCTGTGGTCAAAGAGGATGTGAAAATATCTGTTAATGTCCCAGCTATTTCTTCCTTTGCCTCCCACAGTAATCTAGGGTAGATTCCATCTGGTCCCGGGTCCTTGTCTACCTTAATGCTATTCAGGACATTCTTGAATCATCATACAACTATCCCTGACCTCAATATCCATTGTGTCCTTCTCCTTGGTAAATACCGACACAAAGTACTCATCAAGAATTACACCCACTTCCTGTGGCTTCTCGCATAACTTCCCTCCATTGTCAAATGGGACTACTCTTTCTCTTGCTACACATTTGCTCCTAATATATGCATAAAAAGTCTTGGGATTCTCCTTGATCCTGTTTGCTAAAGATATTTCACGGCCATCAGGTTGCCCCTCAGCCTCTGGCTTCCCAGTGAAAACAATCTGAGTTTATTCAATCTCTACTTGCACCCAAAATCCTCCAGACTAGGCAACACCCTGGCAAACTTCTTTGCATCCTCTCCAAAGCATCCACATCCTTCTCGTAGTATGGCAACAAAATTGCATACAATATTCCAAATGCAGCTGAACTAAAGTTTTATACAGCTGTAACATAACTTGCCAACGTTTATACTCGACGCCCCAGTCGATGAAAACAAACATGCTGTATGCCTTCTTGAATACCGTTAGCACCTGTGTTGCCACTTTCAGGGATCTATACACCCAACTCCTAAAGGTTCTCCCATTGACTGCACAATTCATACCTGAATTTGATATTCCAAAATGCATCACTTTGCATTTGTACAGATTAAACGCTATTGGCCATTTCTCTGCCCAAATCTATAATCTTTATTGTGCTGCAGCCTTTGACAATCCTCATCACTGTCTGCAACACTGCCAATTTTTGCCTCATCTGCAAATTTAACAAGGCCACCTACATTTCCTCCAAGTCATACAAACAAAGGTCCCAGTCTTGATCCCTGTGGAACACAGGACAAGTTTTTTCCAGAGAGAGTGGTGAATGCCTAGAATGCGCTACTGGCAGTGGAAGCAGATTCTATAACATTCAAAAACATTCTATAACATTCAAGAGATAGCTGGATAGATAATGAATAGGTAGGGATTAGAGGGATATGGACCATGTAGGGGGAAAAAAAGAATATTAGAGAGGCATCTGTGTTGGCACAGATGTAGTGGTCAGAACTGCCTATTCTCGTACTGTACTGTTCTTCTTTGTTAAATCCTTAGTTACTAATCTCCATTCTGAAAAGCATGCTTTCTCTGTCTTCTATGATCCAAGCCAGTTCTGTAGTCAGCATACTGCAAATCCAATGACACTTGACCTTTTGTACCAGCTTGTCACAAAGAACCTTGTCAAATGCCTTTCTAGATATCTAGTTAGGAAGAAAAAAATGGTATATAAAAGGTTCAGAGAGCTAGTGGATGTTAGGGATCTAGAGGAGTATAAGGTGTGTAGAAGGGAACTTAAAAAGGAAATTAGGAGAGCCAGAAGGGGTCATGAGAAGGCCTTGGCAGGTAAGATTAAGGAGAATCCCAAGTCCTTCTACAAATACGTGAAAAGTAAAAGGTTGAGAAGAGAAGGGATAGGGTCTATAAAAGGTGAAAGGGGAAAAGTCTGCGTGAATCCGGAAGAAATGGCAGGAGGTGCTTAACGAGTACTTTGCCTCGGTATTCACGGTGGAAAGTGAACTGGGAGATTGCACTGCAGGTTTGCGGCATACGGAAAAGATTGAGTATGTGGATGTTAGGAAAGAGGATGTGTTAGACCTGTTAAATTCTAAGATAGACAAGTCGCCGGGACCGGATGGGATGTACCCCAGGTTATTGTGGGAGGTGAGGGAAGTGGTTGCAGAGCCTCTGGCGATGATCTTTGAGTCGTCCATGGAACTGGGAGAGGTTCCGGAGGATTGCGGATGTGGTTCCTATCTTTAAGAAAGGGAATAGGGATAGTCCAGGAAATTACCGACCGGTGAGTTTGACTTCAGTGGTTGGTAAGCTGATGGAGAGGCTTCTGAGGGATAAAATACATGAACATTTGGAGAAGTTTGGACTGATTATAAATAGTCAGCATGGTTTTGTCAAGGGCAGGTCATGCCTTACGAGCCTAGTTGAGTTCTTCGAAAATGTGACTGAACACATTGACGAAGGAAGGGCGGTGGACGTAGTGTACATGGACTTTAGTAAGGCGTTTGATAAGGTCCCACATGCAAGGCTTCTGGAGAAGGTGAGAGGGCATGGGATCCAAGGGGCTTTGGCCTCGTGGATCCAGAACTGGCTTGCCGGCAGAAGGCAGAGAGTGGTTGTGGATGGGTCTTGTTCTGCATGGAGGTCGGTAACCAGTGGAGTGCCCCAGGGATCTGTTCTGGGACCCCTGCTGTTTGTCATTTTCATAAATGACCTGGATGAGGAAGTGGAGGGATGGGTTGGCAAGTTCGCCGATGATACAAAGATCGGTGGTGTTGTGGATGGTCTGGAGGGATGCCAAAAGTTGCAGCGGGACATAGACAGGATGCAAGACTGGGCGGAGAAGTGGCAGATGGACTTCAACGCAGATAAATGTGTAGTGGTCCATTTTGGCAGGAATAATGGGATGAAGGAGTACAATATAAGGGGTAGGAGTCTTAGCTGTGTTGTAGAGCAGAAGGATCTCGGGGTCCGGGTCCATAGGACTCTTAAATCGGCCTCGCAGGTGGAGGAAGTGGTCAAGAAGGCGTACGGTGTACTGGCCTTCATTAATGGAGGAATAGAGTTTAGGAGTCAGGAGGTAATGATGCAGCTCTATAAGACTCTTGTCAGACCCCAGTTGGAGTATTGTGCGCAGTTCTGGTCGCCTCATTATAGGAAGGATGTAGAGGCTATTGAGAGGGTTCAGAGGAGATTTACAAGGATGCTGCCTGGATTGGGAGGCAGGCCTTATGAAGATAGGTTGAGGGAGCTGGGACTCTTCTCACTGGAGAGACGTAGGTTGAGAGGCGACCTGATAGAGGTTTATAAAATGTTGAGAGGAATAGATAGGGTGGACTCTCAGAGACTATTTCCCCGAGCTGAAATGGTCACTACGAGAGGACACAGATTTAAGGTGCAGGGAAGCAAATACAAAGGAGATGTCAGGGGTAGGTTTTTCACTCAGAGGGTGGTGAGTGAATGGAACCGACTGCCGTCGGAGGTTGTTGAGGCAAACTCACTGGGGTCTTTTAAAAGACTTCTGGATGATCATATGAAAAAGAATAGGATAGGGGGTTATAGATAGGTCTGTGGATTGGTAGATGTGATCAGCGCAACTCGTGGGCCGAAGGGCCTGTTTGTGCTGTATTGTTCTATGTAGACAGCATTTACTGCCTTTCCTTCATTAATCATTCTTGCCACCTCAAACAGACATTCAAACAAAATAACTGCAATTATTACAGGTGTAAATAATAATTCTCATAATGCTCAAACTGATATTCAGCCTTTTTCAAGATGCTCTGGGGCTGATTATAAAGCTTAATTTCTTCCAGGACATGAACCATCAGGTAAGTACACACGAACAGCACTGATTGTACTCTCACCACATGGCAATTTATGAAGACAGTTCATCATCATTTTCTCAAGTGTAATTAGTGCAAAAAGTGTTTGTCAAGGCACATGATGACTGCGTAGCCACCATGAAAATTATAAAAAAAAGCGAGACAAAAATCAAACTTTTTAGACTGCAATAACCTATGAAACCTTACTTTCATGAGAAAACATTTTCCCACTGTTTCTAAACATTTGACGTGGTTGATTATATTGTACTTTTCACTGCAGTAATAATCATTGAAATTTAATCAAATACTCACAGGTCATAATGCTGATTCCACTTTGGATCTAGGGTATTCTTTACTGTGTCTGTAGAATGGCACTGCCCTGACCCATCTACTACCACCTTTGCAAAAGGATCAGGGAGTCCTAAAGAGAAACAAAAACAATGGGACATTTGTTCAGTTATAATGTTATCTTTATTTTCTGCCTGAAAAGGATTACTATAAAAGATACAGTTGCATTTATTCTTAGAATGTTAAACACTGAAATGATATTTTAACAATACTATATACAAATCGCATAATTCTTTACAAAAGGTATTTTCAAAGAAAACATCTTCTTCCCTCATCCTCATTTCCAAAAGGCAGTGGTTATTGCTGCAATAATACCAAGTCAGAATACTGCTATTGATGTTACTGATTAAAACTTGCAGTTTTAAAGTTAGTTCTGTAACTAAAATGGTTTAGCTTATCAATTCATTCAGCACGGGCGCACACACACAGTACAGCACTATTGGCAAAGGTCTGGTAACTACTCAGGTGGGTAGCAAAGGAAATCCATCAAGTAGAAATTTCAGTAAAACATGAGACTATTAGTGTGCATTCATTAACTAACTAAATGCATAAGGAAACCAAAGCAGGTCCAGAACAAGGGAAGCAATAATGATGGGATAAAGAACAAGTTCAAAAGACAAATATGAGAAAATATCTACATACTACATTTCTCTTCAAAGTTTTATAATCCTATCATACTTTGACCTCCCCATGCCCTTCATCTTGAAACATCTACTTCCAAGAGCTGGTACTGTTAGGTCAGTCATTTCACTCCTAAGATGGGATTCAATCATTTTTTTCAAGAGTGAAAGGACCTTATTTTAAACCATTAATGCTATAATTAATGAAGCAATAGTCAGCGTTTTTAAACCAGTGCATTATGAGAGACAGTAAGTAACTAGATGTTGGTACTGTTCCAAGTTGCTTATTCTTCATGAAAACCATTAGGAAGGACTGGAGATGTGTAAATGACAACAAGATTAAAAAAAAATGAACAATCTGCGGTACCAAAGCAAAGAGACAGTAAGAACTATATCAAAAAATAGTTTTTGAAACGTATATAACAATTGCCCTTTTCTATCAATTAATACTGTACCAGTATCATGAAATTTGGGCCACATTTTTGCTATAGCTTTATTAGTACATTGTTCCAAGAGGTATAACATACAACTCACTTTCTCCAATAACAAACAGGGAAGTATTTCTTGGAATACTCTGGATATATTTAATTACAAAATTGAAGTATGTCAATTAATAAAGAGGAGCCAAGGAGAAAGTGTCATAGTAATTTAAGAAATAAAAATTAAGGTCAGAAAATGTTCAGGATACTTAGGAATGCATTGGCCAGAATATTTTACAGTAACTCACATCACTGACATAAGAAGTTAAAGTCAAACACAGCTCTGCAATACTAATCCTTTAGAAAAAAGCTTCCTCCAACTCAAATCTCCAAGAAATTTTTATTTTGTAAGCATTGGAAACAGGTTTCCCTCTTGTAAGACGATTTGTATCATGCTCAATTGTGTTAAGCATTGCCTAATGTGACTCTAACACCCCATTTCTGGCATTGTAGTCCCTATGTTATTTGCTGCAGAGAAAGACAGTGGGTTGAGAAGATGCACAATTCTCTGACCTGTTTTCTTTGGATCCTCTTCTTGCCCAGGGCTACTCACACAGCAAGTAAATGCCAAGCTTTCCCATTCCAACTACATTTCAGCCAAGTGAGACTGCTACATCTTGGACCAAATCACATATGCTTTTCACCTCAGTTGCTTTATTTTTCTCCATTTGAAATCCTAAGGTCTCCTTTAATTAAATGAAATTGCAAACCGCACTTGTCCTTTGATATCTAAATTGCAACATGATATATATTCTGGTCATCTTTACACATCTATATTTTGTGAGTAATACAAATTCTGAACAAAGAGAAATGATGCTGTTCAATGACCAAAGCCATTGGCCCACATGTTGATCAAGGTCATTTATCTTCTGCTCTACATAGTTCACTTTTATGAAGTAAAGGAGCGGGGAGTCAATATCACTTCATCCCACCCCCACACTCCAGATCTCAAAAATATACCAGAATGTCTTATTCTCTATTAATTTCTCATCTTTTTTCCTATTTGTGTAGGATTTATTTCTTAGCATTATCTCAGGATCTGCCTTCTCAATACTTGGATATCAATTCAATCATTAGAACTATAGCACAAAACAGGCCCTACAGCCCACAAGATGCGCCAAATATATTCCTACCTACTAGGCTTATCTATATCCCTCTATCTTACTAAGTCCCGTGTACTTATACAAAAGTCTCTTAAATGACCCTATCGAATCCTCCTCCACCACCACAGCCGGCAGCCGATTCCACACATCCACCATTCAGTGAAAAACCCCTGACATCTCCTCTGTACCTACTCCCCAGTACCTTAAACCTGTGTCCTCTTGTGGCAGCCATTTCAGCCCTGGGAAAAAGCCTCTGAGAATCCACCCAATCAATACCTCTCAATTTTTATACACCTCTATCAGGTCACCTCTCATGCTTCAACTCTCTAAAGAGAAAACGCCAAGAGAATTTACCAAGAAGTAAGACTTAAAGGGCAGATAGATGGCAAATGGAATTTAATCCGGATAAATGCGAGGTGATGCATTTTGGCCAGAAAAATGTAGCGGGGAGTTATAGGATAAAAGGTAAAACTATCCGGAGTATAGAGATGCAGAGAAACCTGGGGGCGCAGGTTCACAAGTCTCTAAAGGTGTCAGTACAGGTGGAGAATGTGTTAAAGAAAGCGTATGGTATGTTAGCCTTCATAGGAAGGGGTATAGAATACAAGAGTAGGAGTCTAATGTTGCAAGTGTATAGAACGTTGGTTAGGCCTCACTTGGAGTACTGCGTCCAGTTCTGGTCGCCGTACTACCGGAAGGATGTGGAGGCCCTGAAGAGAGTGCAGAGGAGATTTGCCAGGATGCTGCCTGGTATGGAAGGGCTGTCTTACAAGGAAAGATTGAACGCACTGGGGTTGTTTTCCCTTGAAAGACGTCGGCTGAGAGGGGATCTATTAGAGGTATATAAGATTATGAGAGGTATAGATAGAGTAAATGGTGGTAAGCTTTTCCCACCATTAGAAAAGGATAGAACGAGGGGTCACGGCCTTAGAGTGAGGGGGGCTATGTATAAGACGAATATTAGAGGGCAGTTTTTCATACAAAAGGTAGTGGGGGTGTGGAATGCACTACCGAGTAAGGTGGTGGGAGCAGGCATGCTAGGGTTGTTTGAGCATCTCTTGGACAGCCACATGAGCGGTCTGCAGATAGAGGGATATAGTAGGACCGTTTAAATATCCTATTTGTTTCCACAGGATGTTTGGTCCACCTTGTTAACCAACAAGGGTATGCATGCGGCAGGTCGTGCGAGAGCTGCTCTTGGATGCTGCTTCAGGAGTGGCCTAGTGCTTCACATCGTTAGTGTATGCTTAAACTGGACCATCTGATGGGCACCACGACAGCTCAGGGACTATCGCTGTTGCTGTGCAGACACATGGATTTGGGCCTGTGTCTGCGGGAGTTTGCGCGTTCTCCCCGTGGTTGCGTGGGTTTTCTCCGGGTGCTCCGGTTTCCTCCCACATCCCAAAAATGTGCTCTTAGGCTGACTGGGTAACAAATTGGTCCCTATATGTCATTAAGACATTAGGACGGCGGCGCGGGCTCGTCGGGTCGAATGGCCTGTTTCCGGTGCTGTGTTGTTCTTTGTAAAGACACCCAATGGTCCTCATGTACAATTATGGACACGAACATAACTCCATCAGGTTAAGGCAGCCCATTTAATTATGTGCCACTCTATCCATATCATTCAATCCAATTTATACATCACTCCTAATTCATTATATTTCTCAAGTCTACTGTGCCAATATATCTTTCCCTTTCCTATTCATTTTGTAGTGGCCTGAATTTTACTGTAAGTAGCAAAACAAGACTACTTGCTGCTGATCTCAAAGGAGGCTTTGCTGAGAGATCTTGCAATTTTTGTGGCAAGAACTCTAACAAGGTTGACTCATAATAGACTGTGGCATAGTTTCATGGGGCCTCCCAGCATGAGTAACAGTGACGTCATCAAATTGAGTAAACAACCAATCACATTATAAAGTGACAGCCAACATGACTCAGCCAACTAATAATCAAATCACATTTTTTTTTAAATACAGAGCACAGAATGTGGCATGGGATGAAGTTAAAACCTAAAATATGAAAAGACTGATTAGGAAAAAAAATTGCTTAGCAATAAAGAACAAAGAACAAAACAGCACAGGAAACAGGCCCTTCGGCCCAACAAGCCCATGCCACCACCCCGATGTTCCCACCTCTACCTGTGATCCCTGTCTATGTTTATAGATCTATGGGTTGAAAACCAAATTTGAGACAATTTAGGGAGGATTTGTTTTGCCAATTAGCCTAAGAGCACATCTTTGGGACGTGGGAGGGAACCGGAGCACCTGGGGAAACCTACGCAAGCACGGGGAGAATGTGCAAACTCCCACAGACACAGGCCCAAATCCACATATCTGCACAGCATAGCGATAGTTACTGAGCTGTCATGTTGCCCATCAAATGGTCCAGGTCAAGCGTACACTAACAACGTGAAGCACTAGGATACGCTCGAAAAAAATCCAAGAGCAGCCCTCTCACAACCCATCACGTGTATGCCCCTTGTTAGACAACAAGGTGGACCAAAGCACCTGTAGGATAAAAACAAGTACATCAATATCATCTATTTACACACTTCCCAGGGACTCCCAAGGCTCATGATCCCTATTTTAAATCAGTTTTCTATACCCTCCATTCCCATTCTGTTCATGCGCCCATCTAAATATTTCTTAAATAACTCCAGGGTGCCTGCCTCCACCACTTTTACTTGGCAGCTCATTCCATACCCCCACCACCCTTTGTGTGAAAAAACTCCCTCTAGCATCCAAATTATACCTTATTCCCCTCACCCTAAGCCCGTGACCCCTCGTGCTATTCGAGCCCATCCTAGGAAAAAGCTTAACCCTGTTTACTCTATCTATACCCCTCATAATAGTTATTACTCAAATTGTGATTATAAATTTGTACTTTACTAAGCAAATTTTTTAATGGAATGATGAGGGGGAAAAAGGGAAGATTTTGTTGATCACTGGCTCCAAAAGTGCATGGCTCAGGAACTTTGGCCAGAATTTTATTGGCACACCTACCCCAGAATCAGGGCTGGCAAGGCTCGCAGAATGGCTGCGGCAGAATCTTACAAGCCTCGGGCAGGTGAGGCAGAAAAATTCCAACTACAGGATATCCACCCTGATCTGTGTTTCTACTAAATCTTGAAGATGCAGTCAGATTCATGTTTAGCGTAAACATACTGACTGCTAAAAACCTGGTAAATTCTAGTTGTTAAGGCATGATTTTTCATTTATATGACACTTAGAAGTGCAACTGAGCTATGGAGAAAGGGGGATGCAGGGGAGAATTGGGGAGAAGGAACATCTGTGGAACAGCTAAAAGTTTAAAAGAAAAGAGAATTATTAACCATCAGGAAGTTATTCTATATTATTTAATTATGCAGTTGGGGAACATTTCTTCTCCTGTATGAGGACTTAATAGCTTACAAACCAGGCTATATTAGGATGTAAAATAAGCTGAAATATAAAAATAGGAAATACTTTGGAATTTTGGAATTTCATAAGAACAGATTGAAATGCCAAACATCTGAAAGACACTTTTTCACTTTATAGGTAGCAGCTCAAGTCATCCACCTGATTCTCATCAATATCACGATTCCTCCCCAGGACTCCATTCTTGACCTGTACCTCCTCTCCTGATGGTACAGGCTCTCTTTGTGGTGTGGGCTCTGCGTACACTGGTTTCTCTTTGCTGAGGCCCAGCCAACTGCTCCTAACAGTGACACTAATGGTGAGCATTAACTTTAACTTTTCTCTCTTCAAGAAGTCAACTCAACTGGTCACCAATATAGTTCATATTCCCATAGACCTCTATTAAAAACTGTTTTAAATATTAAGTTGGTAATATCTCTCAGTCACATGCAGGTTCAGCATAAAGACAGCAGAACTCAAGACAGAAGAGTCAACAGACTTGTCTCGTCAGGCTTTTCTTGCACATCTCCAAGCAAACACAGATGTCTGGAATAAGATCACTCGTACACCTTCCCTCAGCAATGGAATGATGTATCTTTATCTTGAAGAAGCAGGAGAGCAGGGGAACAAGATAAAGCGAATAAAAAGAGTTCTCGGTAGGGTGTTTGTTTTAAACAACAACCATTAGCAAACCTTTATCTGTTGAGCTAGATTTGCTATTCTTTTCACCACAGTATACTTATTAGTCAGCCTCAATGTTTCGTATCATTAATGTGTGTTTTTCTTGTAATTGGATGCAAAGAATCAAGCAGGTGATACTGAGCATGTTGAAGATCAGCAACAGTTGCCCATTGTCTCAATGTTGATCCCTCTCCCCCCACTCAATTCTCAGTGGCTTCGAAGGTCAAGTTATTAGTAGAGAGGGCATTTTTTTAAAATCAAAAAGGCCAACTACTTCTGTGATACTTGCACATCTCCATTTTTGCCTCAGCCCATCTTATTCACCCATCATTCCACGCTCATCATAGAAGTAAATGACTGTGGATGCTGGAATCTGAAACCAAGAAAGAAAATGCTGGGAAATCTCAGCAGGTCTGGCAACATCTATAAGAAAGAAAAGAGCTGACATTGAGTCCAGATGACTTTTAAAAGATCATCTAGATTCAAAACGTCAGCTCTTTATCCTTTCAGATGCTGCCAGACCTGCTGGGATTTTCCAGCATTTTCCTTTTTGGACTCCGTACTCAGCATGTTTAGTGTCATATATGAACAGTGCAAAAAATTAAATAAACTAGAAGATTTAATTGAACATAAAAGATTATTTATATTATATATTCTTGCATTCAAGTCATAGAATTCCCACAACGCACTGCAGCTTCTCTCCAACAGAGCATCTTACCCAGACCCAATCCACATAACTCCACGCATTTAGCCCACTAATCCCTCTAATCTAAACACCTTGGGACATTCAGCACGGCCAATCCACCTAACTGGCACGTCTTTGGACCCTCAATGATTTCACTCTTCCCCATTTCTGTAGCTTCACCTAACCCCACAAACTTCCAAAAATTTTGGGATCCTGCAACTGACCTCTTATGCACCCACTATTGGCAGCCATGCCTTCAGCTACCTCGATCTTAAATTCTGAAATTCTCTCTTCTGTACTAACATTTCCTTTTTGAAAGTCTAAATTATGTCCGAGTACACTCCTGTGATGCACTATGGAACTTTTACCACATTGTAGATGCTTTATAAAAAAAAAAACAAATCCACCGTCAAAATATGTTCGTCTTCAATCATTTGGTTCCAATTCTTTTTGCTAATAAAGATTATAGAAATTAAGAACTTCGGTCCTAGCCACATTGTCATGCAGGAGCAGTGCAAACAACCAAATAAACTAGAAGAATATTTTATTGGTCTTAAAAGAGCATTTTACACAAATAATGGAAATCCTTTATATATTTCACACACCAAGTGAAATATTTTTAAAAGTAATGTGTTTGTCCTTTATGTATTAAAATGCAAAAACCTTAGTGTGTAACATTGGCTTTAACTTAACTATTGTAGAACTTGAAGTTTTGTACTGAATGATGCTTTAAGAACTCAACAGCTTCTGGTAATTATAATTGATAGTCATCATACCAGCAAAGAAGATAGGATAATGCGTTCACTGCTAAATTCTTGATCACATCTGTGTTGCACAGCACAGAAAAAGGTGAGATAATCAGGTAAAATTTCCCTATCAGATCTCAAACGATAAATCCCTAAAGGTTAGTCAGGACGGTATAACAAGTTAGTTATGTTGGTTTGAGAAATAAGAAATGAGATTTCTCTCACTGAGAAATGACATGGATATATTCCAAATATGCCTCTTGGTTCACGGATTCTGACCTCTATAAAAATACATTGGTTTATGCCAATTACTTGATGTTGTATGCAACCCAGTTGTAGAAAATAGGTGGGTCCCAAGTTCAAATTTAGCTTGTGCTGAATTAGAAGCCATTAACTGGCAAAGCATTGCTATAACACGTAATGCAATCCCTTGGCTGGGCTGAATAAAGAGAAGATATCTCATTATTCTCCAATGGCTCCTAGCGGGAGCTTGTATGAATCAGTGAATGTATCCCAGCCCTCTGCTACAATGTGCCCCTATATATCAATAGTAAACCAATACTCATTGTCAAAGTTCACAGTTGAATGTCAATTCGGCCATGCCAGTGAAGCGCTGCCAGAACCTTTGGAACCATATCGAGGTTAGCAAGTCAGGGTCAGTAATTAATTGGATGTACTTCAAGAGAACTCTGGGTTGGAGAAGGCAGCAGTAAATAAGACCAGGATAGGGTAACAAACAGAAATTGAAAAATATAGCTCCAAGCAACTCTAGCGCTAGCATACAGTTTACACATCCATTTTAATAATGTAAAGTTACTCTAAATGATTCAGTTGTACCCAAATTGGATTCAGAATGGGTTTGGCCATAGAAGACAGAGGATAGCGGTAGAAAAGTATTTTTCTGAATGGAGGTCTGTAACGAGTGATATTCAGCAAGGATTAGTGTTGGGACCTCTGCTGTTTGTGTAATGTGATTTGGCAGAAAACTTAGCAAGTTTATGGATGGCACTAAGATTGGTGGAGTTGCAGATAATGATGAAGATTGTCAGAGAATACAGCAGGATATAGATAGACTGGAAAACTGGGCAGAGAAATGGCAGGTCAAATTTAAATCTGGACAAGTGCAAGGTGATGCAATTTGATAGACCCAATTCAGGTGGGAGCTATAAAATAAGTGGCAGAACAATCAGGAGCATGGACATCCAGAGAGACACCCAAAGTGGCAGCACAGGTGGAAAAGTGGTGAAGAAAGCAAATGACATGCTTGTCTTTATCAGAGAGGCAACGAGTATAAAAGTTGGCAAATTATATGACAGTTTTATAAAACATTGGTTTGTGCACATTTAGAATACAATGTCCAATTCTGGTCACTACGCTACTAAAGGCCATGGAGGCTTTAGAGAAAGAACAGAAGAAGTTTGCTGGGATGTTGCCTGGTACAAAGGGTATTAGCTATGAGGAGAGATTGAATAAACTGGGATTTTTTTTCCCTGGAAAGACGGAAGCTGAGGGGTGACCGATAGAAGTTTATAAAATTATGAAAGGCATTGTTGGGGTGAACAGTTGGAAGCTTTTCCCAGAGCAGAAATGACAATGAAAAGTTCAAGATAAGGGTAGGGAAAAGGTTCAGTGGAGTGTGCGGAGGAAGTTTTTCTTTTTTCTTCCGACATGGAGGGTGATGGGGGTCTGGAATGCAAGTAAGGTGTTGAGGCAGTTACGTTAGCCACATTTAAAACTTACCTTAACAGACGTGTGAACACACGGGGAATAGAGGGGTATAAAACGTTGGTCTAGATAGGTAAACGTGACCGGCACAGGCTTGGAGGGCTAAAGGGCCCATTCCTGTGACATACTGCTCTTTGTTGTTATAAACCCTCATCAGAAATTCTTTGAATACTATTAATTTGAATAAGTTGTTGTAATGCTATAATGTATGAAAGCCATTTAATAAATGTTTTAACTTTCATATGCCTGAATATAACTGATGCTCTATACATGATGCCATATATACATCTGCTTTCAGCCAAGCGTTTCTTCCAAACCTACATTCTACTACCCAGCAGAATGATAAGTAAAAATTTTAAAAGGTGCATTATTTTGGTGTTAGTGTTAATAATGCGAAGATAGTCTTGTCTAGTAACATGCAGCTGGAATACTTACGGAAGAAGTCTTTCTTCACCAAATTCTTAGCACATAATACTAGAAATTAAAAAAAGGAAAAAAAATTACTTGAAGTCCAAAACATTTTTTGATTCCAGTAACTTAATAAAATATCCAAGTATTTTGATTAACAGTAATTTAAACAATACAACTCATTAGAATCAGTCAGAGCAGGAAGAAACAAAAATTAATCTGAAATTATCATGCAGAAAGAATGCCCAATGACAAGCGTTATAACACTGGATGGAATCTATGTAACTGATGTATATAACACTGAAAATAAATTAAATATAAATCCATCTTGGATCACTTTTACATCTGTATCAGTAGTCTAGCTATCGCAGCACTGGAAAACCCTGACTGCGCTTCATAAACGGATGTGGATACCCTTACAATTTGGAATAATGTTGCATCCATTTAACCATTTCCTTTCAAAAATATTTAAGCATCTTACTTGAAATGAAATATCCAGTCTCTAATTCACAGGAAGGTCAAACAGCAACAATGAGACATTTATTTAAGTACAGCAGTGATCAGTTAGATACAAGATGCCAAATGCCATTCAATTCTGAATTACTCAAAGATTGAATGTGCATTTTGAAAGAATGGAAGTTAGAAATAAGAACTACTGATTATATGGCTATAAGAGTCCCAAGCCTCAAAGGCAGTTATGCCAGCAAGGAATCAGTTTCTGCCGAATAGCTGAGAATACACAAAGCATAGGTGGTCAGAGTATTGATATCAATGTTTTATGCTTTGATAGTGCCATTAAGTCCTGATGTGTACTTCTCCAGCCATTGACACCATGCCTTGGTTAAACAAGCTAACCTCAAACTGTTAGCGCATAAACAACATTTCAGTTTTGTAATATCAGCTCTATTATCTGTTAAGCATGGAGCTTCAACGCATTAGTTCATTCATGATATTGTACAGAGAGTGATATTGAGAAAGCATCTCATAGTGGATCAATTTATATGTTTTCATCACCCTAATCAGCCAATAAGAATTTCCCAATGGCATGTACAAATTCTAGCCCAGGATTAGTGAAACTCAAAACTCTTTGCATTAAATATAAATGCAAAGAAAATAAACAGAGCTCCTTTCTCAACATTTCTCATATTTAGCAGGCATAAACACAAAAGACTCATCTTATGTTAGATTTCATTAGCATTCCACAAATCATGAATTACTGTTAAAGTTAACTTAAAGAAATCAAACTGCATTTATTTGCAATTCTTCAAAATTTTATTAATTTGTCATAAGCTGTCAATGGTTAATCAAGTATAAGAAATAATTAATACAAATTCTGACTTAGCATTTTGCACAAAGTTGGCTATTGCACCTACCTGTAAGATAAAACCTAATATATCTTGGGTTTTGATGCACCCCGGGGAAAGCTCAGGATCCATTGTTAAGCTAATGTTAACCAGTATAACCTACCAGGCTAATCAAGCAAATTACACTTTTACAAATCACTGTACAATGATTTTTCAGCTTTCTAGCTGTAGAAGCCTGAGCATATAATTCAAGCCATGTAAAACTTGGACTTTAAAGCCATTATGGAACTGAATATAAGGTGTCCAATCTGTCAAAAAAAACGTTGGGATGCAGTAGCACGGAACAAAACAACTCTGAATTGGAAGAAAAATAAGCAGAGAAATTCTGCAGAGAATTAAACCGTCTTACAATTTAGTGTAATTTGTGATATATACTATTCTTTCAGTTTATAGTGCATTTATGCAATCTCAAAGTCCAGTCCACCAGTTTGATATTTTTAGAAATATATTTTAGGTTTTGCATAAGCTAAAACCTATGAGGTGTGGCAGTGAGAGATGGGTTAGTTTAATTATGCCTCATGCAATATTTTCCAGTGCTTCAGTCACTAGCCAGACTGAATTGGAAATCCAGATGCAATGTAACTAAATTTACAATACAAGTAACAGGCAGTAAAATGACACGAAGGCCAAAAATCTCCAGCCATTCACGCCAGCAGGATTCTCTGATCCCACTGACAGAGGATCCTAACACTAGCAAACAAAGCACCACCTCCTGCAAGTGAGAAACATGCAGCTGGAGGCCGGAGAACCTCGTCCACAACGTCAATCACATTCAACAAACACATTTATACAAAGTGGGCTGGTTCATGATGCTGAGTAACGCCAACAGCGTGGGAACAATTTCTGTACTGGCTGAGGCTATACATAAAGACCCTGCTTTCTCAACATTGCCCCTCGTCTGAAGTATCTTGACCCTCTGGTTAAATCACCATCCTGATGTGGAGATGCTGGCGTTGGACTGGAGTAAACACAGCAAGAAGTTTCCCAACACTAAGTTAAAGTCCATCCAGTTTATTTGATAGTAAACCCACAAACTTTCGGGTTTGTCCCTTCATCAGGTGAGTGCAGAATTCTAGTCTCAGAAAGTGCATATCACAGCACTTCTTACTAAATCACCATTAGTCAGCTCTCTTCTCAAAAGGGGGAAGCTGCCTTTGGTCCTTTGGAACTATAATGACCTTTACATATGTACTTCAATTTTACTCCAATTGTTACTAAAATAGTTTCTTCCTTTGTTACTGCTTATTAGCAATCTGTTAACATTGGTATTGAAACATCACAACCATTGTATCACCGACCAGCTCAAACAATTGAAATAACCGCTCCAGAGTAGCTGCGGAAATCAAATCCAACTAATAACAAGTAATGGCCCCAATTACATGGCAAATGACAAGCAATATCCAACCAAACGTGAAAGGCAAGCAGCAGCAAGTCTTGTACAATCAACATTTGAAGTAATCAGTCTGAAAATCAAAATATCACAAATTTGGGCATTATCTTATAAGCTGCAGCAAGATATGCAGCTCCTGATAAATTCATTGCAGAGATCCGAATTTTGAAAGAGTTGAATGGAGGTAGATTTTTCAGAAATATATCTGCACGACTTTTATTTGTATTGTGTCTGTTATTTTAATTAATATATAAATTATATAAATTAATGCATGTAGTTAACACAGCATCATGGTAAATCAGCAATATTTACTGGACAACTCTGAGGAAAAACGCATGAATTTATTCGATTATTTCAATAATTCAGGGAGGAATTTAAGTGTTTTTTGCCTCTCCAGAGAGTTGGCATTTCTATCATGGATGGCTACAATGGATGGCCTCGGTGTTTTGTGTATGTATGAATCATATAGCACACTCCATAAATCCAAGGAAATCCTGTGATAAGAAAACAAATTGTCTAGTAACAATTAATCAGTGGATGTGATATTTGAAACAAAAATAGAGGATGCTGAAAATATTCAGCAGGTTAGCTAGCATCTTGTTTCAACTCAAAGACGCTTCAGCGGAACGGAAAGTGGGGGAAGAATGACAGCGCAAAAAATTGCAACAAGAAGTAATAACTTTAAAAACAAATGACAGTTCATCTGGTGAGAGTGGGTGGAAGAGGTACTTTGCATCGAGGCAATACATATATGGAATATTTAAAGAAAGGAGGGTGCTTAAGATGGAGGAGAAAAATCAAAATCTGAAGTTGGCAAACTCAACATCGAGTCATGACAGCTGTAACATATGCAATTGGAAAATGCAATTTTTGATTTGCATTTACAGAAATAGGGCCCAAATTTATACACCACATAAGTCACCTTCATCGAACACCCACAACATATCTTTTGTATTCCATTTGTCCTTACCTGGCACTCTCAAACACATTATATAATGGACAAAAGATGATTTTAACATTGATTAACATTAAAATTTGGCTTAAAATTTGGAATATTAATTTTAGGTATCTGGGTTTAGGGGATGGAGTGAAAGAATGGTAGCCCAGTAATTCAGAGACCTGTGCTAATACTCAAGGACATGGGTTCAAATCTCACAAGGAGCTGGTGGAACTTTTCCATTAACAAATCTATAATATAAGCTAATTTCAGTAGTTGTGACTACAGAATCATCATCCATTGCCTACATGACTCCAGATCCACAGCAATGTGGTTAACTTGGAACTACTTTCTGTAATAGTCTAATAAGGGATGAACAATAGCAATGATCACATCCCATGAAAAAACAAACAATACATCTTTTCCTGTCCATTTTGATATCATTTATCAAGCAGTGATGAAGCAGCATCATTTATGAAGCTGCAGTGCTAACCACTAACCACTGTGCTACCATGCTGCCCATCAACATAATGTTTCTGAGGGGCAAAAAAAGGACCATAAGGGGTTTCATGGTTGCTTCAAAGCTACTTCAAAAAATTCCCATTTTGTGGCCTACTTTGCAGGTCAGCTCTTCCCTCTAACTATTGCATTTCACCATTCCCATCAGAGATGATGTACTCTTAACACCAAGCTGGAAGCTATAAGAACAGACGGTAGGCTGACTTCAACAAAGTTATTATTGGATGGTGTTCAAGTTATCTGAATACAAATTCAGGACATCACTGCTACCAAAATACCCATGATGTAGAGATGCCGACAGTGGGCTGGGGTAAACACAGTAAGTCGTCTGACAACACCAGGTTTAAATCCAACCAATTTATTTGATAGTAAACTCACAAGCTTTCGACCTATGGTCTTCGCCAGGTAAATGTGCTTGCCAAAAGGAAGGAGACAGTTTTGCCTGGTGATTGTTGAGTGATGTTCATTCATCCACTGTTGTAGTGTCTGCATGGTCTCCCCAATGTACCATGCTTCAGGACATCCTTTCGTGCAATGTATTAGGTAGACAACATTGGCCGAGTTACGAGAGTATGTACCGTGTACCTGGTGAATGGTATGCTCACGTATGATGATGTCATCCATGTCAATGATCCGGCATGTCTTGCAGAGGTTGCTGTGGCAGGGTTGTGTGGTATTGTGGTCACTATTCTCCTGAAGGCTGGGTAGTCCGTTTGAGGTTGCACAGTTGTCTGAAGACAAGAAATGGGGATGGCCCCGGCGAGATGTTCATCATCATCAATGACATGTTGAAGACTCCGGAGAAGATGTTGTAACTTCTCCGCTCCGGGGAAGTACTGGACAACAAAGGGTACTCTGTCCACCGTGTCCCGTGTTTGTCTTCTGAGGTGGTCAGTGCGGTTTATCGCTGTGGCACGTCGGAACTGTGGATGAGTCGAGCACCATATCCTGTTCTCACGAGGGCATCTTTCAGCGTCTGGAGATGTCTATCACAATCCTCCTCATCTGAGCAAATTCTGTGTATACGGAGGGCTTGTCCGTAGGGGATGGCCTCTTTAACGTGTTTAGGATGGAAGCTAGAGAAGCGGAGCATTGTAAGGTTGTCTGTCGGCTTACGGTACAGTGAGGTGCTGAGGTGACCATCCTTGATGGAAATGCGTGTGTCCAAAAATGCAACCAATTCTGGAGAATAGTCCATGGTGAGTCTGATGGTGGGATGGAACTTGTTGATATCATCATATAGTTGTTTCAATGATTGTTCACCATGAGTTCAAAGGAAAAAAACGTCATCAATGCATCTAGTGTGTAGCCTCGGTTGAAGATCCCGTGCGGTGAAGAAGTCTTGTTCGAATCTGTGCATGAAGATGTTGGCATATTGAGGTGCGAATTTGGTCCCCATGCCCATTCCGTGTATCTGGATGAAAAACTGGTTGTTGAAGGTGAAGACATTGTGGTCCAGGATAAAGCGGATGAGTTGTAAAATTGCATCCTGTTCCTTTCCAGTTGGCGAACACTTCAGCGGTCACAGGCATTTGGCCTCCAACCTTCGGGTAAACGTTCTTCAAGGGGGCTTTCATGACACATGACAGCGCAGAGCCACTGAGCAGAGACTGATAGCCAAGTTCCGCACACATGAGGATAGTCTTAACAGGGATTTTGGCTTCATGTCACACTATCTGTAACCCCCACGACTTGCCTGGGTTAGCAAAAAACCTCACTTACTGTGCTGTCTGGAAACAATACACATCTCTTTATTCTGTGCTCAGGGCTCCTTCCACTCACATTGTGAGCCACTTTAAGACTTGAATAGCAAGTTAGGTGTAAAGATTCACATTCTAATCAGTAATCTGTAAACAGTCTGTGGTGGTATGTGTGCTGTTGGGGACCAGAACACCTCATTCACCTGACGAAGACCATAAGTCAAAAGCTTGTGAGTTTACTATCAAATAAATTGGTTGGATTTAAACTTGGTGTTGTCAGACTTCTTACCAAAATACCCCTCACCCGACTTTGAATGACAAACAGCACAAAAAACCCTGACATACTAGTACAGTGGTCAAATCCTGCAACCCCAAACCATAAAAGGTCATAAACATCAATGCCAGCATTCATGTACATTCATATCCACTCAGGTGAATTTTGTTTTTTCTCATCACAACAGACTCCCAAACATCATTCAACTAGCAAAAAATTTCCATTTTGGAGATTGAACAAACTTTTTCTTTCTTGAAGGGAATGAATTAAAAAGGAACAGAAATATCAAGCTAATGTTCTATTTTTCTAATGCTTTGGTAAACAGGTGAGAAATTATTATATTTGCCCTTCATGTATGGATGATAGGAAATAAAAACAGAAGATAATATGACAAATATACTAGTTAACTGCCAAGTACAGATCAAATTTTTAAGCACAGGAATGTCAAAGCCAGGAAATAACTCCCACATGGTTAAGTGGAGTTCTCCTAGCCCTCTGCGGAAATTTGTCAACAGGTAGTCTTCAATGCTGTACATCATCAATTAGAGTGCATCATACTGCAGTTTGGGTTCACTGCAAGGCCTCACTTGTACTAATTTGGCAAAGGCCGTGGTCAATGCAGAAACAGTTGGCATGGCAAGTTGAAACAGGGTGGCCGAGCTGTGGGGTTTGTGATGAGGGAATGCTTTTTAATGGTGGTGTGTTGGCTCCATTCCTGCCACTATGGGGTTTCTGCTGCTATTCCTTGACGTGGTGGTCTTAACCACACAAACTGGCATGATAGGAAGCGAGGAAGTGGATTGCTAATATTCCTGTGCAACAGCAAGCTGGGATTCATGTGAACCTTTCCTGGGAGCTTTCTCCCTCACGTTGCCCAAGGCTGCAAGCCAAAGTTGAGCTGAGTTGATCAGAATGTATCTGAGATGATACACATTGTTGGGTATTGACTGGGCAGCACAGGGGTAAAGTGGTTAGTATTGCTGCCTCTCAGCACCAGGGACCCAGATTCAATTCCAGCCTCAGGTCACTGTCTGTGTGGAGTTTGCTCATTCTTGCTGTGCCTGTGTGGCTTTCCCCTATGTGCTCAGTTTCCTCTCACTCCGATGTGTGGATTAGATTGATTGGCTATGATAAATTGCCCTTTAATGTCATGGGGATTTAGGACAGCAAATATGTGGAGTTACGGAGATAGGACCTGGTGAGATTGTTGTCAGTGCAGGCTCAATGCATCAAATGGCCTTCTTCTGCACTGTCGATTCTATAGTATAGAATGAGTTGTAAGATATTAGTGCACAATACTCTGCAAGTTTGCTGACGGGGTTGTTTCACATTTTTGATTTTTCCTGCTGTCTTACTCAAATCATTTTGGTGTCCATTAGTGTATACAGATCAACGAACGCACTGTAAATAACCTGGTAAGTACATATTCATCACAATAACAAAGACAGCCACTGAGTCTAAACTTAAAAGGATATGTAGGTAATAACTTTTTCCCCTTAAAAGCTGCTGTGTGCCAAACATTTTGTTCACTCTTTGTAAGTACCGTTTGATCAAAGGAACCCAGTCAAGTCTATGTAGTGCATTAATAGCTTCTCAGATACAAGTAAAGAGAAAATATCTTGGACAGAGTCTGGGATAGATCCTCTGGCTAGACAGTATCCTCATGGGAGAGAAAAATAATTACAGAAATGAGTTAAAGATTCAACAAATTTAATTCTAAAAATCTTCAAACATATTGATTCTGATGAAAATATGGGATCATGTGGGCTGCTGTAGCAAGAAACTATACACAAAAATAACAGAATTGGTTAAGAACACCTAAGCATAATGTGTTATTGCAGTGATTTAGACTAAATATAGTAAAACTTTTAAAACCTTGCTGTCAATTGATCAACTGATTGCTAACATACCCTAGCCATACAAAGTTGATCTGAAATCCAGGTTTTATAAACAAAGGGCAAATTTTACTCTTTCAAATATTCCTCACTTCATCCCCTTCATATGTTCTCCTGTGCCACAGATGACAGAATGAACAGTTAGCCTTTTATCTGAATACTGGCTACTTCTACTCTTAGGCCAGCCACCAGGAGGTGTATAAAACTATAATTTGGCTATCTAGCTCTCGAGGGCAGAGCAACTGCAATCTACTCGATCATGACAGAACAGAGAAAAATCAAATTTGCACCCTCCCATTCCATGGTTCATAGTGACCATTTGTTTTACACACTTCTGTTTCCTATTGTTCCAATTAGATTTAGATCGGGTACAACATTACACAACTTATTTTTACTTATTCTTGAAGTATGAGCAACACCTGAGATGTGGGAAACCTGCTGATGATCCCTCTAATATGGTGCCAGATTATAATAACTTCCAAGGAATGATTATGTGTATTGCCCAGTCTGGATGTATTTGTTGTTTTAATATTTCACTTAAAGGGACAGGCTTTTGATTATGTGGCATTTTTCCAGTACCACTAGACTGTAGGTTCAGACAAACTGTGATCAAACCTTAATGGGGTTTCATCTTACCATTTTCAGGTTCCAAGGTAACTATGGTACCAAGACTCAGACTGGCACTTCTGCATTCAACCTATACTATTCAACTCTATTGTGTTCTCGTGGCTATTACCCTTTTAATTCTGTTTGCTCACAAAATAGCCCTTGACAGTATTATGGAAATGACTATTTCATAATCCTTATGGAGACTAAGTCCTGTTTTCACACTAAAGACACTCTCCAACACGTTGAATCACAATACCACCATATTAAATGGGTCAGGTTCAGAAAACAGCAGTTTACAACTGGGCTTGGTATCAGCAACTGTAGAATTGTATTCCACCACAGGCTTCAACCTCTTGGCCTATTACTTCCCTCCCTCGACCATTACCATCAAGCCAGGTGACCAATCCTGATTTAATAAGTACAGGGCAGCATGTCAGGAGCAGCACTAAGAATTAAGAAAAATGGATATGCCAATCTGGTGAAGTTACAACAGAGAACTATTCATGCTATAGAAGCAACGTGCGATAAACAACATGACACTGTCCCTTAATACAGATTAGTTGAAAGCTCTGCAGTCCTGTCACACAGTTATGAATGATGGTGGACAATTAAACAATTAACAGGAAAAAGCAACTCCACTAACATTACTATCCTCAATGACGACAAAGCCTAGCATGAGTACAAAAGACAAAGCATTTACAACCAACCAACTTCATCCAGAAATGATGAGTAAATTATACGTATTGGCTTCCTTCTGATGTCCACGCATCAATCTTCAGCCAATTCAATTCACTCCACAAGAAAGTGACTGAGCACACTATATACTGCAAAGGGTATGAACTCTGAAAACATTATGAGTCTAGTGCCCAAGGTGTGCTCCAAGTTTAGTACTCCCAGCCAAGTTGTTCTAATACAGCTACAACTCTGGCATCTACCCAATAATGTGGGAACTTGTTCAAACCTGTCCTACGCACAAAAAGGAGTTTCAAATTTAATCAAACAATTCATCAGCAAACTGGGGTGCCACAGCACTATTGCCTCATAGCATCAGAGACCAAGGTGACTGTGTGGACTTTGCACGTTCTTCTTACCTGTATGGTTTCCTCTCACAACCTGAAAATATATAGGTTAAATGGATTAACCATGACAAATGTGTGTAAGTAAAAGGGATGAGTAGGAAGGTGAGCCTGGGTAATGATGCTCTTTTACAGAGCCAGTGCAGAGTTAATGGGGTCAAACAGCCTCCTTCTGCACTGAAACATAGAGGTTCTATGATTCTATGATCCCCACTTCTGGCTTAATAATGGAGGGAAGATCATTGGGCCATGCACACTATCCTCAGGAGCCTGAAGAGAAAGCAGAAGTGGGATACTGAAAGTGCATGATCAACCATGATCACACTGAATGGTGATGCAGGTACAAATAACCAAATAGCCTCCTGCATATATTTTCTGTGTTTCAAAGCAAATGTTCCAATTAACTGGAAACCCATTCAACACCACCTCCACCATCATCACAGTATGGCTGCTAAGTAGGCCATTTACATGCTACACTGAAGACATGTTCCAAGCATAGGATATTCCAAACCTATAATTTCCACTGATCACAAGAACAAAGACAGCAGGCACATCGGAACACCGCCAATGCCAAATTTTCTTCCAAGTCCCATATCCTCTTGGTCTGGAACTATATTGTCATTCCTTCACTGTTGCTGGTTCAAAAACCTGGAATCTTGGAACCCCCTCCCTAATTGCAGATGTATCTAAACCAAATGCACTCCACAGTTCAATCTCACTGTCAATTAAGGATGAGTAATACTGTCCATTTAAGTGTTGCCCACCAACCATGGGCAAATTAAATATTTGATATGTAGTACTATTGTTCTAAAGACACAACAGCTAAATGACTTAACCTAAGTATGTTGTGGAAATTTTAAGTTAAAGAAACTGAAATAGAATTTACTTTTATTGCTATTTTATAGCAAGTACATTATCAGCAAAAAAAAAATTCACAGCTTTCCCTGTTAGGAGCACTTTGAAGAAGTACAATGTTCCACAGTGAATATTCAAACAGTACAAGGTACTAACAAATTAGTAGCACAAATGGCAACATATCAACTTAGGTTCTCAAAAGGTAATAAATCCTTATTTTATAAAATTGAACAAACTCAAAGGCAGCTGTATTGCTTTTTGTTGAATCAAATTCTTTACATACTGGACTGTAAGTTAGATCATGAAGTTAACTTCAGTTCCTTTCTTCACATTTTGACTGTTAAATTTTCTTTTTCTGAATTTTTTTAAGTTCACAATGCTATATTCTTTAACATCCAATGATTCTGAGCACATCTTTCTTCTATAAGTCATTGTAAATTAACTCTATTATTAAAAACTTAAACATTGTATTTGCCAAGCAAAGTTTTTACTGTCACAATTCATTATCTTCCAGATCAATCATGTTTTTCTTGATATGGCTCAAAATATCTGGCATCAATAACTCAAAAATAATGAATGAGGGAAACACACTCATGGATTGTCTAGCCCTGGAAGCACCAGGCTTTTGGTAGATGCCTTCTGCAAGTGAGGTAGAAACCACTATGTGCTACCGTGTCTAAAATGGTAAAGATTACCATTCCATGGAACATAACTGCCCAAGAGCACAAGGAATTACAAAAGATCATGAATGTAGCCCAAACCATTATGCAACCAGCCTCCCATTCATTGATTCTGCCTACACTACCTGCTGCCTCACATTCTCTCTTCTACCTTCAGGGAAAAGATACAAAAGTCTGAGGTCACATACCAACCAACTCAAGAACAGCTTCTTCCCTGCTGCTGTCGGAGGTTTGAATGGACTTTATCTTGCATTAAGTTGATTTTTCTCTACACTCTTGCTATGACTATAACACAATTCTGCACTCTCTCATTTCTTTCTTTATGAACAGTATGTTTTGTTTGCATATTGCACAAGAAACAATACTTTTCACTATGTTAACACATATGACAATAATAAATCAAAATCAACACTGGAACTCAAAAGAATAATGTCCCATTCTGCTCAAAATTTATTGATCATTCATTGTCTTTTGACAAAACTTCAGCTCTCATAGCATCTCAAACAAATTATCAAAATGTACACTAGTCACCAGGTTCTAAATCATACATTCCCATAATAAAAGGATTGCAAACTCAAAGTCGTCTTAGATATATTTCATCTCAAAAAGTCATCCTATACTGTTTGCACCCTAAAACTGTTTTTGAAAGTGCCCAATTACCCAGTGACTTTAAACAAGTTCTGTGGTTAAAATGAACAGCCAGATACATGATCATTTGTCAACAGCATTAACTTTTTTTTTTGCCATGAGTAACAACTTTTGCCAACATGCATCATGGTGGGAGAATTAAACAGTGGAGACCACATCTGGTACGTAACTTTTGGTAACTCATATAAAAGGGTTACAATGGTGGCAAACAAGGTTAAAATCATGCATTAATTTAGTTACTCACAGAAATAAACCTGGTACAAAATAGAAGTTGCCGTCCTGCTACTTGGAGCAATCCGCAAAAAAAAATTTGAAATTAATCAGTGAAATAATTTTTGGAATTTGCTAGTCAATTTTAACTACAGATACTCTGCCTGGACAAATGGACTATCCGAATTCATTCCAAGCAATGATCTTGAGTGTGTGCGCCTCATTCAGAAAATGCACAAATCTTGGAGGTAGCAATTCCAGATAGGATGACTGACTAACTAAAAGAAACTGCCCATTGCAATTCCCCTTTTCAAAAAAATGCACATTATCTTTTAGGATAAGAACAATTCAAAGCATTTTGTTCATAAAACTTGATATTGGTATAAATTAGCTGTGGTGCGAACTATTCTTGTGTAGTTCTCAAATGATGAACAAATCTCAATAGTTTGTCTTTACATATTACTTATTTGCATGCTCCTTTTGAAAATGAAATATAGCGATATCATTTCTGGTGTCACTGCTTTTCAAAGATGTGGTTTCAATTATTATCTTAAGTTTATATGTAGGTATGCTTAGGTTTTAAGTTGCCAATTTCACTGATTCTTTCTTCATGAACTTTTAGCATGCAAATTCAAGTCTAAATGCAAGATTAGTGCAATGGTTAACTTGCAGTGAACTTGGAAACTAGAAGTCTAATTCTTATCTTGATAGTTGACTGAAATATCAATTGTCTCATAGAATCTTACACGACAGAAGCAGGCCATCGAATCTGCACGGACCACAATCCCATCCAAGTCAAATCCCCATAACCTCATGCATTGATCCTAACTAACTGGTCTTCCTGACACTACAGAACAATTTAGCATGGCCAATTCACCCAAGCTGCACATCTTTGGACTGTGGGAGGAAACTGGAGCACACAGAGGAAACCCATGCAGACATAGAGAGGATGTGCAAACTCCACACAGATGGTGACCCAAGCCAGGAATCGAACCCAGACCCTTGGCTGTGAGGCAGCAGTGCTAACCACTGTGCTGCCCATCTCTGCTAGGCTATACTGACAAGAAAACCGCTTGACGTTGTGATGCTTACGCGCAATGTTTAGCAGCATTTTCAGACAATCAGCAATTCTGCAGGTGGGTTAAATATTATTCACTACTTCAAAGTTGCACTAAGTGTGTAAATCCCTAGAAAAGACTAGATTTCATTCGGAAGTCTTGGTTTGTGCAACTCTTCATTCTTAATACTTGAAATACATGAATCTTGCATAACATTCTCAAACTATCACTTCAGCACCTGACGAAAAACAACTACAAGTGCTAAATCTTGGCCCACTTTTAATGGCTTTCAGTGAGCTGTAACCAATCCTTTGCAAATATGAACCAACAACTTAGATATACAAGAAACAGAAAGTGGCAAGTTTATAGTCTAATTTACCCAGTAAAACTTCAACTTTAAAAAGAATCATGCAGTTTAAATCATAATTTTGTCAGGAATTACACAAATCATACATTAACTTCCAGTCTTAAGTGTGACACAGTGATTAAAATTCTAAACTCCTTCCCAATCAGCTAAATTAAACATTCGATCCATTAACCAAAGGGACAAGAAGTTTTCTGCATCAGGTTATGAAGAACACATATGATGGCCTGCATTCTTTGTCTGTGTTTTGACTCTCTCCCACTGCTGGTATACTATTTTTAGTGTTATTAGGCAAATGCCCAAGTCTTTCATATATTACAACATTATTGAAGATGCAAACAGATTCTGAAAAAAATCATCAGAGAAAGTTCCATGGTTAGTTTTGCAACATTTGAAAACATTCAGCTATTTAATAACTATCTGTGGCTACGTATTAACTCCTATGCAGAAAGCCAAGCCTATACTTCTGCATGAAGCCTTGCATAAAATCAGAGAACCATACAGCATATAAGCAGGCGATTTGGTCCATTATGTTATGCCAACCATTTGAAAGAACTATACGATTAATTCCACTCACTCTTTCTCAACAGCACTATATTGTTTTGTATGAAAAAAAGCAATTGAAATCAAATTGAAAACTGTCCATTGTACTTCTGATTTCTTCTGAGCTGCCATGCACAAGCAGAACAAAGAAAAGGCAATTTCCCATATGCATAAAAAATTAAAAAATACATCAACTCATTTCTTGCACTTTCCAGTAGATACTTAAGTGTGCCAGAGGTCTTTGTTTTTATGTCAAATATCGAAGGAAAAGTGCTCCAAAAGCTCGTGGTTTTTGCTACCAAATAAACCAGTTGGACTTTACCCCGGTGTTGTGAGACTTGTTACTGTCTTTACCCCAAATCCACATCACAAATATCTCAGCCAGCAATAGATACATGTGATTGATGGAGTGAGAGAAC
This sequence comes from Sphyrna mokarran, assembly GCA_024679065.1. Lineage (NCBI taxonomy): Eukaryota > Metazoa > Chordata > Chondrichthyes > Carcharhiniformes > Carcharhinidae > Sphyrna > Sphyrna mokarran. The sequence goes on along the minus strand of JAGIQG010000021.1, from coordinate 8,510,791 downwards.
TTAAAAAGGGAAGATGATGCACAGGAAAATGGGGAAGAGAAAGGCTGCACAAGGAGCAGTTAATTTCTACACCTTCAGAGATTTTTGCAGAAAATATTTAGTCTCATAGAATTATTGTATTCCCACCCTTGAATGAAACTGACACTTCTCTATCTTCCCCCAGTCATCGGCACTGGCCCCACCACACCCCCATCACCGATCGCCACTCCGGACAGTCATGATGCCAACCTGTGCCAAGACAGCTACTCTCTCCCTTGGGTTCTATACACAGCTTCACACCCCAGGAACTTCCCCACGACAGTTTCATCTTAAGTAGACCTGTAAATAGTGCCAGCGTGACATCACACAAGTGCCCACTGAATATTGTATCCTACTCTTTTAAACTCCAGCAGATATGAGCCTAGTCTCTCCAGCCTTTTATTATAAGATAACCTGCCTATTCTAGCTATTAGTTTGGCAAACTTCTCCCTCAACTGCTTCCAGTGCGTTTACATCTTGCTTTAAAGGCAGTAGTCAATACTGTACACAATACTCCAGATGTGATTTCATCCTATATAACTGAAGCACAATCTTCCTGCTCTTGTATTCAATTCCCCTTGCATTCTACTGGTTTTGGTAATTACTTTGCTGCACCTACACACTAACCTTTTGTAATTCACAGCATAGTAGCCAGCACTGCTGCCTCACAGCGACCCAAGTTCAATTCCCAGTTTATGTCACTGTCTGCTCAGAGTCTACATGTTCTTCTCGTGTCTGCGCTGATTTCCTCTGGGTACTCTGGTTTCCTCCCACAGTCCAAAAGATGTGCTGGTTCGGTGCACTGGTCACCTAAACTTCCCTTCAGTGTGTCCAAGCAGGCACCAGAGAGTGGTGACTAGGGGATTTTCACATTGCACTGTTAATTTAAGCCTAATGGTGATGCTAATAAATAAAAAGTTCATGCACCAGGATACTCAAATACCCTGCATTTCAGAGCTCGACAATTTTAGATAACATGCTTCTTTTTCAAAATGAACAATCTTACATTTTTCCATGTTATACTCCACTTCCCAATTTTTGCCTACTCACCAAATTCTTCTATCCTAAACTACTTATATCTTTTGTAGCTTCCTTATATCCTCTTCAGGACTTACTTTCCTACCTATCCTTGTGTCATCAGCAAATTTAGCAACCATAGCATCAGTTCCTTCATCCACATTATGTATATAAGTTTTAAATGTTGAGGCCCAAGCACTGATTCTTGTGGCACATTATTTGTTACATCCTGTCAATCAAAAATCTATTTATGCCTAAACTCTTCATTAGCTAGCTAATCTTCTATCCTTACCAATATGTTACCCCTATATCACGAGCTTTCATTTTCTGCAATAACCTTTGATGAAGCACCTCATCAGATGTCTTTAAGGAATATTTGAAATGAAAAATAGTAATTTCATATTATAATCTTCTTTAACCAATGCATAGAATCTACATGGCTAGCAGAAAAGATTAATCAACCTCAGTTGTGGAGATATTTATGATCAAGGGATCTCTGATAGCAAGTTATAAATAGACTTGTAACTGAGGAACTTAAGCCTAACCTGAGCTCTCTTTCATAACTAAATCTATCTCATCATTTATATTATATCATGTTTGTAGGCAATAGGTATCAAACTACAAAGCTCACCTGATCATAAAGAAAAATACTTCTGGGCTGACCTTGTGCTTGGAGTAAACATACATTTAACTTCTTTGGATTACTAAAATTTGATGATCAGGAAGGCTTCCCATTTAAACTGATGGCAACAGAGAAACCCCAGTTTATGTACCTCAGTAAATGCACTCTTCAGACTGTAGCTTTATCTCCAGCAGCAATACCATGAGGAGTGATTGCTGATGTCACAGAGTATTGTTTTTATTGACCCAACTCTCTAGACATTAAATGACATATACTGGAACTTTGTCTACCTAAATTTGTTTCTCACAGGACAAGATAAAGCTTTCAAAGAACAAAGAACAAAACAGCACGGGAAACAGGTCCTTCGGCCCAACAAGCCCATGCCGCCACCCTGATGTTCCCACCTGTCCATGTTTATAGATCTATGGATTAAAAACCAATTTTGAGACAATTGAGGGAGAATTTGTTTTGCCAATTAGCCTAAGAGCACATCTTTGGGATGTGGGAGGAAACCGGAGCACCCAGAGAAAACCCACACAAGCACGGGGAGAACGTGCAAACTCCCACAGACATAGGCCCAAATTCACGTATCTGCACTGCACAGCTATAGTCAGAGCTGTCATGTTGCTCATCAAATGGTCCAGGTCAAGCGTACACTAACGATGTGAAGTACTGGGATGTGATCAAAAAATCCAAAAGCAGCCCTCTCACAACCCATCGCATGTATACCCCTTGTTAAACAACAAGGTGGACCAAAGTATAAAATAGGATAAAAACAAGTACATCAATATCATCATCTATTTACACACTTCTCAGGGACATCCGAGGCTCATGAATCCTATTTTAAATCAGTTTTCTATACCCCTCCATTCCCATTCTGTTCATCTGCCCATCTAAGTATTTCTTAAATAACTCCAGAGTGCCTGCCTCCACCACTTTTCCTTGGCAGTGCATTCCATACCCCCACCACTCTGTGAAAAAACTCCCTCTAGCATCCAAATTATACCTTACCCCCCTCACCCTAAGCCCGTGACCCCTCGTGCTATTTGAGTCCATCCTAGGGAAAAGCTTAACCCTGTTTACTCTATCTATACCCCTCATAATCTTGTACACCTCTATTAGATCTCCTCTAAGTCTACATCTTTCTAAGGGCAACAGCCCCAATTTGTCTAATCTCTCCTCATAACTCAGACCTTCCATACCAGGATGCTGCCTGGTAAACCTCCTCTGCACTCTCTCCAGAGTCTCCACGTCCTTCCGGTAGTAAGGTGACCAGAACTGGACGCAGTATTCAAATGAGGTCTAACCTACATTTTATACAACTGCAACATTAAAGACCAGCTCTTGTACTCTATACCCCTTCCTATAAAGGCTAGCATACTATAAGCTTTCTTCACAATCTTCTCCACCTGCTCTGCCACCTTCACAGACTTGTGCACCTGCACCCCCAGGTCTCTTTGCGTTTCTATACTATTAATAGGTCTACCCTTCATCACATACCTTCCCCCTTCATTCTTTCTCCCAAAATGCATCACCTCTCATTTATCAGGATTGAATTCCATCTGCCCAAGCTACCAGCCTATATCCTGCTGCATCGCCTGACAATGCTCCTCACTATCCGCAAGACCAGCCATCTTTGTATCGTCTGCAAACTTGCTGATCACTCCACTTGCTCCCTCTTCCAAGTCATTTATATATATTATAAATAAAAGAGGTCCCAGTACCGAGTCCTGCGGCACACCACTAGTGACTGACCTCCAGCTAGAAAAACACCTTTCCACTATTACTCTCTGTCTCCTATTACTAAGCCAGTTCCTTATCCATCTAGCTACCTGTTCTCGTATCCCATGAGCCTTGACCTTTTCAACTAACCTCCCATGAGGGACTCTGTCAAACGCCTTGCTGAAATCCATATAGACGACATCAATGGCTCGCCCTTCGTCGACCGTCCTGTGTTTAAATTTGCATTTTATATTGGTTGAGAAATTCAACTTGGCATTTATGCACATTCATGATTCAACTATTTTAGTTTGCAGATATAAATGAAGAGCAACTACCCAAGCCACACTAACATTATCTAATTTTCAAGACAAGATCAGGTTCATCAGCATATTGAATGAAAAGTCGCATCAGCTTCCCAGATGGATTTATCTGTTTAATACTAGAAAGTTACTGTCAGTGCTTTGTTGTCTGATCACATATAAGACTCTAGAAAGGATACTACAATTGATCCCAATAATATTTATTTTGACTGCACGAGTAAAATTCATTTAGAGCTCCTATTTCTGATTATATTGAAACACTGCTAGAAATGCACAATGCCAATGACTCTGAACAAATCAAGCTCAGCCATTATGTTGCTAATCAATATCAAAAACATGATTCATTTCTAAGCAAAGGTAGTTGTAATAAGAAATCAATACCTTCTGGAGAAGATGTCATTGCACAAGAGTAGCCACTGCTACTGAATGACAAACTGCTGGCGTTTTTACTTCATATGTTTACATCCTCCTGTAAAATTAGCTGAAAACCTAGCTAACACTACCCACTCTTTTCAGTTAGAACCTTAGAGCGCACAAATATTGGCACTTAAGATTGACACCATTTAGTTAGGTGACTTTGCTGGATCTATTTTTGATTTTATCCAATCAGCTTTCCACCACTGCCACGGCATCAATATAGCCATAAGATAGGTTGAGGGAGCTGGGACTCTTACTGGAGAGACGTAGGTTGAGAGGCGACCTGATAGAGGTTTATAAAATGTTGAGAGGAATAGATAGTCTCTGAGAGTCCACCCTATTTCCCCAAGCTGAAATGGTCACTACGAAAGGTCACAGATTTAAGGTGCAGGGAAGCAAATACAAAGGAGACGTCAGGGGTAGGTTTTTCACTTTGACGGTGGTGAGTGAATGGAACCGACTGTTGTCGGAGGTTGTTGAGGCAAACACACTGGGGTGTTTTAAGAGACTTCTGGATGAGTATATGGAAAGGAATAGGATAGGGGGTTATAGATAGGTCTGTGGATTGGTAGATGTGATCGGCGCAACTCGTGGGCCGAAGGGCCTCTTTGTGATGTATTGTTCTATGTTCTATTGCCCACCAAGGCCGGTGAGCTTGACTTCAGTTATAAGCTAATAGAGAGGATTCTCAGGGACAGGATGTATGAGCATCTGGAGCGCTGCGATCTGATCAGGGATACGCAGCATGGCTTCGTTAAGGGGAGGTCGTGCCTTACGAATCTAGTGGAATTTTTTTGAAGAGGTGACAAAAACGGTTGACGAAGGACAAGCCGTTGACGTCGTCTATATGGATTTCAGTAAGGCGTTTGATAAGGTCCCTCATGGTAGGCTGATAGAAAAGGTGAAGGCGCATGGTATACAGGGCCAGGTATGTAGATGGGTTGAGAACTGGCTTGGGAGGAGACGACAGCGGGTAGTAGCGGAAGGCTTTTTCCAACTGGAGGTCTGTCACTAGTGGTCTGCCACAGGGCTCTGTACTAGGACCCCTTCTGTTTGTGGTGAATATAAATGACTTGGAAGAGGGGGTAGGTGGTGTGATCAGCAAATTTGCTGATGACACCAAGATGATTGGATTGGCGGGTACTGAGGAGCAGTGCCTGGCAATACAACATGACATAGATAGGCTGGTAGATTGGGCAGATAAATGGCAAATGGAATTTAATCCGGATAAATGCGAGGTGATGCATTTTGGCCGGAATAATGTAGAGGGGAGTTACAGGATAAAAGGTAAAACTATCTGGAGTATAGAGATGCAGAGAGACCTGGGGGTGCAAGTTCATAGATCTCTGAAGGTGTCAGTACAGGTGGAGAATGTGGTAAAAAAAACGTATGTATGTTAGTCTTCATAGGAAGGGGTATAGAATACAAGAGTAGGAGTCTGATGTTGCAGGTGTATAGAACGTTGGTTAGGCCTCATCTGGAGTACTGCGTCCAGTTCTGGTCGCCGTACTACAGGAAGGATGTAGAGGCCCTGGAGAGAGTGCAGAGGAGATTTACCAGGATGCTGCCTGGTATGGAAGGGCTGTCTTACGAGGAAAGATTGAAAACACTGGGGTTGTTTTCCCTTGAAAGACGTCGGCTGAGAGGGGATCTTTTAGAGGTATATAAGATTATGAGGGGTATAGATAGAGTAAATGGTGGTAAGCTTTTTCTACCATTAGAAATGGATAGAACGAGGGGTCACGGGCTCAGGGTGAGGGGGGCTATGTATAAGACGAATATTAGAGGCCAGTTTTTCACACAAAGGGTAGTGGGGGTGTGGAATGCACTGCCGAGTAAGGTGGTGGGAGCAGGCACGCTAGGGTTGTTTAAGGGTCTCTCGGACAGCCACATGAGCGGTCTGCAGATAGAGGGATATAGCAGGACTGTTTGAATATCGAGAGTACCAAACAGTAGTAGACTATCTTTTAGTTTCGTCTCGGGAACGTCTTAGTTTTTTTTTAAGCATGTTTAATTAAGTCTTATTTGTTTCCACAGGCAATTCGGTCCACCTTGTTGACCAACAAGGGACATGCATGCGGCATGTCGTGCGAGAGCTGCTCTTGGAGGTTGCTTCAGGAGTTGCCTAGTGCTTCACGTCGTCAGTGTATGCTTAAACTGGACCATCTGATGGGCAACATGACAGCTCAGAGACTATCACTGTTGCTGTGCAGACACATGGATTTGGGCCTGTGTCTGCGGGAGTTTGCACGTTCTCCCCGTGGTTGCGTGGGTTTCCTCCGGGTGCTCCGGTTTCCTCCCACATCCCAAAAATGTGCTCTTAGGCTGATTGGGTAACAAATTGTCCCTATATTGGTCCCTATATGGGAATCTTCAACAATAGGCATAGCCCAAAGACAAGGATATGTCATTAGGACGTTAGGACGGCGGCGTGGGCTCGTTGGGCCAAAGGGCCTGTTTCCCGTGCTGTGTTGCTCTTTGTTCTTTGTTCAAGTCAAACTTCTCTTGCCCTCCCCCATCCCCTCAACCACCTAAAAATTCACGCTGAAATTGCATCATTCTCTAATCTCACTATTTGAACTCATGATCTTTCTAGACCCCTCTTGCCCATTAAATCCATCTTTAGTTCCACAGAGCCCATTCTAAATTATCAACCATTCAACATCCCTTGCTGCCCCATATTAACTGGCAATGCAAATGGTTCCTTTTGTCAGAGACTGTTTTGGTTCTTAAGAAGAAACTCATCCTTAATCCTTCTGTTCTTGAAAAGTAATGCCACTTCTTCAATCACTTTCCTTTACAAAGACCTTGAATCATGTTTTTACCTCCCAAATCCATGCCCACTTTTTTTACAATTCCATTTTTGATTTTATCCAATCAGCTTTCCATCACTGCCACGGCATCAATATAGCCATAAGATTGGACATATCTTCTACGACATTGCCCTTTCTCAGCCTCTATGCAGTCTTTGACACAGTCAAACACACCATCTTCCAATAAGTATTTCTTCAGAATTGTTTATTTCTGTACAATTGTCCTCTCATTTGCTTTTACTCTTACTTATTCAAATGCATTCACATCTACAGCAATAGATTTCTTTCTCATCTCAAGGATCTGGAGGCATAAGAAGCTAAGAAATAGGAGCAGGAGTAGGCCATGTAGCCCACTGAGCCTGCCCCGCCATTCAATAAGATCATGGCTAATCTAACAGTGGTTCAGTTCCACTTACCTGCCTGCTCCCCATAACCCTTAATTCCCTTATTAATCAGAAATCTATCTACCTGTGATTTAAACACATTTAATGAGATAGTCTCCACTGCTCCAATGGGCAGAGAATACCAAAGATTCATCACTCTCACAGAAGTTCCTCCTCAACTCTGTTCTAAATTGACTCCCCCCTTATTTTGAGGCTGTGCCCTCTAGTTCTTGTTTCCTAAATGGAAATAATCTCTCTGCCTCTACCTCGTCTAACCCCTTTATTATCTTGTATGTTTTTATAAGATCCTCCCTCAGCCTTCTAAACTCCAATGAGTACAGGCTCAATCTACTCACTCTCTCCTCATGAGCTAACTTCCTCATCTCCAGTATCAACCTGGTGAACCTTCTCTGCACATCATCCAAGGTTAATATATCCTTTCACAAACAAGGGGACCAAAATTGCACACAATACTCTAGTTGCGGCCGCATGAGTGCCTTGTGCAATTGCAGCAAAACCTCCCTGCTTTTATACTTCATCCCCCTCACGATAAAGGCCAACATTCCATTTGCCTTCTTGATCACCTGCAAAATGAGTTTTTGCAATTCATTCCAAGGACACCAGGTCACTCTGCACAGTAGCATGTTTAATTTTTCACTATTTAAATAATAGTCTATTTACTATTATTTCTTCCAAAGTGAATAACCTCACACTTGCCAATGTTATACACCATCTACCAGATCCTCACCCACTTACAGTCTACCCAAATCTCTCTGTAGACTTTCCACATCCTCCATGCAATTCACTTTCTCAGTCATCTTTGTGTCATCAGCAAACTTTGTTACCCTACATTCGGTCCCGTCCTCCAGATCGTCTACGTATATGACAAGTAGTTGAAGCTCCACCACCGATCCCTGCGGCATGCCACTAGTCACAATTACCAATCGGAAAAGCACATTTATTCCAACTCTCTGCTTTCTGTTAGCTAGCCAATCCTCAATCCATGCTAACACTTTACCCTCAACTCCATGTATCTTAATGTTTTGCAGCAACCTTTTGTGAGGCACCTTATTGAACGCCTTCTGGAAATCTAAAAACACCACATCCACTGGTTCCCCTCTGTCAACTGCATTCATTACATTTTCCCAAGGACTGACCGTGGGGTCTCTTTACACCATGCCATCCTTGGTTGGCATGGTGGTTAACACTGTTGCCTCTCAGCGCTAAGGACCCAGATTTGCTTCCTGGCTCAGGTAACTGTCTGTGCAGAGTCTGCATGTTCTCCCCATGTCTACATGGGTTTTCTCCAGCTGCCCCAGTTTCCTCCCACAAATCTGCAAGATATGCTAGTTAGGTGCACTGGCCATGCTAAATTCTCCTCAGTGTACCCGAACAGACACTGCAGTGTGGCAACTAAGGCATTTTCACAATAACTTCATTGCAGTGTTAATGAAAACCTATTGCAACACTAAAGAAACTTAAAAATAAAATCAAAGACATTGACAGCATTCATGTTGGAAGTTAAACCTATGTCCAGCTTCCCCTTCAGCACTTCTCTTTATTTCTTCATTTGCTTTATATTGTCAGGTGTGTCCAATATCCAGTCTGAAATTAACTTCTACTTCCAGTTAAACATTAGGAACCCATAACTTTTGGTCTCCATCACAAATTCTGTACTCGTTACTAACTGCATCCCTAGTCTCAATTGCTGTATCACACTGAATCGGATTGTTCACAACACTGAAGTCTTATTTAAGTCTGAACTGAACTTCTCACTCCACACTCCATCCATCATAAATACCAACTACTTCAACCTCCACAACATGATCTGCCTCTATTACTATTTCAGTCGATCTGCTGCTCAAATCCTCGTTCATGCTCAACTCATCTTTGCAGTCAATTATTTATCAGCCTCACCCAAAATCCTGTTGCCCATATTCTATTCTACAAGTCCTAGCCAATAATTTACAATGACTCCTGGTTCCATCATTTCAAGTTTCATCCTTGTAAATAAACTTGGTCTTGACCTTGAGTTTCTTGATACCTTCTCCAGCCCTCCAACTCTAAACTCCACAAAAGCGCCAAACTTAGTGTTCCTCTGACTCGAGGTTTCTAACTATTCGTTCTCCTCCATTCACTCCACAAATTTACAGCAGTACTTTCAGTCATGTAGACACACACTAAAATGTCCTGCCTAATTTTTAATTCATTCGTGGGACACAGGCATCAATGGATAGCCAACATTTCTTGTCCTCCTCTAGTTGCCCAAGGGCAGTTGAGAGTCAACCACATTGCGTGGCTTTGGAATCACATGTAGACCAGATCAGGTAAGGATGGCAGATTTTCCTCCCTAAAGGGCATCAGTGAACCAATAAAGCATTCAGCTTCATCATTTCCTGGTTTTTCTCTAAGGCCCTCTTTAAATCTTAAATGTTTGATTTCTTCTCGAAGTCATCCTTCACAACATGAACATCTTGGACAATTTCTTCTGATTTTTCTCTTCAAGTGTTTTGACACTTCTGTTTATGTTGAGCTGTAATGGCTCTGTTTAGTTATTAGATTCCTAGAGTAAAACTAACTTTGCTCACTCTCATCCACCATTTTTCAATCTAAATTATGTAAAGAACTTTATTGTGTAATACCAGACCAAAAACAATGAATAAGCCAGACAAAAACAATGTCAAGAATTAGATATTCTGTTCTTTTTGCAGAATCTCAAATGAAGTCTATATTTTCAGCAAAATGTTCATGATATTAAAGGTCCTGATCTCTGATAGATTTAGCTTTTACTCAGTCAGGATTTACAAATTAATAAAAAAACCAAACTTGTTACATTCTCAAAACAAGACAGCTAAACACTCTGCTAAATTTTATGCATTATAAATGGAACCTACAATATTTTCATTTGAAAATCTCTCAATATATTGTACGCAGCAAAATTCTCAACAATAAACAATTGATTTAATAAAAATGCCCTTATAAAGGATGCTTAATTAACACTTCTGATGATGCTGCTGTTCACTGATTAGGCAATGAGTGGACTCAAGTAGCTCTGCAAAATTCTCATACGAGCTATCCAGCAATATAGCAACTTGTTCTGATACAATAGAGTTTACAACTATGAAGTGATTACTTATTTAATTTGTCAAGTCATGGGAAGGGGCTTAACAGGCCATATACTTCCCACAAGAGCATTATCACAGAGCAGGTCTGGGAGAATCTTTAAAACAGACACCGCTTGGTTCACTGCAATCCAGGAGTATGTAAATGGAAAAAAGATCATTGTCTCATTTTTCATGTCGCAACTTGTGCATAAACAGGTAACGTCAAATTACCCTCTTGAACTTCTGTAGTCTGTGTAGTGAGAGTACTCAAGAGTTCCAACATTTGGCCCTAACATCAACTGGTATATATCCAAGTCTGGTTGATGTGAGATTCATATGGGAACTTCAAAATGATGATATTCCCATATAACTGCTGCCCTTCTCCTCTTAATTAGTAGTAGTACAAGTTGCAAATTAACAACGACCTATCAAGGAGTCCTTGACCAGTTGCTGCTGTACATCCTGTAGATGGTGTGTTTTGCAGCTGCAAGTGGAGGAAGTAAAGGAAATAGGTAGTGAGGTGCCAGTCAAGTGAACTATTTTGACCTTGAATTAAGTGCTATTGGTCAAAGTAGACAATATTCCAGCCTGATTCAGATCTTGTGGATGGCAAAAGGGGAATGCAGAATCCGGAAGCAAATCACTTCGAGTTTTTCATAAACAAAATTAAAATTTTCTGGATTACCAATAATATAACTATGACTTTATGTAACCACACTGAAAATAGTCGAAGGACAAACAATGGGCCATAACAATGCAGGTTTCCCAGCATCAGATTTGAAAGATACTCCAAAGATGCATTTGGGGAATCCCTCGCCGATGTTCCCAGGTAAACATATGTGCCACAATTTTCCATGAATACTAATGGACTTTCTTGCTGCAGAGGGAATTAAAGTGATTCAAATCACTAGCTTCAGATGGTTCTGCCAGGATTATGCTAATAGTTACTTAGGAAAAAGTTAAAAATAATAGCTCTTCTACCTTATGCTTCACTTTATTAAATACCCAGATCAATCCCTTCACAGACTCCCGACACGCATGCAACTCTTCAGGGAACTGCTTCACCAACAACAACCCCCCCCCCACCAACTAATCATTTCCTCCATAGTACTCCTTAATACTTTCCTACTTATCACTTGCCCACCAACCTGCAGGCCCAAATACCATTCCTGACGCGACTGGACAACTAAAGAACAGTAACAGCACAGGGACAGGCCCTTTGCCCCTAAGCCTGCACCAATTACATTTACACATCTAAACCAATGCTTATATCCCCCATTCCCCGTTTGCTCATATGTCTATCCAGATAAGTCTTAAATGTAGCTAACGTACTGCCTCCTCACTTGGCAGTGCATTCCCGGTTCCAACCACCTCAAAAAAAGCTTCCTCTGCATATCTCCACGGAACCTTTCCCCTCTTATCTTGAAGTTGTGCCCACTTATAATTGTCATTTCTGCCCTGGAAAAAAGCTTCCAACTGTTCACTCTATCTATATCTCTTTCAATTTTGTAAACTTCTGTCAGGTCGTCCCTCAGGCTTTGTCTTTCCAGGGAGCATAATCCCAGTTTATTCAATCTCTCTCAAAGCTAATACCTTCCACGTCAGGTACATTTTTTCTGCACTCTCTCCAAAGCTTCCACATCCTTCTGGTAGTGTGATGACCAGAACTGGACACAGTATTCTAAATGTGGCCTAACCAATGTTTTATACAACGGTAACATAATTTGCCAACTTTTATACTCGTTGCCACGTCCGATGAAAGCAACCATGCCATAAACTTTCTTTACCTTTCCCATCAGTGCTGCCACTTTTAAAAGATCTGTTGATCTGTACTTCCATATCTTTGTGTGTCTACGCCCCTGATTATTTTGCCATTTATAGCTCCCATCTGAATTGAATCTATCAAAATGCAACACCTTCTATTTGTCCAGATAAAATTCCATCTGCCATTTCTTGCCCAATTTTCCAGTCTATATCCTGCTACATTCTCTGACAATCTTCATCACTATCTGCAACTTCACCAATCTTAGTATCATCTGCAAACTTGATAATCAGGCCAGCCACGTTTTCTTCCAAGTCATTTGCATATGTTACAAACGGCAGAGGTCCCAGCACTGATTCCTGCAGAACATCACAAGTTACATTCAGAAAAACACCCTTCCACCGCTACCCTCAGACTTCGATGACCAAGCCAGTTCTGAATCCATCCAGCTAGTTCACCCGATCCCACGAGATTTAATCTTTTGCACAAGCCTACCATGAGTGACCATCAGTCAGACAATGGTAAGCCTAAGACACAGGTTTCCCTGAGGAACCGAGAAAACAACTTCAATCATATTCGTTGCAAACAGGGCTCAAACCGTGCAGTGAAATTCAATTAGAATTCAAATCCAGTGCCTTAACCATTTGGCCATTGCAACTGGACAAGAAATCATTATTCACACAACCGCCGGCATCTCAACCAGGCCCTAGATTAGTCCAGCACCATCACATGTAACGTGGAGGGGGTCACAAAAAATAAGAAAGAAATTTTGACAACGAACATGACATTAATTAAAAAGAATGCCACATTATAGCAGCTAAGCTTAAAATGTACTTCAGCGGCTGTAAAATTCTTTAGGACATCCAAAGGTCGTGAAAAGTGATATACAAATGCAATTAATCTTTTTCATAACAATTAATTTTACATTTTGTTTGTACATGACAAAAATAACAGACTTCAGATTTTCAAGTAACAGAATTTCATTTTAACAATTGCACACCATCACATTCACAGTGAGACATTCTGATGGCATACTTAATGATCCACATCTTCAAGGCTCCAATAAGGCTCTCGGATACTCATCAGTTCATTAAAATAAAACACAAAAGCCAAAATTATGTCTTTAAATAATAGGATTTCAATGGTATTTGATTAAAACTATTAAAACCTTACTTTATTTTGTGAATTTGGATAGCAGCTGCACGCCTTTACTCTATCATATAATCAGACAATTTAAACAAGTCCCAGCTGTGGAAACACAATGATACACTGTACTAACGTGTGTAGTAATAATGAATGGCTGGCTACATTCTAATCTGAATAATACTCTCAACTGCTCTTACTGCCAGATTCCCCTTCCCTCCTCCAGAGACCGACTGCATTCCAATTACACTTCTGACTGGAATGAAACTGTTTCAGACAAAAACACTAGTCTCCAATCTCTTAACAGCATATAGTAGTACAGTATAAGTAACATATTACTAAGCATTAGAGTTACACATTATGAACTTTAATAATTATGGTCTGCAAGAGTTTTAACTGACCAAAATTACTTTGCAACCTGCTGAATTGGGCACATAGGAGGAGCACTATTATTTCAATTAAATTTTCGCAAAATTCAAGCAGGAAAAGGGACAGTCACTTTCATGGTTTCTTGGTTAATGCTGATGGTTATTCTAAAAAGCTAAAAAGTGTGAATGGTGTTTTAGTTTCAAGCACATCAACTACAATTAAATCAATCTGTGACAGAATGCCTATGATTTTGCAAGTATTTTTATAAAGTGTAATTTTTTAGAAACTGATAAGGTGATTCCCTCCCTCACTTCAAGCAGAAAAAACTGAAGCATAGTGGAAGACATGCTTCTGCCTACCTCAATGGTGATGAAATGGAAATGGTTGACAACTTCAAGTTTCTAGGTATCCAGATCAACATCTGTCCTGGTCCTTCCAAGCTGACATATAGTAAGAAGAATCCACCAACATCTCTACTTTCACAGGAGGTTAAAGCAATAAATCATGCCTGTTATGACTCTCACCAATTTTTTACAGATGCACCATAGAAAACATCTTTTCCAGATGGATCACAGTTTGGTATGACTCCTGCTCTGCGCCCAAGACCACAAGAAACTACAGAAGCTTGTGGGCATTACCTGTTTATCACGCAAACCAGACTCCCATCTACTGACTCAGTCTAATTTCCTGCTGCCTTGGAAAAGCAGCTAGCGTATTCAAGGACCACACACACACACTCTGGATATACTCTCTTTCACCTTCTTCCATTAGGAAAAAGATAACCAAGTCTGAGATCACACACCAACCGACTCAAGAATTTTTTCCCTACTGCTATCAGATTTTTGAATGATCTTATATATTAAGTTGATTTTTCACTACACCCCAGCTACGACTGCAAGACTATATCTTGCACTCTCCTCTCCCACGTACTCTATAACAGTAATGGCCTACTCTTACTGAAGACCTGTGCAGCTCATGGCCTCATCACCAACACAACCTTCCATCTGCCTACCCGTAACAAGACCTTTTGGATGCATCCTCGCTCTAAGCATTGGCATCTTATCGAATATGTCATTGTCAGGACAAAAGACAGACAGGATGTCAGAGTGAACAAGGCCATGTGCTAGACCATTGGCTCATGTTTCCAAAATGAGGCTCAGCATCAGACCCAAGAGGCGACCACAAGGAAGCAAGCTTATGAAAAGAATCAATGCAGCCAAGCTAAAGAACTTCAGCATAGCTTCAGCACTGGCTGAAGACTTAGAAGTCAAGCTTGCTGATGTACACCTCGCAGGCAGCGCTGAGGACAACTGGCAACGCTTCAGGGATGCTGTCCGCACATCTGCAGTGAAGATACTCAGGCCCACTACCCGCTACCTCCTTCAGTGAGAGTGATGAGAAATACAGGTGTACTTGTTGAAAAGCGCCTTCTTCATCAGGCCTGCAAGAATGACCCATCTTCAGCTGCCAAGAAAAATACTTTTATTCCTGTTCACAGAACAGTCCAGAATAAACTGCGTAAAATGCAGGATGCCTGGCTGAGCACCAAGGCAGATGAAATACAGGATACGCTGACAGCAATTACTTGAAACAGTTCTATGAAGCCCTCAACACCTCTACAGACCTCAGTCTCTCGGGAGCTCCCCCCTCCTGAGTACAGATGTTACAACTCATTACCAAGAGGGCTCAGATCCTGCAGAGATGGGCTGAACACTTTGAAGCCATCCTCAACCGGCTGTCATCTATTAACGATGAGTCAACAGACAGGATTTCCCAGGTCGATATCAACAGCGCCGTGGATGACCTACCGGTAGTAGCCCAAGTCACGAAAACTGTCAGCCAGCGAGCCAGTGACAAAGCCCCCTGGGGCAGATGCCAAACCCACAGAGATCTACAAAGTTGCTGGTCCTATACTTATCGCAAAGCTCACTGAGTTGTTCCAGTCTTTTTGGAAGCAAGAATCCATTCCTCAGGAACTTAAAGATGCTTCCATCGTACACCTGGAAGGGCAATTGGCAAGTATGCAACAATCGAGGAATCTCACTGCTCTCCATTATAGGAAAGACCCTCGCAAGAGTCCTAGTAAATCGTCTGGCCACTCATCTGGAGCTAGGCCTGCTTCCAAAGTCACAATGTGGATTCCACAAAGATCACAGGACCATTGACATGATTTTTGCAGCACGCCCAACTTGAAGAGAACTGTCAGCAGCAGAATCGCGAGCTCTACACAACCTTTATTGACCTTGCAAAAGCCTTCAACACTAAGCCGACAAGACCTGTGGAGGATCATGTCAAAGTTTGGCTGCCCTCCCAAATTCATTCAAACAGTACTGCAGTTAATGAAGACACGATGGCCAGAGTACTGGATGATAGAGGATCCTCTGAGGCTTTCCCATCTCCAATGGCAAACAGGGCTGTGTGCTCACACCACACTGTTCAGCATGATGCTTATTGCCATGCTGAATGATGCCTTCCAGAACAGTGTTGCTGAAATCAGCCTCAAGTACAGAGTGGATGGGAAACACTTCAACCTACAGATGAGAGACTTCTTCTTTGCTGACAACTGCGCCCTGTATGCTGGCTCAGAGCCAGAGATGCAAGTCAGCATGGACAAGTTTTCGATGGCTTGTAACAACTTTGGACTCACCATCAACATTTAAAAGACTGAAGTCATTCACAGCCTGCTCCTCATGCACTGTACACAAAACCCATAATCACAATTCAAGAGCAGCAACTACAGGCAGTGGACCAGTTCAATTATCTTGGCAGCACCCTCTCCCAAGCAGTGATTATTGATACAGAAGTTAACTGCAGAATAGCAAAGACAAGTTCTGCTTTCAGTAGACTGCGCTCTACTGTACGAGAAAGTCAAAGAATCAGCCCAGCAACAAAACTGAACGTCTCCAGTGCCATGGTACTCACTACCCTCCTGTATGCCTGTGAAACATGGATTCTGTATCGAAGGCATGCAAGATGGCTCAATCATTTCCACATGACTTATCTTCACAGAATATTATGCATCAGAAGGCAAGACAAAGTGACAGTGAAATTCTCTCTAGGGCAAGTCAACCGTCAGTCCACACACTGCTGACAGCACAGACCCGGTGGACAGGTCATATTATCTGTATACTGGATGAGCGCATACCCAAGCAGCTCCTTTTTGGAGAATGGTTGGAAAATGTTCACATGGAGGGCAGAAAAAACGTTTCAAAGACACACTCAAGGCGTCCCCGAAGTCACTGGATATAGACACAACCACCTGGGAAATGCTAGCACAAAACCACCCTACCTGGCAATGCCTCATTCACAAAGGTTATCAAACTTACGAAGCAAGGTGCCTTGCTGAAGCGCAACTAAAGCGCAAGGTGCGTAAGTCCAGAATAACCAGCGCAAAAACTACGATGCCTACACAAGTCTGTCCAATACGTGCCAGGACGTTCTGTGCCCGAATTGGCCTGATCAGTCACTTTTGGACACACCGCAACCAGCCTCAAAATCACTAACGGTATCAAGATCCTCATTGATAACAATGGACGAACAACATATTAAGTTGATCCTCACTATACCCTAGCTATGACTGTAACACTATATTCTGCACTCTCCTTTCCTTCTCCCCCATGTCCTCTGTAAATGGTATGCTTTGTCTGTGTAGCATACAAGAATTACTTTTCACTGTATCCCAATACAATATTTACAATAAATCAAATATTTCTGCAAACCATGAAGTATTTCATATTATTGTGTTCAACTGAAAAGCACTGTTACCAAGTAATTTTTTTTTAAAAACAGCATAAAAACTAATATCAAATAGTGATTCCCTATCTCACTCCAAGCAAAACAAAACTATTTCTACAAACTGTATTAAAGTATTTCACATTACCATGTTCAATTGAAAAGTACTGTTGCCTGGTTAAACATTTCAAATATACTTCAGAGAAAGACAAATGCAATGCTATGTGACCAGCAGTGTGGTAATAGGGCCTCCAACTTAATACTTTCCTTTGTATAGGCAAGGAACTATTTTTCTTTCCATGGGCTTACACCACCTGACAGTCCTGCCAAGCAGGAAACCTGCTCCTCTGCCTTTGCCAATGTTAGTTGCTCCACAGCCAACAGCTTAAAAGTGCACAAGAGCTGCCCATTTCAATACGTTCTCCTATTTTCCCTCCCTTCCTTTAGGGAAACTCCTGACTTCCATTTGGCACAACCGGTTGATCAGTTATTCAGGATGTCAAGAAACAAACATTCACCATGCATTCCAATGCAAAACCCTACCCCCCATTTTAGCACTTTGGTGTCTGACAGACAAAGGTTGAAAGAAAGGTGATCCAAAGGAATAACAGCACTGGAATATTGACACAGATGTGAGTAACAGCTCTTTTTTCCTCAATTCAATGTACTCTAAAATTTAAACTAAACAATTATGAGATTATGTGCATACAGGCCTACTACAGCATAAGACAGTGAAATATTTGCAAGTTATCCAGAGCTCAAAGAACAAAGAACAAAACAGCACGGGAAACAGGCCCTTTGGCACAATGAGCCCACGCACGCCACCCCGATGTTCCCACCTCTATCCGTGATCCCTGTCTTTGTTTATAGATCTATGGATTAAAAACCAATTTTGAGACAATTTAGGGAGGATTTGTTTTGCCAATTAGCCTAAGAGCACACCTTTGGGATGTGGGAGGAAACCGGAGCACCCGGAGAAAACCCACACAAGCATGGGGAGAATGCACAAACTCCCACAGACACAGGCCCAAATCCATGTATCTGCACAGCACAGCGATAGTCACTGAGCTGTCGTGTTGCCCTTCAAATGGTCCAGGTCAAGCGTACACTAACAATGTGAAGCACTAGGATACTCTCAAAAAAAAAAATCCAAGAGCAGCCCTCTCACAACTCATCGTGTGTATGCCCCTTGTTAGACAACAAGGTGGACCAAAGCAACTGTAGGATAAAAATAAGTACATCAATATCATCATCTATTTAACACAGTTCCCAGGGACTCCCAAGGCTCATGATCCCTTTTTAAATCAGTTTTCTATACCCCCCCATTCCCATTCTGTTCACGTGTCCATCTAAGTATTTCTTAAATAACTCCAGAGTGCTTGCCTCCACCACTTTACTTGACAGCGCATTCCATACCCCCACCACCCTCTGTGTGAAAAAACTCCCTCTAGCATCCAAATTATATCTTACCCCCCTCACCCTAAGCCCGTGACGCCTCATGCTATTCGAGTCCATCTTAGGAAAAAGCTTAACCTGTTTACTCTATCTATACCCCTCATAATCTTGTACACCTCTATTAGATCTCCTCTAAGCTCACGCAGTTTTTCGCAGATAGGAAAAGGTTGCATACAAGATTGGTCATGGCATGGAGGGAACTTTGGTTATTGTTTTAAATGATGAAATATTTACAGTACACTGTAAAAGTTAAACCACAAATGGACCTCAACATGCCTGATTTGTCTAGCCTGGCAATTTTAATAATTTGCTTATCTTCTCAGCCCCAAACCAAAATTATGAGAACATTTCTTTTGTATGAGTTGTAACCTAATTAACAACAGATGAAATCTGTATTCAAAAAAGATCAGTAATCTATGATTTCTTAGGTGACAACATACTAATGTTGCATTTTGTCCTTTAAGCCTGCTCTGCTGTTCTCTAAGATCAGCTCTGATCTGATTATAGTCCAAATTCCACTTTCCTGTATGCCTCCCATATTCCTTCTCTATCAAGGTTTAACTCAACCTTAAATAAATTCAACGACCCAGCCTCCATCGCCTTTTGGCGAAGAGAATTCCATAAATGCCCCTTTAGAAATAAAAAGCTCCTCACCTCAAAGGGGAGAATCCTTATTTTTTTTTTAAGCAGAGCACCTAATTCTCATCTCTCCTACAAAAGGAAATATCATTCAGAAATCCATCCTGTCAGATCCCCTTGAGATCTTGTATCTTTCGTTAAGATCACTTCTCATTTTTCCAAACTCCAGTGGTTATAGAATGCGAACTGTTCAACCTTACTTCAGAAGATAAGCCCCTCATGCCAGGAATGAATCAGGTGAATCCTCTCTGAACTGCTTCTAATGTAATTACATATAGTTTTGTGGTTTCACCACAGTATGGTAAAACTTCTTTACTTTTCTAGTCTATTCCCCTTTCAATAAACATTAACATTCTATTTGCCTTTTAATTACTCATTCACGCTGCACACTAAGGTTTTTTGCTTCATGTACTATTCAGGTTCCACCGCACCACCAATTTTTCCCACATTAATACTCCACCTGCCAAATTTTGACTCACCTCAATCTGTCTTTTTAGACATTTCATTCCTCCTGACAACTTACTTTCCCACCCATCTTGGTGACATCAGCAAATTTAGCTTGCATACATCAGTCCTATCAAGTCACTGATTTGGATTGTGAGTAGTTGAGGAACTAAGCACCAATCCTTATGGCACTCCACTAATTCCAGCTTGCTAACCTAAAAAAGAAAATTTATTTCCACTTTCTGCTTCCTATTAGCTAATCAATCCTTTATCCATGGTAATACACTATTCAATGCGCCATATGCTCTTATTTTGTGAGGTAACCTTGATGTGGCACCTTATCAAATGCCTTTAGGCAATCCAATACACCACATCTACAGATGCCTTTATTCATTTTGTTTATTACTTCCTCAAAACAACTAAGTTAAACATAATTTCCCTTTCATAAACCATGTTAATGCTGCCTGATCCCATTATGATCTTCTAAGCACCTTTCTAAAACATGCTCAATAATGGATTCGAGCAATTTTCTTGTGACAGAACATAGGCTAACTGATCTATGGCATGCCATCATCTCAGGGATGTCACTTAGGGATGTGGTAGCAGGATGGTTGTTACTGGGCTAGTGATCCCCAGGCCTGATCTAGAATACATAAACTTAAATCCCACCATGGCAGCTGGGCGAGTTAAATTCAATTAACTAAATAAATATCAAATAAAATGCCAATATCGGTATTGGGAGCCATGGAACTACCAGATTATTACAAAAACCACCCATCTGGTTCATTAATCATAGAATCCCTACAGTGCATTTAGCCTGCACTGACAACAATCTCACCCACCCCCTATCCTCATAACCCAAGGAGGCAGCAGTGCTAACCAATGGCTTTTAGGGAAGGAAATCTGTGACCTTTACCTGCTGTGCCTATACCCAATTCCAGGCCCATAGCAGTGCAGTTGATCCTTAACTGGTCACTGAATAGATCTAACAAGTCACTTGGTTTCATTCAAGAAGTTTCATTGCCACTTATTCCAGAATCATAAATGCTGACCTTGCCAATGATGCCCACATTCCACAAATTAAAAACGACAAAAGTTTATTTTTAGTTACAGCAAGATACAAAAATATTACTGATGATCCAGCAATGCACAAAGTACTAATGAGATTAAATGGCATGACAGTCAAAATTCCCCAATCTCAGTGCAACCCTGACCCTAATTTGACACCAGTAGTATTCAAAAAGAAAATCAAAGGAACTCTCAAATAACTTTGCATCGAACATTGTACACTGACATTTTTAGAAGAATGGGAAGGAGGTTGTATCTATATCCTTTTCATCTGGGCAAGGTAAGCTATCAGACTTATCAACCACAAAGTTATGCTCATGGGTTCAAATTCAATCCCAATTTGAGCACAGAATTTAAGCAGACACTTTAAGCAGTACCAACAGAATGCTGTATTATCAGAAACACCATCTTTCCTCTTACCTTTCACACTATCACTTATCCCTGAAGTAACACCACAAAAACAGACTGCTTAGCCGTTTAGTAAATTGATATTTCCGGACTCTGTGCACAAATTGGCTGCTACATTTCCATGAAATTCACAATAACTACAGCTAAAAAGTAATTCAGTAACAATGAAGCACTTTGGGATGTCTCAAGGTTGTGAAAGGCACTAGTATAAACGCACGTCATTTCTTTTGGCAACACATGGAAATTACAGAAGCAAAAAAAGTGTAAAACAAATAATTACAAATATAATATAACCTTGGAATGGTGATAAACCGATTAACCTCCCATCTGGAATTCCAGGTCTCAGCCATAGTATTATGAGCACAAAAAAAGAGTGCAAGCTTTTAGCTGAGAACATGTTGTCCCTGGCTGCTCGTCAGCCACGAAGCATCAACAGAAATTCCTCCACTAGGTTTAGTTATGTCTTATGCTGCTTAGCAATAAATCCACAACATTCCCAGTTGAATTCTGTAATCCCAGAATTTAGATATACAATGTTATAAATCTGCAGTATGCTTCAAGAGGAATATAGGATAAATATTTGGTACCAATTTATGTCAAACTTGTCTTTTGTTCCAAGATAAGGAGTATTTTAAGAAATCATCAAAGAGACATGCCAGAAAACTTTGATTAAACACAGCTTTTGTACAAATTTATAAACATAACTTGCCATGCTGAAAATGGAGTTGCATTAATAGCTCATTACAGACTAATCATGTATAAAGCTATAACATTAAACTGCAAGTCAGGCTATTGAAGCTGTTACATCATCCCAAGTCTTAGTGAAATTCTTGTCCGCACAAAAAATGGGTGAATGTTTAAGAGTATGATCGCAGCCTTGTTGACAGAGCAGCAACATGATAGGAATACATGGAAATTTTATTGAAATATAAAAAAAAAACTTGCATTTATATAGCACTTTTATCATAAACACAATATGCACTTGGAGGTAAATCATTAGCATACAATATCTTTGATTTCAACTGCACTGTGTAGAATCAATAAGCAGTGACCATGATGGAGAAAGGCGGGTGTTGTCGTCAGTTTTCTTTCTACAACTCAGCAGGTAGCTCAATGGGACATGAAGACAGATTGGGAGTTAGTACTCTAGGAAAATAGTTGAGGGATAGATTATCTTTAAAAAAAAAATCACATTATTTGACAACTTTAAGAACACTGTGCAAAATGTGAGAGAAAACTTTCTCTAAACATAAAGAGAATAAATGCAACCATCATAAAAAATCTGTGCCCCATCACTTGAGAACCATGAATTTTTTTTAAATTACATTTTTAATACAACAGACCATCACTAATCCAAGTATTCTGTAAACTGTGAGTGACTTCATATGTTCTGTTTGTGATCAGGCCTCCCACTCACCTGACAAAGGGGCAAACCAAAAGCTGGTGTTTACTACCAAATAAACCTTGTTGGGCTTTAACCTGGTGTTGTGAGGCTTGCTACTGTGTCCCCTAGCATCCAGGGATCTGTGTTTCCCAACCAATGAATTACATTAATTAAAGAATTGAATGCAATCTAAACTGAAGCACTTAGTTGATTTTCATAGGCACAGTTCTAACTGGCATGAAAAACTGCTAAGAGCTACTAAGACAAAGAGAAACAACGCTCAAGATCAAAATGTCTGGTATGCAAAAGGTCAGTCAAGAGACAAGAGCTTGAAAAATAAATGGTTAGTGAATGGGAGATAAGTAGAGAAACAGTTGCAAGAGTTACATTTTGGGGAAAAGAAAAACGTTCATCAACAGTTTAACTTCAATAACAAAAAAATTACACAAGAAAATTTACGTTTACATCCCACCTTAACCATAGAAACATACATACCTTCACAGAAGTGTCATCAGACAAAGATGGATGCCAGACAAAGAACATATTGGAAAGGGTGGACAAAAGCTTGATTAAAGATGTGTTTTAAATGTTGTTTTTGAGGATTTTGAAGGAGTAGACAGAAAAATGGAAAGAGAAAGAGATTTAAAGAATAAATTCTAGAGATTCTGAAAAACATACCTGGCCAATGGTGGTGCAAAGGGAACAGCAAGGGTTACAATGGATCAATGGAATGCAAAATTCTAGGTAAGGGAATGTGGTACAGCTGGTTGAAGTTACAGAGATAATTGTGGCAAGACCATAAATGGATTTAGACATGGGAATTTTAAATAAGATACTGCAGTACTGTGAGCCAAGGTACATCAGCAAGAACACAGTACGAGGTGAATGGCGCTTGAAATAGATTAGAAAACAGGAAAAAATTTGGTTGAGCTTAAACTTATGGAGTGTGAAGGATAGCCATGTTCACAATCAAATGCTTTAAAATATTTAAATTGAAACAGCAGGGTAAAGAAATACTAAACACAAGTATAAGTTCATTTGTGAGTGCATGCACAGAATTAACAGCAGGAAGAATAAATGTGACACTGCCTGGTTTGAATCAATACTTGCCTACTAATGACCTCAGTAGCTCATGAAGACCTTCACCTATCTTCTCATCTTGTCCCATGGTTTACTTGGACCATATAAGTGATTGTCTGTCCCCAGCAGAACGGTGTTGCTGGTCCCTCATGGGCTTTTAAGAAGATTGTTCATTTATGAGATATGGATGTCACTGGCTAGATCAGCTTTTGTTACCCATCCTTAGTTTCCTTCAGAAAATGGTGGACCTTCTTAAACTGCTGCTGTCCATTTGCAAAGGGCTGCCAAAAGCGCCTTAGTGAGTTCCTGCAGTGCATCCCATAGATGGTGCACAGGGTGTCACTGTTCTTATCAGTGGTGGAGGGATTGAATGTTTATGTGAAAGGGAGCTGCTGTCCTGGATGGTCACAAATTTCTTGAGTACTGTTTGAACTGTACATTTCCAGGCAAGTGGAGACTATCCCGTTACACTCATGTCTTGTAGACGACGGACAGTCTGAGTCAATATTGAGGACTCCCAACACAACTCCCAGCCAACTGCATTCCACTGTGCTGCCACCTCTGCTGGGTCTGTCCTGCTGGTGCATCAGGACATATCCAAGAATGGTTATGGTGGTGTCTTGGGCACTATCTGTAAAGTAGAATTCTGTCAGCATGACTACTCTGAGACAACTCTCCTAATTTTGACACAAGCCTCCAGATGTTAGTAAGGACAACTTTGCTGGGTGATCCATCCAGTTTCATTCCTTTGTTTTATTTGTAGTGGTTAAAACAACTGATTGACTTGCTAGGCCATTTCAAAAGGCACTTAAGAGTCAACCACATTACTAGCAATCACAACGACACTACATTGCTGTCAATTACATGTAGGCTAGGCCTAGCAAGGCCAACAGATTTTAGAACAATTGACCCTGGTTTCATAGTTAGACTTTTTATTCCAAAATTTTTATTGAGTTTTTAAATTCCAACATCTGCTGTGATGGGATTCAAACCTAGGTCCAAAGACATTACCCTGGGATTCTGGGTTACTAGTCAAGCTATTGCCTCCATCTGCAACTAATTATCCAAGGTCAATAGTTATGTAGATTTATAACTTTTGGCTAAGATCGAGGGTCAGATCAAGCCCAAGATGGGGTGCAATGCTTTATTATGTCAATCTCTCTTATGGGGGCCTTGAATTGACTTTAGTGTGATTTTGAATTTGTTTTTTGGAGCAAGCAAAGAATGGATTTGGGTTTGCCCAGT
Source organism: Sphyrna mokarran (assembly GCA_024679065.1). Lineage (NCBI taxonomy): Eukaryota > Metazoa > Chordata > Chondrichthyes > Carcharhiniformes > Carcharhinidae > Sphyrna > Sphyrna mokarran. Next base: position 8,485,646 of record JAGIQG010000021.1, on the reverse strand, counting down.
CTATTCTGAGCATTGGCTTTGTAACTTTAAGACTGGAGTAAATTTTTTATAAAAAAAGGTGCAAAACATACAAGGTGAAGGTTGTTTCAGTGACTTTCAAGCATACGTAGTTTGGAACTCTGTCAGATGTCCCTGAGCAACAATAATGCATTTGATCAAAATCAATCAAGTACACAATCCCAACTGCTCAAGAGAAACAAGAAAACAAAAGATAGCTCAGTGGTAGTTTGGAGATGCCAGATCATTCATATTTATCATGAAAAACCCAGCTTTTAATCCTTAGTTACTGTGTGCTCTGACCTGTACACACAAGGGTGTGGTAACTATCTTGTGGAGGAAATTTGATTGCTCTCCTCTCATTATTCCATGTTTCTAACATGTTCCAAATTGCATTGAGCATCAGCAGAAATTATGAGCTAAAACACTGGCTGCACAATGAGGATAACATACAATATATTTTACAGGAAATAGAAAATAGAAACAACTATTAACAAACCAACACCTGAGAGCAAACATCATGTTGGCTATTTTGAAAATGGCGGTTGGAGCCTGCAAATTGTCTCATGTCATGAATACACTTTTAATATCAGCACCAGTAACTGTTACAGACACCCACTGTTCATTTCCTAAAAGAAGGGCGCTTAATTTGCAGTAAAGACTACATGGCTACTTTAAACAAAATAAATGAGGGAATATTTTGTTTTCTTTTCCTAACAGCACGGGTTATCATGATCTGGCGCTGAGTCCAATTGTCTCTGTTAATGTAGCCTATGTGACTACGAGACATATCAAACTGGAGTCTGCTTGCATTTTCCATGTCTAGACTACTGTTTAACACCATGTTGCATTTTTCACATCATTGTTCTACAGTAAACAAAGCACTTCCTTTTTTCTCCCTCCCACTTCCTCATTTCTCCCTCCCAATTCCTCTCAATATGTTACATCATGCCAGAATTAAAATGCTGTACGGTCCCCTGGACTACAGTTTTATGTTTTTGCATTTCCTAAACTTTTTCCCTCGATGGCTGAATGCCATTTTATATCAATTTACTTACAGAGACTGCATATTATGACTCTTACAGCTGCAATAAAGTCAGTGAAAGGCTGAAATACAAAATAAGCAGCCAAAATATTCTTCATTCAACAGTGAAGACAAATGATTTCCACACCCATTTAAAAACTTGCAACAGAACACATTGGAATGCTTGGTTTATGTAATTGTTAATTAGAAGGAATGGATCATTATTACACAGTATTTTACATCTGGTAAAAGTATTTTCAACACTGTAGCTTGCCAACATTCAAAAGAGCATTTATCATGGTCTGGACAATAAGTCTGTACACCAGTTAATACAGCCAATAATGGAAATGAGGAACTGAGATACACACCGCTTTTGGTAAGTAATAGAACATTTTTTTTTAATATTGATCCTATATTCAGAGTGGGATGGGAAATGAATAATTAAAAAAACTCCATCTTTTATCTGGGAAATTTTTTGTTACAAATCCTGGGGGAATTTTACAGTACCTTCATTGCAATGTTAACGTAAACCATACTTACGACTAATAATAAATAAATTTTAAACTTAAACATGTCAGAAATGGTTCATATCCAAATAGGCTGTTTTTGTTTGACTGTGGGAACAATCACAACAGTGTTATTCAAAAAGGAATGGCTGGAGAGTTATGAGTGAAAATTCCAATAGCTTTTCTGCACCTCTTCCAGCCAGGAACAAAGAACAAAACAGCACGGGAAACAGGCCCTTCGGCCTAACGAGCCCACGCCGCCACCTCGATGTTCCCACTTCTACACGCGATCCCTGTCCATGTTTATAGATCTATGGATTAAAAACCAAATTTGAGACAATTTAGGGAGAATTTGTTTTGCCAATTAGCCTAAGAGCACATCTTTGAGATGTGGGAGGAAACCGGAGCTCCCGGAGAAAACCCACGCAAGCACGGGGAGAATGCGCAAACTCCCACAGACACAGGCCCAAATCCATGTATCTGCACAGCACAGCGATAGTCACTGAGCTGTCGTGTTGCCCATCAGATGGTCCAGGTCAAGCATACACTAACGATATGAAGCAGTAGGGTACTCTCGAAAAAGATCCAAGAGCAGTCCTCTCACGACCCATCGCATGTATGCCCCTCGTTAGACAACAAGGTGGACCAAAGCACTTGTAGGATAAAAACAAGTACATCAATATCATCATCTATTTACACACTTCCCAGGGACTCCCAAGGCTCATGATCCCTATTTTAAATCAGTTTTCTATACCCCTCCATTCCCATTCTGTTCATCTGCCCATCTAAGTATTTCTTAAATATCTCCAGAGTACCTGCCTCCACCACTTTACTTGGTAGCGCATTCCATACCCCCACCATCCTCTGTGTGAAAAAACTCCCTCTGGCATCCAAATTATACCTTACCTCCCTCACCCTAACCCGTGATCCCATGTGCTATTTGAGTCCATCCTAGGAAAAAGCTTAGCCCTGTTTACTCTATCTATCCCCTTCAAAATCTTGTACACCTCTATCAGATCTCCTCTAAGTCTACGGCTTTCTAAGGAAAACTGTTTTGCCTAATCTCTCCTTGTAACTTAGACCTTCCATACCAGGCAGCATCCTGGTAAACCTCCTCTGCACTCTTTCCAGAGTCTCCACATCCTTCCGGTAGTAAGGTGACCAGAACTGGACGCAGTATTCCAAATGAGGTCTAACCAGCATTTTATACAACTGCAACATTAAAGGCCAGCTCTTGTACTCTACAATAAATGTGTAGAGTATAGGGCTAATGGTAGGATTCTTAATAGTGTTGATGAACAGAGGGATCTTGGTGTATTTGTGCATAGATCCCTGAAAGTAGGCAGTCAAGTCGATAAGGTTGTTAAGAAGGCATATGGAGTCTAGCTTTTATTGGTAGGGGTATTGAATTTCGGAGCCGCAACATCATGTTGCAACTGTACAAAACTCTAGTGCGGCCGCACTTGGAGTATTGTGTGCAGTTCTGGTCCCGCATTATAAGAAAGATGTGGAGCATTGGGAGGGTATAGAGGAGGTTTACCAGGATTTGCCTGGTATGGAGGGCAGGTCTTATGAGGAGAGGCTGAGGGATTTGAGGTGTTTTCGTTAGAAAGGAGGCGGCTAAGAGGAGACCTTATCGAAACATATAAGATGATTAGAGGTTTAGATAGGGTGGACAGTAATAGCCTTTTTCCTAGGATGGAGAAAGCTAGCACGAGGGGACACAACTTTAAATTAAGGGGTATGAGTTATAGGACGGATATCAGAGGTAAGTTCTTTACCCAAAGAGTGATTAGGGAGTGGAATGCCCTGCCTGCAGCTGTTGTAGATCGCCAAGTTTGGTGGCGTTTAAGAGGTTAGTTGATAATTTATGGAAGAGAAGGGAATGGTTTAAATTTGGAGGGTCATTGCTTTTTTCATAATTGGTCGGTCAACATCGAAGGCCGAAGGGCCTGTTCTGCGCTGTAATGTTTCTATGTTTCTATACCCCTTTCTATAAAGGCTAGCACACGATATGTTTTCTTCACAACCTTCTCCACCTGCTCTGCCACCTTCAGAGACTTGTTCACCTGCACCCCCAGGTCCCTCTGTGTTTCTATACTCTTAATAGGTCTACCCTTTATCATATACCTCCCCCCTATATTTTTTCTCCCGAAATGCATCACTTCACATTTATCAGGATTGAATTCCATCTGCCATCTGTCTGCCCGAACTACCAGCCTATGTCCTGCTGCATTTCATCATCTATTTACATACTTCCCAGGGACTCCCAAGGCTCATGATCCCTATTTTAAATCAGTTTTCTATGCCCCTCCATTCCCATTCTGTTCATGTGCCCATCTAAGTATTTCTTAAATATCTCCAGAGTACCTGCCTCCACCACTTCACTTGGTAGCGCATTCCATACCCCCACCACCCTCTGTGTGAAAAAACTCCTTCTAGCATCCAAATTATACCTTACCCCCCTCACCCTAAGCCCGTGACCCTTCGTGCTATTTGAGTCCATCCTAGGAAAAAGCTTAGCCCTGTTTACTCTATCTATCCCCTTCAAAATCTTGTACACTTGGAAGCAGGCAGACAAAATGATTGGGGCAGGAGATGATTTATAAATTTCTGTTGAAGAACAAACTAGATACGCTGACAGCAAGCCATTGGACTGTCCCCACAAATCACCTTAAACATTTTAATTCATCAGTAATTAGAACATTTGTGTCTCTGTTCCCTATAGAAATGAAAATAATTTTGTAAAGAAGTGACAGCAATATTTTACATACCTATCAAACCTTATATTACATAAAACTCTCCTTTCTTGTTCCTCCTTAATTGCAGTTATCCCATTCCAAACATTTTGTTAAACTTGTCAGATTGCTGTTTGATAGAACTTGCTATACACAACATCCATGACTGCACTTCACAAGTGCTTTATTGGTTTTAAAGTGCTTCAGGACATCCTATGCTATGAAAGTTTGCGGTACAAAATTCTCCATGCTTTTACTGAATGGTAGAATAGACTTGAGGGCGTCACTGGTTCCTATTTCTTAAATTCTTATTGTATAATACAATACACACACACAGGAGGATTTTTGAATTACTAAGTACTATTGCAGTCTCATCCTTTTGTAGCTAATGTAAAATGAAGATGGAGAGATTCTACCATCAAATTTGCAACTCAGTAGTCATATAAATTACATTATGCATTAGAGGCAAAATTTTGAATCGTGCCATCAGCAAGTTCAGTAATGTCAACTATTATGCTGGTTTGAGGTTAGCCCAATTTCAAACTAGCAAAGATCAGGATAAAAATGGTAGCGTCAAAGGTTCCAAGCAGCCCAAAAGCATGTGCACCAAATTATCAACAGCTTCTAAAATCAGTTCTTTCATCCAATATAATTTGAAATATATTACATGGTGATACATTTCTTTTTGTTGCACTATTCAGTCAACAATTTGTGTTTATTCAACACTTTTTATTAACAAAATATCCAATTTAGCTTCACAGGAGTATCAAACAAAAATTGACACTGAACCATATTAGATGGTAAAAAGCTTGGGTCACGGGGCAGATTTCTAAAGGAGACCTTGAGCGGGAATCTGACGATGGGATGTGGAAAGATTTAGAGAGAATTCCCAAGCTTAGGGATTGGAGGCTATGCCTTCAGACACCAATGATGGAGCAATCACAATTGAGAATGCTCAAAAGAGCCAGAATTAGAGGATCCGGGATATCTTGGATGACCATAGAACTGTATGAGACAACAAATATAGAGAGAGGGACATAGTCATGAAGGAATTTGAGAACAATGAGAATTTTTAATGTCATGATGCGCAATGATTCTATAAACAATGTATGAGAATAACCACACCCATGAAGTGTATAATAATTATATATAAAGTGTCCAATGATCTAATGAAATATATCCTTAATCACTCCATAATTTCATGGACTATGTGAACCTGTACCAATCCACATGTAAGCTTAATGAAGTTTCCTTGAACACCTAAATAAATACAATTTTACCCAAGTTTCTAAATTCATCTTCTTAACCGCACAAGAAAGATAGAACAAGAGAAAAAATACAGCTTGCATTTATATAGTGCCTTTCACAATTTCAGGATGTTGCAAAGCACTTTCCACAACTAAAATTATTTGAGTCATTGTTTTGCATAGAAACACATTATATGGTAGTAAAGTCCCACAACAGCAATGGGATAAAAGATCAATTAAACTGCGTGTTTGGTTAAAAACCTAATGTTGACCAGGAAACAGGGGTTGGGGGAAAAAGGGGAATATTATTGGTCTTCAATGAATAGTCATATGGGATCTTTTATATCCATTTCAGAGGCTGAGTCTTGGTTTAACATTTCATTCAAAAATGGGCATTTTCAACAATGCAGAACTTCCTACCATACTGAAGTACCATCTTAGATTATACATCAAAGTCTTTGAAGAAAGGCTTGAAAGCACAACTTTCTGATCACTAAGCCAAAGTCAATATCTAGAATTAAGTTCAAACTAGCGAATATTAAGGTTAAGAAGCCTTAGTAAAAAATGTTGCCTGACACGGTAGTGCAACAAAAATCATGGAATCAATCAAGAAACAAATGGTTGCTACAATGCAAAACTCTGATGCAGATTGGTGAAAATTAGAATAGTTATGAGCGCAATCTAGAATTCCTTTCCTAACAATATTTTGGGTATATGTACTACTGTAGCAGTTTAAGGCGGCAACTCACCACTATTTAAGTACAATTAGAGAATGGAAATAAATGCTGGCCTTGCCAGCAGCACTCACATTCCACAAATGACTAAAAACAATGTTCAGAACATTCTCTTGCTTAGATAGAACTGGAGACTTTAGGATACCCACCTTGAAATATAAATATGTTCTTTTCTAAAAAGCTGCTACAAATTTACAAATTAGATGTTCTTCACAATCTATAATTAGAAGCAATCAGGAATGTCAACAGAAGGACTCAAAAGGTTCATGCTTCAAACTTTCCAAGGAAACAAATGAAGTGCAATCAAATTGTTTTCTGCACCACTAAGTTGGGCATGGTGCTTAATCCCTTAGTCTATCCAGCAACGTAAAAATTTTTGTTAACATGAATACCGGAAGAATAAAAAATAAAAGATAGGAAATATTTCACATGAGGAGGAAGCAACAACTCCATTGAATGCCATTTTTTTTGTGCACCATGAAACCGCACCAGTATCTCAAATTATTCTCCTTCAGGGAATAACGCAAATCTTCTATTTTTACAAAGGAATCAGTATCTAAGAGAATTACTTTCAATACTTTCCCATCTAATTTATATTTACTTTTTAACCACTTTGCCACAACGCTTGCAGAAGATGGCAAATTCTTTACCTCCAAAGGTAACCTGTTATTTCAGGTTTCCTTTTGCCAAGTTACTTGTGTGGCCCATATACATGACAGCATGGCCTGATTCACTAACACTTCAGTCTCAACTCATCTGGATGCTGAACTGGAAACATCCAAGCTTGAAAACATGAGGACTCCTGCACATTTTAGGTGCCTTTGGATAGTCATCCAGGCTGATCAAAATTTAATCTTCATGAAGGAAAGAAGGTCTCTCAGCTATATGTGCAAATGCCCTGAATCAATTGTCTGAGGATATGAAGAGGGACCCATCATGGTGGGTTTTTTTTAGAAAGGAAAAGAAGATTACTATGCTGAGTCAAAACAGTGGAAAAGGAATATTTTTAATACCTGTTAGGGCTTCTTGTTCTCCAAGTGTTACTTAACACTCAGATAAAAAAGTAAGGTTTCTTCCTTCTTGTTTTTTGCATATTGAGACAATTACTGTGAGCAATATGAAGCAGAGGCCAGAAATCTCTGCTCTCACCCACAGCTAGAATTATCCGGTCCCGCTGCTGTGAATGGAGATTTGGCAAAGCACCAAATGCTCTGTTCTCACTGGCAGCCGTAGTGGGATGTGAGAAACAAAAATTTCCAGCCAGAGTATTTATTGGCAGGAGGCTTTATTAATGGAATAAATATCACATTCCAAATATAGCATGTTGCCATAAACAGAACATTACCAAAATAGAGAGAAGGTACTTTCTAAAGAATGTAAAGTGAGAAGCAGTAAAGATCCACATGACTTACTAGTCTATATCCATTGATTAAACTATCAGGCAGGTACAGAAAATCAGCAGAACATCTGTTAGATAGGGCATTCATTCCATTTACCCCTCTCCATCCTTAAATGTCACAGCTGATCTGATTTATATGGCTTTTTTTAAAAAACATGTTTACCACAACTCTGGACTCCTTGTCTATCCTGCAAAGGCTGAAAGCTAGTAAGTTTACTATCAAATAAATCGGTTGGATTTAAAATTGGTGTTGTCAGACTTCTTACTATCAAAAATCTGTCCAACTTACACTTGAAGATTCACTTACCCAGCCAATTCAAAAGACTATTGAGCTCATGAAAAATTCCTCCTTTATCTCCATTATAAATGGGAGGTGCTATGTTTATTAAAGTAGAGCATTGCATTCAGAGGACTAGAATACAACAAGTAAACGCCATGCTATAATTATACAAACCTTGTTAGATTACAGCTGCTGTTTCACGTATCACATCTTAAGGAGGATATATTGGTCTTGGGGAAATGCTGCATAGATTTACCAGAATCACAATTGGCCTCCAAGGGTTAAATTATGATGACAAATTCCACAAACTAGGATTGTATTCACCTGAATTAAAATTCACAGAAATGAAGATCATGGGGTGATACAAAATTTTCAAAATATTAAGAAGCAACAATCCAGTAATGAATGAGAAAGTATTTCCATTGGTTGGGGATATCTAGATCAAAGAGGCAGAACCCAAAAATCAGAGCCAGGCCTTTCAAGAGTGAAACGCTGAAAATAGGGACAGGAATAGGCCATGCTCTGCCTGTCATATTGATCGTGGATGATCATTCAATTTAGTAACATTCCTGCTTCCCCCCTATATTCTTTGATCCCTTCCATCCGAAGAGTTATACTTCATTCCTTCTTGAAAAAAATAAAATGTTTTGATCTCAATTGCTTTCTATAATTCCTTTGATTTGATTTATTGTCACATGTATTAGTACACAGCAAAAAGTATTGTTTCTCACGTTCTAAGACAAATCTTTTTCTTGACGGATGATGATAGAAGAACATGTCCAGGGTGTGTGGGTCCTTAATTATATTAGCTGCTTTGTCAAGATCGTGCGAAGTGTAGAGAGGGTCAATGGATGGGAGGTTGGTTTCTGTGATGGACTGGGCTACATTCATGACCTTGGATTTGTTTTTTATTTATATTTTAGCAACAGAATAAATATAAGGCAGGTAGTATGGATAGATAGAAAACAGCACATTTTGAAAACAGCTTGAGGGCAGTAAAATGGGTGTAATGTTTGTATGAAAGCCTGGTTTTTGCACCCAATTTACTAGGATGCTACAAGGTCTTGACAGTTTGAGTTATAAGGAGAGGCTAGATAAACTGGGACATTTTTCCTGGAGCATAGGGAGTTAGAGATGATCCTATAGGAGTCTACAAAATAATGAGGGGCATTAATCAGCTAGATGGTTAGTATTTTTTCCCCCAAACGTAGGGGAGATTAAAACTAGAGGGTATAGTTTAAGGTGAGAGAGGAGATATACAAAGGGTCCAGAGGGACGGCTCTTCCACATACAGGATGGTGAGTGTCTAGCACAAACTGCCAGAAGTAGTAGTAGAGGCAGTTACAATTTTGTCTTTTAAAAACCATTTAAATGGTTACATGGGTGATATGGGTATAGAGGCATATGGGCCAAACACAGGCAACCGGGAATAGCTTAGGGGTTCAAAAAAAAGGTGGCATGGACAAGTTGGGCTGAAGGGCCCGTTTCCATCATGTAAACCTCTGACTCTATGTTTTGTAGTTACTTGCAGTCTTGGGCAGAGTGGGAGCCATACCAAGCTGTGATCCCACCAGAAAGAATGCTTTCTATAGTGCATCAGTAAAAGTTGGTGAAGGTCATAATGGACATGCTAAATTTCCTTAGTCTAAGTAGGAGGTGTTGGTGAGCTTTTTTTAACTATAGTGTTGGCATGGAGGTAGATGGGCGAGGAGACCAGGACAAGTTGATGATATCTGGACACCTGAGAACTTGAACTTTTCGACCATTTCTACTTTGTTTCCATTGACGTAGACAGGTGTATGTTTTCCACTACGCTTTCTGAAATCGATGACAATCTCTTTCGTTTTGTTGAATTCCACTCTCTAAATGAGGTAATTTCTCCATCTTAGTTCTAAATGTTCACCCTGTGTCCTTCGACAGTGACTCCCGCTTCTGGTCTCCATCACCATCAGGAATATCCTTCCTGCATTAGCCACCTAGTCACTCTTTAGTGCCTCGATTATGATAAAGATAAATTCAATCTCAAGCAACACGTTTCATTTATTGCATCAAAAATATTTTTTTCATGTCGTCATTGCTTCTTTTGCCAATTAATTAAATCACTGCCTGCTTTTCCTCGATCTTTCCACTAATAGGAACATTTTGTCCTTATCTACTCTGTTGAGACCCCTCATGATTTTGAATAGCTTTATCAAATCTTCCCTCAATCTTCACTTCTCTAAGATGTTCAGTCCCAATTTTTTCAAGCTATATAACTGAAGTTTCTCACCTCTGGAACCAGGCTTATGATTTTTTTTTGTAGTCTCTAATGCATTTAGATTTTTTCCTAAAATGTGACAGTCAGAAATGGAGGCAATGCTTCAGTTGAGGTCAAATTAGTACTCAATACAAGTTTAACATGATCGCCTTGCTTTTATATTCTATTTCCCCATTAACAAAGCATTGGATGCTGTGTGCTTTATTAAATGCTCTCTCAACTTATCCTGCCACATTCAATACTTAGACATAGATACAGCCAGTACTCTGCTGCTGCACCCATGTTAGAACTGTTTTTGAGTTCCTTAATTTAAAATCAGCAGAATTAGCTTTCATTTCTATTACATTAATATTGACAATTTCTTAATTTTCATAATCTTATCTGTGGCTTACAGTTTTCCTCAAGTCAACCCTCAACATATGTGAATAACTTTAAAAACTCAGCTCCACTGACCAAGCATGCCACAGATCACAATAACCCCTCCCTGATTATCCTCAGCATCAATGCACCATAAGGCCATGTCCACAGCCTCTTACTATACTTCTTATACATCCTTATGATTGTGTGGCCAAATTCCCCTCCAATTTGATTTTTAAGTTTGATGACACTATAGCAGTATGTCAGATTGCAAGCAATGATGAGACATGGTACAGGAAAGAGATAGAGAATCTGGTGACCTGGTGTGACATCAATAATCTCTCCCTCAATGTCAGCAAAACTAACGAGATAGTAGAGGACGTGCCCATCTACATCAACAGAGGTGAAGTGAAAATGGTCAAGAGCTTCAAGTTTCTAGGTGTCCAGATCACCAACAACCTGTTCTTGTCCCTCCATGCTGATGCTATTATTAAGCCCACCAAAGCTTCTACTTCATCGGGCGGTTAAAAAAAATTTGGCATGGTTGCTACGACTGTCACTAACTTTTACAGATGCATTCTTTCTGGATCACACTTGGTTTGGCTTCAGCTCTGTGCAAGACCACAAGAAATTATAAAGTGTCGTGAACAAAGCCTAGCTCATCACACAAACCAGCTTCCCATCCATTGGCACAGTCTACATTTCCTGTTGCCTTGGAAAAGCAGCCAGCATAATCAATGATCCCACGCGCCAAAGAGATTGGAATGTATGAATGGCAGAACAAAGATGCAAAGCATAGGAATGTGGCAGTTGTCTCTAATGGGATGGAGATGGAGGTGGAAACAAGATGAAAAGTAAGATTTTAGGAGGAGGGAAATAAAAAAAAATAAAGTAATAAAAAGAAGTAAATAAGACAAAAAGAAATGAAGTAAAATAAATGGAGATGATGGAGAGAATTCATGCTCTGAAGTAGCTGAACTCAATGATGGCACTGCCCTAGGTTTCTCTGAACTCCAGTCTTCTGAATGCACTGAGCAATCAATGGCTTCCAGGGCTTATCTGAGCCGTAACTGCCTAGAATGTGCTCATTGCTCTCAGGGCTTCTTTGTCAACTATAAATTACAGGAGGTCCAAACTGTAACCAAACTCTCTTTCAGCAACTCAGATAAAATGAACCCAGAGAACGTTCTGAAGCTCCACCCATCTCCATAATGATATAGAACTGAATTAGTGAACCTGGAAAGGCTATCTCCCAAAACAAGCAGTATAGACATCACACCTCCAGTTTTCCAGCTAAGTAATCTCATCTGCTGTTTTAAGGCTCCATTCTCTTCTACTCTGACTGTTAAACAAACAGGCTAACCTTGCAAATTGGCATTTTCTTTTAGGTGTCCCTATTGTTTCAAAATCCCAAAATTTTAGTTTGCTTATCTTCACAACAATTATCTTCCTGGAATTAAACATTACCTTGAAAATATTTATATGAACCAGATAGTTGTTGCAACATAAACATCAACTCAAACTTTATATGCATAAAACATCAACAAATCACAATTCAGATGGCAAAGAATATGCAAAAAACACGAGGAAAAAAAACCAGGAAGTTAATTTGTGATGCAGAACCATCAAAAATGTATGAAAAACAATGGATTAATAACAAGCATCAACAAGACTTGCTTGCAAAGATACAGGGTACACTGCAACAAATATTTTTCTTTGTAATGTCTTTCAGCCAAGTTTCAATTTCTTCAGTAAGTCAATCATTTATTATTGAAAATAAGGTTTGGAACAAAAAGATAAATACATTTGAACCCATGGAGACAAGTGTGAAGGAAAGGTGGTGGTGGACTGACAGATTTGGCAAGTGAGTGGACAGTTAGATTTTCAATAATTTTATACACATGTATGCTGTATAATTTCAAATAAAATTTTTAATTAAATATATTTAAACAAATAATTAGTCAGTGAAAAGCCATTGATTTGCTTTAGTGTAATCAGTAACTGAAGAAAAGAGAGCTTCCCCAAACCTTCAAAATATTCCCATTTGGTAGCTGAAAACAGTAAAATAGGGAATTCTAAGTCATGGTAACCTGCTCTAAATACAGAAGCATTTCCCAAGTCTTATTATTAAAATGTTGGACTATTTGTTACAATATTTCTCCCTTCTCAGCCTGTTCACATTAATTATGCCCTCAGTCAAAATGTTTAATCATTGAACTCATCTTCACCATGATGTAGATACTCAAGTCAATCCATTGTCACAGCATCGCACAGTGAGAAGAGACCTCTTTGCCCATCAAATTTGTACCAACATGAAAAATACCTGACACGTCAAGCACTCATCCAGGTATTTTTTTTAAATGATATGAGACAACCGGTCTCCACCAAGTGCCTAGGCAGCGCATTCCAGACTGTCACCACATTCTGGGTTAAAAAATATTTTTTCCTCACATCCCTCTTAACCGCCCGCTCATCTTTAACTTGTATTCCCTTATGATGACCCTTCAACAAAGGGAAACAGCTACTCCCTACAAAATTACCAAATGATCACGGCGCCTTCTACACACAAGGAACAAACTTGTCTCCACATTTTATCCCTTTGTAGCACAGCCCACTGGCAAGCACCTCACTGTGCTTTCAAAATGCCTGAAGAGAAAGAAACCCATTATAATGAAATACACAAAAAGTTTGCATAACAGGGTTCTAAACAAGGCCAAAACCTTGATTCACCAAAAATAAATCCGAAGACTTGCCAAATATGTTCTCACATGCTCTACTGCAAAGGTTACACCACTGAAATTCAAGGAGGAAAATAAAATCTTTCGCGCAGGACCCAGCAACCCCTGGCAACTATCAGGCAAAAAGTTAACTGGCAGAAGTGCAAGCACATACATTTAAAAAGTTCCCAACATTAAAATATAGCAACACATCCTTTTTTGCAAAAAGGAAATCTGACAAACTATTAATCATTTCTAGTGGTATGTGAGCCAAAATACTTAGGATATTGAACTGCTCTTGCATAGCACTCGTCCCAGTCAAAGACAGTGATTCATTTCCCATTTGGCAGCAGTTCAGCTAGTGAAGGCTGTCTACTACGGATCTTCTTTTTGCAATGGATGTGCGTGGATTCTTACACCTGACTTTTTGCATTGCTATTGTTGCCAGCTGGTCAGACTAGACCTCGTCCTGTTTACCAGACACACTAAGGCTATCCTATTGGGAGGCAAATCTTGCAGCCAGTCTGGAAAGATTTGCAATCTTGCAGAGATTTAAAACTTAATAATATTTTTAATAATCACAATTTATCAGTAAAAATAGTCAAAACCACCTATGTACAAAACCAACAGAAAACAATATGCTTCAAAAAGTCTCAGTCTGTTACTTTGCATGGTTAATTTTGTAATGTAAAAAAACAATTTTAAAAGATTTGCTAAAACAGCTTATTCATTCACCACACATTCCAGTGGTACACATTTGGATCTACTGCAATAGTTCCAACTGAGGGTTGCTGGTTTTTAGTTAAAACTCGTGGACGGTATTGCATTAGCAGCTGTATGTAAACAGTAAGCAAAAGTAATGTTCAGAATTTCATATGTATGCAATTAACCAAATAAAATCAAAAATTAAAATGGATTGGAAACAATTTGTATAAACACAAATCAATCATTTGCATAATCTTACAACAGAGTATATATAAAAAGCTAAATGGAGCAGTTTTATCATTAAATGCAAATTATCGCTTCATCCAAGAGCCTGTGCATACATGGTGCCTATTATACATACTCAATAAGATTTGCTTAAAAGAAATAGACAAACTTTCATCTATGCAGCACAGTAATATCTGAACAATCATATTATGGAAAATGCATGGCATTCTAGCTCTGCAAATCCAACCACAAGAACCCAGAGAACTGTGCTCTACTTGCGATTGTTTTTCTTGTTTGAACATTGTGGTTCTGAAGATTTGGAAAAGTTTGCTCTTAACATTGTTGTCTCTCTGGTAGATAAATCCTGAATTACAATAGCAATATCTGCTAATGTCAGTATTTTGAGATGTTAGGGAAGGTCATACAAACTTGGTCATAAAGGTAGATTGGAGGGCGCATCTTGGAGAGATTCTTACACTTGACTTTTTGCATTGCTATCGTTGCCAGCTGGTCAGACTAGACCTCGTCCTATTTACCAGACACACTAAGGCTATCCTATTGGGAGGCAAATCTTGCAGCCAGTCTGGAAAGATTTGCAATCTTGCAGAGATTTAAAACTTAATAATATTTTTAATAATCACAATTTATCAGTAAAAATAGTCAGTCATCTTGGAGAGGTGGAAAACCAGAGAAACTTTAGGGAGAGAAATCTAGAGCTTGGAATCAGGTGGCATGGCAGACAATGGTGAAGCAACTAAAACTGGAAATTGCTCAAGAGGCCAGAATTGAAGAAACACCAGGACCTTGGGAGGATTATAGGGCTAGATGACATTGTAGAGATGAGGGGCAAGGTCACTTAAGAATTTGAAAGAAAGGATTAGAGCTTTTAAATGCAGACAATGCTTAAACAGGAAAGACGGACAGTAAAAACAGAAGTGGTAAGTGAACGGAGCTTGATACGTAGGACCGTGGGCAGTGGCGTTTTGGATGTCTTCAAGTTTGAGGATAGAATATGGAAGGCTGATCAGGTTACATTTGGACGCCCTGATGCAATGTCTCAAAACATGCTTAAAAATGTCTCAAGGCATTTCATATAGTTATTTTCTAAAATTCTAGCCACCAACCCCTATCATAAAAAAAGGAATCTTTTTCCATACAGCTGCAAGTATATTCAATAACCATATTTTTCAGATCTGCCATCATGTTGGCTGTTTCTTGATTCAAAATAGAATTGCAAGTTTCTGCTATAGATCTTCATGTGATTGATCTGCAAATCTTTGGGCATGTGGAACAGAACATTTAATGAGGTAGAGATTAGGAATGTAGAATTTACATCCTTTTCTTCCTTGCTGTCACTCTGCTTCATCATTAAGATCCATGGACTTGAAGCATGATGCAGTTTGATGGACAAGTTGCCACCATTTTACATGATTGGTAGCAAACACCTCCCAGTTATTGTCATTGCTGCCATGCTTCAAGGAGAGAGTCACATTGACATTGTAGCATTTTCTTCATCCTTCCCTAGAACACTGGTCATTTCAGAGTGGAGAAAATAGGACTTGGCAGAGGAGACATATTTTGGCCATCCAAGCTGATGCATCCAGTCCATTACTGTTGATTTTTCAGGGGTTTTGCCTCAATGATTGCAGGGCTGGCTTCAAGGACACTAGCATTTATTTGACTGTCTTCCCTTTGTATCGTGACACAGTGCAAGAAACATTCCATCAACAGTGTCTCTGCCGTATCTTTCAGATTCAAAGTCCAGTCTTTGTTGTCAAACATTCACTGCTGTAGTGTGTCAAAGCTGAACTAATGTAGCTAACCCAGCGTTGGATCCCCTCGTCAATTGTGGGTTTTTGAGAAAAGTGGCTGCCAAGATATAGGAACTGCTCAACATATTCCAGAATCACTCCAACATATATAGGTGGTATATTTGGCTGATCAGATTTTGGTTAATGAGTTTTGTTTTAGCATCATTCAAGGACAGGCTCTTTTATAGGCAGAATCAAAGAGGTTGAGGGTGATTTGCAATTGTTACAAAGCAGGCAACAATGCTGCAGTCATCTGTAGATCATGTAGACCTATGGCGGTCACTTTAGTTTTTGCACAGGGACAACAAGTTCATACTTTTATATTCTGAATACATGGAAATAACCACATACAAAGCGCTCAGAGGTACCTTTTATTTTGATGAAATGTGAAATTGTGGTATTGCCTAACTTGTTTCAGTGGATAAGGTGGATAGTAAACATCCAATGTTCTTCCATATTTGAAAAGGAGGAAGTTTTCCCATTGTCTTAACCAGTGTGTCAACCTCTTAGTTACCCACTACTAGGGACATCTATAGACCAAGGATAAATGGACAAAATCTCCTTGAAAGGGTGGTATCTCTCTCATTAAAGATGACAATGCCATTCAAAGCTGAAAAAAAAATTTCAACTCATCAATGAATCCAGATAGCAGTACTCTCCCAGTATTCTGGTAGAATTTATGGGGAAATCAATATCAATGGGAGAGCTGCAACAAGCAATCAAATGGATGAAAAACAACAAAGCCTATAACTCCAATAATATTTCAGCGGAGTTCTTCAAAGCTAATGGATTTCTGCCCATAAAGATTCCATGTGCATTTGGAAGGAAAAATTAAACCCTTCTACCCCTGCCTTCAGGAATGTGACAAATAGAACTATCTTCGAAAAGGGAGATAAATTAGCTGCAGAAACTATTGGGGTATTTTCTTCTCGTCCATTGCAGGGAAATTCTGATTTGCATTCTCCCGAATACCTACTTCCTGCGGTTCAGGAAATCCTTTCAGATTGGGAGTGACGCAACTTGCCTTTAAAGGTTCCAGAGGAACCTCTGACATGGTCTTTGTTGCCAGACAAATCCAATAAAAATGTCAAAAACTCTTCATTGTGTTAATCGACCCGTTCAAAGCACTGGACTCAGTAAATTGCAAGGCTTTAATGACTGTACTCCAGAATTTTAGATGTCCAAAAAACTTCTTCAGAATCCTGCAATTGCTTTATGATTACATAACTGTAGATATATTGAACGGGAAATCCAAAACAGATGCCTTCAAAATCTGGAAGTGTGTCAAGTAAGGCTATGTGATAGCCCTCTTATTATTTACAATCCACCTGACGCTATCTATCCTTTTGTAAAAGGAGTTTTTAGGTAAAGAAAATAAACAAAGATGGCCAGAGGCATTACATATTGAATGAGAAATTCTCTTCGTGTGCATAAAGTTTGGCGGAGATACATATATACATAATATCTCAATGCTAATTAACTACAACGTATGTATTAACCATATGTAGCATTGAATCAATTAAAACTAAACCTCAACTATAAATGCAACTAGCAATATACTCAGACTGGCTTTTGGTACTCAACTTAAAAAAAATTGAAGTAGAAAGATTCCACTGATTTAGGCAAATAGTGTTGACCCTTTGTCTCATAGTACTCAAACTTCAATGTTCACATTTGCTTGAAATAATATTTAGTAATTTTTAGCCTACAATTGCAGGGGTAGTAGCAGCTCAGAAGAAACTTTATTTTTGATAACTCTGCCAGTATTCTCAAATATAAACAACAAGGAGAAAAATAATTGCAGGGATATGGGGAAGAGAGCCAGTTAGAAGTAACTAACTGAATTGCACTTTCAAAGAGTCAGCACAAACTCAAACTGAATGGTCTTCTTTTGTAGTCTATTATTCAATGATAATTGCTACAGGAAGAAGATGCTATCTATAACCAAATCAAGTTTTCCCTTGAAAGTTCAATAGACGATAACCGGGGAAATATTCACCCTTTATGTCCAAACAACAAATACACCATGGGTCATACAGTCAAACACCCCAGCATTGGAATGTAAAGCCTGCCTGCTCCTAAATATTAAAAAGACAATTAAAAGGAATTTAACTTTGTCTGCACTTTCTATTCACAACAGTATATCTATAAATAGTTTAGCATCAAACACTTCCAAGTTTGGGCAATATTAGCCTACCAGAGTTTCAGCGTGTTGTGCCAATGTAGAGATAATGGGTATGTACTCCAATTGTCAGGACAAGGCTCATGATCTCCCCCAAGAGCATCTGTGCTAGGGTCTCAATTTTCACTATATTCATCAATGATTTAGATGACTGTCACTAAACTTGGCTCATTCTCAATGTTAAATTAGGTGACAGTAAATACTTTAGATGGTAGAACAAAATTGCAACAGTCATTAGCTGAATAAGTGAATGAGCAAAAGTGTGGCAAATGGAACTCATTGTGGTTGTGAAATGTTATCCACTCTGGACCAAGGTAGCTAGATTAGGCTATTTTCTGATTACTGCAAAGTTTGGAACTGTTTTATTATTTAGGTGCTCATAGAAAACTTAAAATGAGTTGACCGATACTTGAAATAATTGAAAAGCCAAATGGAATGTTAACCTTCAGTGAGGCTGAAATATAAAGGAATGGGAGTTATTTTAGTCAAGTAGAGTTCTCGTTAGGTGACATTCTTTCTTTCTCCCTATGCATGGTACGCTTTGTACAGCATGCAAGAAACAATACTTTTCACTGTATCCTGATACTTGGGACAATGAGTCAAATGGCATCTGCTTTCAGGATGCAGTGCAGAGAACTGAATGTAATATTGGTATTGAGAACAGGGGTGGCATGCAGCACAAATTCATCACAATGATGCCAGGACTAAACGAGTTAAGTTGCATAGTACTTCTACAAGTATAAAATATTAAGGGATGATATAATTGAGATGTTTAAATATCTTGATAAGCCAGTCAAAAAGAAACTATTGCTCTTCTGGTAAAGGATTCCTCAACGTGAAGCATAACCTTAAAAAAGGGCTGAGGTTAGGTCAATTGAAATGATCAAAAATCTATCAATTTCAGTTTTGTAAGAATTAAACAATGTTGAACTACGGTGTACACACCTGCTGTGATCTAACCAAATACTAGACAGCTGAAGCATGGCTTTGAGAGTATCTCATGAAATTGATTAACTTTTTTTTGAAAGGGTAACCAAAAAGGCAGATGAGGGCAATGCAATAGACATTGCCTATATGGACATAGCAAGGGCTTTGACATGGCATGGGAGGTACTACGCTCCTTGGAAAAAAGTCCCAGTCTATCCAGCCTCTCCTTATAACTTTGACAAGGCATGGAAGGTTTTTGCACAAGATTAAATCTCACAAGATCCAGGGTGAGGTAGCCAACTGGATACAAGATTGGCTTGACGACATAAGATAGTTGTAGAAGGTTTTTTCAAACTGAAGGCCTGGGACTAGGGATTGTTGCTGGAACCACTTTTATTTGTCATTTATATTACTGATTGGAAAAGAATTTAGGAGGCAAGGTTAGGAAGTTTTCAGATGACACCAACATTGATGGTATAGTGGATTGTGAAGATTATATAGGATTCCAGTGGGATCTTGATTAATCAGGTAGTAGACCGACGAATGGCAGATGGAGTTAAATTTAGATAAACATGAGGTAATGCATTTTGGTCGATCAAATCGGGGTAGGGCTTACTCAGTTAATGGTAGGATGTTGGGGAGAGTTACAGAGCAAAGATTTAGGGGTACATGTTCATAGCTTCTTGAAAGTGGAGTCACAGGTGGACAGGGTTGAGAAAGTGGTTTGGTATATTTGGTTTTATTGGTCAGAACACTGAATACACAAGTTGGGACATCCTATTAAAGTCACACCTGTAATGCTATGTACAGTTCTGCTCACCTAGTATCCAGTTGGCTACCTCACCCTGGATCTTGTGAGATTTAATCTTGTGCAAAAACCTTCCATGCCTTGTCAAAGTTCTATATTTCTTAATATAGAAAGGATATTATTAAACTGGAAAGAATGCAGAAAAGATTTACTAAGATGCTATAGCGACTTGGTGGTTTGAGTTATATGGGGAGGCTGGATAGACTGGAGCTTTTTTCCCCAAGGAGCCTAGGAGACTTAAGGGTGATTTTATAAAAGGTCTATAAAATTATGAGGGACATAGATATGGTAGACAGTCAACATCTTTTCCCAAAGGTAGGGGAGTCTAAAACTAGAGGGCATAGGTTTAAGGTGAGAGGGGAGAGATACAAAAATCATAGAATGCTACAGTGCAGAAGGCCACCATTTGGCCTATTGAGTCTGCACTGACCATAATCCCACCGAAGTCCTACCCCCATAAATCACATACATTTACAGTAGCTAATCCCCCAACACTAAGGAGCAACTTAGTACAGCCAATCCACCTAACCGGCATATTTTTGGACTGTGGGAGGAAGCTAGAGGAAACCCTCACAGACATGGGAAGAATGTGCAAACTCCACATAGACAGTGATCCAAGTCGGGAATAGAACTCCAGTGTTTGACGCTGTGAGGCAGCAATACGAACCACTGAACCACCCAAAAGGGACAATTTTTTCACACAGTGAGTGGTGAGTATGGAATGGCAATAGAGGCAGGTATTATTTTGTCTCTTATAAGCATTCAGTCAGTTATATGGGTAAAATAGAGGGATATGGGCCAAAGGCAGATAATTGAAACTAGCTTACTGGTAAAAACTGGGCAGCATGGACAACTTGGAAACAGAGGCCTGTTTCCATGTAGACCTCTGACTCTATGACTAAGTGATTTGCATTTCAAAATTCAGATGATGTAGGTGTGTGAGCTCACATAGAAACTGGGTTCTAAATCATTGTCAACTTCTCCCTAAGGAGAAGCACATGAGAAAATGTGCATTTCGTTATAACACCTGGAAAATTAAGATCCTCTTGCAACTAGTTCCCATAGCACAATACCTATCCTATTTGGGCCATTTTCCATATCTTGGCAGCTTGTTCTTAATGAAGACAGACATCAACAATAAAACCATCAACACCTCCCATGTATCAGTTTAGCCTTCAGTATTTTAGGACTGGAATCTCAAACCTAAGACTAGTCATGGTTTACCAGATAGCAGTGATCTCCACACTCCCATACAACACAAACTACAGCAAACACATCAAAGCATTGAAGTACCACTAACAGTGCCTTTACAAGATCCTCCAATATGGCAGCAAAGCAGCCCAACAGTAGCATCCTTTCCCAAGCCAACATACCAAGTGGGTGCTAAATCATTCAAAACCAGCACTGCTGAGGGGAACATGTCAGTCATATGCCAAACACTAGACTCTCAAACCAATTGCTCTACTTGGAACTCTGGTTGGCAAGGAGGTTCCAAGAGGAGCAGCAGAAACACCAATAATGTTCTTAAAAGCACTCTGAAGAGATCAAACATCCTCACTGATTCATGGAGTGTAGTTAGCTTGTAACTAAGCAAAATAGAAAATTGGGGAAGGTATTAAACACAGACTTTGTTGAGAACATCTATCAAACTCTTCACGAATCACCTGTTGTACATTGGAGATATCAGCCCTTTCAGAGCCCATCAAATCAGAGTGGAAGCAAATCACTCATAATCCCAAAGGATTGCCTAGGAAGTAAAAGGCTCAATTGGCTGAACAAACTGCTCCTACTAAGTATATGTATAAATTCTTAGAGCTTTACAGCACAAAGAGGCCCTTTAGCCCATCATGTCTGCACTGGCCATCAAGTATCCGTCTTTCAACTGCACTGTCCTCATCTACCCTTCTATCCCACTGCCTTATAGGAGTAGGGAGGTTATAGTGGAACCGTACAAAGCTTTGGTTAGTACAATACAACTGGAGTACAGTATGTAGGTCTGGTTGTCTTACTATAGGAAGGATGTAATTGCACTAGAGAGAATGCATGGGAGACCCAGCATGTTGTCTGGGATGGAGCATTTGAGCTATCGAGAGATTGGAGGGGTTCGGGTTCTTTTGTTCAGACCATACAAGTCTGAAGGGGACCTGATTGAGATGTACAAGGTAAGAGATGGTGACAGGATGAATAGTAAGCAGCTGTTTACCTTCATTGAAAGGTCAATAACAAGGATGCGTAATTTAAAGGCGAGGGGCAGGGGGTTTAGAGAGGATTTGAGGAAAAACATTTCACCCATGTGGTGGAAGAAGTCTGGAATGCATGCCAGAGCATTGTAGAGGTAGGAATCTTTAAAAAGTACATCGATGAGCACTTAAAACATCATAACATTCCAGGCTATGGGCCAAGTGCCAGTGGAATTAGTGTAGTCTTGTCAGTGTAGACAATGGGCCAAAGGGCCTGTTATGTACTATACGGCTCTATCTTAACATCTAGTCAAATTTGTTAAGACAAGATCTCCCCCTGACAAAGCCATGTTGACTAATCCTGATTAATCCTTGCCTCTCCAAGTGGAGATTAATTCTGTCCCTCGATATTTACCAATAATTTCTCTATGACTGATGCTAGACTTACTGACCAATAATTAAATGGTTTATCCCACCTTCCCTACCACATTAGCTGTCCTCCAGTCCTTTGGCACCTCACCGAAGAAGGAACCTGATTCTCCCAAAGCTTGTGCTGCCAAATAAATCTGTTGGACTTCAACCTAGTGTTGTGAGACTTCTTACTGTGCTTATCCCAGTCCAACACTAGCATCTCCACAACACCTCTCCTGTGGCCAGAGGAGATTTGAAAATTAGCATTGAAGCCCCTACAATCTCCTCCCTTGCCTCCTACAGCAATCAATGGTACATCTCATCTGGGTTTAGGGATTTATCCATTTTTAATCCTTATAAAATTGCTCTCACTGCCAACTGGTTCAATTATATCAGAGACCCCCTCCTTGCTTTCTATATCTACATTGTCCTTCTCCATAGTGAAGGCATGAAAATACTCATTTACTTATTTCACCTATACAATTTGGCTTCACACAAATTGCCACTTTCATCCCAAATGGACCCTACACTTTCCCTGGTTCCTTTTGTCATTAATATACATAAGACATCCCCTGGGATTTTCCTCTACTTTGCCCACCAGTTTTTCTTTACTTTCCTAATTAAGTACATCCCCATAAATTAATTGGATTTATATTCCATTAGTTGCCATGGTGAAATTTAAATCTATGCCCAACTTAAGTATTAGGGCCTTGGCCTCTGGATTACTAACCCAGTGACATTACCACTACACTATCATCACCTTTAAACTTGCTGTCCATCACTAATTAACCTTGAATTGAGTGATTTGCACAACCATTTCACAGTCAACCACATTTCTGTATATCTGGAGTAATGCGTAGGCTAGAGTGGGTAGGTATGGTAGATTTCCTTCCCTAAAGAGCATTAATAACCTAGTGCCTATAATTCTCAAATTCCTAATATGAATCTCATGATCTGGGAGGACAGGAATGAGAAAGACAGAAAAAAAGCAAAGAGTTCTGACTGCGTAACAATTATACTGATCAAGTGCTGATAGGAATCTGAAGGAAACCAAGGCAGGGGGAATAAGAAAGTATATGTTGGACAGCCAAGATGTAAATTGTTTTTAAAAATGCTTTAGCTTGAAGAAAATCCACCAATAGATAGGAGTTCAGTGGGGAGAAAAAGCTATTTGGGTTACTGAAATTCCCCCTTGGTATGCATTCCCAGTGCTTGTTTACATCAATTTATTTCATGTAGATTCCTGTCTATTCTCTGACAACAAAGTACTCTTAGTGATCTGGTTTGGCTATACCCAAAGCAACAGTTAGCCCTCAGGTAACAGGCTCCATTTTCAATCATGAGTTTGTTTCTGATGAATTTCATTATGGTTTAACACACCTTACAAATAAAACAATAAAACAAAATAATGGATATAACAAATCCTGGTACTCAGATATACATGTAGAATAGAATCCCTACAGTGCAGCAGGCAGGCCATTTGGCCCATCAAGTCTGCGCCAACCTCAAACTCATCATGGTCTATCCCCATAACCTCATGCATTTACCTCAGCAGACCCCCTTGACACTAATGGGAAATTTACCATGGCCAATCCACCTAACCCACATATCTTTGGACTGCAGAAGAAAACGAGAGCACCCGAGAAAATTCACGTGACATGCAAGCTCCACACAACAGTGAGCCAAGCTAGGAATCAAACATGGACCCCTGGCACTGTGAGGAACAACTCAACCTTACATTTTACTCAATAATTAAACTGTTTTGTATGAGTTGCAAACTATACAGAGAAGGGAGGAGAAACACTTTAGGCAGCATATTTCAGGAGGGTGGATGTCTCGCCTCTCCTGGAAACAAAATCAGCATGGAGTCAATGCACCGGACGCCAGCTCATCCTGCAACCATAATGCGTTATGGGCAAGCAAAAAGGCAGCCAACTGAACTTCAGATACTCACTGGAAAAGAGGCCCTGGCCTTGTTAGCCAATCTGATTGGCGGACAGTCCCAGCAGCACCAAGTGCACATTCACTGGCACTGCAAGCAGGCCCACGAAGGACCACAGATCCCAGACCCAGGTAAGTCTGGGGTCTTGGGTAGAATAGTGTAGTTTACAGAGTCGGCAGGTGGGAAGGCAGCAGGGGACGGTGAATAATTATGTTCATGAACAAGAGGCACAGGAAAAAAAAAGCTCATCTATTTTCCACCACAGACTGGAGGGCAGAAAGGTGGCGGAATTAGCTTGCACCCTATTATTATGTACACCCCACTGAAAATATGCTCAGAGGGGCCACACAATTTCCAGCCCTTTGTTGTCTTCAGGTACTGTTTAGTAAAAGTACACTTTACTAAAGATGTGGTTATCCACTAAAAATAAATATCTCTACCTAAAACTAACTCTTAGAAAACAGCAAATTTGCAGATCAGTTTGGTGCCTTTTTATCCTTTCGGACCAAGATTATATAGCGTAATAGTCTGTTTGGAAAGTTATCCTCACAAGTATCCAACAACAGGTCAATAAAATCAACTTGAGAAAATCTTGAATTGCTTTTAAAAAAAGAAAGTTACTGTTGTCATATAAGGGAAGGTTTATAGCCAGCAATCAGCTGCTGTAAATGTCTGTACCAGAAAATCACCACAAATGTTGATTTTGAAAAATTGCCACAACTGGTGAGGAGAGAGAAGGGGCAATTTCTGCAACTCAATCCTTTCTCAAAAACACTTCCAAAGCATGTTGTTTTGGCCAGGCTGGCTTGCATTTTAAATGTGTTAAATATTAACTGAAAATACAATTGCCAACTAATGATGTAATCTTGAACAAGATATTTGCAGACAGTTCTAATAAGATCCTGCAGAACTTCCCTGCAAAATAAAACTGTCCCTTTGACTGAAATACCTCTGCCAACAAAATTCTGGTTTACGATGTACACAGAAAAGTGGTAAGAGGGATAGGGACACTGCCATAACCAAACTGTCTGTTCTGATCCAAACTGTCTGCAAAACTGAAAACAAGGTTGTTCTATTCAAACTTTCTAGACTGGCCTAATAAAGAACTGCCCAATGTAGCACTAAACCATAATACAAACAAGAAGGTCACAGGATCAGATTCCCATTCTGTGTTGCAAAGGTTGATTTTAACTAGAGTACTATAATTGACCTCAATGCATTCAGATTAGTAGGGTCAGAATCAGAGAGGGTTCCAGTTCCAGATTCTCCAATCTCTCATAAGATTGGGGATCTACCGCCCAAAGTTATTAGAAAACAAATGTCAAGTAAATTAAAAGTAAATGCAGGATAATCCATACAAATGTTTACCACTCCAAGTTTAAAAATTCTTTCATTATTTCAGGGTTTAGGAACATAATACTCTGGACTTGCATCTTAGAGATTTATGCATGTGTTTAAAAGTATCATAGAAACTTGCATCACAAAAGACAACCAACCATCACACTGCATGTTTTCAAAGAGTATGCACAGGAAGAATGAAATTAGTACAACTTACTTACTTTTTCCCCATCGCCCTGCATTTTTTCTTTTTGTAGATATTTATCCAATTCCCTTTTGAAAGTTACTAGCATGTTTAATTTAGCATGATCAATACACCTAACCAGCATATCTTTCGGCTAGTGGGAAGGAAACCAATGCACCCAGAGGAAACCCATACAAACACA
Organism: Sphyrna mokarran; assembly: GCA_024679065.1. NCBI lineage: Eukaryota > Metazoa > Chordata > Chondrichthyes > Carcharhiniformes > Carcharhinidae > Sphyrna > Sphyrna mokarran. The sequence continues at coordinate 8,459,475 of JAGIQG010000021.1, read as the reverse complement.
GTACAGCAACAGACAGTATCCTAAGCTGGGAATTGAACCCGGGTCGCTCATGTTGTGATGTAGCAGTGCTAACCACAGCGGCACCATGCCAAATCTGTTTCCACCATTTTCTCCAAACAATACAATACAAATCAGAACTCACTGTTTAAAATGTACCTTTTCAACTTTCCTCCAGTTCTTGCATTCAATAACTTAAATGCATATTTTCTAATTACCAGCCCTTCATCCAGCACAAACAGTTTTGAGTGCACAGTGAATCGATTCAAAGTATTACATTGTGTGATTAGGCAGAAAAGAGAACATTTCAAGATTTTATTACCAATTAATATAAACTTCCAGATACTAGGGAGGGAGAATAGCCCAGGTTCCCGCTCCTCAAGTTTATTTATTAGTGTCGCAAGTAGGCTTACGCCACAGCGAAGTTACTGTTAAAATCCCCTAGTCGCCACACTCTGCCTTCTGTTCGGAAACACGGAGGGAGAATTTAGCACAGCTAATGGACCCAATCAACACATCTTTCAGACTGTGGGAGATTTTTTTTAAACACAGTGGGTGGCTGGTGCCTGGAATTCATTGCTGGGGAGGTAATGGAAGCAAATACGGTAGTTATTTTTAAGGGGCATCTTGACAAATACATGAATAGGACAGGAGTAGAGGGATACGAGTCCCTGGAAGAACAGGGAGATTTAATTAAGTTGGGTAGAATAGTCCGTGCAAGTTTGGAGAGCCAAAGGGCCTGTTCTGGTGTTGCAATTTTTTTGTTCTTTGAAACCAGAGCATCCGGAGAAACCCCAAGCACACGGGAAGAACACTCACGACAGTGACCCAAGCTGGAAATCAAACCTGGGTCTCTGACACTGAGGTGGCAGTGCTAACCACCCCACTAAAAGTTTATGGAGCAATGGTTATCCCTACATCATATGGATCTGAAAGTTGTAACATGAGAATGGTCGCTGAGCAAAAGGCACAGGCACAGCGATGAGATGGTTGAGAGGAATAGTAGGACTCTCTAGGATGCCAAGATTTAAGAATTAGATAAGAACGTTACTTAGATAAATGAAGTTAACAAAAATAACAACAAGAAAGATGACTGCAATTGTTTGAGCACTTCTCAAGACTGGTAATAGCTGAGAGTTAATTGGGCCTCTGTTGTTGTTGCACTGACAAACAGAATTTAGTTGAAGTAGTAGTTGGAGCATGAAGTGTCGGAGATATCATTGGTGTAAACATACCAGCAAGTATCTGATATCATTTCAGTGAGACAACAGATAAAATCCAGGTATTTTCAGACAATCAGTAGATGCTGTCACGAACAGTTCTTAATTTTACAGTTTCTAACAGCACATTAAAACAACTATTGGAAGTCCAAGAGTAAACTTCAGGCACAATTGATGCATTACATGAAAATCTGTTGTAGGCTGCGTCAGAGAAAGGATGTATCAGTTAATCTCATTAAAACAGATTATCTGGTCATTTAACTTGCGGCTGTTTATGGGCTTTCTCCACACACATTTCCTTTTGTCATGACAGGAGCAATGCTTTATAAATTTGTTATATGCTATATACATTTGTCATTGTAAATTAATTCAAGACATTAAAAGAACAGAATTTCATTCAATTTTTCAACTATTTGATAAAGTACTTCATAGAAAACAAAAGCTGAATTTGACATCATGCAAGTGCACTTACATATGCTAGCAGTTGATTTCATTAGATTAGATGCATGCTTTGTTCAGTGATGAGGAATGTGGTTGAGAAAGTGTTCAATTGGAATCTGGCTGAACAATTAGCAAATACTGCACCAAATCAGTACATGACTATTCCCATGGCTCAACCTCAATGACATTGAGAGGAAATCATGAAATAGGATGTGCAATCTCGAGGTTGTATATTTGTCCATTACCCTTTCCTTAATTAAAAATCTTAGCGTACGTCTCTGACACTGAGGTGTCAGCCTCTTAAAAACATTAAGAGGAACTTTGATTTTGATTTATTATCACATGTATTAGTACATAATGAAAAGTATTGTTTCTTGCGCGCTTTGCAGATAAAGCAAACCATTCATACAGAAGGAAATGAGGGAGAGTGCAGAATGTAGTTTTACAACGATTGCTAAGGTGTAGAGAAAGATCAACTTAATGCAAGATAGCTCCATTCAAAAGTCTGATGGCAGCAGGGAAGAAGTTGTTTCCAAGTTGGTTGGTATGTGACTTCAGACTTTTGTACCTGTTTACTGATGGAAGAGGGGAGGCGATGCCTAATGATATTATATTGAGACTATTAATCCAGAAAACTCAGCTAATGTTCTAGGGACCTGGATTCGAATTCCGCCATAGCTAATGGTGGAAATTGAATTCAATAAAAAATATCTGGAATTAAGAATTTACTGATAACCATAAAACCATTGTCAATTGTCAGAAAAAAAAACCATCTGGTTCATTAATGCCTGTCAGAAAAGGAAATCTACTTGCTGTGGCCTATATGTGATTCCAGAGCCACAGCAATGTGGGTGACTCTCAACTACCCTTAAAGGGCAACTAGGGATGGGCAATAAATGCTGGCCCAACAGTGACACCCACTTCCCACAAATGAATTTAAAAAAGGTGGAAGAGAGAATGTCTGGGGTGCATGGAATCCTTAATTATGCTGATTGCTTTGTCGAGGCAGCGGGAAGTGCAGACAAGGTCAATGAATGGAAGGCTGGTTTATACTTAACTGAATACTTCAAAGTGAATCAAACTAAATTACTGTAGAATTTCACACCATAAAACAAGCACAAAAACATTAGTTTTGTTTGAATGTTTAACAAAATGTAGCATTACACTATTGAACAAAAATATTTTCAAATAATAGGTACAAACGTTCAGGGCTAAGTATGAACAGAAGTGAAACACATAATAGAAGGTATGTGAAATATTCAAAGTTGGCAATGAAGATTTTCAACCATTTTTGGAAATGGCCTCTTTACTGCTAGTTTTGGCTCAGTTAAGTATAAATTGATTTGTTTCCCTTTCTTCAGGCAATGCACATATACCAAATATCTCAGGACAGAACCAATTTCAGAAACATCAGTTGTGTTAGCTCAGAGATTTGAGCTTCTAAAATTACAATACCACCAGTTTTCCTCTATCAGCACATGCTCTTTGGGACTTGTGGAAATTCTGCCAACATATTTATGCTACTAAGTTCTGAAACACCATACGCTCATACATTACAAAGGAAGACACAAAAGAAAGACAAGACAGCATCCAGTCCCTTTTACCATATTCCCATTCAGTGCCTTTTGTAGTTTGGAATTCAGCAATTTTCTATTGCTTAGCTATTTGCTAAAGAGAGCTGCAAGTGAAGGGAAAGCAAAGGGATCATGTATTTGTTGACTGAACAGTGCTCCAATTCTGGTAATAATACTTGTACATAAAAAAAAAATCAAAAAGTACCAGGAAAAAAATTCTTCTAGGGTGGCTGCAAAATGTTGTCATTACACATCGTTTTAAAAAAAAAATCGTTCATGGGATCTGGGCCAGCATTTATTGCTAAGTCATTTCAGAGGCCGCTTTAAGAGTCACATGTCGGCCAGACCAGGGTAAGTACAGCAGATTTCCTGAATGAGATGGGTTTCTACACTTTAAATTCCAGGTTTTTATTGAATTCAAATTTCACCACTTGCCATGAAATTTTAAATCTGGTCCCCAAGACACTACCTTGGATCTCTGGATTATCAGTCCAGTGACAAATCACCATGCCACCACCTCCCTTGTAGATGGGTACAACATTGTTCAGTTAGAACTCATCCATGCTGCATCTCTTCCCCTCTTCAACTCAAGGTTAGGCCCACAGTCACTCCTGCATCTCACGAGATAATACAACTTTAAGATACAAATGAAAACCATAATATGCAATTAAAATATTTTTGAAGAGAGCAAACCAGTTGAAAAGCATTTCTATTGCATATTTATCATTCCCAAATATCAAGCTTTTTTTGTAAAACAAAGTCTATCTAAACTGCATGGTGACAAAGAAAGCTTTGGTAGCACAGTGGTTAGCACTGCTGCTTCACAGCTCCAGGGCCATGGGTTCGATTCTTGGCTCGGGTCACTGTCTACGTGGGGTTTGCACATTCTCCTTGTGTCTGCATGTGTTTCCTCCAGTTTCCTCCCACAGTCCAAAGATGTGCGGGTTAGGTTGATTGGTCATGCCAAGAAATTGTCCCTTAGTGTCCAGCATAGTGGAGATTAGCAGGATTAGTGGGTATAAAATGTAGGGATGTGGGGGTAGGGCGTTGGTGGGATTGTGTTCGGTACAGACTGAATGGGCTGAAGGGCCTCTTTTTGCACTGTAGGGATCTATGATTATACAGTGGGTACAAAATTTATTCTTTCATCCCAAGATGTAGGCATCATTGGCAAGGCTAGCATTAACTGCACATCCGTAATCGCCTTTCAAAAGGTGGTCAGCCTTCTCAAACTGCTGCATTCAATATGGTGAAAGTACTCTGTTATTAAACATGGAAGTTGCAGGATTTTGACCAGACAATGAAGGAACAGAAGTAGACGTATAAATCAGCTTGGTATTCAGACTTGGTGAGAAATGTAGATATGATAGCAGGCTGCCCTTATTTTTTTGGTTGATGGGCCCCAAATCTAGGAGATGCTGTCAAAGATGCTACAAGATGGCATCTTGTAGAACATACACACTGCAGCCACATAAGAAGCAAATGTTTAAGGCAGTGAATGGGATGCCAGTCAAACTAGTTGCATTGTTCATGGAAGACTTCTGCAGAAAATGCAGATGTATGGGATAGAGGGTGATTTAGCTAATTGGGTTAGGAATTGGCTAGCAGATAGAAGACAGAGGGTGGTGGTTGATGGGAGATATTCATCGTGGAGTTCGGTGACAAGTGGTGTACCTCAGGGGTCTGTTTTGGGGCCCCTGCTGTTTGTAATTTTTATAAATGATCTGGATGAGGGTATTGAAGGATGGATTAGTAAATTTGCAGATGACACTAAAGTCGGTGGAGTGGTAGATAGTGAAGAGGGGTGTTATAATTTGCAGAGGGACTTGGACAAGTTGCAGAGCTGGGCCGAGAGGTGGCAAATGGAGTTTAATGTGGAAAAGTGTGAGGTAATGCACTATGGCAGGAATAATAAATGTGTAGAGTATAGGGCTAATGGTAGGATTCTTAATAGTCTTGATGAACAGAGGGATCTTGGTGTGTATGTGCATAGATCCCTGAAAGTAGGCAGTCAAGTCGAGAAGGTTGTTAAGAAGGCATATGGAGTCTTAGCTTTTATTGGTAGGGGGATTGAATTTCGGAGCCGCAACGTCATGTTGCAACTGTACAAAACTCTAGTGCGGCCGCACTTGGAGTATTGTGTGCAGTTCTGGTCCCCACATTATAAGAAAGATGTGGAGGCATTGGAGAGGGTACAGAGGAGGTTTACCAGGATGTTGCCTGGTATGGAGGGCAGGTCTTATGAAGAGAGGCTGAGGGATTTGAGGTTGTTTTCGTTAGAAAGGAGGCGGCTAAGAGGGGACCTTATCGAAACATATAAGATGATTAGAGGTTTAGATAGGGTGGACAGTGATAGCCTTTTTCCTAGGATGGAGAAAGCTAGCACGAGGGGACACAGCTTTAAATTAAGGGGTGATAGTTATAGGACGGATATCAGAGGTAGGTTCTTTACCCAAAGGGTGGTTCGGGAGTGGAATGCCCTGCCTGCAGCAGTTGTAGATGCGCCAAGTTTGGTGGCGTTTAAGAGGTTAGTTGATAAGTATATGGAAGAGAAGGGAATGGTTAGTTTGGAGGGGCATTGCTTTTTATATTGGTCGGCGCAACATCGAAGGCCGAAGGGCCTGTTCTGTGCTGTAATGTTCTATGTTCTGGATGTTGTCAATCTTGGCACAGCAATACACAAGCCAAGTGTTAAAATGAATAGTTCCTGTTTAGAATTTGATTAAATATTTTTATATGAAAAAGAAATAAGATGACACACTCCTTCAACCAGGTGAATGTTCATATCCTCAATTTTCCATACAATGAATTTTGATTGATTATGGTGAAGTTAAAAAGATCTGCAAACCATTTCACTCAGACAACTGTCATAGACAAAAGCACGATGCAAGTAGTATCAACAAGTAATTTGATTGGGAACAATTAATTTGTATATAATTGCAGGTAGGCATTGATGTTTTACTATACAGAGACTTAGAAGAAACAAAGATGAGGAAAGAGGACCAGTTTGGGGATCAGGCACTAGGAATCAAATTAAAGAACAGGTCCTCAAGGATTATAATCTCTGGATTACTATCCAAGCCATGTGTGAATTGGCTCAGAGGTGAGAAAATTAGGGAAGTAAACACATGGCTGAAGGAGTGGTATGGGAAAGAGGGGTTCCATTTCATGAAGCATTGCATCAGTACTGGAACAAGAGGGATCTGTACTGTTGGGAAAGTATTCACCTGAACTTATCTGGAGCAGTGTTCCAGTGGAAAGGATAAATAGGGTGGTCACAAGGAATGGGGAAGAGGGTTCAAATACATGGAAAATTATGAAAAAAGTTAAAAAGGAAGGAGAACTCAAGGAGGTGTTAGCATTCAAAAAAGGTATAAAAACTAACATAAGGGCACTTTACCTAAAGGCTTGTATCATTCAAAAAAAGTAAATGAGCTGGCAGCACATATTGTAAATGAATATGATTTAGTGGTCATTGCAGAGACATGGTTTCAGGATGGTCATGACTGGGAGTTTAATATCAAGCGGTATCAGACCATTCAGAAGGACAGACAGGAAGATAAGGGAGCTGGTGTAGCTCTGATATTTAAGGATGAAATCAAAGCAATAGTGAGAGACTATATTAGGTTCTGTAGAGAAAAAGATTCTACTCATTTGGGTGGAAATTGACAATAGTAAGGAAAAAAAGTCACTGTTAGACAAAGTCCATAGGCCACAAACATCATGGTAGGGTGGGCAATAAACAAAGAAATATCTGATACATGCAAAAGTGGTATAGCAATTATCATGGAAGATTTTAATTTACATGTCAATTGGTCAAACCAGGTCAGTTCAGACAGTCTTTAGGAGTTCATAGAAGGTATCGGCAATAGTTTAATTGAACAGTATGTTTGAGGAACCTACAAGTGAGGAAACTATCCTAGATCTCATCCTGTGTAATGTGACAGGAATAATTAATGCTCTCAGTTAGGGATCTTCTCGGTCTGCATGACTGAATTTAAAATATAGATGGAAGCTGAGAAGGTAATGTCTAATACCAATATCTTGTGCTTAAACAATGGAGGATAAATGAACAAGGGAGGAGTTTGCTAAGATAGATGGGAGCAAAAACTTTATGGTGGGACAATTGAGGAACATTGGAGGACTTTCAAAGCAATTTTTTGCAGCGCTCAGCAAAAGTACGTATCAGTGAAAAGGAAGGACTGTCAGAAAAGGGATAATCAGCCCCGGATATCTAAGGAAATAAAGGAGGGTATCAAATGGAAAGAAAATGCATACAAAATGACAAAGATTAATGGGAAACTAGAGGATTGGGAAATCTTTAAAGGTCAACAGAAATCCACAAGATAAAGAAAAGTGAGACAGATTATGACAGTAAACTGCTCAGAATATAAAAAGAGACAGAAGTTGCTACAAATATATATAGAACAAAAAAAATGTGGCTACAATAAACATTGGTTCTTTAGAAGATGAGAAGGGCAATTTAAAATGAGGCACTGGCTAAGGTGTTAAATAGGTATTTTGTGTCAGTCTTCACAGTGGAAGACACAAGTAAAATACCAAAAATTAATGTCAAGGCGGCAGGTGAGGATCTAGAAACAATCACTCAAAAGGGAGCACTGGACAAGCTAATGGGATTAAAAGATAAACAAGTCTACTGACCATGATGGAATGCATCCCAAGGTGCTAAAAGAGATGATGGGGAAAGTACATGGTAGTTTACCAAAATTTGCTGGACTCTGGGGCGGTTGTGGCAGATTGGAAAACAAAAATGTGAAACAACTGTTTAAAAAAAAGAGGTAGACAAAAGGCAGCTAACTATAAACTGTTAGCTTAACTTCTGTAATCGGGAAAATGCTTGAATCTATCAAAGAAAGGGTGATATGGTAGCACAGTGGTTAGTACTGCTGCTTCACAGTTCCAGGGACCCGAGTTCGATTCCCAACTCGGGTCACTGTGTATGTGGAGTTTGCACATTCTCCTGGTGTCTGCTGTTGTTTCCTCCCACATTCCTAAGATGCGCAGGTTAGGTTGATTGGCCATGCTAAAATTGTCCCTTAGTGTCCTGAGAGCTTAGGTTAGAGGGATCAGTGGATAAATAAGTAGGGATATAGGGGTAGTGCCTGTGGTCAGTGCAAACTCGATGGACCGAATGGCCTCTTTCTGTGCTGTAGGGTTTCTATGATTTCTTTCCATAACAACTAACAAGACAGCTGGATAGAAAAATTGTCCCATTGGGCAGACACAGCACAGGTCATGAAAGTCAGATTATGTTGAACTAATTTACTGTAATCCTTTGAGGACATTATGTAACATACTTCCAGAAGACATTCAACAAGGTGCCATACAAAAGGCTGCCACATAAAAGGTACATGGCATGACAGATAATGTATTAGAATGGATAGAAGATTGGTTAACTAACAAAATGCAAAGAATGGGGATAAATGGGTTGTTTTTCTGATTGGTGATCAATGACTAGTGGTGTCCTCAGGGATCAGTGTTGGACCACAATTGTTTACAATTTACATAGATGAAATGGAGGTGGGGACCAAGTGTAGTGTGTCAAAGTTTGCAGATGGCACTAAGATGAGTTGCAGAGGACACAATGTCTACAAAGGGATATAGATAGTTGAAATGATTGGGCAACAGTCTGGCAGATGGAGTACAATGTTGGTAAATGTAAGTCATCCATTTTGGTAGGAGTAACAGCAAAATGGATGATTTAAAAGGTAAAACACTGCAGCATGCTCCTGTGTAGAGGACCTGGGAATCTTTGTGCATGAATCATAAAGTTGGGTTGCAGGTGCAGCAAGTAATTAAAAAAGCAAATTGAATTTTGTTCTTCATTGCAAGAGGGATGCAGTTTAAAAACAGGGAGTAACGTGTTGCAGCTCTACTAGTTGCCAGTGAGGCCACACCTGGAGTACTGTGTACAGTTTTGGTCTCCTTATTTGAGCAAAGTATGCACTGGCACTGGAGGCAGTGCAGAAGGCCTGATTCCAGAGTTGAGAGGGCTGGCTAGAAGAAGGAACTGAGTAGACTGGGACTACATTCATAGGAATTTAGAAGAATGGGAATGGGATCTTATAGAAACATACAAATTTATGAAGGGACTAAAAAGGAGCAGATTTAGAACCAAGTTGAAGAGGGACTTCCTTATGCAAGGATTGTGAATGCATAGAATTCCCTGCCCAATGGAACAGTTGATATGAGGCTACCTCATTTAATGCTTTTAAGGCAAAGAGAGATTGATTTTTGAACAGCAAACAAATTAAGGGTCATGGTGAGCAGGCGGAGAAGTGGAGCTGAGTCCATGGAAAGATGAGTCTTGATTCATTGAATGGTAGCGCAGACTTGAGGGGCCAGGTGGCCTACTCCTGCTCCTAGTTCTTCCAAAGGGAAAGCAAAAGGAAAAAAAATGCACTACAGTCCATTTAAACTTTGATTATTTTAATTATTTATCCCGTAAACTTTTATCTGTTGCATTCAGTTCCTGTCAAAAGAGAATCTACCTAAGATTTAAAAATAGATCACAGGCACTTTCTTTGCCAAATTTTCCATCCTTTCCTGCTATATTATTCTTCTGCAACTATTTACTCCTCACACCTGAATACATTTTCTCCTTCCATATTCGTCTCATTTATCAATTCCTTTTGCCTTCATCACTTTGTTGTTATTTAATCATTCCTGCTTTCCACCAAATTGAGAAACTTAATTTCCTTTTCCTGGTGGTCTTTCTTTGGACTTAAACTTAAAAGTCTAACATCTTCCATTTCTCACAAAAAGGTCTTCAACATTACCTGTTCCTCTCTCTGCAGATAGTGACTGACCCAAAATGTTTCCTAGTGTCCGACCTAAAATGTTTCCTGAATTGTCTACTTTTGTTTTATACTGCTTATGCCCATTTTTATAACTGAAGGCAACAGCAACACAACTTGATTTCTGACTCCAACACTAAGCGATCATCTAAAATTCTAACAATAGAGTCAATATATTTTAGACAGCACAAAAGATCATCATCGTGCATACAAGGTCTATCAATTCCTATGGAGTACACTAAATTACAGGAAATTGTAAAGAATAGAAACCAAGAAGATTAAGAATTAAGCAAAATAATCATCTCAACCCGCACTTTTCAGACCACTTATGCACTACAAATCCTAACCATCCACAACGTCTGTATAAAATGTGTTGAAGAACTGTCCACAAACTGGAGGATGAAATGAAAAATTCTGCCAGTGTCAGGCTCCTCAAGGAAAAACCATTTACAAATCAGACCCAGATCTGATAGAAAAATGGATAAGCATCTAGCAGATCAGTTTTAATGAACATGAATGCGTTGTTATACACATGGATTGGACTACTGCTAATCAGGTTCATATCCTGCTGAGCTTCAGAAGACTAAGGAAATTTGGCATGTCAACTCCGACTCGCACCAATTTTTACAGATACAACATAGAAAGCATTCTTTCTGGTTGTATCACAGCTTGGTATGGTTCCTGCTCTGCTCAATACCACAACTGCAAAAGGTTGTGAATATAATCCAATCCATTATACAAACCAGCCTCCCATCCACTGGCTTCCCACTGCCTCCACAAAGCAGCCAGTATAATTAAGGACTCCATGCACCTTGGACATTCTCTCGTTCAGTCATAATCCCACAGATGGTAGCTTCGCATCATGAGCTCATCAGCCAAGCATATACACCAAATGTCTGAACGTGCAGTTCCTCTTGTGCTGAGCAGGATTACTATTGCAACAACTTTTTATCATCAGTAGGGTAAAACTAATCTGTCTCACAATGGTCTAATCCCAACAGAGTAATGATAAAATAGATCTGTGAATAGTTTAGAAGCTTAATAAGCAACTTAATGACCTAATGGTCCAGTCTACCACTATTCTAATTATGCAGGCATTGTAATTTACATACACACAGATTCAGGTTACATCAGAGATTTTCTCATGACATACTGAGTTTGAAGTCAAGGAGAAATGATGCTCAGCAATTCTAGATTCTGACAGTGTTTTTTTGTAGAAGGGAACAAATAGATTGCGTGTTTGCATTTCTTCTTTTCCCTGATAATTTTCTTTTTAAAGTCACTGCTTCCATTCCCTTCCCATCCCACGTGAGCATGTCAGTCCCATCAATCATATGAGGCAAAAACCTGTATCAAAGCACTCTGACCAATAAGAGTTTTTTTCAGAAAGGTGGGCAGCTTGATTTTCATAATTATACATATGAATTCTGATCACCTGGCACCTCAGTCAAATCAATCTGGTCAACAGGACATTGCCCAATTTATTTCTTCTGTATCCCAAAGACTTTAAAGTCAATTGTGGTTTCCTATCTTTTCTCCAGTTAAATCAGTCAACACAGCACAGTCAAGGGATCATTTTTGAGTGTCATGCCTTGTAAAGCTTATCACCTAAATAAATTTACTGAGCAATTAAGAGAAGCTCCCAATCCTACCCAATTACAAAAAAGTGAGAAGAATCACAATTTTTATGAAATGACATGCAGAAAATAAACTCAACACTTTTCAGAACGAATATGATATTGATAAACCAAATCAAACTTTACAACTTGTCATGTTTACACCAAGACTTACAAATGACACAAGTGTATGCTTACTTCAGCATCAAAATATCATGCAGAGCTATGCCGACACAAAAATGTGGCTCCACTATCACAGAAACAGAGGCTTACAGCATGGAAACAGGCCCTTTAGTCCAGCTTTTCCATGCCTTTTTTTTTTAAAACTCCTAAGCTAGTCAGGGCATTCAGTCTTTTACCTCTGCTAATCCACTAGCATTATGTTTAATAAGGATATGTCTATTGAAAAGACCATTCCAAGCTGTTTAGAACTTCTGAAAACCTTGGTGGCAATAGGGTGAACCATGGGAATGAATCAATTTGTGCACTTTGGGACTAATAGTACTTTGATATAGTAAACATATTTAACTTAAAAAAGCAGGAACATTTCTATTCAACTGCAGAAATCTTAGCTACTGTACAGCCAAGTAGGTGACTTCTACAAACACTGTGTTTAAATATCTGGCCATGAATCTTGACTAGTAAGCTGGTCCTATGCATGGGGCAGAATTTGATAAATAAAAAGGATCTCGAATGAATTTATATTTTGATGTAAAATTATGATAAATCAATAACACAATTTCTTCAGAATAAAATCGTACACCCCATTTCTCATACCATAACGATGTCAACAATTGGCAAGTTGTGGACTTGAGAATTCTTAATATACATTAATGCTAAACAGGTCTATTTAAAAGGACCAAAAGCTAATGAAATAGTCCTTCTCTGTGAACAAAGTTGATAACCGGATTACAAGGGAGAAGTGTTCATGTTACAATGAGTGGGTTTACATTCCAATCTTGGAGTGCATTTACTTGCTGTTTATGCTGACATTAGTGGAATCTGCTAAAAAGTCTGCAAGGTCATAACCCATTGTAAAATTCTGTTTTAATTGATGAACAAAACAATCCATTATCATGAATAGGATTCCAATTTAGTCGTAAATGTCTCCCAAAGTCAAATTTCAGAAATCTAATATTTCAATTGGAAAGTCGAAGTTGAAGCTTTGGAGTAATGAAAGTAAACTGCACCTTTATGTGGACTCAACACTTCAGAAAAATATCTAGAATACATGAGCTAATTACAGAACATCAGTACTACACCAATTTCTATTCATCAATGGACTGTCCAGATTAGATCAATTTAGGTTTTGGATTGAAAAGCTGAACCATACAGTAATTTAACATAGGCCTCCAAAACAGAAAATGCTGGAAAATCTCAGCAGGTCTGGCAGCATCTATTAGACAAAATAACTGACATTTCAAGTCCAGTTGACCCTTTGTCAAAGCTGACATATGCCTCAATGTAACATAGTAACAAGATTTTTAATTTACAAAGAAACGGAAACTAATTATTCTAGCACTTGTGACATGATTCCTTCGTTGTTGAGCAATTATGAAGGAATAGGAAAAAATTAACTTTTTAAAAAGTGAAATTATCTAGATCCAACCAACCTAGTCCCAGACTGCTTAAACACTTATTTAAAAAAATAAGTTTGGTAAATGTTTTTGATTTAAAATGTTAAAATGATCTGAGGCTGGCTGAAAAGAAATTAAACAATGCTTTGCATTTAACTGTCAGTCATATTAACTAGTGCATGGTCCATGACAACGCCTCCGTCAGAATCCACTTGTCAACCAAGCAGCACACTCTTATATAATATGAGGTCGTTGTTTCCCCTGACAGTGTTTTTGCAATTGTCCCGATGAGTGCAAGATGAAAAGCATCAAGTATCATTTCATTTTTCAGCAATATTAAAGTACATTAAAAACAGATTTTCATATTCATATGCACTATACGTTGATCTATAAAGTATAAAATTTAATGATGATACACTGAATGTTGTTCTGTGTTTGCTGACATCTGGGGTCAAACTATTTTCAAATGTTAAAATGGGGTCAGACTGGGATGCACCGAATTATTCATTTGTTCTAAAATTTCCAACCTCAGTAGTCATAGCTGCGCAAACTGCTTGCAATAGTTGAAACTCAACAATATGCCAAATGTGAATGCACCTTCCCATTATAAAGTTGCAGATTATGAATTCCACAACAAAAAGGACAGAATAAACTTTTAAATATAGTTGTGAAATTGCAAAATTCACTTTTAGGCTTAGGGTTTGAGATAGTAACTATATTATCTTTCAAGATTAAACTGGGTAGATGCACAAAAGTAAATAAATATAATTAGAACTATTTGCTCACTGGATATTTACAGTTTATAATGCAGCTTGTATCCCTCTGCATATCTGCTCCATGCTTGTATATTCCATTGTCTTTAACCAATTTTCAAAAGGTTTATCTGAAGCATCATGAGCTTATGGTAGTATCTCTTGCAATACAGGCAAATATTTTTGGGGATTTACCTACAACCATCTTTGAAGAATTCACCTACAACCATCTTCATGGAAATTGTCTATAACAGCCAAACACCAAATTAATTCTAATCTGACAGGTTTCAATAAATAAATCTGAATTATATGTCTTGGTTTCAACTGACAGTTTCATTTCACTTTTGATACATTGTAACATATATTGTTCATCCTGAGATTTATTTTGATGGCAACAGAGTAGTTGTGGCTAAGTTGTTGAGCAGCTATCCTAATGGTCCCACTAAAATATTCCATACCTAACATGCCAATACTGTATACAGGCTTCAGTCCTGGAAAAGTGAAACAATTTCCACTTCAGCAAATACTTGTCCTTCACAAAGAGCAGTCCAATGTATACATTTCACATAAATCAATTTAAACCAAGGATATTACATTAAATGGAGCCTTTTATTTAAAAATATATCAGCAACACAAGCATTTTTTCCAAACAAGTTATATCTCTTATCTTAAATTTTAGTGCTCAACATAAATAACCTATAATTAAAATTGCATTATTCTACAGGATGACAATCATTGTGTAGAGAAGAATACAAAGAACCTAACAAATTCAGTCAATGACACCAGCAGTGAACAGTTCAATGAGAAGCAGAAAGAAACTTAAAGTATATGTTTACTATAAGCCTTGAGCATTTTAGTAAAACATCATTTTATCACCAGCATTTTAAATGCAACTTAGGTTGGAAAAATGCAATTACCATGTCCCAGTGCATTAGACACAAGAATGAGAAGCAGGAGTAAGCCATTCAGCCTTTTGATCCTGTTCTCCCACTCAATAAGATTATGGTTGACCTGTTTGGCCATCATAATCTGCATCAATCAAAATATATATGGCTTCACTGTTCAGATTAATTAATGGTCCTCAGAAAAAAAATGCCTCCATCACCATTTTAAGAGGAGTGACCCTTAAATTTAAACTTCCCCACAGGGGGAATCTTTCAGCATCCACCATGTAAAGTTCCCTCAGAATCTTGTGTTACAAGTATACAAGGGACCCCATTTTTCACTCCCAAAAATCTATTTTTTTTTGCTTATGCTTGAGTAAAATTAACCCCCTTTTTCAAATATGCTGCCCTCACTTTAGTAATCAGTCTCAATTTTTATCCCATTAATACAATTTTACTTAACAGTGCCTTATAACTAAGCATAAGGAATCACGCAGACAACAAGGGCTGTTTTACAATGATGCTAGGGAGTTTAAGACATGCTCACTCATTGTGTTGGATGCAAATGACATTTCAAAATGGCAATCACTCACACCCAAATCACCAGTTCACTTTTATACTTCACATACAATTTGATCTCTATTTTCAAAAAGAGTATTAAGGTTTCTTTCAAAAGTCAACTTACACACCAACACCTATTGTGCATAATACATCAAAAATTAGTAATCCAATTATGGAAGTTTCATCATATTAAAACTGCAAGTTGTCCAGCATTTCTCACGATTTGATTACTGCTTCAAAGTCAAAGTTTTTTTAAAAAACAAAAGCTTTGATAATTTTAGAGCAATTTGAATCTGGAGTCAATAACAGCTAATATTCCAGACAGCCAACATATTTCACATTATTAAAGCACAACATTGTCAAGATGAATGATTATTCATCTTCAATGCAAGTCTATCAAGAAAAAAATCTAAAAATATAAATTATCTGTTCAGTCAGTCCAAATTGGTCAGTGGGTTCATTTGGTGGGCAGAGCCTGACACATGCAGAGGCAGAATGCGCAAAGAGGGCATTAGGCACACTATTAATTCGGAGGTAACAGAGAGCAGCTGAATTCAGACAATGCGAAACAACTTTTGCGTAACATTTGTACGTATTTCAAATAATGTTATTGACTTTTTCTGGTTGGTTGAGCACTCTGCAATTGACAGGCTGGGCATGCAGGATAGGTGTTTGTGGAAACTACAAAGGGAAAATGAAAAAAAAAGCCATCATATAGGATCCCACATCATACATTCCTAAGCACTCTACAGCCAAGTGTAGTCATCATGGTAATGCTGAAAATGTATCTGGTAACTTTGTGCACAGCAAGCTCCCACAAATAACATTATGATGTTGGCCAGAAGACAGGAGAAAGCTCACCTGCTCTTAAATAGTACAATAGGATCTTTTGTACATAGCTAGGAGAGCAGGGCTCCTCCTGGTTTAACATCTCATCTAAAGATAGGCATCTCTGACTGTGAAGCACTTCCTCAGTATTGCATTGCATGTCAGCCTATATTACTGCGTTCAAGCTCTGCAGCATTCCAATCACAACTTCTAACTCAAAAGGTGAGAGAATGTTACCCATTAAGTTCAGGCTAATAGGAATATACAAACTATCTGGAACACCAGACAAATAAACTCAGCCTTGCTTTGAAGCTTCTGCTGAAAGAATGCACTAACGACAATACAAGACTGAAGTGTGAGCCTGGAGTTCGTGCCCAAAGCTTTCAGTAGGACTTGCATTTCACCTGATATTCATAATGGAATTGTAGTACAAATATCTCAGACAATTATGCAGTTACTTTCTAGTAACTGCTTATTAGGATCAATTTTTTTTATATATACGCCACACATTTAATCAGGAAAGTGATTATGTCCAGTGGAAATCAACTTTTCATCTCTCTAGAGTAGAAGACATTTTTTTGGAATAATAAATAGATAACATGCCCAAAATATCTCACCACTGTGGTCATAAAATACACCAGTGTTGTTTGCTTGATGCATGCTTGATTGAATTCCTTATTCGCAGCCAATGTGACTAAATTTTCAACGACCAAAATATCCAAGTTAATTTAAGAATATTTTCTGCCTTGTTTAAACATTGCTTAGTCTGCTTGCCTGGTGGAAAGTTCATTTCAACCATAGCAGAAATTCCTGTTATAAAAACAAAGACTTAATTTGAAAATTCCAAGAACAATGTCACAGGAAAGCAGTAAGCTGATTGGTTGGTGAGTAACTGCTTCTAATGATTATACAAATAGCTGAAGCTAAAGGAAACACTGTTTATTGGGAAAGTATTATTTATCATCTCTAACAGATTTGTTATAGTCTAAAGTATTCATTTTATATTTAAGACAAGTCAAGTGATGACAGCCCAGAGGGGCATCTGGCTTGTCACACGTGGGGAATCCTGGACACTGCCAGTGTCCTAGATGACCATACGTGCAGAAAACGCTCCCTGCTGCAGCTCAGTGTTTCAGAGCTTGAGAAGCGGCTGGAGACACTGTGGCAAATCCGCGAGGCTGTTCCATGGATAGCACATGTACAGAAGTGGTCACACTACAGCTCAAGGGACTAGAGGAAAGAAGGGAATGGGTGATGGCCAGACAGTCCAGGAGTCCCCTAGGGTTCCAATTACTAACAGGTTAGTAATCATTTTGGAAGCTGATGACGGTGCTGGTAAGCTCAGAATTACTTCCCTAAACCTCTTCACCTTTCTACCTCAAGAAGCTTCTTAAAACATACTTCTTTTGCTGATCTTTTAGTTATCAACATGATATTGTAATTTGTCTGAGTATCAAATTCTGCTTTATTAAGCCCCCATGATGTGCTTTGATTAAATGACACTACACAAGATATTTGGAAAAAAGTAAACAAGCTGAAAAGATCAGCTAGGACAAAATACAAGAACACAGTATGCGGACAAGAACTCAATGAAGTAAGAAAAGACACTGTAGTACATCAAATATGCTCAAATGCACAATGTATGTGGTAGCAGCAGGTAGAGTACTGTCTGGTGTTGGCAATTGTGGTGTATTGTAGCAGAAAGCAGTACAGATGCTTACACTCAACCATGGAATAAGGATTATGGTAAACTGGGAAGAAAGTGGAGTTAAGGTCAGAATCAGCTCAGTCATGATCTTATTGAAAGACACAGCATACTTAATGAGCCTAACGACTTACACTTGCTCCTATTTCTTATGATCTGGCTGTCCATGACAAAATCATAGTCATTAATTGCTTCAAAGTAATATCAGTCTCTTTCTTCATTCACACTAAAATGAATTTTCACAGTTAAATGATATTTTACCAAAAGACAATCCTATTCCATAAGTATAATACCATTTATTACACCTTTTATCTTAGTGTTAGGAATCTAGAAAATGAAATCTAAACAGAGATCCAAGATACTCATGCACTTCTCCCCCAACTTGCACTATAATAGTGATGGTCCAAAAAAGCCAACAATGGCTAGATTGATCACCATGAGTTATTACAGTTGAGTTCTTAAAGAAAGCAGCCCTTTGGCTTTGAGAAAAGACAAATGAGAGAAGTTGCAGTGGAATACAAGAAATTAATGAGGATTACAAATGGTTGATCCCGACCAGTATTTCAAGTTAAACCACAGCGGGATGTAGGTGAAAGGAAAATTCAGCAAAGCCCTATTTCACAGATTAATTAATTAATATTCAAATTATTTTCTAAATTATGTAAAACCTTTGGAGTCTTTAAAGGAAAAGTTAAGGAAAGTTATTAAGTCTTATAGAAAGATAATCAGAATGGATCAAAATGCATCCAACTCTTTTATACTCATCATTCAGCCTAGAAATGTGCCTCCAGGTGACATTACACATTTGTTCTAAAAATGAATTAGAAAACAGATTTTCCCTTTTTCAGATTAAATCACAATCTAGTTAAAAGAGCTTTAAATTGCCCAATTCAAAGGTCACAAATTTTATCCTCGAGATTATTTTGATACATATTATAGTATTTCCAATTGTGTATATTAAATGTTGTGCTTATTTCCACCTTAATAATATTGCCTGCCACCTGCTCCTGTCTCAGCTCATCTGCTTGCAAAACCTTATCCATGCCCCTGTTGCCTTTAAATTGACCATTCTGATGCTGTTCCTGACCAACATTCCAATTTCCACCCACCATAACCTTGAATTCATCCAACGTTCCACTAACTTACACCCAGCTCCTTTTCTCTATCATCTGTACTCTACAACTGCAGCAGTGTTGTGTCAATTTTAAAATACATACAATTTTTCAAATTGCTCTACAACTTTAGCTCATCTTCAAAACCTCCTCCAATCCTACAACCGAACAAAAACTGTCCCTCCAGTTCTGATTTCTTTTCTATGCCCAACTTTAATCACATCATTAGTAATGCATCTTCAGCTGCCTAGGTCATAGAATTCTAGAGTTTATCTCCTGACTTTTTTTATTCATTCGTGGCACATGGGCATTGCTGGCTGGCCAGCATTTATTGCCCATTCCTACATGCCCTTGAGAAGCAGGTGGTGAACCGCCTTCTTGAATTGCACAGTCCACGTGCTGTGGATTAACCCACAATGCCATTAGGGATGGAATTCCAGGATTTTGACCTGGCAACTGCAAAGGAATCATGATATATTTCAAGTCAGAACAATGAGCGGCTTGGAGGGGAATTGCAGGTGGCAGTGTTCCCACCTATCTGTTGCCTTGTAAGTGGTCGTGAGTTTGGAAGGTGCTGCTTAAGGATCTTTGGTGAATTGCTGCAGTGTACCTTGAGGCTAGTACACATTGCTGCTATTGGAGCATCAGTAATGGAGGAAGTTGATGTGATACCAATCATGCAGGCAGCTTCATCCTGGATGGTGTCAAGCTTCTTGACTGTTATTGGAGCTGCACCCATCCAGGCAAATGGGGAGTATTCCATCACATCTGACAGTGGATAGGCTTTGGAGAGTCAGGTAGTGACTTATCACGGTATTCCTAGCCTCTGACTTGCTCTCACAGCCACTGTGTTTATGTGGCCAGTATAGTTGAGTTTCTGGTCAATGGAAACCCCAAAGATGTTGACAGTGGGGGATTCAGTGATGGCAATTCCACTGAATATCAAGGGGCAAAAGTTAGTGTCTCTCTTGTTGCTGGCATTTGTGAGGCACGAATGTTAGTTGCCATTTGTCAGCCTAAGTCTGGGCATTGTAGCATTTGAACAAGGACTGCTTCCCTATCTGAGGAGCCACAAATGATGCTGAACATTGACAAATATCTCCACTTCTGATTTTACGATGGAGGGAAGGTCATTGATAAAGCAACTAAAGACGATTGGGCCTAGGATACTATCTCATGGAATTCCAGCTGAGATTTTCTGACCCTCCATAACCATCTTTCTATGTACCAGGTAAGACTTCAACCAGCAGAAAGTTTGCCCTCATATCCGTTGATTCAGTTTTGCCAGGGCTCCTTGATGGTGTCAAGGGCAGTCATTCTCACCTTACCTCTGGAATTCAACTCTTTTGAATCAAGGCTATAAAAAAGGTCCACAGCTCGTGACCCTAGATGTCTGAGCAGGTTATTGCTGAGCAGGTGCTGCTGATCCCCACCAACACTTTATGATGATTGAGAACAGACTGGATGATAATTGGTCAGATTGGATTTGTCCTTGTACAGGACATATCTGGGCAATTTTCTACATTGTCAGATAGAAGCCAGTGTTGTAAACTACTGAAAGAGCTTAAGTAGGTGTGCAGCAAGTTCTGGAGCACAAGTGTTCAGTACTATTGCTGTTATGCCCAGTGCCTCCAACTGTTTCTTGGTATCACATGGAGTGAACCAAATGGGCTGGAGACCACTGAAAGAGGCCAAGATAGATCATCCACTTGGCATTTCTGGCTGAAAATTGCTGCAAATGCTTCAGCCTTTTCTTTTGCACTGATGTGCTATGCTCCTCCATTATTGAGGAAGGGGATATTTGTGGAGCCCCCTCCTCCAATGAGTTGTTTAATTGTCCTCCACCATTCTCGACTGGATGTGGTAGGACTGCAGAGCTTAGATCTGATCCATTGGTTGTGGGAACGCTTAGTTCTGTCTGTCACTTGATGTTTATGCCATTTGAGAGCTTCACCAGGTTGATGATTTTTAGGTAATTTTTAGGTATGCCTGGTGCTGCTCCTGGCATGTCCTTCTGCATTCTCCATTGAACCAGAGTTGATCTCCTGGCTTTATGGTAATGGTTGCAGATAGTGCTGGAGTCTAATTCTGTTACTGTTGATGGCCCATAGCACCTCATGTATACCCAGTCTTGAGTTGCTAGATCCGTTCAAGATCTGTCCCATTTAGCACTGTTATAGTGCCTCGCAACACAATGAAGGTTATTCTCAATATGAATGCAGGACTTTATCTCCACAAGGACTGTGTGGTAGTCACTCTTACCAATACTGTCATGGACCAATGCATTTGCAGCTGGCAGATTGGTAAGGATCAGATCTTTTTCCCTCTTGTTGGTTCCTTCACCAGCTGCTGCAGACCCAGTCTAGCAGTTATATCCTTTAGTATTAATAAGTAGTATTGCTACTAAGCCACTCCTGATAGTGGACACAGAAATTCCCCATCGAGAGTATATTTTGTGCCCTTACTACCCTCAGTGTTCCCTCCAAGTGTTGCTCAACATGGGAGGAGCACTGCTTCATCAGCCAAAAGAGGACGATATTTGGTAACCAGTACAAGATTTCCTTGGCCATGTTTAACCTGAAACCATGAGATTTCATGAGGTCCAGAATTGTTGTTAAGGATTTCCGTGGCAACTCTCTCATGAACATACACCACTGTGCTGCCAACTCTGCTGGTATGTCCTGACAGTGGGATAGGACATATCCAGGGACAGTTATGGTGGCGGTTATCTGTAAGGTACGATTCTGTGAGATGATTACATCAGGCTGTCACTTGACTACTCTGAGACAGCTCTTCCAATTTTGGCACTAGTCCCAGATGAAAGGAGTTTGCAGGGTCAATAGGACTGTTTGTTTTGCCTTTGTGTTTTCTGGTGCCAAGGCTGATGCCAGATGGTCTGTCCAGTTTCATTCTTTTGTTGAAACTTTGTAGCAATTGATACCAGGTCATTTCAGAAGGCAGTTGAAAGTCAACCACATTGCTGCAGCTCTGGAGTCACATATAGGCCAGACTAGGTGAATATGGCAGATTTCCTTCCCTAAAAGGCAGTGAACCAGCTGGATTTTTCAAACAATGGTTTCAGATTTTTGTTTTGTTAAATTCAAATTCCATCACCTTCCATGGCAGGATTCAAACCCAGGTCCCTAGAGAGTTAGCTGACTTTCTGGATTAATCATATAGCAATAATACCACTAGGCCATCTTCTCCCCCATTAACTCATTCTAATATCACAAATATGCTTAGTGTTTAATATCTCTCCTTTAAAATACTGTTGGAGGTTTTACCATGTTAAAAACACTATAAATGTAATTTGTTGCCATGGTATATCCTACCAACATTTACTGAAGATTCTTAGAAAATATATCATTTTAGTTTGTTGAAATCCAATAGTGTAATACAAGCTACAAAGACGAAGTTAAAAATATGTCTTCTAGCCAGCCAGATACAACGTTTATTAGAACATGTGGGCTACTACGATTTTCACTCCTTATAAACCTGCAAAGATTTTTTAACAAGAACTGGAATGTGACTTTAAAATCTCAAATTGATTTGGTACTATTCACATTTAAGCATATTTCTATGCACAAATGAATAACAGCAAAAAAAACAAACTCTGTAATGGAGGGCAATGGAATGTATTTACTGAAAGATTGCATAAACATATTGAATTTTTGCCAGGGTAAGTGATCTTTGGTTATCAAGAAGCTCTGTTACTTCCCTCTAAACAAGTTAGGAGAATGATCATGACCACGGACACCTCCAGAAACACGAACATTTCTTGACGTTAAATCAGCAACCTTGAGTAGTAAGATAGAAAGAGAATGAAAATGAGACTTTATCTTGGGCAACATTAACTCAGATGAGAGAGAAAAAAAATTGCCCTAAAGGGAAAACCCTAACATCAGTGGACTGTATAATTGAACTAAGATTGCACAGTAAACACTCCAATATTATGGCAACCAGACATTATTTTTTTAAAACTGTATCTTAAGAGACACATACTTGGTTGATTGCTGGTAAAAACAAGCAATAAACTAAAGCCCGTTAGGATGCATGTTTAACTGACAGGGTAAAGTAGAACCATAACTATCACTGGAGTCAGACTTTCAACTAAATCCAAAAGTATCTCTAAATTTTGGCATCCTGTACCAGGAAAAACTCACATGCACATTAGCCCTGTGGGTTCAATTTCACAATACACATTCCATTGATATGAACTTAACATGAATGAAGTCCATCTTCACAAAAATGTGATGTGCAAATAGTGCAAGTCTACATTTTCCAATCAACTTAATTTTACCAGTCTTAAGCATTCACTTGAATGCAGTTAATGCCAATTAAAATAACACCAATCAGAAATTTTAGACTAAAAGTGGCAGTACTGTTTAAAATTTTAAGTTATGCAGCTGCATATTGAATCATAACTCAGACTATTTATTACTTGCATTCCACTTTTGTTTTAATCCTTTGTAACTCTCTCCATATTATATATCACTACCTTGAAGTATTCTGTGCTTGCCCCAATATAGCTTTGGCTCCCATTGCAAGATCAGGAAAGGGAAAACTTAAGCAATTATATAAAATTAATCTTCAGCTTCACAGTCACTTTGCTTTGCACGAGTGAAAGAACTAATTTATAATATTTAAGATACTATTTTCAACTCTGGGCTCGATCTTTTCAAAAAGTCAACACTTGCTACATTCATAATTACTAGAGATGGTATTGATAGAAACTCAATAGAAAAGATTTGCTAAGATTTTTTTTTTCCCTTGGAGGAGCTGGTTTTAAAATGTGTTCAGGCAAGAGGGAAATTTAGTGACCAGAGATTGAAAATCTGGAGCAAGTCATCTAATGAGAGTTTTTGTGGGGTGTGGTTCTTTAGTTCATCCATTGGAATATATTCACCTGCTGATCCAATTTGCCTTGTGTATTTTCAGATTCCTCAGTCCTGCCTCCTTTCCCATTCGTATACTTCTTAAACATGGCAAATAGTAAAATACCCAACTCTCTAGGGAGCCTTATACGCAAGTCAGAGATTCTTTTCCTCTCCAGATTTTTGTCGATTGAGATGTCAGATCTTGAATGTAGGTCACCTTTTACACCTCAGCTTGCAGCCCCTCAGATTGTATTGAGGCACCTCAGAATGCAAAACGATCTATGCCAAATTCCATTGCAAATGGTCATTGCAGGAAGTGCAATGTTCTTTGATATTTTATGAATAAAATATATTTTCACAAAAAAAGGTCATCTTATACACAATTATGTAAAGGTAGCTTTTAAAACTATACTTAATCCCATTTCAGTTTTCCTCTTGGAACATAGGGAGAGTTGGGGGGTGGGGGGGGGTGGGGTGGGGGGGGTAGTGGGGGTATTGCAGTGTTGCTAAATATAAAAGTTCAGTATTTTATTTTGATTTAAAAATCAAAATTCAGTGGAGTTGCAAACCCTTTTAAACACACTGCATTTTATTCACCCAAACAGCACCCTGAATTAAGTTTAAAATTAAAGAGTTCAATTTTCATTATTCCCTTGTTCTTCAATGTTCACTAGCCAACGTGGCCCTTGGTTTTATCCCTAATCTGTTTTAATATTAGTCAGGAAGGCAATCAGCTTACTGGATAGCAGCCTGTGCCAACAAAAAGTTAAAATCAGACATGGGTGTCAGCTCCGATCATTACCTAGCATTTCCTGCTAGAGGACTGCTTTTTTCAAATAGTGGTAATGATATGAAACCTACCGTCTCCAAAGGTGGTAGACAATAATAATTTCACAAGGATACTGGATGGGCACTTGTACAAAATAAACTTACATGGGTTAAGCAGCAGAATGGAACTGACTGAATTGCTGTACAGACAGCTGGCACAGAACTGATAGGCCAAATAGCCTTCTGTGTTGCAATACATTTACCTCAAGTGAAGAGAATCTAGTTCAGTTGTGATACCCTTAATCATTGGCAAAGCACATCAATAACATCCACTTCAATATGAAAACCAATGCCTATACAACTACTTACTATCATAAGTCAGCTGTCAAATGAAGGAAGAAAATTGGAGGGACAAAAAAAATTAATTGACTCAGCATATCTATTAATGCAAAGCTTAAACATGCAAACCTCCCATTTCATGAAACCACAACCCCATACATCCCATGTTTGACTAGAAATGATCTCAGCTTCAACACACAGGAATCCAAAAAAACATGAGCAATTTGCCTTTATGTAATGCTTCTAGAGAAACATTTAAAGTCATTTCATAGTGTGTAATCATAAAAGATACAGAAAATGCGCTTCTGGAAAGACTATGAAATCTATATTTTATATCACACCATGATGGTAAATATACATGTGGACATCAAATACCAGGTGAGGACTAGATCAGGTCTGACATTAAATGCTTTCCTCCCAATAATGAAAGACCATCAACAAAATAGACACAATAATAATTTGTGTTTACTTGAGCCTTTTAGAGTTGAAAAATCAAATTACAAATACAACATTGCTTCCAGCAGCAGCAGCACCATAATCAGGCTCAATGTCCCAGACTAGAAAGGAGGGTAGAAATAAGTCAGTGTTGCTGCTCCTGATCATTATCAAATAACACCAGCTGGTAAACATGCATGTGGACATCAAGTATCGGGTGAGGACTATATCAGTCATGACATTAAATGCCTCCCTCCCGTGAAAGGCTGTCAACAAACTAGGCTTACACAAAAAGAATATTTACTTGAGAAAAGCGCAGGAGACTAGCAAATTAAAGTGAAATATTTGTTAAATAGCCCATTATTAAAACTGTTTTTAAATGACTCCAAATGAATGTGTAAGTATATTACTCAAATCCACATATTAAGACACAGAACCAATAATACAAAGCTATGTCCAAAATCATAGAAAATCAAAAGTAGAGAAACCGGATTCAGTAAAGCAGAATTAGTCACAAGGCTAATGCAAATAATCCAATATAAAAAATACAAAAAACACAAATAGTAATTTACAAGGAAAGTAATAGACCAAGTGGCAGACTCATGCATTCCTCTATGCAAATGTCTATGGAAGTGAATAAATCTTCTCAGCTTGCTAAAGAAAACAGGAATTTGAGACTTCACTACAAACATTTTGGAATTTTCAGGAAATCTGGCATTTGCTTGCTATGACTATCTCTTCTTCATCACAAACTAATCTCACTGCATTATCAAATACTTGGCCCTAATTGTCTGCACACATAGCTTCCTTCGAGTTATCTCATGTTCAAAACATCACTTCCCAGGAATACCCACAGTCACGCTACAATCTGTAGTGTTTTGACTAGAGAGTTCCTTTCAGCTGTTGCTTATATCTCAGCTATTAACAATACAGAAATACATTGGAAGTGCAGTTCTGTTCGGCTGCCTCCAAATCCTCCCAATTTCCTTTCTTCCCCTAGACATCAACTTTTTCTCTTCTCTCCACCCCTCAAAATGATACCAACAACATACTGATAATTCTCAATCTGTCTGCTAATTACAGCAATATTACCAATTCTCGTCTTCCCTCTCCCGATTTGGAACCTTCTCCAGCACTGCAAATACTCTGCTCTAACTCCAGCCTTTTGTGCATTCCCCTTTATATCACCACTGGCAGCTGTGCCTATCATAGAATCCCTACAGTGCAGAGAGGCCATCTGGCCCATTGAATCTGCAACGACCACAATCCCACTAGAGGCTTATTCCCCTAACCCCACATATTTATGCTGCTAATCCCAACACTAGGGTCAACTTACCATGGTCAAAATCAACCAAACACACGCATCTTTGTTCTCATGCCAGCTCACACAAATTCCTTGCCTCTCATCACTTAGAGCTTCCTTAAAATCAGCTCTGGCCAAGCTTCTAATCATTCCCAAAACTAACACTTTTGGCTCAGAATCCATTTCACCTCCAAAATACCTTGTAAAACTGTCCATTTAAAGCATTAACATGCATAGTCACGTTAATTTACAGCA
Source organism: Sphyrna mokarran (assembly GCA_024679065.1). Taxonomy (NCBI): domain Eukaryota; kingdom Metazoa; phylum Chordata; class Chondrichthyes; order Carcharhiniformes; family Carcharhinidae; genus Sphyrna; species Sphyrna mokarran. Next base: position 8,432,413 of record JAGIQG010000021.1, on the reverse strand, counting down.
TGGAATAGCAAGTTACAAGCAATGTTTGTAACAAGCCAATACTTGTTAAACATGTCCAACAAAATCGCCAAACTATTTTACTTATCCCCAAATTTCCTTGTGTTACATAAGAAGGGTTTATGGATTACCTGCTCAGCTGCAGCCTTTTAAACTTCTCAAGATAGAATAGAAAAGGCTGGTACCAGTTTGGTTTAAAATCAACCAATTTTTGAATCAGCCTGGAAATATTAAAGAACAGAGACTGAAGTTTTCCAGGCTGAAGGATCACTATTGATAAAGCAAAAAAGATACAAGCCACTCTAGTACAATCACAATATTGCACTGCCTGCAAGGTTTGCAGTAAAAGACAGATTATTATAGCGAGAAAAGGACAAAAGCACATACCTCTGCCATGCTCCATTAACTCAGTGTTAAAGCTACATTATAACTGATCCAAGTTGATCTTTTGTCCAATACAACTTAAAATTAGGTATCAATGATCAATAATATTCCAACTAAAAAAAAAAGTCACAACATTTTAAAACTTCAATTCATATAATCTTCCAATGTTAATAGATCCTTTATAAAAAATTTAGGATCAAAAAACCAAGCACTTCTCTCTTGGACCATACTCTATGTACTGTTTCATTGAAATGCATCAATTAGTTTTAGAAATAAAGTTTACTCACAGGATGAAAAGGTTATCTCTGTCCACCTTCAGTGGCAGGGTAATTATAGCACAGCAATTCAAACGATTGGAATCTACATACCTGACATGTTATGCATATACATTTTGGTACAACTGCTGTAGAACAAATACGAAAATGGAAAATAATCACCAGGCCATTTTTCCAACATTACTAGCTGCTTCCTAGCATTCAAGCTTTGGGAGAAAGGTAGTAGGTGGGGAGAGAGGAAGAAGGATGTGACCAAGAACAAGATTGGGGTACAAGGGCGAGAATGAAACTGGGGAAGAATGATGCAAACAAAAAAAAGAGATCTTTTTGCCTATAAGGGATGACATAATGCCAGGGATGCAGGTTTGATTCCCAGCTTGGGTCACAGTTTGTGCAAAGTCTGCACATTCTTCTTGTCTGCATGAATGTGCTCTATGCGCTCTGGTTTCCTTTCAAAAAAACGTGCTGGTTAGTGCATTGGCCAGGCCAAATCCTCCCTCAGTCTACCTGAGCAGACACTGGAGTATGGTGACTACAGGATTTTCACAATAACTTCACTGAGTGTCAATGTAAGCCTACCTGTGACATTAATGAAAAAGTAAGGTCTTCATAAGTCAGGTTAAAGATTTAAAGTTTATTAATTTTTTCATTTGGATGGGACGAGGATGGGATGGGGAGAGATACTTGGCTCAAATTTTATTCCCTTGATAGTGTATCTGGACTCAGGTCTGCATACTACTGCAGTCACTCATTGGTTTTGACAAGTATCTGACTGCCATGTACAAAAAGATGAACAATTTTTAAGAGGTGAAACAGAATTAAATTATGAAACACTCGATCTTATTTCTCATCTAGAAAAGGCAGCAGCTGCAGTATTATTCTGTTAACAGCAACTCACATCCTCTTCTCTGAAGATTTGGATAAGAGCAAGGAATCATGTTTCATACCTTGTGTACTTTGACACTTACAATTCCATACATTGAATTTTTAAAAATGTCTACATCAGCACTTGTTTAACAAAGAAGGAACTCTGATCAATTAAAATATACAATGATTTTCCATTAAAAGGAAAACACAATTTTTACATTTAATTTCTAACAGCCAAGACCAAAGTGTTGCATAGTAGTCACGTAACAAAAAAAAACTTCAGCTCAGCTATTAAGGTCCTGTGTCACTATGAGAATGTGCTCATTTTCTCAGTTGTATCATAGATTGATACTTCCAACTACAGGGTGCACATCTAATTTATCAAATGATGCAAAGGGCAGTTCATCACATCTGAACAGACCACAGCATCACAAACAGCACTGGCCTAAAAGGAAGACAGACCCAAAGAAATCTAAATTAGATTCAACACCAAGATTTAATTGGGGGTGGGAGGTGCAGACAGACCATAAGTTTTACAACATACACAAGATTATTCCCAAGCACATTTTTAATCAAGTTAACAATGCTCAAATCATCAGATGCAATTCACGATCAATCTTGTTAGTCATATGAACATAAGCAAGTGTTTAAGACACCAACAACTTCCTTTTATTTATTCTTTACAAATTAGAGTTTATTATTAGTCACAATAGGCTTTTTTTATACTGCAAAGAAGTTACTGTGAAATTCCCCGAGTTGCCATATTCCAGCACCTGTTCTGGTACACTGAGGGAGAATTTAGCACGGCCAATGCACCTAACCAGCGCATCTTTCAGGTTGTGGGAAGAAACCCACACAGACACAGGAAGAACGTGCAAACTCCATACAGACGGGAATGGAACCCAGGTTCCTGGTTTCTGTGAGGCAGCAGTGCCAACCACTATGCCACGTCATAAATAATCCAACATTCAACCAATGTCTAAGGAATCAAACTAGGGCACAGTAATATAATACCTTATGGTATGAGTATTCTTGTATTAATGCTCCAGGCATGAGTTGGGCAATTTAATTAACTCAATCTAGAATAAAAAGCTAGTATCAGTAATAGTGACCATAAAACTTCCAGGATTGATAAATAACACATATCTGGCCTTCCTACTGGAAGAAAATCTATCGTCTTACTGGGACTGATCTGTATGCGAGTCCAGGCCCAAAGCCATGTGGATTGACTCTTGTCTTCTGAAATATTTAAGCAAGCCACTCAATTGTATTCAAGGTGACAGCTCATCATTAGATTTTCAAAGGCAATTTGGGATAGGCAATAAAACGCTGGAAACAGTGCCATATCTTGTATTCAATTAACATAAGGCTGAAGCTAACCATTTCATTCCTTCAAAAATACATCACCTTCCCCTTCAAGTCACTCACCATCCTGACTTGGAACTATAACACCATTCATTCACTGTCACTGGGCCAAAATTCTGGAACACTCTTTTCAACAACACCATGGATGCACCTACAACACATGGTTCAAAAAGGCATCTTACACCATCTTCCTAAAAGGCAATTAGGGGTGAGCAATAAGTGCAGAATGAGTCAACAAAACCGACAATCTTGAATGAATATAAAACTTATTGCACTTATCACAGTCTGTCTTTTATCATTTTGTGATGTATCCTAAATCCTAAATTCCAAGATATTTTAAAATCAGGAAACATGGAACACAAAAAGTGCACCTAGTCTGTCCTTCTACAAAATCATTCAAACATGAATTCTACTTAATATATTTTGGAGAAAGTTCTTCACAAATACTCAATCCCCACAGGCAATCAAGCAAAATTCCAGCAGTGCCAAGACGAAGCTTATTTGGTATATTGATACAAATGCAAGGAAAGAGAAATATTTAAGTCATTTCCTTAATACTGTATGATAGCATTCTTGTATGCAATCTTTATTCATCACCTTAAATTGCTCCCAACGTATCCACCTCCAATGACAGGCCTGTGTGCAACAATAGTTCATCCCAAGAGCAAAAATAGCTTTCCTTAGACAAACAGTTGGGCATTTTCACAATTCACAATCTACCATACATAGATACAGTTTGTGAAAATCCTAAGGGAGAAAATATGTCTTAGGCATGATTATGCAAACAATTTTTGTGCCAATCTTCAATTTACAAAGAACAAAGAATATTAAGCATAAGAAAAGGTCCTTTGGGCCTCCAAGACTGCACCGAACATGCTGCCCAACTTAACTAAAACCCTACCCTTCCCATCCTATTCATGTATTTATCAAGACACCCCTTAAAAGTCACTACTATATCTGCTTCCACTACCTTCCCTAGCAATGATTTTACTCAGTCTAGCAATTCGACCACCTAATCCCAACTGCTGAATTTCAAAGCAAACAGTCCCACCCAGAAGCCTGAACAATATAAACATTTATATGATTTTTGCTTACTTCCGTTATATCCATAACTGAAGATAGAAAACATTGAATAGGATATCAATCCAATAACTCAAACTATCAAAATGTATAATTTTACCCTTCTATTTTTGTTTGGGATTTTGTCCAAGTTTTGACCTGGTAAATCAGATGCAAGTATATATAATTCAGCATTCAATTTGTACCTTCATAAAGAGAAATCCATTCCAGCACTCAATCAGCTAATTGGAAAGGCCAGAGATGGAATTTAAGTACATATCAGGAAGAAAGTATACAAGAATGGCTCTAAGGTAGATATAATTCAAGAGTTCTTCAAAAGCTACAAGTCAGAGATTTCCACTTGATCACTCACCAGTCCCTGATTTTCTTTTCATTTATCTTAGTGGACAGGGGGGGGTTCAATACTATGTTAGGGGACAAAAATATCCCAGAACCAACAAAATTCAAAAACCTGCTTAAGTCAAAATATTTTGCATAATACCACTACACTTCTTGCAATTGTCACACTTAAAATAAATTTACCAAGTAAAAGTGCCAACACAGGACATGATTCTTAAAAGTATTTTTCTCCTCACTAAGTTCTCCTTTCCCAACAGCATTAATTCCATGGCACCATATGTTTGTTCCACCATTTATTCATCAACCAAAATGATTAGTATTCAAGTGCAAGGTTTGGCAGCTTGTCAATCATAGAAGCATGACATTAAGCTCAATCTTGCCTTTTTCAAATATATAGACAATCATTTCCAGCAGTTAGCACAGTCACTAGTGATCAGCAGCATGTATCTTTAATGATTTTTCTCTCTCTCTCTTTTCAGGGATCAAATCGTTGCAACTATGCTAACTGCCAGATCCTAACCAATGATTGAACACGGCACACCTGTCTAAAAGTAGCTTGGTCTAAATGATTCCTCTAGTCACCTGATAAAATCATTAGCAATCATCCAAAGGATAACATTTTAATAAATAATTGATGTTGTACTGTCAATTATATATTTCAGTGCAATCCACTGGAACAGATGGAGACAATGTATTGGTGCATTGCCAATCATGTATGCCATATGCCCTCAGATCCCACTTTCCTACTGAGTTTATTATTCATTATATATCATACTGCTTTATCACATTCACTACAGCAGCTGGGTAAAGTAGCAAGAAAAATAAAAATGGAACATTAAGATTTTACAACAATCAGGCTAATATATAGAACTAGCTGTCAGCAAGCTTGAAGAAATAACTGTGATTTTACTACTTAACTTAAAATGACAAAAACAAGAAGTCGTCAGAACCACTCAATTAAATTATTGTCCGTATTAGGCTGTCAATCCTCCAATAATTATTATACATTTTTAAAAAGGTAACAACTTGTTTTGGAAGCAAAAATGTGAGCTGCAATGTTTATGAATAGAATTAAACTGATCTAAATGAAAAGGCCCTTTCGACCTCATTCTTGTAGGATATTTCCCCCCCCCTTAACCATCTTTACAATCTTAAAAACATCCACGTGAAAGACAAACAAATCAGTTTAACTCCCTAATAGAACAATTAAGTGTAGCAATCAAATATTTCGATACATGAATGTCTACCTAAACATCTTCAGGGAAACAGTGACCACAATACCACACAACCCTGCCACAGCAACCTCTGCAAGACATGCCAGATCACAGACGTGGATGACATCATCAAACGTGAGGATACCATTCACCAGGTACACGGTACATACTCTTGCAACTCGGCCAACGTGGTCTACCTAATACGTTGCAAGAAAGGATGTCCCGAAGCATGGTACATTGGGGAGACCATGCAGACACTACGACAGCTGATGAATGAGCATCGCTCAACAATCACCAGGCAAAACAGTTCCCTTCCTGTGGGCGAACACTTCAACAGTCATGGGCATTCGGCCTCCGACCTGCGGGTAAATGTTCTTCAAGGGGGCCTTCGTGACACACGACAGCGCAGAGTTGCTGAGCAGAGACTGATAGCCAAGTTCCGCACACATGAGGACGGTCTTAACAGGGATCTTGGCTTCATGTCACACTATCTGTAACCCCCATAACTTGCCTGGATTAGCAAAAAACCTCACTTACTGTGCTGTCTGGAGAGAATACACAATTCTCTAACCAACGCTCAGGATTCCCTTCACACACATTGTTAGCCACTTTAACACTTGAACAGCAGGTTAGATGTAAGGATTCGCATTCTAATCAGCAATCAGTAACTGTCTGTGTGGATATGAGTGCCTCTGCAGATCAGAACACTGCATTTGCCTGACGAAGGCGCATAGCGTCGAAAGCTCGCGGATTTACTATCAAATAAATTGGTTGGATTTAAAATTGGTGTTGTAAAACTTTACTGAGTTTACCCCAGTCCAACGCCGGCATCTCTACATCATAAACATCTTAGCACAGGGCTAGAGCCAAACTTAACACAGCCAGAGATAGTACAACAGATTCCCTAAATTCACCATTACTGAGGGATGCTGACACTTTCTGGTGCCAACACCTCTGCATACTTTCTACTCAAGAAATAGTTCATTGTTTTTACTGCTTTAACATAGATGTGTATATCCGTGAAATACGTTGTGAAGAACCAATGGGCAGTCAACCAAAGGGCATGATGCTTGTCCTTGCAGAAAAAAAAAGTAAAATCAAAAAAGTTATTTTCTTCCATATCTACAGATCACAATAACTCAGTATGGGCAACTTGCCTATCACATCCTTCAGTCTGATCGTTTACATGCCAGTAACATAGCAAAATATTTTACATAAATATATATTTACTATATTTGTAAAAGAAAGAGAATTTATTCTACACACAAGTTGATAAAACACAACAAAACTACTCACCCCATGAACTTGCGCATGGTTTAAAAATAAATCAAACAGCTGTACACTCACAACCTGTAAACAAATGATAGACTTAAACATGGCCGCTCCACTGTCCTTATCTGGACTGGTAACTGTACAAAGGAAGTGCAAAACATAAGTTACTATTTAACCTATATAACATTGATTGTTTGTTGCACAATCCCACTTAATTTTTTTAAAAATCAGTTTCATTTTATGGCTGCTTGCCTGGGTCAGAAGGTTGAGAGTTCAAGCTTCAATTTTGAGTATATGATTTGGACTGGCATTTCAGGGCAAAGCACTGTTAGAGTTGCTGTCATTCTTCTACAAATGTTAGCTCTTGGCTTAAAGCCTCTGCCAAGAACCTAACAGACATACAAGATCTCATGGCACTATTAAGCTCTCAGTTTTATGACCAACCTCTATCCCTAACCAACACCTAAAAAACAGGTAATCCAGGCAGTTACTTCATTACTTTTTGTAGTATTTTGCTGTGTGTAAGTTAGTTGCTTTGTTTATTACATCACAACACTTCAACAGAATGTCATTAGCTGTAAAATGTTTCAGAGTGTGAGGTTGTGAAAGGTGCTAAATAAATCAAAGTACATTATTTTCTTCTTAAAGCTTTGTGTCAACAGCATGCTTTCATGACAAGTGGAGAAACCCTCTCTTTCCAAAAGCCAAAACAACTAAATAATCATTGTTCCCAGCAACTTGGGAGTATTATGTACTACTCCATACACCTTTAATTATTGTGTAACATATAGGAAGTTGGAAATAAATGTTGTATTTCATTGAAGAAAATCCATATAAACTTGGTTATTACTTTCTACAGATAAGTTATGTTCTATTTCACTTAAAGGAGTGAATTTCACTGTTTCAGAAACAATACCTCCTACACTAATGAACTCTTATTCACAAGCAATTTGTTCCTCCATCATAATGCTGCTTACCTTTTCCTAAAGGAAATAAGTGGCAAGCATGCCATGAAAACATTTGCACAGTACAAGTTTATAAATAGAAAATTTGCAACAGAAAGGAGAATCTTGCCATTACAAAGAATTATGCTTTAACTTTATTCAATTTCTGGGCATTTTAGTTTAAATCAATTAATTATCCAAGCAAATTCCAGTGGAATAAGTAAAATGGTGTAGTTATTTTAGTTCTATGTATGTTAATCCAATTCGTTTGATAGTTAAATTCCTTCAAGCTGCCTCTCACTGTTTTTAAACACTCAGCACCTGAGCAATAATAATCAATTTTTTTAAATAATATTTGATAGGGAGACACTTCCTTCAAAATATATGTTCACCAGTACACTGTTTTCAGACCTTAAAGACCAGACATACTTAAGAGTAAAAAAAACTCAGAAGTAAATACGCGCCATGCTTTTTACTATCCCTTGAGCAATTCAGTAAATCACAGCTTGTCAAAGCTGTTTAATACAAATGTAACAGCCTGCTGCCCATCACAATGTACCGACCAACAAGAAGCCTTTTAAAAAAAAATACCTGCACGTTTTTTCTTCAAAGCATTCTCCCTTCCATAGACAAATTATGTTTTGAAAAACAAAAATTCTATTTTATTTATAGCAGGGAAACCCCACATGAGATTATCATTCTGATGACAATTACAGGGAACTCTCACCTTTTCCATTATGAACAACATAGGAAGGCGTGACTTCAAATCAGCTTGAGCTACACTGAAGCCACCCAACACCAGCTAAAGACTGGAGGCCAAGCAGAAACTTTTTCTTATATCTTCCCAAAAAAAAGGCTGACTGATTTCTTCAAGTTTTCCCAACACAAACCGCAATTTATCTCAAAACTCATTTGCTTGCATACTATTCCATCAGAATGCTCAAATGGAGCCCATCTCCACTATCCTAACCAACTTTTACTGGTTCCAATCTTTCCTTTATCCTTTGTTCAATCTCATATTTAATTGAACAAGAACAAAGAACAAAGAACAAAACAGCACGGGAAACAGGCCCTTTGGCCCAATGAGCCCACGCCGCCACCCCGATGTTCCCACCTCTACCCGCGATCCCTGTCCATGTTTATAGATCTATGTATTAAAACCAAATTTGAGACAATTTAGGGAGAATTTGTTTTGCCAATTCGCCTAAGAGCACATCTTTGGGATGTGGGAGGAAACCGGAGGTCCCGGAGAAAACCCACGTAAGCACGGGGAGAATTCTTAAAAGTTGACATCACTACTTATTACAGGGTTTGCTTGCTCTCTCATATTTCATTTAATTCCAACCTCTTGTTCTACATTTAAGGAAATAGTCCCTCCTGGATTTCTGTAGGGCTCTCAGATTCCTACCTCAACGTCAACAAAAATAGGCCAAACTTCTATAGCATTAAATGTATGTTTACAAATATAACTTCAGAATTTGATTCTGAAAAGTAAGAATGTGCACAGATATAGGGAGAAGGCAGGAGAGTGGCATTAACTAAATTGTTCCTTCAGAAAGCTGGCACAATGGATGACATTGGCCAAATGCCTTCTTCTGTGCTGTGACAATTCCACGACTCTGATAGTCAGGTGTCTTCAAACAAATTTCAGATTCACTCTGAAACCTCCTTCACCCTTGCTGTTTGCAATGGAATCATACTAGGATACCTGACTAGCACAGAAAGAGATATCCGTCCAAAAAGTCTCCACGTATGGTCAGTAGGGTTTTTTTTCCATTTATAGAACTTGTGTTGCTGTCGATTAAAGTGAGAAGGAAGTACTTGTACAAGACATATGCCCACTAATACTGCCTATGTATATATGTATTATAAAACAGGGCAAATGAAGAGTAGTAGTAGCATGATATCTTGCGAGAATCTGCACATAAAACCTTCCTGTAATATTTGGGCAGTAAATTGCATAAGTACGCAAATAACTCCAAAGGAGTGAAAACACTAATTTTAAGTAATAAATCATTTGCCCTAATTAAGCATCAAAAACTCAGGACTCACTGGCAAGTGAAAGAATTGAAATCACACTAATTTTAATCCTCTCAAAGTAAGGGGTACTGAGGCCAACTGTAGCACTCCAATTACTCCTCCTGCTAAACTCAAAAGATTTTTAAAGCTCCAGATGATTTTCTTCCTCAACTACAGGATTTATGCTTTACTGACATGCAGTTTCAAAGACACTAGGGACCATTCAACACATTTGAGAAAGAGAATTTGGATTAAGTGTTTGCAGAATATTACCATCCTGTTAACAACCAAGATTCATATGCACACTTCCAGCAGATAGTTGAATAATTAGGGGCAGGAAATCTGTATTACTTTACCCCTCCCTAACCCCAGAGACCCAAGGACAACAGTTGTGTTCATATTACTTTCCTGGTTGAGATCACCTATCTGAGAAAGATATTGAATCTGGGACCTTCCTAATCCGTATGACTCACTGGAAAAACTTACTGAACTAGAGGAATCAACTGCCACTCGTTTTGTTAGTTAAAACCCATGGAGAATATTTAAAATAAAATACACAGTCAGACATACATTTCTCACAAAATATTTGCTATTAACTAAACAGTACAATCTGAACCAAGCTAAATAGTTTCACAGGCTGTCAAGCATGTCCAGAAGTTGAACTTTGTTCCACCTCAGCACTGTGGGAAACTGTTTCTGCGTTCTAACATTCAAACATCAACTTCTAGGCAAGTCAAAATAATGCTTTCTCTATCACGAAGTAAATTGTTTCTAAAGACCCCTGCTTAAACCAAGAAGATTTTCAAATAATACAGTAACCATCAGTTCTCAACCTGACAGACTCAAAGTTGAAGACACCGTAATTTTGCACTGAGCTGGGACACTGCCCAAATTACTGGGAGGTTTTTTTTAAGTACTGCACATCAAATGAGACATTTTCAAAAAAAAAATTAAAAATCGCCTGCATAATGTGGATCCAATGGTTCTATCCAACAGCCTGCACAGAAGATACAGCTTGCAACAGGATGAAGCTCCGAAAAAAGTCATTTTTAAATGGAAAAACCAAACCTACCACCTAGAATAGGTATACTGTGTTGTTACAATTATCATTCCACCAAGATGGAACAAGTTTAGATTCAAGGAAACCAATTACAAAATAGCCTATAAAAGCTGGAATTTTGTTATAATGCTAGCCTAGACATCATGACTAGACGATCAATAATAAATTCAGCTTTTCCTCCCATTTCATTGCCCCTAAATATTTCTTCTATTGCCGTATGTCATTTTCAGATAGAAAGTATACTTCAGAAAAATTTTCCCAAAAATCTCCAAACACACTGAACAAACTGATTGAGATCAAGAATGCAATAATGAGACACAAGTTACCTTTCAGTTGTCAATTTCTTGGTAAAAGAAAAATATGCACTCATTGTCAGGACTTTAGTACTTTACAGCTTTAAGTATGTGTTGCACTTGGATGTTAGTCTTAGCATTCTTGCCTGAGCAAGGTCATAGATTCGAGCTTCACTCAAGGACATAATCTCAAAGAAGAAATGCCACACTCATTAGGTACCACTATCTGGCTAGGAAATTAAATCAAAACAACACGTACTCTCTCAGGTGGTTTTTAAAAATCCTGTAACACTAACCAAAAATAAGCATTATCTTGGTATCCTGACCACCATTTATTCTTCAATGAACATCAGCACAAGCATAATTTTGCAGATGTTGGATATCTTGATTTGATTTCTGAAATATTAAAAATGCTGCAAATACTCAGGTTTCAGACAGCATCTAGGGACTAAGAAACAAGGTTAATATTTCAGATTGATGACCTTTCATTATGAATGATGAAATGTCATTGATGTGAAACCTTAACTCTGTTTCTCTCTCCATGTATGCTGCCTAGCCTACTGAGTACTTACGGCATTTCCATTTTTCACCACAGCAAAAACAGATCATTGTGATACTTATCTCATTGCTTTTAATGGGACTTCGCAGCTGTTGCATTTCTCTACATTTCAAAAGTATTTTATTGGCAATAAGCATTTTTATGTTTTTAGAACATTTCAATGTATTATATAAAAGTATAATTTTTTAAATGCAGTCATTGTTGTTAGTGTAACACTGCCCAACAAAGAAGAGAATTAAAAACCAGACAATGCATTTTATAGTGGAGTCGGTTTAGTAAAGAATATTGGCAAGAGTACATAGAATTCCCTAAACTTTATCAAACAGTATCATGGAACCTTTTAAAGCATCCCAAGCTGGCAGATAAGGCCTTGGATTTAATATCGCATCCAAAAGGCTGCACCTCTTGATAGCACTCCTTCAGTACTGTACTGAATTACGTGCACAAGTATGTAATGGAGCTTGAACCCACAACATTCTTAGTCAAAGCCGAGCATGCTATCTCTGAGCCAAGCTGGCGCACAGCATCAGATAATGAAAATGCTCTCAGAAACACAAGCATAACATTTCCAATAAGTTTTTTTTAAAAAAAACTTTCAGCTATGACTTTCTATTTTGAATTGTCATTATTCTTTCACTGAAAAATATTAAAAATTGGGAGACAATTATTTCGCCATAAATTTTCCAGAAACTACAAGTTCCAGACTCAAATAATGCAATCATATTTTCATTGTGGAAATCCATGGACGTAGAACAAAAATATAAACATGGTGCAGCAATAACATAAGGCAACAAAAATAAACTTTGAACTGTTGCCAAGTTTGCTGTTACACTTCTTTGGAAGGGTCGAAACATAAATACAATCGGATTAATGAAATTCAGTGTGAACTCTTAGACGCACGCACTTCTAAATTACACACATCCCGTGTACACTGGCGGGGGGGTTAGATTTGCTTAAAAGCCACCCCCCTCATCATAGGAATAGCCTCAATAATTAAGAGTTTACTTTGCCAGGCCTAAGACGCATTATAAAGCACCGAAACCAACAATACAGAAACAGGAATTTCCTGGTTTTAAAATCATCCGAAAACACAACCTTTCTTCCCTAACCCCACACAAAAGAAAAACGCGTTTCACAGGCAAAGACTGCCAGTTTTAAAAAAAAACTCATTCAAGTTCAACCATTCTTGTAAAAAAGTGTACAAATACATGTTTTTTTTTGCCGCTGGGACCGAAGGGGGCGGTTGGGAAAAGAGGGAGGGGGGAAACACTGCCGAGGAAACAATCTCTCCATCACAAATATTTAACCGAAAAGGAAAGAATGAATTTAAAGTACCAGATCTTTAGAGTGCTCACTGTGTGTATGCGTGCAATTCTCATAGCTTCTTACCTGTTAGACGTAACTTGACTGGCCCGTTCCTCCTAGCTCCTTGGTTAGACATGTTCCCGAGTGTTTTGCGTTTTATTTATATATAGTTGTTCGGGGTTTTTATTTGAAATGAAGTTTAATTGCTGCTGCTGCCGGTGTCTTCCCTCCGCCAGCGGCCGCCGCCGCCGCTTTTCCCCCCTTTCCCCGAGCGAACAATGATGGCCTCCTCCAGCCCGGTGGCCCGGATGTGCATAGCCCACACTCGCAAACGGACGGCCAAAAAAAATCCACCAAAATTTAAAAAAAACAAACACCATTTACCTCAGTAAATTCAAAAATAATAACTCCCCTCCTCCAATGCGCCGAAAAAATAAACTTTTCACTTTTTTTTCTAGATTTTTCTCTCCCTCCGTTTTCCTTTCCTCCTTCCTCAAACAGTCTCTCTCCCCCCCTCAGTCAGTGCAACTAGGCTTTACCACCCACACTCTCCCCCTCTTCACATCTTCGATTACAGCTCAGGAATGATCTCTTTGTCGAGGTATAATGTTATTTATTGTTGCTGAAGGCTCTGATATATATTCCAGTCGATTGCTTGTTTCTCCTTTCTTCCTAATTGCTCAGAGTATTTCCACCCACAGAAGATCCACGCACAAAATAACGATGATGGGGAGGAAAGGATTGAAGGTTATATTCCAACAGCGAGAAAAAAAGTTGATTTTTAAAAAATATTTTCTCAATTTTTTTTTCTAAGCGCTGGAGTCTGTGCTCTCCTGTGCCGTCCTCGGTCTAAGTCCCGTTCTCAGGGCCACTTGACTGAAACCTAGAGCACAGCACTTGCTGACATCATCCTGGCGCTCCCTCCTCTTGACAGGCCACAGCTCCTCCTGCTTGGGTCTCAGCAATAAGGCATTCGACGACTAACACAAGAAAACTTCACCAACTCTTTCAATAGACAATTTCAAGGCACCGAAACTTTATTGAACTTGAGCCAGCCACGTCTATTAAATCGCCAATGCATATTGCCCAGTTTTAAAATACACATATTTACTATATAAAATAAGTTTTAAAGTTTATTATGTCACAAGTAGGCATGCATTAACATTGTAATGAAGTTACTGTGAAAATCCCCCAGTTGACACGCTGGTGCCTTTTTGGTTACACTGAAGGAAAATTTAGCATGGCTTTTGGACTGTGGGAAGAACCCAGAGCTCCCAGAGGAAACCTACACAGACACAGGGGGAACATATCAATTCCACACAGACAATAACTCATGCAGGAATTGAACCCAGGTGCCTGGTACTGTGAGGCAGCATTGTTAGCCACTTTGCCACCATGAGATGAATTCAATGAGATGATACAGCATTGAAAGATACCAATAAGCCCATAGTACCTATGCTTGCTCTTTTGTAAAGTTACCCAATTAATCACAGTCCCCTTGTTTTTCCCCATAGCTGTGTAAATTTTTGTCCCCTTTAAGTATTTTTACGTAATTCACTTTCGAATGGCAGTCCTATCATTCCTTTCAGGTAGTGCATTCTAGATCACAACAAATCTCAGTATGTAAAAAAAGTTTCTTCATATCACCAGAGGTTTTTTTGCCAGTGAACTCTGATTGTTGATCCTTCTGCAACTGAAAATTGATTTTGCTTACTTATTGTATCAAAACTATTTATGATTTTGAACAATTATTTTGCCTCTTTCTTCATGATAGATGTTAAAAGCATCCCAAAAATAGTAGAAATTCAAGAGACATGAAGAATGGAGAAATTTAAAATAAATTTTATCTAGAACATGAACATTGCTGAAAAAAGGACACGCTGTCAAAAGTTTTTTTTCTCTTACATTCATAAGGACAGATGCAACAATCCCAAATTTCAAACAGAACAACAATTTACACTGTATGAAAAAAAGTATGTAGATTGGCTGGCAAATGGACTCTGGTGAAGGCATTGCAAAGGGGAATGCATCAGGGAATAGGTGTTCCTCAAAAGTTTGTTTAATTGAAAAAGGCACACTTTTTTTTTCAATATAATTTAAACAAAAATTTGAGGGATAATTGTGCCCGATTTGAAACTTGGTATCCTGTCTTGATCCTGGTGAGAGCAAACTAAAAAGCTTCAGCAACAATATTTAGAGGAAAAGTTCTAGGCAATTTAATGGTTCTAAAGGCTGACAAGTTTCCTGGACCAAATGCTGCATCCTAGGAATTTAAAAGAAGTGACTGAAGAGATATTGGATGCATTGATTGTAATCTTCAAAAAGCCCCTAGATTTGGAAAGCTTCCAATGGATTGGAAAACCACAAATGTAATTCCCCTTTTGCAAGAAAGGAGGGAGGTATCTGAAAGCAGTAATCTATAGGCTATTTAGCCTAACATCTATCATTGGGAAAATCTGGAATCCATTATTGAGGAAGCAGGAGCAGGATATTTAGAAAATCATATTAGAAACAGATCAGCATGGTTGTATGAAAAGGAAATCATGTTCAACAAATGTATTTGAGTTATTTGAGGATGTAACAAGCAGGGAGAATAAAGGAGTACTAGTAAATGTGGTGTGTTTGGATTTCCAAAACTTTTATTCTTTCACAGAATATGGGCAATGCTGGCTAGGTCAGCATTTGATGTGAGTTTCTAAATGCCTTTGAGAAGGTGGTAATGAACCACTGCAGAAAGGGAATTCCAAGAATTTCACCTAGTACCAGAAGTATATGTATCACATAGATCAGTTCTGGGTATCAAGAATTTCTATTAATGACTTTATAAATTGTGTTTTTTTTTCTAGTTGAAGGGACTGAATATGTAATAACCAAATTTGTTGATGATACAAAGATAGCTGGGAAAAGAAGTTGTGAAAAGGACACAAAAGTTTGCAAAGAGATATGAAGGAGTTAAGTAAGTTGGCTAAAACTCCAGTGTAATGTGTGAAAATGAGATTATCCACTTTGAAAAGAAAGAATAGAAAAACAAGTTATTACTTAAATTGGTAGACATTACAGTGCTGTGTTGCAAAAATTTGGGTGTCCTCGTACATGAAACACAAGAGGTTTGCATATAGGTACAGCAAATAATTAGGAAGGCAAATGCAATGTTTGTCTTTATTTGAAAGACAGGTAGAATATAAAAGTAGAAAAGCTATAAATGTTAAGGGCATTAGTGAAGCCAAGCCTAGAGCATTGTATACAGCTTGGTCTTTTCATTTAGAGAACAGACCAAACTGTACACAAACACATCTTATTCTTTACACTATCTTAAGAACTATAGAATCCCTATAGTGCAGAAAGAGGCCATCTGGCCCATTGAGTCTGCACCAACACTCTGAAAGAGTATCTCATGCAGGCCCTCCTCTCCACGCAATCCCCGTAACCCCATGCATTTAGCATGGCTAATCCCCCTAGCTATACATATTGGGATACTAAGAAACAATTTAGCATGCCAATCTGCCTAATCTATGGGAGGAATCTAGAGCACCCAAAGGAAACCCATACAGACATCAAGAGAATATGCAAACACCACACAGACAGTTACATACTTACATTGGAGGCAGTTCAGAGAAAATGGTGTAGACATAGATAGATTTGTAGAAATGTCAGGATTGTACATGATGTTCAACTGCTTCAGGCTGGACTTGATGCATTGAGGAATTGGACTCTTGACTGCCAGATTATATTTAACTTGGAAAGGTGCAGTGTTATACATGTGGGAAGGGTAAATGCTAAGCATACATCCACACTTCAGGGAAGAGTATTAACATAAGTGGAGAAAGAAAAAGATCTTGGCATTCTGGTGCATAAATTATGATGGACTATAAAACCAAGTATGCTATTTTGTCCTTACACAAGATCTTGGTTAGAATACTGTAGCTAGCATTGATCTCCTCACATGTAGATAGTTTTGAGGGTTTGGAATGGGTGCAGAGGAGGCACACCAGATTAATTTTACATTTTAAGATCTTAGCATTAAAGATAGCTCAAAAATGTTTGGACCCCGTACTTCAGAAGAGATTACGAAGAGATGACTTGACCAAGGCAATGGGTGACTGCATGCATTTCCTTCAGGTGCTCTGCAGTCCTCCCACAGGTTAGATGGATAGGGCATGCTAAATTATCTCTTAGTTTCCCAACATGTTAACTTAGGTGGATTAGCCATGCTAAATGCATGGGGTTACTGGGAGTTTGTGCAGAGCAGGGCCTGGATGAGATACTCTTTCAGGTGTCGGTGTAGACTCAATGGGCCAGATGGCCTCTTTCAGCACTGTAGGAATTTTACGGTTCTTAAGATGGTGTAGGGAAATAGAACGTGTTTGAGTAGAAGGTTTATTGCAATTAATGAGTCACAATTTTAAACTGTATAAGGCCAGATCTAGGTTAAATGTCAGGAAGTGATTCTTTTCTCAGAGAATGAGGGATATTTGGAATTGGCACTGTACCAATGCCTACTTGTTTAGTGAATGCCAATTTGTTTAAGTCCTTCATGAGAGATGGACAAAGATCACCTTGTAAAAAAAAGGCAAAAACTGCAAGGAATTCAATGCCAAAGTGATTGACAGGACTAGTTTTGAGTGTTAAGAGAGTCAGAGAGGGATTGTCTAGATTTTCTTGTCCAAACTTTTTGTTACTTTTTACCACTTCCAATAGATCACATCGTTTTAAGTGGAATAGAAGTGATATATGTGGGACAGGTCAGATGACCGGGGATCTTTACCGATCCATCATTGCACATGTGTTCTCATCAACAGTAGGAAGAAAATGTATAGTTAATCTGTTTTGGTGATGTTGTTTAAGGGATAACTATTGCTTTGATACCAGGAGAAAGTTCTCTTTCATGGGATCTTCTATCTTTATCTGAGCAAGCAGGCACAGCCTCAGTTCAACATCTTACCTGAAAGACGGCATCACCATCATTTCCATATTGATATATAGTATAAATTTTGTGCTCAGATTCTAGATTGCAGCTTAAACTTAAGATCTTCTAACTTAAAGGCAAAAATACTACTACTGAGCTAAGCAACATTGCAACAATTAAATGTTTTAGTTAAACACTTCCTTTACTAACTTTAGTCCTTTAGTTAGAATATTAATTGTTATAAATTGTGACAATCTTGTTTTTGTCTTTTAAAAAAATGGCAAGCACCATGTAACAGTGTGTTTCATTCACGGCAATCAGTTCTATATTATATAAAATATATACTACAAATAAATAATAATTTCCATATGTTGAGATCTGTAGCCAGTGGAGATTGAGGGCAAGAGTGGCAATCCAATTATTTCATATTGGAACAATTCTCTTCTTCCCTTTGGGGGATAGGTGGAATATCTAAACTAATAAAAATGTGTTATGCACTGAAAATGATGTAATGATGATGCAATTAGTTTTGTTAACATTTTAAACTATGTATGACAGCAGAAAGCCTTTAAATTGCAAAGAAAGATTAAGCACATTTTTCCAGTAAAGGGTCACCATGAGTAATCAAAAAAGTGAGACAGATTTCTTTCCCTGATGATGACATATAGTAGTCACAAATCTGGTTTAAAACCCAATAATAAAAAAAATTAGGATTAATATCTTTTTCTGAAATGTTTATTTTCATGTCATTATGTTTATTGCCATTTTTATTTGTTATCAGGATATAGTGTTCTACTCTTTGTAACTGGAAGCATAATATACAAGAACAAGGAAGAATGTTATATAATTATTTTTTGATGTCTTATGAGTCATATATTATGCCTATTTAAAAGACAAAAATGTTCTTCAAAGCAACAAAAATTATTTACTAAAATTATAATTTAATGAGGAACTATTAACATTTAGGAAAGGGAACATCACATCTTGCTGAGATATCGCAGGAAGAGTTGAGGGTTATTTTCCCATCATGACATAGATGAGAACATATGTGCAATGATGGATAGGTAAAGATACCGGGTCATCTGGCCTGTCCCACATATTTCACTCCTACTCCAACTAAAACGATGTGTTCTATTGGGAGTAATAAAAAATAAAGAAAAATTTGGAGAAGAAAATTTAGACAATTTCTCTCTGACTCTCGTGGGCAATCAAAACTAGTCCTGTCAATCACTTTGGCATTGAATTTCCTGCAGTGTTTGCCTTTTTTCATGAGGTGATCTCTGTCCATCTCTCGTGAAGGAATTAAACAAATTGGCATTCACTGAATAAGCAGGCATCGGTACAGTGCTAGTTCCAAACATCCCTCATTCTCTGAGAAAAGAATCACTTCCTGACATTTAACCTAGATCTGGCCTAAGTAAGCAGGTGACATTACCAAATCACCTAATCTTAGAGGAAAATTCAAAGGATAGCTGAACACCTTTCCAGGATCTCTGTATATCAGCTTCCAGTGACTTTCAGACTAATTTGTCCACACAGATTGGGAAACACCAATTTTTTTTAAAGCCACATGCTCTAACCAACTTGTTCCAGCTGCTTCAAATAGAAACCTTAGAAGAAGTTTGCACAATATATTCATAGCACATTAACAATTTTTCTGGAACAATTACGGTTCACAGTTAACTCTTTTGAACAGTGAAAATAAGAAAGTATGAATGAACATAAGCTACTCAACACTTCAGATTTTTGTGACACCTTTGTAAGGGCAGTGTTGGTCAACAGTGCCCTGATAGTACAGTTTGGATTTGTTGATTGTCCTTGCATATTTTTGTGCACTAGGTAGCAAATTCCAAACACAGCCTCCTTGCTGATCATTGGCTTAAATTTATACTGTTCCTCCATCAAGCTGAGATCCAAACAGTGAGCGGCCCATCAGGTTTGCACTGATAACAACCCATGCCCTATCCCCACGTAGTTACCCTACTAATCCCTCTAACATCCCGGGACACTAAAGGTTAATTTAGCATGTCCAATCAACCTAACTCACACATCTTTGAACTGTGGGAGGAAACTGGAGCACCTGGAGGAAACCCATGCAAACCCGTGGAGAATATGCAAACTCACACAGACAGTGACCGAAGCCGGGAATCAAACACAGGTCCCAGTGCTAACTACTGTGCCACCATACCGCCATGCCTTCTAAATCCTGTATTGCTGACCACCTTTCCTCCTGCTGTACTAAAAGCTATCTGATGATGACTGTGCCAGCAAACTCGTTTGTGCCTGTCAGTACTCGGTAAGTTTACTTAGGAATCTAGCTCTTTGTTCAGTTGAACGCTATATGTGACAGTGCTGCACAAGATTGTCATAGACCTTTAAAAGGGCCTTAGGAAGCAAAAACCATTCTCTTTTTAACTTATTGCTCATTTCCTTTTTGAGCAGGAAAAATCCCTAGAAGCATGCTCAGAATAGGCAAATAATCTATTGGCGCCTCCTTCTGGTATTTGTGTAGTCTTCTTTTGATAAAATTAAAAAGCATAACATAATTGCCCTTTAAAAATGTATGTCTTTCACTTTTTGTTAGGGTTCTCCTCTTTGCTGTGACAAAGAGAGCAGGATGGAAAGCTGCTCATGAGCATTTCTCCAAGCCAGATTGCCTTCTAGAAGGGCGAGATTAAATGTTGATCAAGGTTGATAGTGTAACTATATCATCTTCGTCTTGAGGAGGAAACAGAATGTTCATATAGCATCTTCCACATTGACAAATAAAGGCAACTTGCCATTTGGGAAATCATTAATACAAAGCTGTCCTAATAACCTCATGACGTGTTGACCAAATATAACCAAGCTATCTTGAACTCTTTTAAAACTTGTTTACAAGTGACAAATCTCACAAACAACATGTATGTCTCTGTAAAACAAATTCCCCAGCTCAGTGTCTTTCTGATCTTGCAATCCTGTTCTAGTCGACTCCCACAATTATCACCATTCCTCGCTGCATGTCTCTTTTCTCTCAATCAGTCCATTCTAACTTCCACTCTGGGACTGAGACTTTGAGTCTCTCATGAAACTCTCTGTCTCAGTTTATTAATAGCTCATTATTCTCATTCCTTCTTCCTACTTGTTTTGATGAATTTTCCATCCTGCTTTCCACTCTGATGGTCTGTTACTATGAATCAAACATCAATGACCTTTCAGAAATAAGGTCTTTTTACAATATGGACATTCAGCAATTTTTTGAGCACATTCTGCTAACTACCTATAGTACCAGTTAGTTTTAGAGTTAAATAGTTCTTTTTTTTGTCTAACTTGTACTCTGTACTTCAACCCATCAGTCTGTATGTGCTGCTTTCTCTTTGTTTGCAACAATTTGGATATTTAGAAAATAGTTTCTTCTCAACAATATGAATCTGTTTGCACATTCAAATGATTTAAATTATCCTAGCGATTAGTTTGGCTCTTTCATCAACCTTGTCCAATTAATTTTTTTGTTTGAGGGACAGCACCATGTTATTTTCACTACCCATCATTTTCCCATTCTTGAAAGTACTTGTGCTATGCATCATCTTCAGTTGGGTGCGAAGTGACCTAGGATTAGTCTTCCCTCATTCCTGCTCTAAAAATGATCCCCAGATGACTTTTTCTGTGGAATCCTGGCTTTCATGTAGTACCTTCCCATATTAGAATGATTGAGTTCTGTGATTCACCATGTGGGAAAGCAATTGGCAAGAAACCACCTGTTATTTAATCTGTCTTCTAGCACATTATACCACCCTGCAGGAGTCAATATTTTTTCAAGTGGGTGGCAAATTATCAACATGCATCTTCTTTTAATCAATGCCTTTTGAGTGGCAAGTTTCTCAAAATTATTCAATATTACCAAATCTTTCAGCATTCTCAAAAACAAATACCTTTCTTTATTACTGAAGCAGCAGAATATTTTACTGCTCCCTTTACATTATGAAAATTGCGTGCTGGATGGAATGTAAAAAGGTAAGAGTTGGATGTGATATTTCGTTCTGAAATTTGATTATATATGGCACTGTGTGTTATTCTCAAATTATTGAAACATATCTGGCCATTGGTCCAAAATATTGGCCATTGGCCCTACCTGAGCATGTTGAATTACAATGCTTGACACTGTGACATTAAAGGGCACAATTTAAATTCTCCATATGCCACCATGCTGCTAATCTCAAATATACTTCACTAAAAAGTAAGCAATGATGAGGCATCAAGAATAGCACAGTGATAAGTTGACGTGATTCCATAGAAGAGAAAATTGAAGGGCATAGTTCTAACTGTCACTGAAAAAATATTGTTTACACATATGGAGAGTAATGTCCATGTAAGTCAATATGATGTCTTGTTTGGAAATAGTGGGAAATCTTATTTACAAACAATGAAAAGATTACAATCAGATTATTTTGGGCACGATCTTACGAAAAAGTTCTAAATGCCAAATGAGCAAGAAAATGGGAGAGAATGCTGCTGGTTTCTTCAGCAAGCCACAAGTAGCAATTTTATGGCACTCAGTGCAAACAAAGAGCCCTAATGTGATTCACGCCAGTATGGGGGGAGGGAAATGGAGCCTAAACTTGCTGGTGAAGCTGGCTCCAGAGCACTTAGGGCACCATTGCGCGGGTACCCTGATCTCCTAGTGAACTGGGAGACCTCCTGCCACACCCTTTCTACCCACTACATGGACATCATCCCATTCCCCCACTGTTCATCACTTCTTGTCCCAGTTCTCTCTATCCCAGCCCTCCAATTACCACCCCACCATCTGCAGATTTTTCCCTACCCTGCTGATCGCCACCCCTGCAGAGCTCCCCATCACCTGCTGCTGATCACCCTTCTGTCTGCAGAGTTCCTCCCCCTACCGATCACCAGCTTTGCAGAGATCTGTCCACCACCGATCACCACTCATGCAGAGCACCGCATTTCCTCTGCCTTTTCTTAACTCCATCCACCCCACAGAGTTCTGCCCCTGTGGAGTTTCCCCTTTGACATCCACCATTATTGCCCCACCCCCATAGGCATTGTCCCTGTCCCCACCATTATGGTTTCTGGTGGATAGGGTATCCAATGGGCAGTTCCAGGGTGCCAAATGGGTGTTGTCAGACTGGCACTGTCCCATGGACCCTGCCTGGCTGTGCCCCCAATCATCCAGGGGCTTCAATAGTCTCCAATCTTTCCAGCAAGGCCATCACATCTGGTTTCTGCTGGTGGAGACCAGTTGTGATTCTTGCCAATGTGAAGCTCGAGTGGCGAAGAGGAAGTGTAAATGACCCTTGATGATACTGTCCGGGACTCATTAATGACATACCAATCATGCCATTAATATTAAGGCTGGTGAGACTGTGTGAGACCAGAAAACGAGTGCAAACCCAATTTTTCACCTATCACGCAATCTTTCTACCTCACCTCGCCAAACGGCAGGCAGGACAAAGTTGTAAGATTGCCCTTTATCTTTTCATATTATTAATGAAAATTTCGCAGAAACTGATGTTCCACAATTTCATTTAAACGTTTAAAGTATAGACATTTCTATACTTTATATGTAGCCATTTCTCCTCATTTTTCTTTCTTTCAGTTGCCTATCTTCCCTTCTCATATGGTTATGATGAACTACTTTTAAAATAAAACAAGAGCTAAGGCCATTGGTACAGGGAAGTTTAAGGAGGACTTTATGTGAGAAAAAGCTTTTTTTCTGCTGGTCAATTGATAACAAGCAGTGTAAACACAAGATTAGTTAGAAACTAATTTTTGATCATTTTTAGTATGAAAAACTATTAGGAAATGTAATGCCTTAAGAGAATAAATCAACTATGATATCTAAGAGAATTAGTTATGCACTTGTAAAGAAAAATATCAAAATGATGCATAAAGGCATCAGGACTTACTTTAGTTTCTTTAACCTGAGAGGGGTTCTGTTGTAGAAATATCAGGTAAAGATAGGCTTAAGATTTGGCTTCTTGCCTCCCATTGCTGGAAAAGCCTATTCATTAACTATAAGGTAAAAGAGTAGAGAATGGGCACTTAGTTAAGCTACTGAATATTTATTGGCATTCGTTGAATTGTATATATCAGTCGATATCTTCAAACAAGGAGAAAATGTTATATCTTCTGTTAGTAACATTCATTGCCATTTATGTTGCAGTTAAAGAAGACAGTAAACGACTGAGTCATACAAAGCTAAAGTTCCCAGCTTCAATCCAAGATCTGAGCTGAATCATCTCAAGAAAATGTTGGGGTACAGCAAGTGACTGCAGCACTCTATGCCTTCACAACATTAACAGTGCAGAAGAGGGCCATTTGGCCTGAGATGTCCAAGCTGCTTCTGTAGTTCTCAGCTGGTCCAAGCCTTTGCCCTTTCCTCCTGAAATGTATTTATCTTCAGAAAATTAACCAATTCCTTTTTGAAAGCCAAGATCAAAACTAATGCCACCTCATTCTCAGGCAGTGCATTCCAAATTCTAAACACTTGCTGGCAAAAGAATCACACAAGATTCTGACTTCTGATCACTCCTGTCAGAAAGAACTCACATATGGGCATCCAACAAAGATAGGCTTGGTTTTAATTCTTGTGCTCCATTTCCAAATATTACTTTTATCACTCAAAAAATGATCATTTGCATAGGTATCCCAAGGTAGAACATAATCTTACGGGAGAGGAAGAGATTAGAAGTAAAAAAGTTCCCATGCTTATTTAATATAAAACATTTTAATTGCTACATCTTCAGACAGAAGCTATGACAAGACATTTTTTTAAAACATCTGTTTTCAAATATCTGCGGTTTATTTTCTATAGTACGTTTGGAGATACATGTCTGCCCTCTGCTGGCCGTCTGTGATAACGGGAGCGATTCTCCCAAAGGTGCTGAATTGGTGGGAAAAACGTTCTTGATCATAACTGTTTTTTCAGTGCAGCTTCAGACCTGAATCTCCCCATTCTGCACAATGCAAAGGTCCCAGTCGTGAATATCATTAAATACTGAGGTGGGGTGGGGGTTGGCTATTCATGCCGGAGTCTGACAGACCCAGAACTCATCCACAGTGGCCCCAATCTCTCAGTCTCCCTGTTTGCTGGCCAATTCAATCACTGACCAGCGTAGAGTCCCCACAGAGATACTCCTCCTGCACCTCCCTCTTCATGACCCAATCGTGGTCCCCACGGGTCTGATCACTGGGCCAGACCCGACCCACCACCCCCTGCCAGAATGTCCCAGCAGTGGTGACCCACCCCTTACCCCCACTGACTACCCCATGGGGTCAGACTCTCCCCACTCTCCTCCCAGAAGGCAGGCTCCCTCCTCCCTCCAGCAGACTACCCCCCCCCCCACCACCTGCCCCAATTGCTGGCCTTCCTCCAGCCTAGACTGATCAGAATGCAGAGTGACAGCATGACGTCCCCTCACCCCACCAATTGCCTCGAGGCGACATCCACGATAGGCCCTGCTCTCTTGGCACTGCCAGTCCCTGGTGGGTAGTGCCAAGATGGCCCTTGTGCAATGCCAGGGTGCCCATATCCAGGGGCACCATCCCCATTGTTCAACCATCTTGGGGGGGCCCTGTTTGAACATAGAACATATAGAACATAGAACATAGAATTTGTTCCCCCTTCACTCCACAGGGGTCTCCCACTAGCTCCCCAAATGTGGACTCCGGAATGAAGTGCTCGTGGCGGGTGGGAGACGAACTTGCCAGGCCCGATAATTACATACAAAATACATTTAAAGTACATCAAAAAAAAATTCAAATGACTTACTTCTCTTCCCACTGGTTTCCAGCGCGATGTTGACTGTGACTGTTCTCCAGCTCTGGGAGACACAGCCGCAAGTCCCAAGAAATGGCCGAATGTGATTTTCCGCACTAGACCTACCAGAAAGGTTGCAGGTCACAATGCAAGAATTGAGCCCAACATTCGGAGAACTCCCATTGCTCTCCATTGGGCTGCATGGAATGAATTAATAAATAACCCTGGATAACATATATTTAGATTCTTCAGATTTGATTAAGACAAAAAAAATACAATTTTTGATTGATTCCATTAAAATGTTAAAGTAGCAGATTTTATGACCACAATTTGACAGTGAAGAAGTGAGCTGTACTTTCTAAAAGCATCACTGGTTTCATCGCTAAAACAAGACTTGCAATTCTGGGAAATTTTATAACTCCAGAATCCTGAAACTTGCAATGGCACTGTTACAAACTATGCTGATGTTATCTGTGAGGATGCCTCAATCTGAGATACTGGTTGATGGTGGAGTATATATTTTTTTAAAATAGTATCATGTGAAACCGCTAATAAGTATAAACAGCCCAGCTGTACGCAATTAGTAAAAGCTATTTATTAACCAAAAAAAAGACATGAATGAGACCATAATTCTCATTATGGCACAGTGGTTAGCACTGCTGCCTTCAGCGCCAATGACCCAGGTTCAATTCTAGCCTCAGATCACCGTGTGGAGTTTGCACATTCTCCCCATGTCTGGGTTTCCTCAAGGTGCACCTGTTTCGTGTCACAGTCCAAAGATGTTGGGTTAAGTTGATAGGCCATGCTAAATTGACTCTAATGTCAAGGGATTAACAGGGTAAATATATGGGGTTACTGGAATAGGGCCTGTGTGGGATTGCAGTCAGTGCAGACTTGATGGGCTGAATGGCCTCTTCCTGCACAATAGGAATTCTATGATAATTCTATAAGATACATAAACAAGTAATAACATACATACAGTTTTATCCCTTTGTTCCAAACTATATCCCCAACACCTGAATTTAATAAGACTTCCCCATTCCACAAAAAACATCTACCTTAAACAAGTTAAATCTAGCATATAGTTACCATACAATATTAGGAGGAAGATGCAGTCTGAGAAGACTATTTGCTTGGTTCGGCAAAGATAGGCAAGCTGCCTTTACAGAAATTTCTGCATTAACTTAGCTGTAAGACTCTACAATGTACCAATACTGTTAGCTGATTTGCTGTTAGAGGTTACCATGTGTAATATTAAACTGGCCTTCCAGTAAAATGCTAAACTGGCTTGCCTACTTCTGCTGGAGTTGATAATTATACCCCAGTTGTCTTTGATTCTGTTCATTCTATATTGAGTCATCTGTTTCTCCTACATTCCTGACTTTTGAAAATTAGCTTCTGTTTGTCTTCCCTGATCTTGCAGTTATCTCAGTAAACTGCTTCTTGAAAGGAACATAGGGATTAGGAGCAGATGTAGGCAAACTAAACTTTTTGAACCTGCTCTGTCATTCAATCAAATCATGGCTGAACTCTTCCTGATCTCAAATTCACCACCCTACCTGATGATGATAGGGATGATTTACATCTGGTCTTATCTAGGTATCTACTAATCCCATTGCTGGGAAAATAATCCATCTTATCAGCCCCTTTGATGGTAGAATGTAATTAATGATAACATTGGATCTGTTGTAGTGTGACCAATGGTAACATGCTGTAAAGGTCAACCAATAAACTGTATAACCAATGACAAAATGATGTGGTGGTCAGCTGACCACGTGCCTCAGTATGAATAAGAAGCTGCTGGGGTTTCTGGGAGCTTGGAATGGCCCAGGTTGAGGCCTTAAGTGTTAGAGTAATGAAGTTTCTTTATTAAACCTTCCTCTTTGGTTTATAAATTGGAGTAAGCTTTGTTTTATTTTATTGCCTACAACTGAAGAGTTCCTTCTGGTGGATCAACATTTGAAAGTGTGTGCTGTCTTGTTGCTAGAAAGATTATATCCCATCATTCCCTTTCTTAATTCAGAACCTTCTTGTTACCAGGCAAATCCATGAAAGGCGTCAAAGAACAAAATCACCAAATCAATAATTTTTCCTCGAATGTATTTGTACGCAACAGCATTTGTGGGATTCTCACTCAACGATAATGTCAATGGAGATTCCATAAGTGGGATTTTATGATCTCTTTATACTCATTTTGGAGCTAGAAAATGTCATAAAATCAGACATAAAGCGGCTAAGGTGAATGGCACCTTTATTCGCATCTGTCTTTATTTTACAACACCTGGATTTCCAGCGCGGCCAGCCTATTGCCAGAAATGGGCAAGAAGCTGATTGATTTATTTAAGTTTATTTAAATGATGATTTCAATGTGTTTAGCAAGCCTGGTGCTCAATCACCCAGGCTCACTTGCCTTAGCCTCGCTGGGAAAGTAGGCTGTGATGAGACCATTGGTTATGTTCTAACATCAAAGGTTCTCTCTGGTGAGGAAAACACCTGCTCCCCATGAACAGGGAACAATTGTGTTGGCTTCACTGGTGGAACTGGAGCCCCCCCCAGGGGAGGCCAAGTGATAAGTGGGGGGCACCTGTTGGTCAATGCCAGTCTGGCAATGCCACCCTGGCACCTGGGCAATGCCCATTGGGCACCTGGGATTTTCCCGATGCTCTCTGGATATCAATTTTCAATGAATTTCAACTCACTCAAAACAAGACTGTATCCTAACCCAGATCAAGATTCAATCATGTATCATTCTATCTGCCATTTTGGACTTATATTAGCTTCCTGTCCCTCAATACTTCCAATGTGCAATCCCAAACTTTGTTTTTACATCCCTTCATGGCCTGACTGTCCTCTATCTTTGTAACCTCTTTTTATTGTAATGTGACAAAAATGAATGATGAGAGTATTGTACCATATATCTGCATTTCCAAGGACTCAGATTTGAAACAGCATAAAAGAATCTTCTTCACAAAAGCTTCAAAATGAAGGTGGAGATTATTTTTAAAAAATAAGATCTTGTGTGACAAGGCTAGTAAACTGATCCAATAATTTATTAACAAACAGTGGAATCAAACAACAGTAAGCACAGATTTCCAACCATTTTAAGAAATTTGAACAGCGCTGATGGATTTCATACCCATTAATGGATGATACCATTCAGCTGCTATTGAAGTTTGCCCTCTTCATTCTGTCCTCGGATCTTTTCACTAAGTAAGTCAGGTACTTTATTTACCTTTCAAGGAAAAACCTTCAAGTTCCAATGTGTGTAATGTCCTTTGATGGAATTATTTTTCATGAGGCGATTTTTTTTTTAAAAATATCTGTTGGCTGAGGAGCTTTCGTCACAAATATTGCAAATGTTTTGGTTTATGATATTGCTGTCCGATTTGGGTGATATTGATAAAGGAAGAATAAAATCAAAGGAAAACACTTCTCCCATTTAAAATTACAAATTGGCAAAAATTAAATAAATGGGCAACACAGTAACATAGTGGTTATCGTTACTACTTCACAGCTCCAGCGACTTGGATTCGATTGCCGGCTTGGGTCACTATCTGTATGGAGTTTGCACATTCTCTTTGTGTCTGCATGTTTCCTCCAGTGCTCTGGTTTCCCCCACTGTCCAAAGATGTATGGGTTAGGTTGATTGGCTATGCTAAAAAATTGCCCTTTAGTGTCCTGAGATGTGTAGGTAGGGTTAGTGGGTAAAATATATAGGGATATGGAGGTAGGGCCTGAGTGACATTATGGTCAGTGCAGACTAGATGGGCCAAATGGCCTCTTTCTGCACTGAAGGGTTTCTATGATTCTATGAAATAAATAACCTACTATACAATACTAGTCCCCATTATAGAAAGTTATTTTATTCTGTCACGTGACATGGGGGTCACTGGCTCGGACAACATTTTTAGAAACAGAACAACATAGGAACAAGGAGCAAGGTTCGGCAATTCAGCCCTTTGAGCCCACTCTGCCATTCTATATGTCAGGCTCTTCTCCACCTTATCCTAACTCCATTTTCCTGCCTTTTCCCATAGCCCTCCATCCCACATTTAATCAAATATTTATCTACCTCTTTCTTGAATCCATTGATTGATTCTACATCTACTGCACTCTGCGGCAATGAGTTCCACAGACTCGCAACCCTCTAAGAGATGTAGCTTCTTCTCATCACTGTCTTGAACCTCCTCTCTCTTGTGACCTTTTCTCCTAGACTGTTTTAGAAGGGGGAACATTTGGTTAACATTTATTTTATCAATCCTGTTGATTATTTTATATACCTCAATCAAATTCTCCTCATTCTTCTGTACTCCAGTGAGTACAAGCCCAAGCTCCTCATAGGACAATTCCTTCAAACCTGGAATCAATCTGGTGCATCTCTTCTAAACTGCCTCCAGTGCCACCACATCCATCCTCAAAGGTGGCAACAAAAACTGAACACAATACTCCAACTGTAGTCTCACCAATGCCTTATACAATAGGAACAACACCTCTACTTTTATATTCTAGACCCTTTGCAATACATGCCAAGATTCCATTTCCCTTATAACATTCTGCACCTGCATACTCACTTTCTAAGACTCATGCACAAGGATACCTGATGCCTCTCTACAGACACCTTTTGAATCTGTTTACCCTTTAAATAGTAATTTGCACTTCTATTTTTCCAGCCAAAAATAGATAACCTCACATTTATCCACATTGAACTCTATCTGCCAGATTCTGGCCCCACCCCTTCACTCATCAATATCCATTTGTAGACTTTTTAATCTCATCACAGCCTACTTTCCCACCTATTTTCATGTCATCAGCAAATTTCACTATGATACACTATCCCTGCTTGTAGATCATTGATATAGTGTGAAGATGCCAGTGTTGGACTGGGGTAGGCACAGAAAGAAGTCTTACAACACCAGATTAAAGTCCAACAGGTTTATTTGGAATCAGTATCTTTAGGAACAAAGGAGCGAGAGTAGGCGATTCGAAATAAACCTGTTAGACTTTAACCTGGTGTTGTGAGACTTATCATTGATATAGATTGCCAGTAGTTGTGGTCTGAGAACTGAACCTTGCAGGACCTCACCAACTGGAGAACCATTTATCCCAATCAGCCAATCCTCAATCCAAGTCACTACTTTACTTGCAACCCCTTGGGATCTAACATTCTGGATCAGTCTCTTGTGCACAACCTTATCAGATGCTTTCTGGAAGTCCCAATAGATCATATCACAGGATGCCTATTTGTAATTGCTCTTCAGAAAGTGCTGATGAGCCATCTCCTCACACTACTAATAGTCCAACACCCATATTATAGTAGGGGATTTAGTGATGGTGTGCCATTGAATGTCAAGGGATGGTCATTGCCTGGCACTTGTGTTATTTGAATGTTACTTGCCGCTTATCAGTCCAAGTCTGAATGTTCGCTCAGGTTTGCTGCATATGAGCACAGACATCTTTAGGATCTAAGTCATGAATAGTGTGGAACATTATACAATTGGCAAGTGAATGTCCCCACTTCTAACACAATGGTGGGAATGTCATTAGTGAAGCAACTAAAGATATTAGGGCCAGGACATTCCTCTGAGAAAGTCCTGCAGTGATGTTCTGGGACTGAGAGGATTCATCTCCAAAAATCAACTATCTTTTTGCACTAGGCATGACTTGAATCACTGGAGAATTTTCCCAGTTTTGCTATGGTTACTTGATACTACAATTGGTCAAATGCTGCCATGATAGAAGGGCAATCAGTCTCACCTCACTTCTGGAGTTCAGCTCTTTTACCTATATTTGGGTGCAACTCAAGCTACACATCAGTTCAATTCTAAGTAATGCCACTTGATAGCAGTGTCAACCACAGTTTCCATCACTTTGCTGATGGTTGAGAATGGACTGATTCTGCAGTAATTGGCTAGGTTGGATTTGTCCTGCTTTTTATAGGCTGGGTATGCATGTGCAATTTTCCATGTTGCCAGATAAATGCCTGTGTTGTAGATGTACTGGAACACCCTACCTAAGACCACAGCTCTGAAGAAAAAGTTCAGTACTGGAATATTGACAGGCCTAAAACATTTGCAGTATCAATGAAGTGAATAGAATTTTGTAGCAAATCAGTAGAAGTAGAGCTATGCAGGAAACCCAGACTGCAATCCAAATCAATGACTCAAATTATTCATGACTGGCCTGACAAAATTCAGCAGCACTTCAAGTGTTCCATCTAACCATTGCAAAGTTATTGCTTGGTATGTGATACAGCACACTAAAGAAATAAATGGGAACAATGACTGTAAAAATCATTAGTTAGAATAGTATCTGCAGAATAATCCATTTTCTTACATACTAATAGGAGCTTGGAAAAAGCAGCAGATCATGATACTAAGTTCTGGAGATGCCATTAATTTATTAGCTGCTCCTGGAGCTATGACAATGCTCCCAGCTATGTTTAAATATATTCAGACTCAGTGGAGAAGGGTGAAAGCTAGCTCAGCTATAAAGGCTCACTTAGGCCTACAAACTTATTTCTATTTCCAAAATTTTGTTCTTCATTTGCATTTGGTTGCACCTGCAAAACCCACTACCTTGCAAGCTAAAGTTTAACATGTACCAAGCTATCCCTCATTCCACTTCCTAGAGAATGAATTTCTTTCAAATTATGAACTTGGAATAATAAGTACAAGCCAAAGCAAGTCTGAAACAACTAGAAGTCACCCATTATAAAATTAAACATGAATAATTCCCCCAAAATGCTTTATTAATTTGATTTCAAACAAACAAATATCAACAGAAGACCTACTATATTCATGTCAGATAGCAAACAATACCAAGTATTTACAAAAATTGAACAGAAAGTTTATACAAAAATGTACAGAAGCGTGAAATACAAGTTTGACAGTCACAAAATTAAAAACAGGATATTGATTGCATGTTAACACTTGAGATGTCATTCAAAAGTCAAAGGTTACAACAGGATTCTCAGCCTGAAATGTAAAAGCTTCTTCAGTAGCATCTGGTACAACACTCTGGTCTTCCTCAACCTAAAAGCACAAATGCTGGATTACCATTTACAGCAGAAAATAGTTGCATTTAGACTCAATTATACAATGAAATTAACAGATCTTTCTATAATAAGAATTCACATGAAACAAATAGCAGTTAAGGAGCACTTCATATGGCAGCATAAATTTGTAGATAGATCCTTGATGAAAACTATAAATCAGGAATGTTTCAACCATATATTTTTGCAAAAAGCCCCCACAAACAAAAGTTGAAATCCAGTTTCAAAGTATTTCACCCACTTACCTCCTCAGAGAAGTATTTTTCAATCAGGTTCAGGGAAGCTTTATACACCTGTTCATTTTCATGGGATTGAAGAACTTCAATTTTGTCTAGACCTCCACATTCTTCTATCATTAGACAAAGCTTATCTATTTCATTAACCTTTTCTGCAGTCTGTGGAGCAAACAAATAAGAGCAATGAATGAAAACTAGAATCAAGATGCACTATTACCCCATTTGGGTTGGGAATTATGGGTAAACATTTTCCCAAAAACTAGATGTACATTTCTGAAGGTCCTTTTGCTCATTTCTGCAAAACACCTCCAGCCTCTTAAAGAACTACATAACCAATTAACTGATGCAACTTTACAAGATTCTTTAGCACCAACAAGAAACTAGCTTACGATGAAGCAAACTACTGTACATACATGCTAAAATTCTCTTTCTAGCCATCTTTCACAGATCTAGACAAATATATTGGTTGCTTCCATGTTAAACATTTTGCACAAATCACATCAACCTCAGCAACTGTCTTCACAATTGTCCAAGGTAGGAAAATTGCAAGATGCCAGTTCTTGTGATTTTACAGTACTTGGTTCTTAGTGGACAATACAGGGAATTGCAACCAATAGTTAGGCTCAGTCAACTTCATTTGTACAATCCCACAAGTAGTTAGTATCAACATTAACACATTATGTACTGGAAAGAACCTTACCAGAAATATATTAGTAATAGCATCTAAAATAACTTGGATAGTTTTGCAGTCTCTGACTGATAGCAAGGCCAATAATGGCTCCACAACTCCAGATTGAACAAGGTAGATAATTTGTTGAATTGTTCCACCACTTGTATAGTTTGTTACAGCCCAGACAGCTTCCTTCTGAGATTTAAAGTCACCCTGTGAAGTAAAGTGAAGTTAGATGAGTTGCTATAAATGCTTTGCAATAAAGAGACAGCATCTTCCTACACTGCTAGAGGCAAGAATATGAAGGCCTAATTCAATCTCTTGATTGCAGAGATAGATCAAGCTTTAATCTATTTGAGTGCAACTAACTGAGTGACAGCTCACAATACTTGGATCAGTTAAGCAGCTTGCATCTGAGCAATGATAAATGCAAAAGATAACATACTATGCTGCTGATAGTCATCGCAGTTACACCATTTTTAGTGGCAGAGTTTTGATACCAGAGGATGCATACTATCCTGGAGTGGAAGGTGGGCTCCTTTCAACCAAGTTCCTGACTGTTTGCAAGGCTCAAAAATCAGGAGTGTGAAGTACCCACTCTGCCACACTAAACAGCATGATTAAAAAAATCTAAAAATAGTCTTTAAGTGGTAGTTAAGGGATTACAATGGCACACAGCAACTTGAATTTACAAGACATTTTGAAAATCTAGACCAACTAGTGACTGACTAAACTAGTCAAGCTAAGCCAATGTGGGATTATACATATGTAATGAATAATTTGCCTACGTCAGTCTGACTGCATCCCAGTAAAGTGCCATGTCTCATTTCAGTCAGGCTTTATAGCCATTTAAATTTAGACAGATGGGTCTTGTGGCACAAGGTACATTTTAGAGAGAGGATATGGAATTCAAAGAGACAGTGGGAAAAATTGAAAGGAATGGCATTTTAGGAAATCAGCTTAGTTATAAGGATCTTCCATTGCTTGAAGTAGTTTATTATATTCACTCAAGGTTGAATCACATTACTAGATTGATTTTTCATTACTCACCTTTCTAAGCAATTGAATGAGAGATGGAATTAATCCATTGTCAATAACTGCTTGAATTTGTTCTGGCTTCCCAGCTGTAATGTTTGAAATAGTCCAGGCAGCCTCCTTTTGGATGTTGCTCTTTGCATGGACAAGCAAAGCATCAAAGTAGTTCAACACACCAGCATCAATCACAATCTGTGTCTGTTCATCTGTACCGGTCACAATATTGCCCACTGCCCTGAGTCCAGGAGTCTGAAAAAACAGGATTCATAAATGAATTGCTTATATGCAATGCTAAATACTTCTCTTCACCACCCCTCAGGAAGAATCAGATCAAGTATTAAATTTACATCCAGGTCAAATAATCAGGATGTACCCAATATTGCCAATTATACACCAACTCTATAGTCCCAAGACTCATTCTCAGTATCAGCAATCTAATTTGTTAAACATCAGTGTCTGGAGTTGTCTAACAAAACTGACTACACAAGTTTAATTGTGAACTTCAAAAAAATCAGCATTAACAATTTAGCAGTTCACTTCTAAGTCATTTTGAGGTGGACTGACTTAAGGGCTGCCAGATTCCAAAGGAAGAAAATGGCATCAACTCCCATGTCTCAAACTTGATTGAGTTTTTCAATGAAGTGACAAAGGTGATTGGAGGAGGGCATGGACGTTGTCTACATGGACTTCAGCAAGGTTTTTGATAAAGTCTCTCATGGCAGACTGGTGCAGAAGGTGAAGTTGTATGGGATCAGATACAAAATTGGCTTGGTCAAGTTTTGGTAGCAGTGGAAGGATGCATTTCTGAATGAAAGACTGTCACAAGTGGCATTCCTCTGTACAGGTGGAGAAGGTAGTCAAGAAAGCCATACAACATGCTTGTCCTCATGGGCCAGTATATGGAGTTTAAAAATTGACAAATTATGTTGCAGCTTTATAGAACTTTAGCAAGGCTACACTTGGGATAGTGTTCAATTCTGGTCACCATACTGCCAGAAAAGGACATTGAGGCTTTGGAGAGGGTACAGAAAAGATTTACAGGATGTTGCCTGGTATGGAGGGCATTATCTGTGAAAGGTTGGAGAAATTTGGTTTGTTCTCAATGGAGTAATGGAGGTTGAGGGGAGACCTGATAGAAGGCTACAAGATTGAGAGGCATGGACAGAGTGGATAGTCAGAAGCTTCCCCACACCCCAGAGTGGGGGAGTCAATTACTTAAGGGCATTGGTTTAAAGGAAATGTACAAGGCAGCTTTTTTTTTAAAACCACAGTAGTGGGTGCCTGGAACTCATTGCTGGGGAGGTGATGGAAGTAGATACCCTGCAAGTAACTACTGTATCTAGACAAGTACATGACTAGGATGGGAATGGAGGGATATGATCACTAGTAGGGGGTTTTATGTTGGGCAGCCTTTTTCCTAGGATGGAGAAAACTAGCATTAGGGGACATAGCTTTAAATTAAGGGGTGGTAGTTATAGGATGGATGTCAGAGGTAGGTTCTTTACCCAGAGGGTGGTAAGGGTATGGAATGCCCTGCCTGCTGCAGTTGTAGATGCACCAAGTTTGGGGGCATTTAAGAGTCTGTGGATAGGTTTATGGATGAAGAGGGAATGGTTTAGGTTAGAGGGTCATTGCTTTTTCTTAATTGGTCAGCACAACATTGAAGGCCAAAGGGCCTGTTCTGTGCCATAATGGTCTATGTTCTATGCATGGGTTGTAAAAGCTAGGAGGGCCAAAGGGCCTGTTTTGTAATTTTTTGTTTTCCCTGACAACCCAAGAGTGACTTCCTAGGCAATTTATGATTATTAGCTGCACTAACAAACTTCAGATTGGATTTAGTTGTTGCCAGTGAACAAGCCACGTGAAATCAAGTGCTGCACTGCTTAATGCACCCTAGTGGCACATTGTAGAATCATTTAAGTCACTTATTATAGTGACATGTGAAGTTGCCAGCATTGGACCAGGATAGGTGCAGTACACAGTCTCAGATCATCAAGTTAAAGTACAACAGGTTTATTTGTTAGCACAAGCTTTTGGAGCATTACCCTTCATAAGGCAAGTCTGATGAAGGGCAAGGCTCTGAAAGCTCATACTACCAAATAAAACTAGTTGTACTTCAATCTGGTATCATGAGACTACTGACAATTGTAACCACTGAGCAACTTACTCCAGCCTGTGCTATTTAAATTTTGTCAATGGTTAACAGCTTGGGAGTTAAATTTCTCATTCTAAAAATTGAACTTACCACTATTGATAGTTCACATGATGCCAGCAGCTGCACCAAGCGTGGCACTACCCCAGTATTAACCACTACTTCAATGCGATCATTTGAGCCATCTGTTAGATAAGAGATAGCCCAGCATGCATCAGTAAGAACATCTTTGTCATCATGGTGTAGAAGGCGTACAAGGGCTGGAAGAATCTGCTTTACTGCTTCCAAGGGTGGAGATGGATTCTTGTTACGACAAAGATTTGACAACGTCCAAGTTACGTTTCGCAGATAACTTGACTAGAATGAAAGGAGATAGATATTAAATACAGCACGATAGTGAACCCTACGCTTTTTGTTAAAGTGTTAATTTTAATTTGGTTACTTCCCAGTGGAAGCAAACTAGTCTATCCAGACAAATATTGTTGTCAGTATCCTAGATTGTATTGTAGGTCCACATTTACCTACACCAAGAACTGCTGCAGTTCAGACTCACCAGCAGGGCAATTAGGTGAATAGTAGTGGTAATCTTTCCAATCTGGAATCATTGCCACAGTGCCAATAAATGCAAGACATAGAACACATCTGAGCAAAATAAACTCATTGCTGCTTCAAAGAACAAAACACAGTACATTACACTTGATTAGCAGCGATG
This sequence comes from Sphyrna mokarran, assembly GCA_024679065.1. Classification (NCBI taxonomy): domain Eukaryota; kingdom Metazoa; phylum Chordata; class Chondrichthyes; order Carcharhiniformes; family Carcharhinidae; genus Sphyrna; species Sphyrna mokarran. The sequence continues at coordinate 8,394,919 of JAGIQG010000021.1, read as the reverse complement.
TTATCACTAGTTAGGCTCACCGATAATGCAGATAATTCAGGAACAGCCAGTAATGCAAGTAAAGGGTCAAGGGCTCCACATTTGACAACCAAGTCTCGATAGTGTGATCCATCACCTGAAACAAATAAATCATGTCATTTTTCAGATAAAGTTGATCACAAGTATACAAAGAAAAATCAAGCTGTAGTGGAGAATAAATAGCAATGTTGTTCTTTTGTTTAAGGGTAGCAAGAATAATCCAAGTAATTACAGCTGATGAGCCTTAGTGGTAGGGAAATTATTGGAAAGAATTCTTCTAAACAGGATTTATTCCCACTTGAAGTTAAATAGATGCATAAGAGAGGCAACATGGTTTTGTAATGGGAGGTCTTGTCTCAAACTTGATCAAATCTTGAAGTAGTAACACACATGAGGGTGGAGCAGTGAATATTTTGGCTACATGGAATTCAGTAAGGCTTTTGACAAGGTCTATCATGGCAGACTGGTGCACAAGATTGGAGGGGACTTGGCAAAATGGATATAAAACTGATTCAAAGGGTAGCAGTGGAAGGGTGTATTTCTGAATGGAGGGCTGCAGCAAGTGGCATTCAGGGAACAGTGATGGGACCTTTGGTGTTCATAATATTGAGGAAATTGTAATTGATTTGATTAATAAGTTTGTGGACAAAGGTGGGAGAATTTGTGGATAGGGATGAGGACCAGAGGATAGTTTGGCAACTTGGGCAGAGAAATGGCAGATGGTGTTTAATCAAGACAAGTGCATTTTGGAAGGTCTAATACAGATAGGAAATATACAGCAAGTGGCAGAACCCTTGAGTATTGTTAGGCAAAGGAATCTGGGTGTACAAGTACACAGGTCAGTCAAAGTGGTAATGCAGGTGGAGAAGGTAGTCAAAAAAGCATATGGCACTTTCCCCCACCCCCCACAGAGTGGAAGAGTCAATTACTAAGGAACATAGGTTTAAGGAGATGTATGAGGCAGATTTTTTTATTAAACTAGAGGGTGATGGGTGCCTGGAACTTGCTGCCAGGAGAGGTACTGGAAGCAGATGAGTGGCTTTTAGGGAGCATCTTGACAAAATCATGAATAAGATGGGAATAGAAGGATGTGCTCCTTGGAAGGGAAAGGGGTTCTAGTTAAGTGAGGCAGTATGATCAGTTTGGGTTTGGAGGGCTGAAGGGCTTGTTCCTGTGGCTGTATTTTTTTCCTAGGCGATCCTTATTGATAGGGCAACTTAAGTTGCATATTATAATTAAATTGCAGATGTCCATTTTCAGGAATCATTAATACATTTGTGACAATACAAGCCAAATTACAAGGTTCATCAAGTTACATAGGCCAAAAATATGTTGACACCCAAGAAATTATATTTGAGTTGTTCTGAGTAGACAACATTTCCAAAATGGGGAATACAGCCAACAGTTTTGGAATCTCAAAGAATGACTAATTGTCCATGAGCAATTAATGCATTTTAGTGTACAGGAACAAGAGGACATGATCTTTAAAGATTGCAGGACACAATGGGAGTAAGCAACAAAGAACCAGAATCATGGGCCTCAGATATTGACTATGCTCAACCTTTCAAAACCTTCAAGATGGAATCCAGTTCTGGTCACCATACTTTGAGGATACAAAAGTTGCAGAGTAGATGAATCCATGGATGAGGACATTTAGCTACAGGATTAAATTGGAGGCAAGGGTTGTTTTCCTTGTAGCAAAGGACAATTGATAAATCTGTACCATGTTTAGATAGACAAAAACTGTTCCCATGAACTGATGTGACAGTGAATAGGAACTGATCAATGTTTTGGTCAATAAATAACTTAAAATGCAGCAAGTAGTTACATCTAACCAGGAACACTGCGTGAGGGCAGTGGGAGAATTGATTTTGCAAAATTGGATAGGCACAGATGGGAATGTGCAGAATGCCATTGGGCCAATTGAGTCTGCATTAACTAGCCAATAGAGCATTTTATCTCAGTCCATACCCAATGGATTCTTAACTTGCATATCTTTGTATGAGAGAGGAAACTGGAGTAACTTAAAACCCACAGTCATTGGAAGAAAGTCCAGTCATCTAAAGCCAGAATCAAACTCAGGTCCCTGGTACTGAGACACAGAAATGCTAATGACTGTGCCACTACCCTCTAGTTTTACACTGAAGACTCTAGGGGATAGAGCAGAGGAAATGGGACTGACTGGAATACTAAGAATTGCCAGCTTTGATAATGACATTGTACCATGAGGATTATGGTCAATTAGACCTCTTGCTAGTTAAAATTCAACATACTAATGTCTTAATGTCGAAGACAGTACTGTAGCAAGTGGAATACATCTACCAACTCTTAAGTGATTTTTCATACATCAGGAGAACCAGGGATCAGTGAATAACCAACAAACACCACACCATCCCAGTAGTTAAGATTTTAATTATTTATAGTCAAGTTGGTTATGGCAATCCTCCTGCCCTCAAGTATAGTTGACTCAGTTACCTGCAATGTTTCCTAAAGCCCATACTGCTTGTTCACTGATGTGGGGATGTGGAGAAGCTAATAAGTTGATAAATGCTGGAATAGCACCACCATCAACAACTGCTTTAGTCTGCTCAGAGGTTCCAGAAGCTATGTTGGTGAGGGCCCAGGCAGCTTCAAACTGGATGGGGCTACAGTTAAAGTTCCCAAGGAATCCTACAAATTTGGGAATGAGTCCAGCCTGAATGATTTTGTCAATGGGAGGATGTTTCTCTCTAGAAAGTAGTTTCCTAGAAAGAAAAAAAAATTTAAGATACTTCAGCATTCAATGGGTTAAGCATATGTAAAACACAAGTTCAATCCTAAAAAGCAATGGTCCTTTAACCAGCAGCTCTGAAGAGCTAGGCACTATAAACCCATTCAAGTATGGAGTTGCTTTTTGAAATCAGAAGTATTCCTGTTTTTATTCCATCTTCATGCAAGCCAACTCAAGTTGTTACTGGTCCACTTTGGCTAGGATGTGAAGATGCCAGCATTGGACTGGGATAAACACTAAGAAGTCTCAATACCAGGTTAAAGTCCAACAAGTTTATTGGTAGCAAAAGCCACTAGCTTTCAGATCGCTGCTCCTTTGTCAGGAAAGTGGGAGTTCTGTTCCCAAACTGGGCATATTAAGGCAAATTCACAAAGTAATGTTTGTAATCTGAGTCTTTACAGGTTAAAAAAAGAAGTCTTAAGTACACAGTGAGTGGAGAAAGGGTTAAACAAGTTAGAGACATGTCTATTGTCTCCAGCTGGGATAGTTAGTGAGGTTTTGCAAGCCCAGACAAGTCATGGGGGTTTACAGATAGTGTGACATTTACCCAAGATCCTGATCGAGGCTGGCCTTGTGTGCAGAACATGGCCACACAAAGTTTGGAAATGATACAAGTTGGGTGGGAAGGTGAACAGTCATGATGACAGAAATCCTTCAGCATGATGTGGACAGATGATTGGGTGTGTGGGCATAATGATAACGCAGTATAATTTGGGCAAGTGTGAGGTTATTCACTTTGGAAGCAAATACAGGGTAGATTACTACCCGAATGGAGGTAAACAGGGAGGAGTGCGCGCACTGGGACCCAGGTGTCCTTGTGCGCCAGTCACAAGGTAAGCATGCAAGTGCAGGAGGCAGAAAAGGCAAATGGCATGTTAACCTTCATTGCAAGAAGTTGAGTATACAGGAGCAATTGTACAGGGCCTTGGTAAGACCACACCTAGAATATTGGGAACAATTTTGATCTTTTCTGAAGGATATTCTTGCTCTCAAGGGAGTGCAGTGAAGATTAATCAGGCCAATTGCAGGGATGGTGGGACTGATGATTGACTGACTTGGTTAGTATTGTTTTTGCTGGAGTTCAGACAAATGAAAGAGAAATCTGAGATATTTACAAGTTCTAATAGTACTAGATAGGGTATATGGAGGGGGATATTACTAATCATTTGGAGGGGCAGGGGGGGGAGTGGGTGCAGTCCAGAATTAGTTGTCATAGTCTGAGGATCTGGGATAGGCCATTTAGGATAGAGAGGAGACTTTTTTTTCCCACCCAGGACTAGTGAGCCTGTGGAATTCATTATCAAACTAGTAGTTGATGCCAAAACATTAAGTGTGTGTTCAAGCAGCAGCTGGGGCAAAACAGGATCAAAGATTACAGGGAGAAAGCAGGATTAGGTTGCGTTGTACAATCAACCATGATCGTAAGTGAATGGTTGAAGGGGTAAATGGCCTCCTTCTGCCATTCATGTTACCAAAACTAGCAATGACTGACTTAGCTCAGTCCTATCCAGTCTTTAGATTGGATTTCTTTGCTTTTATTCCACAGGTCATTAAATGAGGCCACAGAATGACATCGTCTCCACTTCACTCATGTGGGCAGTAAACTAAATGAAATTACTACTGATCTGTATGTAACCCTCGTGACCAACTGTCAGGAGTGACATTCTCAGCTCTGACAGACATTTGCTTCAACTGCAGAAGGACCCGAGACAGCTAGTGTTTTGTCATGATAACGTTAACTTAAATCAGAAGAAATAAGCAGCATGTGTAGTAGTATACATTATTTATTATAGCCGCCTGGAAAGCTACAATAAAAACTAGTCGATTACTACCAGAAATGTGGAACAGACATTTATTAATGTAGGACCTTGTAAGTCCTTTAATGAATGCCTGAACTGTTTAGTAGCATTTTTTTTTTAAATTCGTCTGAATGCACAATAAGCAGATGAGTATACTAATTTTACATTCAGTACACTTAACTATTTCCATAGCATGATGGCCAATTATAAGAGATTATATTTGTGATACCAACTGCTTACGTTGGAGTTTTGGGTTTCACGTTAACTATTAAAAACTGTAACAGTTTAAAAGGCTTCACATTCCAACTACGGAGCGGGAGACGGTCAATCCATTCTTACCTAGCAGCCTGAGTCGCTTGGAGTTGAGTTTCCAAATAATTGCTCTGGAGGCTTTGGATTATTTCTTCTAAACTCATGTGCACCTGATTTTTTTAAAAATTTTTTTGGAAAAAAATAAAAAGTTGAGTAATCAAAGGCCGATCACGTTTAAATTTAAAAATCAACCATTTTTCAAGAAGACGATACCTGGATGCTGTTTTTCTCCTGAAGAGGAGATACATTTTCATCAGGGAAACTGCTCACGTTCCTCCTTTTAAATAGCTGGTCATCCTTTTTCGCTTTCCGCAGCTCGACGTTTGTTTCAATTCTCCTGCGTCGTAATTCCTTTGGAGTAGGAACGGAACCAATTAATTCACTCACGTGTAATAATCACGAAACTACTGAAACTGCTGCAAGTTACAACTTACGTTGGCGTCTTTACCCTTGTTCTTAAACTTTGTCAGGCGGGTGCAAGTGTTCTCGTTGGCCGTGGTTGACATCTTTCAGCGGTAAGTAACTCAAATCAAATATCAACTCTACACAATAAGATAGACAAGAGTTTGATACACTGGGTAACTTCAACCGTCGGAGAAAATAAGTTAAAAACACTTCTGTGTCCTTTTATAAACCTAGCAGCCATCAAGTTGCAACACTTAAATCAATTTAAAGAGTTGCTTATTTTAGCAGCAAATAACTCAATGCATTTGTTTAAATTACTAGGCAAAGATCTAGCCACGTTTGAAGGGACTTTCACTTAGACACAGCTTCGCAAAAAAAAAATGTACATTAAAAATATATATACATGACATCCAAGAGCAATAACTCAGCTAATATTTAAAGTCAACAAAATACTGCAAGTAAAAAAAGTATTAAATACCAACAGTGACCTTGTAGCTATGTGTCCTGACTGCAACAGAAGTGTGGAGCCGGGCCGGCCACTCCAGCTATTTAAATTTCCCGCCACACCCCACTCTCATTGGTTCATTCGATTCAAAGCAATTTCTCCATTGGCTGATTTGAAAGAAGCGCAGGATGCGGTTGGCTGGATTACCTTGCCAACCGCGCAGCCAATCAGCAGCAAGATCGTAAAAATGTTACTCCGAGCGTGGCACCGTCCGTGGGGGGGGGGGGGATTAGTCTATAATTCAATCTGCTTCCCTTTCCTCTTGTTCTTTCACGTGGAACTTTACAAAGAACTATTGGTTTAGGAATATATTAAATGCTGGATTTGGTCAGCAAGTCAAAGTCTGCTGCACTTTTGCGGCATCATCCGAAAACATGTCAAATTTAGGGCAGCCATTCATTCACCCGGTTTTCTGCGGGTCGGTTCAGGTTTTCAGCTGATCTGGCCACTGTTAGGGCCTAAATAATTTTATGTCCAGTATTTTGTGCCTTAGTAAACTTGCGCCAAAGAAGCGAAAGCAGAAAATGCTGGAAAATCCAGCGTTTGCTTCAGATTAGAGCATCCTCGGTATTTTGCTTTTACCACAAAGAAGTACGATCAGGGGCCTGTCCTTGCTTATTCCCTGTCTGCAGCAGTCTCAAACTAACTGAGATGCAAAAAACCCACGAGTTAGGCTTACTACCGATAAACCACCCCTTATCCCTCACTTGCAATTCAGATTTTTCTATTTTCCATCGATTCTGTCCAATCCCGGATTTTGTGTTAGCTGTTGGGATTCCTCACCAGAGTGGTGTCCACTATATTTGGCCTCCAGCTGTGCTCACCGAAACGTATGCTGAGTATAACCAGCTGTACCTCACCCACACCTCTGTCCACTCCTTTACTTCCTTAATAAAAGCAAATTACTGCGGATACTGGAATCTGGAATCAGCTTTGACAAAGGGTCCTCTGGACTCGAGATGTCAGCTCTTTTCTCTACTTTCCAGATGTTAACAGACCTGCTGAGATTTTCTAGCATTTTCTCCTCTACTTCCTTGCATTTGTCATATTGTTTGTCCGATATCCAGTACTAAGTGGATACAAACTTCCTTCAAGTAAATATTGGGAAAACCAAAGTCAATTGTCTTCAATCTCTGCTATTAATGGTGCTTCAGTTGTACAAACTTGATTTAATTTGATTTATTTTTGTCACATCTATTGGGATGTAGTGAAAAGTTCTTCCTAATGTGTTGCATGGAAGCAACATGCCGGTCATGGATACATGGGGGAGAAGGAAAGGATGCAGAATATAGTGTTACAGTCATATAGTGTTATAGTGTAGAGGAGGATCAGCTTGATATACAGTAGGTTCATTCAAAAGTCTGATGGCAGCAGGGAAGAAGCTGATCTTGAATCAGTTGGTACATGATCTCAGACTTCTGTATCTTTTTCCCAATGGAAGAAGGTGGAAGAGAGTTTGGGGTACAAGGGGTCGTTGATTATGTCATGCTTTTCTGTGACAGTGGGAAATATAGACAGAGTCAATACTTGGGAAGCTGATTTGTGTGATGGACTGGGCTACATTCACAAACCTTTGGAGTTTCTTGCAGTCTTGGTCAGAGCAGGAGCCTTATCAGGCTGTAATACATCGAGAAAGGAGGCTTTCTATGCTGCATCTGCAAAAATTGGTGAAGCTCATCGGGGACAGGCCAAATTTTAAAGAACAACACAGCACGGGAAACAGGCTTTTTTGCCCATTTCCTTAGCCCCTTGAGAAAGTAGAGGCATTTAGTAACTATAGTGTCAACGTAGAGGGACCACAAAAGATCGTTGGTGATCTGGACACATAGAAGCTTGAAACTCTTGACCATTTCCACTTGGCACATGGTTAGCACTGCTGCCTCACAGCACCAGAGACCTGGGTTCAATTTGCTTGGGTCACTGTCAGCGCAGAGTCTGCATGTTCTACCTGTGCCTGTTTAGTTTCCTCTGGGATGGAAGTCTTAAAAACGTACTGACTAGGTACATTTACCCAAGAGGCGCCAGACTGTGGCGACTCAGGGAATTTCACAGTGCCTTCATTGCAATGTAATGTAAGCCTTACTTGTGACTAATAAATAAACCTTAAACTTTTATTTACCGTTGACGTAGACAGAGGCATGTCCTTCACTGCACTTCCTGAAGTCGATGACTATCTCCTTCAGTTTACTGACATTGAGGGAAATATTACTGTTGCTGCTCCAATTCACCAGATTCTCAGATATATCTTTCCTGTACTCTGTATGTCATTTTTGAGATCGGATTTGCTACACTGCTATCATTAGCATACATGAAAATGGAGTTGGATCAGAATTTGGCTACACAGTCATCTGTGATTAAGGAGTGTAGTAAGAGGTGAGAACGCAGACATGTGGAACATCAGTATTGAGGATAATCGTGGAGGAGGTGTTGTTGCCTATCCTTACTGATTGCGTTTCTGTGGGTTAGGAACTCTCGAGGGAGGAACCGAGTCCTAAACTACAGAGTTTGGAGATGAGTTTTGTTGGGATAATAGTATTGAAGGCTGAGTTGTAGTCAATAAACAGGAGTCTAACGTAAGTGTCCTTGTTATCCAGGTGTTCCAGGGTTGAGCGCAGGGCCAGGGAGTGGACGGCTGCTTGGAACTGTTGTGGCAAATTGTAGTGGATCCAGGCAATCTGGAAAACTGGAGTTTAGGCGTACCATGACTAACCTTCATAATGATGGATGTTGGAGCCACTGGGTGGTACACTTTAAGGCACAGTGCCTGGCTTTTCTTTGGTACAGGGATGATGGTCATCTTGAAGTAGGTAGGGACCTTAGATCAGTGTAAGGAAAGATTAAAGATGTCTGTGAAAACACCGTTCTCTGATATAGGCACTGAATCTCAGAAATGATATTGGTTCTAGAGATGCTTCAACACAGACTTAAAGAGTTCAATTCTGAGTGTTGCATAAACTTGGTTTGTATTCCCTTGAATGAGGGGTGATCTAATCGTGGTATTTAAAATGATTAAGGAATGAATAGAGCAGATATAAAGAAACTTTGTGAAATCATAAATAATTTTTAACACAAAAGGAGATGGAAACTTGAAACTTTTCCCTCAAAAGAATCTAGGTAGGTTTCTGGTAGGAAACATTCCTGAAGTTTTGATCACATGAGTTCTGATAATGTGACACATCTGATCAAATGACATCTTTGTTATAAAGGCAAGGTCCCTGCTAATTGAGTATTTTTGCTGCTGGTTTTATGCCCAGTGTTGCCACGGGAGAAGTTTGAGAGTGGGTGGAGAAGGAAAACCAAAGATGGGGAAGAGGGGAACTGAAGATGGGAGAATGACTGCAGATAAGAAACTAGAGATGGAATAGCTTTGATTCCTCCAATGATAAATGATTCACTAATACTGCAGAGATAACTAATAGTAAAGCTAATAGAAACTCTGGCTAGTCAATATCTTATTGACAGTCTTAACAGGGATCTTGGCTTCATGTCACACTATCTGTAACCCCCGTAACTTGCCTGGATTAGCAAAAAATCTCACTTACTGTGCTGTCTGGAGAAAATACACAATTCTCTAACCAATGCTCAGGATTCCCTTCACACACATTGTTAGCCACTTTAACACTTGAATAGCAGGTTAGATGTAAGGATTCGCATTCTAATCAGCAATCCGTAACTGTCTGTGTGGATATGAGTGCCTCTGCAGATCAGAACACTGCATTTGCCTGACGAAGGCACAACATAGTGTCAAAAGCTCGCGGATTTACTATCAAATAAATTGGTTGGATTTAAAATTGGTGTTGCAAAACTTTACTGAGTTTACCCCAGTCCAACGCCGGCATCTCTACATTAGGTCAATATTAACAGCTTATAGAATTACTATTAGATACAAGTCAAATTTCAGCAGATCCACCCATTATTGCCACTAATAGTAATACTGTGACAGTCAGGTTCCCTTCAGAACCAAAAGAAACCATTACTGATATTCTAAAATAGTGTTAATAATGGATGGAATTGCCTGAAATTTGACTTATATTTGAAAGTAATACTATAAGCTGTTAATATTGACCTAGCCAAAGCTCCCCTAAAGCACATAAAATATAGACTTGTCACTGTCACTTTCAATAGGCTGTTTTTACTCCCTGTACTATTGAAATGTGGTTTGCAATAAGGTTCTGTATCAAAGTAAAGATTCTAAAGTGGGAGTCTTCCTCAGAGTCAATTTTAACTTGAACTTCACATACCAAAACTGACCAACAGCGACCAATCTATTTATTTATTAACGTCACAAGTAGACTTACATTATTAATGAAGTTACTGTAAAAATCCTCTAGTTTCCACACTCCAACACCTGTTTGGTACACTGAAAGAGAATTTATCATGGTCAATGCACCTAATCAGCATGTCGTTTAGATTCTGGGAAGAAACCGGGCCACCCGGAGGAAACCCACACAGACTTTAGGGGAATATGCAACTTCACACAGATAGTGACCCAAGCCAAGTACCTGGTGCTGTGAGGCAGCAGTGCTAACCAGTGTGCCACCATAACTGATCCAACCTAAGAAATTGCATTGTCCTAAATATAATTAGCACTAACATTTCCAAATCACTCCCTATGCTAAGACTCAATAACAGAGAATTTCATAGAATGATAGAATTTGCGGCACAGAAGGAGGCCATTTGGCTGATGTGCCAATGTTGGTACTTTTTTCTGTAACTACATTACCTTCCCAGATCTTTTAATATTAGAACATAGAACACAGAACATTACAGCGCAGGCAGGCCCTTCGGCCCTCGATGTTGCGCCGACCAATTAAGAAAAAGCAATGACCCTCTAACCTAAACCATTCCCTTTTCATCCATAAACCTATCCACAGACCTCTTAAACGCCCCCAAACTTGGCGCATCTACAACTGCAGCAGGCAGGGCATTCCATACCCTTACCACCCTCTGGGTAAAGAACCTACCTCTGACATCCATCCTATAACTACCACCCCTTAATTTAAAGCTATGTCCCCTCGTGCTAGCTTTCTCCATCCGAGGAAAAAGGCTATCACTGTCCACCCTATTTAAACCTCTAATCTAATGTTGTTCCTTTTCAAGTATTTAACCCCTTCCAATCTCCAACCAAATCACCTCATGGTGACAAAGCCTCCTAATGATATAATAGTCCTCTATACAAGAAGTTTCCTATTCTCTGCATATTATTATCACATGTACTGAATACAGTGAAAAGTATTGTTTCTTACATGTTGTAGAGGCAAAACAAACCATTCATAAAGTGCATAGTAGAAAAGGGAAAAGATAGTATAGAATATAATGTTGCAGTTACAAGTAGGATGAAAAGAAAGATCAGCTTAATATATTATAAGACTATTCAAAAGTCAAATGGCAGCAGGGAAGAAAGTGTTCTTAAGTCACTTGGTACGTGTTTTCAGACTTTATGGAACATGGTGGTACAGTAGTTAGTGCTGCTGCTTCATAGCACCAGGGACTTGAGTTCAATTCCCGCTTGGGTCACTGTGTGGAGTCTGCACATTCTCCCCGTCTTTGCATAGGTTTTCTTGGGTGCTCTGGTCTCCTCCCATAAGTTCAAAAGACTTACTGGTTGCAGAAATTGGCCATGCTAAAGTCTCCCTTGGTGTACTTGAACAGATGCCGGATTATGGTGACTAAGGATTTTCATTACAGTATTAATGTAAGCCTACTTGTGATACTAATATCTAAACTAAATTTTGTATCTTTTTCCTGGTGGAAGAAGGTGGAAGAGACCATGGGCTATTCTCTGGAATCGGTTGCATTCTTGGACACACGCATCTCCATTAGGGATGGTCACCTCAGCACCTCATTGTACCGCAAGCCACAGATAACCTCATGATGCTCCACTTCTCCAGCTTCCACCCTAAACACGTTAAAGAAGCCATCCCCTCTGGACAAAGACTCCATATACACAGGATCTGCTCAGATGAGGAGGATCACAACATTCATCTCCAGATGCTGAAAGATGTCCTCATAAGAATAGAATATGGCACTCAACTCATCAATCGACAGTTCCAACGTGTCACAGTGAAAAACCGCACCAATCTCCTCAGAAGACAAACACGGGCTATGGTGGACAGAGTACGCTTTGTCCTCCAGTACTTCTTGCAGTAGAGAAGCTATGAAATCTCCTCCGGAGCCTTCAACATGTCATTGATGAAGACAAACATCTCGCCAAGGCTATCCCCACATTCCCACTTCTTGTCTTTAAACAACCACACAACCTCAGCCAGACCATTATCCACAGCAAACTACCCAGCCTTCAGAAGAAGTGACTACAACACCACACAACCCTGCCACAGCAACCTCTGCAAGACGTGCCGGATCATCAACATGGATGCCATCATCTCACGTGAGAACAGCATCCACCAGGTACACGGTACATACTCTTGCAACTCGGCCAACATTGTCTACCTAATACACTGTAGGAAAGGATGTCCTGCGCATGGTACATTGGGGAGGCCATGCAGATGCTACGACAACGGATGAATGAACACTGCTCAACAATCACCAGGCAAAAGTGTTGCCTTCCTGTTGGGGAACACTTTCAGCGGTCACGGACATTCAGCTTCCAATCTTCGGGTAAGCGTTCTCCAAGGTGGCCTTCACAACACACAACAGCGCAGAGTCACTCTGCAAAGACTGATAGCCAAGTTTTGCACACATGAGGACAGCCTCAACCAGGATCTTGGGTTCATGTCACACTATCTGTGACCCCCATGATTTGCCTGGACTTGCAAAATCTCACTAACCATCTGTCTGGAGACAATACACATCTCTTGTGCTTAATGCTCTCTCCACTTACATTTTCTGTACCTTTAAGACTTGATTAGCTGTAAGGACTTGCATTTCAATCATTATTTTGTAAATTGAGTTTGTGCCTTTTTATGTTCTGTTTGTGAAAAGGTTTCCCACTCACCTGATGTAGGAGCAGCAAGCATTCCAAAAGCTAGTGGCATTTGCTATCAAATAAATCTGTTGTACTTTAACCTGATGTTGTAAGGCTTCTTACTGAAGGGAATACATCCAGAGTGCCAGAGTGCCTTGATTTTGCTGGCTGCTTCCAGAGGTGGTGCGAATTGTAAATGGAGTCAATGGATGGGAAACTGGTTTGAATGATGGACTGGGCTACCTTCACAACCCTTTCTAGTTTATTGTGGTCTTGGTCAGAGCAGGAGCCACACCAAGCTGTGATATATTTAGATAGGGATGTTTTCTACGGTGCATCTGTAAACATTAATGAGAGTTGTCGTGGACATGCCAAATTTCCTTACTCTTGTGAGAAAGCAGAGGTGTTCATGAGCTTTCTTAACTATAGCATTGCTGTGGAAGGTCCAGGACAAATTGTTAGTGGTCTGAACACCTACAAAATTTGAAGGTCTTGATTATCTCCACTTCATCCCCATTGATGTCGACAGAGGCATGTCCTCGACTACATTTCCTGAAATCGATGAAGAGCTCCTTCACTTTACTGACATTGAGGGCAAGATGTTTGCACTATTTCACAACATTCTCTATCTCTTTCCTGTATTCTATCTTGACATTGTTTGAGATCTGACATATTAGTGGGTATCATCAGCTAACTTGAAAATGTAGTTGGAGCTGAATTTCTTTCCAGATGGTCCAGTTTTCAGGCAGACTGCTTGGTAATGGATTTGAACCAGGCACTTTATTGTCCAGTAATTTTGCAGTAATCCAGCTCCTGAAAGCTTTAAAATTGAATTAATTGACTTTAGGACACTAAACCGGCCTCATAAAGATCCACAGGTCTATCCAGTGGGAGAGGGCAGGAATTGGCTATCTACGTGTATCTCCTTTATGACACATCATATAGACATAGCTTTTCTGACTGAGCAACTGCAAAGATGTCTGAGGAGAAACTGCTGAGTGCACTGGTAAGCACTCACCTGATGAAGGAGCAGTACTCCGAAAGCTTGTGCTACCAAATAAGCCTATTGGAAGTCTTGAGGAAGCTTAGAGGGACTTTGGGATATTTATTCACAGATTCTTGAAAGTGACAGAGCAGACGAATAGGGTAGTGAAGAAGGCATATGGGGCACTTGTCAATTGTGGCATGAAGTATGAGAGTAAGAAGGTTATGTCAGAGCTGCACAGAACATTGGTTAGGCCATCGCAGGAGTACTCTGTACAATTCTGATCACCTCACTAAAGCAAGGATGTGATTGCATGAGAGGAGATAAAAAGGAAATTCACAAGGGGAGCTCAAACAATTAAGGCGAGGGTAGATGCATTTTGGTAGAAGTAATAGTGGTATGCCACAGGACACCGGCCTCCAGTCACTCAAACAGCCTTCTACCACCAGCCTTTGCGTCCTAATTACTAGTAACACCAGGTTCAAGTCCGACCAGTTTATTTGACAGTAAACCCGCAAGCTTTCAGAAACGCTGTTCCTTCGTCAGGAACAGATGAAGGAGCAGCATTACCAAAAGCTTATAGATTTACTATCAAATAAACTGGTTGGACTTTAACCTGGTGTTGTGAGACTTCTTACTATGTTTACCCCAGTCCAACGCTGGCATCTCTACATCCTAATACTAAGCCAGTTTTGGTTCCATCTCACCAAGTTTCCCTGAATTCCATAAACTTTAGCCTTCTCAATCAGTCTCCCATATAGGACCTTGTTAAAGGTTTTGCTAAATTCCATATAAATTATATCATCAGCACTTCCTTCATCCACATACTCAATCAATTTTTCAAAAATGAAAAAAAAAATGACAGAGAAAATTGTTAGGACCTGGAATGCACTGCTTGCGAGTGTGCTATAACAAATTCAGTTGTGGATTTCAAAAGAGAATTGGGCTATGCAGATGCATCACATAAAATATTAACTTATTAAGGCTTTGGCTGAACCTGCATTAGGATTTTTTTTTGAAATGAACACTTTTCCTAAGCAAATGACACTAGCTTACAGTGGCTATCATGTTGCATTTGTAAAGGACACAACTGCTTTTATGGAGTCAGAATTGCCAGTGCTCTTAATGAGAGGCTACGTGACCTCCTACTTCTGTTTCATTCTGTATATTTGTATGACCAGCTCTTAGGTGAAAATATACTGGGTTTTGGATAGTCAGAGAAACTGCCACAAGGACAACAGCCCTACCCCATCTCTCTTTCTTCTCAAACCTCTCTTATAAAAGTTAAGCTATTTGTGATTTGGAAAAACATATCAGAAGATCTCATTGCTGCAAACTGAGTATTTTTACAGGAGAATTCTGAATCAATGTTACTGCCTCCAGTGAGAAAGTCCAAGAATCACAGGCTACTATGTACCATGACCCTTCAACTGTAAACAAGCATCTGGACATGCCGTCAATGTTGTTTTTCTGACTTTTTGTTTGGCCAAGGTTTTAATATTTGATACTCTGCAGAATATTACTACTTCATTGCACGCTTGAGGAGATTGAGTGGTTTTTTTTGCATTAGTGGGTAGTTGCACATATTTGTACCATTTAAATATTTTCTTTATACTTGCTGCGTCCTAACCTTAAGTGAGTTTTAGCAATAAAATTAACTTATTACTTGTTAGCTTAAGGAAACTGTCTTATTTCTTGCACTGAACTATACACAGTTGGTGCATTCTCCATGATAATGCCTTTATCAATCAGAGACCACTTGCCAATTAATCAGCACTTCCGTATGTAGTAAATCATTGTTCCCTTTTCAATTGGGTATTCTTGTGAAGCTTTGGTGATGATGTAAGACAAAAAGCTTTAACAGGTCTTTTTTTTAGCAATATTCAAATATATATTAAATTAGCAATTCACCTCCATTTTAAAATCAAACAATTATAACCAACTCAGGAGTGAAACACAGGGAGGAGCCCTGTTAACCTGGGCATAATAATTGAATATTTTATGCGTACAGAGAAACAAATGCAGTACTATAGGGAAAAAGCGGGGGGGGGGGGGAAGACAGACAAAGAGATGGGGACAAGTAATTTCTCTCCAAGAGCTAGAAGACAATGGGCCAAATGGTCTCCTTCCATGTTGTATCCAGGTTATGAATTTAATTTTTATCAGTGCTACAAGTAGGCTTACAATGAAGTTACTCATTCTGTCCTGCAAGTTATGCAAGTGCCAATGTTCTCTCACATATACAAACCTGTTAGCATACACACAGCATCTGTACTGTGTGCTGGAAACTACAACGTGTGCTCCAAGCAGCATTATTTTTTCCAGGCCATCGGCACTACCGTTTGCAATATTATTCGCCAAATATCTCGGATTAATTACCAGAAATTGCGTACATTAGCACTGCCACGTGTATATGTCGCCCTGTCGCTATACAGCTTTCGTGGTGACCCAGTGGCCTAATGGATAAGGCATCAGCCTCCGGAGCTGGGGATTGTGGGTTCGAGTCCCATCTGGGTCGCACGGCTGCACCTTTTTGTGCTGTCGGCCCGCGTCCGCCCGGGCTGCCGGGCACCGCCGACTGAGCCGCAGCCTGCGACTGGCACCGGACCGGCGCCCGCGGGCTGCCGCGGCCCCGCACGGCCTCAAAACCCGAAGCCCAGCGGCGCTTCGAACGGAGGGAGCGTCTGTTTCGGGACGAGTTTTACTTGCGGTTTGAGCGGGTGCCAGCAGAGGGTGATAGTGAAGAGCAGCCGAGCGCAGCCAGGCTCCGCTTCCCTTTAACACAATAATCCTCCCCCAGAAATAGGTGCATTCATTTTGGGGAGGGACGGGGTGGGGGAAGGGTCACTAACTTTACGGGCCGCCGAATCGAGCAGTATTAGCCTATTTAAACCTGAAATTCCCACCCGAGGCATGCTAGGCATCTCCATGGCCTCCTTTGTATGGATATTGTTCCAGCTTTTGTCTCCAGATTTCATTTCAATTGAATTCAAATTACAATTTCTCTGGTATGTTTGGTCTCTGGATTATTAAACCAGACTTCTTCATTACTCGTAACATACACCCTCAGCGATACATGCTTTATTGCACGCCTCTGAAAATCACGGTTGCTTTCCAATTACCAGTACAAACAGGCTAAATAATTATCAAACAAAATGAGCTGATTATGATTTTTGTATTGGCATTTTACTGGTAGTAGTTCTGTAATATTCCCGAATACTGTCGGAAATATATTGTGTCAGTTTTGCTGTTTACTAACTCTGAATACGGAAGATACTATGACTTTTGCAATCATTGCTCATAATGCAGCATTAGACGAATTCGTGTAACAATTAAGCTGCTTTTTGACTATCACAAGCAGTTGAAAATCTCTGATTTGCTTCATTTCAATATCCTTCATAATAAATGAAAGGATGTTTTTTTGCATTGTCCAATAGAAATGAGAAAAAAGAGACATTCCGGTCTCAGAAAATTAGTTCTGAAGTGGAAAACAGTGAAATTGGATCTTTTGGCAGAGGTTCATCCTGGACTGCGTTGCTGTCCCTTATTAGCATAGCCCAAGAAGGGTTATAAAACCAAGGAATT
Source organism: Sphyrna mokarran (assembly GCA_024679065.1). Taxonomy (NCBI): domain Eukaryota; kingdom Metazoa; phylum Chordata; class Chondrichthyes; order Carcharhiniformes; family Carcharhinidae; genus Sphyrna; species Sphyrna mokarran. Next base: position 8,377,615 of record JAGIQG010000021.1, on the reverse strand, counting down.
CTCTCTCCTCCTCAGTCACTTGGTTTCCGTCCCAGCTTCAGAATGAATGGGATGTTATTAATACAGGTCTTCTCCATTGTGGTGTTTGCAAAAACTATTAACGCAAAAACTAAAGGTGAGAATAATCTTAGCCAACTTTCCAGACAAAACAAATTTATATCAACTTTACGATGAATAAACATTGCTTTGGATTTGATACGTTAAGATCCGCACGGATAAGCAGTCTATACTGAAATGTTTAAGCTTAATTTTCTGTCGAGAGCATAGGAAAAGAGATTTTTGAATAGTTAGCGAGAAAGTGAGTTATGAAGGAAACTTTATATTCCAGTGAAATAATCTTGAAAACAAAATGTAACGACGCAAATTCAATCAAAACATGTGGCAGAATCATTATGAAAGTAACACTTCGGCTATTTTCTCTGTCTTTGGCAATGAAAACAATGCACAGTCATACCGGTGACGTATTTAATCATTCGAACATCTTCAACATAATGTTAGTAATTCCTGAAAGTAAGATTTGTCCAACGTGGTGCTTATTCAGCGCAGGTTTAGGTATCTCTTAGGATCAATGGATGATCCGCATGTGTTAGTTGATTCCAATTAATACAATTTGGGAAGGGCTCATGGTGGTCGGAGTGCAAAAAAATCTGCCACAGTTTCTGCACCTGTTATTATCCACTGATATGCAGTTTAGCCTCATACTTAAATAGTCTACCAATAGGCACTGTCCAAGCTAAGAGTTGAATGGGCTATTGGAAAAATGGACAGTGAATGAAAATGTGGATCTTAGAGAGTTAGGTGCGATTTCAAGGGATGTATGTTATGGGTAATAAAGAAGTTTGGACTAATAACCCACCAAAGAAATTGTAATTTGAATTCAGTTAAAATAGAGTCTGGAAACAAAAGCTGGAACAATATCCATACAAAGGAGGCCATGGAGATACCTAGATTATTGTAAACAGATACCAAGATAAAGACTGCTGTCTTTGACAAAAGAAGCTGGAATTGTTCTCAGAGACCAACAAGTCAAAGAAGATGTTCATTGTTCCAAACGATTTTGACAGAGTTGAGAGAAATTGTTTCCACTGGGAGAAGGATTGGTACCCAACCCTAATGATACAGATTTAAGATAATTGGCAAAAAAGCCAGAGGATAAATAATAAGAATTAATGAATGAGTTGTTATGATATGAAATGCACTGCCTGAAAAAGTGCTGAAACTCAAAAGTAACTTTCAAGGGGAAATTCATAATATTTTCCTTGACAAGGAAAATGTAAGCTACAGATTAACTGGATAGCTCTTTACAAGAGGCAGCACTGGCACCAGGGGCCAAATGGCCTCCTCCTTGGCTGTTGGAAAAGGAGGGAGAAAGCAGTGACTAAACTAGAAGATATGGTTAGCCAGAAAGTGAAAAATAGCATAAGGAAAGTTTTTAAAAAGTTCAATAAATTAACTGTAAATATAAGTATTTCATGAATCTCTAAGTGCAACAGGTGGAAATATCTTTGCATTTGTATCTTTTACTCTGTGTCTTGGTGTTTTCTGCATGTAGAGCTGACACCACAATTTGGAAGAACAGGTAGAGGATCTTCCTCCGTAGGAATCCATTCAGTAAACCTGACAAAACTGCCACACAAGAATCGCAGTCGTCCTGAGTCCAATTTGCCAGCTCTTGATGCATTTTTTAAGAGAGAAGAAGCTCCTGTCCAGCAATACAAAATAAAAAATGAAAATGTGCACGCAGAGGGCAAACTCAGTCCCCTGGTTTTCTTTGAAAAAAACAGCAAAAGGAATGAGAGCACAGAGAGACAGAACTACAAGGCAACAGTAGAAGAACATCCCCAGAGGCAGGGAAGATGGCAATCAAATGACCTTCGAGACTTTGTGTCTTCATTTCACCCAGATAAGTCCAAACTGAACAGGTCGCCAACGTACTACAGCCTCCTGGCTAAGAGTCTGCAGTCAAGTTCTTCAATACATCTGACCCACAATTATCACCAGGGTGCCCGGCTTTACCATCAGATTAGTGCCACTCATCCTGTAACAAAACAGGGAGAAGGAGCTACATCACACAATCTGGATCCAGAGGAGAACAGATCCAGAAAAACCATTCAATACAGAACAAGTGATACATTCACAAATGGTGTTAATTCATCATTTGTAACCAACCGTCACCCTTCAAGTTTGCTCTATCATTTTAACATACTCCGAGAAGGTAATTATTATCTTGCTGTCGATGCTGATGTTACCAAGACTTTTACTGTTGTTAACCTTTCCCTCCCTGAAGATACTAGCATTCTTTGATATCATGTCACCTATGAAGCTGATGTTGAATGTTAACAGATCATAAGTTCATATGATATAGGAGCAGAATTATGCCCATCTGGTCCGCTCCACCATTCGATCATGGCTGATATTCTCCTCATCCCCCTTTTCCTGCCTTCTCTCCTTAACCCTTCAACTATTACCAATTAAAAAATCTGTTTAACGCTTCCTTAAATTTACTCACTGTCCTAGTCACCACACTTTGGGGTAGTGAATTCCACAGATTCACAGCCCTTTTGGAGAAGTAGTTTTAAATTTACTACCCTTATCCTAAGACTATGACCTCTCATCCTAGAATGCCCCATAAAAGGGATCATCCACTCCACATCTACTTTATCCACACCTTTTATCATCTTATATATCCAATTTGATCTCCCCTCATTCTTCTAAATTCCAGAGAGTATTGACCTCAACGGTTCAATCGCTCTTCATTCAAAAATATGATCAATATATTTCCGAACATCAGATTGAGTCTCATTTATTCTCATCCAATGTTCATACACTGAAACTTTACAGTAGATCAGCATTCAGCTAGGAACCCCCTAACTGATCCATTTTTTTTTCTCTTCTTAGCCCATTTACATCAAGGCCAATTTTATTTTATGCCACTGGATGAGATCAGATAACTCAGCACAGTGCAGAGGTTAAAACCAAAACCTTCCCAAACTGCCTTTTAAGCAAAGCTTTAATTTTAAAATTGTCACTTTGTTCAGCCTTCCATGGCCTCACCCCTCTCTATACAGCCTCCTCCACTCTACAACCCTCTGAGGTATATGCACTGCTCAAACTCTGGTCTTTTTTGATTCTGATTTTAATTGTTTTACCACTGGCTGCCATGCTGTCAGCTGCGAATTTGTTCTCTAAAACTTTAACCTCTCTGCTTCTCTACCTTCCCTCTTTTAAGATATACCTTAAAATCTAGCGCTTTGACCAAGCTTTTAGTCATCTCCCTAATATTGCCATCTGTAGCTCATTGTCAAATTTTGTTTGTGTCTTGATGAAAGACTTTGGGATTTCCAGAACATTAAAAACACAATCTAGATATAAGTTTGTTGTTGGTGAATAATAAATGGACTATCTAAGGCGCTTGGAGGCATGGGAAGAAAGATCTATCTTAAATACATTGTGTTAGCAGTCTCCCACTTGACAAGTACAGCTGAGATGTGGGTGATAGGTTTTAAAGATATCAATAATGATATAATCTGATTGGGAGGGGTGATCAGCATGGAGAACCTTTGGATATTGGAGCAGATGTATCTCCAAGTAGAATTGTAGTTTTAACTTAAAAGAAAGGAAAGGAAAATGATTTAATTTCAGCTTCTGCCAATCACAGATTTGAGCTGCTATGTGAAAATCGCTGAGAAGAGACTGATATATGCTCTTCCCCATGGATTCTTCACACAGATCCACCACCTAGTCTGGTGGTTGCTGTTGATGTGTATTGACCACTTAAAAAGGCTATTTTGGAATGTGAACATTTGAAGGATCCTCAGGCAATATTTAGTCTTTTTTAATAATTTGTTGATTTAAGTAGAAGAATGGCGGTTCTGCTCCTGACTTAGAAGGTTTTTCAGTTGCTGCTCCTTGATACACTGGGATATATTCTAACCCATCTCTTTGAAAGCCCAGAAAAGATTTAGAGGTTGATTCTCCCAAAAAGTTCTTTGTTGAATTTGCTTGAAAACTAGAGTAAATCACGCTGGTTTTTTTCAGTGGGAGTTTCAAAATGAATCTTCCAAAGTGCGCATTGCGGAGGGTGATTCATGGTAAAAAATACAGGCCTGTTCCCACTAAAGAGGCTGAAACCAGCATGATGAGTGAGGAACCTCATATACGCACATCTCTGGGAGATTGCTAAACAAGTCCTCCCAGCTTAAACAGCTCAACCCCTCTCCCCACGAACATTACTGGCCCTGTCGCTGACCTCTCGCCCCACCAACAGAGATTGCTGGCCTCTCATTTCCCCGCCTCCACCCTATCCTTCCACCCGTGGTCAAGCCACGCGCACCCCCCCCCCTCCCCTCCCTCCACCAGCTACATCAAGTGGGCTGCTACCACAGCCTCCCTTGTTGCCCAGCCATTGCTGCCTTCACTGCATCTTCCAGCTCCTCATATGGCAAGTTGTTGAGCTCTACCTGGCAGCAATCCTACCCCACCCCCTTAGTTGGTGTCCTTGCAGTAGATGATTATAATGTGTGAGATATGCACAGGGCATGCTGCAGGGCACCCTCAAAGTGGTCCAGGCAACAGAATTGCATCTTCGGCAGGCCTATGCAATGCTCTACTCCAGACCAGGTAGCTCTCATTGTAGTGGGCTTCTATCTTGGTCTCAGGCTTCCGCACTGATGTCATCAGCCATGATTTCAGCGGGTAGCCCTTGTTCCCCATGAGCTATCCCAGCAGACTGGGCTGGTCCTCAAGCAATCCAGGGATGTCCAAATGCCTCAGCATAAAGCTGTCATGGACACTCCCTGGTGGTGTGTACAGACCTACATGATGTTCATCCAGCGGTCACATTGATTTGTACATCGAGGGGATGGAACCCCTTCCTGTTAATAAATGGCTGCCTCTCACCTGGCGAGGACCGCAGGATGATGACGTGTGTCGTATCCACTGTTCCCTGCACATCTGATACCTGGCCATGGTGGCGAAGCCTGGGTCACCTGCTGCCCCTGTCCAACATTAAAATGGATGTATTGGCCTATCCAGTCAAACAAGACATCTGCCCCCTGGCGAACACAGCTGTGGACTGAGGCCTGAGAGATTCCACAAAGGTTGCCACTGCTCTGCAAGTGACCCTGTTGCGTAGAAATTCAGTGTTGCTGCAAACTTAACTTTCTACTGGCAGTGGGTGGCTGCCCCATCTTCAGGTGCAAGCACCTCACACAGGTGTCCTCGGATAGGCGGAGCCAGTGACAGCACATGACCAACAGTCCCTCAAATGATATTCTAGAATGCATTATCCTCCTTCTGACCACTCTTATGGGAGACGGCTCTCCCTGCTCATGGCCATCAGCGGCAGCCCTCTGCTCTCCTTCCCAAGGAGTTCCTGGAGTGGCCTCCTCATGCCCTCCGTCTCCTGAGTCGCCTCTTCCTCCTCCTTATCCACCATCATGATGTCCAGCTCTAAATAACTGAGCCCAGGATCCATTCTGCACAGTGGGAATTAGAAAGAGAGAGATGGAGGACAACTGCCACCCCCCCCCCATCCCTCACTGGGTCAGTGCCCCCACTTGTGGATGCTGGCAACACAACACAATCTGTGGTGCCGTACGCTACCTGATTAGGCTGCCTGCCATTGACATCGTTAATAGTCTCTCAACACCAGGGTAAAGTCCAACAGGTTTATTTAGTTGCAGGAGCGCTTGGAGTGCTTCTCACCTGATGAAGGGGCAGTGTTCCAAAAGCTCGTGCTGTCAAATAAACCTGTTGGACTTTAACCTGGTGTTGAGAGACTTCTTACTGTGCTTACCCCAGTCTGTTGCCAGCAACAGGGTACACAGGTTGGCATTGTGGCTTGTCCGCTGTGTGTTCCTGTGAGCCATTGCCATGAGTATTCCTTCAGTATTCCTTTCCAGGCATGTGCTGCAGGTCAGGGACACGGGGCAGGGACAGACTCCTTTCTTTAATTACAAGATGAGTTCCCATTCACTGCAGAGTACCTGCAGAATTAGTGCCTGTGTTCACCCAGAGTATTTCTGCTTGGAGCACCGGCTGCCTGAGCTGTCAAGTACTTCCCCCTTCACCTCCCTGAAACCCCGACCTCCAACCTCCCTTGGGGGGGGGGGCTATAGCTCCTTAAAACATACCTCCTTACTCCTGTTCAGCGTTGCAATACAGTGTCCTGACTTCTATGCAGCTGTTGTAATTCCTGCCAGTGTGATATCATACTAGAGTTGGAGGGGGGAGACACTAGTAGGAGCATAGAATCTAGTGGCAGACCGGTTAATTAGCTGGTCAGGTATAAAAAGGCAAACTGATATCTGTTATGCTGATTTTCAGCGTGGATCTGTTGATGTAAAAAGTTTAGGCCGGGAGACATGCTGAGCAGTGGATCCCAGCTTGCATCGTGCAAATCAGTTGCCACTTGGATCTCCTGGGCCACTGCAGTAAAAAAATCAGCTCCGAGGGAAGGGAGAATCACTCCCTTTTTACAAACCTAATAGCAACAAAAGTGACTTCTCTCAAGCCACTAATACTTTCTCTGAATATTCAGATAGAAGAGGAAAGGACCAATTTGCTGTTTTAACAAGACTTTAATTTGGGAGCAGTAGTGGCTTTGCCAATGAGCTAGACCTGTTGGAAAAAGAGGCTAGAATTAGAAGGAACATTATCTTTTTTACTGCTTCTTTGTAGGAGGCTTTTATTTGGAGCCTCTTTCACCCTACGAGGAAATCATTGACCTCCTCCCATCCTGCACTCCCATCCCAACTAGCCTCCCATCCATTGACTCTGTCTACACTTTCTGCTACCTTGGCAAAGCAGCCAACAAAATCAAGGACACAGTGCTGGATTAACTACCACACAGACACCTAGGCTGAGCTTTAGTAAGGCATCCTGATCTTGCCTCCCCGCCCCACACTTCGTTGAATAGAATAAAGTGACATTAAGTTGGATAACTTATATCATTGTACTATGTATAATGTACTACATGTATAATATCATAAAATTATATGTATCAATTACAGCCCTTTTATTCATTTATTTTTCATTTTGTTTAATTTGTATTTTAAAAAGCTTCCATGTTTTTTTGATTTTCAGAAGTATTGACATCAATATATAAATTAACAGATTGAAGTGTGTCTGATTCAATGTGCCAGATGATTAAGTTTCTCATCACTCATTGAGCACAAATAGATTTTGATTCTCTTCAATGCCAAAAATGAACACTCACCTGATCAGTTAGTATCATTAAGGACAGATAAATTCTAAAGCAAATGTATGCATTTGGATGTACCTCGTATAGTCCATCTCTTGCTAGAGCTCAATACATCCCAGTGACATCATCAGCAGATTGTCCTTGAATGTACTTCTGAAAATGGGCTACAGAGTATACTTATGAAAATTTATTCACATTAAAAGGGTTAAACCAATTTTGTTTTGCTCTTGCCCCCCCCCCCCCCTTCCTTCTGGGCCCCTAGGCTTAAGCCTACTCAGCCTAATGGTTAATCCACCATTGCAAGGATCTCAGGCACCCCAGACATTCTCTCTTCCACCTTCTTCCTTCCGGAAAAAGATACAAAAGTCTGAGGTCACATGCCAACTGACTCAAGAACAGCTTCTTCCCGGCTGCCCTAATTTACATTAAGCTGATCTTTCTTTACAATCTAGCTATGACTGTAACATTACATTCTGCAGTCTCTCCTTTCTTTCTCTATGAACAATATGCTTTGGCTGTAATAGTGTGCAAGAAATAATACTTATTACTGTATGTTCATATATGTGACAATAATAAATCAAGAAAAAACATCCCTGACTGAAATATCCCTTCCAGAACACTTCATTTCTGTTGAAGACCATTCCCCTTGGATTCTAACCTCTCACCGATCTGCATGATCTGGCAACTGCTGCCTGGCTTTTATAGTTGGAAGAAGACAAGTGTCATTTTGATGATCCTTAGTAGCTAAAAATAAGCAGATCTGTCTGCAGCCTATCCTGGGCAGCCCGGCCACTGAATAGATGGGAGATAAAATGAAGTCTGTTGTGGACACCTTTGAATGTTCTTCATTTGCAAACAGGGCAAGAAGTTCTCTCAATATCTTGACCAATGTTCAACCTTCAACAATCTATCATCAAAATTGGTGATCTTGGCCATTTATGAGACTGCACTTTGCACAAATTGGCCACTGCATTTGCTTTCAAAAGAACAGCAACTGCAGTTCAGAAGTAGTTGATTGGTTATGAAGCATTTTGAAACATGTTAAATGTATGGAAGGTATTGAACAAACCTCTTTCTTTGTTTTTCTGTGATAACCACAATTTGTTATATGTTTAGCACTGCCATAAACCGCATGGAACAGTTAATCGCTATGTTAAGGAAATAGGGATGAGCTACATGTATGATTTTATATATAAAATTAAATTTGCAGCTGTATTTTGTTGTTTGTGAACACTTTACCAACTCATTAATGGATTTTTTTTTGCCTTTCGAAGATTATAACAAAGAATTATGTTCATTTGAATGCAGAAAGGAGAAGAATGAAAGGGAATTCTACTGCAACAGTGAGTTTGGTAAGAATAGACTGAGATTTCTAATAAATTTGTATAAAACATATATAAATTGTTATGGGGAAAGAATCTGCAGGCAAGTATTTCTGATGTATCATGATGATTTTGGAATTAGTGTATCTAGATACCAGATTTGCTTTGGGAGCATGATAGGATAATATGTTTCATGGATTATTTTGAATTTTGCTTCTTTGACTGACCTATGAATTTCCAGCATTCTGCTATTGTTAATATACATGATTCTCTCCTTGTAAGATTTAGAACATATTGTAAAGTAATCCATGAAAATCAAGTAGTTTGAGTATAGCATATCTCTCTGAGCTTCCTCTGAAGCTGAGCCTCTTCACTAGATGGTGAACTACAGAGAAGTAACTGCAGGCTGAAGCCACAATTTCCTCATGAGATTTCCACATCTTTTATTGCTTTCAGGGTGAGAAGGTGCAAGGTGGGGATAGAAGTGTGGAAAAAATGAGAATGCTATATTTATATATTTTTAAAATTGCTATTATTTCTTAATACTGTAGACAGAATCAAAAGTGTCATGGTGTGGTACCTCCACTCAATACTGCTTTCATGCAACATATTCATCTTTCAACAGCAATTAGTGGCATAGTTCATGACATTGTGAGTCTTGGTAAAGGACTGCGTCTGGTAACAGTACTGGTGGATAGTAACGGATTCTACCGCATGAGTCGACTGTATGTTACGCCTGATGGATTCTTCTTCAAAGTGCACATTCTTGTTGTTGACACTTTCAACTGTAGAAGATCATGTCCAGACTTGAAGTTTGGTGAGTCGAGTATTCATGATTATTACTGCACCTCCTTTCATAGGGGCAGGAAAGTATAGGAGAACGAGTTTGACATATTCAGCTCTGAAATCCAGGTTAAAAACCATCCTCAAAACTTCCCTTAATTTAACTGTCACTGATTGACTGCATCATTTAGGTCTAGGGACAGTGGTTATGGGAAATGCAAGAATGGTGCTAAGAAGAACAAATAAAATTACAGGGACAGGCCCTTTGGCTCTCCAAGCCTACACTGACCATGTTGCCCGACTTAACTAAAGCTTCTACCCTTTTGGGCATTATATCCCTCTATTCTCATCCTATTCATGTACTTGTCAAAATGCTCCTTAAAAGTTATTATTATTCGCTTCTACTACCTCCCCCGGCAATGAGTTCCATATATCACTACTCCCTTTGTAAAAAATCTGCCTTGTATCTCTCCTTTAAGTCTTGCCACTCGCATCTTAAACTTATGTCCTCTAGTAATTGACTCTTCTACCTTGGGTAAAAGCTTACTATTCACTCTGTCCATGCCTCCCATAATCTTGAGATTTCTATCAGATCTCCCCTCAACATCCAGTTAGAACAAACTGAGTTTCTCCAACCTGTCTTCATAGCTAATGCCCTCCATGCGAGGCAACATCCTGGTACATCTTTTCTGTACCTTCTCCAAGAAGTGGAGTAGTTCTTCTAGTAGTGTGGCGACCAGAATTGAACACTAATGGTGGTTCGGGAGTGGAATGCCCTGCCTGCGGCAGTTGTAGATGCGCCAAGATTGGTGGCGTTTAAGAGGTTAGTTGATAAGTATATGGAAGAGAAGGGAATGGTTTAGTTTGGAGGGTCATTGCTTTTTATATTGGTTGGCGCAACATCGAAGGCCGAAGGGCCTGTTCTGTGCTGTAATGTTCTATGTTCTATTTTCCAAGTACGGCCTAACTAAAGTTCTATAAAGCTGCAACATGATTTGCCAAGTTTTAAACTCAATACCCTGGCTGATGAAGGCAAGTGTACCATTTGCTTCCTTAACTAACTTTTCCACCTGCAATGCCACTTTCAGTGAGCTGTGTATCTGTTATGCCAGATCCCTTTGCCTATCAATACTCTTGAGTTCCGCCATTTACTGCGTATTGCCTGTCTGTATTAGACCTTCCAAAATGCATGACTTTACAGTTGTCCAGATTAAATGCCATCTGCCATCTCTCTGCCTAAGTTTCCAACTGATCTGTATCCCGCTGTTTCCTCTGATGGTCTTCATCGCTATCCACAAATCCATCAACCTTTGTATTATTCGCAAACTTACTAATCAATCCAGTTACATTTTCCTCCAAATCATTAATATATATTACAAACAGCAAAGATCCTAGCACTGATCCCTGAGGAATATCACTTGTCATAGCCCTCCATTCAAAAACACACCCTTTGTCTTCTTTCACCGAGCCAGTTCTGCATCCACCTAGCCAACTCACCTCTGATCCCATGCAACTTCACTTTCTGCACTAGTCTGCCCTCACTGAAATCCATATAAACAATATCCATTGCCCTATCCTCCAATCATCTGTGACTTCCTTGACAAACCCAATCAAAATTGAGAGCCACGACCTCCTCTTCACAAAACCATGTTGCCTCTTACTAATACGTCCACTTATTTCCAAGTGGGAATAAAGCCTGTCTCAAAGAATCTTTTCCAATAATTTCCTACCACTGATGTAAGGCTCACCGGCCTATAATTACCTGGATTATTCTTGCTCTCCTTTTTAAACAAAGGAACAACATTGACTATTGTCCAATCCTTTAGGTCCTCCCCTATACCCAGTGAGGATACAAGGATATCTCTCAGCTGCATTTCTGAGGATAAGATCTGAGGCAGATTATTGGAAGGGGGGCAGAAGGGGCTTTAATTGGAATATAGGTTTGCTCTAACTGACTTGGGAACTTTTGATGCTATAGTATGCCCAAAACAGAAAAACATTTAATTCTCCAGCACAAAAAACATCTCATATTCCAACAAGTACATCATTAAGAAAAGAGCATTTCTTCATTTTCCCAAACCTGTTTCCTATGAAGCAAAATCCCATTAAGAATACCTATCAAAGTTTTATTGGAAAGTGGTTGCACGTGGCTATCAAGAATGATTTCAAGAAGTCTGTGACAATCTTTCTTGAAAGAATGACGAATTGGGAAATACATAAGTGTTCATGGAAGCATTCCCAACATAAGCAGTGCCTTCAAATGGGAACAAAGAAACAGCAGTATGCCTTTCAGCCCCTTGACTCTGTTCCACAATTCAGTTAGATCACAATTAGGAGAAAACCTAGGTCAAAAATACAGTTAAATAGCATGGGCAAGAGCACACCATTTCATTAATATTCTTTCTCTGCATTTTTTCTTTTCAGGTAGTAGATACATCATGATGGGCCTGATTTATCATAGGAGATACTCTCTACCCACCTGGGTCCAGGAACGTGTCTCTGGGAGACTGAAACCAGGAGATGGACTAGTTCGAAGCAGCAGCTACGTGAAACGATATAACAAAAAGAGGGACCAAAGAGTCCAGTTAGTGCGTGATGAGAAATGTGGAGGTGCCTTTCTCAGAGCTTGGCAGAAATGAAGTGGACCAGTGTGAGCTTTATAACAATAATAAAAGTAGTGTAGAATTGTTTGTGACTTTTAAAGAATGAAGCTGATCCTTTGCTTTTTAAATGCAATTTGCATAACGTATATTTTTTCTTAGTCTGTGAAACTCATCAGTTGGGATGTTGTAATTGGTTTTAGCACTAATGGTACAGATAAGAGAGCATCAATAAGGTTTTCTCCTTCTCATGCCACCCAGTGCTATCTGCTGGGAAACAAAAGTTATGCTTGTACAGATATTGGATGATTGGACTTCACTTATGACATGTAGCACCAGGGCTCACAAATGGAAATAACCATAAATGCCATTGGTGACAATGAAACTACAATCAGAAAGAATCAACATTTTCAGGAAGCAAAACAGTTATTGAAGAAATGGTAATTCAGTCAAGTATCATAGTATTTTAGTGTAGATGCAACAAGGATTTTCAGAACATGTACTTGAATGGTTTGCTATCTGTTCCACTGTCAGAAATGCAACCAGTGTAATTGGAGACAATGTGCCTGGTTCAACACACTTTAATTTGCAAATCTGAAATCGCTCAGCTTTCTACTGCCCTTTTGATAATCGCGCTTAAAAAAATAAGAAAGAAAAAAATTTCCCAGTGAAAGGAAGAAGACATGTAAAGTGGCGACTGTGAGAAAGAAAGAACCATTCCTCTTCCTCTGGGAAACTGCTGTTTCTAGGAGATCAAAGCAGCTCGGATGGGTGCAACACGACTGTCTTACACAGAGTTGTTTATCTAAAGGCTGAGGTTTCAGGGTCCTCCAGCAGGTCGAGATTGTAACTATTTCCCCCGAGTCCCTGGAGATCCAAGAGCAAATTTTCTCCATATGGATTGGACACATGAAGAATGCAGACTGTCAGAGGAGTGACCATTACTCAAATACCAAGCAACAATGCTTTTTATAAAGAGACATTAAACAAAAACTTGCAGTCATTCTGAAAAAATATCTGAAATCAAATTTTTTTTTCTGCTTGCAGTTCAGTTTATTTTAAATCAGTTCAAGTAAAAAGCCAATGTTTGTTGTATTTCAACTTCCTCCTCACTGCTGTCAAGCTCCCTACTGTTAGCTCCCATCACCATCTTTCAGTTGCCAATTGGGGCTCCTCTTGTTCACAGCTGCTGTTGTCTTTCTGGGATTAGCCACTGAGTTGCTATTGAATGGAGGAGTATTGGTTACCCCCTGCTTCTTCCTTTGCTACCCTGCTGTTGTGGAGCATTCCACACCTGCAGAGCTCTTCATCTGATGATACATACAAATCTAGAATGCATCCGATGTGAAGTTAGACACGAGTGGCCACAGAAGCTCTTTCCCACGCTTTGTTCGTTATTGTTTGCTGGAGATATTGCTCCACTGACCAAAGTGGAACAGCTGGAAGAAACAGACATATCCACGTGGTGACTGGTTGGAGTGAGTTAGCACAGGACATACCCAAGAGTTACAAACCCTGAATAGCATAATGGAAGCTACTGTACATATGTCAGTTGATTGTTCATTGTCACATTAACCTGTATTTCTCTTATATAACGTAAAACTGAATATTGTGTTCCCATAGTTGATGGCTTCTGTCATAAAGCACTTTACGTGCAGATTGAATGAGGATAAGACCAAGGGAAGAGGAGGAGGCCATTCAACTTCAAGCTGTTCTATTAAACCATTTTTTCTATATCTCAACTTTATATACTAATATTCCATATTCTTAACATACTTTTCAAAGAAAAATATGTTGATCTACCTTCTTAGTCCCATTGTTCAAATTTTCACTCAAGGTTACTGACTCAATTGTCCATCATAGAATCATGACACTAAGAAACAATTTAACATGACTAATCAACCTAACTAGCACTACTTCTGAACTGTGGGAGGAAAACAGAACACCCAAAGGAAAACCCCACAAATAGGGGGAAAATGGGCACACTTAACAGTCACCCAAGGCTGGAATTGAATCTGGGTCCCTGGTGTTGTGAAAAAGTCTTGATCTCCCTTCATCACTAAGCACTCAACTCACGTTATTTTAGTAAATCTCCATGGACCTGACATTCTTTCTAAAATGAGTATCAAACTGGACATAGCAGTTTTTTTAATACATAGAGTTCAGGTTGAAGAAATTGATGGCAAGGTATAGCTTCCATAGATACTAGTAAGATGTTTCAGATTATGACCAGTACTCTCTCCAAGCTACAAAGTAATCCACAATATACTGTGCAGTGCAAAGAGGACATGCAGAACTTTCATTCTATTTAATACACACAGTGGTACTGTGGTTACCACTGTTGCTTCTCAGTGCCAGGGACCCTGGCTTGATTTTCAGTTTCAGTCGCTATCAGTGGGGAATTTGCATGTTCTCCCCATATCTGTAGGTTTCATCCCACAAGTCTAAAAGACGTGGTTAGGTGCACTGGCCATGCTGAATTCTCCCTCAGTGTACCCAGATACCAGAGTATGGCAACTAGGGGATTGTCACACTAAATTCATTGCAGTGTTAATGTAAGCCTCCTTGTGACTAATAAATAAATGTTAAATATATGCATTAGCAAACAGCCAGATGGGTCATACAGTTCAAGCAGGCCACATACATATTGTTATGACCCTGCAGAATGAGGGGTGCCTAGTGGACAAAAGGTGGCAGCACTGCTGAGTCCAATTGTCTTCACAAACATGTCTGGCATACCAGAAGAGGATCTGCATACTGATCAACAGCAGGAATCTTTGTCAATTTCCTTTGAACTATGGCACAAATGTTGACCAAAGATTAATTCTTTATAGCTGGTTGGCCTGGATCAGATAACTAACATAGACCAAGAACTGAAATGGGGACTTTTCTGGCTCAGTACCCTGTTAAATGAAAAACTTATGCATTCCCAACCGCTGGAAAGTTCATCAAATGTTTTGAACCTACAAGGATACCAGCAGCCCATGAAAGTCAAGCAGTATCCAACTGGCAATTGTGGAAAATTGCCATCTTGTCCTGTCCTAGAGAAGTACAGGACAAATCCAAAACAGCCAATTACCATCCTGTCAGCCTCCTCTCTAACATCAAAGTGATGGAAAGGGTTTTAACAGAGCCAGCAAGTGACACTTACTCAAAAATAACTTGTTCATTGACAAGTCAGTTTGCTCTCTGCCATAGCCATTCAGTTCTTGACCTTGTTTGGGTCATTGTCCAAACATGAACAAAGGAGCTGAATGCAAAAAGGTGAGAGTTATACCTTTAAGCACAAAGGAAGATCGTTGTGTTAATTGAAGGTCAATCATCTCAATCCCAGTATATGTCTGCAAGAATTATTCACATTAGTTTCCTAGGCCCCAGCACCTCAGCACCTTCCCTGCATCACAAAGTCAGAAGTGAGATGTTGGCTCATGATTGCTCAACGTCCAACACCATTTGTGACTCCTCAGATATTGAAGCAGTTGTAAAGCAGGCCCTGGACAATATTTAAGCTTGGGTTAGAGATATAACAGCATGCAAACAGGCCTTTAGGCCCAACACATCCATGCTGACCAAGTTTCCTAAATTGTACTGGTCCCATTTCCCAGTGTTTCGCCCATATTCTTCTAAAGCTTTCCTGTCAATGAATCTGTCCAAATGTCTTTTAAGTGTTGCAATTGCACTCACTCTACCACCTGCTCTGGCAGTTCATGTGGAAAAAGTTCCCCGAGGTTCCTTTTAAATCCTTCCTCTTTCACTGTAACCCTATGCCCTCTAGTTTTTGACTCCCCTACTCTGGGGAAAAGACCATGGCTGTTCACTTATCTATGCCATTCATGATTTTCTAAATCTCTTAACGTAACCCCTCATCCTCATATGCTCCAGGGAAAAAAAGTCCTAGCATTCCCCCATAATTCAAACCCTCCAGTGCTGGAACATCCTTGCAAATCTTCTCACCACCAACACCTTTTCAAGGGTAATTAGTAATGGACAATAAATGTTGGCCTAGCCAGTGAAGCCACATCCTGTGAAAGAATTAAAAAAACAAGTTAATTGCACAGTTGTTCCACTTCACCCGTCATGTGATAGAATTGGGTAAGTGAACTGCGTGTTCAAATAGCAACGCTGTACAATAAGAGAATAATCTCTGGCCAAGGTGACATTATCCATAAAGAAGTTATGCTATAGCTTATTAAAATATTTGGAAAAGACTAGTAAACCAAAGGGAGAAAAATAAATGCATACAATCATTTTATACAAAAATTGTATAAATGCAACTTACCTTTTAATTACAAAACTTAGAATTGCAGCAACCCATAGTGGAGATGTGTAACAACAGGATAAAGGACAATCACTGGCTGCTTTGTGAAGAGCAGAAATGTCAATTAAATTCACTTCTTTTCCCTCTTGATATTAATTCAGTCATTCTCCTGCCGAAGTAGCTGGGCCAATAACTAAGTGTCCCATTAATGAGTCATATACTTGTGAATGTCAGATACCCAGAAGTTCTAAGCCAAGTAATTTTAATTTTATTGCTGGTCAATTTTAACTTCTGTGAACCACTAGCTCACTTACTTCCTTGCTACTATTTCCCATTCTGTCAATTAACTAAAAGTTAGACTTCTCTTTAAATCTTTGTTGATTCATGGCACTAATCCAGCAACAGGAGGATTTGGTTAGATTGTCAATTATCAGAAGGGAGCATTTGGGATCATGTTCCCTTAAATGTGTAGTTAGTGACCCTTACCATCACATCTAACCTTTGAATGGATAAAAAGCTTGAGGTTATGACCCCCATTTCCTCCATCACTATTAAAGTGATTTAAAACATTTGAGCGGTTACAGTCTTAGAAATTATTACATTTTATGAGATTCACCTTCAAGATCAAAGAAAATGATACCTGATACATGTTTGGAAACAGTAGTACAAGTCAAGTGAAAATTGACTCAATGAAGTATTTTTCAATTGAGGCTTAAAATTATTCATTATGGTTCTTGGGTGCATTCTTTATTACAATAAGAGTAGGAAGTCTGACAACACCAGTTTTAAATCCAACCAATTTATTTGATTAACTTGGTGTTGTCAGACTTCTTACTGTGTTTACCCCAGTCCAACACCAGCATCTCTACATCATTATTACAATAAGAGCCAGAGTATAAAATATTTTACTTGTAAATTTCTGTGGAAACAACTTTTATAATACTTAGTCACTTCTAATCCTTTGCCACATTCTCCCTCCTCCCACCCCAAATGGTGGTTCATTCAAGTGGTGCAAATGGTCAGTAACTTATTGGGGGGGGGGGGGGGGGGGGGGGGGTGGATGTGATGGACAGTGTGAACAATGCTAGGCTCTTCAGTTTGTCATATCTCCAATGTTTTAAACTAGCAATTAATTTGAATGCATTGTCTGCACTACCAATAATCTCTGGATACTATCATGAATAGAACTGTACCAATTCTTGTATAGGCTCATTATCTCTCCCTGGGCGTGTGTTCCCTTGTGCACCCCAAGATCTGACTTGGTCCCTCAAACTGTTGATTTGTGTGAATTATCCACTAATAGTCCACAATCCCTCGTTACATTCCACCTCTAAAACCATTTATTTTTACTTCTCTTTGAACAATTAGGGTATTTACAAAGAGAAGGCAACCCAGATGAGAGAGAATATTAGCGGAAAGATAATAGAAAAAAGCTCAGGGATATTTGATTTACGTATTAATTTACCTTGGAGAATTTTTTTAATGGCTTACTAAGGAAGGGAAAGTAAATTGGATTCTAACATCGGCCAGCCGAAGGAACAGTAGATGGACCAAAGGTCCAGCCAGGAGATTCTCTGACATACGCTTGCTTCCATTTCTCAAGCACAGTCAATTAATCAAGGCTATAAATCAATGGTATCTTCATGTTTTTATTCTATGGTGTCAAATTAACACGAGTCAACAGAGGCTAGGAACTGAACCTATGCACCCGAATGCTTATTTACATATATTATAAACAGCAACGGCTATTAATAGAACATTGCAAGGGCATAAAATACATACCATGGAAGCAGTTACACTGGGAAGATACTAATATGCAACCCACAAATAAATGTGGTGGCCTGGTTGTTATGGTACTGCACTTGTAATCCTCAAATCTCAATACAGCAAGTTTATGAAACAGAATTAAATAAATCCATGAAATTGTGGGAGCAGCAGCAGAAAATTACAATGAAAGCTGTCAATAGCTTAAAAATTCAGAACAAATGGTTCAACACCCTTTGGGGAAGAAACTGACCACTTTACCAGACCCAGACCAACGAACTGTGATGGACTCCTACATGTCCTCATGGCAAAGTGGGGTACAACAATATACAGCACCTGCCAATGTCACTTCCTTGCCAAGAACATACACATAAATGATACATAGGAACAGGAATGGGCCATTCATGCCCATGTACCTAATCAGTCACTCTAACACCAGTTGAATGGTATCTCAATTCCATTTATCCATCTTTACTTCACATCCCTCAAGACCTTTACCTGAAAAATATCTATCGACTTTGGTCTTGAAATTTCAATTGACAACTTCTGGTGCTTTAAGGTCATGAAAATTCCAGATTTTCGTTACACAGTGTTGTGCTTTTTTTGATTTCATGCCAAAACTGTACTTTTCATGGAGTTTTTGAGAAACAGGTAGCAAACGTAGCCAAACTCCCTGCCACAAGGTTCACTTGCCAGGTTAGTGTATTCAGAAAAGCAGGTCAGTAATATGCCATTGAACCACACCTTGGGGAGATGTGAGTGAGCAAGTCAGGGATCAGACATTTCACCCTCCCATCTTGCCCATGACACCTTGGATGCAGAATAATGGTTTTAAGAAAGGTACCATTATGTCTGGTCAACTTAAACTTTATTGGAAAATGGCTGAAATAAACTGCTCAGGCTTTAGCAAGCTTGGTCGAATTACTGGAAACTTCTTTTTAAAAATTTTTTCCAGCACATAAGATTTGTCAGAAGCCTTTTTTTTTTTAAAGAAATCAATTTCCTTGTTAGGGTCAAAAAGAAAACAAGTGGGGATGATGAATAGAAATGATAAAGGAGTAAAAGTACTTTAAATAGAAGTTACAGCTAAGTTAGATCAGTACCAAGACTGGCAATCAAATTATCTTGTCAGATCTTCCTCAATCAGCACATAGCAAGGGCTGGATGACTGGGCTGGCTTAATATTTTGATTGGAATCAACAGAGCATTTGTGAGCATGGACACCAGAAAGGATTGTTACTTACAAAGCAATCTTCAAAGTTAAAGCTACTCTTTTGGTGAATTGCTTACTTTTTAAAATAGCTAAATGAGGTTGGGAAGTAGCTTTGTATTTTTAGTCTTTTGCTGCAAGTGACCATAAAATTCGCATCTCAAAGGTGCTGGCTTAAGCTGGAATGCAGTCCCCTGGGTTCACTGCCTAAATGGCCATTTGTGCATGAGCCTCCCCAGCAAATAGTAACTGCTATTCATTCATGGAGCATATCACAGTCAAACCTGATGCCATCTCCATCCAAATACAAACATCTTGTTTCGATCATGTAATTGTAATCAGTACAGCTTCCTTCAACAGGGTCACATAGAAGTCCATTCGCTGTTGCTGTTGTTCTGTTCAGGCATGGTATTTAAGCTTCAATCTTGTGGCCTGCTCAAATTAATATGACACCAGGTTGTTGGGCAAATTCAGGGAGAATATTTTAATGGAAATTTCAATCCATTTCTTTCACGAAATTAGAACTTCAAACAGAAGAACAGTGAAACATACAGCCTATAAAATAGTTTGGAAATTTAAATTACGAGTTATTTTAGTATCTGTCCTTCCAGATATGGAGGACACCACGTATTGCAATTATTCTCATCTGAGAAGGTTTTCTAGAAAAATATAAATAGCCTGCTCAAAGAAGCATGGATCTCTCAACATAATTGACAGAAATAACAAGGAAAATTATTTTCTTACCATTCTGAACTTGAGCACTTCAAGGTTAAACCAAAGAACTGGTCTCAATTTTTTTTTGACACAGTTTCTAACACCAAATCAAGGGTAAACTATTAACAGCCTTTCACCAAATTGCCATGAATAAAAATTAATGGCAAGTAGTCCCAGATTTACGTATCCTTTTAATGTGATAAAAAGATGACACCAAAGTTGATGTCAAAAACATTACTTTATTGTCTAGGATGAAATGTCCTATCAAGTACAAAAGAATTACTCTTCATAGTTGCCACAATCTGTTAAAAACATAGATAGCAATCTATTACCTACAGGTAGGAAAGAATTTTTTTTGCAACATTACTCAAAACGAATAAATTCGTAGATATGAATAAATAGTACAGAAATACTGTGATGTGGTGATGAGATGTGCAGTATTTCACAACTCGGGTGTTAGTCCATAGTTTCCCCTTTTTAAAACTCAATACAAATGCATACAATATGCAGCATTTCAAATTTAAAGTGTCCTTGCACCTTTTCCAAATTTTTATTTCCTTTGTTAGAATTCTTAGGAGAGACCCGAAGTCTCTCAATGGGTCATTTTAAGCACATACAGAAACACTTGTGGATTTTCTCAGTGGGAGATAATGGTTTCCTCCATTTATTGTTTTCATATACATCAATATTTCTGAACCTTAATACAAAAAAAACAAAAAAAATTCAGCATCTGACAAAATGTTTACATACAAGATAACTTCAGTACACACCGTTTATTTCAGTCTATCGAATTTCTGCAGAGTGATTGATAGTTTTCTGGTACTGCCCCATTGCCACTGTGGCAATCTAATTTGGAAACCAATGCTGCCGACTGCTCAGCCAGTGGTCACGTAGAGCTCCAGTTCAGTCTGATTGATTAGGAAAAGAAACTTCCTGTTGGATCCCATTCTGCTGTGCTGGCGTGTATCTGTATGTGCGTGCGTGCGTGCGCGTGCATGTGAAACAACTCCTTTCAAAGAAAGAAAGGATCAAGGTTATCACTCACCGTTACCTACAGCAATTACATAAAAAAGACCAACTTATCTGCAAGTTGGGTCTTTTTATATCAATAAGAAAAAAAGCACATAATTAGTTGACAAACAAGGGCAGCAGATTCTAAAAAAGAAAGCTTCATCTTTTCTCAGTAATAAATAAATACAGCTGTCAAATTTAAACATGTATGTTTCGTTACAGACAGCTTGCAGCCAGCTTCTTCACTGAAGAACTGTGGGATAAATTTTGCTGGGAAAACTGAAGCCAGCCCCTTGTCATAACAAGAGCGGACAGGATGCTTCGTGCTTCCCACCCCATGTCAGGCGAGGAGGATACGACAGTCAAACAGGGCTGGTAAAAGGTGGTTTCTTTTACGTTTTTTTAAAAATTTCCTTCCTTCTCCTCTTCTTTTAAACTCTCCTTTTAGCTTCTAACAAACAGAATGGGGCTTTATCCAATTCAGTTAACTGATTGGTGCTTGAACAACAGTGCTGGTTAAGGTCAGTCAGTCAGGAAAACCTGACCAAGTATATCTGCCTCTGGTGCCATCAACAACTTCTCGCTGCACTCTGAATGCGATTCCTGTTATTCCCGCTTTGTACGATTTTGTTCATTGTTTGAAGTCTAGAGAGTGCTGCAATCTACGCAGTAGAGTGTAATCTGTTAGGAATGAGACCTACAGAGCAGAAAACAATACATTTTAGTATCCTTACATTTATAAAATAATTCTGAACACCTCAGAAAATACCAGGAGAATCAACCAAGAAAACACAAGTACATTTCAATGTCGTCGAAGAATCTGCATTTCTATGATGATCAGAATACAATGAATGATAATCAAATATAATTCTTATGTGTTTATAAATGGAAATCCATAGAACTGGCATTCCTTTACAACAATCTGCATTTATTCACCATCTTTAATATAGGAAATTATATAAGATGCTTCACAAGACCACAATTAGACAGAATCCAACAGAGCAAAGGATATTCTTGTAGGGTTCCGTATTTAACAATGCAAAGGTGGATAGAAGTCCTGCAAGAGGTTCTCTGGCAATAATTGGATAAGTGAGAGAGGAATCAAAGTGGCATATGCTACGGCTGGATAATTGAGACAAAGTCAATTGTGTCGAAGGCTTCAGAAAGGTAAAGAAGGATGGAAGGGGGGGGGGGAATAGTTTATCATAATCACAGTCACAGAGCCATTGTTTATGACTGTGATGAGGACTGTTTCAGTGCAGTTTGAAGGGTCAGAAACTTAATTGGACAGCTTCAAATATATTGTGGTAAAGTCAGGATGTAAAGTTAGAAGGTGGAAGCATGTTCAAGGACCTAAGAGATGGGGACACTATCAGAAGAGACAGACATTTATGTCAGCTCTAATAGAGAGCAGGAAACAGTTGATGATTAGCAGTTTCATAGGAATAGGGTCAGAACCAGGAGGTTGATGACATGGTCAAGATGAGCTAGAGAAAGATGCAAGTTTAGGAAGGCAGGTAAAGCATTGCTCGATGAATAAGCAGAAATTAGAGATGTTGAAGAGGTAGCCGAATGGAGGACTGGGGTTCCTGGATGGCTAGTACAATGGTGGCAGAAGGCACTGGGCAAAGAAAGTAAAACCATCCCGCTATGACGGTGTATTACTAGCAAGGGGCGCCTCAGTAGTGCAGCTGACCACCGGTGAGTTGATTACGCCAATTAAATGCCCAATTAGAATTACTTCTTGCCCTTGCTGTCATGCGAGGAAACTGCCAGTAAACTCTGGCAGCTTTCTGGCAAGACAGCCTCCTTTATGACCATTTTATGGCCCCTCTGGCAGCAATGGTTTCTGTGACACTGCTGATGGAGGTTGAGCCTACCACCCTTGCTGTCCCACGCCCAAACAATTGCTGGGCCTCGATACCTGGTCCCTGTAACAAACAAAAAACTCTTCATTTCCCATCAAGGATGCTTCAACACGTGAGCAGGACACCCTCTACTTGGCCCTGTCGCCCTTATAGCAGCCACAAGCTGACTGGCCTGGGCCATTTTCCTCAATTGGATGGCATACCTGGCTGCGGTCTGGCCACTGCCTGTAAACGCTGGTTCATCCCCGCTTTCGATTTCTTAGTTGTGGGATTTCTTAGCTGTTTACTTAGTAGGACGGACAATAAGAAGTGAAGACGTATTCTATGCCTAACACAAGCCAGTGCCCTCAAACTGCTTTTTATTACATCGTTAATGATGTTATTAGAGACTACAATGAAAACATATTGACCCTTTAAACTACCTTAGTAATATCAGAGAATGACAATTAAACAATAGCCATTTCCAACTAATGTATTGTTCACACATGAAGGATGCCACTTGCAGTACTCACATTGCCTGTCATTAATTGCACCTTATCTACTTCACAGAGAAGATTTAAACAAAAGCTGCTATGACATGCCTACCATCAACACTCACTATCACTCACCTGTTTGCCTTGAAAGTTTTCAGTTTCTGTACAAAAAATGATTCTAGAACCTCTGCACATTGATAAAACGGCGAATCACTAGGATTATAGTAACGGCAGTTGTCAAAGATTTTGGTCATATCACCAACAAAGTCTGTCAGTTTCTTGTAGAATCGATGATGTATCCTTTCTTCCATTGTAGCAAGATCTGTGTATTAAAATAGAAATACATGCTCATTAAATATTTCATGTTGGAACAAAATCTGAAAGCATTCTCTGATCAAAACTTCAGCTTGAGTACTGAAATGTTAAATTCATTTTGACATTTGATTGGTTTCTTCTTTCAAAGATGATGATGATGATGGGAAAACAAGGAACTTTGAGATCATCTGCTGCTGAACAAATTGATTCTGGAAAGGCAAAATCTGTCACAAATGAAGTTGTGCCTTGCTGGGATGTGGGATGATCTCTGCTAAGACCTTACTTGCAGGGTTGGCATCTGCTTCGGGGCTTCTGAAACCATGTCATTCTGGTGGTAAATTCCTGGCCACAACTTGAACTGATCGTCAATTAGACGTTGACATTTAAATCTACATAATTTAAGCATGTTTTTTGTGAGGTGTTATGGTGTGGATTCATATCAAATAACTGGAAAGAGAAGCACCTGCATTCTAAAAGCTCACTCTGGACCCGGATTAAGAAACTTTGACAAGTACAAGAAGATATTATATGAGTAGGCAATGGAAATATTAAAAAACAATGCCCTTAAAATGTACGCAAGTTGAAAGCAATGAAAGTTCCATGAAATCAATGTCCTGAAGTTGTATCCATTTTTAATTAAAAATTATTGATCACAAAGCTAGCCACCATGTTCTCCATATAACCTGCATCATTTATGTCTAGTACGAGACAAGAGCGTGATGGAATAATCCCCACTTGCCTGGATGGGTGCAGCTCCAACAAAACTCAAGAAGCTTGACACCATCCATTACGAAGTAGCCTGCTTGATTGGCACCACATCCACAAATATCCACTCCCTCCATCACCGATGCTTAGTAGCAGCAGTGTGTACTATCGACAAGTTGCACTGCAGCAATTCACCATAGACCCTTAGATAGCATCTTCCAAACTCTCAACCACTTCCATCTAGAAGGACAAGGACAGCAGATACATAGGAACGCAACCACCTGCAAGTTCCCCTCCAAGCCACTCACCATCCTGACTTGGTGATACATCATTGTTCCTTCAATGTTGCTGGGTCAAAATCTTGGAATTCCCCCCCTATCAGCATTGTGGGTCAACTCACAGAACATCGACTGCAGCTCACTGCCACTTTCTCAAGAACAACTAGGGATGGATAATAAATACTGCATAGCAGCCCATGTCGCATGAGTGAATTAAAAAAAAAATGAAATCTACATCAACAAATTTGAAGAGGCTCCACAATGCTGGAGTGCATTCATAATGGTCTGTCATTACTTTCCTAAATATTGGGATGGGAAAACTGAAGGAACATAATATTGTTTTAGTTTTTACTAGGTACCGATCCTCCAGATCTTTTCATTTTAAAGATTCAGTGATTGCCATAAAGTTTTAGATACAAGCAAAAGGAACTACCAGCAGAAAATAAATATATGTGACCATTAGCTGCACACATCCACATCAGTAATTCATTATGTGCTTAAACTACAGCTGTTGTTTTTACCACAGCTTTCCAGCTAATTATATCTGCTGGTTTCAAGAGCCAAAAAGGTAGACTTTAAACACAATAATCATATTTCATAGACAGAAATTGCAAGAACAAAATGCTAAGAGAGACAGATAATGAGAGGAACATTTTCAGGAATCTCTGTTCTTTACCCTTTTAAGTGATTATTGATTTCATTCCTATTCAATATAGGTCATAAGAGGGATACAGAAACAGAACGATCTGAACCAAAACCTACTTTTATATGGATCTTTAATTTAGAAATACACTTCGACATGTCATAGAATTGGGATAAAATTGACATTGACCAAGCTTTTAATCAATGCTCTTAACATCATCTTCCATGGCTCAGAAAGGTCTTAAAAAAGTAGTAAATGACAACCAATATGGCTGTCCATCGAGTCAACTGGAATTTTACATATACTACTTAGTCACAGCTTTTCCTCCTCTTTGGGAAATATACTTCTAATCAAGCTTCCCTCACCAACCCACACTTAAATTTAACAAATATTCAAAAAGAATTTCAGATTTTTACTTCTCAGCTAAACAACCTTGATAAAGGTAGAGGGATGGTGCATAAACTTCTACATTTAAACCTTGATTCAGGTGGCATACATTTCCCCATACAGAGGGCTGATTTTGCCTTCACCTAAGTTTAATGAAAAAGGCTAAGTCAAGCAAACCAATCACCTTTCCCAGATGAAAAAGACTTAGTGGACCTAAAGGCCTCCCACTGGATCAAGATGATGGCTTGAAATGAAACCTAAATAGGAAATAACTGGCTGGTGGGAGCAGAAGGATAGCTTTACCTTGTGCTTAATATCTCACCAATCTTTGCTTCTTAGCATCACCAAGAGGACCATAAGGCTTACAATCATGGAGGTTGAAAGCATAGAAACATGCCCTTTGGCCCAACTTGTCTAAGCCGCCCTTTAAATCCCAAAGCTAGTCCCAATTGTCTGTGTTTGGCCCATATTTCTCTATACCCAGCTTACCCATATAACTACTCAAATGCTTTTTAATAGACAAAATTGTACCCACATCTACTACCATCTATGGCGGCTTGTTCCAGATACTCAATCAAATTACTCCTGTGGATTTTTTGTATCTTTCCCCTCTCACCTTAAACCTATGCCCTCTAGTTTTAGCCTCGACTATCTTTGGAAAAAAAATGTTGACTGTCTAGCCAATTACACCCTTCATTATTTTGTGAAGACTTCTTCCTTTATTATCATGATCATTACTTTCAAAATAGACAAATAGCAGGGACAGATAAAATGATCCTGAAATTTGATTCAGAGGCTGTCTTTATTAGTTGATGGAACATTTAGCTCCATAAGCTCACAATGAAGCAGAATGCTGTTGGATTTTAAAGCAGTGCCCATGAATAATTCCTAATTTGCTTTCTTGAGGCTTAACATGTTACCTAGTGTTCTACTTAGTAACAGTTTTTATTCCAGTACAAAAACGGAATTGAAAATTGTACTTTTCAAATTTTCTTTATTTGTTACTGATCTTCAAATTTTTCTCCACTGCAAATCCTGCCTAAAAGTGCCCATGTGGGAACACTGGATGAGAACAGCAGCTGGTTTGGCTGTGAAGCTCCCACAGCTGAATAGCCTGCCAACACAGTGAACAGACTCGCAGGTGGGAACAGTCACTTGATTGTACCCAAATTGGTAATTCAGCAACAGGCAGCACTTTTTGTGTAAGACGTTCCCTCAAGCCATCCCGTAAAAAAATTCCTGCAGGACCTTTTAAGTCACATCTGAAAATTAAACTAGGCCCATGATTACACAGCAATGTTTTTAAAATGTGCTTTATAAAATTAATTTTTTTTGTAATGCGCAAATTCTTTAATTTTTTTAAAACGGGAAGTTATTTAAGTATCTAAAGTAATAAAATGCTTTGAAAAACCCAGTAGATTGATTAAACCTATTTGACTGTACAATGTTTTCCACGCCCCTCCTGCTAAATGGGAAATGTTAAAAACTTTGCCTTGTTTAATCTCTTGTGGAGTTAAGATTGTTATCATCGCATGCCCTGGCCACTGCCTTCAAACACTCATCACCCATGAGACCAAAGTTACTTAAGTGTGAAAGGCCAAGTAAATAAGGCCCTTTCATCTCGATATTTATGCCCCTAATTTTTCATTAACACAAACACAAGCAGCTTTCCAAGTCTGCAACGTACAGTCTACTTTGCTGTTTTGATTACTCTTCTACTGATTGAATTCTGGAAATAAATGGAGACAGAGGACAAGCATGATTAACTTAAAAAAAAGTCAAACTGCTGATCAGAATAGATACAATGGGATCAAAAGCCAGCCCTGTTGACCCTGCAAAGTTACTAACATCTGGGGGCTTGTGCCAAAATTGGGAGAGCTGTTCGACAGATTAGTCAGGCGCTTGCCTGACAATTGCAATAACCCAATCATACCCTGGTTAGGGTGTCCCAACAGCAGGACAGACTCACTATACGAGGTAGACTGCACAGTGGTCTACAGGTGGGAGGGAATTGACTCCTGACCCCATGAAGGCACATGACATCAGGTCAAACATGCCCACCCTCCACGATGCACACCACTTGGAAGAAGCACTGAGAGTGGCATGGGTGCACAGTGACTTCAATGTCCATCACCAAGAGTGGCTCAGTCACAATCACTGACCAAGCCCTAAAGGACACAGTTGCGAAATTGGGTTTGAGGCAAGTAGTGAGAGAGTCAGCAAGATAGCACAACCTACTTGAGTTTGTTCTCACCAATATACCGATCACAACATGACAACATTGGTAGGCGTGACCACTGCACTGCCCTTCTGCTCACTTTGAAAGGTCTACCAGTATTTAAGTGAAATAGCCATTCCTCATCTGCACACTCAGGCAACGAAGGGGGCAGCACAGTCTAGGCTTAACAGGATACATTGTTTACCCGGGCACTCTGTTTTCATATTTTAACACAATACATGGGAGAATAGATAACCTTCCTGCACTCCTGTTAATATTGCTTTACAGTCAGTCTCCACAAAGAGTACATGATAAGCATTAACACTCTTCACTGGCAAAGTGGTACAGCCAAGACTAGACCATGCATCCCACAGGGAATAATCTCAACAGTTGTGGAAAATATACACGTATATAAAATTACCTCATTAAATTGGTACAAGGCTGAAGTACAAACAAATGACTTACCCATTGGTTCTTTGATGATACCATAATAATCTGGTGCATCATTGGGATCCACTGGTTCCAAGAAGGGCCAAGCCATTTTATGAGCCTATTGAAGAATTAAAGAGTTCACACTTCAAAATGCTTCACTACAATCATCAATGTATGGAGCTCCTACCTCAAGAGTAGCGTTAATTTTATCTAAAAACAAATTCAACAATGTAAAATAGATAGACAAGAAACTTCATATTACTAATTCTGAGCATTACAGAGTGCGTGAGAGAGGGGCAGGAACGTCCAAGAACGGGAGAGGGCAAGGTGGGGGGGCAGGTATGCACAGAAGGGAAAGGAGTTGAGATAGGGCGTACGGGTGGGGAGAGTGGGCGCATGCAGCACAGGAAGCGCGATGGAGATACGGGGTATGCAGCCTTTGGAGAGGAAGGGAGGACTGAGGACACGCAGCACGTGGAGAGGAATGGAAAGAGGGGAAGGGAGGCTCACGAGCACACATGACAGAGGATGGAGAAGGGGTGATGACATGTGTGGCAGGGGGAGGGGGAAGTGGAAGGAAGGGGCATGCACAGCATTAGGAGAGAATGAGTGAAAAGGGGGGGAGGGAGGGAGGGAGCGCACTCGGCAAAGGGAGGGAGGGAGGGAAGGGAGGGAGCGCACTCGGAGGGAGGGCAGGGGCGGGAGGGAGGAGGGAGCGCACTCGGCGGACAAAGGGAGCGGGGAGGGAGGGAGGGAGCGCACTCGGCGGGGGAGGGAGGGAGGAGGGGGAGCGCACTCGCAACTCGGGGGAGGGAGGGAGGGAGAGCGCAGGGCAAAGGGAGGGAGGGAGCGCACTCGGCAAAGGGAGGGAGGGAGGGAGGGAGCGCACTCGGCAAAGGGAGGGAGGGAGCGCACTCGGCAAAGGGAAGGGAGGGAGGGAGGCACGCGGCAAAGCGCACTCGGCAAAGGGAGGGAGGGAGGGAGGGAGCGCATCGGCAAAGGGAGGAGGGAGGAGGGAGCGCACTCGGCAAAGGGAGGGAGGGGAGGACTCGGAAGGAGGGAGGGAGGGGGAGGGAGGAGGAGGGCACTGGCAAAGGGAGGGAGGGAGGGGAGGGCACTCTGCAAAGGGAGGGAGGGAGGGAGGGGGAGGCAAAGGGAGGGAGGAGGAGGGGAGGGCACTTGGCAAAGGGAGGGAGGGGGAGGGAGGGAGGGAGGAGGGCACTCGGGCAGAGGAGGGACTCGGAGGGAGGGAGGAGAGGGAGGGAGGGAGGGCATCGGCAAAGGGAGGAGGGAGGGAGGGAGGGAGGGAGGGCACTCGGCGGAGAGGAGGGAGGGACTCGGAAGGGAGGGAGGGGGGAGGGAGGGCACTCGGCAGGGAGGGAGGGAGAGGAGGGAGGGCACTCGGCAGGGAAGGGAGGGAGGGAGGGAGAGGGAGGGCACTCGGCAAAGGGAGGGAGGGAGGGAGGGAGGTGGCAAGGCAGGGAGGGAGGGAGGGCACTCGGCAAAGGAGGGAGGGAAGGGAGGGTCGGCAGGGAGGGAGGGAGGGAGGGAGGGAGGCACTGGAGGTGAGAGGAGGGAGGGCACTCGGCAAAGGGAGGGAGGGAGGGAGGGAGGGCACTCGGCAAAGGGAGGGAGGAGGGAGGGAGGGAGGAGGGAGCGAGGAGCGCACTCGGCAGGGAGCGCACTCGGCAAAGGGAGGAGGGAGGGAGGGAGCGCACTCGGCAAAGGGAGGGAGGGAGGGCAATGGAGGACTAGTGCACACGGCAAGGGGAGGAAGGGAGGGAGTGCATGTGTGGCAAAGGGGGAGGTGGGGGGAGGGGCATGCGCAGCACGTGGTGGTGATGGACGGAGGGGAAAAACACAAAACAGGGAAGGCAATTGAGGAAAAAAGGGCAGTTTCTACATTCTCCCTGTGTCTGCTTGCTTCCTCCCACATTCCCAAGATGTGCAGGTTAGAAGGGGATTGGCCATGCTAAGGGACCATTGTCCCTTCGTGTTAGAGGAACTAGCTGGGTAAATATATGGGGTTATGAGGATAGGGTCTCGGTGAGATTGTAGTCAGTGCAAACTTGATGGGCTCAATGGCCTCATTCTGCACTGTAGGATTTTATTGAGAGCGTACGTGTCTCTAGCTCACTTGCAGTTCAGGATCCCCCTCAGTCACATCCCCACACACTAATACACAATGAGTATATATGAATGGGTTAGCATTTGGAGATAGTGAGTTAGATAAACAGGCTCTGTCCCCCTCATTCTCTAATACAGATCTTTATTGATTACTCTTCTTTAATTAACAACTTATCGCATTTTTTATTTTTGCTTAGTCTATCGCTTCTTTGCTTCAGACCTCAGCTACCACCTCCCCCTCAAGTGGAAATTCTGGATAAGCCTGCGTTCCAAGTAGTTGATCCGCATTGCCAGTTTTCTTGAAATAAGTACTGGCACACGGCCAATGGCTGTGAAATCACACCCCAACATAAGGCATTGCTTTCAGGAGTGCAGAGGAAATGTTTAAAAATTAAGAGTGCAAGGGGTGAGGCAGGGAGAGAATCAGAAACATACATTATATTTGCCAAATCCATTTGTCATACCGTGGCTGCAACCTTTCCAAGGACTGAACAATATACTAACAGTTAAAGAACTAAATATGGGGAATGCAATCCCACATCTATCTCTCCAGTAGCAGCACATACTGTAGCTCCAAATTTTAATGCCTCCAATGTTAAATTTTTCACAGGAATATAAAATCAATTTGGCAGCTTGGTAGGTGCAGCAATGAATGAATAGTAATCTAAGTTTAAATCATAACTGTAGTGGAGATACAATAATCTCAAAAAAACTTACATTTTGTCTGTTTTACAGGTGTTCTGATGTATCATGTGTGGGGGGCAGGAAATTGGGAGGCACTTAGTTAGCACAATCCACTTTGAGCAACCAGGCTTTAGACAATAAATGCTAGGTATCAGTTTAATAGTACGATCATGAAATGTGACACATCAGGGTTTCGCTGACCCAGTAAACCTCAATTCCAAAAGTCCCATTTCAAGATCCAAAAGCTAAGTTAATGTACACCTTCTGCAGATGTAATATTTACTGAACCAGTGATGCATGACTTGTGTCAGTTAATAATTTCTCGGCTGCTTTAACTCACAGACGAGCGTGGGAGACACAGACTACAGATCCAAAATACTGAGCAGAATAAAACAGGATATATTTAAGTAGACTAAACATTGGCATCCCCAGATATTGGCACATGCTCGAGGTTCATAAAAAAGGTTTTAAATGGATCAGTTGTGGATAGAACTTGTAGCTCACATTTAATTGTTTCACATACCTCAAGTTTTCTTATTATCTTAATTTGGCACTGCCAAGGAGGGACTGAGTTTTAAACTTCTGAAAGTTCTTTCTAAAATTCATCATCTTTCTGCAGAATTGCTTCAGGTTTGGATTATTCCATCAGTTTAAAGCTTATTTATTAGTGTCATAAGTAGCTTTACATTAACACTGCAATGAAGTTACTGTAAAAAAAAATTCCCTACTTGCCATACTCCAGTATTTGTATAGGTAGACCGAGAGAGAAATTAGCATTGCCAATGCATCTAACTAGAACGTCTTTCGGACTGTAGAAGGGAACTGGGGCACCCGGAGGAAACCCGTACAAACACAGAGAGAACACGTAGACTCTGCAAAGACAGTGACCCAAACTGGGAATCAAACCTGGATTACTGACGCTGAGGCAGTGATGCTAACCATTGTGCCACCATCTAACTGTGGTACTCAGTACAAAAGTTCTCAGATACGTTTAGCTGGCAGCTAGTTACCAGAGGTTATCCTGTTAGTTTAATTTTTGGGAGTTAAGGACAGAAAAGTCAGTAGCATCACCTCCAGATCACAGGATTGTTCAAGATACAATACCATTGGCCTAAGCTACGGCATCTGTTGTCAAGCAGTGTTCTCGTCAGAAGTGGTTTGGGTGAAAGTAAAAAAAGCATAGATGAGAAAAAGCAGCATGGAACACGAAGTTAACAGAAACTAGATTAATTATTTTGTAAGCTCTCTCACCTGTAAAGAACGCAGCACTCGTCGAAGACCTTCATAGTCTTTGTCTGAAAGTGGACTCAGCACAGTCATAGCGTCTTCCGTGGACTGACATTGTGGACAGACGTACTCATCAATGAGATCTGCCTCACTCTGTAGTATGCCAACACAGCGCCCATGGTACCAGTTTTGGCAGCGATCACAACCAATGTAAAATCTATGGGATTGAAAAATACAAATATTATTTGCTATTGAACTTTGCAGTTAAAACCATCAACAGTATCAACTAAATGAACTATGGATTAGTCCTTATTTTATCAGATTCTCCTGATGACACCAATGTTAATTGAACAACTCCAAATGATCCTAGGTTAAATCCCCAGTTTGTGTTGTGCTAACCAACCTTGTAACAGTGTACTACAACTGGCTTCAGAATCCAGACTGACAAGCACCAGATTCTCATTCTATCAGTTGTCCATCAGCCTCAGAACTAGAAAATTTGGCATTACTTTTTAATGACGTTTAACACAAAGGATGATCACCATGAGGTACCTTTAGATTCAAGATGCCTGTGGGCAGTAAACAATAACTGAATCGAGAAGGAAGAAAAGCTTAACTTAAATCAATACATGCAAGGATTATGCACAACGTTGAAGGATTGGAAAATCCTAATTGTTGTACTGGGATGTCCTTGATTATAAAAACAATTTCCCCATTACCTTTTTGCTTTCCAACAAAAAAAATTAAAAACTGCCATAAAATATTTAGATGTGCATTACTATCACTGATAGAATTCACAATATACATGTAACAAATATATATTCTTTGCAACTTTACTTTAGAGAGAATACTGCTTTTCTTTTGTCAAGTTAAGCTTACAAACCTAACAGAACTTTATTAACAAAGCAAGAGACATGATATCTGAAACCTGTAAAAATCCATTGCATGTTAGACACAAACCTTCGAAAATCCATCATTTTGAATCCCTCTTACAGAAATTGCACATTTTTTTTTTAAAGCCACTTTAACTTGTTTTATAGGAAGTCAACAGTGTTTCTTCCTACCTGAATAGTCAATTCTCCCCCACTCCCAAGTAAAATACGCGTCTACAAGTTCCCCCAGTTCGTGAAACTTTATATACACACTGCTGCAGCAAGTGGCTCAGACAATAAGTAACAGAAGCATACAGACTGGCAGGATTGATTTCTAGCCTTTGCAGTTGACTGATCTTAGCATGGATAGTGATGAAAGTACTTTGAGTTGGTAAGCAGGAGATGGAGAACAGTTAGATCTTAACCCTGACAGTTATTCCTAACGAAAAGTGTTAGCATGGACAAGGACATGTTTAGGTTCGTTGTGATGCCTCACGTGGATCAACAGTCTTCCAACCTTCACTCCCTAAGCTCATAAATGAAGCATATTTGCTTGGTCAGGTCACCAAAATGTTCCGAGACACAGTGGGACTGTGCTCATTAGGAGTCAATGCCTTCAATAAACAAAGAGGCAAGGAGGAAAGGAATTGGACAGTTTGATGGTAACTTTAATAACAGAGTGAAAGAGACTGTAGAATATTATATAGCGCATCAATCCTAA
Organism: Sphyrna mokarran; assembly: GCA_024679065.1. Taxonomy (NCBI): domain Eukaryota; kingdom Metazoa; phylum Chordata; class Chondrichthyes; order Carcharhiniformes; family Carcharhinidae; genus Sphyrna; species Sphyrna mokarran. The sequence goes on along the minus strand of JAGIQG010000021.1, from coordinate 8,343,799 downwards.
TTTAAGGGAAAAAGTAAACAGCAGAAGCACCAAAAACAATGATCTGCAGATAGGAGCTTATCAAAAACTGAGGAGTGGCAAATATTACAAGCAAGTTTAACAGGATTTCATGCAGTCTGCATCAAAACTAGAGGGTAAGAAACATCCAAGGAGGCCAACAGTGCATGCCTATCACTCAAAAGGAAAACGATCACAGGGCAATAAAAAGTCTGTGTTGACGTTTCAGCTTACTGTGATTCATCGTATGGTGTTCTACAGATACAGTAGAGCTCCTCGCTGCTGCCCTCCTGTGCTCGTTTACACTCATTGCAAATGTACTCATCCATTTTTTTAGCCTCTTTTTCTGTGATACCAACACATTCTCCATGATACCAGTTCGTACAGAGATCACAGCCAATGTAGAACCTGAAAAACGAACACACACATCAGAGTGTGTTTAAGTTTCTCTCTTCCTTCCTATTAGCCACAAACTTTTCACGTAGAACCAGCCTAGTGGTGCAGCACACTGGTGTCGGGCCAGGGTAGAATGATATGGATTTATTTTCACAGCACTCCACAGAACAACATCCCAATTTCAGCCAGACTGCTGGGGAGGCAGTACCACATTCCTTGCAAGTGAAGGAGGATTGAAAACTGGGGTGAAAATCAGGGTGCACTGACACACCTATTACTGATCAATAACAGGTGCACTGGAAAATGTCCTGAGTGTGTGTGTTTAGGAATGTTGCATGAAATACACGAGCTGAAAGAGAAAACAGGAAAAATGGTGTAGGCATGAGGAAGCAAATGAAGAAAGAAAACAAGAGAGAGGAAAGGGTCTTGAGCAATTATAGACCTTTGCCATTTTGGAAGTGTGTGCAACTCCTATCCACAAAATCACTGAAGCAGTGAGTAGTCCTCACTGGTATTCCTTCCATCTGCCTACTCAAAAGTGGAAAGCCCCTTTAAGGAAGGCAAGAATGTTAGCTGTATAAAATTTGGACTTGGGAGACTTGCCAGATGAAAGACTGAAGATATTGGTTAGCCAGTTAAGCTACAATCCTGAATGAGAGGACATTCGGTCATTTCGCACTCATTTTATGTGCAGCTATCTTTCTTATTTTGGTGATAATCTTTTCTAAAGGATTATTCTCATTGTTTCTCAGCCTTTTGGCTAAGATCAAGTGTAGTTTTGGCATTCTGCACTTGGTTGAAGGCATGAGGTAACACTGAGGCGTCATTTGAAGCAATTTTTTAAAGCAGCATCTAAGCCTTTTGGCTATGAGGCAAATGAGATCAAGCCTTGGAGAAGATGCAACGTTTGCTCCAAACAGCTTGAATCATGTAAATCAAGCCTAAGAGAGGGAAAAGCTTGCCTGTCTTGTCAGCTTGGATCTGGAATGTCTCACTTGTGGAGACTCTGATTGGATTGCATTGGATATAAATAAAAATAATCTTTCGGCACATTGCTTGGCCAGAGGAGTAGCTGAGCAACTTACCCCAATGGCAGTGTCATAAACCAACAGGTAGAAAGTCTGATGATGATCAGAAACTCTCTCCTCCTTTCTGGCCTCTATTTTTCTTCAGTGTGGCAAAACCAAAATTGATAATACTACACTTTAGGAAGTCACTAGCAGACAGACTGTCCCACAGTTCTAAAGCTTGATTACATTGTTCTTTTCCAGGATTAAATTTAGGCATAATTTGTTTAAGAAGTCCTTATAAAGCAATAGTGGCTGAGAATGATATTGGGCAATAAGAAAAATCCAAGCAAATTCCTACAAGTTTGAATTCTCAACCTTGCTCTTTCTGGGCAGAGATAAACAGAAAGGGAACTGTTGATACACAAAGCTCAAAATATAGACTTGAACCAGTGGGCTATGAACAGCACAGGTACAGCAGCTTCCAACATGACGTCTTGCCTTGGAAACAGCATATACCTTATTTTTTTGGGGTGGTGGTGAGGCTGAATCAAGAGACTATCACATTAAAACTCAGAAGAGAACTGGATAAAATACTTTAAGCAGAAAAAAATTGGGATATGAAAAAGTGGACAAGTGATTAGATTGCTCTCTGAAAGTGCTGGTACAGATTTGATATGCTGAATCACCTTCTTCTGTGCTCTACTACTCTACAAATGTGATCATAAATAATTCCAATTTCAGTATAGTAGAATATACTCTCTGCCAACAGGATTAAACATTCATTACCCCCTTCTACTCTCTGAAGTTTTACAGAATCAGTAAAGTATGGAGGTGTACATCATGAAACAGCAAGGACTATTGCAACACTAATTCTGAAAGAATACAAAACAGGAGGATACTGTTTTTAGCCTCAGGACAGCCACAGGAAAATGGCTAGCGCATTGTCTCAAAAGAACCTGTGCAACTAGGTTAGCTGAATGGTGCAGAATCATTTTTCATTAAAATACCATTTTCAGAAATGTTAAGTATCAGTGAAATAGAAAACAGTGAAAAATTAACTCAATCTATTCAAAGCTGCTGCCTCAAAATACGTGCAGTACAGGGATGCAGGATATCAACGTATGAAATCACCATTGTGCTGTGGTCCTGCACGTTTGAATTTGCACGTCAAGTTCCTGACATTTGCAAAGAGATATCAAAACGTGGCATACAACACAGGAAGTGATTATTCAACTCATGTCCACTGGCTCATATCTGGAGCAATTCAAATCTAATCCCTTGTTCTGCTCTCTTGCCATGTCGCTGTATACTCCCATGCTTCAAATATAAACACTCTTTCCTTAAACTACTGCAACAGCCAGTGCCTCAATTATTCCCTGTGGCAAATCATTCTATAATCTCAACAACTCTGGATAAACAATTTCTTCTTCTTACTTTCTGATAACAATTTCAAATTAATGAGCTTTCTTTACTGACCCCAAATCACTCAGTCATTCAACTTAACAGAGCTGGGGCTACTTATTTATAGAAGCCTGGAAGTGAGTTGGAAGCATGTGGCGAGGAGACATATGGGAGAGGAAGAAACCGCATCCTCAAACAGGGTGTGTGAACGGGTTGTTGGAGAAGAAAGGAAAATGCAATCCGCTGATAAACACAAATCATTCTATTTCTCAGATTAATGGCAATTTTTAGCTCAATGCGTGCTTTCCCTTGCAATCTTTCAGAAAGAACTCCATTCTGGAGATTCCAGAGAGCTGCACTGTTGGGGATATACCTGGAGATCGTGGCCTTATGTACCTATTAGAGCTGAATCAGCTGCTAAACAGCTGCTTGAAATAATGCATGGAACTTGAGGCAAATGGCCTTTATGGAACTGGGATAATGAAATACAGATAGAAGAAAGTATTTGTCTATTACATACTTTGATTCATCATAAGGTGTCTTGCAGATACAGTAAAGCTTTGTGTCCTTCTTGGATTCTTTTGAGGTAGTAGAAATCATCTTTTTCTTCTTCACCTTTGCAGGCTCTTTCTCTTCGTCTCGTTTCCGTTTCTGTGTCACTGCGGCTTGCACGGCATTTGTGGCAGCAGCAATGGCTGCAGTCTGGATGGCTGCTGCCTGTGCTTTCTCTTTCTCCTTCCTTAATCTATTCCTGTCTTTTTTTAGCTCCTCCTACAAAAATGAACAAAAGTTTAGTCAACAGCAACAGACTGATGTGATAGCAACTGTGCCAACGTGATCATTTATTCAGAGCTGTGAGCAACTTTATATAATGGAACACACTGCAATACCCTGTGCATCAGATCACAAAGATAACTCACAAAAATCTGATAAACTTGGAACAAAATATATAGAACATAATTTTCTCAATTTTACATTTCACCTCCTGGTCTTGCAGTCACAAGACAAAGAGCTCCACGGTGCTGGTATTTATGCCCAGAATTCATATTCATCTGTCTTAAAGGATGATCCTGATAAAAATACCTAATCTCACCTTTTTTATTGCAAATGGCTAGCTAACTTCTATTTCACCTACACTTTAACAGAGCCAGGTTTGATGGTGATGACACTGTCTACCTACAGAACTTATTTGCCTCAGTTCGATCAGCTGAATTTAGTTTTAAGTTAAATTGCCGGATGGAGTGTTCCTGGAAAGCAACGCATTCCACTCTTTGACAAGCAAGGGAAAAACCCATCATCCTGTCTAGTCTGAATTGTACTACCATCTGTACACCAAGAACAAGGAAAATAAATCCATGCCTTAGGAAATCAACTGTAGAATTGAAGGTGGAAGGCAGTTTGAAAACAAAGGTATTCAAAGAAATAAAATACTAATGGCTAGAATTTAATGAATTATTACACCAGTTTAAGTGATAACATGTTCAACAAAATAGAAGCTTGTGGAATTAAAATATGTATGAAATTGGTTAAAAGACAGAATACTAGGGAATGGTTATTTTTTCAGAATAGAAGTAAACAGCATCCCCTCCCCCAGAGGTCAGCATTAGGACCACAGTAGTTTACAATGCATATGAAAGAGCAGGAATTAGGCGGAGGAGGATGTGTAATTTCCAAATCTGCAAATGACACACGAATCTTGGAAACAAAGAGGATGGCAGCAGACTTCAGGGCTTAGACACAACTGGTGGAATGGGCCGACACTGAAGTTTAATGCAGTGTGTTATACTTTGAAAGAAAGAATGATAAGAGGGAAATAACAACTTTAAAAGGTAACGCAGAAACAGAGACTTGTTGAAAAGTGAGATTGGGGAGGTTAATTCGCAAAGAAATATTGAAGATGGCAGGACAAATTAATAAGGCTATTTCAATGATAGCAGAAAATGATCAGTGACTCTAAAAGGAGAGGCATAACACACAAAAGCAAAGCAGTTATGCTAAGTTTTATGCCTGATCCCTTGTGGCCCTCTGGTTCTTTCAATTATGTTAAATCTGTGTCGCCTATTCAGTTATCCACTCATCAATAAAAACTAGTTAGGCCTCACCTAAAATATTTTGCCAATGCTGGTTCCATGCTTTAGGAAGGATGTCAAGACCTCAGAGAGGTTACAGAGAACATTTACTAGAAAGGGCTTTAATTACGTGGAAATTTGAGAAAATTGGAATTGATCTTGGAATAAACAAAGTGAAGGACATTTAATCGAGGTGATCAAAATGATGAGGGCTTTTGGTAGAGTAAATAAGGAGAAACTGTTCCACAGGTGAGTAAGTAACCAGCGATGACAGATCTAACATAATTGGTAGAGCAACCGGGGAGAGGAGAAATGTTTTTACATAATGAGTTACAACCTTGAATATACTTCTTGAATGAGTGGTGGAAAACCATTCAATAGTAAGTTCTAAGTAATTTTAGAAAGTATTGGATATATATTCGGAAAGGAAAATATTCAACATTATGGGGTAAAGTCAGTGACTAACTGGATAGCTCCTTCAAAGAGCAAGGCATATGAGGTGAATTGTGCTTTAAGATTTTACAATTCTAAGAAATTCAACCCAAGTTTTAAGCCTCTGAAACCATGTAATTGGGCAAAGAATAGTGGTATGTTCTTCTGATTCTGTCCAACATTTCTCCCTCGCATCACAAAAGGTTAAAATCATTAATTTCTTTACTAGGATCTTGTTATGGGAAAAAAAATCACAGGTTCCATTTATGCCATTGCATGCACTTCAAAGTAATGGGGTGATTTAATATTGTTTGTGAAAGATCCAGTAACTTGAAAATTCTTTTTCATTAGAAAATAAATTAACTTGATGCTCATTTGTCACATACCTGTACCTCAATTTGAAGCTCTTTATCTAACAATGCCCTTTTCTTTAGGATCTCAGCCTTCAACTGTTCCTTGTGTTTGAACAACAATGCTGACAGCTTGGTGGCATTCTGTTTACTGCGCTTCTGCTCCACGTTCTCATCTCTTTTCCTTTTCTTTGCTGCTTGTTTTTCTTCCTTGTCAATTTTATCCAGAATATATTTCATAACCTGGTTACAGACAATCATTCTGGATCCAAAGAGAGAAAAGAATAACGAGTTAAAAGGACATGCAACACACTTTCCAATGATTTATCTTTTTCTTCATTTTCAACAACTTGCAAACATTTTGGTTGTTGTCAATAGCAAAAACACAATTTCTTACAATAATAATCTCTTCCTTCATTACAAACCACCACAAGTTGATGGTTGAGTTCAGAAAGCACTTCTTTGAATTCTGCCATATTGACATGAATATCCAGGCTTTTAATTTGATTAAATTCCTTCTACAGAAATTCTACTGCAGTGAAAGCATCAAACTTCCTGCTATAGCAGCAGCACTGTGGTACAGTGGTTAGCACTGCTGCCTCAGAGTACGAGAGACCTGGGTTCAATTTTGGCCTCAGGTGACTAGGTGGAGTTTGCACATTCTCCCTACATCTGTGCAGGTGTCCTCCTGGTGGTCCAGTTTCCTCTCAGTTAAAAGATGTGCGGATTAGATTGATTGGCCATGCTAAATTGTCTCTTAATGTCAGGGAGATTAGGACTGTAAATATGTGGAGCTACGGGAACGGGACGTAGGTGGAATTGTTATCCGTGCAGGCTTAATGGGTTGAATGGTCTCCTGCACATTAGGGATTCTATATTTCCATTAGTAAGAATATTAGCCAAATAATTCTATGCTGATCTTGCAGTAATAGCTATTGCCTGGATGGGAAACTTATACAATCGCAATGAGACTCCCAATTTCTGGCCTTGAAAGCAGCATCAAAAAGAATTTATTAATTTCTTAGGTATTTATTAATTTCTTAGGTATCCAATTCAAGGTTCTGAGGTTAAGTAAACAGAAATTAAATCTCTCTTAGGGGCCATTATCATAAGCAAGTGGCAAAACCATGAAATTTCCTGGTCTGCAAATATGATATATTGCACCAACCGTACCATAAGCTAGTATTGCAATCAACAGCAATTGCATAAGGTATTGCAGTTGCAGAGTGACAGCTATTTTTGAATAAAACTCAATGCATGGATGTCAAACTTTTTAAAACAAGATCTCCGCAGGTTTAGGAATAAAATGTAGAAGGGGAAATCCATTCATTTGAAATGCCACAGAATTCCAAAGGGAATGAAATGGTTATCCTCTAGTTACTATTTAATGTTTTAAATGACAGCTTCACAAATATTACGAGTTCCACTTGCAACGAGATCAAGTTTCACAAATGAATGAATTATTTCTCATTATCCAGTATCACTCATGATGCCAATGCAGAGGGATGTCTTCATAAAACAGCTGCCTACAAGTCACAATGACAGAATGTGTAAGTGTACATTCCTCTTGTGCATTTATTTCACCAGTGCCTAACATTCACAAATTTCAGTCAGGGCTCAGTTTTGCCTTTGAAGCAGAAGGTTGGGGTTCATGTCCCATGCCAGAGGCTTAGTCATAAATTTCCTGTTGACACTCCAGTGCCGCACTGAAGGAATGCTGCACCTTTGGAGGCACCATCTCTGAACTCATCACATTATGTGCAAAAGTGGTTGCTGGGTTTCCAGCATTACAAATAATAGCATTTCAAAATGACAGTAACCCTTTTGAGACGTCCTGTGATTGTGAAAACTTCTATATAAATCAAATCTTTCAATGAGGCTTCTCAGGCAAAATTAGTGCTTAATACAAACACAAAGCTGGCTTGTTCTTAAAAAAAAACAATTAAAAGCTGCACAAGATAATTATTATCTGCAGGGGTACGTAGTGCAATTCAATCTCAGGATTTCAATACATTTATTGCTGGCGAATTTGAACTCAAATTACACGTTTATAAATACAAACACTATGAGGGGGACAGTAACAGTGTAGAAATGCCACTGATAATTAAGAGGCTTAGACTAATGCTACAGATACACAAGTTCAAATCATGGCAGATAGGTCAGCGTGACTACCCTGGACGTTATAGTATTTGACTGAATGCCGTATCAAGGAGTCCTTGCAAAATAAAAGTCAATGGAAATCAGGGGAAAACTCTTCACTGGTCGATATTCTACCGAGCACAAAGCAAGATCATTGCGGATGTGGAAGATCCGTCATCTCAGCACTTGCACATTTCAGCAGGAGATCCTCAGAGTAGTGTCCTAGATTAAACTATCATCAGATATTTCAATGAGTTCTCTCCATTATAAGGTCAGAACTGAAGACACTTGCACAATATTCCTACCATTCGCAATTCCTCAGGTACAGAAGCAGTCCTTATCAATATACATCAAGGTCTGGTCAATATTCTGACGTGAACTGATAAGGAGCAAGTAATATTCATACCACACAAGTACTAGGCAATTACTAACTTCATAACAAGAGAATTTAACCACGATCTCCTGCCTTCAAAAACATTCAATGGTGTTATCATAGCTGTATTTTACACCATCAATATCCTGGCAGTTACTATTGATCAGGAACTGAAATAAATGAATCACTTAAGTACAGTGGTTCTTATAAAAGTGGATCATAGGCTTTTAATTCTAAGGAGAGTAAATCAATTTCTGACTCCCCAAGGCTTATCCATTATCTACAAGGCATAAGTCAGGAATGTGATGGAATACTCTACACTTGCCTGGGCGAGCGCAGCTCCAACAATACTCAAGAACTCAACATCATCCAGGACAAAGCTGCCCATTTGTTTGGTACCCCATCAATCACATTAAACATTCCTCCCACTACTACCAACACACAGTGGCAGCAACGTGTTATCTTAAGCAGGGCTTTTTTGATAGTACTTTCCAAACCTGTAACTGTATCACAAGAGCAGCAGATGGATAAGAACTCCATGGGAACCCCATAGTGGTTAGCACTATTGCCTCACCGCACCAGGGACTCGGGTTCAATTCTGCCTTAGGTCACTGTCTGTGTGGAGCTTACATGCTCTCCTCGTATCTATGTGGGTTTCCTCCGGATGCTCCAGTTTCCTCCCACAGTCTGAAGGACGTGCTAGTTAGGTGCATTGACCCGAACAGGTGCTGGAGTGGGGTGACTAGGGGAATTTCACAGTAACTTCATTGCAGCGTTAATGTAAGCCTTATTTGTGACTAATAAATAAACGTGACTTTACCAGTACCTGGAGATTTCTCTCTAAATCTCTCACACTACCCTGACTTGGAATGATATCATTACTTCAGTTGTTTGATCTAAATTCTGGAGCTCCCTTCCAGACAGAACTGTCTACGTGCAACAGATGGACCGCAGTGGTCAAAGACAATCAGCTCACTATCTTTTCAAGGACAATCAGGGATGGGCAATAAATGCTGACCTTGCAAGGAATGCTAACATCCCATGAAAGAATAAATGAAATTAAACACTTGTCCCAGTAATGATGATCCTGAAACAACCAGATAGGTTTTTTTTAGTGACAATCTGGTTCACTTGTATCATTTAGAAAAGAAAATCTGGCAACCTTATCCAGTCTGGCCTACATGTGACTGCATACCTACATATGTATGGTTGACACTTAATTGCCTTCTGAAATGGCCTAGAAAACCAATTAAAGATGGGCAATAAACGCAGGCCTTGCTAATGATGCTCATTCCCTAACAATGAAGGAAAAAAAGTGCCACCTAAAAGCAGATAGAACTGTAACAGCACAAAATGGATTTTTATATTAAAAAAAGTAACACTAACAGATAGAAATCCTTGTTATAAATGCTCACTGAGAAATTCTTTCACAATAGTTGACAAAAGAGGCTGAAACATTATAAAATGAAGTAATTATTAAGGAACATGGTGAATAATCCACAAATACATTGTTAGATTGAGAGCAAGGTTAATTAAAACACCATGTTAGAGCCAAGTACTTTAATTAGCTGTCTCCTCAACTTCACATGTAAACTTTCTACATTGTTCAAATCCAACCATTAATACACGGTCCAGGATAAGGCATTTTGTTTCAGATAAACATTTTCGTTTTCATTTATCTCATCTCTTTCTCACGGCAATTAAGAACTTGGCATATATTTGCAACAAAAGGGAATGTTAAGCTCTTTCACATAAATTATAAGATTCTGTTCTTCATTCCAAGTGCTTTGGCAAAACTGTGTTGGAAGGTTACAGGGGTTTGTAATCCAAGAAAGAGTATCTTTTGCTCAAGAAGGAGTAGTTCATTTTTTGAGAATTAAACTGATCTGGACATTTTATGATTTCTTGCAGAAGTGACAATTCTCTTACCCCACAGGGAATCTGCCTGTCTGCTAGTTTGCCCCACTGATGTCACTAATTACAACAGTTTGAATAGAAAACAAATACTGAGTACTGCAACTTTAGATTGTATTCGTCATTCTGGTACTGCATCATCTTGGAAATTCACAACATGTACCAGGTAATCGGCATTACCTGCCAACCACTGCAACCACACAGCTCCACATCCAGTTCTCAGGCAGAAATTGCAAAGTTGTAGGCTCCAACACTTTCTATAGAATAAACATCCATCAATAATCTCACAGGAGAGGCCTAACAATGAAACGGGCCTGATTTAAGGACTTACTTGAGGGTAAGATTGAAGTTATTACAAAAATGTCAAGCAAAAGTTTCTACCATTTGTGATTATACTTTGTAAAGAACAGGAAGGACTGGGAGCAAATATATTTCTTTTCCTTTTAATTAACATTGGCCAGCTGATCAAAACTATCAATTTTAATGAAATATTAAACATATTTACTGTCTACTGAATAAAATAATAAAATGATATAATGCATATGACAGGCACAAGCAAAAATATGATAAAATGTAACATTTAAACTGTGAACATGTTAAAAAACAAAAATGCAAGACTGAGGTTGATAGCTTTCTGGGAAGATTAGCAAAGAATAGGAAGAAAAAGCAGGTAAATGCAGTTGAAATTTGGTCAGCCACGACAGAATAGAATGGCAAAATTGACTCAAGTGGCTGAAGTCTATCATGTTCCTATACATAACACTAAACAATTCACACAATAATGTCAAGGTATAGATGGTAATACTGAATTACACTTCTCAAATCTTTTTACAATCTCATAGCCCCCCTCCAAATATACCTCTGGTTTTCTTCTCGTTCTGCAGGTGACATCATCCTACTCTTTGCTTTCAAGTGCTCAATCACAGCGTTTTGTTTCATGACCACCTTAATCACAAGAAAAAAAGTTAATGTGCAATAGTCAACTTCGACAAAAATATTTACTAAACACTTTCAAATTGCCATGATGCGTTTTACAAAAAAACTCCAGTGATGCAAACAACATGAACAAGGAGTGTTGGTGGTTGTTTTTGTTGGGCAGGTAGGCAGGAGGAAAATAAAAGTTGGCAACTTTGCTAAAGTAAGAGGGGATAAAACTGAAGAGGGAAATTCAGTTAGCACTAGTAATGTTCAAGTTTATAAAGCAAAACAAATCAGCAGGTATTTTATATCAGACGGTTCACTTCTTCTGCAGCAAAATACATGGTTCCACTAAGTTACACTTGGAACCCTTCTGGAAAGGCTGATTCAATTTATAGCTTCACTTCGTCAGTTCATGGGGAAGCAGCATCAAATTCTGATCATCAGATCATGAACTTTAAGTCTCATTAGTTGTTTAAAAAAATGCCTGTGTTTTCACTTTGCGGTGATGACCTGATTTTCACTTGTTTTAAATGTTTAATTTGAAAATCCACATATAGTATCATGACTTGACTTGGAAAGTGGCGGGGTGGGGGGAGAGGCTGAAGGATGGGTTAGTAAATTTGCTTATGACAACAAGATTGGTGAAGTAGTGAATGAGATGGAGGGCTCTTGTAGGCTGCATTGATAGAACATAGAACAAAGCTGAGCAGAAAAGAGGCAGATAGAGTTTAACCCTGATAAGTGCAAGATGATTCATTTTGGTAGGACAAACTTGAATGCGGATTACAGGGTCAACGACTGGGTTCTGAAGGATGTGGGGGAGCAGAGAGATCTTGAAGTTCATATCCACAGATCTCTGAAGGTTGCCATTCAAGTGGATAGAGTGAAGGCGGCTTAGAGTGAGTTAGCGTTTATTAAAGGGGGATTTGAGTTTAACAGCCATGGAGTTACGCGGCAATTATACAGGACCTTCGTGAGACCACATTTAGAATATTGTGTGCGGTTCTGGTCACCTCACTATAAGGACGATGTGGAAGCATTGGAGAGAGCGCACAGAGATTTACCAGGATGCCGCCTGGTTTGGAGGGTAGGTTTTATGAAGACAGGTTGAGGAGCTGGGGCTTTTCTCTTTAGAGCAGAGGAGGATGAGAGATAACTTAACAGAAGTTTGTAAGATGATGAGGGGGATAGACAAAGTGAACATGCAGAGACTATTTCCTCAAGTGAATGTAGCTGTTATTAGGGGGCATAACTATAAGTTCATGGTGGGAGATACAGGAGGGATATCCGAGGTAGATTCTTTATTCAGAGAATGATTGGGGTGTGGAATGTACTGCCTGCTGTGATAGTGGAGGCGGACACTTTGGGATCTTTCAAGCGGTTAGTGGATAGGCACATGAAGTACACCAGAATGATAGGGAGTGGGATAGCTTGATCTAGAGTTCGGACATAGCTCAACACAACATCAAGGGCCGAAAGGCCTGTATTCTGCTGTACTGTTCTAGTATGACCGGGCAGACAGTCATTAAGCAGTGTGGTGACACACAAGGGAACCGGCTGTCATACTGAGATTATTACACGTGGTAAGGAGTGTACCTAAGAGAGAAGATACATAAATTCTACACATGGTAGACTCATTCAGTATAAGAATAGGAAAAATAGTCAATCTACATTCTTGTACAACACAAGTTGGCTATCCCCAACTTTCCAAGGATGTTTGTTTCAAAGTATTTTTCATAGGGAAATGAAGCACAAACTGATAAATTGTGGGTTTGTAATTATTATCCCTTACAGAATGAAAGGCACTAGTCAAAGGTTGAGAGTGGAGGGAATGATCTTTCTAAAACAAGACATCTCTGTTGCTAACATGTGCTGGAAAAAAACTGACGAAATAAATTTAAGAATCAGAATTCCGTAAGATGGACAGAATTCATTTTTAATTATGATTTTTTTTTTTTTACTTGTCTTGAGTCTCATGTAATGGCTGCAATTCCCAAAAACTTGGCAGCCACGTATATGGCAGACTGTAAAAGAATTGGTCGAATGCAATATTGCCTAAGTGGCAATGGTAATCAACGCACAATCTAAAAAAATCTTAATGCAGCCAGTAAAGAGTTATTCTCCACCACAGGAGTTATTATTACCTGTTTCTGAATAATTTCATTTTGGTTTGCAGTCTGTAGCATGTGCTCTCTCTTAGCTTCTATCTGCAGTTGTTTCTTATGCTGTTGCTGTTCGCGGATTTGCTGGATTCGCTGTAGTTGTTCCTGGACACTGGCTGCCTGCACACTGACCACGTTCTGGACCTGCTGAGCTGCAGTCAGACCTGGTTGCTGAATCTGAACAGGTACCTGGAGTTTGATTTGATGTTGAACTACACCCTGAGGGACCTGAGGCAGTGCCTGCATGTCAGTGGTCATCTGAGTTGAAACTCGGGGTTGAAGTTGAGGCTGAGGAGCTATTGTCTGTACATTGGCCTGATGTTGCTGGGGTTGCAGCTGAGGTCGAGGTGGGGACTGTACAGTTAGCTGATTCCCAGTTTGGACAGGAGGAACTTGAGCTTGAGGTGGAGCTTGTACCTGGACAACAGGCTGAGCTTGAGGTGGAGCTTGGACTTGGACAACAGGCTGAGCTTGTGCTGGTTGTGTTTGGGCAGGTTGTATTGAAGGTAGGGGCTGAGAGGCAACTGAAGTCTGAACAGAAGGTGGCAGAGGCTGAGGTGATGGTTGGATTGGAGCTTGCATTTGTTGTACATTTGTCTGCACCTGTTTCTGTTCTGCTGCAACTGTAAAAAATTAAATAAATATATATATATATATGCAAACACACATACAGCATCTCACACGAGAGACTGGTAATTTCATTAGTAAGTAACAAAAAAAAGTGTTCAATTTATATAATAAATTGTAACATTAACTTTTCTAGATCACTAGAATTTCCTACTATCTGAAAATATTCAATGTTTTTGCATACATTGTACATGCTCAAATATAATGAGACATTAGCTTTCAAGCATTAACTTGGTCCTGAGCAGCATATTTTCATTGGGTGTGTGAGGTCCAAGACTAACATTAATTCACTGATTGCTTGAGAACACAAATTAGTATTTGCAAAATTCCAGCATTTAGTAACTGACTTTTTAAAAAACCAATTCCCCAGTTATTTGTTGCCAAGCTTTTAGCTAACATGTTGTAAATACCTGGTGCTGCTGTTGTTGCAGAAGCTACAGTTGTTGCAGCAGCTGATGCTGTTACTGTTGGCAGAGGTGTGAAGAGAAACCTCTGAATGGTCCCACTTGGCATGGCAGCCTGCATTAACTGTTGTCCTGGCCCAGGAATTACTGACACACCTTGGGGGATAAGTTGAAGCTGTCCAGTTGTTTGTCCCTGCCCTTGAATCACCACAGTTAATCCCTGACCTCCACTCTGCAACAAGGATAGGAGCATGATCATCAATTAGAAAAGTTCTATCTGTATGCACCTCTACTTTAGAAAAACACTGTTTGCTATTCTCATCTGAAATTTTACAGAAGGAATAGCAAAGAGACAGTATGAGAGCAATGCTGAATTAACATGAGTACAGATTAAACCAAAAAGATTAGCAGCACCACCCATTCCCCCACCTAATTTATTGCCAACTAGAGAATTTATGGTGTTATTTCTTCTGGTGATGGAGCCTAAATTTCAATACACTGTTGCTAAAAAAGCATACACTCCCAAATTTTATGATGCCTGAAGCCAATGAGGACTGAATCTAGCAACATAATACTTTTGACAATTTCAAAATTGTACTACTAGGTAATACGTTTGGGTATGAATTTGAAGAATTCAACTCTCAAGACAGTGTTTTGGAAAATAAAATTATCCACAAGTATTGCTTGTTAAGACCTTTTTTTATATAAATGACAACTTTAAAACAACATGGAACAATCCACATACAGAAATAGATCATCCGGCCTCTAAAGCTTGCTGTGTCATTTACTTGATAATGGCTAATCTCCCTCAATAGCAAGCTTCTTCAGTATCCTGCTACCTCTTGAGAAATCTATTCACCTCTGCTTTGCAAATGTCCACTATCTCCCCACCCAAAATGCACCCCCTCCCCAAAACCCAGAATTCATCAAAAGAAAACTTATTAAATGCTGTTCTTATGGGTTAGAAGCTACTGGATAATGGAATGGACAGTATTCAGAGTGAAGTGGACTACTTGTTACTTGTCAAAACTATTTTTTTAAAAAACTTCACCACATTTACCTGTCCTTGCGTGAGCTGGGTAAGCTGTGCCATGGTTAACCGGACTTGTCCCTGTTGTGGTCGCTGGGCTGGCTGCTGGCCTTGTGGTGTGGCAGGCCGACTTTGGATAGGTTGCATAGCTGCACTTGGTGCAGTCACCATCTTCTGCGTTGAACTTTGAACCAAATTACCTGTACTTGACACACTTGTTACTGGTTGTCCACGGATGATCTGAGTGACTACCTGTTGGTTTTGAGCTGGAAGACAACCAAAGTATCTGCATTGTCAGTTATGATTTACTTTGTCAGTTTTTTGTTACAACAAATATCTGTTTCCAATCTTGTTGTTAATGTTATCTAACAATCTAAACTTTCACAAATTTTGTTCAACTTTGAATTAATTTAAATTCCTACATTATAATAGTGACTGTACTTTATTGGTTGTAAAGAGCTTTAAGCTGGTTTATCATTTCTGCTTTTAAATATACTTAATACACAGCTTTGGCTCGCACAGCACAAAGGAGTATTGACAAACCTGTGATGTCAAACTATGAACCAACATCAAAAAGACAGGAAAATAATTAAATACTTGATAAATTAAAAAAAAGGAAGGAGACTGGAAAAAGGGTGAGCGAATTGAATTAATATACAAGTCTTCATAGACTCAGTAAATATACAGTAGAATGGTTGGCTTTCTTCTGTATTGTGACATTCTATGATTCTAATGAGGTGGGCAAAGTGTGAACTCCCAAGTCCTTGTCACAAAAGGAGCACTGATTAAACTACGGGGCACAAATGAATTAAATGGATACATGAAATTTTACTTAAAACAAAATCATGTTTGCAATAATGAGAACATTAAAATTAGTACATCAATGACCAAAGAACAATGAGGTGGGCAAGAGTGCCTTTTGATCACTAATCGGTGATCCTTGAGGAAAATACATAGATATGAATGACAGGGGATGGACTGAGTTTGGCCAGCATGCACCCAAAAGCCAAACTGATGTTGTATAAATCATATCTCAGCAGAGATGCTATTTGTCAAAAGTGGATTAGAAACAGCTACTTGAAGATAAACCCATGTCAGAACAGCCATAGGATTTCATGAAGAACCCAAAGAGGTTGAAAGCAAATACGTTTTTGAAAAAAAATAGTCAACTCCCAAATCTAGACCCACCCATCCAGAGCCAAGAATATCTAACAGTCAGATAAGCAACATAAGAAGCTTATATTAGATACCAGGCTAATACCGGAGATGAGGAGGTTAGCTTATGAGGAGAGATGAAAGAGACTGGGCCTGTACTCAGAGTTTAGAAGGCTGAGGGGGAATCTTATCGAGACATATAAGGTAACGAAGGGGCTGGAAAGGGTAGAGGTAGAGAGATTCTTCCCGCTTGTAAAGGAAAACAGAACTAGAGGGCACAGTCTCAAAATAAGGCAGGATGGGCAGAGTTGAGGAGGAATTTCTTCACTCAAAGAGAGGTGAATCTCTGGAATTCTCTAGCTATTGAAGTGATGGAGGCTACCTTGTTGAATATATTTAAGTCACAGGTAAATAGATTTCTGATAGACAAGGGAATTAAGGATTATGGGGAGAAAGCGGGAAAGCGGAATTGATCCACTTCAGAACAGCCACGATCTTATTGAATGACAGGGGAGGCTCGAAGTGTTAGATGGCCTACTCCTGCTCCTATTTTTTATATTCTTATGCCAAAGGCTCAATACGGCAGAAAACAGAGGAATATAGACAGTGCAGGGATAAAACTAAAAGGAAATTAGGAAAGCGAAGAAGGCGTGAGAAAAATGGTAAGTAAAATCAAGGAAAGCCTCAAAAAAAAAAAAAAAATGTTTTCACAATATATAAAGCATTAGAAAATAACCAAGGAAAGTTTAGAATCTGTGAAGACCAAAAGGCAACTTGCATGCAGAGGCAGAAGACCTGGGCATGGTTCTGAAAGAGTAAGCAAATCCCAATTTGTGCACAACTTGGATAGGTCAATTGCTAGGTAACAGGGGTTCTTAATCCCAGAGATATTGTCTCAAGCCCTACATGGGACTCCAGGAAAATGATAAAGCTGATGAATTATAGAGACAAAATTCAAAGAAACAGTTGTGGCTATGATGACCTACAAGTGAATAAGGTGAAGATTGCGGAAGGAGGGAGGGAGGAAAGTCCAATAGATGATGCCTACACTGCCACGTTACCAAGGATTGAACAACTGTTTGTGCCCATTGCTTCTTATGTCTCTAGGACAGGTTTCCTTAGTAAGGGGATGACTTCCTAATCCTTTTCTTCTCCCAGCCCTCCACTAAGAGGAGAAATTTGTTCTTCTATTTCGAAATAAGATGGTGCTGTATTGCAGTAACAAGGGATTTCATGTTCATGGTTTGTCACATAGCTTACTTTACTCATTGTTAATTATTAGTCTGTGTGAATTTTTTAATGAACAAGCAGTGTACCTACAATGAATTTTCAAATAGAAAACAGAATTTGAATTGAAAGTAGAACAGAACCATAAGGCTGTAATAGGAGATTCAGTACTATAAAATGAGGGTGACAAGACAAAAATAGAACAGATAGTTAAATCTACATAATAGATGGGAAGAATTAATGGATTGGTTCATACATCATACATTTGAGAAGTAAATGATGAACCTACTGGCTGGGAGTATACCTTGCTGTACCATCAAAGGTGTACGGATAATAGCTTTCCCAATGGCTGCTGCCTGTTGAAAAGGTGCTCTTATAACTGTAACACCAGGACGTATCTGCGTTGTTCCTCCTGTTGTGAGGACCTAGCATAAAACATTACAAATACATTAATTTCCAGATGATAATGCAAATGCCAAGCATCGTATCAGAGGATGTATTTAAAACAAGTCTTCAAAATTCAGAGCCATTACAAAATAAAACTGATCAGTTTCACCTAACTTGTGAAATGCAACAGAGTGTATTGATTCCTCCACCACCCCTCCTGCCCCAACATAACAAATGAGCTCAAAAGATCCCAATAACTATTTGACTATGTGATAGGGTGAATAAAATTCTATCGACTGTAAAACTGCCCAAGAAACATTCAAAGAGACATTACGTTATATGCCATAGGAATCAACTTCAATTTACATATGCCTGAGAGACATGAAAAAATTTACTTCTGATCCCAGCCACAACTGGAATACAGCTACAGATCTTTAAGAAAACCATAGGTCTGCAGTGGAGGAAATCGTAAATCTCAGGTTTTCTTAAATTGGGAGGAAAGAGAGAACAGAAATAATAGGCAATTGGTGCAGTCACTCTACTATCTTCTTTGAGGTAGGTTAGACCTATTGGTGCTTACAGCTATTGCAACAAGCATCAAACTCCATTTACTAATGCAGTTAAAAAAGCCATCAGCTCTTTGCTACTAAGAAGAAAGTAATTTGATCAGCATCGAAAAAGCCTTTGTCAATATGGTTCCAAAACAATCATTGATTATTGATTTAAATGGTTGGATATTGAAAGTGGTGTGTGTGTGTGTGTGTGTGTGTGTGTGTGTGTGTGTGTGTGTGTGTGTGTGTGTGTGTGTGTGTGTGTGTGTGTGTGTGTGTGTGTGTGGAATGAAAAATGGGAACAATTATTTATTGAAGACGGACACCAAAATAGAGGAGTATCTGAAACAGCTATATAACAAGAAAGCGCAAACATATTTTCTTTTATGCACCATGGAAACTTATCACCAGAAGTAGTAAATAGCTGATAACAATTAACTATTTTCAAACACAGTCAAAATGCTAAATAGTTTAAAAGGCAGGAGCAGCTTCATATCCTAAGCCTATGGATATAATTGTTGAAGGATTTGGTCATTAGACTCAGAGATTACAGGCTTGTGAAAATCGAGCTCTATAATTCAAATAAAACAATTCTGCATGATTGGTTCAGTTCTATGTATCCCTGTTGAATTCGGTTGTCAAGTTATCAGAGTGCAGGAAACCCCATATATTGTCCTCAGGAAATATTTACAGAAATTAAATCATACAAATCAATTTGGAGGTTGCAACAATTATCTGAGAGCTGTGCAACAGTGAGAAATGCAAATATCACTTTGTATATTAAATGCAAATGTAGAAGAATAGCAAATTTAGTACCAAGAATCCAAACATTATTTGTTTTTTTTGACAAGAGCTTAACATAATTTCAGCTGCAACTGATGCATCAGTATTATTCATTGCCAGATTTATCTACTGCTAAGTAAATTTACTGCAGTCCAGAATGCGATAGCTTGGTACACTCCCCTACACTTCATCTTAGAGTGCCCACATTTTAAGCTGGCATTCACTAACACTGGTCAAATATTATGTTGCCTCAGGTGCTGTTTAGTTAAGCAGAAGAGTTGTGTAAATATAATTTGTTCAAATGCAGTGAATGCGAGGAGATGAGCTCACAGCACAGGAGGAGACTATTCTACTCATTATGCCTATTTACATTAGTAAATAACATTTTACTGAAGTTTGTGTAATTAAGCTCTTTTGCTCTTCTCCAAATGGTGTGAAGTTTGTAAACGAACTGCAATGTAATTAAAAACTACAGGTCAGGTGGAAGAAACATTTACACTATAATGTATATTATAATGTAATCAAAAGAAAATGGACCTCTACTGTCTAAAATAATATTAAATAAAAATAATAAATACCTGTACCTGCTGAGTTGTAGTTGTAGTACCTGGTGCACTCTGTCGAAGAGTTACAGTGGTGGCCCTTGGTTGGAATGAAGTAAAGGTTTGCTGGCTGGAAGTAGTGCCTGATGGAATGATTCCCAGAACCTTTTGCTGTACCTGAACTACACCTATAAAACAAAAAGGCATAAATATTCACTATAGACAAGTGACAATTTGATTTATTATCACATGCATTGGTATACAGTGAAAGTACTGTTTCTTGCGCACTATACAAAGCACACCATTCATAGAATATGCAGAGAAGGAAAGGAGAGAGTACAGAATGTGGTGTTACAGTCATAACTAGCGCGTAGAGAAAGATCAAAATATAAGATGGGTCCATTCAAAAGTCTGATAGCAGCAGGAAAGCAGCTGTTCTGGGGTTGGTTGGTAGGTACATGCTCTCTGCCTTCTGCATCTCTTTTCTGACGGAATTCTACAGTGTAAAATGGCAACACACAGGTCTCTGAGTTAAGACTAAACAAATATTGTAGAAACTGAAATATGTGAATTTTGTGGTGCTCCTGGTTTGACGTGTGTAAGGAATCTGCTATGGGGGACAGAGTGACAGAATATTGGGCAAATATACTGGTAAGAGAATCAGCTTGGACTTCTTAAAAGTAAGTTACACATAACTAATCTACTTGAATATTTGGAGGATACAAACGAGATGGATAAGTAATTGTCAAGTGTTAGTTAGATGGATTTCCAGAAGGCATTTTGGTAAGATTCCACAACGCAACCATTAGCGAAAATCAAAGTACACAGATTTGGTGGCCATCTGTTGATTTGGATAGGGAATTAGTTAGGAGACAGGAGAGAGTTGTGATAATGGCTACGTCCTTCAATTGGCAGGATAAAACTAGCAGCATCCTCCAGGGATCTGTATGAGGATATTAGCCTCCTGCTGTATTTATCAGATTAGCTGAATGCAAAGAGAGCTATATATGCAAGTTCACAAATAACATCAATTTGTGTGGCAGGAAGTACTGCAGATGGAACATGCATGAGATGCTAGCATCATTTAAGGACTAGGCATGCAATGGATCAATTCCTTTCCATTTCATTCATTTGACAGGACACATTTCTGGCTGTTAGGTTGAAAATGTAACTTTTTCAGGCATGGTTTATTGAAAAATTCATAAAGATTCTTTGTGGCTTCTCCATTATAACAACCCAGCCTCAAGGTTCTGAATACTCAGTGAAACATGGGCACTGACCACTCATTACTCTATTGTAATGATCCATCTGTGTTTTGAAGGTACAAATACAAGAACTCAACAAAGCTTCTTAGACAGCACCTTGAGTACCAATGACTACACCTGTTATCTAGAAGAACAAAGTCAGCAGACACATCAGTACATCAATACCTGGAAAAGTGCTCTCCAAGCCACTCATCATACTGATTTAGAAATACATCACATTCCTTCACTGCCACTGGGTCAAAATCCTGGAGCTCTTTCCCTGTTGGCACTGTAGATGATGTACCTACACCACATGAGCTGTAGTGATTCAAGAGGCCACTCGACAACACCACTTTCAGTCAATAAAGGGATGGACAAGAAATGCTAACCTAGTCACTAAAGCCCATATCCCATGAATGAATTAAAAAATCACCAGAATCAGATTAACACTGATGAAGTGAGAACAACAAAATTATGATTTCTTGTATGCACTGCTGAGAATCTCCACATTTTCAATCAATAGCTTCAAGATGAATTTAGGCACTACAACAGAAACTTGGAAGCTCAAGTTTAAAATACACCTGCTGATAAAGTCAAATGGAGATTCACCCTTCCTTCTCTTGTCAAGTAGAACTGCCAATCTTTGATAAAAGATCAGCAGACCTATTACACTATCCCACCCTGCCCCACTCACGGGGCTGCCAAAGGTTGCAAAAAAGTCAGCAGTTTCCCCATCCAAAGCTTTTTGTATGAAACGTCAAAAACAAAACAGAACACACAATAATGAAGATAATCTCACAAGACATATTCAAAAAAACTAGAGCCTTAGTTGTCTTCCAGCAAACACTAGTGCACATATTCAACCACAGGGCTCTCCACAACATAACTTATGAAATAATACACTCTCCACCCTACCTCCTTGAGTGGTTGGCACATTGACGGTGAGGATTTTGCTGTTTGCAGCGAGTGGAAGCTTAGCAGTTATCACCTTGCCTGTCATGGTTACAGGACTGCCTGTGATCTGGAACGTCTGACCTGTAGTGGCAATGGTTGTACCTGTGGTGGCAACTGTGCTGGTGACTAGCAGAAAATGGACAAGAGATATAAAGAACACTTAGGCTTTCATTACTTTGTTCACACCTGAGGCTTGTATTCGAACAACTCTCAAATGGTGAGAGAAGCCAGTTGTTTAACTTGACATTATCAAATTAAAACTCAGCTAATACTACAATTTCACATATTCAGTTTTAATCTAATTCCAAAGAGGCAAATAATTTACTGTAAGAGTGTTTGCATGAACACCTATCTAGTGAGTGAACAAAGAAATGTTTTTGTAAAGAGAACAAAGAGTTATTTAAATATACTAAACATGCATATTGAAAAAACACATTTACTCAATACTTTAAAAAGTATAAGAAAAGTTGTGCGCATTTTCCAAGATTTATTTAATTCCAAGCAATAAAACAATCATAAATGCAACAGCTGCCTGGGTGCACAGAAAGGTACACTTTTAATCAATGACAACTGGATTGTGATCAAGAAAGCACACTGTCCAATGTTCCCCTTCAGCCCCATGACAAATATATTCTCTCTACATCATGCCAGGTCAAATCAGTTAATTAAACTGTGACTGTGTGGCTCAGTATCACTTTGCATTCATTGTAATAGTTCATCTGATTGCACTGCAAGTTCATCACTGAGTCATAAAGACAAATGAACAGTTTTTTGTCAAACTATGAATGCAGAGAATATCGAATAACTGGATCAGTGATGTTCCCAAATCTCAAAGGAGCAAAAATGTGTAAAAATTCAAGTTTCTTTCCAACTTGTGTTCTTGTCATTATTACTATTAGAATATAAATATTTCACAGAAAAAATGTTATATTTTCCTCCCTAATGAAATTAATTTGTTAGACATCACTGCTGAGATTGGGAACTGCACATTTGCACTCATGATCACCTTCCTTTATTACAAGCTCTCAAATATCAATGCATTGTATCCACAGAGGTACATACCTGACCCACTCTGGCCTTGTTTGATCCAAGTAGCAAAGCTCTGCTGAAAATTCTTATTAGGCTGGAATGTCACTGTAGTTGGTGAACCCACTTTTGCAGTAGTAAATACCACTTTTGTTCCTGGAGAGACTTGTCCTGTCAAGGAGCCTACCATTAATTTCTGGGGAGTGGCAACAGTGGTAGCAGTACTGTTGATTGTAGAAGCAGAAGAAGAGGAACTTGTAGTGGTAGATAGTTTCTGCTGCTCAAGGCGCTTCTGTTAAGGTATAACGGAAGTTACAAAATGTTTTCCCCACACAGAATCACTGAATATGTTTACAGAACACAAAGATAAGTGATGCACAGCAATACTTCTGTTTTTGGATGTCTTGTCAGAAGGTTGTGCAAATGAGATACTTCAATATTTCAATTTTCTCTTCTCTCAACTCAGTTTGTGTAAATTCATCCTTACTATTTACATAGATGGTCACAGAATATTAAAGTGCGATGTCATTACCCATCTCTAACATTCAAACAATTTTTTCTTACTTTCAAAAACACAATATACCAACATAATATATAAGATATGTAACATTTCAGGAACACCACTCTCCTAATCACATTAGGATTAGAATTCTTTAGTTTGTGTAGGTAAAAACAAATCAACTTTAGTATTAATTAATACATACATTTTAGAAATATACAAAACACTGGGCTAGTCTTCAAATTATTATCATGGAAGGAGGGAACAGAGATTTCCAGTATTTATAAAAAGCCCCAAAATAATAAAACAGTTTAATACATTATCAAACTGAAGTAAAGGTGAAACTCTGCAATTGAAAAAGCCTTCCACAGAACAACAGTCATTGATTGAGAACATGGGTGACCGTAGGCCACTCAAATTAGGTCTGTTTGGCAAAGGTGTATAATCACAAGACTGGCCATCAATTTTGTTCATTGCAGGACATCATGTCACTGACAACCTTAAGGAGACTTGGAATGCAAAGGGACATTGGTAGCATGTCATTATTTTCTTACCACTTGGTCAAAGGATGCAAAAATACAAATTCTGCGCCATCAGAATTAATAAGCTCAGAATATTTTGCAGCAGCATGAACATATGTCAAAAATATCCTAACATATTTACATCAAAATAACTATATCTTTCCTTCATCCTCCTAAAAAAAAACTGTACATTCCTTTAAAAAGTTAAATTCAATGCAGTTTAATGACAGGTGGGACTAGGAAACTTCATGCCTTCCCACCTGCTGAGCAGCCAAGCGCTGCTGCTTAAGCTGGGCCTCCAGTTGGGCCTTGAACTCTTCGGACTTCTTCTGCTCACTAACCTTTGCTTGTTGCTCAGCAGCCTGTGCCTTCTCTTTCTCCACCCTGGAATAGACAAGAAAATATGTCACCAAATATTCTGTAGAACAATAAATTAGCTAAACATTATACTTCAACACAGCAATAATGGATGTGCAAAAATTTATGTGCCAAACTCCATCTCTGAATCATTATCTGATCCTGTCCATCTTAGATCATCTGCTGTGAAAACCATTCATCTATTTCTTTCCTCTAGATCTGACTAATCTAATGCATGCCTCGTTGGCCTCTCATTTTATCCTCTTGTAAACTTGAGGTCACCTAAAACTCTGCTGCCCACATACTAACACCCAAGTTCCATTCACTCATCACTCCTCTGATGACTGATCTACATTAGCTTCAGTTAAACCAAATCACAATTTTAATAGTCATCTATTTTAATCTTACCTTGTATAGCTCCACATCAAAATTTTGGCAGATCACACTTAAGTGCCTTGTGATGTTTAATTACTTCAAAGATGCTTTCTAAATGCAAGTCGATGTTATATGTTGGGTAGAAATTTTATTTTTCATTTGTTTACCTTTTCAATTTGCAGCTTTTCTCTAAAAATGTAGATAATCATGAAATGGATGGAGAAAATAGCCTTTTTGCATTCATTAAAATCATTTAAAATAAAATGATTTTATTTTATTTTAATGAGGGTGGGGAAGGGATTAGTCAGAATACTGTTTGAAATCTGGAGTTTCGATACAGCCAAACTTGAAAAGGTCCATTGAAAAAAAATTTAATTGAGCAAAAATTGGTGCTTCTGACCGGATCTTTTCCTATTTCAGGAACCCAGTATCACCATCACCTTGAGGCACTTCCAAATCAAGCATGATGAGTTAGATGCTGAATAAAGTTTCTCCTGCTACATAAGTGAGCAATTCTGTGGCCTGAGTGGCAAGACCAGTTGGTGCAGAGTGCTGCTGACCAGAAACTACATCAAGACTGCCCAGTCTCAGTTCACAAGGATCATTTCCAACTAGAAAACTGCAGAGGAAGGGATTCCATTCTGTCTGGACTGAGTTTGAACTTAGTGTTGAAAAGTGCAATTCACTTTGATGTCTAGTTCCCCAAATCTAATTTACTCGCAAACACAATAGGCACCTCAGTCAGGATATGGCTAGTGTGAGAAACAGAGATATGAAAGAAAGAGCTCATGTCGATGCCATTTTGAAGCAGACAATAAACATCTATATTTGTCTATTCTAACTTAATAATGGCCAATGCTGGCACTCCATGTCCAAGTATCTTTTAGGTGCCTATGAAAAGGAGAGCAAAAAAACACAACGGACCAAATTCATTAATGATAATGTACCAACTTATAATCCTGCCAATATATTCACTTTTTTTTTTAACCCAGTTTATCCATACACCGTTTCAATGCACGCCTGCATTTTCTTAAAATAAACAGTTCCATATTTACATATATGTATCAATATACATGTAACATACAAAGAAGTGCTTTCATTGCTCAAAGTGCAACACAACTCAAATACTTGGAGTAGATTTCATTGGTAGAATTTCTATACAATAAACTCCCAATGATTTTAAGGGGAGTCTGTTACCCATAAAGATATGGGCATTTTTATTTTCCAATGTGAACTGCAGCATTTTTGTTTACAATTTTTTACAACAGAAACTGATGAATCTCAACTTATTTTCTTCCAAGGCCAGGATGATTGGTGGATAAAGCACTGTCTATCAAACTATAGCCAGAAAATACATTCTTAGTGTTTAAATGAAGTTTACTCCTCTACTCAAGTCAAAGCATACCCTGGTCCCAGACGATTTTCATTTAGAGGGCAATTAGTTTGAAGCATTTTTTAAAAAATTAGATAAATATCCTAAAAATCTCCTTAAAAATTTCTATGGTAATATATATTGGGCACAGTGATCTCAGAATAAATCACTTGTCCAATTTTAAAACATTCCCAAATTCTGTACATGTTGAAGTTTCTTCACCACTGCCCAACCATCCTAACTTTCAACCTAATGTCAACATATCAGATTCCATTTTAAAATTAACTGGCATGATTTCTGAAATATCCTACAACAGAACGGTTTTTTTTTGTTCCCAAGGAACTAGTACGCATGTAATACAAAAGTTTTGAACATCTATAGCAACAATTAGCATTGAACTGTTATTTCTGATCCATTTTACATTTTCCATGTTAATAATGGAGGCACATTAAGTGTAAGTATAGAACTTATATAGCCATTCCTTCACTATTGCTAGGTCAAAATCCTGGAACTCCTTTACTCACTGTGGGTGCGTTGACAATAACAAGGACTGTAGTGATTCAAGGCGGCAGCTTGCCACTACCTTCTCAAGGGCAGTTAGTGATGGGCAATCAATGCTGGCCTATAGCCAGTGATACCCACAAAATCATGAACAAGTTTGAGAAATGTCAGGTGCTAATACTGCACTATATTGTCCACTGATTAAACTGAAATGTGCACCAAGTATGCTCTACCTCTCGGCAAAACTGCGAATTTCCCACAAATCCAGTTCTTCCTCTGGGACCCAGGTTTCAATTATTACTGGACCAGTCTGCTTTGGTGCCTCAATCTTCTTTGGCCGTAAAGCACTAGATCGAAGACCTTTCCTCTGTGGTGTTGGAGTTTCTTTAAAAAGAAAGGCAAAAAAAAGTCAAAAATCACTGAATAGTTAACCAATTAGTAACTTTAAGGGCTTTTTAGAAAACACGTACCATTGCAGCTTCACTGATTATCAAAAATTGACTTTTTTTTCATTACTTATCAAGCCACATTGCTAAGGCATCAACACAAACAGCTGGCAGATAACATTTTCTTCAAGTCCTCACAGCCCCAAATAAAAGGGTGTTAAAACAAGTTTCATCTCACGTCTCAGTTAAGAATTAACAAAATGCATGGATTAAAATTTCAATCAAAATTATATTCAAAAATTTGGGTAACACAAGCATTATAGCCCAGCATTTATTCAAGTAACGTTACTCTGCATCCTCAGTATCCCAGTTCTTTTTGCAGGCATTGCTGAAATAAACGACCCTACCAGTGGGTAAATGGAGCAGTGGGAAATGATTTACACTTGGGGAAAGCCACGTAGCTCGGTAAAAGGTACAGAAAACATCTGTGGATTGGTTGAAGATAGTCATTCAAATAACTGCTCTGTACAGAAATGTATATTGGTAAATAAGACAACGAAAACAGAAGCACAAAATCAGCATATAGGCAGAATGTAGTTGGCACTGAAATCCAGTTACAATCGAGGCATGAGCGAGCACCAAATTTTTGTTGCTTTACAAAGGACAGGCAAACTGGGAAAGGAGGCGGGGAAGCAGTACTGATAAAATATACAAATAACTGGTCCGAGAGCAGAAAGTCATTTCAGTAAGGATGCTGAGGTGCTGGAACACCAGCAAAGTGCATTTATTTAAAAAAAAAGCAGACCACCAAGTAGTAGTAAGGGATGTTTAAATATTGGGGTCAGGGAACACTGATCTAGAACATTACAGCGCAGAACAGGCCCTTCGGCCCTCGATGTTGCGCCGACCAATTAAGAAAAAGCAATGACCCTCTAACCTAAACCATTCCCTTTTCGTCCATAAACCTATCTACTGACCTCTTAAACGCCCCCAAACTTGGCGCATCTACAACTGCAGCAGGCAGGGCATTCCATACCCTTACCACCCTCTGGGTAAAGAACCTACCTCTGACATCCGTCCTATAACTACCACCCCTTAATTTAAAGCTATGTCCCCTCGTGCTAGCTTTCTCCATTCTAGGAAAAAGGCTATCACTGTCCACTCTATCTAATCCTCTGATCATTTTATATGCCTCAATAAGGTCTCCTCTTAGCCACCTTCTTTCTAATGAAAACAACCTGAAATCCCTCAGCCTCTCCTCATAAGACCTTCCCTCCATACCAGGCAACATCCTGGTAAACCTCCTCTGCACCCTCTCCAATGCCTTCACATCTTCCTTATAATGTGGCGACCAGAACTGTACACAATACTCCAAGTGCGGTCGCATCAGAGTTTTGTACAGTTGCAACATGACGTTGCGGCTCCGAAATTCAATCCCCCTACCAATAAAAGCCAAGACTGTGTGCGCCTTCTTAACAACCTTATCAACTTGATTGCCAACTTTCAGGGATCTATGCACATATACACCTAGATCCCTCTGTTCATCAACACTTAAGAGTCCTACCATTAGTCCTATACTCTACACATTTGTTATTCCTGCCAAAGTGAATTACCTTACACTTTTCCGCATTAAGCTCCATTTGCCACCTCTCAGCCCAGCTCTGCAACTTGTCCAAGTCTCTCTGCAAACTATAACACCCCTCTTCACCATCTACCACTCCTCCGACTTTGGTGTCATCCGCAAATTTAGTAATCCATCCTTCTATACCCTCATCCAGATCATTTATAAACATAACAAAAAGCAGGGGCCCCAAATCAGATCCCTGAGGTACACCACTTGTAACCGAAGTCCATGATGAATAATTCCCATCAACCACCACGCTCCGTCTTCTATCAGCTAGCCAATTCCTAATCCAATTAGCTAAATCACCCTCAATCCCATACATCTGCATTTTCTGCAGAAGCCTTCCATGTGGAACCTTATCGAACGCCTTACTAAAGTCCATATGTACCACGTCAACTGCCTTACCCTTATCCACCTCTTTGATCTGGGAGATCTCAAAAAAGAGCAATTGAAATAGTAAAAGCAATACACTTCTAAAAACAGGGTATAGCAGATTTAATGATAATTAACAAACCAGGATGGGTTAATAATCTGAAGGAAGAGGATCATTGAGCATATACTGAGCACATGATGACTGATATGAGATTCAAGGGATGAAAGAGTCCCAAAACAAGGTCTTCAATTTAAATTAACTTTAAAGAGAAAAGAATGAGTTTTTGTACCAAAATTAAAACAGAACCCAGCATCACCTTGATAGAATGAATATACCATATTCAAATATAAATTTTTATCTCAAGATGAATCATACCTTTAGGGGTTTCAGGGACACCAATTGGACAGATAATCTTCCGAATGCAATATTCAGAACGGATTCCGTATGGACCAACATCTCTTCGCTTGATAATCTCAGTCGTAGTAATATCAGTTTCTGTTGTTTCTGCGAAGTTATAATATGGATGAGTTTATCTTTCCAATATCTACAAAACAGCAGATTTACATCTTCACGATAAATTAGCAAGAATCATCACTTAAAATTCTAAAACAGAAGTATACTAAAATATTTTCTCTATATTTATGCTATTGTATAAATAGCTTCATTATTAAAAATACCAGAATTGGCCTGGATCTAAAATAGATCTGGTAGTTTCAATTTTTGGTTCCCCTATCCAAATCCCCACCACCCACCCAAATGGTTGTTGGGGTTCAGTGCAATGTTCTAACACTTCAACATGGTGGCACAGTGGTTAGCACAGCTGCCTCAATGCCAGGTTCGATTCCCAGCTTGGATCCCTGTCTGTGTGGAATTTATGCATTCTCCTCACGTCTGCATGGATTTCCTACACCAGTGCAAAGGTGTACGCATTAGGTGGAATGGCCATGCTAAATTGCCCCTTGGTGTCACAGAGACTTGCTAGGGTAAATGCATGGGGTTAGGGGGATAGAACGTGGGTGGGGTTGTGGTCGCTACAGACTCAATGGGCTGAATGGCTTTCTTCTGCGCTGTAGGATTCTATGATATGACCATGATTCTTGTATCAATCTATACTGTGAATATTGGTAGGTTATTAGATCATAAAAGTCTCAGTGCTATTCTTATATTCACATCAAAACATTTAGTGACAGAGATAACTTTTTATGCAAGGAACTATATTCTCTTCCAAGCTAATTAGCTAGGGCTACAATTGGTGGCCCTATTATTGTTTCCATTGAGATTAGGCATGTTAATTTGATACTGTCCCGAGGTTGAAGTTGGTATTTCCCTGATTTGAACATTTTCAATATCTCACCAAATAATGCAGTTTATAAATAAATTTGCTGTTAATATCGAAGTCGATATTGTTGACCTATCCAGTTTCACTAATTTTTAGTGGGATTTTTCAAATTCAGAATTTTATGCAATTTAGTAGAAAACTGCCTGAAATCGCACATCAATATCCTGCTAGAAGTCACCTTACATACCCAGAATTGCATAGTATTTATAGAGGAGATGAAATATAACGTTTGTGCTAACACACCACATTCATCAGGATTCTACTCTTTAGGAATGAGACATATATGTGCCAAAGAGCCCTATATAAATGTAAGCTCACCTACTGCAAATCACTATTTTAATCACTTCTAATTTTAACAAACTTAATGACCAACTACATTATGTAAGCTTGCCATGTTTTGAAGAATATATGAAGGAAGGCTTTTGACTTTTACTTTGATGCATCTAACATAAGTGCTAAATCACTTTTTTTATTCATTCAAGGAATGTGGGCATTACTAGCTAGGCCAGCATTTTCTGCCCATGTTTCATTGCCTCAAGGTGGTACTGCTGAGTTGCTTTCTTGAACTGTGGCAGTCCATGTGGTGCAGGTACACCCAGAGTCCCATCAGGAAGGGAGCTCCAGGATTTTGATCCAGCAACAGTGAAAGGCAATATATTTCTACATCAAGATGACGAGTGGCTTGAGGGGAACGTTCAGGGGGTGGTGTATTTACCAGCCTGTCCTTCTAGATGGTAGTTTTCATGGATTTGGAAGGTGCTGTCTGAGCAGCCTTGGTGATATCCTGCAGTGCATCTTGTAGATGGTAAATGCTGCTGCCACTCTGCATCAGCAGTGCTTTCGTACACAGAAGTACTTGATGAAACCCACTAAATTTACACCTTATTTCTAACATTCATTGATGATAGAGGGAATCAAGTGGACTGCTTTATCCTGGATGGTATTGAGCTTCGAGTGTCACTGATGCTACACTCACCCAGACAAGTGTATTTCATCACACTCCCAACTTGTGCCTTGTGGGTGGTAGACAAGCTTTGGGGAGTCCCCAGGTAAATTGCTTGCTGCAGGACATCCTGCCTCTGGCCAGCTCTTGAAGCCACACAGTGTTCATACAGCTGTGCCAGTTCAGTGTCTGCTCAACAGTAACCTCCAGCATGTAGATAGTGAGCAAAAACAATAGTTAGATTACCTCCTGCTGTAGATGGTCATTGCCTACCACTTGCATGCTGCCAATTTTACTTGCCACTGCTCAGCCCAAACAAAAATTGTCCCAGTCTAGGCTTTATTTGAATGTGGACTGCTTGAGTATTTGAGAAGTTACAAATAGTGCTGAACATTACGTAATCAGCAAAATCCCCACTTGTGGGTGACATGGTAGCACAGTGGTTAGCACTACTGCATTGCAGCACCAGGGACCTGGGTTCAATTCCCAGCTTGGGTGTTTGCACGTTATTCGCATGTGTGTGGGGATTTTCTTTGGGTGCTCCAGTTTCCTCCCACAGTCCAAAAATGTGCGGGTTAGGTTGACTGGCCATGCTAAATTGCTCCTTAGTTCTCGGAGGATGTCAGGGGAATTAACAGGGTAAATATTTGGGGTTATGGGGATAAGGCCTGGTGAGATTGTTGCTGGTGCAGGCTTGATGGACTGAATGACCTCTTCTGCACTGTAGTATTCTATGATTGTGATCTTATGATGGAAGGGAAGTCATTAAACAAACAGCAGCAGACCTTCTTTAGCTAAAAGGATCAAAAAATGCAACTTTTAAATCACAGCCACAACTGATTTAGTGCCTCCCATACCTGTGCGTGCAGAGGTAACTCCTGATGGTGGTTTAACTGCCATGTCATCCCATCGTAAGCATGCCCACAACAACCGCAACATAAGACTTACACCAGCTAAGGATTTCACTGTTTGCAGTCGATATCTAGGCAAGAAGATATTGGAGTAACATACTACTAATTAAGAGTAATAATAGGCTTTATGGAAAATCTGAAGATCATGTCATAAATGTGAGCATGTACTTAATATAAAATTCAAACTTAATTTCACAAAAGTAGTTCATCACTTGAATTCCTCTATGTGTTAATGTCATGTCCCATTCATTTTGTTCTTTACAAGACAAATAAAAAACTGCAAAGTATTATCACTGAATGGATAAAGGTGAATAAATGAAAACAAACGAGGAAATGAAAAACTATAATTTTTTTTTCTTCCAATTTGAGTATTCTTCCTATAGCCAAAATATAACCAAAAAGATAACTCTCTCCATAGGTCAACTTTTCAAATGTTTGGGGCATAATCTTACAGCCGTTCATGCCATGCTCCACTGCAGTGAGATCAGAATTTGGCACCTAGCCAAATCTCCGTTCATTGCAGCGGGATGGGAGAATCCCACTTGCTTGAACAGCGCTGACCAGGACAGCATGGTGGCACAGTAGTTAGTACTACTGCCTCACAGCATCAGAGATACAGGTTCAATTTCCATTCTAAGTCACAGTCTGTGAGGAGTTTGCATGTTCTCCCTGTGTCAGTGTGGGTTTCCTCTGGGTGCTCCAGTTTCCTCCCACAGTCCAAAAATGTGCGGATCTGGTGGATTGATTGTGCTAAATTGCCCCTTAGTGTCAGGGGTACTAGCTCAGGTAAATGCATGGGGTTATGGGGATAGGGCTGGGATGGGATTGTAGTCAGTGCAGGTTCAATGAGCTGAAAAGCCTCCTTTTGCACTGTGGAATTCTATGATTCTAGCCTTCATATTTGTCTTCTTGACGACAAAAGGTAACATATTAATATGGGGAATTTTTATTTTCCATTCAGTCCAGCAGTCTCCCTGATCATGGGGTCTTAATTTTTATATAAACAGGGCAAATCAGGTAGTCAAAAGTACTGCTGAATTCGACTTCACTGAATCTATTAGACAATTTCTTTGAACAGAATGTCATGGAGTCAACCAGAAAAGGTAGGTGCCATCTTAAGTTATGCCTTGTATAATGGGAGTGAGTTATTTAGTAATCACTTAAATTCTCTGGACAAGAGTGATCATAATGAGGTAGAATTTTACATTAAGATTGAAAGTGACGCACATCGTTTAGAATATGAAACTTAAAGCTAATTACATTGGTATGAAGGACAAGTTGGTTAATGCAGATTGGGAAAATAGATCAAATGGTATGACAGACATAAGCAATGGTGAACATTTAGTCATAAAGAAATCACAGAATCATTGAAATTTACAGCAAGGAGGCCATTTAGTCCATTATGTGCATACTGCTCAACATGTATTTATTCAGCCTAATCACACTTGCCAGCTCATGGTCTATAGTTGTCTAGGTTACAACACTTCCAAGTGAACATTCAAACACTTAAATGTTTGGAGGGTTTCTACTTCTCTTACCCTTTCAGGTAGAAAGTTTCAAATCACAGTAAGTTCATCTTTAAAGCATTTCCCCACAAATCTTCTCTAAACCTTTTACATCAAGTGTATGCCCTCTGGTTACGAATTCCTCATTCAGGTGGATAGATAGATTATCTGTCCAATCTAGCTCGACTCCTCAATTTTATACAATTCACTGAGATCTCCTCTCAGCTTTCTCTACTTCAATAAACACAACCCTAGCCTATCCAATCTGCTCTTGAAACTAAAATTCTCCAGTCCAGAGAACATGCTCAAACTTCCTCTGTACCCTCCTCATGCAATTACATTTTCCCTACTGTACAATGAACAGAATTGCATGCATTACTCCAGTCATGACCTCGTGTTTTACATATTGTCAGCATTACCTCTGAACATGTGGCACAGTAACACAGTGATTAGCACCGCTGCCTCAGTGCCAGGAACGTGTGTCCAATTCCAACGTTGGACGACTGTGTAGAGTTTACACATTCTTCTGATGTCTGCATGGCTTTCCTCCCACAGCCCAAAAATGTGTAGGTTAGGTGGACTGGCCTTGCTAAATGCCTTCCTTACTGTCCGAAGATGTGCAGAGAGGGGAATTAGCAGGCTAAATACGTGGGGTTACAAGGATAGGGCAGGGATGCGGATGTGGGTAAGATGTTCTGTTGAAGAGCCAGTGCAGACTCAACAGGCTAAATTGTCTCCTTCTGCACTTAAGAATTCTATAATTCTAGAATATGCAATTAAGGCCACTATATTCCTTTACACTTCTCAGTATCCTATCATTTATATATTCCCTTGCATTGTTAGGCTTTCAAATGCAATACCTTTTGATTTTCACCAAACATACTCGTCAGTTTAAAGTATAAACTCAATGGGAAAAGCATTCCCATCCATGCCTAATAAATAAGGTTATGGATGGAATTCAACTGAAAGAAGATTACGTTGCCAAGAATGTACTAAACTTGAAGATTAGAAACCAGTAAAGGGTGGCCAAAAAAAGCTGACAAGGGATAAAGTAGAATGTGGGAGCTAACTATTAATAAATACTAAAACAAGTTTATGTGAGCTTCTACGAATATTTGAAAAGGAAACAAGGAGTGAAATAAACGTAAATATCTTAGGTGCTGATGTAGGAGTACCTACAATGAGAAAATGTCAGAGGAACAGTGCTAATCTAGAAACGAGTAGAACAGAAAACATAGAACAATTTACCCACTATGAAATTGTCATGTCACGAAATTGCTGGAATTTAGTATTAAGGAAGTTGCAAAAGGGCATCGAGCAAATTACAATATGACTTAGGCAGCCCATGGTTTTATGAAAGGGAAATTGCGTTTGACAAGTCTGTTGGAATACTTTACAGCATATCTGAATTTTTAGACATTCAAGAAGGTTGTTACGGGAGATAACCCCATAAACTCTTGGGCTAAATATTATCATGGATCGAGAATCAGTTAAAGGGCAAAGAACTGGAATAAACAGCTGAGGTTGAGAGATGAGTTGCTGAAACAAATGATAATGGTTTCATGGTTACAATTAGATTTCTAATTCCAGATTTTTATTGAATTCAAATTTCACCATCCACACGGCAGAATTTGAACCTGGGTCCCAACAGCATTGCCGTGGGTCTCAGGATTACAAGTCCAGTGACAATACCACCATGCCACCACTCCCCAGCTCAGAGAAGCGAGACCAGAAAAATCTTTTTCAGGAAGCGAGTTGTTTCTAAACTTTGTTTCCACAATAAAGTGGAAGCGTTTGAGAAACCATGTAGTATACTTTTATTAAAATGACAGCAGGTTTTGTATTGGGTATTACTGGATTTTTATAGTTAAAAATCTATAAAGGAGTAGTTTCTAACAGGTGTTTAGTTGTGGGTACTAACCAAATGAATTTTTTTGGGGATCTTTTATAAAACTGTTTTAACTGTGTCACTTCAATCTTGTGTTCTTCATTTTTGCTTACTAAATCTTTAAATTTTTACAATTCTAGAAATGCCACTGGGATCAGTAGTTTTTTCTCTTTTTTTCAAAATACAAAAAAAAGTTATGTTTAGTAAGACAAGTTTCCTTCTGGGATTCAGCTTGCTCAGAAAATAACATCTGTTTTGGTTCTTGCAGTGTGCACAGGAATTTGAGTTTCCTTGCTTGTGAATCAAAGTTAACATGCAGGTACAGCAAACAGTTTAGATGGTAAATTTTGTGTCATCTTCTATTGCAAGGAAGCTGAACCCTGCTATAATTGTACATGATTTGTTGAAAACACACCAGGATACTATGTACAATTTTAGAGGGAATACCACAGAAAGAAAATGCCTACTTTGGAGGCGTTCAATCAAAGTTCCCAAGATTGATCCCTGGGATGAGTAGGTTGTGCTATGGGGAGAGATTGAGTTGAATGAGCCTATACTCTATGGAGTTTAGAATGAGCTGCGATTTCATTTAAAATTTAAAAGTCTTGGAGGGCCTCATAGATGCTGGAGAGTATAGAACTAAAGATCATAGTCTCAGGATAGGGATTGGTTATTTAGAACTAAGACATAGAGAATGTTTTCACTCAGAGGGTTGTAACTCTTTGAAATTCTCTATTCCAGAAAGTTATGGGTGGTCAACCAAAGTTGAGATTGACAGATTTTTGGACTCCAAGGAAATCAAGGGCAAGAGACAATTGATGCTGAAAATCAACTACAATCTTACTAAATGGTAGAGAAGGTTCAAGAGGCAACGTATCCCATTTCTGCTCCTATTTCCCATGCTTTAAAAGGACTCGAGTGATAAAAAGCCCAACTTAATGATACTGCAAGGAACAGAAAATTATTTAAAATCAATACAGCAGTAGGAATGATGTCAAACCAAAAGGCTTGCATATTGCAGGAACAACAAAAGAAAGGAGCAAATCAGTGATAAAAGTCATTCCACTTCAAACTAACACATTGTATGAAGAGTTCAGACATACAAAGTTCAGCTTGAATACATAACTGTCTTCCTTACTGCCCATCCAACCTACATTATTTCATTTTTGTTATGATTCTTCCTTTGCTTTCATGGAAGTGTTCAGCAAATAAAATACTGTTTAGAGTCTAGGTTGGTGTCTCTCATACATGACATTAAGCCAAGTCTTTAGTTGCATAACTAATAGCAAATCCACCCACAAAGTCAATGCTGAAGAGATGGATGGAAGCATTGAGTTCATGCCTCACTTTTTCTCATTTTATCCTGGCCACCGTAGTATTAAATATTATTTATGATTCATTGTATGTAGGAAATGGACATTAACTGGGGATTCACTTGCACCCCCTTATATAGCAACAGACTAAAACTGTGGGTTATTGGGTTAAGTGGTGCATGCTTGTAATATGCAATTCTGTAAATAAACACTTGCAAACACTGCTTTTAATTGTATCCTCTACCAACTGGCTTTCTGGATTAGGAAATGAGAACTCTTATAAGGCTCATGTCACTTTATTTGGATCTGACTGTAAATCACTAATTTATTCTGAAGGCAATAGTTAAGCTATTTTCCAGTGAAATAATTAACTACTAGGTTCAAATGCGTGAAAAAAAAAGGCAAGTATCAATTTCACACATAAAACACTTGGAAATTTACCAGCAGTTATGTAGACCATTTCTGTGAAAAGATCCAGATACAGCAGATGTATTGTCAATTGACCTGGGGTGTAACTTAAAGGAAATTTATTTGCCAGGGTACAATTCCGTGCACTTCAACAAACAATGCCATGGGTTTTGCAATATTCAGCCAAACAGCAGTTTATCATCTCATCCAAAGGTTGGCAATGTTAACCATTTTTAACTTCTAATTGTCTTCTATTGCAAAATCAAATTGAGCTCTCACTAGTGTATGATTTCATACGCAAGGTGTCTAGTCATGCAGTTTTGACTGTGGACTAAACAGAAACCCTTATTCAGTAATAATTTGTAGAATTCTTCATTGCTCTCCACCATACAAAAACTGAGGCATGTAACAATTGTGAACTATAAATGTGAAATATGAACAGAAATCAGTTTTTTAAAAAATGGTTGAACAGCAACATAAAAATGAATACACTGCATTTTTATTTTACTGCCCCATCTCAGCTCATCTGCTACTGAAACACTCATCCATGGTTTTGTTAGCTCCTGACTTGACTATTACAACACACTGCTTGCTGGCCTTCCATTTTCTACCACACATAAACTTCAGGTGCTTCAGAAACCCTGCTGTCTGTGTCTTAACTCAACACCAAGCCCTGTTCACCAGTCACCCCTGTGCTTTCTGAACTACGCCGGCTCTTGGTCAAGCCAACTCCTAAGCCAAAATTCCCTTCCTCATTTTGAAATGCTTCCATGATTTTGTCTCTCACCAACACTAATTTTTTTCCAGCTTCAAAAACCTCCACTCCATACTTATTTTATTCTGACCTTTTGATATTCCCAATTTTAATCACTCCACTTTTGACTGCCATTTTTCAGGTATCTTGGACCTAAATGCTCAAATTTCCCCCCATATATCTCTCCATCTTTCGACCTCACTTTTCTCCTTTCTTGTTCTTAAAAACTTCTTCATTCAGTCTTTTAGTCAACTGACCTGTCTTATGTTGTTTGGTGTGGTCTAACCAAAACTTTGTAAGTTGAGCATAATCTCTACCTTTCTTCTTGCATTCTTGTCATGTAGGTACAAATGGTAGCATTCTATTTGCCCTTCAATTATCTTGTGTGTTTGTTCAGGACATCTCAATAATCTACATCAGCAGGCGAACAATTCAAAATATCGAGGAAAGTCTGCCCTATACAGGTAAGAGGACTGCACACGTTCAGAGTTTTCATTAAACATTCCTAACGCTTTGCTTTCCAACGATATCCCTAATCTCTTGTTCACCTCGGCTTAACATCTCTGGCCCTTCGAAAGCTAGCTCTTGGGAAGATTTCTTGCTCTCTCCCTCTTGATTCCCCTCTCCCAAACTCTTGTTTGCAGCAATTGCTAGCAAGGAGGTCAATGAGCAGGAGAAAATTACAAACAATAGTAAGTAATAATCCAAGAGATCTTGAAGGTATTGACTGATGGCTACTTTTACATTTGTGTGTCATTATACCAGTGCACCTAAAATCTGTCTAATAGCTTACAAACAGTTCACACAATTATGATGAGCAACTTGGAATTTTTCATGAGAAAAAAAATTCATCGTAGAGACTTCCCATTTGGTATTTGTGCTCTCTTATCTTTCTAAAACGGAGGAATAGTCCCCCCCCCCCCCCCCCCCACCCCCACACACACCTCAACTATACCCCCCAAAATCAACACATTAACAGAAGGCAATGTTGTTTTGTGACTCCAACATCTGATAAACAAGCTAGTGAAAATAATAAAGGAGCTTCAAAAATCAAAAAGTAGCCCCCCAAAAATTAAGCCAGACAGTTTTTTCTCAAAGAAAATGCCTATTATTTTTGCCAATCAGGCTCATCAGTCATAACCTACTTTTTATAAATCTAAGCTGGCTTTCAATTCAGCTGATAATTTTCAAAGTGTACAGTCACCCTATGCTTAAGTAAAGATGGTAGCAATTTCAGAGTAACAGATGTTAGGCATTTTATCTTTAAATTCCCTATTTCTCCCTCTTACCTTCCCTGAACAGCAGATGACATGCCTTCCTTTTCAACCTAAAGGAATGGTTCCCAAATTAACAGAACTTCTGGAAAATTATAGTTAGAGCATCTACTATATTCCCCTTTAAAATCCTGGAATGAAAACCATCTGGTCCTAGAGATTTGCCAGCCTTCAGTCTCATTATTTTCTTCATTGTTTCACTTACATTGAATTAGGATAGAGAATCTCAATTAGTGTTAATTTCCATGGGATGTCTAGTAAGCTGACCTCTTTCTCAACTGTAAATACTGACAAGAATTATTCAACATGTCCTCCCATTTCCTTATTTTCAACAGCAATATCACAGATATTAAAGGACACACAATGCTCTTGTTCATCCTCTTTTTCTTAAAAAGGTGCTGGTGTTGCAAAGGATTTGAACAACAACATTAAAATTGTTAATTCAATTCATCTGAAAGGCTGTAGGTCATTTTCATGAACCATTCAATATTTTGCCTTGTATACACTAATACTTGAATTATCACAAAATCCCATTTATTACAGGCAACTCCAATAATGTACTTGTTACAAGTCATTCATTTTCTTTAATAAATGGTCAAGCATATTACACAACTTCTTCTGTGACTATAAGGATTTCATGCAAGTCAATAAAATATATGGCACAACACAATGCAATCACTTTTAGTCCTATTATGAAGCATTGGCCTGTCCTTTAAAAGGATTCAACTTTGCCCTAGCAGTGGCCTTTAGTGTAAGCTTCATAAAAGCATGCTCTACTGTATGATCACAGTTTTTCCCATATCCAACAAGAGTAAGATAATGAACCTAATCTTAGTTTATCTGCACAAAAATTAAAATTTCTTGAATTAATTTCATATACAAATCTCTCATATGGGAAACAGAAAACTTAAAATTCTGTCATTATGAGCTGAATTTGAATTTATATTTCAATAATGAAAGGACAGGTTGCACAGCAGTGGACACAAAGGACTCCGCACCAAGCAAGAGGAAGTTTTGCTAACCATTGCCTAGTGACTTGGGATTGGGTTGAACATTACAAACGAAGTACATGCCAGTCAGGAAGACCAGCAACAGGCACAGATCCAGAAATTTGCAAAAACAGAACTGCAAATAAAAGGAGAAAAAAATGTAGACAAAAATGTGTCTGAAAGCTAGAAATAATCACTGGTGAGGAAAGAGAAGCCTAGATCTAATCATACATGCTCATACTCTGTTGGCAATTCAACAGTTTCATGCCGTGTTCGGTAAAAGTGGAGTAGACAAGAATCACCTTCCAGTGGACAGGTTCATTCATTGCAGAACTGTGAACAATTAGAGAATATATTGTTTGACCTGCTGTTCTGCCACATGGGCTTTGCATCAATAATATACCTGATATCTCCGATTCACCAAACAACAAAAAAAAACACAAATGTTGAACTTTGGGTTCCTGGATTACTAACAGATATAAGCCATGTCTGCGGAGAGCTGCAGTATCATTCCAAACAATTTGAGGGCAAAGGTTACAGAAAACTGGAAGAGAAAAATGTTCCCACATTTCACTCATACAGAACGTGCACCAATATGGTACTGGGAAACAAAAATTTCGTGGTTAATGGCAAGGAGAATATCTGTAGACTGCAGGAAGATACAAATGGAAAGATGGGCAGAAAAGAATCCAGTCCAGGGAAGTGTGAGATGATACATTCAGGAGATTAAACATGACAAGAGGATGAGACAAGGGTCCTGAGAGATAGGACTTATCACCATTTGGAAAGATGCAGTTTACTTCGGGATAGTCAGCACGGTTTCGTGAGAGGCAAGTCCTACCTCACAAATTTGATTGAATTCTTTGAGGAGGTAACTAAGTGTGTAGACAAAGATAGAGCAGTTGATGTCATACACATGGATTTTAGTAAGATGTCTGATAACGTTCCCCATGGTAGGCTCACGAAGGTACTAAAGAGGGATGGGATAGAAGGAAATTTGGTCGATTGGATAAGTAACTGGCTCTCTCATAGAAAGAACTCAGTAAAAATATAACAACAACAATTTTAAATCCAACCGATTTATTTGATAGTAAATTTGCGAGCTTTCGACACTGTGTCTTCGTCAGGCAAATGCAGTGTTCTGGTATGCAATAGCACACATATCAACACGACAGTCACAGATTGCTGATTAGAATGCGAATCCTTATCTCTCATAGAAGACAGAGTGTGGTGGTGGAAGAAAGTTTTCAGACTGGAGGCCAGTTACCAACGGTGTCCTACAGGGATCAGTGCAAGGCCCTCTGCTGTTTGTGATTTTTATCAACGACTCGGAAGAGGGGGTTGAAGGATGGGTTAGTAAATTTGCTGATGATGCCAAGATTGATGAGGTGGAGGGCTCTTGCAGATTGCAAAGAAACACTGATAGGATACAGAGCTGGGCCAAAAAGTGGCAGATGGAGTTTAACCCTGATAACTGCGAGGTGATTCATTTTGATAGGTCAAATTTGAAATCTGGATTACAGAGTCAATGGCAGAGTTCTGAGGAATGTGGAGGAGCAGAGAGATCTTGGGATTCATATCACAGGTCTCTGAAGGTTGCCACTCAAGTGGAGAGAGCCATGAAGAAAGCTGATAGTGCGTTAGCATTTATTAACAGGGGGTTTGAGATTAAGAGCCGTGGGTTATGCTGCAACTATATCAAACATTGGTGAGACCACACTTGGAATATTCTGGTCACCTCATTATAAGGAAGATGTGGAAGCATTGGAGTGAGTGCACAGGACATTTACCAGCATGCTGCCTGGTTTGGAAGGTAGATTTAATGAGAAAAGATTGAGGGAGCTGGGGCTTTTCTCTTTGGGCAGAGAAGAATGAGAGGCGACATAATAAAGGTTTATAAGATGACAAAGAGGATAGATAGAGTGGACATGCAGAGACTATTTCCTCAGGTGGATCTAGCTGTTACTAGGGGGCATAACTATAAGGTTCATGGTGGGAGATATAGGATGGTTGTGCGAGGTAGATTCTTTACTCAGAGTGGTTGGGGTGTGGTATAGACTGCCTGCTGTCATAGTGGAGTCAGACACTTGAGGAACTTTCAAGCAATTATTGGATAGGCACCTGGAGCACACCAGAATGACAGGGAGTGGGATAGCTTGATCTTGGGTTTGGACATAGCATGGCACAACATTGAGGGCTGAAGGGCCTATATTGTGCTGTACTGTACTGTTCTGTTTTTATGTAATATACAATGA
This sequence comes from Sphyrna mokarran, assembly GCA_024679065.1. Lineage (NCBI taxonomy): Eukaryota > Metazoa > Chordata > Chondrichthyes > Carcharhiniformes > Carcharhinidae > Sphyrna > Sphyrna mokarran. The sequence continues at coordinate 8,301,118 of JAGIQG010000021.1, read as the reverse complement.
ATGGGAGGATGCAGAGGTGTAGAGGAAGCGAGACCTTAGAATGAATGTTCCCAAAGGTGGTTGGACAGGTCATTAAGGTTGTTAACAAAGCATATGGAATTCTTCATTTATTAGTTGAGGCACAGAATTAAGAACAAAGAGGCTATGCTAGAACTATGTAAAGCTATATATAGTGGGTGGAAAGGGCCTATTTACTTCAGCAATGAGATCAGTGACTGGGGAGGTCTAGACAAATAATTGGTACAAGGATTGTGTGTCTGTGTCCGTGCGTGTGCGTGTGCATGCACACGCGCGTGGGGTGGTGGTGGTGGTGGGAAGGGCGAAGGGAGCAGGGTGAGCAAAATAATTTTTTCATCCAGACTGGGATGGCGTGGCATCACAGTGGTTAGCAATGTTCCCCCTCAAATCCAAAGTGCCGGGTTCAATTCCAGCCTTCAATGACTGTGTGGAGTTGGCACATTTTTACCTGTGTTTCTCAAAGGACACTGTGTCACAAAGTTAAATTTGTGTGGGTTTTCTCCTGGTTTTCTCCCACAATCCAAAAGTGTGCAGGTTACGTTGACTGGTCATGCCAAATTGTCCTTTAGTGCCCAAAGATGTGTAGGTTAGGGAAGTTAGTGGAGTAAATATGTGGGGTTAAAGGAGTTGAACCTGGGCTGGTGCAGATGGGCTGAATGGCTTCCTCCTGTGCAATAAGACATCTTCCATTTTGTCAATTGCAGGGGTCTGGAACCGACCATCTGAAAGGGTAGTCGAAGTAGAAACCTTCAGCTCATTTAAAAAAGGTGTTTGGATATGCAGATTAGTATCTGACATGCTTTAACCTGCAGATTTATGGACCAAATGCTAGAAAGAGAGCTTAGGCTGGGTGACTCATTACTTAGCTGATGCAGACACAATGGGTGAAGTGGCCTTTTTGCATAAAGTGTGCATAAACTTTCTACGATTTTAAAATAATGTGCAAAAGCGTACATGCCAGAATTTCAGAAAGCTCAATTGGATAGCTTGCTACCAGGATGAAGAGCAATTAAAATGAGGAATCAGCAAAACAACAAAGCTCAGAAAAGTTTGAGAGTGGCTCGCAAAAAAAAAACCCTTGTAAGTCGATTCTTTGCATTAGCTACCAAGTAGATATTTGATTCATTGACCATTTTAAGAATATCATATTATTTCATGACTGTTTTAGAAATTGGTAGTTACCAGCATGTAAAAGCAAGTGAGACTTAGCTAAATACAGCCAAATCATTAACTTAACATCTCAAAAACTCAAGAGATTTTTTCAATCATTTAGATTCCCAAATTATAACAAAATTTGCTTCATAAAGGCAGCAAACCAGCAACGTAATGGCAAATTGGGGAATCATTAGCATGTGAAAGATCTATGCAACTCATGTGAGGCTTCACAATCCATGATAAGGCCGTTCACTTGACTGCTGAAGACATTAAATCAATATAGTTGAATCAGGCCACAAAGATTTCAGGCTCAACTGACCAAAGTTGTGTTAATTGATATTAGCTAGCAAGGATGAACACACATTAAAACTGGCCTGAAAACTATGCAACTAAGGAAAGAAAAATAATGGTGTTTACACTTTGGTTGAAAGTGTACCTGTGAGGGACATGCAATGATCAGATCAAGTAATTAGCCATATCAAATATTCAAAACAGAAATCAACAGTCTTTGATTAGCAAGGTAAACTAAGAATTTGGAATCGGGTACAAAAATGAAGCTGAGGTAGATTATCAATCAAGATCATAATAAATGGTGAAGCAGGCTAGCAGACAGAATGGCTTATTCCTGCTGACAATTTTTATGTTCTTGTGCTTTTAGGACTGAGATTGCAGGTTTTAAATAATCTGGCAGCTTTCACTATTTAAGCACACACCTGAATTAAGGCTATTCGAAGGAACCAATTAAAAGACTGCCAGCTTGAGGGACCATGTCAGTACAATACAGTCATAGGGAAGGTGCATATAAAAAAAAGGGGCAAAAGTTGGCAAAATATTTAACCTGCGGTAGCCATCTCAGAATAGTAACTAACCAGGAATGGGAAGAAATCAACAAATTTTAATTGGAATATCAATACTACCACTTTAGTAACTACTGTATCAACTTTAAGAGTTAATTTAGAATACCTCCAAGCAATGCCAAATGTTGGTCTCGGTGATGGATACGGCCAGATGTCCAATGCTGGTTTTGCATTGTAGTTAAATCCTGGAACCTCTCGAATCCCAGAACGCCTGGCCAATTTCCGCAGGTCATCATTCGGCAGGACAAATATGCTCTTCTTGCTGCTTTTGGTAATAAATTTACGGTACGAAGGCAAGGCTGTGCCAGACCTGGTCTTTTTCGGTCGACAGAAGCGCATCAGTTTAACTTTATCCTTGGTGGAATATTCTTTACTTACAGTCATGGTGGTTGTTGACATCCCACCTGGAGTGGCCACACAGTCAGTTACTGTGGTTGTGACAACAGTCTTTTCTGTGACTGTCACAGCATCTACTGTACTGTCTAGTTTTGGTGAAGTCACTTTTGTGAATGTTGTGGTTGTGGTTGTTGTTGAAGAAACAGCACAGTTCTTAATACAGGACACCACTGATGGAATATTGTTCTGCATAGGAGAAGCCTCAGTTACACTGACAACAGTTTTAGATTCTGTGGAAATGGTTGTTGTTGTGGTGGTCATTTTAGTAATGACCGTTTTAACCTCATGATCCCCATTGATATCACTCACTTCACTTTCGGACTGAATCCCATTTTGCTCACCGAAGCTCTTATTCAAAGTCGAGTCTCCTACAGGAAACAGGGGTGGGGAAGCAGCTTTTTTATGCAATTGTCCATCTATTTCCAATGGTTTCAGTATACTTTCAGTCTCTGATGATTTATCCAAGGTGACATTTAAAAGGCCTGACCCTTTGGAAGAATTTATGACTTCAGAAATATTACCTAACCTAGATTCATTTACCTGTGATAGTACATGTTCTAATCTGGGTGCATTCACCTTTGCAAGTGCCTCATCTATCTTGGGCGTCTTTACATGTGAATTAGCATCATCTAACCTGGGTGCCTTTGCCTGTGGGACTGCATCATCTAATCTGCGTGCCTTTGCCTGTGGGACTACATCATCTAATCTGGATGACTTTGCCTGTGGGACTACATCATCTAATCTGGATGACTTTGCCTGTGGGACTACATCATCTAACCTGGGTGCTTTTGCCTGTGGAATCGTATCATCTAACATGGGTGACTTTACCTGTGCTACTGCATCATCTAACCTTGGTGCCTTTACCTGTGGGGCTGCATCATCTAACCTGGGTATCTTTAACTGAGGCACTGCATTATTATCTATGATTACATTTTCATGAACCTTTGAATGAGCAGCTGTTAAAATTTTTCCTTCTATTCTAACAGGCTTGTTTTCTAAATCATCCATGGTAATATCTCCATTCATAACTAGCTTAACCAGTGGGTCTTTTGCTGATGATTTTATTTCATTTTCAGAGTTTACTTTGGTGCTGCTCTTTTCCTTAAGAGGTTCAATGTTATTGACAGCAGTAACAGCATCAGAAGATTCAGATGGCACTAATTCAGAATTCTTCATTACAACAGCTGATTTTGATTCAATAACATCTTTTCCATTAACCTGATCAACACGGTGCTGATGCTCTAGTTTATCTTCTACTGCTTCAATTTCAGAAATCTTATTTTCTGTACAACCACCTGTGTCCATTTTTTCAAGGCATCTATTTTCAATACTATTGCTTTCTTTGTGGTCAAGGAATTCTTTTATACCATTTTCCTCAACAACCATTGGTCCATCACATTTTTCAGAAATTGTTTCATTGGTTTGTGGGTCTATTTTTTCAGGGCATATAATTCCAAGAATCTCTTTATTTCCCTTAATTTCGGAGTTCATATTTTCAATGTTTTCATCTATCTCCATTAGATCACCACCACCTTCAACCACAGCCTCTCGCATGTTTGTTCTTAGATTGCCATGGTTTCCTTCTGCTGCCAATGGCTCACATATACTCTCATTTTTCCGATCAGAACTATTATTTACAGAAATTTTTCCCATAACCAACTGTGCAACACTGCCTTCAGCACCATTTTCCTTGCTTTTTAAATGCAGGCCCTTGGTTTCATCATCCACTGATTCAATATTATTCTCAGTGGCCTTGTTATGTTTTTGGTTTGACTCTGCAATATTACCCAGATCCTTCAATGGTGCTAATACTGGATCTTTTCCTTGGGTCAGGACTTGATTTTTCTCAACAGCATTTTCCTCAAGTGATGCCATCACGCTTTCAACTGCGATCTTTGGAGAAGTCTGACCCACATGTCCTTTTTCCTGCGCTACTGATTCAGGCTTTTTCTGAAGACAGTTTTCAGCCAGATCAGATTTCTGTGGTTCAGTTAGGCTTTTCTGTTCATTTTTCGGCAATTTCATTAAGGCCTCTTGTTTCAGTTTCTCTTGACGTTGTTTCTCTTCCATTGTAAACTGTTTTACTCGCCGATCCAACAGTCCATCTAATTTAGATGTTTTTACTCTTTTTTTATACCAAGTCCTCAGTTGAAAGGCCTCACTCACATTGATGAGATCAGTTGAGATAAACTTTTCCTGTTCTTGCGAACCAGATTCAGTTTTTGTCTCATCCAAGTTCATTGATTCCTCCTTTATTAACTTATCACCATCAGTTTTGACATTTTCATTGCTCTCTAAAACAAAAATGGTACAGTTAACACAGGAGTTACATAATGGGAAAGTGCCCTCTCTTGACATCTTTCTGACTGACATCTTCCAATCTGGTCATACACCAATCTAATGAAATTTAACAAGCCATTTCCATAGAGCGAGCTATCAAGGTTGGCCCCGAGACAAGGAAAATTGTCGAAAGGGCTAGAGGAATAAGAGGAGAGTGTCTACTTATTCCAAATCAGTGCCCTTTCGAGCCCAACTTAGAATTATAGGCATAACCTTTGAAGGGGTTTACCCGTCTGCTTAGTGAGACAGAAAACTGCATTCATTGACATGGTGTTAAATTTCTATAAAGGTCTCAGATCCACACCAAAAGTAAAATGCCAACATTAAGCTAATTCTCTGATTTTACTCCAGAACATTGAAATTTGATTTGAAAATTTTAAAGTAAAAAAAACGCTGGGTTAAAAGGCCAACATATTTTAATGATTTGAAGATCTAATTTAAACTCCAAGATTAAGCAAAATACGTCCACTTCAATCTAATGAATAAAAAGTTAATATTGAAAATGTTATGGAATACTAAACAAAGGGTCAGGGTGATGGAAAAAGTTTCTTAGATATCTCAATCCAATCAACAACTTTGAGCATTACTGAACTCTGACATTATCATGATTGAGTCAAGCTAACCAAGGCCATTCAAATGCAAGTAGATTTTCATTAGCAGTCAATTTTATTTTTTAGTCTTCTCGATTTAATTGCAGATTTTCAGTATTCAAATAATATCCAATGTCCCAGTGTGCATTTTTTAAAAAATTTTTTCATTGGATTTGGGCATCTCTGCCTAGATCAGTATTTGTTGCCCATCTTTCAGTTCCTTGTCAACTTAATTACTTTCATTTAACTTCGTTCAAAAAGTATTAATTTCAGATGCAACCTACACCAATGCGTGTCTTGAATGGTGGCTTCAATGACATCATACACAGGAACATACATAGAAAATAGGAGGAGGAGTAGGCCATTTGGCCCTTTGAGCTTGCTCAGCCACTCATTTTGATCATGACTGATCATCGAACTCAACTGCCTAATCTTGGCTGCCATTCCCTTGCCCCCCCCCAACACACAGACACCCACACACACATATATTAAATTCACTTTACCTCCATTTTTCATGTACACATCATTGTGTTTAAATAAAATTTACACTACCACACAAATTATAAATACACCATTCAAACAGACAGGTATTCATTTAGAAAATTACATTTCTACATGTACTGGTTTTATTATTGTGTATTCTGGAGAGTAGTATTTAGCTACATATTGGCATAGCTCCCTGGAACTCTCTCAACCCACCTCACATATCTAAAAGACACTGAGCTATCAGAGATTCCACAACTGGTACGTTGCCAAATGTGCACGTAATAGAAGGAAGAAATAATTCCATCCCCTCCAACTAAACATTTCTGAGAATAATCTACAAATCATCAAAAGCATTGGTAATCATGACATATGCAGGAAAGCCGATGAGAAATACCTAGAATGAAAATAACCTGTGTTCAAAAACAATATGCCTTTTGTTAGCAATGAATGAATAACTGGTGTCGCTAAACGATATAATGCATGCATGTAAAACAGTTACCTTTCTTTTCAGTTTGTTGCAAATCAGGATTTGTATCCATTTCCATCACTTCCTCCTTTTCTTCTCCTTTCTCTTCTTCTTCTGATTTTATCTCAAATGACTTGTCTGTGACTGTGTCATTTTCGGGCAGATCCTTGGAGTCTTGTGATATTTGGTGTTTTGTACATATTTCAGACTCCTTTTTTATTGTGGAAGAGCACTCAGTTTTATCTAATTTTGAATCATCTTTCAGGTCACCTAAAACAAATAGATTAATTTATCTAAATTTGAAGTATGTCTAACTACCATCAACTTTAAACCAGCTTGAATCAGAATAATAAGCAGGATCAAATAGCAGCTGTGGAATAGCTGTGCTCTGAAAGAACGAGAATTTGTATTTATATACAATTATTACTTTAACTCAAAGGACTGGTAATTTTACATTAGCTGCAAGATGCTTGGCTCCTGCATAATCTTGGAACATTTGCATGCTGAAAAATAAATGTTTCTCATGCGGGAATTTCTCTACAGGAAATGGCCATAAACTAGCAATGACAAATTCATTCCTCGAAATTCCTTTCTGCTACAAGATGGAAATTGTTAAAATATTCAAGCACATGGGATAGGTGATTGGATTGGGATGAAAAACTACACATTTCTGGACTTTAAATTTCTGTTCTGTGGCATAAAAAAAAAAAAAGAGTATTTGCAGTTCTACAATCATGTCTTTCAATCTAAGGATACCCCTCTAGGTCAGTCAAGTACTTTTAGTCACTACTTATTACAATGTTGGGCCTGAACCTCCATCAACTGGCAATCAGCATGGATTATCACTCTATACCCAACTGCTTGCCTCAATTTTTATCATAGAATCCCTACAGTGTAGGGGACTCTTTGACCCATTGAGCCTGCACTGACAACAATCGCATCAAGACCTTAACCCTGTAACCCCACAGTCCCCTTGACACCAAGGAGCAATTTAGCATAGCCAATCAAACTAACCCACACATCTTTGGAGTATGGGAGGAAGCTGGAACCCCCAGCTGAAATCCACATATGCACAGGGAGAACGTGCAAAGTCCACACAGAGAGACATCCAAGGCTGGGTCCCTGGCACTGTGAAGCAGCACTGCTAATCACAATGCCACCATGACAATCTTACCCAACATTCTGACTCAGATCAGGTGAGATCCAGACAGTGTACTGCATCCTCCAAAGCCTTGCATTGAAGTCCAGGAGACCTAAAGTGAAGGCTTCACCCCCTTTTTTAATAGCACGTTGAGAGGTCCAGTGAAATTCTCAGGTCCTAGACAGGCTAGGGAGAATACAAATGTCCAAGGCAAGTGGCGCTTTGGAAATCAGAGGTCAGGATAGTGGTGGCAATTAGGCCTTGCATCAGGTTTGGCAGTTGCGGGTGAGGGGGGAGTTTTGTTTGGGGAGGGATGTGGGTAGTGGTTAGTAGTCTGAGACCTCTTAGGGTTCAGAGGCGTCCCATGACCGTATCGGTGTGGGTATGCACGAAATTACTTAGACATTGGCAGGAGAATGGGGATGAGAAAACTGTCAGCCTTGATTGAATGGTGGTGCAGACTCAATGATCTGAGTGGCCTAATTCTGCTCCTATGATTTAGAGTCGAGGTTAAGAGTGCTATATATCCTTCTTACCAATTATTGGTGTATGCCAGTTGGAACCATCCATTTGAGATTTACATCATATTTCCGGACAGGTCTTAGTGCAAACCTTATCTTGTGAAGCTCCAAAGGGGATTTCTCCGCACATATTTCAGGTATCTCCCCAATCCAAAACTGGTGGTGGGAATCAGCTTGAGAATAAGGCCCAATGTAGAAATATGGCAGCAATTTATGCACAGGAGTGCAACAATATAATAATGATATAATATAATCAATGATATAATAGTGAGCAGATAATATCTATTAGCAATGCTGGATGACAAATAAATATTAGTTTGGACATCGGGGAGAATCCCTTTGAAGAATGGAATTAGATCTTTTACACAAACCTAAAAAAGCATACTGAGCACAGAAAGCAGCACTCCTTCAGCAGTGAAGTGTTTGGTCAGCCTACATTATATTCTCGAGTCTATACACTGGGAATAAATTTAAACTGATTTTGGTGAAACAAGCAAGCAGTGATTATTTTCCTACAAATCCAATTACAGCAACTTGTGACTTGCAGCTATGCATCCAGCCAATTAAAATTTAAATTATCAAGGTATTAAAAACGAGATGTAGAAGGAGAAGGAGGCCATTCGTCACATCAACTCTACTAGTGAGAAAACGGCATGTTCAACAGTAAACAGAAGGGGATGACATAATCAACCACAAATGGAACCAAAACATACCTTCCCGATCCTTCCGATAATGTACATTAGTATTTCCAGGTAAACGGGGCACAAAGCGATGGACATGAGTTTTACTAATCCACATCCAGCCACCATATCCTGTTACACGATATTCTTCTCCCTTTTGTTTCCATACCTGTATGAATATTGAGTTGTATTTACATCATTTAAAAATATGACTGTCTTCCCTATCCCCCTAATCCCAAGTGACGCATCCTCCAACAGTCAGAGTTCAGCGGTTTGGATTCTACACCCATGATAATCAAACAGATCTATATAAACTTTCTAGCTTCTCCAAATTATTGGAGAATAATTATTGTCAGTTGGCTATTCCCTTAGCCAACTGACTGAACTCATCTCAAGAAAGTTGGACAGTTTTGGAATTCAAGCTTATGAATCAATTCGCCCGATTATTTAATGATTATTACATATTATGAAAAACTAGGCATTCTTGACAAATCGCAGGCAAAACATACTTCACAGGTAGTAACCTAACAACCTACCTGGTGCTTTACAGGGAAGGTATATTTTACCCAGGTAGCTTGTTGCATAACTTCCTCTTCCTCCTGTTTTCGTTCTCGCTTTTTGATTTTCTCCTTTTCTTCTCTTTCAACAGATGTTAATCGATAAAACCTGTGATCAATGCAGGAAAGCTAACTTAGCATCCTACAAATCCCATTAGAACCGTGTGTCTCAGTGAACTTTATTACAACAACGCCAAGAAAGCACTGGACACTCCCAATTTTTCACTTTCCCTTCCACAAGTGATTAGTACACCAGTGGTTGGTACTGCAGAGATTACAATTTGGAAGTCCTGTATACAACTCAAACTAAATAGAAGCATGGAAATTATATTTCAACAGTGTACCAGTTGATGTCAATTATGTCGGTGTCAATTATTTTAATTCTTTTGCACTATGGATTAATTGGTTCACTTTACGCTAGGGCAATGGCTCCTTTCTCCCACTTTTGATCCCTTTTTACTGTGCATTATCCTCGTCACAAGTCAAACAGGCTGCACGGTGGCACTGTAGTTAGCAATGCTGCCTCACAGTACAAGGGATCAGTATTCAATTCCTGACTTCGGTCACTGCAGAATCTTCACATTCTCATAATTGTGTGGGTTTCCTCCCAGTCTGAAAGATGTGCTGGTTAAGTGCACCGGCCATGCTAAATTGTCCCTGGCAACTAGGGGATTTTATAGTAACTTCATTGCACTGTTAATGTAACCCTACTTGTGACACTAATAAACAAACATTAAACTTGAAGACAAGTGGATGAAGTACACAAAAGATGTGCACCAACTACCGTCAACTATCATGGGAAAACACCTTGCCTTTCTCAATATTCACTAAGGCAATGTAACCACATTCAGTCAATTAGCACCTGGAGGGCAGCACGGTTGCACACTGGTAAGCACTGCTGCCTTACAGGTTCAATTCCGACTTTCGGTCACTTGTGTGGAGTTTGCACATTCTCGGTGTCTGGATGCTCCAATTTTTTTTCCCCATTGCCCAAAGATGTATGGGTTTGGCTGACTGGCCGTGCAAAGTTGACCCTAGTGTCAGGGATATTAGCAGGATAAATAACGTGGTGTTGCAGGAATCTAGCCTGGGTGGGATTGTAGATCAGTGCAGACTCAATGGGCCTAATGGCCTCCTTCTGTACTGTAGGGATTCTATGATAAACTCTTCCACACTTTTGCTGTTCCCTCAATCCCCATTTGTTTAAAAGGTGAGTATCTCCAATCCTCTTCTGTATTGCAATTCATTTACACGTTGAGAAATTGACAAATAACTAATCATGCACTGTAACGTTTTCTGCTTGATCAGCACCTAATCCACCACTTTAAACATTCACTTCCTGGAACCCCAACTCCATGATCACACAGGATATACCATACACAGGATGCACATCAACAAATCATTAAGCATCCTTGGACAGCACCTTTCAAACTTGCAACTTTTATCAAAATGGAACTGATCAGCCACATTAACATAACGTCTACAAATGCAGGTCAGAAACTGTGAATACTGTGGCAACTATCTCAGCTCCTGACTTTGCAAAGCCTGTCCAGCACCTCCAAGGCACAACTAAAGAGACGGAATAATCTTCACTTGCCCTCATGACTTCAGCTCAACTCCATCCGGACAACTCAGCCTGCTTGATTGGCACCCCAGCCATGACCTTCAAAATTGATTTCCTCCACCACCAATGCAGAGTGCAGCAGTGTGTACCATCTACAAGATGCACTGCAGCAACTCAACAAGGCTCCTTCCACTGCACTGTACAAACCCATGACTTCTCCTCCCTAGAAGGATAAGAGTAATGCATGAAACACCACAACCTGTAAGCTCCCCTCCAAGTCCCACACCCTCCTGACTTGAAATCATATTGCCATTCCTGCATGGAATTAATTACACTAAATTAAAATCATGGAACTTGATTTCAATCATTCATGGGATGTGTAGACTAGCCTTTGCTGAACATCACTAATTGACCTTGAAGATGGTGAGCTGCCTTCTTGAAGGGCTGTAGCTCATGCTGTATCGGTACAACCACAGTGCTGCTAAAGAAACTGACTCAACAGGTGCCTGCTGTGACTGATGAAACCACCAATATAGTTCCAAGTCAGAATGGTGAGTGAATGGGGTGGGGGGTTAGACAGGACAATTTCCAGGTGGCGGGTTTCCACGAGTCGATTTCTCTTGTCCTTTTTGATGGTGGTGATCATGGGTTTGTTTTTGTTTGGTTCTGTTTAAGGGGCATTAGCACGTTTCTACTGTGCATAGAGTTCCTACAGTGCAGAAGGAGCCTATTCGGCCCATCGAGCCTGCACCAACAACAATCCCACCCAAGCTCCATACCCATTACCCACATACTTATCCTGATAATCTGCCTGACATTAACGGCCAATTAACCTAACCCACAGATCTTTGGAGCATGGGAGGAAACCAGGGCCCCTGGGGGAACCCACAAAGACACAAGGAAAATATGCAAACTCCACACAGACAGTTACCTGAGGCTGGAATTGAACCTGGGCCCCTGGTGCTGAGATAGCACTGCTAAACCATGGTGCCACCCTGCTGCATCTTTTAGATATTACACACTGGTGCCACTACGTATTAGTGGCAGAAGTAATAAATGTTTGTTGACAGGATGTCAATCAAGCTGACTGCTTTGTGCTGGATGGTGTCATCCTATTTTTTAAAACTGTCTACTGTGTAGGAGAAAACAATGATTAAGGCGACCTATCTTAAAATTTCTCCAAGAACAGAAACAACTTTTCATGATCCACGTCTGTGAGCAATAACGCACAACACAACTCTTCGTCCCACTTCTTCACTGTATGGCAAATAGGTACATAAATGCAGATCAAACCAAACTATGAGGTACTAGATGACCTTGGAATTATTTCGTATTTTTTATGAAGGAATATGATGTTGTATTCAAATTAAGTTCCACACTGGAAATTCAATCTTCTGACTGAAGATAAAAATTGACAGTAAACACTTGTTAACTGATATCTTCTTTTTGCAAAACCTAAGAGAAGAATAATGGGTCAAGTGGAAGCTACGATAAAAGTAGGAACAACAACAAAATGAAAGAAAATCACCTGGTGTGCCCTAACGAATCCCGCCAGACTGGAAGCATGACGACAGGTTTGATTGCACACTCGAGGATTGCAAGAGCTAGTGCAAACTCCCTTGGTTTACTGCACATCTGGACTGCTTTTATCCAATTAGATCTAAAACAATTTGTTTAACAAGTTTGATTATAATGCTGAACAAAGGTTGTACATACATCAATAACATGAACAATGCGAGTTTGTTTTGCCTCTGAAGTTGGCAATATCTGCTAATGCAATACTAAATATGGAGCTCCCTGCTGAATCAGTGAATGAGCCATACAGATAAAAGGGTCTATGTTCCAGCTGGACTACCAACAGGAGCACAAATAGCCTCAGTGCACCTGGGTATGCAAAGAGAAAAATATACAACATTCCCAATTCAGTATCCATTGACAAAAACATATATATGCATGTCAAATGATGTCAGAATCAGGTGCCTGTGGTGCTGATGGTCACTGCTCATAAATACAAATGAAGCAAGTCTACCTGGATGATGTAGCATACAATGCTGGCATCCAATAAAGGTCAGCAACTTCAGAAGGAGGAAAGAAAGATGTGGGGGCAGAGAGAAGGAAAGGAACATTAAAACAAAGCAACAAGTTACTGAACAAAAAAGCAGTAACTTATCAGACAAGCTATTTAACATGCAGGCATGCATCACACCTGAGCCTGATTCTGGACAATGATGGGGGTGGGTCTTACTTAATAATTCATTCTTCTTATATAATGCTGAAACCAACTGTAACACCTCCACTGCAATTCAGTAATTCAGCAGGACCACCTATCTCTGAACAGACTAGAGACAGGACCTCATCTATATGGCTCACTGCTTTAACAAACTTTATCATTTACTCAAAATAAGGATGTTGAGAGTTTGCCAAGCATTTGAGATAACTCCTTAAAATTGCAGTCATGCCTTTTTAAAGATGAAATAAAATGCATTTCCTCTATTATGCTTAAGAAATGGCTAGGTACACTTCTTGCACTTCTTTCTTGTTTATAGGCATAAGTATTTCTTGAGCAAAGAGCCTGTACCCAGATACTAACTTAATTTTTTATGTTCAAGGATAAGAAATGTAGTATATTAATTTGTAAATATACTAACATGCATTGCAGCATTAAAAGAGTACAAACAAGGTGCTGAGAAGAGAGAGGCAGAGTTACGAATACTATCCAATTAAAGGAGATCATAGAAAATACAAACTAGTCTAAGATTGCAGTAGTACGCACATGTGTGCGCAGATTGGGCACAAATGCCCAAATTCTGGTTAACAAGGTTGGTTAATTGCACATGATGAGAATACGATGCAATGGTGATAAGTTGAGAACGGTCTCAGATTTACTAAAACAGTTCCAGGGATGAGGTCTTCCAGTTATCTCAACAGACTAGGAAAATCGGGATTGCTCTTCTTAAAGCAGAGAAGAGGTCTGAAGAAACTGTTAAACATAATGAAAGGCTTGGACAGAATCAACAGAAAGAAGCTATTTCCATGGTTGAAGAATCGATAACCAGAGGACACAGATTAAAGGCCATTACCAAAACCACCAAAGGAAGATGTGCAGCAGGTGATTTAAAATGCATTGATAGAATGAACAAATGCAGAGTGCAAAAAAAAATACAGGGATACAGGAGTGAAACCAACTGGATTGTTCTTTGAAAAAGGTGGTATAGATATTATGAGCCAATTAGCCTTCTTTCATATTGTATGTCTATGATGTCTATTCCTAAAATTAAAAGAGGAAATTTTGGAGCCACGAAGTGACGTATATACAAGTGATTAAGTCCAGTATTAAATTAAATAAGATGGATTATTCAAAGGTGAATAGTAGTAAGAATGAGGACTGCAAGGTAACGAGAAAACGGATGACATACAGAACAAAGATGACTGAGAAAACCAATGCAGATGACAGGAAGTAGTTGTCAGGTATAATTTATTTACCTGTAAATATTAATAATGTTTCCTAGACTAAACAGAAAATGATCAAGTTGAATTCCATGACATGCAACAAATATTCAGAAACAAAGATATAAATAGATAGAAAAATTTCAATCTGTGTATTTTGCACTTAGATTGGGACCTTGACACCATTCCCATCTTTAAAAAAAAAAGCAGATATAAAATTACATCTCAACTACCAGTCAAACCAAATGCTGATCAAAGATGAAGCATGAATAAAAGATAAATAAGCAGATCAAAACTGCATTATCTCACGATTTTAAAACTACTTTCCAAGTAAATTAATGTACACTGGAAATGTTATTTATTTATTGTGATAGCAAAACATCAATGTTAGTTTAGTCACAAAAACAAATTACCCTACAATTTTTAACATGTAGTCTGAGTTAACCGCTCCAACTGAAAATAGATCCTGTGACTATGTTTGACCAAGGAGCCGTTCAGTAAGGAAAATTTGTCATTTCTTCAAAAGGTTCATGGCATCTCTAATTATCCTTTTAAAATATTCTTAAAAATAAGAGTTTGTGTCAACTGTAAAGAAATTAATTCTAATTTTCTTGGACAATAAGAACACTGATCCATGTGATCTAGCAACCATTGTCAGGAAGCAGCAGTAACAGAAATCAACTGAAGAATGAAGTTTGTAGTTGGCAGAAACAAAGGAGAGCCAAAAATAGACGATCTGCAGGGCAAAAGGAATCAGTGTATAGATATGAATACAAAGAAAAAGTGAGCAGGAACACACTTGTGAGAAGAAAATTATTTGGTCAGTTCTTCTGTTTTGCAGAAAAGAAGATCGCAGTTCGTGAAGGCAAGTTGGCTAAAACGGTGGAAAATCTAGAAACTTGTGTGACTAGCTGGGTGTTTTCCCAGAAGTGGCCAAACTTTTACTTATTGGTTGAAATGGAACTCTGGAAAGCTACAAATATGTATTCAAACCTGTTCTAGGTAAAAAGGGATCAATGAATTAACTCTCTATATATACCCCGTTTGGCCAGACATATCCCAGACTTGTGTTTCTTTCTGATAAGAAATGGATTGAAAGTCACTATATAAACATATTTCAAAAAGGAGGATGAAGTAGCTTCAAGTGTTAAACCCTGGGTGGTGTGCGGCCTTACTCCAGTACACACAGCAAAATAGTTTTTATCAAGTACCATCTCATGTAACTATATTCTCTATGTTGGTGCTATATACACAGGAGAGGCAGTGGTGTACTGGCAACGTCACTAGATTAATAAAGTCAGATACCACCATAGCTGATGGAATTTAAGCTTAATTAACAAATCTGGAATTTCATTTCATTCTAGATTTCTGATAGACAAGGGAATTAAGGGTTATGGGAAGAAAGCAGGAAAGTGGAACTGATCCACTTCAGATCAGCCATGATCTTACTGAATGGTGGGGCAGGCTCAAAGGGCTAGACAGCCTACTCCTGCTCCTATTTTTTATGTTCTTAATGCAATGTTAGCATTGCTGGCAGCACCAGCAGTTGTCTGCTTCCTTAATTGCTCTTGAACTTATTAACTTGCTAGGCTATTTCAGAAGGCAGCTAGAAGTCAACCACATTGCTGTGGACCTGGAATCACACAGACAAGACTGGGCAAGCAAAACAGATATCCTTCACCACAGGGCATTAATGAACTAGGTGGTTTTTATAACAATTGACAGTAGTTTTATGATCACCATTACTGAGACTGGCTTTCTATTCCAGGTTTTTAATTGAGTTTTTAAATTAGTTTCAGTAATAATGACAGTGCATCAATCATTGATTCTTGTTAAAAACCCTTCTTGTTCATCAATGTCCTTTTTACAGAAGGAAATCTGTCCTCATTACCTGGTCTGGCTGGCTGCTCTTTAAAATGACTAAGCCATTCAGTTCAAGGGCAATTAGGAATGTGCAGTAAATGCTGACTTTGCTAATGATATCTGCATCCCATTAGTTGATAAAAGAAGAAAAGGCTATTTCTCAATTTTTAAAAGCATTAGCATGCTAACGAAATAACAGTTTTCAAAATTGTACATTACACTTACTGGCTAGTTCTAAAAATGAGCATATCTGAAATGCCACTATTGTCTCACTGAATGTAAAGAGTTCATTGTTCACCATCTCATTTCAAAATCAAAAAAAAATTAAGCAACATATATGATTATCAATATGATTAATTTATAAATGCGCAAAGAAACTAATTCCATTCACCTATGTGAAGCCCAGTTAGGATGCAGGAATGAGGATGGGATATTATTCTCCAGCTGGATAATGGTTAGTCGTAAAGTAGAGATTGTAAGAACTTTTGAGCCATGAACAGCACCATTCCATTTGAACTCGCCCGCTGGGGTCATGCAGAACTTGTGTGAAAGATGCCTTCGTTTGTCATGATCTTCTCGATGTTGATGCTTGTTGAGTGCCAAGGTGCTGGTACTGTATTGGTTTTGGTAGACGCGATACTTTCCTTCTTGACCCAACTTAAACAAGTTATTCACAATTCCCTTCATCACCACATCTTTTCTTGTGCTCAGGCGAGAGATTTCCCCTTGTGAATTTACCACCAGGACCTGAAAAGTAAATAGTTTCAATATATTATTTTCTATCAATACATTTCTCAAAGTCCACATTATCTTTGCTAGCTCCATATGAATATCTTTAAATGGCACACTTGAAAATGAATATTTTCGCACAATAGACTTCCAAAGAAAGTAAATCACATGGAATAAATAAATTGACAACTGCAAAATATCTGTAAAAGGGTGGGTTAAAGATGATGAAGATATTAATAGTGTTCCCTAGGACAGCACAGTGGCAAGCACTACTGCCTCACAGTGCCGGGACTCAGGTTCAATTCCTGGTTTGGGTCACCGTCTGTGTGGAGTCTGCACATTCTTCCTGCGTCTGCGTGGACTTCCGCCAAGTGCTCAGTTTCCTCCCACAGTCTGAAAGATGCGTTAGTTAGGTGCATTGGCCATGCTCAAGTCTCTCTCAGTGTACCCAAACAGGCGATGGAATGTGGGGATTTTCACAATAACTTCATTGTCATGTTAATGTCAGCCTACTTGTGACACTAGCTGCAATTCAATGACCTTTGTCTGGTCAGGGAGAATGAAATGGTGATAGAGAGGAGTTACAGGCAGGTGGTCACAGAGCCACGGGAGGTAGACAAGTGGCTCATGGTTAGAAAGGGGAAGAGAAAAGGTCAGGTGCTAGAGAGTACGCCAGTGACTGTGCCCTTTAACAGTAAGTCCTCCTGTTTGAGCATGGGGGAGGGGGGAGGGAGACAACCTACCTGGGGGAAGCAACAGCGGCCGTGCCTCTGGCGCAGAGTCCGGCCCTGTGGCTCAGGAGGGTAGGGAAAGGAGGAGGATGGCAGTAGTGATAAGAACTCTATAGTGAGGGGGTTGGACAGGCGATTTTGCAGATGCAGTCAGTCAAGAAACTCGGATGGTAGTTTGCCTCCCTGGTGCCAGAATCTGGGATGTTCCTGATCGCGTCCAAGATATCCTAAAGTGGGAGGGAGAGGAGCCAGAAGTCATGGTACATATTGGTACGAATGACAGGTAGGAAAAGAGAAGAGGTTCTGAAAGGAGAACATAGAGAGTTAGGAAGAAGGACCGCAAAAGTAGTAATCTTGGGATTGCTGCCTGTGCCACGAGACAGTGAGTGTAGGAACGGAATGAGGTAGAGGATAAATGCGTGGCTGAGGGATTGGAGCAGGGGGCAGAGATTCAGGTTTCTGGATCATTGGGACCTCTTTTAGGACAAGTTGCACTTGAATCCTAGGGAGACCAATATCCTGGTGGGGAAATTTGCTGAGACTACTGGGAAGAGTTTAAACTAGAAAGGTTGGGATGGGGAATGTGGGAATCAAATTGAAGTGACTGGGAGAGAGAGGAGGTTAGTCACAAATAGAGAAAGCTTGTCGACAGTGCGAGAGGGAGGATAGGTGGGTGATAAATAAGGGGAGTGCTCAGACAGAAGGTTTGACACAAGGAGTGTTGTGAATAAAATGGATGAGCATAATGGACCACTACTTGGAAATGTAATGTGGTGGCCATTACAGAGATAGGACCAGTTATTTTAAGTGCTGGGTTTCATGCGTTTAAGAAGGGAGAAGGAGGGAGAAAAAGAGGTGGGGAAGTGGCACTGTTGATCAAAGATAGCGTCATGGCTGCAGAAAAGATGGATGCCATGGAGGGAATCGTCTACAGAGTCTCTGTGGGTGGAGGTTAGAAACAGGAAGTAGTCAATAACTTTAATGGGTGTTTTCTACAGGCCGCCCAATAGTAACAGGGATGTTGAAAAGTAGATTGCAAAGCAGATCATGGAAAGGTGTAATAATAACAGTTGTCGTGATGGGAGATTTTAATTTCCCAAATATTGATTGGAATCTCCCTCAGGTTCAGAGGTTTAGATGGGAAGGAGCTTGTTAGGTGTGTTCAGGAGGGTTTCTTGACACTGTGTGGATAAGCCTACAAGAGGAGAGGGTGTACTTGATTTGGTATTGGGGAATGAATCTGGTCAGATGTCAGATCTTTCAGTGGGAGACCATTTTGGAGATAGTGGTCAGAATTCTATCTCCTCTACAATAGCATTGGAGACAGATACGATCAGACAAGTTAGGAAAGTGTTCAACTGGAGTAAGAGGAATTATGAGGCTATCAGGCAGGAAATTGGAGACTTAAATTGGAAAGAAGTTTTCTCAAGGAAATGTACAGAAGAAATGTGGCAAATTTTCAGGGAATATTTGTCTGGAGTTCGGCATAGCAACATTCCAATGAGATAGAGAAGTTATGGTAGGTTACAGGAACCATGGTGTACAAAAGGCTGCACTAAGTTTAGTCAAGAAGAAAAGCTTACAAAAAAGTTCAGAGAGCTAGGTAATGAGAGAGATCTAGAAGAGTATATAGCTAACACGAAGGATCTTAAGAAAGAAATTAGGAGGGCCAGAAAGGGTCATGAGAAGGCCTTAGAAGGCAGGATTAAGGAAAACCCCAAGGCATTCTACAAGTTTGTGAACAGCAAGAGGATAAGACATGAAAGAAAAGAACCTATCAAGTGTGAGGGTGGAAAAGCTCGTACGGAACCGGAAAAAATAGCAGAGGTACTTAATGCATACTTTACTTCAGTATTCACTATGGAAAAGAATCTTGGTGGTTGTAGTGCAAAGTTGCAGAGGACAGGAAAGCTCGAGAGGAGGATGTGTTGGAACTTTTGAAAAGCATCAAATTAGATGTCACCGGGACCGGATGGGGTGTACCCCAGGCTACTGTGGGAAGCAAGGGAGGAGATTGCTGAGCCTCTGGCAATGATCTCTGCATCATTAACGGACACGAGAGGGGTTCTGGAAGATGGCGGATATTGTTCCTTTATTCAAGGAAGGGAGTACAGATAGCCCTGGAAATTATAGACCAGTGAGTCTAACCTCAGTGGTTGGTAAGTTGATGGAAAGATCCTGAGAGGCAGGATTTATGAACTTTTGGAGATGTATAATATGATTAAGAATAGTCAGCATGGCTTTGTGAAAGGCAGATCATGCATTATGAGCCTTATTGAATTTTTTGAAAATGTGACTAAACACATTGATGAAGGAAGGGCAATAGATGTAGTATATATGGGCTTCAGATAAGGTCTCCCATGCAAGGCTTATTAAGAAAGTGAGGGGGCACAGGATCCAAGGGGAGATCGCTTTGTGTATCCAGAACTGGCTCGTCCACAAAAGGCAAAGAATGGTTATAGATGGGTCATATGCTGCATGGAGGTCTGTCACCAGCAGAGTGCCCAGGGATCTGTTCTGGAACCTTTACTCTGTTATTTTTAATAAATGACCTAGATGAGGAAATGGAGGGATGAGTTGCTAAGTTTGCTGATGACACAAAGGTTGGAGGTGTTGTGAGCAGCGAGGAGGGATATCAGAAGTTGCAGCAAGACATTGATAGGATGCAAAACTGGGTGGAAAAGTGGCAGATGGAGTTCAACCCAGATAAATGTCAAATGGTTCATTTTGGCAGGTCAAATAGTACGACAGAATATAATATTAATAGTAGGACTCTTAGTAGTGTGGAAGATCAGGAGGATCTTGGAGTCTGAGTTCATAGGACACTCAAGGCAGCTGCGCAGTTGAAGCTGTGGTTAAGAAGGCGTATGGTGTACTGGCCTTCATCAATCAAGGAATTGAGTTTAGGAGTCGAGAGATAATGTTGCAGCTATACAGGACCCTGGTCAGATCCCACTTGGAGTACTGTGCTCAGTTCTGGTCGCCTCATTACAGGAAGGATGTGGAAGCCATAGAAAGGGTGCAGAGGAGATTTACAAGGATGTTGCCTGGATTGGAGAGCATGCCTTATGAGGACAGGTTGAGGGAGTTCGGCCTTTTCTCCTTGGAGAGATGAAGGATGAGGGGTGACCTGACAGGGGTGTATAAGATGTTAAGAGGTATTGATTGAATGGATAGTCAGAGGCTTTTTCTCAGAACTGAAATGGTTGCCACAAGAGGACACAGGTTTAAAGTGCTGGGGAGTAGGTATAGAGGAGGAGATGTCAGGGGTAAGTTTTTCACTCACTGGTTGGTGCATGGAAGAGGCTGCCTGCAACAGTGGTGGAGGCAGATTCAATAGGGTCTTTTAAGAGACTTTTAGATAAGTACATGCAACTTACTAAGATAGAGGGTTATAAGTAAGCGCTAATAATCTCTAAGGTAGGGACATGTTCGACACAACTTTATGGGCTGAAGAGCCTGTATTGTGCTGTAGTTTTTCTATGTATAATTAAGTTGATGGCCTAAAAGATCATCTCCACAGTTTTCCTTTCATGAAATGTGGTAAGAAGATCTGAGGTTTAAGGTAAATTTTGCAAAGAAGTTTTAAAATCATGGTGAATTTAAAAAGCAGATTGATCAGTGCACATCATACTTGTGTAAATTGCAACATATTGCAAGTGCAATTCAATTTAAATCAACTGAAGAGTACGTTCTTACAAACAAGCTTGTCTCTCACCTCTCTGCCTTCCTTAAATGATTTGTTTGCCTCGTGCACTGCAGCAGCAGCCTGAGCACTCTTCAGTTGACTCAACTTGCTGTCAGGGTTCCGTAACCTTGTGACCATCCTAGTCGGGATAGATGATCCTTTACCAGCTCCAGTGGAATCACCATTTTCGTCATTTGCTTTATCACTGTCAAGTTCCCCTGGTTCTACAGCAAATAATCATTACAGAGCTATCAATGGTTGTGCGTAGCTCACTCACAAAACAATCTTAGACATACTGTTGCACATTATTTCCCATTCACCTAAAGCATATCAAGTAGACAGGATATAAAAAACAAATTTTAATCTAAAGAAAATCTCTTCAAACTGACCTTTACTTACTTTCTGGCTCCTAGTCTGATTAAAGAGTGTGTATCACTTGACAGTAAAATATGCATTGGTATCATTACCTCACTGAACTATTTTGGTCTGCATCTGTTGATTTGGGGAAGGAGATGTTTATTATGCAGTTATCTCTGACAATACAACAAAGCTCACATCTTAAATACTGCGTATAAAGAAAACCCTTAAAATACACAGAAACAACTTTATTTCATAGTATGACAATACTAGATTTTCATTTCATCTTTAACTACAACTTCCCATCTCTTTAGAGTTCCAAATGTGTTTAAATCTCTATAATTGAGCTTGGTAGGTTTGATTTTTTTTCTAAAAAGTACAAGCCTGCAGAATTAAAAACAAACCTGGCACAATACCAATCCATTGAGATCTCTTAGAAATAACAGCACAACAAAAGTAGTGCATATAGAGGGGTGATTCAATAAAAGAAGATGCATACTGTTTCTTAAAAGGTAAGAGAAATATATTAAATGCAGAAATTCTGCAACATTGTTTGAACATGGTGAAATAGTTGTGGAAATCCCTACAGTAATCAAATCTGTTGTCTTTCTGCTTTAGATTAGTTCCTTTAAATGCAACATTGACCACATGGTCTATTTTTTTTCAAGAATGGGGTGAATAAGCAACTACAGTTCCACAATATGAACACTTCAGCAAACAATGGCATACAATTGCAAACAGGTTTTAAATTCAAGTCGTAACATCAAACACTCAGACAGAGAATTAGAGAAATAGTAACCCAACTGATTCTGAGCATCACTTGAGAGATTTTTAGCATCTGATTTTTAAAAGTTTTAGAAAATATTTGTGAACAAACCATAAGGTGGTGCAAAATGTTATTCACATTTATTACATTGTCCCTTTCAAATCAGCTTAATGGGATTGATCGCTCCAAGATACAAGGCTTCAATGGCGAAGAATTAAATTACGGAGTTTTTACAGTCCCAGAATTTGACTCCTATTTAGCCAATCTTGATCAACTGTGTTAAAATCTCAAATTCAGCAGTACATACCCAAGAAAAATGAATAAAGGGATCATGTCAGAAATCTAAGATATTTTCAACAGCCCAGTGCATCACAATATCAAAACATTAGATCATTACTTGATAAATTGTAGTTTTGTGTTCCAAATTTCCTATAAATATAGATCCTAATCAGAAAATAGGCCAAAAATTGGGAGGGAAGGAAGATACTTTGGGAGATGGTTTCAAGAGAGGCAAAATGATCCTTCAAATTTTCCTCAGCCAGGCTTATCTAAGCAGCATTTATTGCATTCATTTGGGCAGGTGGCTGCAACTCAAACTCCATTCACTCTACTTTTAAATTGATTGTGGGCTAGTTTTAAGCATATCTCCCTTTAGCCATGTCATCCCTAACTGTACAGAGGTGCTCTCCTCCACTTAGATCTAAGTGTAACCAGTTATACGGCATCACGTGTGCCATGACATTTCTTTTATGCCACCTATAAATAATTCTTTTGTTACTCAGGGAAACCTACCTGTTTCCACATCCTTTAAAATTGCAATTATAAACTGCCGGACAAAAATCAAGCAAGAGTTCATATTAGTTAATGCAAAATTTGTGCATTTTTTTTTGGCTGAAGTTGAATTAGTAACTAAAATCTTGAATAGCACTGTTCCTGCCACAAACACTATATCCATGTTGCGTTTGAACTCGAATTATATGTCATAGTAACACTATATTTTACAAGAAAATAATTAAAGTTCACCTGCATCTTCTTGGCCATTTCCTGAAGACTGCGAGGACCCCTCCACGTTCTCTAAATCCTCAGCTACCTTGAAACAAGAATCCTGAGTGGATGTCTCAATGGGCAAATCTACGTTGCTGGTACTATCATCAACAGAAAGCGGTGATGGCATAGTTTTCATAGCAGTGGCAGCATCAGTAGGGTTCTCAACAGTATCTTCTAAAGTAGTAAAAAAAGTGAAATATTCTATTTTAGACATCAAAAGCAATATAAACATTGTCCTGATGCACCAGTGGAAATAAATACATAACTACTGAAATGGACCAATCCCTATGCAGTCATGCACAAGAAGTTTCACAACAGATTGGTTAAACTGAGCTCAAGTGCTCTCATTATCATTGTCTATCTAAGTAACATTCAGCATTTCATTTAAATTATGTTATTCCAAAAAACAATTTGTTTGAACAGTTATTTTTTAGAATGCCAAAGTACAGTGCTTGGGCGGCATGGTGGTACAGTGGTTAGCACTGCTGCCTCAATGTCAGGGGCCTGGGTTCAATTCCAGCCTTGGGTCATTGTGTAGAGTTTGCATGTTCTCCCCATGTCTGTGTGGGTTTCCTCCCATAGTCCAAAGGTGTACAGGTTAGGTGGATTGGCCATGCTAAATTGACCCCAGTGTCGGGGGTCAACAGGGTAAACGTGGGGTCACAGAGATAGGGGTTGGGATGGGATTGTCCAAATGGCCTCCTTCCGTACTGTAGGATTCTATGATACTGAAAACAAGGACAACAATTGTTCTCTTTTCAGACAATTTTTGTTTAAATCACAACTTCAAATGGATGTTTAACTCTGCCCAAACTTCCAAAGTTTTTAAAAAACATATTCTTAGATCAAATGCCCTTGAACTGAATAACTTTCTAGGCCATTGGTGGACACACACACACCTCAGCAGTGTGCAGAATTCCTTCCCTTCCCAATTGCCACTCTGACAGAGTGCAGACCTTTCTCTCTCTTCATACAATTATGGTGTCCCGTGGCCACTGCCAGGCTGGCACTATCCTTGTCCATCCAGAGGCTTCAATGGCCTCTGATCATCCCGGTGAGGCCATCATGCCTGGTCTCCCACTGATGGGCACCAGCTGTGAATCTCACGAGGCAGAATCTCAACTGATGAGCAGTTAAGGCAATTGAGTCTGGACAAAAATGTCCAGGACTCATTAATAACGTCACTGAGCACAAAGCCAATTTTGCTAGCAAAACACTAACTACAATCGAGGAGACGACAACTGAGCGCATTCTCATTTTTTGCCTCTGTTCGTTAAAGGCTGGATAGGATGAGGTCATAGAATTGCACGCTAGGTGTCAAATTTGGAATTTCCAAGTACACATGACTCAGTATTTACCCACTGAACCATCAGGAACAGAATCAACTTAGGACCTGCTTTCAATCTCTTCATATAGAAGACAAACAAATTCTGAAATGCTGCTTGAGAAAACAGATGAACAAGGAAATGATTCAATCAAAAAAAAATGGAGTGCAGGGAACAAGATAGTTCAATGCCACATGCGTCATGCAGTGAATTTAAAAATATGCAATCGTAGAAAGCAAGATGCTTTAATCACAGACTCATGCATTAAGGAAGAAGTAAGTTTTTCAGTCATGTAAACTCATTACAGTACACAGAGCGACTCTTTGGGGATGGGATAGCACAGTTGAGGTCTGGCCAACAAGTTATGTCACCTTAGTAATCTGTAAAATACATCCTCAAGTTTGGTAATTTTGCAATAGAAAATAACTAATGGGTTACCCCACTATAGAATAGTTTGTGCTGCCCATGATTTCCTGCATATTATGTTCTTGAGCTTAACTGAATGAGGGGACTGGTACCAAAAATGGAAACTGCATAACTTTTCTAATCCAAAAAATATCTATTAGTTAGAGAAGACAATTTATTTATTTGTAAAAGTTTCAGAATCTCACAAAACACTTCAAGCCAAAACTTGATTAAATCTTCTTAGCTTATCCAGGATCAACAGAATTAGTTCCAGCATTTTGTATTCACTGCCATTCCAACCTCTGGTGTTATTCTGCTAAGTCTATGGTCAACTCTCTCTAGTTATTTCAATGTCCTTTCTACAAAAGAGCCAGCGCTCAAAATTACACACACTAGGATCTAATCATTAAATTTAATCATGACTGAATTGTTCTTCCTCTTCAGGCTCCCACTTGTAAAACTCAACGCTACTAATCTTTTTCAAAAAAGTTCTTCCTAAATTTATTCTTAGCAAACTTTTCCCACTGTCTAAAACAGCCTTCATATACATTGGGATAATTTTATTATAAATTCATAGTGCTCTTCTGGGGGATGTTATTGGGTCAGAGGTTTATTATTACACCAGAAAAAGGGCGCTTTACTGAATAATATCTGGCCAATGAATGCTGATACAAAGCAAAAACACTTTAGTATCTAAAGCATTTTATTTACAAGTATTACCTTTGAACAGAAGTACTGTCAAAAAAAAATTTAATAGTATTCATGCTTAAAATATCAAGTAAAATGGAAACTGAAATTCACTGAAAATGTGCCATGAAATGTATTTTGCAGGTAAAGATACACAGCAAATAGTGATACAAGCCAGACACTTTGGTCATCTGCTTTGGTGGGATTTGAACCTAAGTTGCAGATCTTGCTCTGGTTTTCTGGGTAACTAATCCAGTGGCAATACCGGTACACCACCGTATATCCTTTATAAAATGTAGTACCACACCAGATTAGAATAAGCAAAAATTAAAATCTGATAAACTTGAAATCAATCTGGAGTATAAATACAGCTGAGACAAAAACCACATTGCCAAAAATATCAATACCCACAAAAAACATTCATAATCCTTATCAAAAAGGAATATTCTGCCACAGTGTGTTTTTTTTTTACTGTTTAGGAAATAAAAGCTCTGATCAATGCTTCAAGCCACAAAGTTACAATTGGTGTTAAAAAATTAACCAGAAATTTAAAATGCATTTAATTGGAGATGACAACTGTACGATTACTAAATGAAATGTCCAAGTTCAAGTAATGCCAAAAAATTAACTGATAGGTACTAATTTAAGTCACTCAAGATTCATTTGATGGGGGAGGATATAATGCATGCAAAAAATCTTTCCATCTTTGGGTACCACAGCTCTGCAGACCTAATTAAAAATCATAACAATACATAAAAACAGTAGTCATCATCCATCATGCACCAAAATAAACATCTGGAGAAAGGTTTGTGTACGATGTGGAGTGTACAACACAAAAGACCATCCCGAAAAAAATGCTCCCTCAAATGATTCAACCTATTGCCTAATCTGGTATTGTGATATACAAACCAGCTACAGATCTTGTCTACAGTTAACAGACTTCAGATTAGCTGACAATTGGAGCAGCACAACCACTCCCTGTATCTCTGACTTGGTCAGAGGAATTGAACAGCGGATATAGTGGTTAGCACTAGTGGCTCATAATGCCAGAGGCTCAGGTTCAATTCCAGCCTTGGGTAACACCATGTGGAATTTTACATAGTCTATCCATGTCTGTATTGGTTTCCCCAGATGCCCTGATTTCCTCCCATAGTCCAAAGATGTGCAGGTTAGACAGATTGGCCACATTAAATTGATCCTTAGTGCCCTAAGATTTTTATGTTAAGGGAATTAGTGACGTAAATGCGTAGGGTTAACTGAATAGGGCCTGGTTAACATGAACCATCAGTGAGTCAGTGCACACTCAATGGGCTGTATGGCCTCCTTCTGAACTGTAAAGATTCAATGATTCTAAAAAGAAATTGTTCATTACTGTTCCTGCCCCTGTCCAGTAGCCAGATTGAAACTGCACATGGGCACATTGGGTGAGGGTTTTCTTTGGGTATTTAAGAGCAAAGAATAAAATACAAGTTGAATGAAGGAAAATATGAAGCAGCTCCAATCCAAACTTGCATTTTAAGAAATTTTGATATGAAAGATAGCAAAAATAAAGCACAAGACTTCAGATAGTGATATTACATTGTTAAAGTTTTAATTTAGAAGTTAGAAGATGTTAGTAAATTGTCATTTCTACTAACTATTAGGTTACTAACGAATCAATTTATCAAAAGATAGCTAGAAATATTGCCTGCAATATCAGCAAGAGTAAGAACATGAACACACACACACAAAAAAAATGATTCCAAAGATGGAGGAAGTTCATTCACTGAGAATAAAGGCTGAAAAAACAACTGCTCTCCCCTACTCTAGATATTGGGAGTCACCGTCTGTACCTGTTCTATCCAGGGGGAGCGGTACTGATTCGACTGCCAGTTTCTTCTCTTCCGTCAGCTTCTCAGCTTCAGATTGTGCCAGCTCTTTCTCTCCATTGTCCTTTGATAGGCAATGCTTATTTTCCTCTGCCGAAGTATTTTGGCTGTCGCTATCATTCTTCAACATCTTTGAATTTTCAGAGCTACAGTTATCGGCACTAGATGTGAGGTCTATAGCAAAATGCAGAACACAAGCACTATCTTTTGAATATGCTCCTATGCGTAAGGAAATACCCAAGACATTTGACACATCTCAATCATGTTTTGAGATCAGAATTGAGAATTAGCACTCATTTCACAACGTTGAACACAAGGATACAAACATAATTTTGCAATATTTCTAAGAAAAAGCACCCACAGCTCTCAATTATGAGATGAGCTTTCCAAAACAGCCTAACCATGATATTTTTACTTCAAAGCTAAAACTGCTCCTCAAGGTTGACGAGAGGACACAGAAGAAGTGTTTCCAAAAGGCAACAGCTCGAAACTTTCTACAACATGAAGGATTTTTAAACATGTTCACATGCAAACTGCTGTTCTCTTCAGAAATATACAACCCAATAGTTTGGAATTTTGTTTTCTATTCAGTGATACTTACCGAGCAAGCAATGTAATCACCCAACTTGTTTTATCCATTGCAACCATTCACGATAGATTAATTGGTATCAATTGCATGCAGGTTAAAGTTGTACTTAATCACATTTTAGTTTGTGTTTGAAGTTTCATTTGTGATTTGCTTTTATTGAAGGCTGTATCCCTTTAAGGGCCTGCCCCTTTTACTTTGTCTCTCAGTTTTTTAGATTTGGTTGATACTGCTATTTTCAACACATCCCATTAAATTTCTTCCACTGCCATCACTGGGGAACGTGGAAATACAAAATGCACTCTCCAAACACAAGGGTTGGAAAGACAAAAAAAAATTGTCTCTCTCTTCTCCAACCCTACCGCTCAAGTCAACGTATTTACGAAAACAAGCACTATAATGCTTCATCAAAATTCTACAGTTTCTACGTAGTTCTATCAGAACATCAAGATTAGTCTAATTCAAATGATACAGAAAATGAGAGTCTGAGTCTTCACAGGAGGTAAATTAAAATAAAAATCCAATCCAGTACCTCTGCTGGATTTAAAATTGAATCTATAAAAATGGCATAAGCGCATATTTTCACTGTTCTAAGTAATCTTAAAACAGACTGATGCAAACACGGCATGGACGGTTCTGAAAAATTTAGCGCTGTTATTTCTTGTTTCATTTGCATATGTGTAATCCATATCTAAATTCAGTACTACAGTTCTCAAGTCTAGCTAAAAATTACCATCATAGTCTTCAGAGTGAACATTGTCCAGATGATATTTCAAACTCCAGTCTAGTTTTAAGATTAACAGAAACAAAGTGCCTCTGTCGCACGCAATCAATTAAAATAACTCTGGTGACACTAGCTGACGGTTAACCCACTAAGAATTCACAGTGGGTAAACACCATTTACCTTCTGTGCCTTTTTCCTGAAGATTTTCTTCAGTCTCTTTACTATCTTTGTCTTTCTCTTCAGTATGCTCTTCTGATGCTTCATTACTTTTCTCAATCTCCATTTGGTCATTATCCTCAGTTTCTCCCTTGGCCTTCTCTGCTTGTTCTGCTGCCTTTTGCTTAACTTCCTCCATCTCTGCTTCTTGCTTTGCTTTCTGGCGCTCCAAAATTTCCTCTGAGGAAAAGAATGGAGATTCCTTTTAGTTCTAGAGATGGACTAGCTGTGCTATTTCAGTTGGCATTAAAACCCAAGTGTGTGTTTCCAAACAGATGCCCAGAACCTCCATATCAGACTGATGCTAGTTGAACATCATTCAACAGTGCTGATCTCAGTTTTAAAAACCTTGCCTTTAGAGCTCTCTATATGTCGATTTATGTACAAACTGCAAAGAAGGGGAGAATAATATGCAAACCACATGAATTTGAGAAGCCAGAACTTATCTTTTCAAGCAGTGTGGAATACTTTGTTAAAGATACTCAAATGCTTCAGTTTTTTTTTTAAATTCAATTAAACACTTAGCACCTCTTTAAAAAATTACTTTTTGAAAGACAGCCTATCAAGCCTGTGGAAATATAATTGTTGCTTCTGTTCTTGCGCCCAATAGTGCCAAAGGCAAACTTTCACGTATTCCTGTCAACAAGGTTTTTCCTAGAACAGATCAGCAGCCTATCACCAGGGTCTTACAATTTCAGTGATGTCAGTCTGCATCAAATAGTAATGACAGAACAGCTGCTACTTACATATCTGAAAGGATAATTTATTAAAACAGAAATGGGATTTGGGAATACAAATGAAAAAAAAATCATTGAGACGAGATGTAATTCATCCCAGAATAGTGAAGGAAGCTAAAGAGGCAGTTATAATCATTTCCTAAAACAAAATTTAGAAACAAATTCATTGTGCCCAAGGGTTGGAAAGACAAACATTCCACCCTTATTTACAATAAAATAAAGGAATAAGGCAAGAAATCACAAGCCCATTAGGCTAACCCTAGTCATGAGGAAACATCCAAATCACACAAAGGAGCAAAATGAGTTAGAGTGGCATTTAATAGTCAGATGCATCTGTAAAAAGTAATCGGTGGTGCCTACGAATTTTGATGCAGTGTTCTGATAAAGGGAGTGTAACATAGGATGGAATGCTACTGGGGTGCTATTTCACAAGCGTACAAAATGTTAACCTACATTAACCAAGTTAGTATGGTCAGTATGACCATACTAGTATGTACTAGTTAGTATGACCAATCTATGGTCAGGTGGATAGATTGATTGTTGAGGGAGAGAAGCAGAGAACAGGGATTAATGATATATTTTCAAATTACAGAAGTTACATGCCAGAGATCTCCAATGAGACATCTTAATGTCCATATTCAAATGGAAAGTAAGTGAAATATTATAATAACCTGTTAACCTGTGGTTTAAGAGGCCAACTGTGAAGATAAACTCAGGTGACTCAATAACAGATAGATAAGAATCAGTAAATCAGAGAAACGTTTAGTAATACGCTCTGTGGAAAATGTTCACTGAAGCAAGTACATCCAAGTAGTAAATCACCGAACAGAATGTTAGAAATGAAAGGTACTAAGAGTCCAGATGACGTTAATTTGTACAAGATACCGGTTAGACTAAAGGCGAGTACAAAAACAAATTGAGAGACGTATGGAGTGGAGGTGACAACGTTGACGTGAGGAAGATTTCTGGAAAGCCTGACCATAAGAACAGAGGTTCAAACTGTAAAGGGAAGGATGCAATGAACTGTGCAGAGGGCACTGTGATGAGTTGCTGAAATACAAAAAATGCCTTGGGACTAGAAGGACTGAAATCTTGTGGGAATGCAGTTGATGCCCGTAACTGCTGACGCCCCGGGCTACACATGAAACAAGTCAAACCACAAACAGTTGCAATATTCAATCAAGACCTACATGCTCTAGAAGCAACTTTATCAAAAACATGTCGCTTGCAATTTAACAATGTTTCTCAACATTTTACCAAATTCCATTCATCAGCACTGTACTTCAAGGCTTTTTTTTAAAAAAGAAACTGAAAATATTGTTACCAAAAAACTAGGCTAGACAGGGGAATTTTAAGCAAAATCCACAAAAAATGGAATTATGTGAAAAGAAGTCCCAATAAAAATCACCATAAAAACAGCCCTGGTTACCTGTATAGGATACAGTCAAAGAGTCATTACTGTTCAAGAGATGGTAATTTAGTCCATTAAGCCAAGCAATTCAAATCGGTCCCACTAGATCCCCACTCTATCCCTATGGCATCCCAACTGTAGCTCCCTCAAGCACTCATCCAATTTCTGTCTCTGCCACCCTTGTAGGCAGCAAGTTTCAAGTCATTTACCACTTTGCAAACAAAACTTCTGCATCAAAATCCCTTTGTTTCCTTGTCCCCAAAATGTTTGCATCAACTAATAGGAATAGCTTTTATCTATTTTCTATATCCAGCAGCCCAGCAGCTGACACTGCAGAAGATTAATTGTTCTAATTACTGGAGTGTTTGTTTTAATCTAAGCTAATGCATTATTGCTATTCATCCCCGATTCGTGGGAATCCCTTGCTCAAGATTGCCCAAACTGGTGAAAAAGCAACTGTAAAAGCATCAACCATTTCGAACATCTCTGACAGAGTAGGGTTTGATTAGGTTGATTGACAGAAAGAAGATCACGAGTGGGTGGAACTAGTCTTGCAGATAGAGGAAAAAATGCAGGTAGTTGCAGTTTGAATTTGAAAACAGCATTTGCTCTTTTACTCTCTATTTCTCATTTTCTGGAATTTGTATACCTGCTAGAAATCCAAGAGATCCAGAGATCTGCAAAAGGCAAGAAATGTTTTCTCCCTCTCTCCCTCACTGGTGTGAAGACAAGTTTTCCTCTGGAGGCTGCTCTCTGTTCAAAAGACACTCTACATCTATGTCCAGAAGGGTTAAAAGGCTGGAGGACTGGGAATTTGCATGAGCCTATGTGCCTTGCTAACTGATTCTGCTGAGGGGTTTATGGCTTTGCAGATATTGCTTAAATTGAAGCTAATAAAAATAGCTAACAGTTAAGAATTATACTTTGTAATGTTTAAGTATTTCAATTGGTATAAGTTTGCTAATTTTTTATAATTATTGTTAAATGAAGTTTGTTTTAATAAGGGTCCTAGTAGGTCAATAGAATCATACCTGGATTATGCTCACTAATTCCAATTTCAAAACTAATAGCTGCGGTCTAGGCTAACTTTTATGATGCACTGGAATTTCTGATTTGGTCTGCAACAATACTCTGTGGCTTAACCAGAGCAAGTTCTTTTCAGTGCAACTTTGTTTCATACTCAATACACGACAACCAAGATCTCTTGCTTTGCTAACTACCTTCCCAGTATGTTCTGCCATCTTCAATGATGCGTGCGAACCTCCAGATTCCTGCATTCTTTAGAATTGTACCCGAAAGTCCATATTGCCTTTTCTTCTGCCAAAATGCATCACCTCTCATATTTCTGCATTAAATTGCATTTGCCACTTGTGTGCCCATTCTGTTTGCTTGTCAATGTCCATCACTCTTTTGTCATTGTCTACGTTTGGTATCGTTGACAACCCTTGAAATATTAACTGTATCCCAATATTCCCCCATTTCATGAACCTTAATTGTGTTAACCAGTCTTACAAGTGGTACTGTCAAAGGTTTTTTTTAAAAACCAGATTAACAACATCCATTGCAGACCCTTTATTAACTTTCTTAATTTTTTTTTGGATAAACAATTAGATCAGTTAAACACAATCTGCCAGCTCCCTTCAACTAACTCTAACCTTCTCCAAGTTCCTGTTCAGTCCTCCTCTACCCCGCCAATTATTGTTTCTGAAATCATAGCCACCACAGATGTTAAACTGAGCAGCATTTAGTTACTAAGAACGCCTTCGTACCCTTTCTAGCAAAGGTGACAGACGTGCCACTCTCTAATCCTCTGGTACTTTCATTCATGTAGGGAACATTGGAACATTATGGCAAGCTTTTCATCACATCTTCCCATTCTTTTCTAACTTAGGGCATGAAAGCTATCCGGAACAGTTTCTTACCCACTGCACACTGCCAGCCTTTCCAGTACGTGCTACCCAACAATTTTCACTCTATCTACTTACTGCCTCTACCGATATCTGGTCAGTATTCTATTTTTTAGTAAATACTATACAAAGTACTCATTAGATGTTCCAGTCATGGCTGGAGCCTCTACACACACACACACATTCTTGAACTGAAAGCTCTACATTGTCTCTTACTTCCAACTTATCACCTACATTCAGTTAAAGTTTGTGTTACTTTAATGTTAATTGTCATTCTAATCTCTCTTGACCAGTCTTATCTTCACCTTCGCTTCCTCTCAACTTTTGTATTTGGCTGGTTGTCGCTCAAGAATTCACCTGACATGCACCATACATTCTCCTCTTGCTATTTTACCACCTTTGCTACTTTCGTGTCACTCCATTAAATTTAGTCCTCTTCCAACACAATTTCAACTTTAGATTGTTCCTTGCAGCTCTTCATTGCTAATCTAAACTTTTCAAAAACTTATAGACTACAAGCCCATTGCAAGTACTTCAACTGAAAACAGATTTATTTTTAAAAAGATCAAGGAATATTGATCAATTAACCTACATCTACATTCTTTAACAACCTGGTTATATATGCCGACATGTATCTGGAATTCATGGAACTGAATCTCACTTTCAAGATCTACACAAGCTAGTAGTTCACTAGTGATGCACCACTATGATTATTCCAATGAAACACCTAGAACATTCCATGACCTCCAAAAGGCATATATTACAGCAAATCAGTATATTCCTGAATACAGGAGAAAAATCTTCATCTATAAATCTACCTTTTTTTAGTTAGTGCGACAACAACCTGTAAAAATCACCACTATGGGCATTATTTGTTACAGTCATACAGAAAATCTTACATGGATCTTTCAACCTATCAAGAATATTACTTTTTCTATCCTTAGGAAATATAAAGTTTATTGAATGGTTCACTCATTGTTTGTTACCAGAATAACTCCATTGACGCTCAAGAAAATGAGGTAAGCCATATAAACTAGAAACTTTCCACCTCTGTTCCCAATCTGCTCTGTTAGCTGGCATCAGCCTATGCAGTAACAATACAATTGGCCTTGGCACTGCTGCCAAAGTTATTCTCATTTGTGATAAATATCAAACTCTTTTTGGAACTATGCTTCTGAGATGAAAGATGAGGACAGGATTTGCCTAGACCATTTTTGTCCCTTATTTCAGTAACATTCAGATTCATTACCAAAGCTTACACATGAAATTCAAAGATAACTAATTAGTTCTACCCCACCTCGACCTGTTTTTTTTTTAAAAAACTATTCTCTACCTTTTATTTCTTAATCTTATTTTTCTCCCGCCCCAACTCTTGCCCCCATTTTCTCCCTTTTCTCCCCCATTCCTTAATTTTAGCTCTTTTCCACCCATCTGCCCCCTCCCACCACATCTTGGTTTGTCACAGCCTACCCTCTATTTCAGCTTCTCCACTGTTTATCCATTCACACCTTCTATTCTCACTATGGACTGCCATTAGCACCTTTTAGCCTTTCCCTTTGTTTTTGTGGCTGACTCATCTTTCATTCCTTCACCCTGTAGTATAAATATCTCTCATTTTCCATGCCTTTTAGCTTTGACAAAGGGTGATCTGGGCTCAAAATGTCAGTTCTTTTCTCTCTTTATAGATGCTGCCAGACATGCTGAGATTTTCCAGCATATTCTCTTTTGGAAATTGAAAGAAAAGTTCAGCAAGACACTGGCCATACACTGTGCCTCAAAGAAAGCAACACATTCAGTATTGAACACTGAAATTGGCAAGGGAAATAATCTAGCGTTTAAAAAAATGTCTGGTGAACATTTTTGAGTTTCTCAACCAAAGGATCAACACTCATGTGATTTCTTTTAACCCCATATCATTTTAATTCAGAATGCAGACACCAGGACTCAGTAAAAAAAAATGCTATTGATCCAACAAGCACACTTAGGTTCTGTAATTACCCAGTAATTAATTCCACTTGGGAAGAACAGTTATTATGCCATTCCATGGTTTCATTACAGAAGTTTTTGTATTCAATGCAGAGTTCACAAAAAACAAATTTTTGTAAAAAAATCAAAATGATCTATAGTGAGGAAAAAGTATTTATGGAAAGCTCAACACCATAAATATCCAACAAGTAGATGAATCAAAATTAATTTCCATTCTCAGTCATGATCACACTTAAAGAATTCCAGTCATGTAACCACTATGAAAAAAAAGGAGTTAAAGTGAAATACATTAAAAATATACAATATAAAAAGGTTTCCAAGCGACAAATGACCAAGACATATATGCTGTCTTCTTGCTTCAAAATTTGCAATTGCAAAAGTGGCAACACATCACTACCTCATTTTCCAACCATTGATTTATGTTAAATATGTGCACTTTCAACATTTTGATTTTATTGTTACATGTATTAGTATTTAGTGAAAAGTATTTTTTTTTGCATGCTATACAGACAAAACATACCATTCGTAGAGGAGGAAAGGAGAGGGTGCAGAATGCAGTGTTACAGTCATAGCTAGGATGCAAAGAAGGATCAACTTAATACAAAGGTAGGTCCACTCCGATGGCTGGTACGTAACTTCACGCTTTCATATCTTTCATCCGATAGAAAAGGCCCAGGGTCCTTGATTATGCTGGATGCTTTTCCAAGGCAGTAGGAAATGTGGACAGAGTCAATGGAAAGGAGGCTAGTTTGAGAGATGGACTGGGCTTTGTTCACAACACTTTGTAATTTCTTGCCGTTTTGAACAGGGCAGGAGCCATACCAAACTGTGATACAACCGGAAAGAATGCTTTTTATGCTGCATCTGTGTAAGTTGGAGTCATAGCAGGAGGCGAAATTTCCTTCGCCTCCTGGGAAAGTAGAGGCATTAACGGGCTTTCTTAACTATAACCTCAACATGGAGGGAGGATCAAGACAGGTTGTTGGTGATCTGAACACTTAGAAACCTGAAGTTCTCAACCATTTCCATTTCACCCCTGTTGATGCAGACAAGGGCACGTACTCTACTACAGCTCCTGAAGTCATAGAACATAGAACATTACAGCGCAGAACAGGCCCTTTGGCCTTCAATGTTGCGCCGACCAATTAGGAAAAAGCAACGACCCTCTAACCTAAACCATTCCCTTGTCATCCATAATAGTCGATGGCTATCTCCTTCATTTTATTGATATAGAGGGAGAGATCGCCGTTGCACCAGTTCACCATGTTCTCTGTTTCTTTACTGAATTCCACCACATCATTGTTTAATATTTGGCCCCTTTAAGTGGTGTTACCAGCAAACTTGAAAATCAAGTTGGAGGGGAATTTGATCATATAGTCATAGATTATGAGTATAGTTAAAGGCCGAGGGCACAGCCTTGTGGGGCACTGGTGTTGAGCATAATCATGGAGGAAGAGGTAGTATGAGCTGACCTAGAAAACATTTATTCAGTTAGGATTGTTTTATTGCTCAGCCATCCTTCAACCAGGATATCAAGATAATATTTTTTGAGATTGAACCCCAAAAGATCAATACTGGGGAGTCCTGTTTGGTCACTGAAGCAACTGGAGAATCATGATAATTCAGTCTAATAATAGTTTGGATCTCTTTATGTAGGGTAATTACATTTAGCTAGAATGGGCTAATATTTTTCTCACTGGTATTCCCAGAAAAACCTATTTTTTTTTCCCAAAATGAATTTTCATACATACTATCTGGTGAGGGATGTTGAATCAGAAGTGATTCCCTATGTATTACAATGCAACAGAGGAAAGATCAGGGGTTTAGAACATTAAGATAGTACATAAATGGACTTTTGTACTTTTTCCTTGTAAATGTTAAGAGAAAGCTTTATTTAAGAATGCATTATATTATGACTGCGATGAGGGGATAGTACAAATAGTATTTGACCAGCCCCAGTACCACTCAGTTCATACCTTTAAGTTTAATTCAAAACGGCCAATCATTTCCGTTTGCTACAATTAATCAAAGAGATTGTAACCATGCTTATTTCAATAAATAGTAAACTTTTTAGTTTATTATAAAACCAGGTCAAATGGAAAGCCAAAGTTTATTAACATACAGTATGAAATATCGTAGTATATTAGGTACTGTTTTGAATTACCCAAGTCTAAGATACCTCGGGAGTGTATTCTGGCAAAAGGTTAAAAGTTAATAGTTCAAAAGGAAAAGGAAAAAGAAAAATCGTGGAGCCCTTGAAATGGTGTCCGGGATATATGGTTTCTCAGTGCTGAATTGCAAAACAATTGATGATTCTTGCACTGCTTTTCAGACATGCTTGAGGATCATTTGCAAGCACTCTATTCCAACATGTATTCACTTCCAGATGCGAACTGGCTCTGGACTCCCAAAATATTGGTTTTTTTTTAAACAAAGATTTGGTCCTTCATAGAATCTACGGCATGAGCTCAAACTGGTCCATGCTGAATTCTTCTCAAACGAAAACCAACTTTTAAACACAAATTTTCTTTCCCCGGAACCATAAATTACCATGTGACCTCCTTTGCAGTTGGTCCACCAGGGTTAAGAAGTTTCTGGTTCTTCAAAAATGTATACCTTGTTTTGTAAAGTGATCTTCAGGAGTAGCAATCAGTTGTGCAATAACTCTTTTGAGAAAGTGTCTTTTAATACACAAATTCTTCCAGAATACACTAAGTCCTCAAAGATGAAACATTTTCTGATTAAACTGTTGACAACAATTTGAAAGTTCTCCATTATTTTTGTTATGGATGCGCACTAGCATTTTACTAACCTAAAAAGTGAGTGAGTTCTCTCTACCTATTCTATACCAATTAAACTTTGTAGCTAGTCACCAAGTACATTGCAGGACCCAAGAACAACTTATTGATTTGTGTGGAAACAAAACCTTCCTCTATCCAGAGGCACTCCCTAGCTGCACTGAAGTAAAATTGCAAGCAAAATACAGACTAGCCAAAAAATCTTGATGTACCCACTTCATATTCTGATTGATTGCAGCCAGACAATTGAAATGAATGACACATTTTAAATTATTGATTCAGTTACATGGCAGCCAAATCAGTCCAGTAAAATTTGTAATTTTAATAATGCGTTAATGAGAACCACACTTAACAATGCTCCTTATTTTACTGAACGTGCAGACATAATTGCATACGATTACATTCAATGCCATCTATTCTGTGGCAGAGATAGGAAGGTCAGTTCCACATATTTTCAAGCAGCTGGTTCAAAGCAGCATTACTGGCAGGCTGCCTGGTATGTGGCAACCCTTGTCATTGGAATGTAGTTCATAAAGTCCTTAACATGCAAAAGGAGGCCACTTGGCCTAAAGGGATCAAAAAGTTTGTCTCAGAATATTAACCAAAACTGACTACTATAAGATCAAAAGCTTACCTAGTTTCTTCAACTGAAAGGAACAAATAAACAGAAGCAATTTAGACTTGCTTTAAGTGAACTTGTAACTTCTGCTCATTTACTAAAATCAATGGATTAATAAATTGAATTCCGATGTAATGGAGTTCAATACCAATGCACTGAATTCATGAAATATAAAATCTAGATCCTTCAAGGCTCAGCAATAAATGTATTGCCAAAGGAGGTGAGTGTTTTTGCTGCTACATCATGTTACTAACCTCCAACCAACTTTTATATCTAAATTGGCATAGATGAGACAGAGTTCTGGTATGTGATGACCTGAAATTACTTTGAACATCTTTCTCTGAGAAGCAAACTGTCTTGCTGCCTTCAAGTTGACAGCCTTATGTTACCCATGCAGATTATACAGTTTCTCTTAGTGGTCTTTCCCCCAATAGTTTAGCTTTGCCCTCCAGCTTCCTGGCATTGAAAACGTTACACTTGTCTTCTCACTTGAATTTCAGCCAGTGACTCCTGGCAATACAAGATGGCAGGCAAGATGATTATCAATACCCATCCACACATGCACATGCTTTGACAAAGGATTGTCTGAATTTGAAACGTCAGCTCGTCTCTCCTTATTCTGCAGAAAAGTAGTTCACCCCCTACTTCCCCAAAACCTGTTCACCATTTAGAGCACAGGCTAGCAATGTGATGGAATACTTTCCAGTCACCAGGATGAAGGTTGTTCCATCAACACTCAAGAAGCT
Source organism: Sphyrna mokarran (assembly GCA_024679065.1). Classification (NCBI taxonomy): domain Eukaryota; kingdom Metazoa; phylum Chordata; class Chondrichthyes; order Carcharhiniformes; family Carcharhinidae; genus Sphyrna; species Sphyrna mokarran. Next base: position 8,261,704 of record JAGIQG010000021.1, on the reverse strand, counting down.
CAATATCAATTAAGACAAAGCAGCCTGCTTGATCAGCAACTCACCCACCATAAGCACACTGGTTTTGTGAAGGGTAGATCGTGCCTTACTAACCTTATTGAGTTTTTTGAAAAAGTGACCAAAGAGGTGGATGGGGGTAAGGATTGATGTGGTATATATGGACTTTAGTAAGGCGTTCGATAAGGTGTCCCATGGAAGGCTTCTGCAGAAAATGTACATGTATGGGATAGAGGGTGATTTAGCTAATTGGATCAGGAATTGGCTAGCAGATAGAAGACAGAAGGTGGTGGTTGATGGGAGATATTCATCGTGGAGTTCGGTTACAAGTGGTGTACCTCAGGGATCTGTTTTGGGGCCCCTGCTGTTTGTAATTTTTTATAAATGATCTGGATGAGGGTATTGAAGGATGGATTAGTAAATTTGCGGATGACAAAAGTCAGTGGAGTGGTAGATAGTGGTGTTATAGTTTGCAGAGAGACTTGGACAAGTTGCAGAGCTGGGCCGAGAGGTGGCAAATGGAGTTTAATGTGGAAAAGTGTGAGGTAATGCACTTTGGCAGGAATAATAAATGTGTAGAGTATAGGGCTAATTGTAGGATTCTTAATAGTGTTGATGAACAGAGGGATCTTGGTGTATTTGTGCATAGATCCATGAAAGTAGGCAGTCAAGTCGAGAAGGTTGTTAAGAAGGCATATGGAGTCTTAGCTTTTATTGGTAGGGGGATTGAATTTCGGAGCCGCAACGGCATGTTGCAACTGTACAAAACTCTAGTGCGGCCGCACTTGGAGTATTGTGTGCAGTTCTGGTCCCCGCATTATAAGAAAGATGTGGAGGCATTGGAGAGGGTACAGAGGAGATTTACCAGGAGGTTGCCTGGTATGGAGGGCAGGTCTTATGAGGAGAGGCTGAGGGATTTGAGGTTGTTTTCGTTAGAAAGGAGGCAGCTAAGAAGAGACCTTATCGAAACATACAAGATGATTAGAGGTTTAGATAGGGTGGACAGTGATAGCCTTTTTCCTAGGATGGAGAAAGCTAGCATGAGGGGACACAGCTTTAAATTAAGGGGTGATAGTTATAGGACGATATCAGAGGTAGGTTCTTTACCCAAAGGGTGGTTCGGGAGTGGAATGCCCTGCCTGTGGCAGTTGTAGATGCGCCAAGTTTGGTGGCGTTTAAGAGATTAGTTGATAAGTTTATGGAAGAGAAGGGAATGGTTTAGTTTGGAGGATCATTGCTTTTTTCATAATTGGTCGGCGCAACATCAAAGGCCGAAGGGCCTGTTCTGCGCTGTAATGTTCTATGTTCTATAAGCACAAGATGCAAGTTCCCTCCAAATCACATATCATCCTGATTTAATAGTGCTGCAGCAAAAGGTGATAGTTTTCCCAGTCAAAATTCTAGAGCTCTCACCCAAACAGCAACGTGATCATATCTATACTCAGGGACTGCAGCAGTTCATTAAGAACTCACTAGTGCCTTCTCAAGAAGAGTTAAAAGACAGACAATGCCAGTGGTTTCCAAATCTCATGAATGGATATAAAAAAAAACAAGGATTTTGTGTATTTGTTGTTCGTCATCGATGAGGACCTCGACACTATTAATCATTTTGAGGTTGGTTGTGATACCTTTGAAGATGCCTATCAGGCCAATTCGGGCACAGAGTGTCCTGGCATATACTGGACAGACTTGTGTAGACACTGTAGTTGTTGCGCTAGTGGCTCTGGACTTGTGCAGCTCGCGCTTAAGTTGTACTTCAGCAATACACCTTGCTTCATGAGCTTGACAGCCTTTGTGGATGAGGCAGCGCCAATAGGGCGCTTTTGTGCCAGCATTTCTCAGGTGGTCATGTCAATGGCAAGCAACTTCAGGGAGGCCTTAGATACATCTTTGAAACATTTTTTCTGCCCTCCATGCGAGCGTCTTCCAGCAGAGAGCTCCCCAAAAAGGAGCTGCTTGGGTATATGCTCATCTGACATATGGATGACATGACCTGCCCAGCGGGCCTGCGTTCTCAGCAGGAGCGTGTGGATTAACAGTGGACTTGCTCTAGAGCGAACTTCAGTGTCTGGTACTTTGTCTTGCCATGGTAATATTCTGCAAAGATAAGTCACGTGGAAATGATTGAACTGTCTTGCATGCCTTCAATACGCAGTCTGCGTTTCACATGCATACAGGAGGGTACGCACTACCCAAAACTGTAAACATTCAGTTTTGTTGCTGGGCTGATTCCTTTACATTCCCATACAGTGCAGCGCAGTCTACCAAAAGCAGAACTTGCCTCTGCTATTCTGCAGTTAACTTCTGTATCAATAGTCACTGCATGGGAGAGGGTGCTGCCAAGGTAAGTGAACTGGTCCACTGCCTGTAGTTTCTGCCCCTTTACTGTGATTATGGGTTCTGTGTACGCTGCATGAGGAGCAGGCTGGTGCATGATTTCAGTCTTTTTAATGTTGGTGAGTCCAAAGTTGTCACAAGCCATGGAAAATTTGTCCATACTGACTTGCATCTCTAACTCTGAACCAGCACACAGGGCACAGTCATCAGCAAAGAGGAAATCTCTCAGAACAATCTCTTTCATTTTGGTAATACCTTGAAGTCTCCTCAGGTTGAAGAGCTTCCCATCCACTCAGTACTTGAGGCCGATTCCAGTACTGTCCTGGAAGGAATCATTCAGCATGGCAATAAGCATCATGCTGAACAGCGTGGGTGCGAACATACAGCCCTGCTTGATGCCACTGGTGATGGGAATGCCTCAGAGGATTCTCCGCCATCAAGTATTCTGGCCATCATAGAACTGGCATACTATCTGAATCAAGTTTGTGGGAGGCAGTCAAACTTTGACACGATCCTCCACAGGCCTTGTTGGCTTCGTGTTGAAGGCTTTCACGAGGTCAAGGGTTGTGTAGAGCTTACGATTCTCCTCCTGACACTTCTCCTGAAGTTGGCTCTCTGCAAAAATCATGTCAATAGTTCCATGACTTTGTGGAAGCCACACTGATTCCAGAAGCAGGCCCAGCTCCAGATGAGTGACCAGGCAACTTAGCAGGACTCTTGCGATGGAGAGCAGTGAGTTGTCGCATACTTGCCGATTGCCCTTCTTCTTGCAGAGGTGTACGATGGAAGTATCTTTAAGTTCCTGAGGAATGGATCCTTGCTTCCAAAAGGATTGGAACAACTCTGAGCTTCTCAATAAGTGCAGGACCAGCAGCTTTATAGATCTTGCTGATATGGCATCTGCCCTTGGAGCTTTGCACTGGCTAGCTGACTGACAACTTTCATGACTTCTGCTACTACCAGTGGATCATCCATGGCGCTGTTGATATCAACTAGTGGAATCCGGTCTATTGCCTCATCGTCAATAGATCGAGGTTGAGGACGGCTTCAAAATGTTCGGCCCATCTCTGCAGTATCTGAGCCTTCTCTGTAATGAGAGTTGTACCATCTGTACTCAGGAGGTGGGAACTCCCCAGAGATTGAGGTCCATAGAGAGTGTTGAGGGCTTCATAGAACCATTTGAAGTCATTTCTGTTAGTGTATCCCTGTATTCCATCTGCCTTGGCACTCAGCCAGGCATCTTGCATTTTATGCAGTTTATTCCGGACTTTCCTGCTAGCACTGGTAAAAGCATTTTTCTTGGCAGCTGAAGATGGGTCACTCTGACAGGCCCAATGAAGACAATGTTTTTCAACAAGTAGAGCCTGTATCTCCTCATCATTCTCATTGAACCAATCATGCTGCTTGCGGGTAGAGGGCCCAAGCATCTTGCGCACAGATGTACAGACAGCATCCCTGAAGTGCTCCCAGTTGTCCTCAGTGCTGCCTGCAAGGCATAGGTCAGCAAGCTTGATTTCTAAGTCTTCAGCCAGTACTGAAGCTATGCTGGAGTTCTTTAGCTTGGCCACATTGACTCGTTTTGTAACCTTGCTTCCTCGTGGTCGTCTTTTGGGTCTGATGCTGAGCCTCATTTTGGAGGCAATGAGCCTGTGATCTGTCCGGCAGGCAGCACCACACGAGGCCTTGGTTACTCTGACATCCTGCCCGTCTTTTCTCTTGACAATGATATAGTCGCTAAGATGCCAATGCTTAGAGCAGGGTTGCATCCAGAACGTCTTATTACGAGTAGGCAGACGGCAGGTTATGTCAGTGATGAGGAGGTCATGTACTGCATATGTCTTCAGTAAGAGTAAAAAATGTAAAAGGGCAAATTTCTTAAAAAATGACAAAATATGTTCAATATGTTACACTTGCCCACTCCATGTCTCCCAATGACTCCCTGCCAGATTGCACAGTCACACCCTACTCTTGCATTGAAATCGCCAAGCGAGATCAGCTTGTCAGTACTGCTCACTGCTGATAGTAGGGCATCTATTCTTCGTAGAACTTGTCTTTCATCTCTTCCGGGTTCTTCATTGTGGGGGCATAGGTGCTAATCAGGGTGGCTTGACTTCTGTTCTGCAGCGGAAGCTGCAATGTTATAAACCGATCATTCACATCCTTGGGTAAACTAACAAGTTTCCGAACAAGGTGACTCCTGATGGTGAATCCAATCCAGCATTACGACGCTCATCGCTGCCGCGACCGTTCCAGAAAAAAAATAACCACCTCCAGTTTCAGTCAACTAATCTATGTTGGCAAGACGAGTTTTGCTCAGGGCTGCAATGTCAGTGCTGTATCTTGCAAGCTCTTTGGCAACTAAGGCTGTTCTTCTCTGTCTATCTGCTGTAGGGTTGTCCAAAAGTATGCGCACATTCCAAGTGCCAATAGTGAGTGGTATCACCTTGTGTTTTATGTTGTTTGTTCGGCCAAAAGATGGGATCCCCGCCAGCTGAGGTAAACTGGCCAGGATGTAGTGAAGCAGGCAATGTTTAGGGCACCTTTTCAAGCCCCTTCCTCATTCTACAGAGGTGAGCAGTGCGTTCCTGAAGAGGACCACTCAGTCGCCCAGGTAGACACCAAGTTCCCCTGCTGCTTTGGTCAGCAAAAGACAACCATTAGACCTGAGCCACTTGTGTACAGATCCGTGACTACAGCTCCCAGTGTATCCACACCTGTTGCTTCATCACTCGCCCATCACCACAGGACTTCAAGGATTGAACAGAACGCTAATGATGGGTGTCAAAACTAGCGCTCAATTTGGATTGAAGTGAGCAAGAGTTACGCAGCTCACTCTCTCTTCCCAATTCCCATCTAGATCCAGTAGCAAAACAAGAGTCAAGACAGCTGGAGATGGGACTAGGCACAGCGGATGACCAGGATGTCTTGTGTCTTGTCCTGCTCTTCGCATTCCACGACACTTGTAGAGACTGCCTTCTTGACTGCTGGATCTTCCATTGGTCTTGTCCGCTCAATTCGCCAGACTCTGTCTTCACGTGCTGGAATAGACAACTCCCTATCTCACTGCGGGTTGAGACCCATTGGCTACCCTCACCTGGTTTAGTCAGCTTGTCAAGACTGTTGCATGCAAAGAGCTACAGGAAGCCACAGGTGGGGACAAAAGATGGACAAACCACCTGAAAGGATGCAACATATTTCCCCCACCAAAGGTCCTACCCCTCCTTGCCACTCCATACACGCCATTTAGTGTATTTAATCACTGGTGCAAAGGTTTTCTTTCGTTATCTCTACCAGTTCCGGCATCCTTAGGGCATTAATAACACAAAGTTTAGCTAGAGATCCTCACTCACCTCCATAAAACTTTCTCTGGGCTCAACTATGCCCCAATTGGTAGCACTCTCACTTGAATCAGAATATTTTAGTTAAAGCTGCACTCCAAAAGACCTGAGCATAAAAATTTAGGCTGACACTCCAACATAGCTCTGAAGGAGTGCTGTGTTGTCAGAGATGATATTTTTTGATAGTACAGTAAACAGAAGGTTCATCTATCTTCTCACAGGTTTATGATAAGCAGGAGAGTTTTCCCTGATCTTCTGGTCAATATTTATCCCTCAATCAATCTCAAACAGGTTACCTGATCATTTATCTCACTGTTGTTTGTGTGACTGTGCGCGCAAACTGGCTGCTAGTACACAGTGATAAAATTTCAAAAAATGCTTCATTGGCTCTGAAGCACTTCAGTACATCCTCAGATTGTGAAAACACTATATAAATGCAAGTTTATTTTCAAACTGAAATAGTGTTTACCCAATACTGCCCAGTTATCTACTTGACATGCTGGTGCAAGTTTCACTCTAGCTAAACACCTTTCCTCTCTTAGACTCCACTCGTTCCTCATTTTAAAAAAGGCAAACAATGAAACAATAAATTTAAATCACTCTTTGATGCTTCACCTTGGAAAATCACTGCATTCATTTTACAGCACATGTCCAAGTGCTTTCCCACCAAATTACTTATCATGCTGAAGTAGTTTGTAATTAACACACTGCCCTCAAGATTAGTTTGTAGAGTGTTGCCTACCGCCTTGTTGCGTAGGAGCTTGTTTCAGAGTTCCCACAACCTGCAATTCTCCCTGGCCTGGCTCCATGGAGTCCCCATTTCCTAAACGAACATGAAAAGGGGAGAAAAGAAAACGATTGAAGGAAAAACAAACTGGAAAACAAAAAAAAAAAAAAAATTTATGGGGGAGGCAAACAAAATATGAAAAATGGACAACACAAAGAAAACATAAATAAAGATGCAGATTTGTGAATAAATGAGGTGGAAAATACCTTCACTATCTAGATAACCTACATCCAGGCTCCACTAAGTGAACTTTGGGTCAATCAGCAACATACTGTCCTTAATCCTTCAAGATAATCCTCTTAAGGCAAAGTTTGAGCTTTAAATTCTATCAATATTTTTCAGTTCAATGGATAATAACTAACATTCCTCCTTTAATTTTAACTGAAGGCAAACTATCAATTTCTTAAAAAAATCTCAAAATATGTTCAATTTCAATTCTAGGTCAAAAAATCCTTCACTTCACCTTTTTGAGCTAACCATAAGTTTTCAGAGATTGTCGATGGAATCCATGTTTTAAAAGTAACTATTGCTCACAGGACACTTGGCCATCCAACTAAAAATTAATTCGGGTCTGGTTTATATCAGATTCAGAAATTGTGCACATACAATGTCCAGTCTGTATGCTAAACACTGCACATTACTGAAATACATAGTCAAAAATGAACGCTTTTCTCCTTCAATGTTCAATACATGACAGCATTTGAATCAATCCACAGCAGCATCTATGTGACATTTATGCCAGAATTTAAAATACGATAAACCACCTTAGCGCAACTGCTTGAGAAAGGACTGGTGAACTGTCTTAATTGGCAGAGGTGCCTTAAGAGAACTCTAACACAAATCCCATTTGGTCTCACAAATGAGATAGCCAACCTATGCCAAAACGTAAAAATTAAAAACTCATTTATTACATATCATAGCGGCAGGATGGTTAGCACTGCTAGCTCACAGGCCAAGAAGTTTGAATCTGCTTGAGTCACTATCTGTAAAGAGTTTGCACATTCTCCGTGTCTGAGTGGGTTTCCTCCCAGTGCTCTGGCTTCCTCCCACAGTCTAAAGATTAAGTGCACTAGCCATACTAAATTGCCCCTTAGTGTCAGGGGGACTAGCTAGGGCAAAATGCACATGGTATGGGGTAGGGCTTACGTGGGACTGAAGTCAGTGCAGACTCCATGGACCGAATGACCTTCTGCACTATAGGATTCTATGATTCTACTTATGGGATTAAATAACTCAGTTGCGTACAAGACCAGTTCTTCAGTTATGGGTGAGTTGACAGCATTCTCACTCGAGTTAAAAACTCTGTTTCTGGTTTTACTGCAGAGACTCAACACAAAACTTAACATGGGACTTGAGTGTTAAAAGGAATGCATTGTTGGAGATGTCACACTTCAGCTGGGACAGTAAACCAAAGGCCCATATGTCCTCTCAAGAGAATGCAAAGATTCTACAGCACCATCTTGCAGAGCAGGGAAGTTTTCTCCAGTGGTCTGGCCTATAACACAGAAACCTTACAGTGCAGGAGACCATTTGGCCCATTGAGTTGGGACTGACAACAATCGCACCTAGGCTCCATCAGCCTAAACTGACATATTTGCCCCGCTAATCCCACTAACCTATGCAACACAGGAATAAGGGGCAACGTAGCATAGTCAATCCACCTAATCTTCACATTTTTGGAGCATGGGAGGAAACCCACAGACATGGGAAAAATGTGTAAACTCCACACAGACAGTGACCCAAGCTAGGAATCAAACCCAGATCCCTGAAGCTGCAAGGCAGCAGTGCTAACCGCTATACCACCTTAATAACAATTCCTCAACCAACATTACTATAAAGAACATTCTGATCATGATCACGGTGCTTTTTGTGGAGCCTTGGTACATGGGAATACACTGTTGAGTGTCCTAAGTTACAACAGTGACCGCACAAAATGCACTTTATTGGCCATAGAGCACTAAAATAAACTGTGGCGGTGTAAAGAGCTGCATTAATACAACTTCAGTTTCTTATTATTCACTCTTCGGATGTGAGCATGACTTCAGTAGTTGCCATCCCCAATTGCCTTTGCGAAAGTGGTGTTGGTACTTCTACAGTGCGACACTGAAGGGAGTTTGACCCATTAACAGTGAAGGAAATGAAAGATATCATTCCAAATCAAGATGGTATGTAACTTGGAAAGGAATTTGCCGATGGTGGTATTCACACGCTGCCCTCACTCTTCCAGGAGATAGCGTTCACAGGTTTGGAATATGCTGTCAAAGAAGCCTTGATGAATTGCTGCAATATAGATAGGACACATGACTACCCAAGCCTGAATGTTGCTGCATGTGGACACAGACTCCAGTATGTGAAGAGTTCTAAATATACAGTCCAATATAATCATCAGCAAACATCCCCACTTCTACTTAACTGAGCCTAGGATGTGACCCTGATGAACTCGTGCAGCAACGTCCTGATGCTGAGATTGGTTGCCAACAACTATTATTGTTCTTTGTGCTTGGTATGACAAACCATTGATTTCAATTTTACTCTGAATCCTTGGTGTCACTTTCAGTTAAATGCACTTGATGTCAAGTGCAGTTACACTCACCTCTGAAATCATCTCTTTTAGTCAAGTTTGGACCAAGGATGAAAGATGTCTGGAGCTGATTGGCCTTAGCGGAACCCAAACTGAGTTGCTGACTAAGTGCTACTTGATAGCATGGTCAAGGACATCTCCTGTTACTTTGCTGTTGATTGAGAGTAGATTGATGGGATGGCAATCTGCCAGTTTGGGGTTTTTTGTGCTTCTCTGTGGATAGAACATACAGCCAATATGGAAAAATACCAATGTAAGATAAGTCAGCGGCTATGGACAGCTTTCCCAATTTTGGCACAAGTCTCCAGATGTTAGTGATGAGGATCTAGAAGGGTCAGCCTGGATGAGCTTTTGTCATTCGGGTGGTCGGTCAGGTAATTCAGCGACTTACTTTGAACATAGCCCAGACTGGCACGAAGGATTTTCCAGTTTCTTGTCATTTGAATCACATCTTAAAATAGTAGCATGTGAACAAACTTTCGAACCCCAGGAACTGAACGACGGCTGATAAATGAGACACCTTCAACCATGGAGCAGTAGGGGGAGCTCCTGACACTGGTCTCAAAGCATTTCTTGCAGCAGTTTCCAACGCATCTGCCCAATTCTATATCCTAAATTGTGCAATTTAACAGTGATAAAAATACCGAGCAGGTGAAGCAACCCGCTGCTTCACAACAAATTTTGTCTTAAATCATTTATTTCACTCCATCACCCATCCCAAATAAACTGTTGACAAAATACAGAACCTATTTTTGCACAATTTTAGTACATTTCAGTTTCATCCTCCAAAGACAATTATTTCTGAATAGCACAGGTCTGAGAAAAATTAAAGGCAGAAGCACAAACTTGGAGTAAGGCAACGAATATCTTGGAAATTAATATACATTTAACCCAAATTACCCAGCAGCTTTTAATGCAATTCTGTTCCACTGATCTTGCAGCAATTTAAAATAATCCATCTCAAGTTAGTAAAACTGACAGTAGTAACTGTTGGAATTATGCCATCCTCAAGTTGACATAATTGCAGATCCCTTTTTGAGACCATGTTTTAGAGGAGAAGGGAAGAAGAATATTAAAGCAATTGAACTAATTTAAGTATTGTTATAATGAACATGATATTAAAATGTGTATTTTGTAGATTTCTCAAACAGTATCCATGTATGTAATAAATAATATACATACAGTATCTGCAATGGAACAAACGTATTAGCAAACAAAAATTAACAAAATTTCACATTTCACTGTCTGCCTTCATTAATCCCATACTTGTGCAACCATTTCCTCCAGCAACGACTTCTGTCTCCACTTAACAACCTCTTTACCACAGCAGACATGCATGTCATGTGAACTCATAACTACTGAAATCCCAATGGCACCATATGTCCCAAGACATTTGTTTCACCTGTGCCAAAACTAACTTGCATGAGTAGCATTAGTGCTACAATAGGCAAAACAAGTTATTAAGATTGCCATGACAGCACAGCATGATGTACTAACAAGCTGCACTGCGGAAAAGAGGGGCATGGCTTTCCCCTCAACCTACCCTCCAAGATGGTTCCTGTGTGAGCAATCATGGCAGGATAGTGTTATTTCATGTCAGGGAAGGACAAGAGGTAAGTGGTGACTGACTGTTTATGTGTGGAAGAAAGAGAAAATGGAAAGTTTCTTAAAAAAACCCAACTCAACAGGTCTCGTTAAAATTGTCTGACAGAGGCCTGTAGAAATTTTTTGCTTGTTTTCTCTAAGTAGAATGTTACTTGGAACAAGAAACAAAATGGCAACCAAACATATTTAAATAAGGCCACCCACAATCATCCACTTCAAACTGCTAGATAACAGTCATAAATATGAGGTTATTTTACACCAACAGAAACTTCCATTATTGTTTTGTAAAAATGCAAGAAACCTACAGTATTTTGTCACAGAATAGATTAGTGAATCATCCATTAGAATATCCAAAAGAGGAAACAACGTATGCAACTCAAACATTTGTATTAACGCATTTTTTAAAGTTATTTATTAATATGGGGACAGGGACCAAATCAAGAGTTGTAGAACACAGAACTAAGCAACAACAATGGGCATTAATATGCTGATGCATCACAACTGCACAACTTGGGGCTGAAATCAATTCAGCTACTGATTGAAATTTGATTTTTTTTTAAAAAATATTGTAACACTCAGGAGAATCAATATGCTGACTGCATTTAAAGGATATGTATCTGAAAGTGAAAATTCTACATGTCCTGGATGCATCTGAGAATGGGGGTTAATATTTTTAGTCATTCTGAAGAACAAGAGTCGCCAGCTGAAATAAAACTGCCCTGGCTATCCAGCAACTCTTACTGAGCCTATGAATATTGGGTCACTGAATAGCTTGATAGCACTGTATGAATGCTCACTCAAGCCAGAGACAGAGGGTCATCCAACATCAATGAAGTCAACAAATTCATTGTAGTAGAGGGGAATTTGTTAAACAAAAAGACATAAGAGAAATGATTTCATGAAAATATTCACTTGCACATAATCAAGTTAGTTTGGGAACTAGACAGCCAACTCTCTTTTCTTTCTTGAGTGCAGGAGTGATAAGTGCACAATTATTTAATTTTTTTTAAAAAAAACAGGGCTGTACACACCTGTAACTTATGATCAACTTGTGCCTAACTTCTATGAAGACTTTCAGGCTTCAGTAAGTTGCATGGCTTACTGGGAAACCTGGATCCAAAGGTATTAAATTTGCTGATGTCAATCAGTGATTCTAACAGCTGAAAAAGCGATGATTGGAACCTCTGGAAATTGCACACAAAATCAGAAAAGCAACATAAACTCCATGACAAACAAAAATAAAATGCAGGAAAATACCAATATCATTCAGCACCTGCAAAGAAAAACACTATAAAAGGTACACATGATCATATGATTATTTGCAGCATTTTCAACTTCTGCTCATGATTCAGTATTTTAGTCATTGCAGACATAACTGATCACAGACAAAGTTGGTCAGTAAGCTATTTGGTTCACCAATATACAACACATCTGCTTTCAAATTCTGAACAGATCATCCTCTATCGTATAAGACATGTCAGAAAAGCATCAACCTCCACTTTCAAATCCGGGACGGGGGGCGCAACTCAAGCAAATCGCTTTCAAGTCCATTTCACTTACCATTAGCTGCACTGAGACAAGATTTATTATTGCCACGAACTTTATTCGTCAAGTCTTCTGTAATATCCATATGTCGATGAATTTCATCACGCATTTCTTCCAGTATTTTGCAGAGGTCATATTCCCAGTATTCTTTGTCCAGAGATTCAATAAGTTCAGCCAGCTGCACCTTTGAGCTGTAATACCACACTTTCTTATCCTTTTCATCTTCTTTATCTTCCTCACTAAAAATAAAACAAATCAATTTATATAAATAAGGGCACCACAGCATTCAGGCTGAGGTTAGTAAACAGAGTAGAATCATAGGGTTGGTGAAATTAGCACAGGAGGAAACAGCAGCCTCAAACTATACAATCTCATTTGGTTTTGTCCCCCCAAATTGCACTATGGTGTACAAAATCACATGGCTTGCTTACTCAAATTACATTGATGCACGTTTTGTTACAAAAATACATTTTGTCAAAGCTTTTCATCTGGCACTCAATGGGACAATCACAAGAATGCCAGTGTCAGGAGAAACAAGAACCATTGTACTGTATGAAAAGTGTATTAATTGGTTGGCAAGTGGACTTGGAAAAGTTGCCATGGAGAAAGAACCAGTTATTGGGAGCTGAATTGATTGCCAAGCAATTAAATGCAATTAATATAAATATTAACATGAGAAATAAATTTACTAGTCCACAGACATGATGCCACAGCATAAACAAAAATATTCTATCTAACACTCTTATTAAACTTAACAGGGAATTAAATGGAACAAAATTCATACTAGAAAGCAGCTAGTACAAAATACTTCTTGGATTTACTGCATCTCACACAATCCTATTTAGCCCTAAGAACTCCTGTTTCAAACTATAGTCACTGGCAGACCATCAGCCCAAGGTACTGTCCGTTTCATCTTTTCCTTCAGATTGCTTGACTCGGTTTATTTGTCTGCCAATTTTTTTGGCAAATCAATCAGCTAATGTCTATCAATGAGCCATTAGACAGCCATGGCCACTCAGACACGATTAAGTTATCCACTTATTATTTGAAAGCAACACAGGTTGCCAATAAATAATTGAGCTTTTCTGTGCTTAGCATAACTAATTTACAGTGCAATCTCTAACTTTCAAATAATACATGTGGATTGACAAACATATCCAAATTCATAGTTGCCCTGATGAGCTCAAGAAGTACGCATTCAAATAAAGCTCTCTTTCTTTCACTGCAACATTTTCTCGAAGACAGAAAAACGTCAAGTCATGGACATTGTAGATATATCACATACGTAATAGATATATATTGTGGCCAATGTGCAGCTTTTTTTTTGCTTCTCAAATATAAGAACATAAGAAATAGGAGTAGGCCATCTAGCCTCTCAAGCCAGCCCTGCCATTCAACAAGATCATGGCTGATCTGAAGTGGATCAGTTCCACTTTCTCGCTTTCTCCTCATAACCCTTAATTCCCTTGTCTATCAGAAATCTATTTACCCGTGACTTAAATATATTCAGCAAGATAGCCTCCACCACTTCAATGGGCAGAGAATTCCAGAGACTCACCACTCAGTGAAGAAGTTCCTCCTCAACTCCGATCTAAACTGCACCCCCCCACCACCTTATTTTGAGGTTGTACCCTCTAGTTCTGCTATCCTTTTTAAGCGGTAAGAATCTCTCTACCTCTACTCTATCTATCCCCTTCATTATTTTGTATATATCTCTATAAGAACCCCTCTTCGTCTTCTAAACTCCAATGAGTACAGACCCAGTCTATTCAACCTCTCCTCATAGGCTAACCCCCTCATCTCCGCTATCAGCCTAGCGAATCTTCTCTGCACTCCCTCCAAGGCCAATATATCCTTCTGCAAATGCAGCGACCAAAACTGCACACACTACTCCAGTTGCAGTCTCGCCAGTACCCTGTACAGTTGCAGCAAGACCTCCCTACTTTTATATTCTACCCCCCTCACTACAAAGGCCAACATTCCAGTCGCCTTCTTGATCACCTACTACACCTGCAGACTGGGTTTTTGCGATTCGTGCACAAGGACCTCCAGGTGCCTCTGCACTGTAGCATGCTGCAGCTTTTCACCTTTTAAATAATAAACACTACTACTATTATTTCTATCAAAGTGGATAACCTCACATTTGCTAACATTATACTCCACTTGCCAGGTCCTCGCCCACTCACTCAGCTTATCCGGATCTCTCTGCAGATTTTCAGCGCCTTCCATTCAATTTGCTTTTCCACTCATCTTATCATCAGCAAATTTCATTACCTTACACTCATCCCCCTCCTCCAGATCATCTATGAAGCCCCAGCACCGACTGGTGGAGTCCCTGCGGCACTCCACCTGTCACCAACTGCCAACCAGAGTAGCACCCATTGATTCCAATTCTCTGCTTCCTATTAGGCAACCAATCCTCTATCCACACTAACACCTTACCCCCAACTCCATGCAATCTTTTGTGAGGCACCTTATCAAACGCCTTTTGGAAATCCAAAAACATCATATCCACCTGTTCCCCTCTGTCTACTGCACTAGTCACATCCTCAGAAATCCAATAAATTCATTAAACATGACTTCCCCTTAACAAATCCATGCTGCGTCTACTTGATCAAACCATTCTTTTCTAGATGCCTCGCTATTTCTTCTTTACTGTGTAACGGGGCAGATAGAATTACAGATCTTCTTGTGAGGGATTCTCTTGGGACGAGTGATCATATTATGGTTGAATTTCTGATGCAGATGGAAGGTGAGAAAGTAGGGTTCCGAATCTGTTTCCTCTGTTTAAACAGAGGGGAGTATGGATAGGATGAGAGCGGAATTGGCAAATATAGATTGGGAGCGCAGATTGGTTGGTAGGACAGCTAAGGAACAGTGCAAGATTTTTAAGGAGATCTTTTTCAGTGCTCAGCAGAAATATATTCCAACGGTAAAGAAGGACTGCAGGAGAAGGGTTAACCAGCTTTGGGTATTGAAGGAAATAAAGGAGAGTATTAAATTAAAAGCTGATGCTTTCAGAGTGCCTAAAGATAGTGGGCGATTAGAAGATTGGGAAAGATTTAAAAAACAAAAGAATGACTAAGAAGGTGATAAAGAAAGGAAAGATAGAGAATGAAGCTAAACGAGCTCCAAATACAAAAAACGATAGTAAAAGTTTTTACAAATACCTAAGGGAGAGGAGACTGGCTAGAGTGAACGTTGGACCCTTGGTGGACGAGAAGGGGGATTTAGCAGTGGACGATGAGGAAACGGCTGAGACTTTAAATAAGTTTTTTGTGTCGATCTTCACAGAGGAGGGCACAAATAGCTTGCCAGATATTAAAGACAGAAGGCTGGTAGGAGATAAGGTCCTAAATGCAATTACTGTCACTAGAAAGGTAATGCTTGATAGACTAATGGGACTGAAGGTAGACAAGTCCCTGGGACCGGATGGAGTGTATCCCAGGGTTCTGAAGAAATGGTAGAGGTGATAGCGGATACCTTAGTAATTATTTATCAAATATAGCTCTTTGATTTCCATTTGAATAGTATGAAAATACATCACAGATCGGCATGGTGGTACATTAGTTAGCGTTCGGTAACATTAGGTTTTGTGAAGGGTAGGTCATGCCTTATAAACCTTATTGACTTCTTTGAGAAGGTGACCAAAGAGGTGGACGAGGGTAAAGCAGTTGATGTGGTGTACATGGATTTCACAAAATGTTTGATAAGGTTCCCCATGGTAAGCTATTGCAGAAGATATGGAGGCATGGGATTGAGGGTGATTTAGCAGTTTGGATCAGAAATTGGCTAGCTGCAAGAAGACAAAGAGTGGTGGTTGATGGGAAATGTTCATCCTGGAGTTCAATTACTAGTGGTGTACCGCAAGGATCTGTTTTGGGGTCACTGCTGTTTGTCATTTTTATAAATGATCTGGATGAGGGCGTAGAAGAATGGGTTAGTAAATTTGCGAATGACACTAAAGTCAGTGGAGTTGTGGACAGTGCAGAAGGATGTTGCAGGTTACAGAGGGACACAGATAAGCTGCAGAGCTGGGCTGAGAAGTGGCAAATGGAGTTTAATGCAGAAAAGTGAGAGGTGATTTTCTTTGGAAGGAGTAACAGAAATACACAGTACTGGGCTAATGGTAAACTACTTGGTAGTGTGGTTGAGCAAACAGATCTCGATGGCCATGTGTAAAGATCCCCGAAGGCTGGCATCCAGGTTGATGGGGTTGTTAAGGTGTATAGCGTGATAGCTTTTATTGGTAGAGGATTGAGTTTTGGAGCCATGAGGTCATGTTGCGGCTGCACGTGGGAGTATTGCATACAATTCTGGTCACCACATTATAGGAAGGATGTGGGAGCACTGGAAAAAGTGCAGAGGAGATTTAACAGGATGTTGCCTGGTATGGTGGTAAAGTCTTAGGAGGAAAGGCCGAGGGAATTGAAGCTGTTTTCATTAGCGAGGAGGTGGTTAAAAAGTCTCTTAGAGGCATATACGATGATCAGAAGATTAGATAGGGTGGACATGAACCTTTTTCCTCAGATGGAGATGGCGAGCACGATGGACATAACTTTAAATTGAGAGATGATAGATATAGGACAAATGTCAGAGGTAGGTTCTTTACTCAGAGTAGTAAGAGTGTGGAATGCCCTGCCTGCAACAGTAGCGGATTCACCAACATTAAGACATTTAAATGGTCATTGGGTAAAACATATGGATGATATTGGAATAGTGTAGTTAGGTGGGCTTTAGATTGGTCACAGATTGGCACAACGTCAAGAGCTGAAGGGCCTGTACTGTGGTGTAATGTTCTACATTCATTGCTGCCTCACAGCGCCAGGGACCCAGGTTCAATTCCATCCTCAGGTCACTGCATATGTGGAGTGTGCATGTTTTAGTGACTGCGTCGGTTTCCTTTAGATGCTCTGGTTTCTTTCTGCAATCCAAACATGTATAGGTTAGGTTGATCAGCCATGCTAAATTGCCCTTAGTGAGGGACTAGCAGGACAAATACATGGTTGCAAGAGTAGGACCTAAATGAGGTTGTTGTCAGTGTACATTACATGGGATGAATGGCCTCCTTCTGCGCTGTGGTGTTTCTATGATTGTAACACCGGACAAAAGGTACTCCTTTTCATTCCAAATGACCAGCGTTCCTTTGAACAAAGAAGCCAACATAATTAATTCAAGAATAATCTGACCTATCCTTCCCCATCTCCACATCCCCAAATCAACTCGCTGACAAGCGATCCTGACTTTGGGAAGAAGGTTGGGAGTTAAAATCTTGAAGAAAAATATCCAGTCACAAGGGATAGAGTATTAGAGAAACTCAAGGGACTAAAGGCAAACAGGTTGCCTGGGCTCAAACTATACACAAGAGTTTGAATGGAAGTGGCTGCAGAGACAGAGTCTACTGGTTGAAATTCCAGGGGTACCGGAAGAAAAAAAAACCGGAAAACAGCCAATGGGACTCCTTTGTTCAAAAGAGGAGGATGGGACACAGGAAACCATAGGCCAGTTAGTTTAATATCTATTATTGGCAAGATGCAAGAGTCAGTAATGAAACAGAACATAGCTAATCATTGAGTAAAGCTGAAGGTAATCAACCCAAGCCAACATAATTTTATAAAAGGTAAATCACACTTGACAAATCTGCTAAAATTTTTAAGGATGTAAGAGGGAGAGTAAATGAGTAACTGTAGTATTCTTAGATTTCTAAAATTCATTTGACAAGGTGCCGCATAAGAAGGTTGGTGCATAACATAAAAGTCCATGGAATTGAAACGAGTGAGTTGGCATGAATTGAAAACTGGCTGTCATATAAATTATAAAAGGTTGGAATAAATGAGTCTTTTTCAGAATGGAATGATCAAACTAGTGGAATACTGCAGGGATTAGTTCTTGGCCTGTCACTATTCACTATTTAAATAATGACTTGGAGGAAGCAGAATACAAGGTTTCCAAATTTGCCAATGATAAAGATGGTGGAAGGATATGTTGTGATAAGGATATCGCAATTCTGCAATATACATAGATTGGATGACTGGATGAAAATCTGGCAAATGCAGTTTAATGTGGGGAAGTGTGAAGTCACGAACTCAGTAGAAATCAAAAAGCAAGTTACATAAATGATGGGAGACAGCAGATGAGTGAAGTCTAGAGGGATCTGAATGTTCTAGTGCATCAAGAACAAAAAGCTAGCAGGCAGCTCCAACAGTTATGAAGACAAGTGGCATTTCGGCCTTCATTGAAAGGAGTTGGAGTTTAAAAATAAAGAGGTTTTGCTTCTATTGTACAGGTATTGGCAAGGCTTCATCTGAAATACTATGTACAGTTCTGGTCCCTTTACCTAAAAAAAAAGAATACAATATCATTGAAGGCACCCAAAGGGAATTCATTAACTTAATTCCTGGGATGAAGGGGTTGTCCAATCAAGAGACTAAATAGTCTGAGTCTATTCCTTGGAGTTTAGAGGAATGAGGGACAACCTTACTCAAACATACAAGATCCTGAGAGGATTTACAGGGTAGATGGTGAGACATTTTCATTGCCGGCAGAGTCTTGAACAAGAAGTCATAGCTACAAGGTAAACGGTTGGGCATTTAAAACTGAGATTTGGAGAAATTTCTTCTCACAGAGGGTGCTAAATCTCAAATTCTGTACCCCAAAGGATGGAGAAGGCTGAATCATTGTAAGCATTCAAAGTGGAGGTAGGTAAATATTTAATAAATCAAAGAAATGGCACAGGAAAAGAGTTGCGACCAGCATACATCAGCCATTATTGTACCGAATGGCAGAACAGGCTTGAAGGGCCTGATGACCTACTCCTGCTTCCATTTCTTGTGTTGTAGATGGGGAAGTTATGTCCTATTAAAGATGTGCTGGGATTATGTAATAACAAAAACTCCAAAAGTACAACTGAACTTTATTCATTGTCTTTTTCAACAAAAAGTCACAGGCATCCTACAAAAATTCATAATTAAACGCTGAATAACTTTTCCACTGTTAATAAGAAAGATACAGACTACAAAACACAGGCTGCAGGAATTTCTTTAAGTTTCTCCCAAGTCAGAGTTACAATTTTGGCAAAAATTCTAGAAGCATATGAATAAGGGTTCAGTTGATTCAACGCTGACCAAACAGAAGAACTTGAGCTACGATTTGATGACTAATTCTCAGCAATGCTTGATTACATCTACCATTCATGAATACAGATGCTCTTAACTCTTGTGGAACACAAAGCAGCACTAGTTCACTAACTGGCGTAACTCTCCCAGAACTCAAACTGTCATATTCATGGTGGGTAAATTTTTGGAAGGTATTTTGAGAAACATAATCTACAGGCATTTAGAGATGCAAGCACTGATTAGGGACAGTCAGCATGGCTTTGAGAGTGAAAAATCATGTCTCTCAATTTAATTGAGTTTTTTTGAAGAGGTAACTAAAAAGGTAAATGAGGGCAGTACAGTTGATGTTGTCTGCATGGATTTTAGCAAGGCCTTTAACAAGGTACTGCGTGGCAGGTTGCTGCATAAAGTTAAATCTCATGGGATCCAGACTGAGGTATCTAAATAGATAAAAAATTAGCTTCTTAACAGAATTGTAGGTGGTTGTAGCGAATTGTTTTTCAAACTGGAGGCCTGCGACCAGTGGTGTGCCTCAGAGATCAGTGCTGGGCCCATTGTTATTTGTTATTTACATTAATGATTTGGATGAGAACATAAAAGGGCATGGTTAGTAAGTTTGCAGATGACATCAAGATTGGTGGCATAGTGGACAATGAATAAAGTTATCTCCAATTACAACACGATCTTGATTATTTGGGCCAGTGGGCTGACAAATGGCAAATGGAATTTAAATTAGACAAATGCAAGTTGATGCATTTTGGTAGACTGAACCAAGGCAGGATGACTGAACCAGGATTACTCAGTTAGTGGTAGGTTAGTGGGCAAGTTTCAGAACAAAGAGATCTAGGGGTACATGTTCATAGCTTCTTGAAAGTGGAATCACAGGGGGACAGAGTGGTGAAGGCAGCATTCGGCATGCTTGGTTTCATCAGTCAGAACACTGAATACAGGAGTTGGGACGTCTTGTTGAAATTGTACAAGACATCGGTACAGCCACACTTGGAATACTGTGTGCAATTCTGGTCACCCTATTATAGAAAGGATATTATTAAACTAGAAAGAGTGCAGAAAAGATTTACTAGGACGCTACTGGGACTTGATTGATTGAGTATTAAGGAGAGGCTGAATAGACTGGGACTTTTTTCTCTGGAGTATAGGAGGCTGATGGGTTATCTTATAAGTCTATAAACTAATGTGGAACATAGATAAGATCGTCAGTATCCTTTCCCAAACACAGGGGAGTCTAAAACTAGAGGGCATAGGTTTAAGGTGAGAGGGGAAGAGATACCAAAGTGTCCAGAGGGGTAATTTTTTTCACACAGAGCATGATGAGTGTCTGGAACAAGCTGCCAGAGATAGTAGTGGAGGTGGGTACAACTTTCTCTTTTATAAAGCATTTAGATAGTTATGTGGGTACAATCAGTATGGAGGGATATGGACCAAATGTGGGTAATTGATATTAGCTTAGGGGTTTTAAAAAAAATAAGGGTAGCGTGGACAAGTTGGGCCTAAGGGTCTGTTTCCATGTTGCAAACCTCTGACTCTATATAAAAGGATGCAACAATTCATGGATATCTTCCTGCAGCCTATAGGTATCCTCCTCTCTCAATCACTACACAAAAATTTTTAAAATGTCATCTGCAAATTTTTTGATCATTTCCCACCCCATACTTACATCCAAATTGCTAACTTATACCACAAAAAGGAGGGCACCTAGTACTGAGCCCTACAGAACCCCTGTGGAAATAGCTTTCCAGTTGCACAAACACATTTTCTGCCATGGAGCCATTTGTGTTCAATTTATCATATTCCTCTTGATCCAGTTTTTTTTTTAAAAAAGGCATTCTGCCACATAGAACCTTGCTAAAATCCATGCAATAACCACATCAACGAGACGATCCACATCAAACTTTCTTGTTATTTCCTTAAAAAATTCTATCTTCTTTTGACAAATCCACACCGACTTTCCTTGATAATCAGCAACAGGATTTTATCCCATCTCACAGCTTGGAGGGCATTTCATCTAGTCCTGGTAATTGATCCACTTTTAAGGATGCTAATCCTCTTAACACTTTCTCTCCCCGAGTTTATCACATTCAACATGTTCCTTCTCAACCAGAATGCCTGCATCATCCCTCTCTTCTGAGATGAGGAAAACAAAGTATTCATTAGGGAGCATATCTAAACTTCTGTATCCACACAGAATAAGATACTAGGGTCCATAACGGACCAAAAAGATAACCTAATTATCTTCTTACTCCTAATGTATTGATAAAACACCTTTGGGTTCTCACTTTTGCTCACCAGCATTCTTTCATGCCCTCTCCTTGTTTTCCTAATTTATTTCTTGATTTTACTGCTGCAATTTGTATACTCCTCTCAGCTTTCTGCAGAATTAAATTCTCTAGAATTTCTTTTCCTATCTTATTTTACCTGCAAGCACCTTCACATACAGGGGCTCTATATTTGGTCATCTCATCCCTTTTCATGGTGGGATCACATTTGCTTTCAATTCCTCAAATCTCTCCTTTAAATGCTTTCTACTGCTGCAATATTGATTTACCTTCAAATCCAATCTCGTAAAATCACTTTTCAGCTTAGTAAAATTAGTCTTAACCCAATTTAGAACTTCTGTTCTTTGTCCTTTTCCAAAAGGATGTTAAAACTTACAGAATCACGAACAAGTATTTTACAACTGCAAAGCAAGAAGAGTAACTTACAGGAAACTCTATACCAAATACAATGTATTAATTGCAGCAGTTCGTATTGCCAACACCTTATATTAAGGCCAGAGTTCTAATATAATTATAAAAAGCAGCAATGCATTGTGTAATGCATTCACTTCTGAAGATTTTCTACACCTGTTGCATCAATGAACGTTTGATATGTGGTATCATACAGCTGACATCTCCATTACCGAACAAATCCCTCAATTTTAAATTTTCAATGCGCTGTTCTATCAAACATCTTTCATGTTGTAAAGTTGTGCTGTTAGAAATGTCTAGCAAGAGAGAATGTGTTTTATCTTTATTAATTTCACAAGTAGGCTTACACTGTAAAGAAGTGAAAAATCCCCTAGTCACCACACTCTGGCACCTGTTCAGTTACATTGAGAGAGAATTGAGTTTGATCAATGCACCTAACCAGCATGTCTTTCAGACTGTAGAAGGAAACCAAAGCACTCAGGGGAAACTTGTGCAGACACGGACAGGATGTGCAGATTCCACACAGATAGTGACCCAAACCAGGAACTGAATTCAGGTCCCTGGCCACGACCATGCCACCCCAATAAATGAAACATATTCAACTATTTTGCCTCATTCACGTTAGATTTTATCATATTACATCAGTGCTCCTTAGTTTAATCACCATCGTACCAACAAAAGCTTCATGACGTACATGTCGAGGAGATTCTGTCTCACCAGAGGAATGTGCTCAACAAGTGTAACTTGGCTGTTTCAATGTTTTATCAGTCACATTTCTATCAGTTGCGTGTGTCAGATTTAGTACTAAACAACAACTTGCATTCAGACAAATGTGGTTTAAGTATAAAAATAGTTCAAAGTTCTTCAGAGTTCCAAGAAAAAACTGATGCTGACTCGTGGAGAGGTGGGGTGGGTGGGGCTACTGGGAAAACAGGTAACTGAAGTTTGGTCAAAGAGATGGGTTTCAAAAGGGGTCTTATGCTGCCAAAACCAACACTTATTCAAAGGACTGTAGAAATGGAAATAAATATATCTATAGAAACACCTTTAGAAAGCCTTGATATTTATTGAAATTTTCCATACTTGGAAGTATAAAAACATTTTGCATACAATTGATGCTATTATGTACAAGTATGCCAGCTATTTTGCACAGAGCAAAATTTCACAAAGTAAATGCTCACAAGTGATGGACTTGAGAGAGGATTGTTTAAAAAAAATACAAATAGCCAATACTATTTTGGTGCAAGGAGAAAACAGGATCATGACCCAGAAACCCAAACTTGACTGTAATACCTTTGGTCAAATAACTTGCCAGTATCCAACAATCAAGTTTACACTTGAAGAACAACCATTTGCTTTAGGTAAAAAGAAAGGTACAACTAGAATCCAAGATTTTCTAAAATCCAAGTAATTTGGTCTTCAAACTCAGTGAGCAGATTTGTGCTACAACTACCTTATGTAAATTTTAGACAAACACAGAATCATAGACTCACAAGAAGGAGACTACTCAGCACAAAGCCTGTAGTGACAATTTACAAAGAACAAAGAACAAAGAACAAAACAGCACGGGAAACAGGCCTTTGGCCCAACAAGCCCACGCTGCCACCCCGATGTTCCCACTTCTACCCATGATCCCTGTCTATGTTTATAGATCTATGGATTAAAAGCCAAATTTGAGACAATTTAGGGAGAATTTATTTTGCCAATTAGCCTAAGAGCACATTTTTGGGATGTGGAAGGAAACCGGAGCACCCGGAGAAAACCCACGCATGCACAGGGAGAATGCACAAACTCCCACAGACACAGGCCTAAATCCATGTATCTGCACATCACAGCGATAGTCACTGAGCTGTCGTGTTGCACATCAAATGGTCCAGGTCAAGCGTACACTAACAACGTGAAGCACTAGGATACTCTCGGAAAAAAAATCCAAGAGCAGCCCTCTCACGACCCATTGCGTATATGCCCCTCGTTAGACAACAAGGTGGACCAAAGGACCTGTAGGATAAAAACAAGTACATCAATATCATCATCTATTTACATACCTCCCAGGAACTTCCAAGGCTCATGATCCTTATTTTAAATCAGTTTTCTGTACCCCTCCATTCCCATTCTGTTCATGTACCCATCTAAGTATCTCTTAAATAACTCCAGAGTCCTGCCTCCACCATTTGGCAGCTCATTCCATACCCCCACAACCCTCTGTGTGAAAAAACTCCCTCTATCATCCAAATTATACCTTACTCCCCTCACCCTATGCCCGTGACTCCTCGTGCTATTCGAGCCCATCCTAGGCAAAAGCTTGACCCTGTTTACTCTATCTATACCCCTCAATCTTGTACAAATCTATTAGATCTCCTCTAAGTCTACATCTTTCTAAGGAAAACAGCTCCAATTTTCCTAACCTCCCCTCGTAACTCAGGCCTTCCATACCAGGCAGCATCCTGGTAAACCTCCTCTGCACTCTCTCCAGAGTCTCCACTTAGTACGGTCAATCAACTTAATCCACACATCTTTGGACTGTCGGAGGAAATCAGAGCACCTGGAGAAACCTATGCAGACCTGAAAAGAATGTACAAACTCCAAACAGATAGTCATCCAAGACCAGAAATGAACTGGGGCCGCCAGCACTGAGGCATTAGTGCTAACCATTGTGTCATCATGCATAGTTTCAGTATATGCGTTGAAAAGCTTTTAGAAGAAAAATGTTTTTATCCCCCATAATTCCAAAACCAACAGCTCCACCAATTCTGTACTTTCCTGGCACTTTACCCAAATGACCAGAGGGCCCAAATTGCTATAGAAGACCAATGGGCTGCAGTAAGCACTCAGTATCCCCAAATGCACTGGCAATAATAGTCAAGAACAGAAAACATCGTTGACTTTCCCATCCTTTGTAGTCCTCAGAGTGCCCAAATCAATTATAGTACCTGGTCAGATCACTATCTCACAGGGGAAATAGGCTGCAAAAAAAATCAGTGGTGGAAAACTCAAACATACAAAAATGCTTAACAGAATCAACCTTTTGTTGATTTTTACTTTAAACCAATGCTTTAGCATTTAACATGCACTGAAAATAATTTCAAGCATGGTCAAAGAAGGAAAAAAGGCACCAACATAAACTCAAGAGACACAGTTAAACGAAAATAGTATGTTTAAAATCAACTGCTTGTTTATTAACTGTAACAATAAAATTGTTTTTTCATTAGTCAAACGTACACAACGTTAAACTCAGTCCTCGAATACCTAGATAACAAACAGACTTGTCAAACTCCTATTTATTGACAACAGTTTAGCTTTCAACACCATTATTGACAAAACTGATCTCCAAATGGTCTGGGACTCCTCTTCTCCCTCTGAGACTGGATCCTAGACGTCCTAATCCACAGATTACAAATAGGAAAGGCAACAACACCACGATTATCCTCAACACCGGTGTCCCACCAGACTGTGTCCTCAGCCCTTTACTATACACCTCTGACTGTACAGCCAAATTCCCCTCCAACTTGATCTTCAAGTTTGCATTTGATACCACCACACAGGATCAGATCTCAAACAATGATGAGACGGAGAACAGGAAAGACAGAATCTGGTGAACTGGTGCAACAATAATCTCTCCCCCAATGTCAACAAAACGAAGGAGGTAAGTCATTGATTTCACGAAGCATAGTGGAAGATATGCCCTTGTCTACAGTAATGGGGACAAAGTGGAAATGGTCGAGAGCTTCAACTTTCTGTATCCAGATAACCAACAACTTGTCCTGGTGCTGCTGCTGCTGCTGCTGCTGCTGCCCCCCCCCCCCCCCCCCCCATGCAGATGCCATAGTTAACAAAGCCCATTAACACCTCTACTTTCTCTGGAGGCTAAGGAAATTTGGCATGACTGCTACAACTCTCACCAACTTTTACAGATGCACCATAGAAAACATTTTATCAAGTTAATTTATTAGTCACAAGTAAGACTTACATTCACACTGCAAAGAAGTTACTGTGAAATTCCCCTAGTCTAGCACCTAGCCAGCAGATCTTTCAGAATGTGACAGGAAACTAAAACACCTGTAGGAAACTCAAGCAGGCATGGGCAAAGTTGTATCACAGCTTGGTATGGCTCCTGTACCGCAAAAAATTACAAAGGGTTGTGAACAAAGCCCAGTCCATCATGCAAACCAGCTTCCCATCCATTGACTCTATCTACACTTCCCGCTGCCTCTGAAAAGCAGCAGCATAATCAAGGATCCCACAAGTCCAGACATACTTTCTTCCATCTTCCTCAATCAGCTACTTCTTTTTGGGTACCAACCAAATAAACAACATTAAATTAACTTAGGGACAACTCAAAACAAAATGGCAGCTTCTACCAGGTAAAAGATATAAAAGCCCGAGCAAAGAAATTCAGGCCTGGTAACATCTGTGAAGTTAATGTTGCAACCACATGACAACTTTTGTTGACTAGATTAATGTATCCAAGTTTTGACTTCTTCCTGCTTCTGGCCCAAAAGCACTAAATTGAACTTTATTTTTTAGATGCTCTCTTTTGGTTATTGATAGTTGTATCACACTATGGTATTGGCTACTATTTGTATACCTCCTCACCCTACATTGTGTGTGCACGTCTGTAAATGTAAGGCAAACTACGCAGTTGGTGGTAGATTCCCTTCCTTGAACAATAGTAGTAAACTTGTTTCAAGTTTATTTTATCAGTCACAAGTAAGGCTTACATTAACAGTGCAATGAGGTTACTGTGAAAAATCCCGTAGTCGCTGCACCAAGGCGTCCATTTGGATCAATGCACCTAATCAGCACATCTTTCAGATTGTGGGAGGAAACTGGAGCATCCGCAGGAAACCCATGAAGACACAGGGAGAATGTACAAACTCCACACAGTGACCAAAGCCAGGAAAAAAACCCAGGTTCCTAGCGCTGTGCAGCAGCAGTGCTAACCACTGTGCCGCCCTCAAAACACACCATGTTTATGTTCATGTAGATTTCACATTCAAATTTGCAGCTGGCTGACAACCTTATTGAATTCAATTTCACAATTTAGCATGGTTAAATTTAAACTTGCACTGTCTCGCTTCCTCGTTCACTATCATTACTAGGGCACCACACTATTGCGTGCAGGCACGCTGATGAGGTGCTAATTGCCTTTCACTTCTCACACTGTTTTGTAGACTTTCCTCACAGAGTTCAGCAAAAGTGACATCAGGAAAAATTGGAGTAATCAGGTCTTCCCCCATCTTCTGAGAAACCCTACCTCCTTAAAAATCATAGAACCCCTACAATGCAGGAGGTCTTCATTCGGTCCATGGAGTCTGCACCGAGCACAATACCACCTAGATGCCATTCTCATAACCCCTCATATTTATCCTGCTAATCCCCCTGACACTAAGATCAACCTAATCTGCATATCTTTGGATTGTGGGAGAAAACAAAGAACAAAACAGCACGGGAAACAGGCCCTTCAGCCCAACAAACCTGCGCTGCCACCTCGATGTTCCCACTTCTACACGCAATCCCTGTCCATGTTTATAGATCTATGGATTAAAAACCAGAGCATCCAGAGGGAACCCAGAAATACAGCAGGACAATGTACAAACTGCACACAGTCACCCGAGCTGGAATTTAACCAAAGTCCCTAGCACTGTGAGGCCGCAATATTAACCACTGTGTCACCATGCCATCCTATTTCAAAATACCTGGGCAGGTTCAATTGAGTGATGCTGACCAAGACGACGATTGGGGTACTATCCCACTGTATAATTTGATAAAAATAAATAATATACAGACTTCTCCTAATGAAGTTATAGATTATGCTGATATCTGAAAGAAGGGCAGTACTCAGATAACTTCTGCTGATTCTGCCTCTAGATTGGGAAAGAAAGGATAGTTTAAGGTAATCATAAGGAGAAATTTATATAAAACAAAACAGACAAAAAGAAACCATCAGATATATAGCGAGAATATACAATATACAGAAGAAACTAACTAACATCTATAGTTTAATGAATGTTTTTCCTTTTTAGTCTAACCCCGAGGTTCCCAGTGAAGGCACAATTCTACCAAAATTATAACCCTGCATGCTATTTCGGTAAGATACAAGTTGCATTGGATCTGTATCCCAACTTCCATACGGGGTATGACATGCATCTTGGGTATGATGCTGGATTAGTAATCTAGAAGCGTGGATTAATTTCCAGCATGTATAAATTCTAATCCCCTCCCAAGGTAATTGGGGAATTTAAATTCAGTTAATTAAACAAATCTGCAGCAAAACAAAAAGCCAGTATGTGTAATAGTAACCATGAAATTACTGGACTATTGTTCAAGACTGGTTTGGGGAAGGAAACAGGCTGCCTTACCCAATCTAACCTACAAGACTCCAAACTCTCAGCAATGGGGTTGAACAAAGAACGATAGTAGTACAGCACAGGAACAAACCCTTCAAGCCTATGCCAATCATGATGCTCAAACTTAAAAAAACCTTCTGCCCTTACTCGGAACATATCCCTCTATTTCTTCAATATTCATGTACCCATTCAGGTACCTCTTAAATGTTGCTCATGTGCTTGCTCCCACTACTTCCTCTGGCAGCACGTTCCAAGCACCCACCACTCTGCGTGAAAAACTTCCCCTGTACATCTCCCTTAAAATTTCCCCCTCTCATCATGGATATGTGCCTCCTTGAAACTGATACTTCCATCCTTGGATAAAGCCTCTGACTGTGCCTTAATTTTGTAGGCTTCTATTAGCTCCCCCCTCAACCTCTGCCTTTCCAGTGAAAACAATCCTAGTTTATTCAACCTCTCCTCATCACCAACACTATTTAAAACCAGGCAATATCCTAGTGAACCTTTTTTCATGCTCACCAAACCTTCGATATCCTTCTGATAGTGTGGTGTCCAGAACTGCACGCAATACTCCAAATATAGCCTAAGATTTTATATAGAACATAGAACATAGAACAATACAGCACAGAACAGGCCCTTCGGCCTTCGATGTTGTGCCGACCAAAATAAAAGCAATGCCCCTCCTAACTAAACCATTCCCTTCTCATCCATATACTTATCAACTAACCTCTTAAACGCCACCAAACTTGGCGCATCTACAACAGCTGCAGGCAGGGCATTCCACTCCCTAATCGTCACTCGTCACCGAACTCCACGATGAAAATCTCCCATCAACCACCACCCTCTGTCTATATAGCTGCAATATGATTCCCCAACTCCTTTATTCAATGCCCCAAGTGATAAAACAAGCATGTTATGTACTGCCTTAATCACTTTGGCCATTTTTATGGAACTGTGGACTTGAACACCCAGGTTCCTCTATATGTTAATGTTCCAAAGCGTTCTGCCATTTATAGTATAATTCATACCTAAATTTAAATCAGCCAAAATGAATCAGCTTGTATTTGTCCAGATTAAACTCCATCTACTATTTCTGCCAAGTCTCCAATCTATATCCTTTGTATCCTCCAACAATCCCTTGCATTATCAGCAACTCCACCAATCTTCATATCATCCGCAAATTTACTAATCAGACCACCCACATTTTCCTCCAGATTATTTATATGTACTACAAACAACAGAAGTCCCAGCACTGATTCCTGCAGAGAACCACTAGCTACAGTTTTTCCAGCTTTTTAAAAATAAGGGGCCATTATTAAAACAGAGATGAGGCAAAATTCTCCCTGGGTCACAAACCTTTAGAATTCTCTTCCTGAAAAAGCTGTGGAAGCAGTGCCTTAAAATATTTTTAAGGCAAAGGTCGCTTGGTAAACAAGGTGCTGATGGGTTATTGGGGGTAGGTGGGGTACAGATTTGAGGTTACTGTCACACCTGCCATGATCTTATTAAATGGCAGAACAGGCTCCAGGGACTGAATGGCCTATTCCTGCTCCTTAATCTTCCCAGAATATTCTGGGTGAAATTATGAACCCAATGGGTACAAGAGTCATAAAAAATACATCCAACCATTCCACTGCTTGGTACATTAAAGCAAAAATCTACCAAAATAGAGATGTGGAAATCTACAATGGCATATACACAATTGAAATTTGGTTTAAAAAGAGCAACACAATGATATACAAGATTGAAGCAGGAACATATTGGTACTCAGAATAGCAAGGTATCAGCTGTGTAAAACATCAGCTACAAAGTTCTTTATCTTCTGAACAGAGATGATAAACTTTCGCTGAATGTGAATTAGGCATATTCGCAACCTCAGACAAATGACATCATATAAATCACAATTAGTTTCAAATCTGGGGATTCCCTAGCAATATACCACAGGCCTGCAATCACAAAAAGTGTCTCAAAATTCTTGCCTGAAAAATAAGATCCAAGAGGTTGATTTTACAAAGTTTTGGGTCATAAAACTGCAAGCATATAAAACAAATTCCAGCATCCTCAGGGGGAAGTCTAAGAGAAGAAAACTCATCAACTTCAATGAAATAAGGTTAAGCGCTTCCATATCCACCTGCAGTTTTGAATATTTTTATGCATACACATACATTTTTTAAAAAACAAGACAAAGAATTGCAGTGCATTGTTTTTTCAACATTTATCTGCAACTGGAGCAAAAAAGGCTTATGCTTTGGTATAGTTCCAAAATCCATGTTGTTTTCCAACATCTTGTTCAATTATTCATATATGACCTCAACGGAGGTGTAAGCATACCATCCAAAGGAGACCATGGTTTATTCTGTCCCAAGATCAAGATACTGCAATCCATTATTCTTTACGACTGATCCAACTGAAATAAGCTAATTTAAGGACAAGCTACAATTCTATAGTGGCTCACGTTTTTGAAATGTGTGACTCAAAGACAAAGGTTTTCTTTTGAGTCAACATTATGGAAGTACATTTTACATCAATGTAAAATTAAGTTTAGTTATACCACCACAGGAACTGGCACTGAGCTTAACAAATTGAAGAAGCCAGTATCACTTTATCATGCATTTTCTTATTAAAACCAGCTAAGGAAATACAATACTAATTATTCAACTCAGTTTTCTCACACTTGTTCTAACAAAGTCATTGGTACAACTCCAATGCAGACTGAAGATGCTTTAGAAAATAAACTGGATATCCCCAGGTACTTCAGAAATAGCCTGATGCGAAGGATAAACCTTCTCCCAAAGGTGGGGAAAATTTGGTGCTGGGAGATTGCAGACTCCCAAACCTGATTTACTTCGTTAAAAACATGTGCTCAAACAGATCTACAATTTCAAAATTGAGCCTTTGCATTGAAGCCCCCTCAAACAGTATGATTAATCTTAAGAAAAGTACTGTAACAAACTTCAAGTGCCAAGACATCCACTGGGTCCACTTAGAGCTTCCAGTATTTTCACAGAAGTGTAAAGTAAGCTGCTTCATCCACAAGTTTCATGAAAGTTACTCGGCAGAATTAACCTCCCAACCAAACTGTTCTCAAACAGTAGTGAAAAATATTGTTAACTATGAACGGCCTGCATTAATTCTGAAGATAAAAACAGCAGTCTAGCCTTTGGTAATAAAGCATCAGACCAAGGACTGCTATTTTCACAGTCAGTATTTGGCTAACCAAGTTGGAAAAATAAAAACAAAGCAAATTCAACTTTGAGAATATGCATCATGTGCAAATGAATGCATTATGCCAAAAACCAGGAACAAAAGCAGGGGATATTAACAAGTGAAAGCAAAGTTCAAATAGGTCAACAGCATTTCAATCCAAAGCAAAGCACTGTTAACTCACTGGTGTTGAAGACAGTATTAACACATCCAAAGTCAAGAATACACATATCATTTTTTAAATGACAGAAGAAAAGATGGATTCAGCTGCTAAAACAAACAACGTCTTCAATTCTGAAGTGCTGGCACGTGGGATTAGGTGAGCAGGCCAGGGCATTTCACACATCGGTGCAGACTTCATGGACCGAAGGGCCTATTTTGCACTTTAGTGTGCTGTGATTGTGAATTCTGTTAACATGAACAATTTAACTTAATATGAAAACACTATCGTGTCTCAAGTACAAAGCCACTTAGTGGTTGAGATTTGAGAGATTCAGCTTATTTCAACTAGCAATGTGACAAAATTGATTGTTGGAAGCTGTATCATTGAATACATTCAAGACACTGATTTTTGAACTGTGATTACCAGGAACAGGCAGGAAAGTAGGTTTGGGACTAAGATCTTATTGAATGATGGAGTAGGCTCCAGGTGTTTGTATTTATGTCCCTAATCTAAGGTCATCCCTGTCAATCACAATTTTGTTTATTCGACATAATGAACAAGCACTATCCTATAAAAAGTAATGCTTTTTCACACAGAGGGTGGTGGGGGTATGGAATGTGCTGTCAAGTAAAGTGGTGGAGGCAGGCACTCTGGAGTTATTTAAGAGATGGGCACATGAACAGAATGGGAATGGAGGGATAGAGAAAACTGATTTAAAATAGGGATCATGAGCTTTGGGAGTTCTCTGGGAAGTGTGTAAATTGTTGATGATATTGATGTATTTGTTTTATTCTACAGGTACTTCGGTCCGCCTTGTCTAACAAAGGGCATACACGTGATGGGTCACGAGAGGGCTGCTCTTGGATTTTGAGAGTAGCCTAGTGCTTCACGTCGTTAGTGTACGCTTGCCCTGGACCATTTGATAGGCAACACGACAGCTCAGTGACTCTTGCTGTGCTGTGCAGATACATGGATTTGGGCCTGTGTCTGTGGGAGTCTACGCATTCTCCCCGTGCTTGCGTAGGTTTTCTCCGGGTGCTCTGGTTTCCTCCCACATTCGCAGAACAAATTCTCCCTAAATTGTCTCACATTTGGTTCTAATGCATAGATCTATAAACATAGACAGGGATCATGGGTAGAAGTGGGAACATCGAGGTGGCGGCACGGGCTTGTTGGGCCGAAGGGCCTGTTTCCTGTGCTGTTTTGTTCTTTATTATTTTTCTAACGAGATAAATATCCTATCGTTAGCCCAGATTTTGCAGTAGTAATGACAGACTCAAAGCTGGTGGTAAGGACGCTGTTTAAATCAATTGCTAACATTCAGGATCTAAGCTCACATGCAATAACATGCAGCCAAAAGAGAAAATGCTGGAAAATCTCAGCAGGTCTGGCAGCATCTGTAAGAGCTTCACATTTCAAAGCTGACAAAGGTCACCTGGACTTGAAGCATCAGTTCTTTTCTCTCCTTACAGATGCTGCCAAGCCTGCTGAGATTTTCCAGCATTTTCTCTTTTGGTTTCAGATTCCAGCATCCGCAGTAATTTGCTTTTGTAATAATAACATGTAGGCCTAGTTCTAAAGATTGTAAAATTCATGACAATATTAGGTCAAGGAGCAAATTTTCTGAAAGAAAATCAGAGGGGAAACAAAACAAACCTAACAACTTATATCGTGCCTTTAATGTAAAAAAATCCAAGGCAATAAAATTCACAAAAGTACTACAAAAGAGTACAAAACTGAAGCCACATATGGAGATGTTCATTCAGACAGCCTAAAGCTTGAACAAAAAAAGAAAGGGTTAAGGAGCGTCTTAAAGGAAACAAGCAAAGAGTAGAAGTAGTAAATGTCATAAAGGGATTCCAGAAATCACATATAAATAAATCAAGCCTCTAACTAGATTCTCATTATTCAAAGAAAGAAATGTTGAAAGCCCAAAAAAACAAAGATGAGGATATTTTTCAGAGTTAAGAACATCAACAATATACTTAAAGATATCTAATTCAAGCTTGCAAGCAGTATCCCACGAAAAGTAATGCATCAGTTTTTGGCCCAGATTTTACAGTGGTAATGACGACAAAACTGTCAGTATTTACCAACATTACTGAAACTGGTAACAGCAGCAGCACTCTACACATGGACAGGATAACACAGAAATCCTGGAGTTGCCACTTTTCCAGGGAGTATGCTATTGACGTTTCCACAGACTTCAATGAATGAAAAATTTCTGGAATGAAGAGAACTACCACTTTCATACTGTGAAATCGCTGCAAAAACCTCAAAAATCCAAGAGCAGCCCTCTCACACCTTATTCAATGATGTGCAACTGACTTTTTAAACACTGAATTAACTTCATGATTACTGTTGAATACGCTCACATAAAAGCTAATTTTATATTTGTGGAATATAACTTTAAGTTTCTATCTTAACTCAATCATTACTTCAGATAGTGAAATGAAAAGTTAATAGATTCAATGCTTACTGCTTCGTGGCCTGCAAGATACTTCAATATGAATGGCTGCTTACCGTGCTGCTGCTGCATGCCAAGGGACAGGCATGACTCAACACCAGAGTTAAACGGGGAAAGAGAAACCATACCACAAACACAGCTGCACTTTTATGCTAACTTTCTTTAGGTCAGTGGTGAGCACCAATAACTGCAAAACATGGGCTAATGTTTTTTGTGATAATGGTCGAAGAAGTGTTGCCAAAAAATGGCAACTTTCCATTCTTCAAAAATTCCAAAATTTACCAGAACTTGATCTACTTTAGTGTAGTGTTACAATGAGACTCAACATGCAGATGGCACAGTAGCACAG
The DNA here is from genome assembly GCA_024679065.1 of Sphyrna mokarran. Classification (NCBI taxonomy): domain Eukaryota; kingdom Metazoa; phylum Chordata; class Chondrichthyes; order Carcharhiniformes; family Carcharhinidae; genus Sphyrna; species Sphyrna mokarran. The sequence continues at coordinate 8,227,164 of JAGIQG010000021.1, read as the reverse complement.
TGGTTAGCATTGCAGACTCACAACACCAGGGATCCAGATTTGATTCCCAGCTTGAGTCACAGTCTATATTGAGTCTGCACATTCTCCCTGTGTCTGCATGGGTTTCCTCTGGATGCTCCAGTTTCCTCCCACATTTTGAAAGACACGTTGGTTAGGTGCATGAACCTTGACTGTGGTGACTAAAGGAATTTCACACTAACTTACTGTCACAAATCTTACCTCCAGCGAAAGAAACTGTAAAACTTGAGCATCAGAATTGCAAGTTCAAAACATAGCTTGGAGAGATACTGGAATTTACTTGCCATCCAAGAGAAATTTTTGGAATCAAGGCCAGCAGGTTGGATATAACTTTGAGAACACTCCCTTGGCTTCAACAACAAACTAAAATTAAACCTTCAAAATTATGTTTTATTTTTAAAAGTTTTAGGGGTTAAATTTAACTTGTGTCAAAGTGACCAAGTTTATTTGGGAACGTGTGCTAAAAGGCATCTAATTTTGTGCAATTCAATTCATTTCGACACAAGGTCTTCCCTAAGCTACAACGGTGCTAGAGCTTTCTGAAACTGGATCCGATGGATATTTGCTTCTCAGAAAGAACGCACAAGAATCAATGTAACACAATATGAAAAGCCTCTTGGAAGGGCCCTTTGTCATTCACTCCTCATGGTGCCTTTATTCCTGGGTTAGATACCTAGTTCCCCTCCCCCACTCCTCAATTAATGAAAATGAACAATTAGTTCTCCCAATCCAATGCATCAAAAATGCCAACAAAACATGTTGCAACAAGTAACACATTTCTGCAGAAATGTAATTAAAATTCACAACCTGAAAGAGTAGAGATCAAGTCAAAATCAACGTTTTGAAAAAATAATGAACTGTAATTTGTGACACACCAATGTTGATTTCACTTGGCCTACTTACACTGACCAAGACCAAATATTTTTCATTTGAATAAGCTCGTGCTCCTTTAATTATAATAAATTGTGACAAATTATACTTACATTATAATCCTTCTAGTCAAGAACCAATATTTTCTTCGGTGCCTGTCATATCCTATAGGCTCGTGGCGGACATAGGGTTTATTTTTCTGGATTTCAGGCACGCAATCACAAACACCAAGCACTTTGTGTGCCACACAGACCTCACACTGCCACTCATCCTCTGGCACTTCTTCAAGTGGTGGCTTCACACATTCCAAATGGTACACAGCTGAGCAGGTTTCACAGCAAAGCAGGTCACCAAGCTTGTGACAAACCCGACAGTGGTCATCATACTGGATCACACCCTCAGACATCAACTCCTCACGGGCAATGTTCGTAGTCAGGAACTGATCCACTAAAAATTGAAGCACTTTGATTTTGTTTTCTATTGGTCCATATGGGTACTCATCCTTTTCCTGATAGGGTAGTACATGATGGTATTCCCGGTCACTTTCGCAATAGGCCCGAACCAGTTCTGGCCACGTCATTCCATCTATAAGGTATAATGTGGAATTGATGCTATCTTTTAAGTCAGCAGGACCAAAGGTGGTGTTCGAGGAATCCTCTTCTCGCAAAATTGCTTTCAGTAAAGCAATGTGCATTTCTGCAATTAACGTGCACTGCTCCTGACCAACCAATGCAGCACAAAAGTCTTCAAAGCGAAAAGGAGAAAGGCGCAACACTGCTCCAAAATTATTCAACACCTCATAAATAGCGATAATGCTCAACAGCTCTTCACTGGGCACCAATAAGTCTTCTGAACATTTTGGAATATCAAGTGGAACAATATCCGTTTCTTCAAACAGTGGTGACCTTGCACGATGCACCCTGGTCGGTCGTCGTCTTCCTATAAATACAGGAACAGAAAAAATTCAAATCTATGTAACTTTTCAAGGAGAGCGACAAAAGAAAAATTTACAAATGTACAAGTCTTTCAAAGAGATTCTCCCATCTTCATTCCAATATACTGGATGCTAATTATGTGGGCGTGTTTATGAATTTATTGTGCTGAAGGTACAACACATGGAAACAAACATAGCCACGTCAAAACAGAATGCAACTTCATTTTCTCGCTGACAATGGAATCACTTGCCTTCTATACAGCCAGATCATAAAAGCAAAAGCAGAGTTGCTAAAAATATACAATGTAAAATGCATTTTACATAGCAACAAATTGTTGCTCCAAAGCAAATATCTTGTTTCAGACCAGTCCTATCCTAAATGAACTTCATTCTAACCATTTTATCTCCTTTCCAAATTAAAACAAATGTCTGTATTTAAAACATTTAATATAGAAAAAAAAATAAGATACTTCACATATGCCTAATCAAATAACAATTGCCAGAACACAAAGTAGTTGTTACTAGGAGAGGCAATTAAACAAAAAAAACTTGGCTTTTGGGAGAGAAGAGAGATTAAAAAGCAGAGATATTTTGATGGGGAAATCTAGGATCTGGATGTAGACACAACACACGGAGTGATGAAGAATGAACAGGGATGGAGGAAAATAGAGTTTGCAAAGGGTGACAGAGCTGGATATAGTTAGAGAGACAGGAGCATTGGGATGAGAATTTTAAATGAGAGGAGAACTGGGAACTAACATGAATCAGCAAGTACAAAGTGATCAGTGAACTTGACTTGATGTGGGATAGGATATGCTTTCTTCATAGGATATGAGCAACAATTTGAATGGATTAACTGACAGCCAGGCCAATTTTCAAGCTTGGCAATATTAATATTTATCCAAATATTTAATCCAGAGGTCAAGAATTAAATTTTATCATAGCAGAGAATGAAATAAATAAATCTGATGCAGTCATTTTAAAAATTCACTAAAACAAATACCAGATGTATGCTTTACAAAGTTTAGCACATTGGCAAAATAACTTACTGTATCTTCTTATTTTCAGCATTTTATTTCTATTTTAGAATGGCCAATATTTGGAAGGGCCATGTTGATTACAAAGAAAATGCTCTCAGCTGGATGCTTGTATCATAATTATAAATTTTACTGAAAAAAATACAAGGAATAAGTTTGGGATTTCTATTGCCAATTCTAATATATTCTAAAATTGCTTCACAGCTTTGCACTTCACATTTCAATAAATTAGCCAAAGGAATTTAGTCTCAGGAAACATAGGGATAGCACTGTACTAATATTGATCAAAAAAATTGAGCAGGTTGCTTCACCAACTGACAACTTACATCCTACAAGCATACACGCACGGGAAACTTTCATTTAAGAAAGACTACTAATCAAAACTTTAAGTCTGATGTGCCAGATAGAGAGCTAAAACAGAGAAGCGAAAGGGAGAGGGAGGTAAATGGAGAAGAGAGGAACAGTGCAGACTCAGAGGGAAAAAAAAAGTGAGAAGGTAAGATCGATCAATCACATCACAAAACACAGTAAAAAGCTTTTGTGTTGTGCCTTCTTTGTAGCTCTAGCACCTTACCATACAAAAGATGGGTTGCTCGCTACAAAGCGAATGTCATTTTCTGTGGCCTCATGTAACAAGACATTGCTTCTCCCAATCACTTCTCTTAAATCAGTTTTTGACTCATGCCATTAGTTCAGAATCAATCATTTTCTTGAACCTTCCTTCTCTACTCTAAGGCAGATAAATTAATAACTGACATGCACAACAGGGGACTTCACTGATAGATTTTCTCAGATGTAATCTGACATGCAGGGGCATTCTTCTCTATTATTAGTCTCTTGGATTGCTTTTGTTATCCAGCAACACATTTCAACAAAACAGCCTTCATGTTCTTGTGCTAAATCAATCTTAATAAAATGAAAAATATTAGTATTCATTGACAAGGTTAAGATTTTTGCATATCTTTAAAGAGCATGATAAAACCCTGGGCTGCAAGTATCTGCTGAGACATCTAGTTGTATTGAAAACAATCTTAATTCAGTACAAATTTAAGTCTGTTCTAATGCAAATGTAATGTGTAAACTGAGTAGACGTTCATTATTTGCTATCACACTACAAATACACTTAGCAGGCATGATTATTAGGCCCAGTAACCACTTTCTTCAAAAAGGGTAGATCACACATTACTAAATTTAACGTGTTTGTGTCACTTTTAGTGCAAACCCACCCTGCAGACATTTCCTATTAACAGTAAGGAAACCAGATGTCAAAGATCCGCAATAAAATATTCTAAAATTGCAAAATTTAGCTTGGAATACTAATTTAAAACTGCACAATAATTCCATATATTGAAATTAACAACTGATTACCATCATCACACGGTCAATGTCAAATAAACACCTGTCTTCTTAACAACTGATTTTAAACTCAGAAAAGTGACTTTTCTCTTTGAGCAAATTCAATTGCAATCAGTCACAGTGGAGTGGAAAAAATGCATTAAAATAAGTGCCCCTTCCTCTCTCACAACTCAATGACAAATTGACAACATAGCAGCATACAACTAATGTAATAACACTTTTGATATCTGCCCTTATAATTTATCTACATTCCCACTGAAGTTCCATCTGTCATAAAGATGTGGAGAGAAGGATTGGGTGGGGAAGAATAACTATCCTACCTCAATTCTTTACATGCAAGGTCGATATTATCAACTAATGCACAAAATGTTCAAGTACATAATCAAGCTTGTCCAAAATGGTTGTGGTTATAATAACATATAGTCAGTAGCATGTTTACCTAGTCCAGAAGCTGCCAGGCTGAAGTTACTGCAATTAATATAAATACACAGTCAGTGATGTCATTAAAAGTGCCTGGCACTAAGCAAGCAGGAATTAGCAAATTTCAGCAGAAGGTTAAAAATCTTGATCAGCCTGGGTAAAAATACCCTTAATAAATTTGGTAGATAAACATTTAAGAGCACTCCTGGTATTTCCCTTCCTCTACAAAGCCACAGTAGCTCATGGGAATTGCATATTTTTAACAAACCACCTCTGTCCCTGAAAAAAGTTCCTATTTTCAGAATACAGAACAAGATTTTGATCAGTGCGATGCCCTTCAGGTGACAAGAGTGCCAGAATTTTGCAGTTTTTCTGCACTACAAAAGATCAGCAATAATCATCAACCAAAACGTGGCACGTTGCATGGTCATTGAATGTTGCCAAAAGAATGCAAATATGGCACTTTCCATGCACTAATCTTAAACGTATTCAAGCCTGGTCTATTCATGCTTTGAGTAAGTGTTACATTGTTCATGTAGCATTACCAAAGCCTCCTCATTGCTTTTCTATCCTTATAATTTTCACCACACTTCTCTAAACCTACAAATCAAAACACTTCAGAAACTAGACTTCATTAGTCAATATCAAATTCTTCATTAGGTTTCTTCAGTGCTCTATTTCAACGTTTTCGAAGAGTTGGGATCCACTGGTGGGTCACCAAATATGATCCCTAAAGACTGCCTGACCTTTTTTTCTCCCCATTTTTTTTCTGGGGAAATTCTCACTGCAGTGGATGCAAGACTGGGCGGAGAAGTGGCAGATGGACTTCAACGCGGATAAATGTGTAGTGGTCCATTTTGGCAGGAATAATGGGATGAAGGAGTACAGTACAAGGGGCAGGAGTCTTAGCTGTGTTGTAGAGCAGAAGGATCTCGGGGTCCGGGTCCATAGGACTCTGAAATCGGCCTCGCAGGTGGAGGAAGTGGTCAAGAAGGCGTACGGTGTACTGGCCTTCATTAATCGAGGAATAGAGTTTAGGAGTCAGGAGGTAATGATGCAGCTCTATAAGACTCTTGTCAGACCCCAGTTGGAGTATTGTGCGCAGTTCTGGTCGCCTCATTATAGGAAGGATGTAGAGGCTATTGAGAGAGTTCAGAGGAGATTTACAAGGATGCTGCCTGGATTGGGAGGCAGGCCTTATGAAGATAGGTTGAGGGAGCTGGGACTCTTCTCACTGGAGAGACGTAGGTTGAGAGGCGACCTGATAGAGGTTTATAAAATGTTGAGAGGAATAGATAGGGTGAACTCTCAAAGACTATTTCCCCGAGCTGAAATGGTCACTATGAGAGGACACATTTAAAGGTGCAGGGAAGCAAAATACAAAGGAGATATCAGGGGTAGGTTTTTCACTCAGAGGGTGGCGAGTGAATGGAACTGACTGCTGTCGGAGGTTGTTGAGGCAAACTCACTGGGGTCTTTTAAAAGACTTCTGGATGAGTGTATGGAAAAGAATAGGATACAGGGTTATAAATAGGTCTGTGGATTGATAGATGTGATCGGTGCAACTCGTGGGCCGAAGGGCCTGTTTGTGCTGTATTGTTCTACGTACAGTATATGGCCACATGAAGCAAGAACAAACAGATCAGTGTACCCCATGTGTGCGTTTGGCACCAATTCACGTGAAAGAGGGGGCCGCAGGCAAGTATTAAGTAAATGTGAAAGTCGCAAGGGACAACCATTTGGAAAGAGTAGCATGCTGGGAAAAATGTTTGAAAAACACTGCTCTATTTAGTCGACCAATCAACATCTTATTCCTTCTTCTACATATAACTTCTCATTAAAAATACAAGCAAAGAAATAGCTATACAAGGATGTTATCGACTGTGGAAATACAAAGTGTGTTACCTGAATGCTGTACACAAGTGTTTCAGATCTTAATGTATTTCTTTTGAATAAGTTAGCTTGACAGAAATTAAAATGTGTTGAATTTGCTCCTTACTGTAGGCCTACATCTGACAATGAATTACAAAATTTGGGTTTGTGCCACACAAAAATTACAAGTATTTGCAGCATTTTCTGCTTTTGTGTTGGTAAACAGGTGTTCCATTTTGATTTTCAATAGGAATTTTTCACATGGTTGAAAAATGTTCCTCCAAAAAAATTATATTTTTTAATGTCCTTGAACAGGCCCTGAACATATCAATGGGGGTAGGCAGCAAACCTCTAAGTGTTCTCAGATACCATTTAACCACTTGAGGGTGTTGTAAGTATGATATTTAAAGTGTGCACATTAATTCTGTGACCTCATGTTAGCAAACTTAATCCTATCTTTCAGCTAGTCCTTCCGCAGTGTTTTCAATGCTGTTCAAAGAGAATTAAGCCCAAAATATTTGTAAACAAATGTTCAATCATAATTATTTTATGCATTTAAAAATTATTCATATTGTTGGGAGTGTCTAAAGTACACAACGTGCTTCTTCTATCAGGGAAGAATCTATTATCAGTTTTGTAGATTATCTTAATGAAATCGTTCAGCGCAAGTTTCCTTTGTTTTCAAGTAAAAATAGTAATTCTTAGACTGAAGAGAGAGCAGACAGTTATTTTGGATAACTACCTCTTCTCATTCACAATGGCTCTTTCAACAAAAAGCAAAACATCCAAATGCTGAAATGTATTGTGTAATGCAATACTAACTTATAACAAGCAGCAAAGTTACATTTTCAAACTCTGGCCTAGAATTTACATAGCTAAGATATCTACTGCAAACAGTACAACCGGCCTCAGCATGCTTAAGAGGGTGGATGTGGAAAAAAAGCAGCTTTCCCCTCCCAGTGAGTGTTGAAAACAGTTTGAGGGGCTGCTGAGTAAGAACAGGATTGGGCACAATGCACAGCCACCAGTGCCTATCATGCATGAAGAATTGTCACTTGTTCAAATTATTAGACAGCTACCAAAACTGTAGCATTATACTTAACTATGAGTCAATGCCTTCAAGAACGCAAGACAAAGAATCAACTGCTGCAATTTCCCACACTGATTAACATCAAAGCTTCAAAGAAGCCATGAATAGAATTCAAAACACTGATAGACCAGAATTCCGGTGATATTGTAGTATTTTGGACTTTTTAGATACCATTGTTACAATTTCTCCAGAACTGGCACAGTAGTTAGCATTGCTGTCTCACAACTCCAGGACCTGGGTTCAATTCCTGGCGTGAGTCAGTGCAGAATCCACACATTCTCCCCATGTTCGTGGGTTTCCTCTGGGTGCTCTGGTTTCCTCCCACAGTGCAAAGACACACAAGTGCAGTGGTCATGCCAAATTGCCTCTTACAGTCCCAGGATGCATCGGTTACATGGATTAGCAGGGTGAATATGTGGTATTACAGGGATAGGGCCTCAGTGGGACTGTGACGGTGCAGACTTGATGGGGTCTTTCTGCCCACGATTCTACTGTATTGCAAGAAATGAAAAATTTTGAGCGGGTGGATAACAATTGTTTGTTTTTATTCTAATTCAATGAAGTCTAATTTAGAGTCTCAACGAATTAAGACATTCCTGATCCAAGCTGACAAGACAGGGCTCCCACTTCCTGTCTTGGGCTTGATCTACAGGATCCAAGCTGATTGGAGCTGACATAGCTCCTCCTCCAAGGCTTGATTTCATTTGCATCTTAGCCAAAAGGCCGAGATGCTGCTTTTAAAAATTGCTTCAAATGAAGCTAAAATGTAACCTAACAACTTCAACCAAGCACAGCATGTTGACACTACACTTGATCCATTTCTCTTCACCTTCTAGGTCAAATCCGGCACCAGTTTCCACACTCTACCTATTGCACAAAATCTTGAAGTTAGTTGCTATAAACTCAACCAAAGTTCTTACAAGCCACAAGACTACAACACAAATCCATTCATTATTCTCACAGAATATGTTAATTTGTTATGAGTTCAAAATGTGGAGGGGGAAATAATTTACACCAGTGCAATCGGTACTGGATTTTTTTTTGGTGGTTGGAGATGAAGTCATTATTATTTAATGTACTTTAATATTGTGGTCTAATACAGTGTGGACTTTGGAGCAGTAAAAAAAAAAAACAGAAGAAAAACTCTGCACCAATTTTCTCCCTTTATATTTTGGTATGCCAGAAAAGATCAATGCAATTCAAGGAGATAGTTCCAGTCACAGATTTGACAATATCCACTAAACTGTGGACTTCCACTGCTGCTGGAGCATGGTACTACTGGTGATTTACAGTCGTGATTGCCATCAATAGCATGAATAATGTGTTCTACGGGCTCTTTCCAGGGACACGCACCAAGACGAATATCAACTGCTGCTGGAAGGTCATCAACTCGGTGAAGGACGCACTTTAGTCCGCCAGAAGCTTGCCGATCTTCCATTTGAAACTGTCCTCGACCGAGTGTTGTAGACTGGCACATTCCAAGGTCCAGGACTACGTGCTGAGGGGACACACTGAAGCTTGGGGCAGCCGCCGCAAAGGCACAATGGGGAAAGGCCACTTATAAGGCCTTTTAATGGAGGCAGACCGAAGGCCCGGGAACAGCAGGATGCTCTCGACCTGCGTAACTGTGTGCCAATCTGAGCAACAGATTGGCATATGTATGTCTGTAAGTTTTGAAATGTTATGACTGTAATTTGTGTGGAATTATTTTAAAAAAATTTTTTTTTTTTTTTTAGTTCTGCACTGTTTGCAATTCAAAGACGTAATTTTGAAGGTTTTTTAAGTTTTTATAAATAAAGTATATTTTTTTGGAAAGGGTGGTTGCTGTGCGCCATTCTGAGCAGAGGCGTTACACTGCAGTTGTTGGGGCACGTATATAGTTTGTAAGTTTTCGGAATGACATGACTGCACTTTGTATGAAACTGCAGAATTCTGCACTGTTTTTGCAATTCGAGAGATGTAATTTTGCAAAGGTTTATTTGAAATTTTTTATGAATAAAGTATATTTTTGGATAAAAAAAATCACGGCACCAATAAAGTAGAAATACCACTTCTCCACCTGTGTTATGCCAAACTTATTGGTCACTGCAAATCCTTTCTTTAAAAAAAGACACTAAATGCAAGTACACTTATTTTACTATAATCTGTATATGCTTAATCACATAATATCAACAGTACAGTGTCTTTCCATTCAGGCCAGAACTTGTTTAAATGATGTAGTACAATTCACTTCTGTTTAAGTTGCTATCATATTATGCACCATTTCACAACCAAGCAGCATGTCCAATTCCTTAGCATCACTAATACCGTTCTAGAACCAAATATTATGATATACGCAATGAAACAGCCGATTCCAAGTTCTCTTCCATTATGGGCTGTAAATTTTCTTTTAAAAAAGTCCCACCCAACTAAAACAAAGAATTCACCATAGACCAATAAAATTATTTCCAAAAAGAAATAATTTCTTCCCTCTACTTGAAGCAGCCCTTTGGTTTTCCTATATTCTATGTCATCGGCTAAGGTACTACATACAAACTGATTGTAATTCCAGGTTATCTATTAACAGTGTTATATTAAACCTATTGAGATGGAACAATGGTTAGCATTCTGCCTCAGTGCCAGGGTCCAGGTTGAATTCAGGCCTTGAATGACTGTGTAGCGTTTGCATGGTCTCCTTATGTCTGCAAGGGTTTCCTCCCAAAGTCTAAACATATGCAGGTTTGGTAGATTACTAAATTACCCTTCCAAATGCTAAGTTACTCTTCCAAATATATGTCAATTATGTGGATTAGCCAATGGTAAACAGGCAACGTTATGGGGATAGGGTGGAGGTGAGGGCCTGGGTGAGATTCGCTTTCGCAGAGTCAGTGCAGATTTGATGAGCCAAATTGCTTCTTTCTGCACTGTGATTCTATGAAACTACCAACAAGTCATTAATCTTCCATTAACCTTTACATACAGATGATGACATTCTCATGTAAATCTTCATGCTGAGTGACCCATGATCCCAATGTCAAGACAATTCTTATGCTCTTCACTTTTCAGGGAAGTGAAAAAAAAAACTGCAAGTTATTCCAGAATGTTAGAATGTCCAATGACAATGATTTTGGTGTGGGAAAGCCCTACTATTCTGATAAGCAAATTAAAAAACAAAGACAAAATAAACAAATATGATCCAATTCCTTTCCCCAAATTAAGTCAGAGGGTACCTAATGCATGCCTGACCAAGATTAACCAAAGAATTGCAACCAGCACAGCATGAACATACTTTGGGGTAACTAGTTATCTTGTAATTGATCAGTCAAGATCAGGATGGATCAGGGACATCAGAAACAAAGATGCTTACAAAATCAATTTCCCAGTGATGTATAATTTACAGATTTCAATTGCATGAGTCTTTAAAAAAACTCAATCCTTTTTTTACTATTGTACTACACAGTTTGTCTCAAGGAAAATAGGGAAGGGGTTATTGTGCCTCATTTGGTTTAATTCTCACCTATTCTTTAGAAGCATTAAGAAAGCAAAATTTCTGAGAAGCAAGTTATCAGTCTTGGGTCAGTGGTGGCACTCACCCAAAGCAGAGAGATGAGCATTCAAGCTTTGCATCAGATAGCTGAACATATAATCCAGGCTCCCATTTCAGTGTTGACTTTTCAGTTGAGATATTAATACAGGCTCCCATCTCTCCCCTCCCAGGTGGATATAAAAGACCCTGAGCTACTAATCAAAAGCAGCAAGGGAACTGTCCAAATGTCTGGTCAACATTTCTCCTCAGCCATCATTAAAATACATAAATTGCCATTTACCTCAGTGCTGTTTATGGGAACAAACTGGTCAGTGCATTTTCCTGTAAAACAACTCAAATACTTGATTAACTGTAAAATACTCTGAGACATCGTGATATCATGAATGATACCTGTACAGCATTTGGCACTCATTAATCAGCACTATTCAATCCCAATACCGATAAGCCGGATGAAAAAAAAATCACAATACTTTATGTTAGATATGTTCAGGATTTTAAACACACTACTGATTGGCTTCCAATATCTACAAGCAGAACCCCAAACAGGTCAGCTGGCTATCTAACTGCTGATGCAAGAACTTTATGTAAAAAAATCTGGATAGCATTTCTTCAATCTAGTTGTCTGGTTGCTCTGTTTTCTATGTCATTTCCTAGTTCAGGTTAGTGACTGTACTGCCCTCACATTGCTTGGAAATATGATCAGACAGATCGTTTCCCGTGTTTTGCTTGCAAAACAAACGGCAACCTTGTCAAGGAAGGTAGATGTCTTCCACACTTTAATTTAGTTTTATTTATAGCTGACAAAATGTCACATACACAGTTTGTGAATTTATAGATGGTGCAATTCAGACACTTAAAAATGACTCATCTGCAGTATATGTTGCTTTCTCAAAAGGGCATCACAGGTGCTACTGTAGAAAAGCAAAACTGAGTATACAGTTGGGACAGAGCCTTCAGTGCAGTACTAAAGCATTATAGGAAGTGACGTATTTCAGGTGAGACATTAAGTTTGAGCTCCGTCTACCTGTTCAGTTGCATGGAAAAGACCGAGGGAGATTCCCCATTGTCTTTGTCAATATTTACTCCTCAACTATCATCATCACAACAGAATAACTAGTCAGTTACTTTATTTGCTGTTTGAGGACCAGTTAAAAATATACTTAATAAAGCATATGGGATTCTTGGCTTTTGACCAGATTTGCCTAAACAACAATGAAATGCATCCAATTTCAGTTCTGGTACAGGTTGCCACCAGCCCCATTCTGAAGTCAAATTTTGTTATGCAATACTTAAGAAGTAAAATTCCTAACATCATTGGTGACTGTCAATCCAAAGTCAACTTTGGCCTGTAAGTGGAACATTGTATATCACTTGCCTGAGTTTGCAATGGCCTGTAATATTCAAAGTCCATACAGAGGTGTGACATATTGGTACAAAGTAGAGCTGTCAAATGCAAATATCATTAAAGCAACTTCCACACACCACCTACAACTACTTTTGCTCATATTTGTAAACATTTACTTAGCGAAAAGGATCAGAGTTTCCACTGTTTTTGAATTCACATACAATTTGCATATGCTTGTAGCAGACCTGTGCTCATACCAAGTTTCTTAACAACAAACACAGAATAACCGTCCAAATTCTGTTTCTATACTTGTCAAAATTTTCACTTGGGATTGCAGTAGTAAAGTTGAAAGACCATTTGCTAGAAAATAAGAACATAAGAAATAGGAGTAAGAGTAGGCCATCTAGCCCTTTGAGTCTGCCGTGCCATTCAACAAGATCGTGGCTGATTTGAAGTGGATCAGTTCCACTTTCCCGCTTTCTCCCCATAACCCTTAATTCCCTTGTCTATCAGAATCCTATCTACTCGTGACTTAAATATATTCAGCAAGGTAGCATCTACCACTTCAATGGGTGGAGTATTCCAGAGATTCACCACCCTTTGAGTGAAGAAGTTCCTCCTCAATTCTGATCTAAACTGCATCCCCCTTATTTTGAGGCCGTGCCCTCTAGTTCTGCTTATTCTTTCTAAGCGGGAAGAATCTCTCTACCTCTACTCTATCTATCCCCTACATTATCTTATATGTCTCTATAAGATCCCCTTCAGCCTTCTAAACTCCAACAAGTACAGACCCAGTCTATTCAATCTCTCCTCATAGGCTAATCCCCTCATCTCCGCTTTCAGCTAGTGAACCTTCTCTGCACTCCCTCCAAGGCCAATATATCCTCTGGCAAGTGTGGCGACCAAAACTGCACACAGTACTCCAGTTGTAGCCTCACCAGTGCTCCGTACAATTGCAACAAGACCTCCTTGCTTTTATATTCTATCCCCCCCTCGCTATGAAGGCCAACATTCCATTTGCCTTCTTGATCATCTGCTGCACCTGCAGATTGAATTTTTGCAATTTGTGCACAAGGACCCCCAGGTCTCTCTGCACCGTAGCATGCTGCAGCTTTTCGCCCTTTAAATAATAATAATCACTCCTATTATTTCTACCAAAGTGGATAACCTCACATTTGCTAACATTATGCTCCATCTATCAGACCCACTCACTCAGTCAATAAAATACAAGACAAAAAAAAAAATGGGGAAATATAAACAGATTGGCTTTTAAATTGTACCATTCTCTTCCTGCTATTATACTGTCCAATTAGTAACTTTGAAATTCGGGACCATGATTTCACTGCACATCTGGCACAAGAACAAGAATTTTAGAAAAGGAGCATTTTAATTCCACAGGATTAAACTACTTTCATTTTTAAAATAAACTTTTGTTCTCTGACCATGGCAATTTAACACTAGTCAATCCACAAATGTGCTCCTTGTGACAAAGAATAAATCTAGGTAATTTAATCTTCATTGCACTCCCAAGGAATTTGTTGCAATAACCAAATTGAAGGTGATTCAGGACATAATATATGTTGACTGGCAAGTTGTAGATACCATTGTCCAATTCCTGTCCAATCAATTTCCACATTTTATAACCACCTGCCCCCGCCCCCCCCAATTAATTATTCTGTAGGCAAGTCATCATTAAACAACGTACTTATCAATAAGACATACAAAAGTGCAGTTTGTTGCCCTCCAATTGTTTTCACACTTCCATAATTTCAACTTTTACAGCTGCAAACACAAGTTTCAATGTTGAGAAATAACAGTTGAGAACTCATCTTCACCTCCTTTAAAAAACTGTATTTATTCCATGTGCAATATTTACACAACTGGAACTGAATGATAAATTGTACAGCAAGTCAAGTGCTGAATATAACTTAGTGAGTACATGGTTATTCTTTATAGCATTTTGAAGGGTATAAGTAATATTATGTGAGAGGGTTGATGTATAGTATAAAGTTTGGAAGTTTTTTTAAACGGAGAATTTGTGGGATTGTAAATTCAATGAATATATTTGGACATTTTGCTTAACCTATCACAGGATGCAATTATAAATGGAAACATTGATGTTCTACACATAATCACACTGCAGTGCAATCCAGCTGGAGTGAGATGACAGAAACCAGTAGATGGGGTACTAACCTGTAGGGATCAGGAAAGCAACTTAATCTCTGGTATGCCCAAATCATCTAACTGAAACTGGCACTTATAGAAGAAGCATCATGTTGAGTGCTTGTGTTCAAATCTTTTGAAGGAGGCAGGACCAGTTAAAAATATACTTAATAAAGCATATGGGATTCTTGGCTTTTTAGTTTTATACATTAAAAAAAGAGAAGTTATGCTAAAACAATTTTTTAAAACTCCTTGAGCCCCTACTCTGGGCTTACATGAAGGTTTTGGAGAAGGAATACAGAAGAGATTTACTGAATGCTTCCAGGAATAAGGGATTACAGATACATGAATAAACTGGAGAAGCTGGGTTATTTCACTTCGAACAGCGAAGGCCAGAAAGAGGTTTAAGAGGGGGTTTAATATTAGTTTTGTAGACAGACCAAAAAAGAGAAAATTTCTAACAAATGATGGATCAATGGCTAGAGGCACTGATTTCAGGTTCTGAACTAACAGCAACAAGCAAATATTTTTAACATAATAATTAATAAATATAATTTGGAATCAACTGTCCCCTTGAGGGCAGATACAGATCCAATAAAAGCCTTCAAAAGTTAACTGGATAAATAGTTGGAGAAAAAAATGCATGGAAATATGGAGGGGATAGTGAAGAGAAAATAAAGTGAGTCTAAGTTGACTGTTCCCCAAAATCAGTACAGCTTCTGCAGAACAACAACACAAATAGAAGCAGAAGTAGACCACTGGCCCTTCAAGTCTGCCCCACCATTCAATACAATCATGGCTGTTCTAAGGTGGCCTCAACTCTTTTTGTGCACCATTTCCCCACAGCCCTAAATTCTTCAATCAAATATTTATCCAACTCCACTTTAAGTGCTTCTAATAATCCAGTCTCCACCACCCTTTGGAGTAGAGAACTCCAGAAATTTACCACCATGGTTCACATCAGTTTTGTGAACACACCACCATGTAGCTATATCTCCTTGTTCCACTAATGAAAGTATCTCATCATCTACCCTCTCAAGCCCCCTTGAATCTTGTATGTTTGAATAAGGTCACCCCTTCATTCTTTTAAACTGCAAGAAATACAGAGCCAGATTATGCAGTCTTCCTTGATAGGCAATCCGTTCATCCCAGGAATTAGCCTGGTGAATCTCCTTTGGATTGCCTCCAATGTTACTATACCTTTTTAGGATCAAGGAACCAAAATTGCACACAGAATTCCAAGTGAGGCCCTGTCAACACCCTTTAAAATTGCAACAAAATCTCCCTATTTTTAAACTCCAACACCTTTGCAATAAAAGCCAAAATGCCTTTTGCCTTGTTAACTACTTGTTGGGCCTGTCTGTTAGCTTTTGTTTTGATTTATACACAAGAACAGCTAGATCCCTCTTGACTTCACTCACCTGCATTTCTAAATGTACTACATCTACCGATTTCCCTCTACCTCCATTTAGATAATAATCTGCCTTTTGACTTCTCCTACCAAAGTGCATGACCTCACATTTCCTTGCATCAAATTCCTTTCGTCAGGTTTTCATTTAATCACCCAATCTATATCTCATTGCAGAATCATAATATCCTCATCACAACATGCCATCCACAAACCTTCATATCATTGGCAAATTTGGAAACCTACTTCATCCAAGTCATTAATATAAATAGTGAACAATTGTGGGTCAAGAACTGATCCTTCCACTACTCCGCTAGTTACATCTTTCCATTCTGAAACATTTTGTTTCGTACATGAAAGCCAGTTTTCTATCCAGGGCTTTTGCTTTATGCACCAGCTTGTCAAATATCATTTGGAAATCTAAATACACTACATCTACAGATTCCTCTCTAGCCACTCTTCCTGTTAATCCTCAAAGATTAAGCAAATTTGTCGAATAATATTTACCTCTCATAAAACCACGTTTACTATGTTTGATTAAGCCATATGGCCTCCTTCTGTCGGTGACTATTTTTTAAACTGTGCCACAATTCAACTTTTAAAAAGGAAAAAAAATGTTACGCACAAAGATGATGCCGGCTTCAGTTCTTTTCACTTTCTTTCTCCGTGCTTCAAGTGTATGTGGTGCACAACATTTATTATGTTTAATCCCAGGTTAATTTCCTCCTCACATTAGGTCAGTCACCAAAATGGCGGCTTCCATCTCCAGAATGTTTCTGACTGCTCATGCTGCTGAAACCCAAAGTCACACATTAACCAGCTCCAGAATCACTTGTTTAATGCTCCCCTCCATGACATACCCTGCTTCACCAACTCCAGTTAATTCAGAACTCAACTTGAGGCACTTCTTCAATAGCATTTTACAAATCCGTGGCCAGATGAAATGATTGAGCAGTTAGCTTGTCCAGATACTGTTTGACTACACCATAAATACGTGGAATCAGGTCACAAATCAGCCATGATCTTATTGAACAGCAAAACAGACACATGGGGCTAAACAGCCTATTTTGTTTCAATATCCTTTAAAAAACAGCTTAATATAAATAAATTGATTGTCCATTTATAAACACACCAGAAGTGCACCAAGTCCATTAAACAATCCAACAGTTATCACTTTTTGAAGTCAATTCACAAATACCATTAAAAAGAAGACAGTCTAGACTAACTTACTAACATCTTACAAAACATCTTTTGAACTCTTGACATCTCCACAAGCAGATATGAGAAATATCATTGACTAATCAGTAGTTTCTTCCAAGCACCAAAACAAAATTTGATTGGGAGTAATAAGGAGCATGACGTTTTAAAAAAAATTTGGAATAATAATTCATTTTTTAACAAAGCAGTTATTGATATCCAAATGGTTGTGGTTTAAAAGGTTGTGATTGGAGAGTGCAGTAGGAGGGTTATGGGGAGAGTAAGTTGGGAATGCAGTTTTTAAAAGGATGGAAGAAAAATAATAAACATTCCAGGGAGAGAGTCAAAGATCAGGGACATTGTGATTGAAGAAACAGCTAGTGAAGATGGGACAGAAGGTACATGGAAAAAGTAGCATTGAAATGTCAAAGGAATGCAGGTTACAACTGGGACATACAAATGGCGATGATTGCTTCAACATAGATATCACAATGGGATTGGACTTTAAATCTACTCAATTATTTTCAATGCGATGAGAATACAGATTTTAACTTGACAAGAAAATCGATAATGGATTTGGAAAATGCTGTTGCAGAGGTGTCTCTGTTTGAGTTCTGAATTAGCTTGCATTCTTGGAGCAGTGTATGTCAGGAGGAGAGCATTAAACAAGTGATTCTGAGGCTGGTTATTGCGTGGATTTGGGTTTCAGCATCATGAAATAACCAGCACAAGCAGACTACATTCTGGTGAGTGAATCGATGTGGGAGGAAGAAGTCAACTTGAGATTAGTTAGTAGAAATGTTGCACACTACCTGGATGCACATGAAGCATGAAAAAAAAAGTCAAAAATACTGAGGCCAGCATCATTTGTGTTGGCAAGAAACAGAACCCAAAGATAGGTATTTGCATGCAGGATAGCAATACAACAACCCACAAAAAAAAGTGCCTAATTAAAATATCAACAGGATTAGGTCTCCATAATGAAAATATTCAACACTATTAAAAACTGTAAAACCATGTCAATATTAATGTACCAGTCAACCATTATTTTCATAAGTTATTGTGGACAGATGATTACAAAGAAAACATACCATGACCTACATTTATAGTTCGAGTCAATTTGATTCGCAAGGGAAGTTGTACCTTTACTTACCTTTCACATTATCAACAATACAAAATTGCTTTGTAAATTGTAAGTCTGCAACTTTTGAGAGCAGTTTGCCATTTGCAAATTTCAGTGCACTAAAAATGAACAAGCCTAGGAAAATATGCCTCAGCGATCACTTGAAGGATCAAAACTGATTTGCCTTATTAACTAAATTTATTATTTGAAAATCAAATTTGAAAAAAATCATTGGGCAGACTGAATTTGATCTAATTCTGACAAATAGAGACAAAAATAATCTTGCTAATTTGTCAGTTGTGTTCCAAAGTACAGGACTAATCAACTCTCCAAACAATTTTAATCAGACTTCTTTCAAATTATGAAATCTAGTATGAATTAGTAGAGAAAACATCAGTGTTGCTTTTTATTTTATTGGAAAGACAAAACAGGTTTAAGGGAAAACTTCAAACTATCTTGACAAAATGTCTCTATTTATTATGATCTTATTAGAAACACTAATCTATTTCTTTTCAGATGAAATAAAATGGATCATTACCATTATACTGGGTTGTTGAGGATTTCCAGAATACTATTTCAAATTTATAACAATAGTGTTTCCATTTTTTAATCAAAATAAATACGACCAAACAAATAAGGGCTTCATTTAAAAGTAAAAACCATCAATTTGAAAATCCCAGCATCAGACTAAAAAGTTATTTATCTGATGTCAGAAGCAGTTGGATTGTCAAGATTGTCATTGAGGTCCTTCCGCCCCCAAGTTCTGTAACAGGACAAGCAGCAAGCAGTGTGCAGTTATGAGCACATCCCAACCATTCAGCAACAAATTACTCTCCCTGATCAAACTAATGGAACTTCAGGTGATCATGACAGTGTAGGTCAGATTAAATATTCCAACAGTTAGGTCGCACTTTGACAAATGCCATGGCAACTGTTGCATGCAGGCTCTCAAAAGAAGTTTGACGAGTTTTGCATGTGCCATTACCTGACAAAGTGGGATCTCCAAACAATACAGCCAAATATGGCGTGAGGCTTTGATTAGACAACATATTTCAAAATAAAAAGGGGACGGAAGAAGCTGCCACTGTTGAAGTGTATTACCTGGAGTACTGCTGTAAGTGCTGTGACTCCTGAAGCTGCTCTCTGTGCAGTAACTAGCATCATCGTCCTCGTCCTCCTCTTCCTCCTCCTCAGTGGCCTGGTGATAATCCGAATCTTGCTCGTCCTCCTCTTCGTTCTCCCGGTCATCCTCATCGTCGTCCTCGTCCTCCTCGGACACCAGGCTCTCGTCCTCCTCCTCCTCGCTCTCGTGGTCGTCGTAGATGACTTTGTTGACGGTCAGCCTGCGGGAGCGGCCGCTCTGCCGCTGCTGCTGAGCCGCGGCCTTGGCCCTGCCCCGGCTCCCTGCCTTGCCGCCTCTCGGCGTCCGGCTCCCCCTGCCGCCAGCTTCGACATGATTGAGCCGCCGGTCGGCCCCTCTGCCTCTGCCTACCCCGGCGGCCCGGTACCTCAGACTCCCGGCCGGTCCCCCGCCACCTCCCGCCGGCGAAGCATCGAGCGTCTTGGGCGGCCTACCTCTCCGTCCTCTCATGGTGATTCCCCCCCCCGCCCCGCCTCACTTTATGTTTAACCCCCCCCCCTTGCTCCCTTCTTCCCCCAAAAAATCACCTCAAGCCTCTTCCCTTCCCCAGAGGGGAATTAAACAGATTTGGATTTATTATTATTCTTATTTTAAGACTCTCCCTCCCGCCTCCCTTTTTCGCAGTCTCCGGGAGGGAGTCGCCGAGCCTCGAGCACTCTGATTATTGTTATTTTATTTCTTTTCCTCGCTCCCTCCCTCTCTCTCTCTTTGCTCTCCTCCCTCCTCCTCCTCCTCCGTCGCCTCCTGCTTCACTCCAACCTTCCGGCATCCATGTTGTATTCGGGAATCGCCGCCATTTTTGTCAACCAGTCAACTGGTCACGTGAGCCGCCTCCCCCACCACCACCTTCCCCTCGCGCGCGCCGCCTCCCGGGACCCGGCACGAGCAACAACAAGGAACCCCCGGCCTGGCCTGCACTATACTGCACTGCTCACACACACCTAAAAATAATGTGTATTTACACAACTACTACATGTGGTCAAATGACATGCAAACTTGCTGAAATTCAAAATTGCAATGTCAACCGAAATTCTATATCATACACAAAAAGTAGTTAAAAGAAAAAGTGTAATGTTTGATCGATCATCCATCCAATATAAATTTTATATAACATGAAAAACTCCAGTTAGTCAAAGGAAAAAAAAATGCTTTTATACATTACACATCCAATAGAAATGTTATATGCAAAACTAGTGGTCAAAGGGAAAATGCAATGCTTTATATATGTGATAGAAGTTATTTATGGAAAACTCTAGTCAAAGGAAAAACTGAAACTATAGATTATCTATCTTGTAGAAATTTTATATTATATGCAAAACTAGTTAGTTAAAAAGAAAATTCACTGCTTTATATATATTATGTATCCAATATAAATTTTATATTATATGAAAACCTCTAGTTGATCAAAAGAAAATGCAATGCTTTATAATATATCCAATAGAAATTCTATATTATATGCAAAACTAGTTAAACGAAAAAAGAATAATGCAAAGTTTCTTATATTGTATATCCAGCCAAAATGTTCTATGTGAGACTAGTACATTTCAAAATTGTAATTTTTTTAATTCATTCATGGGACATGGGCATCGCTGGCTAGCCAGCATTTATTGCCCATCCCTAGTTGCTTGAAGCAGTTGAGAATCAACCACATTACTATGGGTCTGGAATCACATATAGGCGAGACCAAGTAAGAACAGCAGATTTCCTTTCCTGAAGGATATTAGTGAACCATTGATAATCAACAATGGTTTCATGGTCATCAGCTGATTCTTAATTCCAGATTTTTTTTAATTGAATCCCTTCCATACTGTAAGGATTCTATGAAATTCTACCATCTGCCAGGGCAGGAATTGAACCCAGGCCCTCAGAACATTAGCTGGGTTTCTGGATTATTTAATCTAGCAATGATACCATGAGGCCATCACCTCCCCATGCTTTATGTTTCTCCCAACAGGAATTAAATCAGATGCAAACTATTTAGTCAAATGAATCTGGTGAACTGGCTCAACGACAACAATCTCTCCCTCAATGTCAGTGAAATAAAGGAATAGTCATCGACTTCAGGAAGCGTAGCAGAGGATACGCCCCTGTCTACATCAGCAGGGAAGTGATCGGGAGTGTCACGTTTCTTGATGTTCAGATCAACGTGTCCTGGTCCTGCCATGCCAATGCTATAGTTAAGAAAGCTCACCAACGCCACTACTTTCTCAGGAGGCTAAAGAAATTTGGCATATCAACTACAACTCTCACCAACCCTTACAGATGCATCATTAGAAAGTATCCTTTCTGGTTGTATCATAGCTTGACATGGCTCCTTCTCTGTCCAAGAGCACAAGAAATTACAACTGCGAACGAAGCCCCAGTCCATCACGCAAACCAGCCTCCTTTCCGTTGACTGTCAACATTTCCAGCTATCTCAGAAAAACAGCCAACATAATTAAGCACCTTACGCACCCCATTCATACTTTCATAAAGTTCCTACAGTGCAGGAGGCCATTTGGACCATCAAGTCTGCACCAACCACAATCCCACCCAGGCCCTATTCCCATAACCCCTCATATTTAGGCTGCTAATTCCCTGATACAGAATTAACTTAGCATGGCCAATCAACCTAACCCACACATCTTTGGGCTGTGGGAGGAAACAGGTGCATTAGGAGAGAAAACTCATGTCGGAAGAACGTGCAAACTCTACACAGACAGTGACCCCAGGCCAGAACTAAACGCTGGTCCCTGGCACAGTGAGGCAGCAGCAAAAGTAATAAAATATAATAGGAAACGCTATCAATATTTCTAACTGAAATTTGTAAAATAAAATGCAAAAGAAAAAAGCAACCTCTAATACCATGAAACAGTGCAACGTTTTATAAATATTTAACAGAATTTAGTAACAAAGAGAAAACACAATCTCATCACAAAACCAAGATACTGCGAATGATGGGAACGTGACAAGTCATGTTCGACTGGAAGCTAGAAATTTCCTCCTGAGATTTTCAGCACTTTCTGTTTTTTTATTTAGGCGATGTCATATTTGAGGAGTAAAATGCAAAAGTAAATAATAATGTAATAAACCTTGTCCAATGCAAAAAAAAGTTTTTGACAAAATTCTAATAAAAACAATTAAAATGCAAAGTTACATAACAGAACCATGGACAATTGAAAAAAAGTCATTTATATAGAATAAAAACTCGTAAAATGCAACAAGAACAATGCTGTTTATGTTATGTATTTAGCTAGAAAATTACAAACTACAATCCAAGCGCTGGGCATTTTACGCACTTGTATTTTTGCAATGAGACTTTTTCTTTACAAAGTGTGATAGGTTGGACGATACAACCATGGTTTAAAAGAAAACTTTGCACTGAAACCCAGCATCAGAAAGGAACGGAAACTTGTCCCTTTTTTTGCAACAAACGCGAGAGGCTGTTCGCCTTTCGCTATTGGTTACTTTATGTTGTTTCCAACCGGAGGTAGCGATTTGACGGGGCGGGACAGATGAACATTTCCCCCAATCCAATTCCAGCCTGAAAAGAAGTTAATGATGCTGGGAAGACATTTGGATCACTTGTGGGGGAGAGCGGGGGATCACTATTAAAGAACTGGAGGGGAAGGGGGCGAGGGGAAAAGGGGATTTGGGGATTGGCGGCAGCAACCCCCAGCCAATCAGCCTTCCCATAACATCCCGTCCCAAGGCAACAACCAATGAAAAGAGCCCTTACAGGGAAACAAAGCAACAAATTCCGCAAAAGCAATAGCTTTTAAAGATAAAAGTTCCGCTCTTTGCTTTGTTTCCATTGCCTGCACCGTTTCCTGCCACACTATTACTCTGCAATGGTTGCAGAGCTGTAGAAAATATTCTTCTTTTTGATATACCCCACCTCGCTTCCCCCATGCAAATCTTTTCACATATTAAATGTGTACATAAATCTCTTATGAAGTTCATTGACCTGGCGGATAAACAATTGCAACTAACCCGACCTCACTCTGAAATTGACAAGAGTGTAACCGCTGTGTGTCTGACCCCCTACAGACACAGACACACACCTGAGACCGCTCCCTAAAACCTTTAATATTGCACAGGAAACCTCTGAATGGAAATGCCAGTCAAGAGCAGGTTGTTTTTTTAATCTCCCCCAAACATCTGCTATACAATTTCTGAGCCGAAACCCATCTCCCCCCCACCCTCGCCAACTCCCCCCCCCCACCTCCCCACCACCACCAAGGAATCAGTCTCCAGGGTGTCTAAGCCCTGGGATCAGCTTTCTGTCTTCACTAGGGTTACAGCAACAATGTGATTCTGCCATGGGACAAAACAGGAATAAAAGATTCAGTTCGAAGATATGCTGTTGACAGCTTGTAAAAAGTTGCCTGGATCTGGCAGCCTACTTTAAATGGGTTTTATTTCAGAAATGTGAAAGAAAAGAGAAAAAGGGGTCAGTAAGTTTATTTCATTTGTGTCACAAGTAGATTCACATTCACACTGCAATGAAGTTACTGTGAAACTCCCCTCGTCGCCACAGTCCAGTGCCTGTTTGGGTACAGTGAGGGAGAATATAACATGGCCAATGCACCTAACCAGTATTTCAGACTGTGGGAGGAAACCCATGCAGACATAGAGCAAACGTGCAGACTCCACACTGACATTGACTCAAGCCAAGAACTGAACATGGTTCCCTAAGGCTGTGAGACAGCAATGCAAACCACTGTGCCAGCCCCTAGTGTGATGAACAATTGAACTATTTAGCATTTAGAGGATAATTTTTGAAAATCCATTTTCATACATGTTTTGATAAATGCAACTATTCCACATTCATTACTGTGAAAAAGTGTTGTCAGTACTAGTGTTAGTGGGCTATTATTGGATATGAAATCTATCAAAGGCACGGCTAAACTGTGAGTGAACAATAGGTTATCAACCTAAAATATTAACTTTGTTTCTCTCTCCACTGATGCTGTCTGCCCTGTATTTCCAGCATTTTAATTTTTTTAACTTCAGTTCAAAGTTTATTTTTCCTGAAATAAAATGTTCTCCTGATCAAAATCTCACAACTTCTTCCTCTAACTGTAAATATCAGACAAAGGTATTTTTCTGATATTTATTGAGCTTCCATTTATTTGTGAATAAACAGCTCACAGATATGCAAATATTCAAGCTCACACATCAAAAAGAAATTTTGGAGCCAACACTATCTCTGGAATTGTATCTAAAAAGAACCATGGGTCTTCAGAAAAGAGATAAGACAGAAGTCAAAGAACTAGATGTTCATTAAATGCATTTAATCCTGAGCAGTCAACTATCAGCAAGTAATAGACAAACTAAGTGACGCTACAACCAACAGACCAAACCTAAGCTCTGCAGTCCTGCCACATCCAACCATGAATGGTAGTGGACAATTGAATAACTCACTGGAGGCAGAGACTCCACAAATGTTCCCATTGTCAATGACAGGGGAGTCCAGCACATCAATGCAAAAGATAAGGCTGAGGCATTTGCGACAATCTTCAGCCAGAAGTACCAAGTGGATGATCCATCCTGGCCTCCTCCAACGGTCCCCAGCATTACAGATGCCAGCCTTCAGCCAATTCTAAATACTCCATGTGATATCAGGAAATGGCTGAAGGCAGCAGATACTACAAAGGCTATAGGTTCTAACAATATTCTAGCAATAATACTGAAGGCTTGTGCTTCAGAATTTGCTGCACCCCTTGCCAACCTGTTCCATTACAGCTCTGGCATCTACCCGGCAATGTGGAAAATTGCCCACGTATGTCCTGTACACAAAAAGCAGGACAAATCCAACCTAACTGATTACCACCCCATCAATCTACTTCCGATCATCAGTGAAGTGACGGAAGGGGTCATCAACCGTGCTATCAAACGGCATTTACTTAGCAATAACCTGCTCACTGACACTCGGTTTGGGTTCTGCCAGGTCCATTCAGCTCCTAATCTTATTACAGCCTTGGTCAAAACGTGAACAAAAGAACTGCTCAAAGAGATGAAGCCAGAGTGATTGCGCTTGACACCAAGGTAGCATTTGACCAAGTGTGGCATCAAGGAGTCTGAGAAAAACTGGAGTCAATGGGAATCAGGGATAAAATTCTCTGCTGGTTGGAGTCATACCTGGCACAAAGGAAGATGGTTTTAGAACATAGAACATAGAACATAGAACAATACAGCACAGAACAGGCCCTTCGGCCTTCGATGTTGTGCCGACCAAAATAAAAAGCAATGCCCCTCCTAACTAAACCATTCCCATCTCATCCATATACTTATCAACTAACCTCTTAAACGCCACCAAACTTGGCGCATCTACAACAGCTGCAGGCAGGGCATTCCACTCCCTAATCACTCTTTCAGTAAAGAACCTACCTCTGATATCCGTCCTATAACTCATACCCCTTAATTTAAAGCTGTGTCCCCTCGTGCTAGCTTTCTCCATCCTAGGAAAAAGGCTATCACTGTCCACCCTATCTAAACCTCTAATCATCTTATATGCTTCAATAAGATCCCCTCTTAGCCGCCTCCTTTCTAACGAAAACAACCTCAAATCCTTCAACCTCTCTTCATAGGACCTGCCCTCCATACCAGGCAACATCCTGGTAAACCTCCTCTGTACCCTCTCCAATGCCTCCACATCTTTCTTATAATGTGGCGACCAGAACTGCACACAATACTCCAAGTGCGGCCGCACTAGAGTTTTGTACAGTTGCAACATGATGCTGCGGCTCCTAAATTCAATCCACCTACCAATAAAAGCTAAGACTCCATATGCCTTCTTAACAACTTTATCCACTTGACTGCCTACTTTCAGGGATCTATTGACACATACACCAAGATCCTTCTGTTCCTCAAAACTATTAAGAGCCCTACCATTAGCCCTATACTCTACACATTTATTGTTCCTGCCAAAGTGCATTACCTCACACTTTTCCACATTAAACTCCATTTGCCACCTCTCGGCCCAGCTCTGCAACTTGTCCAAGTCACTCTGTAAACTAAAACACCCCTCTTCACTATCTACCACACCACCAACTTTAGTATCATCTGCAAATTTACTGATCCATCCCTCAATACCCTCATCCAGATCATTTATAAAAATTACAAACAGCAGGGGCCCCAAAACAGACCCCTGAGGCACACCACTCGTCACCGAACTCCACGATGAATATCTCCCATCAACCACCACCCTCTGTCTTCTATCTGCCAGCCAATTCCTAATCCAATTAGCTAAATCACCCTCTATTCCAAACATCTGCATTTTCTGTAGAAGTCTTCCATGGGCCACCTTATCAAACGCCTTACTAAAGTCCATATATACTACATCAACCGCCTTACCCCCATCCACCTCTCTGGTCACTTTCTCAAAAAACTCAATGAGGTTAGTAAGGCATGACCTACCCTTCACGAAACCATGCTGACTATCCCCAATCAATTCATTTCTCTCTAAATAACTATAAATCCTATCCCTAATAATTCTCTCCAATACCTTGCCCACAACAGAAGTAAGACTCACTGGCCTATAATTCCCAGGAAGGTCTCTCTTCCCCTTCTTAAACAATGGGACCACATTCGCTATCCTCCAGTCCTCCGGAACCACACCCGTAACCAACGAGGACCTGAAGATCAGAGCCAGAGGCTCTGCAATCCCCTCTCTTGCCTCCCAGAGAATCCTAGGGTAAATCCCGTCCGGCCCAGGGGACTTATCCAACTTCAAACCCTCGAGAATTTCTAACACATCCTCCCTATCTACTACAATACTCCCCAATTTGCAACCCTTTACCTCAGTGCTCTCCACAGCTACATTTCCAGCACTCTGCGTGAATACCGAAGAGAAATATTTATTCAGTGCCTCGCCAATCTCTTCAGGCTCCACGCACAACTTCCCACTGCTATCTATGACTGGCCCTAATCTCGCCCTAACCAATCTTCTATTCTTAACATATCGAAAGAAAGCTTTAGGATTCTCCTTAATCCTATCAGCCAACATCTTCTCGTGTCCCCTCTTAGCTCTCCTCAATTCACTTTTTACCTCCTTCCTAGCTAATCTATAGCTATCCATTGCACTAACTGAGCCTTCAAGCCTCATCCTGACATAAGCCTCCTTTTTCTTCTTAACCAGCAAATCAACTCTTTTCGTACACCAAGGCTCTCTTACTCGTCCATTTCCTCCCTGCCTGACAGGGACATACTTATCAAGGACTCTCAGCAGCTGCTCCTTGAATAAGCACCACATTCCAGATGTACCCAGTCCCTGTAGTTCCCTAGTCCAATCTACGCACCCTAATTCTCTCCTGATGGCCTCATAATTACCCTTCCCCCAGCTATAACTACAGCCCCCAGCTTCATGCCTAAAAGGATGCCAAGGATGTTTTCCTTGGACATCCACCATCTCAATCCTAGATATCACTGAAGGAGTTTTTCAGGATCGTGTCTGAGTTCCAACTATCTTCAACTGTTTCATCATTGTCCATTCCTCCATCATAAGGCCAGGAATAAAAATGTTTGCTGATGACTGCACAATGTTCGGTACCATTTGCAATTCCTCAAATACTGAAGCAGTCTGTCCATACGCAGTGAGATCTAGACAAAGCTAAATGGCAAGCAATACAGATGCCAGACAAAGGCCAGACAATGACCATCTCCAACAAGAAATAATCTGATCAATTTCCCTGGACATTCAGTAGTATTACCACCACTATCAACACCTGGGCTATCATTGACCAGAAACTGAAGTAAATTGGAGCAGCTAGAGCAGCACAGTGGCACAGTGTTGGCACTGCTGCCTCACAGTGCCATGGACCTAGGTTCAATTGTGGCCTTGAATTATTGTCTATGTCAAGTTTGCATGTTCTCCCCAAATCTGCATTGGTTTCTTCCGGATGCTCCAGTTTCCTCCCACAGTCCTAAGATGTGTGGGTTAGGTTGATTAGCAATGCAAAATTGCCCCTTAGTGTCAGAGGGTCTGACAGAGTAAATAGATGGGGTTACAGGGATAGGGCCTAGATGGAAGTGTTATTAGTGCAGGCTTGATGGGCCAAATGACCCCTGTCTGCACAGTGTGAATTCTATGGGTTCTAGTCTATAGATAAATATTATGACTCCATGAGCAGGTCAGAGGCTGTGAATTCTGTAATGAATAACTCATCTCCTGATTCTCCAAAGCCTATTTACCACCTGCAAGGCACAAGCAAGGAATGTAATGGAATATTCCTCACCTGCCTGGATGAGTGAAGCTCCAACACTCAAGAAGCTCCTCACCACCCAGGACAAAACAACAACTTACATAGAACATAGAACATAGAACATTACAGCACAGAACAGGCCCTTCGGCCTTCGATGTTGTGCCGACCAAAATAAAAAGCAATGCCCCTCCAAACTAAACCATTCCCTTCTCTTCCATATACTTATCAATTAACCTCTTAAACGCCACCAAACTTGGCGAATCTACAACAGCTGCAGGCAGGGCATTCCACTCCCTAATCACTCTTTGAGTAAAGAACCTACCTCTGATATCCGTCCTATAACTCATACCCCTTAATTTAAAGCTGTGTCCCTTGAATGACACCCATCCATCACTTAAGATATTCACTCCCACCACCATTTTCATACAGCGGTATCAGCGTGCACCATCTATTAGATGCACTACAGCAACTCACCAAGACTCCTTCAACAGCACCCTCCAAATCTCTGATCTTTGCCATCTAGAAGGACAAGAGTAGCATGCACCTGCAAGTTCCCCTCCAAGTCACACATTATCCTGACTTGGAATTATATCACTGTTCCTTTAGTGTTGATTGTTAAAATCTTGAACTCCTTCCGTATTAGCACTGTGAGTGTTCCTACACCACATGAATTGCGGCAGTTCAAGAATGCACCTCATCACTACCTTCTCAAGGACAATTAGGGATGGACAACAGATGCTGGCTTGCTACATTCTGTGGCAGAAAAATAAAAAGTAAAATTAGCAACTGGCTCCCATATTCCAAAGTCATGTAATCTTCTGAAGAAGCCCAAAAAACAGGGGAAAAGCAGAAAAATTCTCTCATTTCAAATAGATGAAAATTAAATGCAGATCAGGTTTTATATCAGGAGAGACTATGTGTCATATGAGAAGACATTAAGTAGGTTAGTATAATATTCACTGGAGTTTAGAAGAGTGAGGAGATCACGTGGAAACTTATAAAATTTGAGCAGGCCCAAACAGGGTAGATTCAGATAAAATGTTCCCAGTGATGGGGGGTTCTGAACTAGGGCTTATAGTTTGAGGATAAGGGATAAATCTTTTAGAACTGAACCATAGAATCATAGAACCCTATAGTGCAGAATTTCAAATGTATTTCACATTCACTAATTGCTATGAGGAGAAATGTTATCGTCCAGAGGGTGGTGAATTTGTGGAGTTCACTACCACAGAATATATTTGAGGCCAAAACATTGTGTGATTCCAATAAGAAGTTAGATATAGCTCTTGGGTTAAAAAGATCAGGAATATGGGGGAAAGAGGGGATTAAGATATTGAATTTGATGATCAGCCATGATCAGAATAATGGTGTAGCAGGCTCAAAGGGCTGAACGGCCTACTCCTGCTTCGTTTCTATATTTCTATGTTAAAACAGCCAATATATTTTTTAAAAATGAAATTAGATGTGAAATATTAAGTGAAATGCTAAGAAGTAAGTATTAAAAGTGCAGATAGGAAAATCTGCAATGATTTGAAAGTTTTAAATAAAAATATTTCTTTCATGCAAACAGAAAATCTTGAATGGCAAGCAGATCTTGTCTTCTGACAATGTGTTCTGTAAGATTTTCAAATCTTACCTTTCAAGTGGATGTGAGTTCTTTGAATGACAAGAATTTTGGAAGAAGATTTGAGCTGATCCATTCCATTTTCTCCTAAAGCAACTTCAGTTGCTGCCTTTGTGAGACTGTGATGGTAGTGTGTCTTTCAGAAATTTTTTTAAAATCATATTCTCTGTAGCTTATAAGCAGTTTTTTTCATTGTGGCACCAGCTGTCTGATTAGTCTTTTTATTGCTTCTTCAATGGTTTAAATGGGGTTTTATTTATTTTTACTCTGAGCATCATGCACTGTTTGGGATTTTTTTATGACCCTGAATTGTTGGAGGAAGATTGATTTGACAGGTCAGGTGACAAGAGTTCTTACATTCAGTTTTGGGCTGCTCTGTTTTAGTTAGAGGCTGTCTTGGTTTTCAAGTTCCAGGCAGGTTTTCCCTTTCTGTCTCTGTCTGGTATTATAGATTCTGCTGGTTAGCTGGAATCTGGTCTTGTTGCCATCCTGGAGTGAGAATACTGTCTCTTGCAGTGGTTCATTGGTAAAAGCTAGATGCCAGCACTGGCATTATCTCTATCCTGAGAAGTTACAAAGCTGGAAAGTCAGAGTCAATTCTCCAACCAAAAGACTTAGATTCAGCGTCACATGAACATTAGTATTTTTGTGTGAAAAGGTGACAGGGGTATGTTTTGAGGAAGTTTGTTTGGTTGGAAAATTCTGTATAGTTGTTAAGATTTATACAATACCATGGTTCTTTATTTTCTTGTTTGTAATTAGTAAAAGTCATTGCTATATGTTAACTGTATTCTGAAATAAACTTTGTTTGATAAAAGCTCCCTATTGGGTCATTTAATTATACCTGAAGTGAAACACCTCATGCTAACCCTAGCCAAATTCCAATTGCTGAACTGATGATCCAGGCAGACTTCGTAAAACACTTTGGAGTTCCTGTTTTGAATCATAACAGAGATCAAATCAAGGAATGACTCATGCTTTCTAAATGGTGTAGGAGATGGTTGATAGGTGGTTTCTCATTCAGACAACAATAAAGAAATAAAAACAGAAAATGCTGGAAATAATCAGCTGCTCAGGCAGTACCTCTGGGGAAACAGGGTTAATGTTTCACATCGAAGGCCTTTCACCAGGACTAGGAAAAATTTAGGAATGTAATAGGTTTTGAGCAACAGGATGGATACAAAGAGCAAAGAGGAAAGGGTGATAGAGTGAAGGTAGGAAAGTTTGAATGACGGAAGAACTGGCCTCCAGCACCAATCAGAATGATGATGGGGCAAGAATAAAGAAACAAAAGACGTGTTGGAACAGGCATGCTGTTGACAGAAAGCAAAAACAAGAGAAAAACTGAAACAGGAGCACAGATTATGTCTGAAATTGTTGGGCTCAATGTTGAGTCCCGAAGACTGATGTTGAAGGCTGAGGTGCTGCTCGTTATGGGGAGCTGCCCTCAATATCGCAGTTAGCCAAGGACAGAAATGTAAGAACAAGACAGATAATTAAAATGAAGGCCACTGGATACTTGGGCTCTTGTAAAGAAATAACTTGTGTTTTGATGCCCTCTTTCACAGCCTCAGCATCTTTTAAGCATTTCAAAGCTAATTAAGTGCCTTGTTTGTCTTCCAGAGATGGATCACTTCACACTTCTCCACATCGAACTTGTGAAACTAGCTAGTGCCCATTTGACTCTGGCTCTCATAGCCAATTGTGCTCCATCACTTTTCCTAATGAATTGAAGTTAATTAATTCAGGTCAGGGATTGAATCAGGGATCTTTCTCATTTGTGTCTCAGAACGATACAGGACATTTCGCCGACTCAATCATCAGGGGCAGTCTCAGCATTTGTAATTAAACTTTTATTTTCATTTAAAATGCTTCAGACATGCTGCATAAGTTGATAAATATGGTGACTTATTTTTGGACACACTTGCTTGTAGTTACAATTAATTTAATTGCCAACTATTTATCATCATAAAAACATTTTTTGTTTATGTACAAGAGCAGACAATGGAAATGGCACGGGATAGTAAGTGCATCTTACTATTATGTCTTGGCTTTTTTACCTTAGCATGATGGGATGTTATATTTTAATGACAAGAGCAAAATAATTAAATCTCATAGAATCAGTGAACTCATAAAAAGACATGATGTGGAGACACCGGCGTTGGATTGAGGTGAGCACAGTGAGAAATTTCACAACACCATGTTAAAGTCCAACAGTTTATTTGATACCATGAGCTTTCCGTGTTTACTCCTTTATCACTCACCCGATAAAGGAGCAGAACTCAGAAAGCTCGTGATACTAGTAAAAAAGAGATGCGATTAAGTACAACAACCAAATACATTTAACATCTGGGGCTTCTTTGATCATGTGTCTGCCAGCCCTCGGTCACTGGATGGCGCAGCCTGTGTGGACAGCAGATTGATGCCCGGTAGATATGATTTACTTATTTCGACAAAATTAGTTTTATGTGTGGGGCGGGGATAGTTCTTTCAAGAAAAAAAACTCCAATAAACGAGCAAGGTAAAACTGAATCAAGCATTAACAGTCTGCCCGGATTTGGGAGAACAGGAAGGGGGGAAAAAAAGCAAGATCTGAAAGACTTGATCCAGAGCAAGGAAGTTGGATGAAACAACTGCAGCTGGACGGGATTCCCCCTCCTGGCGGCAGCTCCTCTCTGGGCATGAATGGGAAGTAGTACTGGCGCGCGACTCTGTGACCTGGGGTGACCCCCTCGGCAACGATTGCAACATTCGGAATCCGAACGCCGTGTGTAACAATGTTCCTAATCCGGCGACGCGAACGTTCTGACAAAACGAATGGCAACAAAGTATCTCAGTGTCTGTAGTCGTGGCCGAGTGGTTAAGGCGATGGACTAGAAATCCATTGGGGTCTCCCCGCGCAGGTTCGAATCCTGCCGACTACGGGTCGATTTCCTTTTCTTGATCAATATTTTTAAAGAAATTGCATTTTATTTGCAGCGACATTCTGTTTAGATTAGAAACAAGTAAGTACGATTTCCATCGCCGCCAGATTGCAAAGCGAAACGAGAGCGCGGAATCCATGTTGTGATTACTTTTCTCCGAAACACCCATTTGGTCAAAACAATCCCAAAATTATCTCTATTTATTATTTTCTTTCCTTTGAATTGATTTTTTTCCGAGCATCTGCATCATTTATGACGCCCTATAAACGTGTGAATTGAGACCATCGCTTATAATCCAGCAGAAAGTTAAAATGGTCACATTTTAATTACTTAAAATTGCTGCGTTTCTTCAAGAACAATTCGTACATTGAGGGTGCTGCCTCCCATCGAGTATATAACACATCGCAAGTATTGTAGTTCCAGAGGCGATCCCACTTACTCATGGGACGTCTCTCTGCATGTCTATGTGGTAATGTCAAATCAATGAGTTGTGTTGAAGATTTTGTCTCAATTTTAACGAGGTAAGGTACTTAACCACAGTTGAGTCTGTTATCATAGAATGATTACAGCACCATTGATGTCTGTCCTTGCCCTCTGAAGGAGCATATCACCCAGTGCCACTCCCCTTTTCCCTAAAGCCCCATAATGATACACTTCCCTTATGAAAACTTCAACTGACTCTGCCTCCAACATTCAAGCAGCACATTCCCGCTTCGTGACCATGTCACCATTGCTTCTTCTGCCAATTATCTTAAATCTGTCCTTCTGGTCTCAATCCTTCCATCGATAGGATCCTGACCCCTCTTGATTTTGAATATCACCATCAAATCCTACCTCAGAAGAGACCAAGTAAGTCTCTTCTGAGTAAGAGTCTCACAGGCGTTGACACCTATGTTGCATTTCATGAGTTAAACCTTCAGAGGGTCTTTGAAGCATTTCCTTTGTCCCTCTTGTTGAGGAGCCTTTCTTGAGCTTGTTGAGACTTGTGAAAATTCCCTGGATCACTGGATCAAAATCTTGGAACTCCCTCCCTATCAGCACTTTGGGTGTACCTACACTACATGTTCTGTATCACCTTCTCAAGGAAATTAGGGATGAGCAATAAATGCAGGCCTAGCATTTATATTCATTCATTCAACTGATGAATGAATATAAACAGCAATGACATCCAACCAGTCCAAGACAAAAGGAAAATAATTGAAACTTTATGATGCACAGACTGCTTTTGTCTTTTTGTTGAATGCATCATGAAATTGCAAAGCACTGGCTCACCAGCAACAACTCACATTTATATATCTTTTCTGAACAAAACATTTCATGGTGTTTAACTGTTTGAGGTTCTGATCCAAACAAGACGGGGAAGGAAATTAATAGAAGTGACAGAATTGCTGTTGAAAAGGAAATTTATGAAGGTGATTTAAGTATCCCATATATTGAATTTGCCTCTCCATTATCTGTTCCATGTTTCTGTAACCCATATTGGCTGTAGGAGAGAGATTAAGTTTGATTCTATTTTCTAGAGTTGTTGATTTTAGCCTCGCCATCGTAACTGACCTCATGTTGTGGAATAGAAAAGCTATCCAGGGTGTCAGCTCACGTTTGCTATCAGTGGCTGTTGTTTGAATTACTGTCATAATATATCAGAGTAAAATCAGCACCAATAGAAACAATGCAGAAGTCAATGTCATAGAGTCTTACATCACAGAAAGAAGCCCTTTAGCCCATTGTGTCTGCGATGGCCATCAAACATCTATCTATTCCAATCTTATTGTAGAATTGAATCTCCAGATGCAATTCTGTAACTCATCCGCTTCATCCTGGAACACAACATCTTTACTTTCAGCAACCAGTTCTTCATCCAGACACACAGAACAGCTATGGGGACCAAATTGCATTTCAATATACTAACATATTGAAGTACAGGTTCGAACAAGACCTCTTCACTGCACAGGAACTTCAACCGATGCGAGATAAATTGATGATACTTTCACGCTTTGGACTCATGGTGAACAATCACTGAAACATCTATATGATGACATCAAAAAGTTCTATCTCATTTTCAGACTCACCATGGACTACTCTCTGAAATTGGTTGCAGTTTTGGACACACAAATCTCCATCAAGGACGGTCACCTCAGCACTTCACTGTACTGCAAGCCCACAGATAACCTCTTGATGTTCCACTTCTCCAGCTTCCATCCTAAACACGACAAAGAAGCTATCCCTTTCAGACAAGCCCTTCATAGATACAGGATTTGCTTAGATGAGAAGAATTGCAACAGACATCTACAGATGCTGAAAGAAGCCCTCACAAGGGCAGGATATGGCACTCGACTCATTGATCGACAGTTCCACCACACCACAGCAAAAAACCGCACTGACCTCTTCAGAAAACAAACACAGGACAGGCAGACAGAGTATCCTTTGTCGTCCAGTACTTCCCTGGAGCGGAGAAGCTACAACATCTTCTGCGGAGTCTTTAATATGTAGGGGTAGACTTGGCGCTATCTCGCCAAGGCCATCCCCACACCCCCACTTTTCGCTTTCAAACAACTGCAAAACCTCAAACAGACCATTGTCTGCAGCAGACTATCCAAGAGAACAGTGACCACGACTTCACCTTGCCACAGCAACTTCTGTAAGATGTGCTGTATCATTGACATGGATGCCATCATCTCACCTGAGAACATCATTCACCAGGTACTCAGTACATACTCTTGCAACTGAACCAATGTTGTCTACCTGATACACTACAGGAAAGAATGTTTTGAGACATGGGACATTGGCGAGACCATATACAGATGCTACGACAATGAATGAATGAATGAATGGATACCACTCGATAATCACCAGACAGGAGTGTTCTCTTCCTGTTGGGGAACACTTTACCAGTCCAGGGCATTCAGCCTCTGATCTTCAGGTAAGCATTCTCCAAGATGGCCTTCGCAACACACAATACATAATCACTGAGCAGAGACTGGTAGCCAAGTTCTGCACGTGAGGACGGCCTCAGCTGGAATCTTGGATTCATGTCACATAAGTCACTATGACTTGCCTGGGCTTGCAAAATCTCACTAGCTGTCCACACTTCTTTAACATGTGCTTAACCCTCTCTCCACTCGCATTGTCTGTATCTGTAAAGACTTGGTTATCTATAAAGACTGGTATTCCAACCATTTTCTTGTAAATTGAGTCTGTGCCTATGTATGCCCTGTTTGTGAACACAACTCTTCACTCACCTGAAGAAGGAGCAGTGCTCTGAAAGCTTGTGCTGCCAAATAAACCTGTTGCACTTTAACCTAGTGCTGTGAGACCTCTTAGTGTGTCCACCCCAGTCCAACACCACCATCTCCACATCAATCCCCTTTTCCAGCTGAAATGCTCCAGTCTCAGCAACATCCTGATGAATCACCTTTGGCCATTTTCCAGTGCAATCACAGCTTTCCTATAGTGTGGCAACAAAAATACCATATGGCCTAACAAATATTTATACAGCTCCATCATAACCTCCCTTTCAGTAGCAGGTGGGAAGGAAAATGGTGAAATGAACCAACACATCAAACTGTTATGGTAAAATTTATTGTGGGTGCTTTGAAAGCATTGCACAAATGAGCGTGATGCAGGTGAGTGCTCCGTATTCATTTCCTGATCTAATTGTTTGCATTATTTCATCAGAACTAGCAGTTACCTTTTTTGTCTGTTTTGCTCTCTTGAATCTTTTACTGCTTCTTTTCCAAATCAAATGAACATAAATCATTAGCATTATTGGAGTGTTGCCTTTCAAGTAAACATTGGCAATTTCTCCACTGCTGTCATTGACAGGTGTCTGCTGGGAGAAAGATGAACAAGCTAATGTAAATTCATGCATAATACGTCAGACATGCCATTTTGTTCAGGCTGAGGGGAAAGGATGGAGGTTAATGGAACAATTGGGAATTAAAAGGTGGGAGGTGGGTGAGCACTTTGGTGATAGTGACCACAATTCGGTTATGTTTACCTTAGTGATGGAAAGGGATGGGCATATACCGAATAACAGTAGTTATAGCTGGGGGAAAGGTAATTATGAGGCTATTAGGAGAGATTTAGGATGCATAGGGCGGAGCAGGATATTGCAGGGGCTGGGGACATCTGAAATGTGGAGCATATTTAAGGAACAGCTTCTGCATGTCCGTAATAAATATGTACCTGCCAGGCAGGGAGGAAGTGGTTGAGTGAGGGAACCATGGTGTACTAGGGAAGTTGAATCTCTGGTGAAGAGGAAGAAGGAGGCTTATATAATGATGAGACGTGAAGGCTCAGTTAGGGCACTGGAGAGCTATAAATTAGCCAGGAAGGAGCTAAAGAGGGAGTTGAGAAGAGCTAGAAGAGGACATGAGAAGACTTTGGCGGATAGGATTAAGGAGAATCCTAAACCTTTTTACAGGTATATAAATAATAAAAGATTGGTTAGGGCAAGATTAGGGCCAGTCAGAGATAGCAATGGGAAGTTGTGCGTGGAGCTTGAGATAGGAGAGACACTGAATGAGTATTTTTCGTCAGTATTCACACAGGAGAAAGACAATGTTGTCGGGGAGAATACTGCGATACCAGGTTGTAGACTGGGCAGGATTGAGGTTCATAAGGAGGTGTTAGCGAATCTTGAGGGTATGAAAAATGATAAGTTCCCTGGACCAGATGGGATTTACCCTAGGATTCTCTGGGAGGCTAGAGAGGAGATTGCACAGCCTTTGGCTTTGATCTTCATGTCGTTGTTGGCTACAGGTATAGTTTTCGGTGGTGTTGTGGATGGTCTGGAGGGATGTCAGAAGTTGCAGCATGACATCGACAGGATGCAAGACTGGGCGGAGAAGTGGCAGATGGACTTCAACGCGGATAAATGTGTTGTGGTCCATTTTGGCAGATCCAACGGGATGAATGAGTACACTATCAAAGGTAGGAGTCTTAGCTGTGTGGAAGAGCAGAGGGATCTTGGGGTCCGGGTCCATAAGACTCTCAAATCGGCCTCCCAGGTGGAGGATGTGGTTAAGAAAGCTTACGGTGTACTGGCCTTCATTCATCGAGGGATTGAGTTCAGGAGTCAGGAGGTAATGCTGCAGCTTTATAGGACCCTTGTCAGACCACACTTGGAGTACTGTGCGCAGTTCTGGTCGCCTCACTATAGGAAGGACGTGGAAGCTATTGAAAGGGTGCAGAGGAGATTTACAAGGATGTTGCCTGGATTGGGAGGCATGCCTTATGAAGACAGGTTGAGGGAGCTGGGACTGTTCTCCCTGGAGAGACGAAGGTTGAGAGGCGACCTGATAGAGGTTTACAAGATGTTGAGAGGAATAGATAGGGTGGACTCTCAGAGACTATTTCCCAGGGCTGAAATGGTCGCGATGAGAGGGCACAGATTTAAGGTGCAGGGAAGCAAGTACAGAGGGGATGCTAGGGGAAAGTTTTTCACTCAGAGGGTGGTGAGTGAATGGAATCGGCTGTCGGTGGTGGTCGAGGCGAACTCGCTGGGGTCTTTTAAAAGACTTCTGGATGAGTATATGGGATCCAATGGGATTGGGGGTTATAGATAGGTCTATGGCTGGGTAGGTTTTTGATGTGTTCGGCACAACTTGTGGGCTGAAGGGCCTGTTTGTGCTGTAGTGTTCTATGTTCTATGTTGGAAGACTGGAGGATGGCAGATGTTGTCCCTTTGTTCAAAAAGGGGAGTAGGGACCATCCTGGAAATTATAGACCGGTGATCCTGACTTCTGTTGTGGGCAAAGTCTTGGAAAGAATTATAAGGGATAGGATTTATAAGCATCTAGAGAGAAATAAATTGATTAGGGATAGTCAGCACGGTTTTGTGAAGGGTAGGTCGTGCCTCACAAACCTTATTGAGTTTTTTTGAGGAGGTGACCAAAGAGGTAGATAAGGGTAAGGCAGTTGATGTAGCATGTATGGATTTTAGCAAAGTGTTTGTTAAGGTTCCCCATGGTAGGCTACTGCAGAAAGTGCAGATGCATGGGCTTGAAGGTGATTTAGCAGTTTGGATTAGGAATTGGCTAGCTGATAGAAGACAGAGGGTGGTGGTTGATGGGAAATATTCAACTTGGGAGTGCAGTTACAAGTGGTGTACCTCAAGGATCTGTTTTGGGGCCACTGCTGTTTGTCATTTTTATAAATGATCTAGGTGAGGGTGTAGAGGGTTGGATTAGTAAATTTGCTGACGATATCAAAGTGGGGGGAGTTGTAGACAGCGAGGATGGATGTTACAGTTTGCAGAGGGACATAAACAGGTTGCAGAGCTGGGCCATGAGGTGGCAAATGGAATTCAATATGGATAAGTGTGAGGTGATTCACTTTGGTAGGAAGAACAGGCATATGAAATATAGGGCTAATGGAAGGACCCTTAATAGTGTTGTCGAGCAGAGGGATCTTGGGGTACAAGTACATAGCTCTTTGAAAGTTGGCACCCAGGTTGATAAAGTTGTTAAGAAGGCGTACGGTGTGTTAGCTTTTATTGGTAGAGGGATTGAATTTAGGAGCCGTGAGGTTATGTTACAACTGTACAAAACTCTGGTGCGGCCGCACTTGGAGTATTGCGTACAGTTCTGGTCGCCGCATTATAAGAAAGATGTGGAAGCATTGGAAAGGGTGCAGAGGAGGTTTACCAGGATGTTGCCTGGTATGGTGGGAAGGCCTTATGAGGAAAGGCTGAGGGACCTGAGGTTATTTTCATTAGAGAGAAGAAGGTTACGCGGTGACCTAATTGAGGCGTATAAGATGATTAAAGGACT
This sequence comes from Sphyrna mokarran, assembly GCA_024679065.1. Taxonomy (NCBI): domain Eukaryota; kingdom Metazoa; phylum Chordata; class Chondrichthyes; order Carcharhiniformes; family Carcharhinidae; genus Sphyrna; species Sphyrna mokarran. The sequence continues at coordinate 8,187,158 of JAGIQG010000021.1, read as the reverse complement.
GGATAGGGTGGATAGTGAGAGCCTTTTTCCTCGGATGGTGATGACCAACACGAGGGGACATAACTTTAAATTAAGAGGTGGTAGTTATAGGACGGATGTCAAAGGCAGGTTCTTTACACAGAGGGTGGTGAGGGCGTGGAATGCCCTGTCTGCAGCAGTTGTGGACTCACCTACTTTGGGGGCATTCAAATGTTCGGTGGATAGGCATATGGATGATATTGGAATAGTTTAGGTTAGAGGGTCCACTGGCCAGCGCAACATTGAGGGCTGAAGGACCTGTACTGTGCTGTAATGTTCTATGTTAAAAAGGATTATGTAAATTTTTGAAGTAGCAGCAGGAAGTAAAATTGGGCTTAGCTTGTGTACACGTGGAAAGCACTTCATAACTAGAATCATAGAACCATACAGTGCCATTTAGCCCATCGAATTTGCACCGATCACAATCGCACCCAGGCCCTATCCCCATAACCCCATGCATTGACCCTAGATAGTGTCCCGACCCGAAGGGGCAATTGAGCATGGCCAATCCATTAATCTACACATCTTTGGACTTTGGGGGTGGGGGGGTGGTGGTGGAGAGGGAACCAGAGCATTTGGAGGAAACCCATGCAGACATGAGAAGAATGTGCAAACTCCATTCAGACAGTGACCCAAGCCAGGGCCCTGCTGCTATGAGACAGCAATGCTAACCACTGTGGCACCCAACAATGCTTGGCAATGCCTCAGGGGCTAGCAAAAAAAATACTTTGGAACCTTGGGGTATCCTGTAGATGACACTGATAATGATGTAGTCATGTTGGAACAAATTGGGAAAAAAAATCTTGACGTTGTTGAGGAGGAAAAAGAATGATTGACAGCAGCAGAGTTAAAATTTGGCAGGATGGATATCAGGATGGTGTTAACTCTTGTGGGAAAACTCAAACTACAAAAGGTCTCGTTTTTAGGGTGGAGAATTTCCTTCTTTCAAAAGGTTGTTTAGTCTGTAGAAAAAAATCTCTCTTCCAGAAAGCAGTGGGCCATTGAATTATTTAAGATACAGTTAGACAGATTATTGACAGACAGGAGTGCCAAGAATTATCCCCCCAAAAAACTGGAAAATCTCAGCATGTCTGGCAGCATCTGTAAGGAGAGAAACGAACTAGCGTTGAGTCCAGATGATCCTTTGTCAAGTCCAGATTCCCATCTTGAGCTTTGACAAAGGGTCATGTGCACTTGAAATATCAGCTCTTTTCTCTCCTTACAGATGCTGCCAGAACTGCTGAGATTTTCCAGCATTTTGTCTTCTGATTCCAGATTCTAGCATCTGCAGTAATTTGTTTTTATCAATGTCCAGGGTTATAGTGTCCAGACAGAAAAGTGGAGTTGAGGCCATCATCAGGTGAGCCATGATCTTATTGACTGGCAGAGCAACTCAAAGGATCCCAAGTCCTATGTTCTAAATTATGTTCACTGTTTTTTATAAGTTAGACCAAAGCTCTTTATACAAGAGGCACATCAGAAACTTGATTGTACTAGCAGTTGTTTTAAAACATGATGTTTGTGCACACTTCACCTGACCTCAAACAGGTAAGAAATGCTGAAGGCCACTTGCCCTTGGAACCTGTTGGCACTTACTTTGCTGACTAATGTGCCATGTGCAAACTGGCAAAAGCCTTGTCAAAACCCATGTGAACATCAAATATGCCACTCTTATCAACACCCCTTGTTACCACACCTCCCCCCTGCCAAAAGTTCAATCTTTCCTTAGCAAATCCATGCTCTCTTTGGTTAATCAGTGATTTTCTAAACGATTTAAACTCCTGTTTGAATGTCTTCTAGTAATTTGTCTACAACTGGGGTTAGGCTGACTGGCCTGTAATTACTTGGTATTCCTTCCTCCTTGAATGGTACATTAGCAATCCTCCTGTACTACGTCTTTAGCTAAAAGGATTGGGAAATGGTGCTGGGAACCTCTGTGATCTCATTTCCCTGAGCAATCTGGAATATATTTCATCCAGGCCTTCAGATTTATCCACTTGTAAAAACAGTCTTTAATACTGCCACTTCACAATTATGCAAGCCAATATTTCACATTCTAACTAATATCTTCATGTCCCCCTTTTTTGTGAAGACAAGAGCAAGGTACAGGTTGTTCTGACTTGAAATGCAATTGGTTCCCAAAACGTCATTACAAGTCAAAATGTTGCAAGTCTGAACTAATTTTCCAATATGAGCAATCTTAAAAACACATGGATTGTCTTCTAAGCTAAGGTGCAATACCTCACTGAATATGGGAAAGATGAGTTCTTTCTTCAATATGATTTCATTACAGTAGGATATTTCCCATGTTATAATAATGCCTGAAGACACTTGTACACAATAGAGAAATAATTTGCTCTGCCCAACTTGTGAAAGATGGAATATAAATTGGCAAAGACCAACTGTTCACTGATGCTTGATGAAACCGGGTGTCAATGTAGAAACACAGTTAAATGTTGTTTATTGTAACATGAAAGGTGTAAAGTTGAGGACTGCCTGTACTCATTAAGAATCATGCTTATGTTTTTCACCTTCACATTATTGTTCTGATCTAATTGGTCCCTTTCTCTGTATCTAAAAACATCTTTGGGCAATTTTTCCTTGCCAATATTTTTTCATGCCTTCTCCTAATTTCCTGTTAATTTGATCTTTTATATCTAACATTTGTTTTTGTTATTTTCTATTTGTCTAGGCTTTCTACAATATTGAGCTCTGAGTATCTGGTACAACCTTATTTTTTTTTGCTTTATCTTCTCTAAGAGGTCAGAGGTTTTGGGGAAAGTTAGGAGAATGGGGGCAAGAAACATATCAGCCATGACTGAATGGCCTAATTCTGCTCCTACATCTTATATAGTTTGATCTGTGGGGAGGAGGGTTAGGTTTGGGAATTCCATCTCTCACTTTGCTCTGAATCCTCTAGCTTTCCATTGAATGCTTACCATTGCTCTAACATCAATCGACCTTAAAGTAGCTATTTCCAGTCCACTTCTGTCAAATCATATTGCAACTCAGTAAAAATGTCTTTCTCAATTTAAAACCATCACAGTATGAGAACCTTCTATTCCTCCTTTCTTATATCTAGCTTCAAGAGCATCCAAGCATTCTTTTAAGAGGGTTAAGGCTAAGGAGGATAAACAGACATAAAGGAGTATAAGAAAAGTAGCATTTAATCCAGAGCAAAATACATCTGAAAAAAATTATTATAACTCAAAGTAAACAAATTAAAAGGTGAAACACATTTATTTAACAAATTTATAAAGTTAAAATATTTTGATCACTTCAATAGAATACAGCTCATCACTCTTCTGTGATTTTAGTTCACGTACATTCTGCAGACTGCCTTCAATCTTGCTGAGTTGAGAGCAAAGTTTAACCTGCCAGAGAGGGGGATTCAAAAAGGTAAAAATTAGCAGCTGCAGTAGTTCTGTATATGTTCAAGATCACAAATTACATATCAGTACTTGTCCACTGTATAGCAAGTGTAGATATCTTATACTTTGCTTTTCTTGTTTGGATGGAGTGACTGTATTTGACCTGGCTCCTCTCAAACATTTCTGCCTTATTCTCAATCTCAAGGTAGAATCGTTCATTCCGACTTTCCTCAAATTCTGAGGTAGGCCAAATCCCAGCTCAAACTGTACAGAAGGCCAGTCTAGAGAGATCACATCAGTGCTGACCCACATTGAATACATCCACCTGCTTGGCAAATTTAAAATCTTCACTCACTGCTCAATACTATAGATCCTAATTAATTCCCAATTCTGTACATCTGGCCTCAGCTTTTTCCATCTTAACTGATACTTGGAGAAACATGAGTTCATAGAACCATACAAGAGTTAGTTAAGCCATTAGCATGAATTCCCAAAACATCTGCCATAACTTCTCAAACTCACAGAACATTTAGAAGACAAAAGATTGCTAAGGGAAATATGGATTTATAAGGATTTTACAAAAAGCCTCTGATAATCTTTTGAAAAGATACTCATGGCAAAAACAATATCTGGAATTAAAGAAAATACACCTACAAAGATAGAGAGCTGATTGGAGGTCAGAAAGGACAAGGTGGCAAAAAGGGAAGATCCACAGGCAAAACAAGATGGTGGGTGGGTGATATTTGCTCAGGGTCTACGTTGGGGGCTTTAGTTATCGAAAAATAATCTGGATTTGGAAATGGAGGAAACAATAGCAAGTGTTTAAACATCAAACTGAATATTGCTAGTGTGGTTCAGGTGGGTTTAACTAATGTGGCAGGAGGGTGGGGATCAAAACAATAGGTCAATAAGCATAGAGGCTGCCGATGAGCCTGGGGCCAGGACAAGGCTATCTAGCAGGAAAAGCATTCTGGGGGAGGATGACTTCAGTGGGCCTGGAGGTTCAGAGTGCATCTGCTTCAACGCAAGAAGCATAATGGGCAAGACAGACAAACTTAGGGCCTTAATGCTTACGCTGAATTTGGATGTGGCTGCAGTGACGGAGACTTGGTTAAAAGGACAAGACTGGCAGCTGAATATTCCGGGCTACAAGTGTTTTAGGCGAGGAGGGGCATCCGAGCATTGTTTTAAGAGGGTTAAGGCTAAGAAGGATAAACAGACATAAGAGTATAAGAAAAGTAGCATTTAACCAGAACACATTTATTTAACAAATTTGTAGAAAGCTAAAATATTTTGATCACTTCAATAGAACACAGTGCATCACTCTTCTGCGATTTTAGTTCAAGTACATTCTGCAGACTGCCTTCAATCTTGCTGAGTTGAGAGCAAAGTTTCACCTGCCAGAGAGGTGGGGGAATAGCAATACTGGTTAGGAAGCATATTACAGCGGTGCAGAGGTGGACAGTTTAGAGGGGTCGTGTAACGAATCACTGTGGGTGGAGCTCAGAAATAGGAAGGGTGCAGTCACTATGCTGTGGTTATACTACAGGCCATCCAACAGCCCACCGGAAGTGGAGGAACAGATATGCAAGGAGATTCTGGATCAGTGCAGAAAAAATAGGGTTGTGGTAGTGGGGGACTTTAATTTCCGTGGTAAAGACTGGAAAGTGCCTAAGGCTGGGGGTCTGAACGGTGAGGAATTTGTAAAATACGTACAGGAAGGTTCTTTGGAACAATATGTAGATAGCCCAACTAGAGAAGGGGCTATGCTGGATCTAGTACTTGGTAACGAGCCTGGTCAGGTCATCAAAGTTTCAGTCAGGTAACATGAGGCAAATAGTGACCACAATTCTGATAACTTTAGGATAGTAATGGAAAAGGATAAGTGTTGTCCTACAGGTAGGGTGCTGAATTTGGGGAAGGGTAACTACAGCTGGATTAGCAGGAATTGGTGGCTGTTGACTGGGAGAGGCTGTTTGAGAGTAAATCCACATCTGGCATGTGGGAGTCTTTTAAGCAGCAGTTGATGGAGCTGCAGGACAGGCATGTGCCTGTAAAAAAGTAGGATAGGAAAGGTAGGATTAGAGAGCCGTGGATAACCAGGCAAATTGAAGATCTGATCAAAAAGAGAGGCATACGTTAGGTCCAGGCAGCAAAAAAACAGATGGAGCACTGGAGGAATACGCAGAAAGTAGGAAAGAACTTAAATGGGGAGTTAGAAGGGCAAAAAGGAGTCAAGAAATGTCCTTGGCAGACAGGATTAAGGAGAATCTTAAGGCATTTTATTATACATTAGGAACAAGAGAGTTGTCAGGGAATAAAAAAGGACCTCTCAGAAGTCCATAATTCAGGGGAATTATGCTTAGAGCCCAAGGAAGTAGGCGAGATCCTAAATAAACATTTTGCATCAGTATTCACAAAGGAGGGGGATGAGTTGACTGGGAGTCTCTCAGATGTGTTGACCCGTTAGAGAAAGTATCAACTACACAGGAGGGAGTGTTAGGTTTTGAGGGAACAAGACAGACAAATCCTCAGGGCCTGATGGCATCTATCCTAGACTGCTCAGGGAGACAAGGGATGAAATTGCTGGGCCTCTGACAGAAATCATTGTCTCTTCAGTGGACACAGGTGAGGTCCCAAAGGATTGGAGGATAGCAAAAGTGGTCCTGTTCTTTAAGAAGGGTAGCAAGGATAACCTGGATAATTATAGGCCAGTGAGCTTGATGTCCGTGGTAGAGAAATTGTTGGAGAGGATTCTTAGAGGTAGGATGTATGCACATTAAAATGGAATAATCTCATTAGTGATAGACAGCATGGTTTTGTAAGAGGGAGGTCATGCCTCACAAATTTGGTTGAGTTTTTTGAGGAAGTGACAAAAACGATTGACAAAGGAAGGGGTTTGAATGTAGTCTAAATGGATTTTAGTAAAGCATTTGACAAAGTCCCTCATGGCAGGTTGCTGCAAAAGATTTAATCTCACAGGATAAAAGGAGAGCCAGCTAGATGGGCAGAGAACTGGCTTGGCCACAGAAGACAGAGGGTAGCAGTGGAAGGGTTTTTTCCCTGGAGGTCTGTGACTAATGGTGTTCCGCAGAGCTCTGTACTGGAACCTCTGCTGTTTGTGATATAAACAAATGGTTTGGAAGAAGGTGTAACTGGTGTGATCAGTAAGTTTGCAGACGACACAAAGATGACTGGACTTGTGGACAGTGAACATTGTCAGAGAATGCAGCAGGATCTAGATAGGCTGGGAAGTTGGGCAGAGAAATGGTAAATGGAATTTAATCCAGATAAATGTGAAGTGATGCATTTTGGTAGGACTAATTTAGGGGGGGGGGGGGAACTATATAATAAATGGCAGAACCATCAGGAGTATAGACACACAGAGGGACCTGAGTGTGCAGGTCCATAGATCCTTAAAGGTGCCAACGCAGGCGGAGAAGATGATGAAGGCAGCATATGGCATGCTTGCCTTTATAGGACGGGTCATAGAGTATAAAAGTTGGGATATGATGTTGCAGCTATATAGAATATTGGTTAGGCCACATTTGGAATATGCATGCCGTTCTGGTCGCCACACTACCAGATGTATGTGGAGGCTTTGGAGAGAATGCAGAAAAGGTTTACCAGGATGTTGCCTGGTATGGAGGGTCTTAGCTATGAGGAGAGATTGGGTAAACTGAGGTTGTTCTCCCTGGAAAGGGAGAAGATGAGGAGCGCCCTAATAGAGGTGTATAAAATTATGAAGGGCATAGATAGGGTGAATAGTGGGAAACTTTTTCCCAGGTTGGAGGTGACAAACACAAGGGGTTACAGGTTCAAGGTGGGGGGGGGCAAGATTTAACACAGATGTCAGAGGGATGTATTTTACACAGAGGGTGGTAGGGGCCTGGAATATGCTGCCATGCAAGATAGTGGAGGCGGACACGCTGAGATCATTTAAGACTTATCTGGATAGCCACATGAGCAGACTGGGAATGGAGGGATACAAACGAATAGTGTAGTTGGAAGCATGAACAACGCAGGGTTGGAGGGCCAAAGGGCCTGTTTCCTGTGCTGTATTGTTCTTTGATGGACAGCAAATTGTGGCACGTTACAACAAGATGTAGGAGGTTAGACTGACTAGCAAAATAGACAGGTAAATGACAGTAAAAGGGAAAAGAAGTGCATCTTAAATAAGATCTAACAAGGAGTAAAATTAAGCAGATTAAAAGGGGCACTCTACGGGTAAATAAGGTCATAAAGGCAGTAATCAGAATTTTTGACTTCTACCACAGGGACAGTGCAAAGAAAACATGAGGCAATGTTTTGTTCAAGGTCTTTGTAGCATTGCTAACAATTTTGGCCATCTCACTGAATAATGGATGCAAAAGAATTGGTAATCATGCAGTTTGAATTCACAGGCTAAAATGTAGGCTAGTGGTCTCCTCTCACTAGAGATAAGGATTAAAGTGCTTTCAGATTTTCAGTATGCACACAAAGTCACAACTTCCTCAGAGTGGCCATCAGCAGTGGATTGCCACTCTTTACCAACTTACCTGAGCTTAAGTTGTCAAGTGCCTGCCACGGTCAACCTCCCTGACTCAGGCCAGGTGAGACTTGTACAGTGAAGTGATTCCCTACCTCCAGCACTGAAGTGTAAAAGGAGCAGGGTGAAGGAGGACACCCCCTGCCCTTGCTTTCAAACAGCATTAGCTTTGGTAAAGCAAGCAAGTTTAAGTGTCCCATTGAAAAGAAGAGGCCAGGAAAAGGTAAGTTTCTAAGGTAAGTGAACGGGATATGGGGGTTCAAATATCAGCAGCAAAGTCAGATATCGGTGATTGAGATAGTGGGGGCTGTCCTGTTTGGGACTCAGTTGGGTCTTTCAAATAGCGACACTGAAGTTAGTAATAGTTTTTTTACTTTCTTACTCTTTCAGAATACTAAGGAGTGTACATCTGGCAGAACCATCTGAAGTTAGCTGTGTAAATCACTGTCAGATGGTTCCCAGTGCAGCACCATTGTCCAGAGCAAGCTAGCCCTTCTGGGCAATTGCCAGGTGAACCCTTATCTCTGAACTTCCGATGGGGATTCCCTAGCACGTTCCCAAACCTGACATTAGGGAGCCAGGATATTATGGGCCATTCTTACAACGCCAGGTTAAAGATCAGACTGATAGAATCTTTAAAGATTCTGAGAACAGTATGCAGTAGACAAAGGGACAGTAGAGGGAGAAAATAAATTTAATGAAAAAAATTAAGGAACAAAGTCAGAAAACAATTTGAGAGGGTTGTCATAAGTGGAAACCTCTCCCACAAACATTGAAATAAAATCTATCATTCAAAAGGAAATTGGGTAGCTGTTTGAAAATTCATTCTTAAAATGGTACGGGGACTGAATACAAGGACAAGATTAGATCAGTTTATTCGTGTCACAAGTAAGCAATGACAATATTGTGAATAGACGACTGAATTGGACAGGATTGACTGAAAGAGGAGGGAGCTGAGACAGAGAGAAGTGTAGAGAAAGTTGACAAAAGGCAAGATTAAAACAAACCAAAAAATGATTTTTGGGCCATACTGTGTCCTTCTGTTTCCAGACCGAAATGTAACGTTCTGGCTACTAGATGCCAATCCAAAGCAAGTTTTTTTTTGGACAAAGTGGATAAAGTTCTAAGCAAACATTTATATTCAAGAGGATTACTCAATGTATTCCAGCAAACCTTGCAGAGTGAATCTGATATAAAGTACAAGCTTGTACCAGAGGTTGTAAAACATACATTGTACGTGGAGCATACCTGGCATTTGATTAATTTGTAGAGATTGGTAATTAACCCGCGTGTCTCTTTTGCCAAAGCCAGCACCGTAAAGTGAGCGTCCATTAACAGAGATATCCAGTCCAAGACCTGAAACAATGCCAGTATTCAGTTCATGTTCACAATCTCCAAGCATTGACAGTAACCTGCAGTTGTTGTATTCAGATTTATTTGGCCATTTTCCTCAAACAGGCTCAAGCCCATTTGCTATTTTTGGAGCCAAGTGCACCACAAGCATTCTTTTTGCAATACATGTGTTCAGGATAAATTAAACAATTTAATTACCAAACTGCACTATGCTATTTAAATAGAGTCTGTACAGTGCAGAGGGAGGCCATGCAGTCTATCAAGTCTGCACTGTCTCACTGACAGAGTATCTCACCCAGGCCCTATCCCCGTAACCCCACACATTTACCAGGGCCAATCCTCTTAACTTGCACACCATCAGACTGTGGGAGGAAACCACAGCATCTGGAGGAAACCCATGCAAACATGGGGAAAACGTCCAACTCCATTATCAGTGCAAGCCGGAACTAAACCCGGGTCTGCCACTGTAAGTTTTATATTTCTCAGGTTGAGGACATTGAAGATCCATTTACCTTACAACTTCAGTGGCCCTGAATAGATGGTAAAGAGTCTCGTCCTGAATCACTGAGGAAGGGATTAGGTGAAGGTTCTAAAGCCTTAAAATTGCCCATCCAAACCTTTTTGCCTCTCCACCACCTTTAAGCCAATCCCAGGACCTATATCTTTGACCATGACTTTCGGTCACCCCTCTAAAAGATTTAAACCCTGTTCAATGATTGAAACATGTTTAAAACTTGTTATGATACTGACAGCACTATTCAAATTACTATATGTTGGCTTCTGAATTGCCTGACAATAAGGATCAGACTGTCATGGAATAAAGATGGTCAGGTGAGAGGAAGGATATGGTGAACTTGTTATATCTTTAACAAAGTACCAGTTTCTACTGTTCTTTTTTCTGATGCTAGCCCACAGACTGCAGGTTTTCCAAATATTATTTCATATTTTGCTTTGACGGAAGTATGAATGACCTCCCACTGCTGATCTAATGCCAGAACCATTGTAATATTTACTCAGCACAGTGCAGAATTGAACTTTTCAGTTTGTATAGTTACTATGTAGAATTTACAGCACTAACAGGTTATCCTGCCCAACTGGTTTTTGTTAGCCTCCTCCCAATCGAATCTGACTGGCATTCTTCCAATCCTTCCACTCTCATGTACTTATCTAGCCTCCATTCAAATGTACCTCTGCAATTTGCCTCTGCTTTCTATGTGACAGTGAATTCCACATTGACCAATCTCTGGCAACACAAAATGCGAGACTATTAGCTGGCCAATATGGTTTCCTTTGTTCAGACATGTAACTGAGTTCAGATCATTGTTGTCCTGATTGAACGAAAGTCTATTTTCCTGCATTAACCATCAGACATTTTCCCATGTCAGTTTGCATTTTTTTTTGCTTTTACAGTGGATCAATACAGTCAGGTACCGTTACCTATTTACACTTTACCAAACTCAAGCCAGTTGTTTAATAAATAATCGATTGAAAATAGCATACTATCTAATTGACACAAAACCTGTCATATCAGCACCAGCTGACTCAAGTATTCATAAAAAAGCTAAGATTTTACATACCTGATTAACTGTGGGAATCCTATCCCCTGGAATCTCAGCACTGATAGTTTCACACTGTTTCATATAAAGGTACTCCATATACCGGAGAAACAACTGTGGAAGACAAAGACTATTCACCCCATGGCACAATATCCATAAGCCAACAAGATCAGCACGACCCAGTATTGGATCAAGTGCTTGCCTCTCAATCAGTAATACAATAAAATCATTGCCCACCATTCCAACCCAATGTATTACGCACATTGATATGCAAAATCTTACATGTCTTTGGTGCTTACATTTTAGCAATCTTACATTTAAACCAAACCAAAATCACCATCATCAGTACTTTGTTTTCTTGAGACAAGAAAGTAAAAATCAGGAGCAAAAACAGAAAAGCTCCAACTCTTGGATTAAAGCTGTAAAATTAAAAGTTCAAGCTAAAAGCAATCAAATTACAACCTCCAACCCCACGTTGTTAACCAATAAAATTAAAATGTGTTCATAGCTGAAGGGAGAGATCAATTTAAACCAATGAATTAAAAAACCCTGCATATGAATTGAGAGTGAGATAAGTAGGAAGATCCTCAATTTAAACTTGCGTCAGATGTAATTACCCCCCATGTAATTCACATGATGTAAACATCAGCTATTTCAAAGGTGAGTGAAGAGGTGCCACTGAGACAACCCCAGGTCACTGAAACAAAGTTCCTAACTTCTCTTTAGTGTCCTGGGCAGTACAGATAATATCCAGATCAGCCACACTACAGCAAGTCATATGCAGAGGTCCAACACAGAAAAATATCTGCAAGGTTCCAACTAATCTGCCTTAACTGCAATCACTGAATAATTCACTCACAACTACACATACAGGCCATTGCATTTTGGATGGACTATACTTACCACCACTTGAGGAACAGAAAGATCTTTGAGGCAAGGCAAAAGGAAGGCTTCACTGTACGAGGACAGCAGAATTTCATTTCTGTACAGTGCAGTTAAAGAAAGCTTTGTACCAACATTTAGGATGAACAGCAGGTCTTGGTATCTTAAAATTAAAGGTCAATATAAAAGAGTCTGGCAACAATACATTAAAATCAATATTTGAAACTATCACTAGGGCAGCATAGTGGTTAGCATTGCTGCCTCACCGCCAGGGACCTGGGTTGAATTCTGGCCTTGGGTCACTGTTTATGTATTCTCCCTGTGTCTGCGTGGATTTCCTCGGGATGGTCCAGTTTCCTTCCACACTCCAAAGATGTGCAGGTTTGAGTGGGTTAAATTGACTCTAGTGTCAAGGGAATTAGCAGTCTAAATGAGTGTAATGGGAATAGTGCCTGGGTGGGATTGTGGTCAGCACAGCCATAATGTGCTGAATGGCCTCCTTCTGCACTGTTGTAATTCTATCTGATTGGCTCCTCTGGGCTAGACTATGTTTGATTGGTCTAGCCTGGAGAAATCTTTTCTCCAATTAGCTACTTGCAATGGTAACAAGCTTTATTACATTTTAGTAATTGAAGGGGTCTATCCAACACTTCTGCATGATTTAGCCTGCTGGAACTGCAGAAGAAAGTAACTTTTGGTCAAGTTTGGCTGAATAAACTGACCATCTAAGCACAATCTAATCCCTGCTGTACTATGTAAAATATTTTAATCTTGTGATTTCAACAGTGACTGCAAAATCATTGATGTTAAAGAATTAGGTTCCTCCAAATATCAAGCTCCAGCCTTTTGTTTTTAACAGCACAAATATTTGAATTGTACGTGTAAGGAAGTAGAAGAGGCTCCAAATGCCTTATAGTGGCCCATACCTCAGTGCAACAAGACAGAAAACAGCATTTAATTACCACTGGAAACAACCAGCAACCTGTTTTCTGCCTCAGCTTTTTGTAAAAGCTATGTGTGAAAGCTTTCATTTTATTGTATCTTCCTCTAGTTTCTCGGTCATGCACCACCTGCAGTGAGGAGCAGAGAGGAATCCATCCCCAGGTTTCTGCACTGCTGCTCAACTCAGATACTAAGAGAACACTGCAAGACTTCCTCATGTTCCACGGTTCAACCAGGTGGAAATACAAAATAATTACAAGAGGTTATCTGAATGGTGGCAGTTTAGGAAAAGAAGAAGTGCAACGTGACCCAGGGTCTCAGTGGAACAGTCATTGAAGGTTGGTATTCAAGTACAGCAGGCGATGAGGAAAACCAATGGCATGCTGGCCTTCATAGCAAGAGAATCTGAGTATAGGAATAAGGATGTCTTGTGGCAGTTATAAAGGGTCCTGATATGGCCACACCTTCAGTATTGTGTGCAGTTTTGATTTACTAGTCTGAGGAAGAACATTCTTTCTATTGAGGAAGTCCAGCGAAGGTTCATCAGATTGATTCCCGGAATGGTAGGATTGATACATGAAGGATGACTTCAGAGAGATAAGTTGGGCCAAAGGGCCTGTTTCCATTCTGTAAACCTATTTGACTGGGTAACTGGGCTTGTACTCAATGGAATTTAGAATGAGAGGGGATTTCATAGAAACATATAAAATCCTGATGGGACTGGGCAGGCTAGAATGTTCCCGATGTTGGGGGAAGTGCAGAACAAGGGGTCTAAGAGGTAAGCCATTCAGGACTGAGGTAAGGAAGAACTTCTTCACTCAAGGTTGTGAACCTGTGGAATTTTCTACTACAGAAAGTCGTTGGGCCAGTTTTTTAAATATATTCAAGAGGGAGCTGGATGTGGCCCTTGTGATTAAAGAGATCAAGGTTCCGGAGAGAAAGCAGGAGTGGAATACTGAAATGCATGATCGACCATGATAATACTGAATGGTGCTGCAGGCTCAAAGGGCCGAATGGCTAATTCCTGTGGCTATTTTCTGTGTTTCTACAAAACTGTTGTGGCAGAGGAATGGTTCACTGCACAATTCTTACACTGCTTCGTTGATTTTTGCTGACGCAACCTAATAAGACAAGCAGCTAGGCAAGTTCTTGCCTGGAAGCAGCCAAATCACCCAGTGTTGCTCTGAAAATCCTTCCAGCAGCTGATGCTGGAAAATCTTTGAGTAACCTACTTGCCTTTTTTGTTGGGGATGATGTGAGGAGAAAATTTAGTCGTTACAAGGAATAAAGCATTCACAAATATCCAGTCATATTTCACTGACAAGTAAATGTGTGGCCAAATCCCTGCTTAACATATCACAATCTAAATAATTTCAAAGGCAAAGCAAATATTCTGAGATATGACATTGTTTTTACGTTTTTTGACATGGGTAAAAGATACAGCAAAACTGCCCTTTTCAGGCTGACTGGACATGTGAGTATTCCATCAGACTGCAAAGAGTTATTGGTTTCTTTTCCATCGTAGCTGTCCTCTTCCAGTAAAAGTGGACTGAAGCCATTCTCTACAATCTCCATTTTCTCTTCTGCTTTTGAAGAAGGTTGATCTAATTCAACATAGGAAGCCACACTGCCCAAATCTAAGGTGACCTTTTCCAGATCTGAATCACTGACACTAAAGAAAAATTAAAACAAAAACAAACTACTTCAACCACCTTGCATTTCCATTTGCAGAATAATGGCAAGTTGTTAATGCAAAAATAACAATTTGAAATATGTTTAGGAAGCTTTACTAGGCAAATAACTGGAGTCAATTTACAAGCAGCTGACTGAACAGTCTAATGAGATACTTCCTACCAACGAGGATTGGGAAACTGTAGTGTGAACCAGGATCCATGAGCTCTGCAAATGCTGCAGCACCAGTAAAATACATTCTGCTTTGTTACAAATTACCATTTGTAGTTGAGAAGAAGAACCCACAAGTCCATTCTTCACATTTACAGGAGTTTTGATAGGTGCATGGTTATGGTATAAAATGCACATATATACTTCCAGCATTAACCAGCTCAGGATTGATAATCAATATGTTATTGTAGATGTCTAAGTCCATGGGTAATGAAAGTACTGTGTCTCTAGAGCAAATCCAAAGACTCTAGTGTTCTTGCTTTCCAGAGTATGGTATCTATTGTTTGAAATAAAAATCATTAATTGCTTTCACGGAGTTTATTGAACTTTCTTATAACAGCACTAAAATTAACCATTTGTAAGCTGCCCAAATGTTAGTTCAACAGGAACTAATTTTGGAAATCAGGTCATTTATGAATCTGCCAGGACTTTAAACAACACTAGTTAAATATTTATCTCATACATTTTCTTGCAGCAAGAATACTTACCTGAGAAAAAGCTTCAAACAGGCATATGTAACAGCCTCAGGGATGTCAGGGAAGTGCTGAAGACAGAGCTGCAACATGGAATAGTCGGCTTCATCCAAGGCAACTGCCATTAGATCCGGACACAAGCTGAAAAACAATTTATAATTTTACAGAACTGCAACTTTTTGCCTTACTTTCAAAATAAAGTCTCAACCTCCAATCAATACTGAATGCAAATTGACATGGGCTTAGTTTGCCCACATTTCCTCAAATCTCATATGGACCATGTGTCCAAATAGGTTAAATCACAAGGAATTTAGAGGTGGTGTTAAAAAAAACACACTGGGCTCAGCACTTGGGAAGTAATCAAGCTTAATCACTAAGTTGAGGATTCAGACTGGTTTTATGTGATAATTTTGCATTCAAAAGTAGAATGAGCATTGTGAATTAGAGATATTGAAAATTAGAAGGAGTTTTGATAGAACAAATCAAGAAATACAATCTCTTCATTATCTCCTGATAAGTGACAAAAGAAGCAAAGGGATGATGAAGCTTTTTTTTTAAATTCAGTATGTTCACTTCCTGAAAGAGAGCTGGATGAAGCAGACTGATTAGCGATTTTGCTGAAAAGAAATTATAGAGATTTTCAAATCGACAAGTTTTCCAAAGGGAATGATCAAGAGACCAGGAGTCATTTATTTGCTCTTTCAAACTTCCGACACAGGTAAGATGAGCTGACCGGTGTTTTTCTGTTCTATATCATTTCACAATTCCAACTGACCATTCCAAACACACCTCAGCACAAGGATGCTGACTTAATGGGTGATTTGATTATAATTTATACAAGTTCCTCTGCCATCATGAAATCCACTTCAAGAGCCATAGCTCAGGTTCCACAGCAGTATAATTGCTAGGTGTTACGAAGCAGAGGTGGATCTCCCCTCTGAGAATAACACCGAACCATTCCAAGAGGCGTATCTCACCCTCATCATCTGTAAAAGTGACTGGGAAGTGGTATCTGCTCTTCAGCAACTTTTAGTGGTTAAATCAAAATAACTCCCTGACTTTCTCTAAAGTCAACAAGTAACTATTCATCTAACTAATAGTGAATAGTTTAACTAAACTATTTACAAACTGAATAAGATATGACTCTAATGGAATGTTGCTGGGATAAATACAACTCCCACTCATTAACAAACAAAAATAAAATTTTAGCCACTTTCTAAATGACCACCAGGTTTTGTCTCTTCCGGATTTTACTGGGCCTTCTCCGTTGATTCTTTGCTATCTAGATGAGGCTTTGAACTAAAAGTCATCAGCTGTGGCCGGTGGCAGTAGCTCTTCTCCTTTGTCATGCTGCCCCCTTTCTTTTATACCTGTGAGGACATATCAATATTCCTCACAGTAGGATTGGTGCTAGGTTGCCAAAACTATTGGATTTAAATTTAATAGGTTCTTGGTATCCAAGTGTCAAATTCAAATTTGATTGGTTGACTTCAAGTATTTCAAATGCCTGAAAGCCTTTGTATGGTCAGTGACAAATGTCTTGTAATGCTGCTGCTTGGCCTTCTGATATACGTAATTCATTTTGGGCACTATGTGTACTTGCATTTTTTAATCCAAGCACAGAAAAAGCACCACCTTTTTAAAGGTGCGACATAATGCTTTTTCCTTAGCACTTTACAATTTTACCAACACCAATCTACGACTACTCAACTTTGCAACACTAGCTATTCGATAATTTTATTAATGCCATGAATAACAATAGTATTTGCAGAGTTTAACAGAAAATCCTCACCTGTAAGAAAGCAACTGTGTCTTTAAAATGCTCACTAGTGCTTTCTGGGGGTAGAACTTCACCTGTGTCTTACACCTGCTGACCAGGATTGTAGCCATCTGTGCTATAATTAGCTGAGCATTGGATTGTTGCAGGTTTCTCAATAAAGAATTTAATTTTTCATCTATTTTCTCCTTTGTACTAGTCTGGAAAAAAAATAAATTGTGATGGTCAGTGACAACTAAATGCCCACACATAAGGTACATAAGCAATAGTCCATGCTAAGCTAGGATTATATTGTGACACTTCAGTATCAGGACAAAAAAAAAGGGCTTTCTTTACAATCTCCACCAATATTGTCTGCACCTCAAAATACAGACCAAATGGGAAATAAGTGACAGCGATATCAGAATGGATTGAATTGTCAGGGCTGAGGGAGGCTGATCTCATGAGCTTAACCTTAACGCCCAAGCAATATATACATCCAAACCATTAGATATCTTTATTCAATGAATACACTCCCTGCCTACAACAATGGCAGAAGCTCTGCTAGTTTGACATTTTGCATTAAATCAGTCTTTGGGTGTAAAATTTAATTTTATTCAAATGGATTTGAATAGCTTCATTAAAAGACAAAGATTTTCAATTAGAGTGATTGTACACATCCACAAAGGACCTGTTCGAGAAACAAAAAAGTAAATTAATTTTGCACTGCTATCTGATTAATGAGTTTACCGATCCCATTCTTTTCCTAGTAAAGACCTATCATTAAAATGTTATTGAATAAAATACTTATACCAGTCCAAACAGAATCAAAATTAGACTTCAAAAATCTGAAACCTGTCAGATGGAATTTAATTACTAACACATTAGGCATTCTAAATTCATGGAAAAGTTGTGTTGCTGTCATGACTGAACACAGTAATTAGCTGGCAGTTAAAAAGGGACTGCTGCAGCAGCAGTGAGGAGTGTCAATGAAGCATCCGTAATGTTTGCAACAATTTATTTAAAGAAATGGGTCCGCAAAGCACAGCCTGAGCCGTAAAAAATCTTTAAGTGCACACCCTGCATGCCAATAAAACTGGGGTATAGAAGAGGGAGTAAAAGACAACACAGCTCCAGGGTGAAACATGGCAGTACAATGGTTAGCATGGCTGCCTCACGGTGCCAGGGACCCAGGTTTGAATCTCGGCTTGGTTCACTGTCTGTGTGGAGTTTACACGTTCTCCCTGGATCTGCGCGAGTTTCCTCTGGGTACTCCGGTTTCCTCCTACAGTCCAGGACGTGCTGGTTAGGTGCACTAGCCATGCTATATTTTCCCTCTGTACCTGAATAGATGCCAGAATGTGGTGACTGTGGAATTTACACACTAACTTCACTGCCTAATTGTGACTAATAAATAAACTTCACTTTACAAAATAACTGTTTACATCTCTGGCTCACCTGAATCTCAGTGAGAAATTGATCCAGAGGGAGAGGTTGTGGTTGGGGGTTCACATCTTGACTCTTCCTGCTTCTTAGCTGCAACAGAAAATTTAAAGTTAAGAAAAATCTGTATAATAGCTCTTATTCACATCTATCTAACTTGTCGGGTGGGAAATCCATGGAATTGGGCAGGACATTGATTTTATGCTCTCACCTGTGTCATTTATTGAGTTCAACAGAGCAAAGTTAGGTGGGTGGTAAAACCAACAATGCCCCAGAACTGCTGACTGATGGGATAGATTAAAATTGCTCTCAACAAGCAGGAATCCATCTGCTTGCTGAGTTTCTCATGAGAGAGTTAGAATAAATTTCCTTCCCAACTGTATGAATTATACAGCAGATTTACAAACACAGGATCTAAATTTAATTGTTGCTGTCTTCCAAGAAGCAGTCCATGATGTTTGGAATTATGGCACCCTTTACATCAAAAATGTGACTGGCAATCCAACGTAATCTTTTACTCCCTGCCCTGCTCCAATCTGCTCAATTCCCCATGCAACTCACCACTTATCGGAACGCAAGGAACAATTTGCTCAATTTCACATCATCGCAGGGTAGGACTGAGCACCTGCTCTGAAAACGAGTCTGGATCTTGAAACAGAGTGATCCCACATACAAACAACTCACCGCACCAACTACCCAAACATAACTGACAGAGCCCTTCAAAACAGCATTCCATCAGCAGATTGAACAAAGGAACACTCACAGTGACAGGCTGTAGTCAGCAACACTGAATGTGACACTTTTTTTTTTTAAGCAACACAGCACGGGAAACAGGCCCTTCGGCCCAACGAGCCCGCGCCACCGTAATACCAAATCATTATCCTATTTTAATAGTCCTATATAATAATATATATATTAATCCTAATTTGGAAAATTTTCACCATAGGGACAATTTGTTACCCAATCAGCCTAAGAGCGAATTTTTGGGTTGTGGGAGGAAACCGGAGTGCCCGGAGAAAACCCACGCAACCACGGGGAGAACGCGCAAACTCCCGCAAACTTGCTCATGTATAAGAGATGCAAAGTATTTGTGTGACAACAACAACTTAGCTAAGGTACACAAAACAGGGAAGATTTGTGTTATGGTTGATAAGATGTTGGTACGTGGCCAATGTGGTTACTTCCACAAACCAGAGTGCATTAATGTTGATTGATGCCCATGAATTTTTTCCACATATATTCTCACCCAAACACATCTCCTTCCTCAATTATCAATCTTCTACATCCTTTAAAAGGCCTTCAAGTGTACATTTCAAAGCTTTGCACCACTCCCAATATTTTAATTAGCCTCAAGCAACAACCCACATATACAAATCCTTGCTGCCAACTCTTTATATTACAATACATCGAACAGTTTTGTGACTGCAATATTGACTAAGGATCCCTTTTTCTACTGGGCGATGAATCCATGGTGGTGTTCTGTGGTCAGTGTTTTAATCACAGTCACAACCAGATCCATTCCACAAGAATGATTATTAATGTCTCTGCCCATTCTTCCCCCCTCAACAATTTATTTACTTAATGTATATTTCAAACTTCCTACCTAAATTTTTATTTGTAAACATTCCCCATGTTTTCAAACTGTTTATGCCCTGTGGCAATGTCAGACCTACTCAGCTTCTCTGCTCTTCCCAATCCAAATATTGTAACATTACCCAGCCCTTTAGCTCAGTGACCAGAATCTCCCCCCTCCCCTGAACTCGTTGACTGCTGAATCCCAGCCCGTTAAGCTGCCTGTTCTCATGATATTCTCCAAAACATTAGCCATATCTAGCTGGAATGGAAATCCAGAAGTGGCAAATTGCATTTCTGATAGGGAAATAAAAAGACAAAAAGATAACTAGGTTGTCTTAAATGCACAACACTTGGTTGTGCATTTGGTGGTGAAATTGTAAGATGAAAAGCAAAGTCATGGAGGTTTACAGCATGGAAACAGGTCCTTCGGCCCAACTTGTCCATGCTATCCTTTTTTTAAACCCATAAGCTAGTGCCAACTGCCCGCATTTGGCCCATATCTCTGTATACCCAGAGTGTGGTAATGTTTTCAATCAATTCGAATTCTGTACCTTCTGAAATGAATGATAGTAGATATTTGTTCAGTAAACCTACATTGTATTGTGTAAGTATGGAGAAGTTTTCTATTTAATGCACTACATTCGTACATTAGACAGCTGGTCAACAAGTTCAACTGAAAAACAAGGTAAAGTGATCCTTGCCCACACAGGCCCTCAGCTCCATCAGAATCCATTTATAGTCTGAGCTCAAGGGGCAAATGAAACAAAAAGTAGTAAAAAGTCACGAGATAGAGATGAAAGAGCAAGCGTACATCAAGTACAAGGACAAAAGTTGAACAGGCGAACAGATATAAACTAAGAGAGACTTGTATAAAATAGAAGGGAGAATAATGCAAAAGGCTTCAGCCATCTTGGGAAAAACAATGTGCAGGAAACGTTGGAAATGAGCAGAAACGTAGTTACACGATGAGGGAAACATTTCCTATTTCTTTCCAACTGCAGAAAGCTTATTTGTAGCAAAAGACACCAAGCCAAATTTGAAAGCATGCTTACCCTTCTCTTGGGTTCTGGCTTAGAAAGGATGAGTTCTGGAGTCGGGACCGGCTGTACAGACTGTGCACCACGAAGCATTGTGTTCCAGTTCACAATGCTGGAAACAGATTTTACTGTCGTGGAAGAAAAGACAAGAAAGCTGCATGGGTACACTGCTCTGATCAATCGCCATATGAACTCTAAACGATAATCAGCAAGCTAAGTGTGCACTGAGTGTATTTGAAAAGGAAAGAGGCAGAACTTTCCTTTTAATGCCGGTGATTCAATGGCTTTGGAACACTTTGAGACAGTCTGGTTGTTTGAAAGCTGCAATGTGTAAGTTTTGTCTTGTTCAATTAACTATTCAACTGTCACGGTTTGAAGGCAGGCTATTTTGACATAGAAGATGTCACATTCAATTCTTGCATGATCCTCACTCACAGCAGAAACAGGTACTGCCCAATGTCCTTCCTCTGCACCTCAGAATCGAGGAGATCGGTCTAATGCAACAACTGTTACCAGAGCTCCAAGATCAGATAGCCGGCAGAATCAATTTAAAACAAGTGCAAAGAAAATGTTCTTCTTCCACCCGTGCAAATCAAAACATTCAATGTTAAAAACTGATGGGGTGAAGAAAACTCATTCCATTTTGACACTCAATCACAGAATCCTATTGCAGTAGGAGGCCAATCAGCCCATCGAGTCTGCACTGAGCACAATTCTACACCCTTCAAACAGGGGTGACTCACCTGCAACATCTGGCTGTTTGAGTTTGCCAAGAACAGCAGCCAAAGAAGAGATTTCGCAGGTAAACGGGATCACAGTCAGCACCTTTCCATGGGGCACAAAAAGTTTCCCACAGAAACACCATATCTGAAGAACAAAAAGACATAACTTTCAACAAAAAAATTGCAATTTTGATAAGCGCTTTTCTTACTGGTATTTCTTAAAATGCCCAATGGAAAATCTACCTCTCCATAGTAACACCCGAGTCTGAAGATGGAAGCCCACCATGACATCAAACCACTTACTGGCTAACTTATCAAGAAGTTCAATGTGCGGGAAAGGATCCTGCTGCTATTTATCAACCAGATTAAGGTGGTTAAGCATAGAACTAACACCCGCCACTAGTGCATGTGGCAGCATCTGGAACATAGCAATTAGAAGAAGACAATTTGACCTATAATGGGTTTTGGGATTTGGAGGGTGAGGAGGGGCAAGGAAGCTAGGTTTTAAGGAACCATGTAAGCCTCAAATACTCCACCGACTGAAGTCAAAGATGGTGGAATCTTTAAGGACTGGATATATTGAGCTTGGCTAATCCAGGGTAACCCTGCAAGTTGTGTCCCTAATGGTTGCACATGTGCAGCCTTGATACTGCAGGGGCAATCCTGCAGTGAGATTGGAAATGAGGAGTGCTCCCCATCAAGATCATCACTGTATCAAACCTCTCAGAATATTTTCTACATGCAAGCCTCTGATTAATAGTTTTAAAAGATAAAAACACATTAGATAAGATAGATTTTGTTGGTGAACAATTGCCCCTTGATGATTAGTAATTAAAACCTCCTTCATTTAAAGGCAACAAAAAAAAAAAAAGCAAAATACCTGACCAGAGCTTCCCTCTGGGAATTCCTTCCACGCCTGCAGTGTTTGGAAACTTATGTTCCAGATACTCAAACAATCTGAAAGAAAAACATCGAGACCCTTTTTAAAACTAGACATTTTTTAAAACAGCACCGGGCTCAGCCACCTTTGCCACAGAGCGCAGCACTGCCTTTCGATAACAGAAAACAATTTCTGAACTCAGTGAGGGCACAGTTAAAGTTAATTTGGTGTTTAGTCCATACCTAACCCAGAATATAAACCTATCCAGCAGAGCACATTGATATCGTTTCAATGAGAAGGGATCAAGGAACTCAGACAGAAAATAAACCTGTTACCTCACTTTCCTAAATGGATTTTTGTGTTACTGTGCCAAGCATAAAGATACAGGAGTTAACCTGGAGCTTATTAATCTCACTGTAAATACCACAAACCAAGTCCAGGGGAAGAAGGTGTCAGGTGATATCAGGTGATAGGTACATCACCCCACAATTACCACATAGCAGCACTTCTGCTCCATTTCCCCTGTGCCAGGTGTGGGATAAATGCTTTAATTTGGATAAATCAAAGATTCCTTCAATGTTTGGTTTCTGCTGCAAAGTGTGTCACTGATATTTTTTGAAAAGCCATCTACAATCATCTTTGCCTTTGCAATGATAGTCAATAACTGATGAATCATTTGGAACATGGTTCAAATCAGTTTGAACCTGAAGGACACAATTTTCCATTAGCTTTTCAGAAAAAAAGCTATGCACATTTGACAGAAGCAAGACTTGAAGATTGCAGCAAATTGTGGCATCGACTGGATCCCAAGTTGCTGAATTATTTTCTTCCTTGCCCCAGATGGATCTGCTACACTGCAATTCTCGAAGGCATCAATCCAATATGACCATGCAGCAATTTCCCCTTTGTGCTCACGGCTTTCACCAGAGACAGATCAAAATTGACAAATTGGCACAAACAGTTCAGGAAGAAACCTGCAACCTACTCACTTCTGATATTACACAGTCCTGTTCCCCCCCCTCCACACACATCTTGAAAATTATTTTTCTTCCTGGTTTGCTAATAATTCTCTTCTGTGGTAATACTGTTTGTGTTATGACGGGTACCTTTGACAGTACACTGATGCGAATATGGAACTCCTAATACAGCGACATGGGTCTCATCCAGAACCAGGATAGTAGCATGGTTCAGCGAAGTCTCACAGTTTGGCAGCTTTAACAATAATGACTGTGGTAGAACCTGCTCTTTCTCAGTAGAATTTCTGTTTAACGACAATGGCATCTCGTAAATATAGCCATTGGAATCTATGGGAAAAGTGGGGAGAGTTTCAGTTACAAGTATATCCACTATATATTCTTCTTTTGAATACACTCAATAGAATGAATTACACATCTCCAGGGGAGAAAAACTATATTGAGTAGATATCTAATTCATCCACAAAATTTGCACTGAAATAATAAATTTGAACTTTATTTATTAGTTTCACAAGTAGATTCACGTTAATACATACAATGAAGTTACTGTGAAAATCCCCAAGTTGCCACACTCTGGAGCCTGTTCAGGTACCCTGAGGGAGAGCTAAGCGTGGCCAGTTCACCTAGCCAGCACATCTTTCAGAATGTGGTAGGAAACCTGAAGGAAACCCATGCAAACAGAGGGAGAACGTGCAGATTTCACACAGTGACCCAAGCCTGGAATCAAACCCTGGGTCCTTGCCGCTGTGAGGCAATAGTGCTAACTATTGCGTCACCCCACAATTACCACATAGCGGCACTTCTGCTCCATTTCTCCTGTGCCAGGTGTGGGATAAATGCTTTAATTTGGATAAATCAAAGATTCCTTCAATGTTTGGTTTCTGCTGCAAAGTGTGCCACAGATATTTTTTGAAAAGCCATCTACGATCATCTTTGCCTTTGCAATGATAGTCAATAACTGATGAATCATTTGGAACATGGTACAATCCTGTGGGATCCTAGATATTCTCTGCAGTTGGACAGAAATAGCACCTTCAGCGTTACATTGAAAGTATCTGATAAAGTTTGTCACAATTTGAAATACAAGACTGAAGGAATCTGACATCCTAATTCTATTCAAGATTGGCTGTTATTGAGAATGACCTCATGACAGGCTAGCTAATTTAGCAATGGCAGCACAGAGCTCCCAGTTGAACCTGTGGTGGGATTTTTGACAGCTGCAGCGACAGTAACAGAGTAAATGGTTCTGTCCCTTTGGAATTATTAGAATTATCACATCGTCATTCTTGTTTAAGACTTATCGCAATAACAATGTTATTGTTATTGTCTCCTGTCCAGGCCCTCCAAGAGTGAGGTCAGATCACTCACTAATTGTTTGGGTTCCTGCATAACACAGGAAATTGTGCTAACCCTAGCTACAGATGGAACCCAATACCACCTGCCACCAGTGCATCTGGACTGTAAACAATCTGCAATAGGTCCATAATAAAACAATTTCAATCTCGCATGAAATATGTCGTTCATACTTAGGCCCAGCAGTGCTTCAAATTTCAGGGTACTGCGAGGCAGACAGGTGTCTTTTATACAAGCTGCATCAGTATCATAAAACCGTCTGCAGTACAGCAATGCAGGAATAGTTTCAGAAGCTACAATACTATAGCTGTTCTTAAATGCTTACTGATCATCAAATACAAGTAGGCACACATCCACTGTTAGCTACCAAAGTTAATCTATAAAACCACATACTTGCATTTTGTAACGTATTCTTTATTTAAGTCAACTCTTTATTTAATAAATTGAACACGACTTACATAAACACATCAGGCTGATGCCCTCTTGCTTAAAGCAAAGCACAAAACTTAGAGGGCGGACATTCTTGTCTCCCGAATCCAGTTTAAATTTGTGACGTACGTTGGGGTTTAGTTTCTGTGCATACAGATGGAACAACCCATCCTATAAATAAAAAGAATCTTTAAACCATTCAAATGTTAAAAACTCTAATTCTGAAAGCTAACATTCATCAGACAAGCTTCTTCCCACACAAACGGAGAGCAAACAATTGCAAAGTGGAAAAGGTAGAAACTAGTATTGAACCACCTAATCGCACAGCACTCTAAACCAAGAGTTACAGTTTCCATGTGTTATTTTCTCGAATTGGTCGCCACAAATCTTTCCCTGACAGGTAGCCACTTCCTAATTCTTTAGTAATATTCCCCTAAAAAGGTTGATGCAAAGTGACCTGGCTAAGCTTAGGGACTCAGCCCTTTTTGATTTCAACATTGCGCTGTCCAAATGACAAAAAAAACCTAAAAACAATTAAGGCTGATGTTAGGTTATTAGTCTTATCTCACTTGCACAGTTATAACTTAATAGGAACAAGGATTGCAATGAACAATTGAAGCATTTAGCAATGAATAAAATCAGAATTAAAAAAATAATTTACAGTTGTATCAACACATTGAAATATATTGCAACACTAAAGTATCAGTCATTTGATAGACTGAAAGAATGCACAGTTTTAAGATGGAACAGAATAACAAATTTCATTGTGGAGGAGGGGAAATTCTATTCAGAAAATTAGTACAATTTGACAAGTGTTAACCTTCAGCCTTTTCTTGCCTCAAAATAGAACGAAATTCTCTAAAATTGAGTGATCAAAGTTCAAGCTTGAACGCTCTCAGACTGACAGGAGGAATAACTGGAAGATGGATAAAAGCAGGGGGCAAACATGTTTCATGCTGTGAAATAACAATCTGACAACCACTATCATGCACCCCAGTTTTATTCAGTGAAGAATTATGGAGAACTATTCATTGGTTCTGACATTGTTGACACTAATTATTTCACTGTGAATGTGGCAACGTAGATGCTCCACAATGCTGTTCAGAAAGCAGTTCTGGAATTTTGACCTAGTGACAGTGATGGATTGGCGACTTGACCAAGTCCCAATGGTGTATGATTTGGAGGGAATCATGGAAGTGTTCCCTTGCATCCATTGCCCTTAGTTCTTCTCAGTGGAGAAGGCCAATGGTTTGGGAGGTAGTACTGCACAAGTCTTGGCAGGTTTGTGTCATGCACGTTTGATATGGTTTGTGTGTAGGTCAGTGCACACTGCCAGTACAGCAGTGT
Organism: Sphyrna mokarran; assembly: GCA_024679065.1. Lineage (NCBI taxonomy): Eukaryota > Metazoa > Chordata > Chondrichthyes > Carcharhiniformes > Carcharhinidae > Sphyrna > Sphyrna mokarran. Next base: position 8,160,617 of record JAGIQG010000021.1, on the reverse strand, counting down.
GAAGGGCTGATATTTATGTCAGCAAATGAGGTACCAGTATTAATCCAATGTACATTCATACCTTTTCAGTGACGAACAATATAACAGGACTCCTTGCTTCCAGTAACACATCACTCCACCTACAAACAAAATAGATCGTATTAATCTGAAAACTTCAAATAAAACTGATTGCTACACTTGTTTTTTGAAAAAATTTTTTTTTTTTATAAGTGATAGAAATCTATAATTAAATTTGAGTTATCAAATCTCAACTAGGTCAATTCCATAAATCACTCAACTTTGATATCACGCTTTATGACATCTTATGAACACTAAGATCAGATCACTGCTTTGTAATTTACTCAATGTTATACATTAGCAGCTGTGTACATTAAGCAAGGTGAACTGAAATACATCAGGGTTGGGAAGGTGATAAATGATTGTTAATTATTCGATTTCTGCAGGGACAGCAATTGGGTGCTGATGGCATTACCAGCAGAGTTCCTTCTGATAACTGAAATCCAGTGGGAATGCAGATCTACTTCCTGAGGACATCTGGCTAGGTTGGATGCACTTCACTGCTGAATGAGCAGATGCTAGTTGGGCAAGGTAGCAGGGAGCTGTTAGCTCCTGAGGAGGAACTGCATCCTATTGAAATTAGCAAAGTTAGCACTGATCAAGAATTAAGATAGGGTCCTTCTTATGCCAACTACCAAACTGCTCAGTGCACTTATCCATCACATCAATGAGAGAGTGGGATTCTCAGCAATCATTTATCTGCTCATCCGTTTCCAAACAGAAGTACAAGCCAGTCTTGATCATTTCTCAATCCAAATTCACAATGTTCCTCCAAAATAAAGATGTGGAGATAGTGGTGTTGGACTGCGATGGGCACAATAACAAGTTTTACAACACCAGGTGAAGGAGCAGGACTCCAAAAGCTTCTGATTCCAAATAAACCTGTTGGGACTTTAACCCAGTCTTTTAGACTCTAAAACAAAAATTAAGAGATGAACACAAAAATAAATAAATGTTATGGAAATAAACTTCTTTTTAGCTCCCACTTCCTTGATATATCTACAGATACGAACCTGATGATTTCACCTTTTGATAGGACATTTTCAATCTCCTGTTGTGGAGCTGACAGAAGAGCATCAAGTTGTCTCACGCTTCCTCCTTCAAAAAGCACCAGGGGTTCTGTGTCAGGTAGTGTGTGTATCTGGTAGATGTCAGCTGCTAACTAAGGTGCATTGGAAGAAAGAATCAGGAAGATCAACATCAATTTCATTTCCTTTGCAACTATTTCCTTTCAGACCCACAGCACAAACACCTCCAATTACTACCATAAAAGAAAACTAAAATAAGACATTTTCTCCAATCATGTTTCACAAAGGCTGACCAGCACGATCTTGTTAGATTGCCACTCATGTCAGGGGCAGTAGTAAGGCAAATATGTGGGGCTATGGGGATGGGGGCTGGGTGGGATTGTGGTTGGTGCAGAGTCAATGAGTAAAATGGCCTCCTTTTACAGCATAAGGATTCTATGATTCTAAAAGCTAAACAATGTATAGAAGCAACTCAGTTAATTGTACATAGTCTCAGATAGAATAAGATGGATCCTGCTCAGTTATTTTCTGTTGCTAGTTCAAATTCTTTGTCACACTTGCATGATTGGTTCTTTTATACACATTTCTTCCTGAGGCCAATTACATTCTTTCTCTTCCTCAGCAACTTTTCTCTAGTTTGAAATAACTGGTTAATGACATTACTTTTGAAAGCGTGATACAGAAGTTTACATGTATGACACTGGAATTGAATGCATGCCCACATGCATAGAAGCAGAATAGAGGTTAAATATTGTCTCCTTGTCTGCATAATTTCACCTCTTATTGTCGCTCTTTTTTTTTTAAAATCAACTTCTTCCCCAATTATAAATTCACACTTCAAAATTTTTAATGCAAACTTGCCATTCTGATTGGATAATCTCTGGCTACTTTGTTCCCATGTTGATTAAGGAGTGCTTTGCAGGAGAAAAATAATGTAGACACCATTTCCCTCCCGTCTACGAATAACTGAAATCTTGAAGCTCCAATATAAAGGTTTAAACCAAAGTAATTTTCCGAGGTAAGTCACTTGGGATTGTCTTAAGCTGCCTAAAGTTCGGAAGTGCCACACAGTGGTCAGAGTCTGCAACTGCATCTGGCCAACTAACCTACAACTCAAAGGAAAAAGCTGACAAAGTATACTCTGACAATACACTGGATGTTGAAGAATACAGTAGGCATTTTAATTCCTGAAGCTTGTTCCAGCACAGTTAGATCACAGATGATGTACAGCTTAACACCATCAACTCACCTTGAACCTGAATCACCCTGCTAAATAAAACTCCTTATCAATTTCAGATTTGAAATCATCAACTGGTGCCTCCAGCCCTCAATATATTTTTTTGGGGAGGGGAAGAGGAGGAAAGATTTCCATTGCCCTTTGTGTGTAATACTTCCTGACATTACTTCTGCCCAGTTTAACGCTAATTTAAAGGTTACAGCTCCCTGTTCTGGACTCCCTCACCATAGGAGGTATTTAATCTTTCTACCTTCTCAAATCGCTTAATCATCTTAAACACCTCAATTAGGTAATTCCATAATCTTCTATATAGTCTGACAGACATGCTGGTTAGGTGCATTGGCAGTGCTAAATTCTCCCTCACTGTATCCAAACAGATGCCAGTGTGGCAACTAGGAATTTTCACAATAACTTCATTGCAGTGTTAACACTGCAGCCTACTGTGACACTAATAATAAATGAGCTTTAAATAAACTTAAGGGAACACAAAACTAACATGGCCAATCAGTTCTTATAACTGAAGCCTTTTCAAACTTGTACCATTCTAGTGAACCTGCACCAAATCCCATCCTTTCTGGACTCTGGTATGCAGCACTACAGATGGAGTTTAATCAATGCCCAATATAGCTGTAACCTTCCACCCCTTTGTATTTCAGCGCTACTGAGATAAAGGCCAGCACTGCTCAACATGCACACCTTTGGAATGTGGGAGGAAACCGAAGCACCCGGAGGAAACCCATACAGTCACGGGGAGAACGAGCAAACTCCACAGACAGTCATCCAAGGCTGGAATCAAACTCACGTCTCTGGCAGAGGGAGCACAAAGCCTTTTAGAAATATCCATTTGCAATGATCAATGTTACTTTATGAATCAGGATTATGTTTCTTTGTTCTTTATGTGAAGTGAATTCATGTAATTCTCAACTTACTGTTGCTTTAAATGATTTTTCCAGATTGACATCTTCATCCTTCCAAATCCTTAAAACCTAGGAGGCAACGAGATGAAAAACATTAACGTTACACTCTGCTTACCACATGCAGCCCAATCTGAATGCAATTAGTTTGTCTTTAGGCACATATTCGTGAACACAAGGACAAAGCGATTATTAAGATTCATTCTTGACACTTATTGGTAGCATTAAGCACTCCTAAGCTAGATGCGGAATTGGCAAGATAGAGTTGGTGTTTAAACTGCCCTGCGACAAACTTAGACAGTAGTCATTTCACAATGCTGAAAAGCCCCACACAAACCATTATTCACTATCTACCTATCTATCTCACTGAATTAATCAATCTGTACCAAGTTCTGGCTAGCCTGAACGACTGATCCTTGGTCACCAGGCAACAGCATAAACACATTAAAAAACTCCCTTATAGTTTGTTGTAGATAAAATAATACCTCAGAGACTGTTGGTGACTCAAAATATAGTTGTTTTATTTCAAAGCCCTAGCTTTTATTCCAAGCTTCGGAAGAAACAGGTTCCAACAAGGACTGTCAGACTTCTCATGGAACACAAACACAAGTGGACATTTATAAACTCCAGCAGATATGATTCAAAGTTCCAATTCCAGCTAGACCTCCAGGTCTTCCTTCCCTGGTCACGATTTAGCTTCAGAGTTGACTAAAAATTACTCTGCAGCTGGGAGCTGCAGTCATGATTAGGCTTCATCCAGTCACAATTCAAAACCCTTCTGTAGCAGTACCGACATCCCTGTCTTTGAAGTTACTTGCACGGTTGCGGCAATCTCAGTGAGAGTCTTCCTATTGAAAGTTGGTATCGTGATTTTCCATCAGCAGCTGCCAAAAGCCGGCATCATAAAATACCATCTATGTAATGACGCCCAACTAACACAAATAGGTAAGATTCACAAAGTCCACAAAATAACAGTCATTTTTAACTATCTAGAGTTGAAGCATGTAACACATGAACATGAACATAATGCCAGGAGCAGTATAAACTAGAGAAGATCAGTCACGAGGAAGGGTTACGTTTGTGATATATTCTAGGTACAAAATGCATTCACCTTTTCCCTACTTTCATAGTTGACTCAGAGTTCTCATTCATCAGTCCAGATTGTATTTGATCCTAAGTCACATAATGGGGTGACGGGATGAGATTTACTTGGGTGCAATCAGACTCTGGTCCCACTTGGGAAAGCCAATTAAACCAAAAAAAAACAGATCACATGGTTCCAAATCGAAAAAAGTTAACTACAGAAAATTAAGAGAAACAATAATTTGTCCTGGATGAGGAACCTGAGAAACAGTCAGAAACAATAAAGGTCATAAAAGGAGGAATACTGAACTTTTAAAAATGGCTATAAAAGGCTCTGGTCAGACCTCATTTGGAGTATTTTGGACCCTATGTCGAGAGGGTCCAGATGAGATTCACAAGAATGATCTCTGGAATGAAAAGCTTGTTGTGTGAGGAATGGTTGAGGATTCTGAACCTGTACTCAATGGAGTTTATAAGGGTAAGGGGAGGACCCGAATGAAATTTATAGGATACTGCAAGGCCTGGATAGAATGGATGTGGAGAAGATGTTTCCACTAGTACAAAAAACAAGAACTAGAGGGCACAACTTCAGGCTAAAGGGACAATTCTTTAAAACAGAGAAGAGGAAGAATTTTTTCAGTCAGACAATGGTGAATCTATGGAACTGTTTGCCGCACAAGGCTGTGGACGCCTGGTCAAGGAGTGTCTTTAAGACAGAGATAAGTAGGTTCTTGATTAATAAGGGTATCAGGGGTTATGGGGAAAAGGCAGGAGAATGGGGATGAGAAAAATACCAGCCATGATTGAATGGCAGAGTGGACTCAATGGGCCACGTGGCCTAATTCTGCACCTACGTCTTACGGCAAGTTTACCAATTTCTATTTCAAACACTACAGTATTCATCTGCAACCAGAAATAACCTCTGTTTTTCATCTGATTACACCTTTGGGATGTTTTTCTACATTAATAAAACTATGTAAATGCAAGCTATTGTTATTGCACCTTGGCTCATATAGCCCAGTTATGAGATCCAGGTGGGAATGCTACACATGCATTCAAGCACCAATACTGTTGCTCTAAGCTGCTATGTTTCTTACAAATACAACAATAACTACAATTCAAAAGTATTTAATTGGCTGTAAGGCACTTTTCGTTTTGTGGTCATAAAGGTGCTTTAAAAATTCAAATTTGTTTATCTTTGAGCAGAAAGCATGCACGAGAGCGTTTGCAATCTGGACACTGTTCAGCACTTATTTAAGTCCTGATTGACCAGGGCATTTATTGAGCCTCATCTGGAAATTACATGACTCAAGTTATATTTTAACTGTATCAAATGCACAGAAAACAGAATTACCCAAGTCCCAATTATTTTTATATCTTTACCTTATGATCATGAACCACGACATATTCTCCAGTCAGGTTGTTGTAGATAGCTGGACATGTGATTTTTTGCGTTTGCTTCACCGTCCAACTTCCGAGAGGCTTTTGGTCCGACACCTTCACAACATCAAAGAGAAAACATACAAGAATGCAAACTTTATTGATGTAAGCACTCTTCTGGATTCTTACAACTTACTCTAGACATGAAGGGAGACATAGACTGAGGCTCTTTCTGATCTTGAAGCAAATGCAAAAAGATTCCATGCATTATTTCAAAGAGGTAAATGGGAGCCATCCCTAAAATTATTTTCAATAATCATCCCATGATGAATATCATTAAAAAGGTTCTGTAGACAAATCATACAAACTCAAAAATATTAACTGTTTCTTTCTCAACAGATACTGTCAGATTTGCCGAGTTTGTCCAGCATTTTCTGTCATTATTTCAGATTTCCAGCACCCTCAGTATTTGCTTTTATTAAATAAACTGGTCATCATTACATTACCATTACACATTCTTCCCATGTCTGTGTCAGTTTTGTCTGGGTGCTCCGGTTTCCTCCCACAGACCGAAGATTTTGTTTTGATTTATTATGGTCAAACATACTAATATACCATGGAAAGTATTGTCTCTTGTACACTTTACAGGCAAAAACATACCATTCATAGAGAAGGAAACGAGAGAATACAGAATGTAGTGTTACAGTCACAGTTAGAATGTAGAGAAAGAACAATTTAATACCAATTTAATAATTTAACAATTTAATACCATGTCCTTTCAAAAGTCTGACAGCAGCAGGGAAGAAGCTGTTCTTCAGTTGGTTGGTATGTGACCTCAGACTTTTCTATCTTTTGCCCAACGGAAGAGAGAATGTCTGGGGTGCACAGGATCCTTAAATACGCTGGCTACTTTGCTGAGGCAGCAGGTAGCATAGACAGAGTCAACGGATGGGAGACTGGTTTGCATGATGGATTGGGCAACATTCACGACTTTTTGTAGTTCTCTGTGATCTTGGGCAGAGCAGGAGCCATACTAAGTGATACAACGAACAAAAATGCTTTCTATGGTACATCTGTGAAAGATGGTAAGAGTCGTAGCTGACATGCCAAATTTTCTTAGCCTTCTGAGAAAGTAGAGGCATTGGTGGGGCTTTCTCAACTATAGCATTAAGAACAAGGAGAGGCTGTTGGTGACCTGTACACCCAAAAACTTGAATCTTTCGACCCAATCTACTTAATTCCCATTGATGTAGACAGATGTGCTGGTTTGTGTAATGGATTAGCGGAATAATGTGTGGGACTACATGAAGGGGCTCTGGATGGGAGGCCCTGTCAAAGAGTTAGTACAGACACGATGGGCCAAATAGCCACTCCTGCACTGTAAGAATTCTCTGATTATCTACATCAATCACTATCATTTCCAACAACAGGCAACTACATGGTTATCCCCTGCGATGCCCACCTTGTGCGGGAAATGCTGAGCTGCGCTCCCCCTCCTCCTCCTCCTCTCACTGACACCCCGGAGAAGCAACCGCGGTAACGACGCCAAGTCTCTGGACCAAAAACACCCTGAAGGACCGCGGTTTCCTCACCTTGTAGACGGTAACCGTCCTGTCTTCGTGAGTGACAATGACACGGTCGGGGCCAGCGGAACCCACAGCACGCAAACCGCCCCCGCCGCTCGGTAACCCACACAGCGTGAACTCCTCACACAGCTGCGCCATCTTGGCTCGCTGCCTCCTCCCGACGCCTGCGCACAGCTAGAAACGTGGATAAGAGAGCCACCCGAGCCTGCTGACCTCCCACAAGAGCGCCCTCTCCCGCTGTGGAAGAGCACACATGCGTAGCAGCCTCCTGATATAGCGCCCTCTCCTGCTATGGAAGAGCACACATATGCAGTAGCCTCCCACCACTGCGCCCTCTAACGCCGTGACAGATCACACTGAGGTGTCTCTCCAGTGCTACACCTGGGGGGGAAGATTATATACCTTCAGAAAGAAGCTGACCTACCAATCTCATTCGATAAAAGATGGAGATTGCTCAATGAAGCTGACTTTGTTGATGTAATGATGCGTAGATGCCGGCGTTGGACTGGGATAAACACGGTAAAGAAGTCTCACAACACTACGTTAAAGTCCAAGTGGTTTATTTGATAGTATACCCACAAGCTTTCGGGGTTTGCCCTTTCGTCAGGTGAGTGGAGAGTTCTGGTGAACTCTCCACGATGTAACCTGGTTTTTGTGAGACTTCTTACTTTGCTGATGTAAGGCAGTGAAACTGTCCACGTTTGCTGTTATTGCAACTGTGAAAGTGACGGCTCTCCTTTGCCCATTCAATCACAGAAATCTGGAGCTTGCAGTGATCCCCTCCTTCTTCAGGAACTCTGTTTTAGCCCCCCGAGAGTAAATTAGGTCGGTTACACATAATACAGCCCTCAGACCTCAACAGTGAGTTCAGCATAAACGATGACCTTTGTCCGGCACCTTAATCCTCAGTTTCTATTTCATACATTTTTTGTCTCAATGCAAAAACCGTCCTTTCCTCCTCCACCCTACTATGGGGTTTTTAAGTTTGCTACATCTTTGTTGCAATCTCTCTCATCTCTCACTAAGTATTGTTCCAGCTATTCTGCCCCTCTAATATTGTATTTTCTCTCTTTATTAGTTCAAAAATCAAACTGACTTGAAACGATAACTCTCTTTTCTTTCCTTACATATGCTACCAAACCTGCTGAGTTTTTCCAGCATTTTGTTAGTCTCTAATGGCTCAGAATTAAAGGTCTCATCCTCACTAATGTTCACAATGTAACTACAACCATCAGCCCAAAGATGCACTGGTTAGGTGGATTGGCATTGCTAAATTGCCCCCTAATGTCCCAAGATGTGGGGATTAAGGGAATTAGCATGGTAAATACAGCGGGTTATGGGGATAGAGCCTGGGTAGAATGCTCTGTTGGAGAAACTTGATGGGCTAAATGGCCTCCTTCTCTGGAATTCCTTATGTTTTCCCTCTCTAAAACATCCTTCCAAAAACAAATTCAGCCTTTGAGCAAACATTTTATCCCTAATTTTTCCTTCTTTTGTTCAGCATGTTTCTTTTCCTTTTGTCTTAGGATATTTTCTATATTAAGGATTCTATTGTATAACAATGCAAGTTGTTAGTTTTTTGCGATGGATTATGAATTCAATCTTGATGAGTCCCTTGCTTCCAATTGCTTCTGTATTGTGTTGCTTCTACGGGAAAGAGGATGAGAATGAATCTAAATGATAGGTTTTCACTCTGTATGAATTTTCAAACATGACACTGGGTATTAGATTAAACGGTAGTTAAGATCATTAAAGTAACCACACACAAGCAAAAAAGAATCTCAATTCAGACAGAAAAAACCTTTTATTTATTTGAATCTGCTCATCAGCAATTTAGGAATTTGTCTATATTCTGTTTTATTATGACATGCTATGTAACAAACTATTACAGTGAATCTTTCAACCTAGCTAATAAGATAAACCAGTTGCAGTGGGCAAACTTGCCCTTAAATTACCAGAATATTTACATTGTACTTGTTACATACAGTGCTGATTTATGCAAAACTCTATTCAATGTTTATCATTTCCATTTGTGAACCCAAGCACAGCAGATAACATGCCACTGAATATATTGAAATAATGTCCACTTTTAAGTGTCTATCTTTATAAGGGGCTTACAGGTTAAGTACCAAGAGAACAGTCAAAAGGCATTATCAGATCTCTAACAGTGCTATTTAACTCCAATTCAATTTTTTCTTTCCCTGAGGATACTGATTCTCCACCGATACAAGCTCTTCAGCAACACATCCAAATAGTCATTATTTATTTGTGAACCTAAATCTTATATGTTGGCATGCTATTCAACTATTCTCCTGGATCACAGCCAAGCTTGATCTTGAATGTCCACACATGCATTCTAGCAGGATCAAAATAATGGCAGGTCATAAAAACTTTCCCTGTTAGTTCAGGGAAGTGAGGCCAATTACAACATTCCAGCTGTTGGCCCAGTTGAGAACAGTTAATCAACACAGCCTGCAGATGGAAAGATCAGAACCAGACCAATTCACCTGGGACATTTTTCCTTTTTTCTAAAATGTTATGTTGAACTAAAATGTCAAATTCTTGAAAGCGTCTTCCTCAGAAAGTTCCAAGTATGCTGAATAGCAATGCACCATGGCAAACAAATTCCTCACTCTAAAGAAAATCAACTGCATCAATAGGTTTACTTAACCACAAAATTATACATTACTTTTTTACGTTTCAGTATTCAAAGAAAATATTCATGGTCTTTAACATTTACATTTCTGTCCATTTACATGGAAACTGCAGAAATTGGTTTGTGGGAAACGTAGCCAGTAAAAAAGGCAAATACCTGGATACAGTTTGGAAAATTAAGACAAGCTGAACATGCTATTATGAAAACTGTTTCAGCAACATTCTGTTGTGAAAAATATTTTACTCAGTAACTACCACTACATTTACATTTCAAAAATGCTTTAAAATACACATTACAGGCATTTCCCATTGAAAAGTAGGAAAATGCATAAAAGATTCTGTTGCTGCAATCTCTAAATCCTCTCAATAATCTGAAATGGTTTCTCTGTAGAGTTGATCCCAAACTGTTAACAAATACTTTATTAAAAAGGTGATTTTCATAAAATGCTCGCCCCATCGGTTTTGCAAATAGCTCCAGTTTTTATACTTTTCACCTTATCTTAAGGTCTGATGCACAACCACACATGACAGTGTGTGCAGTGACTTGTTTCCAGATCTTAGGTCCATGAATTGACCATTAGGAGTTTTGAGGAAGTAGCTTTGAATGGGTTTTGAAATTTAACCTTTTAATTCCCCTAGTCTCCTGATCCATCCTCAGTGCTCTCCTTGGTGGCACAAATTAAGGCAGACAGCTTTTGACTATGGGAACACTTGTATTCCATCAACTATAACCCTGTTGTCAGAAAGGCTGAAAAGGAAGAAAGAATGTAGTCCCTTAATATATCCTTAAGATGTCAAAAAGTGTTTCATAATTGAAGAATTACTTTTGAAACAGTCATTACAAATGCAAGCAAGGCTAAGCAAAAAAGATTCTTGACTCCATCAATATAGAATAGTTGATCCATGCAGATCATTCCAGGAAAGTTCAAGTTTTGGTTTTGCATTGCTGTTTTAGCAGATATTACTGCTACCGTTGATCTCTGGGCAAAGGGGTGAAAATTAGCCTGAGCTTCTGGATCCATCAATCCTGCCAGCAAATGTACAGATATAAATACCAGGTGAGAATGGTATTGGGTTCAGCATCAGGATTGAATGGTTTGGTGATGCTCTTGGTCAGGGTTGAGGTGAATAATAGCAACTTGAGTAAAGTACCTGTGGAAACACACTCCAATAAGGAGTTTCACCTTTTGGAAAGCTGTGCAGGATGAAAACAAATCAGCACAAAAATAAATTAGGAGAGAAGAAATCTTGTTATTGGTGAGTTCTTGAACAGTGACTTTGCTTCATGAGCAAGTGCACTGAGTAATAGCAAAATGCAATGCCACTATTCCAAAATAACAGCACTAAGATTAACATGGCTTCAAACAGATATCAAGAACAACATGAAGTAAAGTAGTGGAATTTTCTGCTTACTTCAGTTTTTGATCTGAAACAGTATAAATATCTTGAATTTGGTCCTTTTGCTAATATGATATTGACAGTAAAAATAAATAAGTCCAGAAAACTGTAAAACGTACAAGGAATTAGTCGCAGAATAAAATATTTCACATTTCCAGAGTTCAATTAGAGCAATCAGACAAACAGATCTGAATCCCACTTCATCAATTCAGACAGAATTATAACAACATACAGTCCACTTTTTGTTTAAGATATGCAACATATCTTTAAGAATGTTGCAGTTTAAGAAGCTGCAACAGAGAAATACTGTATGAATTTCTTTACCCTTAAGTGAGTTCAGTTTTTCCAAAGACTGTCATCACAGCTTACGCTGTGCACTCGCTGAGATTTCAATGCTTCTGAGCATTGTGTTAAGTAGAGCGCTATCTCAATATACAATTGTCAAAGAGGGAGCAATTAAGTCTTGAGACAAGGTAAAATGTATTTGTTAAATATTAACTCTACACACATATTACTTTAAACAATTAAAAACTGGTATGAATGCTTCAAGAAGATTTCTGCTGTTTATACATTAATGAAGAATATGTTTGGACAGGAATGCTAAAAGGGCAGTGTGTAACAAATATTTATTTTTGAATGAATAGGCTTTTTTGATATTCAATAGACAATTCCTATTTCTAAGTTTTTTAAAGTACAATTTTGCCAAATGATTCAAGTGGCTTAATCTTTACTCAACTGTCTACTTATTCTCTAAAATGATAAATTTGTCTGATATTCAGGTTTATGACTATCAATGATCAGCAGTGCGGTGTTTTAATAGAAAAATAAAGAGATTTTTCTTAAGTGGGTTTGGTGATGAGGTTAAGGTTACACATTGTTAGTGGCAGAATTTCTACCAGAAATGGAATTTGAAAGCCTTCTGGTATTTTAAAAAAACGTGATGCATCGAATAAAATAAATTATGCCAAATATCAGCAGCATGTAAGTTGATTTGAATTCTTGTTTTTGTTCTGTGTGGGCTGCTCAGGTTGACAGATTTATTTATTGGAATAGATTTATCATGTGCACAGCTCAGGCCGTATTTACTAAAACATAGTATTCAGGTTCCATAAAATTTCTCCCCATTGTAAATTGTGAACATGCTTTACAAATATGCTATTGACTACTTAATATAATTCTTGAAAGTGTTTTTTTAACTGATTGCTAGCACCTGAACTCAGCAAGAAGAAACAGTAAATAGATTTAAAATATAACATTGCACAGTCCTGCACTAACAACCTCCTCCCTCTCTTTCAAAAATAGATAGGGGCCAAGAAAAGCAATGCTGCTGAGCCTGTAGGCGGAAGCTTTAATTGTCTCAAACAAATGAATTAAGACATACTGGGAAACACTTCATCAATGGAACTGAGCTTCAACAGAAGCACATTTGTTCCATTTAAAATCTCATCTTGTGAATGTGGCATTTATCATTAAAGAGGATTATCAGTGCAGGTGGCAAATGCCTTACATAAGGCAATTTAGTATTTAACTTTATCTAGTTCTGGGTGTGTAACTATATCCTTTGCTCTCCCCTGCCAAAACCTGTAGCTGTAGAGGTACGGAGAACTAATCATCTTAGCATACTCATGCACTAATCATGGACATTCCTATCCATGGGCTTTGATGTTTTTATAAATAGAAAACCTTAACATTTTACACAGTATTCTAGCTGCAATATCAATATTTTAATCAGGGAGCTAATTTTCACATGCAAGATGGAGTGTGAAGGAAGATATTAGCCTGTCACTGCCGAGCCTGGCTACCAAGATGGCACAGACTTCCTAGGAGGTGTCACCTGAGACACTAATAAAGAGAAGCTTGGCTGATTTTTCTCACCCTAATTCAATGGTACTGGGGCCAACTGAAAAGATTCTACTGGTTTATCCCAGACTCAACAATGAATCTGACACCTTCTTGGCTCAAGAAACATCAAGTGGTAAATTTATTCACTAAGTTACTGGTGAAGCAGATTTGTTACTTTTCCATCTAGAAGCAGAAAAAGAGTTAGTAATTAGATCATGGAGATTTTAGATCATTGGCCAAAAAAAAACAGAGGTAAGATGAAGAGAATTTGTTTTATGCAGTGTGTTACTCTGTTCTGATTCAGTCATAACTTGCAAAAGAAATTTGGATAAATACTCAAAGGAAAAAATTTTGTAGGGCTATAGGTAGGAGACAGATGAGAGAGTAATTAGATAGCTCTTTCAAGTGTTGGCAAAGACACAAATAAGTCAAAGGCTTCACTTTGTATATCATTCTAGGTAAAGGTAAAGTCACCATAGTCCCAGAAGAGCATTCCCTTTGACGAGGAGAGCTGACTGGTAGTGATTTAACCTTGGATTACCATACCTCAGGCCACGGGCTAGGTTGAGAAGGCGGGCTCTTCATGAATAACTCATGCAGGTACAGGAACTGAACCTGCACTTGTTGGTGTTGCTCTGCATCATGAACCAGCTGTCCTACCAACTGAGCTAACCGACCCCATAGAATCATTCTGTGGTTCTATAATTGATAATTGGTAAGTTCTGTTGATAATGGCGAAAGAACACAGTTAATGTTCATATGGATCCAGTTCTCATTCAAAGCCAAAACTTGTGATGACTATGGAACTTTACAAACCTGGCTAGCTGATATTTTCCACAGGGTAAATGGCTCCTACCTCATCAAAGTCATCAAAGCATGTCTCTCTGTGTGTCTCTTGACCTAACACAGTCATGGAAAAGCTTCTGAAAGGTGTTTAAACTTTATTGCACAGAAACATATATACGTAAGTGCTAAACATGTCGGGGTGCATTTTCCCATTAAGTGCGAGAAACTCATTTGTCAGCAATAGATATGGGATAATCATAGGGTGTTATTTGTAATTTTGTGCTCGTGGGTACCAATGCCAAGAACCTGTTGGGAAAGCTATTCATGAAATTCCTTATGTGTTTGTAGCAAATAAATGAGCTGCTCATCGGCATATGGAGAATTTAAGCTGTAAAGTGCTTGCACTCCACCCTTTCCCTTTTGGGAAGAAGCTTCTTTTTCAATTTAATAGATGTGGAACATGTTACTTTCTTTGTGAACTGTATTCAGGGGGCCAAAGAAATAGGCCAGTTGCATGCAATTTTCAACGAAGAACTAAACAAGAATGATGGATAAAAAAAGAATATCATCTAACACTGAAATCCGAAAACAAAGCCCATGGTCAGAGGCAGAGATTAGTTGTGCTTAGGCTCAGATGGCTCTCCAGAGGCGTCGATATCAGGTATCATGGTGGTGCTGCACTTCTCCTGAGAATCTGGAAGTGTAAGAGTTTCTGGAGCAGACTTTTTCCGAGGGCGATCCTTAGGAATGGCCAGGAATTCTGGAGCTTCTGAGGCGAGTGGTGTGGTTGGGGCACTAGAAGGTCCACTGCGGGTTAACGAAGGCATAACAATATTGCTGATAGTAATTGCAGGAGGAATTATTCCAATTTTTTTGTTAGTGGCTTCCTGAGTCGCTCGTTCAAATTCTCGAACCTCGTTCATTGTCATGTCTTTCAGTTGAAAATAAAAGGGGAGAGAATATCAAGAAAAATTTTGATAACTCTTACAGAACAACATATTAATTCCAATTCACTGCTTATTCATTGTTTTTGCCTTAAGGCAATAGAGCATGCAAGTTACTTTTCTTCTTTTTCTCTAAATCAGTGATTTCTAATGTTTATAAACATATAAAAGGTTTGAGAGGTGTAGTGAGTTGGAACAACTTGCTGTTATTACACAGTATGAGGACTAAGTCAGCTGGGAGTCTACCCATGAAAAAGCCGGCTGCCTTGCAGCCGTTTTACGCTCGACAGGGCATTAAATGATTTCTGTACCCACCTGGGCAGGAAGTCCTACCATCGAGCACTGCCGGCCTATCGGCTAGCTGCTCTGTATTCTCCATAGATCCAGGTTCAAATGGTGGCCATGGCTGGAACCACAGCTAGTTCTCAAAGAAAAGTTTAAATTTTAGTTTGAGTTTGTTTATTTATTGGTTTCACAAGTAGGCTTACATTAACACTGAAAATTCTCTAGTCGCCACACTCCAGCGTCTGTTTGTCTACACTGAGGAAGAATTTAGCATGGCTAATGCACATAATCAGCACATCTTTCAGACTGTGCGAGGAAACCAGAGCAGTTGGAGGAAACATACAAAGACATGGGGAGAACATACGGCCTCTGAACAGACAGTAACCTAAGCCAGGAACCAAACCCGGATCCCTGGTGCTGTGAAGCAGAAGTGCTAATCACTGTGCCACTCTGCCACCTGAGAAGGTTATGAAGGTTGGACTTGAGATACATTTGGGGTATTGGTAGGACATGGAGTGAGGGGGCTGTGTTTGAGAAGTGGGGCTAGGGTTAAGTGGGATATAACCTTGGGGGAAAGGGGGAGGTGCTCTAATGAGCAGAGGGGATCCCCAAAGGAGAACCCCTCACATCAGTCCGCCCAGCAAAAGCTATTGAGCTACAGATTTGGCATGGTCCTTCTGTTAAAATGGATAAAATAGCAGCAGAAATGGATGAGGCCCTAAAGTGACAGTTAATTGGCTCAATGGGTGGTTTCCTGTAAAATGGGGAACAGGTCCAGGATGGGCGTGAAGATGACGGGCAGGTCACGAGCCCCCTCACCAAACCTACCAGTGTAAAATCCACTCCTAGGTTTATGATCTTAATTAAGAATTTATATAAAATTAAATGTAAATTTTCAAATCTATGAACACATTTCTGACTCTTCAGAAGTGCTATTGTAACCGCAAAGTGTACAATATGTATAAGGAGCTTTGCACTGCCAAACATGGTAACACATCACAGTTACTTACCATTGGTCTTCTACTGTTTTGATGAAACTGTATACATACATTTTTATCACAAACAAATTATATTTTCCATATTAATGTACTTTGAAGCAGTTGCCTTTACTTACTTGAAAATCAGCCTTTGTATTCTAACTGAACAGGAAATTATTTTTTTTTTTAATATTCTTAATTCATCAATTAAAATTGTTCCCAATACTCTAAGCACAAATTAAAAGTTATTTTATAAACACCAACAATTCATATTTTTGTGATCTGCAACTCAAATGCTCACTTCAAAGATACCCAAGTTTGAAAAGGCAACATCCATAACTAGTATTGGGTGTTTTTTCAGGTCAGCAGATGTAAATATTTTATACACCTGCCACTCCACTTTACAGCAATAGTCACAGCACACTATTTGGGATTACTTTTGGCAGGGTTCACATAAATCTAGGGTCACATAACAATAGATTATAAATGGTATCGTACTTTAAAATCAAGCATCAATCACAGTCACAGATAAATCTTAACACTGAGTAGGTTTTGAGTGGACAGGGTGAGTGTGGAACACACCTGCTGCCTTCATTTCACACCCAATGGGTGGAATTATCCTAAAAATCAACAAAATCTGATTTTAGGTGGGGAAATCAATGTTTTAAGTCACTAATGGGATTTGTTTTCACTTTATCATGCAGAAAATAAAGAGGAAGTATGGGTTCTACATTAGATCACTGGTGGGGAGCCTGTGATTTGCCTGCACATCCCATCCTCATCAGATGAGATGTGACACTTCTTCTTAGGCAGTTCCTTATTCTGTTGTAGTGCCAGGTTGTGTAGAGTATAGCTGGCAATGACAATGCATGACACCCTCAGTGGATTGTATTGCAGGGCTCCACCAGACGGGTTCAGGTATTAGAGCCTCACCTTCAGTATCCCTATGGTTGCTCAACCTAAGTGTGAGTTGCAGCATGAGCCAAACCAGACCAAGCTGTCTGCAAAAGCATTGTGACCTCTGCAAAACCATCATCGGCCATGTCCTTGGTGGGTAGCCTCTGTTCCTGAAGAGACAATGCTGCACTCTTTGTGAACCATGAAAGATGTCAAGGATCTGAGAGCAGCTCAGAATGTAGGAGTTGTGGCTACTCCCTGGGAATTGAGCACTGCGAGTGCGTGATTGCAGACCAGTTGAACATTCAGTAAGTGGAAGCCTTTATGGGTTCACATACTTAACAGCTTATTGCCATGAGCTCTGAGTGGCACATGAGTGCAGTTGGTGGCACCCTGCACCTGTGAAAAACCAGATACCTGCATATATCCCACTGCTATTGCTTTCTGGTTTGCCTGAGCCCCAGTCGAAATGCAAAGATTACATCTGTGACCTCCTGGATGCATTTGTGCGCAGAGGCTTCTGAAATCCCAAAGCGATCATCTGTGGAGCCCTGGAAGGAGCCACTGGCATTAAAATGAATGACACTGTAACTTTTAGCAACACTGGAGGTGAATGCCTTTCGAATTGCAGCTGTGCCACATCCTGCAGCAGGTGGCAGATGTGGCTAACTGGTTCCCTGATCATGCGCAGCCTTCTGCAACACTGGTTCTCAGACATCTATGAATATGACGAACATTTTCTGCAGGATTTTGGTTTAGCGAGGTGCCTGTAAGTGATAGCTGTCTGCATTCATCCTTTGCACGGGAGCAGGTGCTCCTGGCTTTCGTGAGCCAAATGCTTTCTTGGACATATTCTCTCCAGCCTATAAACGAGAAGACAGACAGGAAGATCACCAGGCTCCATGTTCCTAATGGCTTCCACTCTGTATTAGCTAAAATGGAGGTTTGATGGTTTGCATTGGTCTCCTAAGGACCACTCTTTGTTCGTTTAACAGCTGCAACTATCTCTCAAAGCCCACTGATTCACATCCTGGCTACAACATTGACATCCAGTCATAGTTCACATACTTGTTGGAAAAGACCAAACACCACCCTACATTACATTAACTGAGTAGCAACAACTTTGGCCATTCAACTGCTTCCTGAGCTCTCAATTCAGGTGCAGGCCATGTGCTTAGTTGGATCCATGGGATGCGTTTGTTAATAGGCACTTCAACAAATAGCGAAAGATTAGGTGTGTGATTCTTGGGGAGTGTGCCATGGCTAACTTTCTAAGGTAGATTGCCTGATCCTGCCACACCATTAGCAGTCATATTGTGAGTCAAGGTTTAAAGCTGAGCAGCAATCAAATTTAAATTTGACGAAGGGGGATGATTCCGGCACGTGGTCAGAATAATGGGATGCTATTTATGTTCCAGATGTTTGATGACAGTAAATGTAGCTTGTCATTGACAGTGGGGGAGAGGGACAATCATGTCCTGGATTTATGCCATCGGAAAACATGATTAGGGTCTTCTCCCAAGATTCTTTGATCTCATCACTGAACACACTCATGAGCAAAAAATCCTGTCCTCTGTGAATGTGTTTGTATAAAGGGCTTGGCGGTAATTTTGAGCTAGTGCACCTAGCAGGAAATGGATGGGCTTGGACTGTTTGACACTCCACTGACTTTTAATTTGCAGTGATGACAATGGGAAGTAAAACTAGTCAATGTGTAATGCAAATGGTCTTTCCAATCCAATCAGGTTAGGTTAAAATGACCCCTTCTTTCTGCTATTGCTGCAATGGCATCTTGATTATTTATTTATGGATATATATTTTACTGGACTTGAGAGTCACTGGCTGGGCCACTATTTATTGCCCATCTCTAACTGCCGTCCATTTCAGAGAGTGTTTGAGAGTCAACCACATGACTGTGCATCTGCAGTCACATGTAAGCCAGACCAGGTAAAGGTAGCAAACATTAGTCAACCAGGTGGGTATTTACAACAACTTTTAATTTCAGATTTTTACTGAATTCAAATTTTATCATCTGCCATGCTGGGATTTGTACCAGGGTCCCCAGGTCTTGCCTTGTATCTCTGGATTACTAATTCAATGACAATGCCACTGTGCTGCTGCTTCACCTATTATTATTTATGTTTCAAAAAGATTTAGTTACAACTTCAGTAGTGATATGGCATTGAGCCATAGACAGAAGAACTAGTTCCAAGTTTGATCCAGGTCTGTGCTTCTTCCACTTATATATGTGGAAATCATGTGAAAGCAGAATTGTGCTTGGCTACGATGGCCTCCATATGGATGAATACTATGCTGCAAACCATCTTTTAGGCTCAAATATAAAGGATCTCTACGTTGGATGAAGTACAAAATGATTGGCAGTATTAAGAAAGCCTCAACCCAGAACGTGTCACTATATTCGAGTCAGGAAGGTGAAGAGAGTAAATGAGCAGTTGTGCTCAGTGTAGGATCAAATAGCAATAACAAACTTCAAAAAAATTAACTGATCTGAAAGATGCCCCACTCCACATGAGACTTCTTGTTCACTAATGCAAAGTTTTATACTGCATAGTGTTTTACCAGTTGTATTTGAAGGGAAAACATTTTGATAGCCTTAATTTCCAAAGAACGGGAGGATTGATTTAAAATGTACTTCAGGAAAAATGTAACATACGCTTGCGTTGTCATCACTCTGTATTTCATCCGTGGAAGGAGAATTTGTGGAAGGCTGATCAAACCAAACTTTTATGTTCGTTTGTTCATGCATATTTTTCTCATAATGCCGCACGTCATCCATAGTCATATCTGTAAAAAGTTCAAGATGTTTCTTGGCATTTTCTACTGAGGACATTAAACTCAAGGCATGTAGTGGTTTCTGGGAGGAAAACATAAAAAAAAAGAGAGACAACATTCTAGGTGCAGACATGGAAGGTTCCAGAAGTAGCGGGGCACTAGCTTTATGTACGCTCGCCAGTTGGAGAAAAAGGCATTGGCATGAGGGGCGGGGTAGTGGTGGAGGAAGGTTAGCAGTAGCAGGAGTGCTCTAGGGAGAGAAGAAGGGGAAAGAGTGAAGCAGCGCAGTGTGATCAATAGGAAAGGTGAAAGTATAAGTCAAAAAGATCTTCGAGAAAGTTGCTTTCAGAAGATCATCAGAATACCTGCTACAAGACCTCAAGCAGACATTTCAGATTTTTCGTGCATCAGACAAGAGAAGTTCTTACTTACATTAACATTGTCCATTCCTTATTAAGAAACTCAATATACTTACTAAAATAGTGAAAACGTAACATACACCTACCTTTTGGAACTGCCTTCGTGTAGTTTTTATAAAATGGTATTCCTTTATATAAATACAAATCCTCATTGAAATGATTACTTAAATAGTCAACACAAACAAGTGGACTTTGAGATTGCAGTTTTACTGCAATCACCTCCAGAGATACTATGCAGAAATGCAGATTTCATAATATGAAATAGTTTTGCAATGAATATGTATAAATGGCTAATTAGTAACTATTGAAAAAAGTGCGAGAAAATAGTGGCCTTGATTCTCCTGTTGCATTATCTTTTCAGTGTAGCAGACTGGGAGAATCTTGCAGCGGGCGATGCACAGAATTCACGCATGTGTAATTAACCTGATGGTGTCTCCTAGTGCTGGATTTCCAGCAGGAAAGTGTGGAAGTAATTTAAATACTTATTTAAATATATTTCATCTGCTAAATACTTGTTTTAAATATATTTTAACTGCTAATAGCTGGCTGAGGACTGAAGTTTCTGGGCCTGCTAGCACCCCACCAAATAACAGAGTAGTTCACTCCAGCGGAGTTTAAACTAGCACTCCACTTGAGGGGAACTCATGGCCCAAAACTGCTGGAGTGAACAAAGGCAACTGGGGCACCCCTAGAGGGTCAGATGGTGGAGGGGTGGTGCTCCCTGGGATTGGCGCCCTGGCAGTGCCAGCCTCTGCTCCTCCACACTGCTCAATGGGCAAAGTGCCAATGCCCAGGGGATACCTACACAGCCAATCAGGTATACAGCAGTGCCAAGGGGTGGGGCAAATCAAGGCATAGCTGAGGGGACAATTGGTGGGGCTGGGAGGGCCCGCTTCCACTCTGCATAGTGATCACTGGGGGGAAGGAGGGAGTCATGATGTAAAGATGCCGGCGTTGGATTGGGATGGTAAGAACTCAGTAAGAATTTAGCAACACCAATTTTTAACCCAACCGATTTATTTGATAGTAAATCCGCGAGCTTTCAACACTCTGTGTTGAAATGCAACACTGCATTTGCCTGAGGAAGACACAGAGTGTTGAAAGCTCGCAGATTTACTATCAAATAAATCGGTTGGATTAAAAATTGGTGTTGCTAAATTCTTACTGGGAAGGAGGGAGGCCAGCAATCGGGTTGAGCTGGGGGTTCAGCTGGGGGATGGGAGCAGGTGGAAATCGTATTGGGCTGGATCTGGGAATGGTTAGGAGGGGGCCAGCGATTGAGCTGTGGCGGAGATTGGGGGGAGTCAGGCTGGCACTGGGGGTGAGTGTTACGGGACTGGCCAACAATAGGGAGACCATCAATGCAGGGCCACTTTGCATGCGTGATCTCAACACTGGCAGATTGGCACATACACAGTGGCCCACTCAGTACGCTAATTTCAGCCTCTCAAGCAGGAATAGGCCTTGCCTCTGAAATTTAATGGTATTCACGCTAGTGGCCTCTGCAGTGCACAGAGTGAGGAAGATTCTTCTCTGAACTCTGCCTGAAAATAAACCAGCATGAATTACTCCAGCTTTCATGTGAATTTGACTCTTAGAATTTTTTTGGGGAGAGTTCCAGCCAGTCATTCAGAATGTTCCACTCCAATGAACTCAGAAGACCAAGTCAGATAATAAAGGAATTTTGCTTGCATAAGATTTTACCTAGCTTTGTCTATAAATATAGGGTATTCAATAAACATGATAATGCTTATTTCAGAATATAACAAAGTTTTCCACAAGGCTGTCTCCAGGGCAGGCCAGTGCTGTCAAAACAGTCCTGATGTTCCCAACAAAGAAAAGGGACAGAAAATAAGTCTCACAAAACTACTGCTGACTGGATATAAAGGGGAATAGGGAGAGATCTGGATGTGGTCAAGTACTTCTACATCCAGGAAACGAAGCAAAGGAGATCTTTAAAATTCACTTGACTGTTCCTGGAGTAGGGATGGGGATAAAAATCACCAATGCTGCCCACTCCATGATCACCTAATAAATTCTGTTGGAAATATACCTGTGTAGAAGTCAGGCATAGACAAAACTGGGCTAGACTGTGATGTCCTGACAATCAAACTGACTTTTGTTTAGTGCCTAGGCACATACAGAAAGAATAAGTACAGGAGGATTGCAACTGTACACTGTGGAAAATCAGAGGATAAAATTAAAATGGCATTCTGATTTTGAGCCCTTTTTTTAAAAGGGTGCTAAAAGAAATTCACACATTCTGAATTTGTTATCTTGGCCACACCACTAGATCATCTTCAAATGTGGGTCAGATAATTCATTGCTGTGTAGGGACAAAAGAGAGTGAAGTAACGTGGGTTGTTTTTTGAAACAATTTTCAACAGCCTTTTGTGAGTCAGAAGTATTGATAGAGTTTGACATCTGCTAGTCTGTTTCTCTTTATACTTAGAGACATAGAGCAAAGGCAGAGCAATGGAATTGAGATGCTGATGAGCCAAAATGTAATTAAATGACGAAACAGAGATTGACTGGCCTACTTGTGGTCGCAATGTTCCTACCTGAGTAATGATGTAAAGGAGATACCTAAAGACTCAAATTGAAAACCGATGCTATGTAGGCTAATATTGATGATAATCTTAGCATTTTCTAGTAGATTTTAAATAAATCTTTTCTCAAAGTCAGAAAAATCTCTAAAGACAAGCCTTTGAGAAAATGCCTTTCCGTTGTGTCTTCATGCCATGTTTAAGGACATGGAAAAGTTGGCAAACACCGTTGAAATTAATAGTTTCACTTACCATACCATTCATCTACCCAGGCAAAAGCTTGTCGGTGGCCGATCATCAGTATATCCCGGATAACCTGATAACATGGAAATGCCATTAAGCAGTTGGGAAGACTCCCAATGAAACCCATTTACACTGTTTTGCCCAAATTTCAGAATGAAAAGAGACAGAGGGCTGGAATTTCATTTGCATGGAGCCACCGATCCATTCATCTCTCTGAATTTGCTCCAATCCTGACCTATTTCTCTGGGCTGGAGTACCTTCCTGCCACTGGGGCTGTCTGAGAGGGGTCTAGCTCCAAAAGGGAACTGCCAGAGTGAAGAGAAGAATTCAAGGTTGATGCAACAGTCACAGAAAGAGGCAAGTACACCATTTAGACACAAGAACCTTATAGACTGTTTCAAATGAAGGTCAAGTCTGAGGTCTTCAACAGCAGGTGCTCAACTCAAACTGAAGCAAGAGGAGGCCTCATAAAGGCTCTCTCTGATCCTTGAACTCAGACTTGTTATTGCTTCTTTATGGGGTTACTGACATTGCTTATTTGGTAGCCTGGAAAGCGGTGCTAAGGGGAGGTGGACATCACAAAATCCACTCTGCTATCATTTGCAAATGGTGATGTGATTGGATGGCCAGCAGTAAATTTGATTCTACCAACTTTAGAGGTTTTTACATTCGATAGTTACTGTAGGATCTTTTTGTAGTTTTTAGTTATGGCAACAGTTTCAAATTCCTAATGCATTTAGATCTATAAAAGATAATCCAACTGTTCTTTTCACAGATTATATTGCTTCTTAGGGCCTGAAACTAGACAGAATTTGAACTTTAAGGGCATTCAAATGATCAGCGGATAGGTATATGGATAAGATTGGAACAGTTTAGATTAGAGGGTCATTAGATTGGTTCCACTGGTCGGTACAACATTCAAGGTTGAAGAGCCTGTACTGCACTGTAATGTTCTATGTTCTATTTTTACATGAATTTGTAGGCAATGTGTGTTCTGTTAGTTGTGTGTGTTAGTAGTGTGTGTGCGTATGTCTGAATGTGTGTGTGAGTGTATGTGTGTGTGAGAGTGTGTGCGCGTGTTGTGTGTATGTGAATGTGTATGTGTGAGTGTGTGTGTGCTGTGTGAGTGTGTTATGTATGTGTGTGTGACTGTGTGTACGTGTTGTGTGAGTATGTGCATGTGTTTTGTGTGTATGTGTGAGTGTGTTGTGTATGAGTGTTTGTGTGTGCAAGATTGTGTGCACATGTTGTGTGTGAATGTGTATGTGTGAGTGTGTGTGACTGTCTGTGTGTGTATTGTGTGTGTGTGTGTCCTGGATGGTGTTGAGCTTCTTGAGTGTTGTTGGAGCTGTACCCATCCAGGCAAATAGAGAGTATTCCATCACACTCCTGACTTGTGCCTTGTCGATGATGGACAGGCTTTGGGGAGTCAGAGATGAGTTACTCACCACATTTTCCTAACCTCTTGCCTGCTCTTGTAGCCACTCTGTTAATGTGATGAGTCCAGTTGAGTTTCAGGTCAATGGTAACCCCAAGGATGTTGAGTGTGCTTCAGTCTGCTCAGGTCACGGACAAGATGGGAATTTCCACATTTGCACTTGACAAAAAATCTGCCCCCTCTCCACCCTCCCACTAGATGCTCCCTCTTCCCCTGACCATCAAGACTCCCATCCATCTCCCTGGACCTCAACTTCCACCTGCCATGAGGTCACCTGCACTTGTCTGGTCCTGGACTGTGGGAATTCCACTCTTGGCCATTGCTGCAGCTGAACCTACAAGGTTGCTTACCAATAGACTAGCAGTTGAGGCTAGACTTTCTCTCAAGTGAAGTCCCATCTCCAGTCAATTAATGCTTCTTGGAGCATTCATTTCAGTATGACAGGACAGAAAATCCCACCAACTATTCCAAAAATCACCTCTGCAACTTATTACTGGCTAATTTTAGCTATGTTTTTCAAGTATAATTTTGCTGCATTTTTTCACTTCAATAGACTGTGTTTTCAATGTGGAGATGGTCTCAGCTCTGGGTTCCAACCTCCATGGCATGTTTCAGGCACATCTGCTTTGATTTTTTTCAAAGGCCAGGCTAATTACTGGCAGGGCATGAGCTTGCTGTTCAATTATGGATCACAAGCTTGCTCCCAAGGCTGGAAGGCCAATGGGAAGCCCTCCAGCACCCACAAATCAGTAGCCACAGTGACTGAGGTGAGATTTGCTAATTCATGAGAAAAGGGAAGAGAAAAGGAGAGAGAGAGATTCTGAGGCAGAGAGAGAGAGAAACAGAGTGAGAAAGAGACAGAGAGAGAAAGAGAGAGAGAGACAGAGACAGACACAGAAGAGAAAGAGAGGAAAAGAGTGAGAGAGTGAATGAGAGAGAGCGTGTGAAAGAGAGAGAGACAGAGAATGTCTGAGCATTGTTTGAAAAAGGGGCCATAATGATGTTGGCCAAGATTTTGGAGGTAAAACTGCAATTGTAACCTGTAGCCATGACTGGCGATGGCGGGAGGAGGTGGAGTTCTCTCATAGAATGAGGTGCAGCCACCCCCACTCTCTACCTCTTAGCGATATGAACCTACCATGGTTGCCTGGGTGTGATGTAGAGATGCCGGCGTTGGACTGGGGTAAACTCAGTAAAGTTTCACAACACCAATTTTAAATCCAACCAATTTATTTGATAGTAAATTCGCGAGCTTTCGACACTATGGCCTTCGTCAGGCAAATGGGTGTGCCCTAGGCCAATGTTTCTTGCTTACACTGACAACTACAAATTCCAGTCAGTGCAGGAACAGATAGCTGTTGCAATCTAGCTGTGACCTTTCCGAAAATGCCTTGGCATCGGGATTGTAGCATGATGGCTGGTGGCATGAAACTCCCTAAAAATTATGGCAATGGCTTAGTGAAGCAACTTTTCTTTAAATTTTACATACAAAGGAAAATATAAACCCAAAGTGGCCAGAAAATTCTGTCCATAGTCTGTATTATACAGTATATGCCTTGCTCATGCAACTTGCCAAGATGGATCAACTTGAGGGAATGGAGGGATGGGGAGCCCAATGAACTGATCTGATCCTTGAACATTAGGTTCACAGGATGGCACAGAAAGGATATCTGAATCTACCAAGGTAAGAGACAAGGTGTGGCTTATATCTATTATCCATGCTCCCAATCTCACCTGGGTCATCAATGGTAGTGGACAGGGGGAGGCTGTTTTTCCTCCGCCCACATAGAACTAGTTGCACATCAGTGACAAAGGCCTGGTGGGAAGTTTACCTGCCTGATTTTCCAGCTATGGATTGATGAATGGGGACAGAAGAGATAAGAAATAATAAATGTACACTAGAACCTGATTGTCAGAATTAGTTTGGAACTCTGGCAGTGTTACAGATGGAGTCTGTGATTTATTAAGTGCATTTCAAATAATAAAGCAAGACAATTGTATGATTTATTTTAGTGAGTGGTTGCTTTTAATTAAATGTCTGAACATGATGCATTATTTCAGCTGAGAGGTCAGATGTTCTGTGTATCTCAACTGGTCATTTGGGATTTAATTCTGAGATGTGCTGTGTTCCAACAGAATGTTAAGGAAAAATGTTGAGAAGAGCTGATTTTCAAGACATCAAAAATGCTATAAATTGATTTTTGACCATTCATTTATTCAGTGTGGGTGACAGAATCATAAAATGGACCTGCTAAGAGGCAGCATTTTAACAAGCATTCCATGGAACAAAGGTGTTCATATTCAAATAAACTCTGGGTGCAATTCCCTGGCCCTACTTGTGCATGCACAATCACGTTCTAGCCGTTTGAGACAGGGCCATAATGCAACTTGTGCTACGGAGAATTAATTTTGAGATTCTTCTCACCCCAGCTGGCAACAGGAACCAGATTAGCATATTTAAATCTTCATTAATATATTCAGCTTCAGCTTTATGCTGAATTCACCAGGCCCCTTCAACTTTCTGGTGCAATTTGAAGCAAGTGTGAATTACTACTGGTCTCCAAGTACGGAGACAGACATTGGTTGGCATTCTTGTGTTGGTGAGCCTGATGGGAATCCGAACAGTCAGGCCTAAAGCAGGATTCCCACTGGGTAGCAAACCATTGGTGCGGCGACATTCCCAGCCCATCCTGCTGGTGCCGATCAGATTCCCACTCAGAGCGAGTGAGTGGGAACATGTTAATTATGCAAAAGTAATTGGTGGGATGGAGCACTAGTTCATGAGCTTCCCACAATGCACCCACTCCTCTCCCCAGCAGGAAGCCCCCCGTGCACATTTTGGTTCAGGTCCTGATAAATGTAGGCAATGTGCCTTCTACTGCAAAATGCTGCAGGAGGTGAATTTTGTGTCCAAGTGCTTCTCTGCTGCTGTCAGGCTTCAGAGGGTGGGTGGCTTGGGCTGGGGAAGAGGAGCATGATCTCAGGACTATCTCCAGGATGAGGATTCTTGTTGCCCTGGAAAGATGGTGTTCAGTTTCAGGATGGTGATTTTAGACACCATTCGAGGGAAGATTTCCATATTCATTGTCTATGTCCTCTAAAACATTTGAAGTGCCCTCATCACTTTGAAATCTATGCTCCTTGGACGCCTACAAGCCTTCAAAATCACCGTTACACTTCATTCCACAATAGGGTTTGGCCCTCTTTAAAGTGGTCTTAAAGAAAAAAACTGTCAGGATTTACCAGGAAAACCCCTTGTTTTCTCTCAAAGCCCACAATGTTTTAATGGTCAGTTTCATAGAGGAGAACCTTCTAACATTGGAAGGTTAGTACCTACATGACATTAATGTACCTTTAAGAGTTTTTTAAAATCATGTTCTCTGCAGCTCTCATGGTCTCAGCTTATTTCATTGTTGTCGAGTTGTCTGGCTAGAAGTCCCTTTATTTTTCCTTCAATGGTTTAAATGAGATTTTGTATACTTTTTCTATGGGCCTTAAGTACTTTCTGGGATTGCTTTATGACCGTGCATTGTTAGGAGGAAGACTCGTTAGCAGGTTATGTGTTTTCTCAGAATCACAGTACAATATAGCACAGAAGAGACCCTTCGGCCCACTGAGTCCACACCAACACATTAGAAATACCTGAACTCCCACCTGCCAGCACTTGGCCTATAGCCCACATCTTATGATATGCAAAGTGTTCATCCAGGTATGTTTTCAAGGATGTGAGGCAACCCATCTCAACCATCCTCCCAGTCAACACATTCCGAACTGTCACCATCCTCTGGGTAAAGAAGTCTTTCTTCACCCTAAACCTCCTGCCCCTCACCTTGAACATATGTCCCCTCGTGACTGAACCTTCAAATAAGGGAACAGTTGTTCCTTATCCATTCTGTCCATATCTCTCATAATCTTGTGCACCTCAATCAAGTTGCCCCTCAGTCTTCTCTGCTCCAATAAAAACAATCCAAGCTTATGCAACCTCTCTTCATAACTTAAATGTTCTATCCCCAGCAGTACTCTGGTGAATCCCCTTTGCACCCCCTCCAGTGCAATCACATCCTTCCGATAATGTGGCGACCAGAACTGCACACAGTACTTCAGCTGTGGCCTTACCGAAGTTCTATACAACTTCAAAATGACTACTTTGCTTTAGTATCCATGCCTCGATTGATAAAGGCAAGTGCTCCATATGCCTTTCTCACTACTCTACTAACATACCCTCTTGCTTTCAGAGATTTGTGGACAAACACATCAAGGTCCCTTTGTTCCACAGAATTTCCTAGTGGCCTATCATTCATTAAATTCTTTCTTGTCAAGTTACTCCTTCCAAAGTGTACTACCTTACACTTTTCAGAGTTAAATTCCATCTTCAATTTTTCTGCCCATTTGACCATTCTGTCTAATTTTTAGCCCCAGACATTCCGCCTCACTGTTAACCATCCGGCCAATCTTTGTGTCATCTGCAAACTTACTAATTCTACCCCCCACATTGTCATTAATGTCATTTATATAAATGATGAATAATAGGGGGCTCAACACAGATCCTTATGGTATGGCACTGGACACGCCTTCCAGTCACTAAAGCAGCCTTCTGTCATCATTTTCTGCTTCCTACAGCTGAGCCAATTTTGAATCCACTTTATCAAATCATCCTGTATTCCATATGAATTTATCTTCTTTGCAAATATCCCATGTGGGACCTTGTCAAAGGCTTTGCTGAATTCCATATAAATTACATCAACTGCACTATTCTCATCTACACACCTGGGGAACTCCTCAAAAAATTCAATCAAATTTGTTAGGCATGAACTCCCTCTGATGAAGCCATGCTGACTATCCCTGATCAAGCTTTGCCTCTCCAAGTGGACAGTTTCTTTTCCCTTCCTCGTGAATTTAAAGTTTCATTTTCTGTTTGGCTGGCTGCAGTTTGAGTTTAGAATGATCATCAAGCTGGAAAGCAGCACTTTTCTCCCCCTCCCTGGTATTGGAAATTCTGCTGGTTAGCTGAGAGCAAGACTTCTTGCCTTTCTTGGAGTGGAAAATCTGCTGTTGATGGCTTGCCTGCCCAAAAGCTGTTCTGACTTCAAACTGTTCTGAATGTATCCAGTGGGCTGCTAGAAGTTACAAGGCTGAGAAGTCAAATGTTTCAATTTTCAATCAAAGAACTCACTCAGTTCTAGTATCACGTGAGCATTAGTCTTTGCTGTGCTAAATCTGTGGAAAGGATTTTTGCCTTTGGAAAGTTTTGTTTGATTGGAACATTTTAGATATATTTGTAAAAGGTTACACAAAATCATGGTTGTTTCGTTTTTGTTTGTAACTGATAAAAGTTATTGCTAATTTTCTTTCTAAGCATGTTAACTATATTCTTAAATAATCTATGTTTGATAAAGCTCCCTAGTGGCTCATTTGAATTATACCTGAAGTGAAACATGTCATGTCTATCCTAGCCAAATTAAAATGCAAAACTTATGATCCGGGCAGTCTACATAAAATACTTTGGAGTTTTTGACCTGAATTGTAATACAAGGGTCTATATCCTTTGAAATGGTTTGATTGACAAGTATGGATTACTTACCCACCTGCAAAGAGCCTTGCTTTTTTTTCCCTTCTCACTGGAATGCATTTTGGGTGTTTTATAAACATTATGGTTAGAAAAGAGGAAGTAAAACCAGGTAAAAATTTTAATCTAACCCAATGTTCATAAAAATTTGACCTTTGATTGGCAGCTTACCTTCCTGCCCCTCTCCACCCCCTCACCCCTTCCCCCATCACCCCAACCCCTCTTGTTGTGTTGCTACTGCTCATTAGAGCTGCTTACCACAGTGGATGGGACTTTTGCTTAACAGTCCAGTTAAATGCCTCAGAGATACTTAATTAGACAGGTCTTCCTTAATAGATGATGTGAGGCTGATAGTCTCTGTCACTTTCATTAAATACAGCCCATAATGAGTTTAACAGAAAGTGTGTCTTGGAATCTAGCTTATACCATTCAACATTTTTCTGTCATAGGTCTGTAATAGAAGCTGCCTGGACCTACCAATGATCTAGGACAAGAAGGCATGTCACAGCATCCTAAGCCGTTATTGCTAACAGATGGAGAACTAGTATCACTACACCAGATCCTAGAAGCTTCAGTTGCTGGACTGTGCAAGCCACAGTGGACAGGAGAGAAGGGGCAAATGCTGGAGGTATCTATAAGCACCATAACTCGTAGTAATAAATCTTAACTTTGGGAAGTGAAGGAGTTCTATGACTTTGGGAAGACATGTCATGATTCTGATACTATTCAGTGGAAAAGGAGAAAACAACAGAGGCAGTAACATTGAAGGCAATGAATGATAAGTTGGCCAGCCATTGGCAGTCCCTTGGTTAAAAGTAGGTTGAAGAATCTTTTCAACTGATCATCAAACAGTTTCGATGTTTCTGGGCGCATCCTGTGCAGTTAAGTGTCCTCAGTCATCAAAAATGGAAAAGAAGATCAGCAAGGTGTGAAATATCAGCTGATTTTCCATGAACCTATTTTGAACTATTGATGCAGACCAATTTTACCCCAAGATATTAAACCATCACCATTAATTAAAATGTACAAATATACTCAGCTCCTAAAAGAGACCCATGATAATATGTATTGCAAATGCAAATCTTTCCCTGGTGCTTATTTAGCTTAAATTTTCACTGACCTTGTGCACAAATTGTTCTACCCTTGTCTGAAGTCCCCAGACTTCAAATTTGACAGTCACCAATTTATAAGAACACATGATTGGCTTCTGGGTTTCCCTCCAGCCTTCTTTCAGCATGCCTCGCTGTGTTTTCTCCGACTTAAAATACCTGAGGTCCTGGAACAGAATAAAATGTCACAGTAAGTCGAGTGAATTTTATTTCTTATATTTTCAGCACAACTGCACAACCATTCAAGTTACTGTGTTTGGCAATAGTCCTGGAAGCAGAAACATTCCATTACAAAGCCTAACATAAATGCATGTAATTCATAAAGTATATAACAATTTTATATCCAAGGTTGAATTTTCCAGTGCATAGGTAACAAACACTTCGTGAATTTGGAAATTCCACAAATTCCTTATTTAAAATCAATAGGAATGATTTTAAAAATATTTCCAGTCAATTCTCCCTTCAGTGCATCATAATACCCCAGGCAAAATGCTGGGCTGGTAAACATCCCTAGGGGAGGATGTGCTTAACAGTGATTTGTAGAGAGTCATCCTCTTAATTTCCATTCCTTCTAGTTGAGAAGTAAGTGACCTTTATAAAGCACTTCTATCTAGCAGAAATTGACAGCACGTCGGATTGTCAGTGTGAACTTGTGTCCTACCGTTATGCATCACAGTGCCTGCTGTTCAAAAACTCTGGAACTACTTTGCTACCTTCAAAATACTTTTTAAAAAAAGTACCCTGTTTATTTCCTCCCCTTTGCATCTTTGGTCTTCCTGTCTTAGACACAAATTGTCAACTCCTCCAGTCAAGAATACAAAGAACAAAGAACAAAACAGCACAGGAAACAGGCCCTTCGGCCCAACGAGCTTGCACCGCCACCCCGATGTTCCCACCTCTACCCGTGATCCCTGTCTATGTTTATAGATCTATGGATTAAAAACCAATTTTGAGACAATTTAGGGAGAATTTGTTTTGCTAATTAGCCGAAGAGCACATCTTTGGGATGTGGGAGGAAACTGGAGAAAACCCACGCAAGCATGGGGAGAATGCGCAAACTCCCACAGACACAGGCCAAATCCATGAATCTGCATAGCACAGCGATAGTCACTGAGCTGTCGTGTTGCCCATCAAATGGTCCAGGTCAAGTGTACACTAACACATGAAGCACTAGGATACTCTCGAAAAATCCAAGAGCAGCCTTCTCACGACCCATCGCGTGTATGCCCCTTGTTAGACAACAAGGTGGACCAAAGCACCTGTAGGATAAAAACAAGTACATCAATATCATCATCTATTTACACACTTCCCGGGGACTCCCAAGGCTCATACAATAGGCAGATGACCAGAGGCCAAGCCTTTTACAATGCTCCTTTGTATGTGATACCTCTGGTAATTTTATCCCTGCATTGGAAAGCATTTGGTCTCTGCTCAGTCATGAATCTACTATACTTGGAAATGCAACCAGAAGTGCTTGCTTTGTGATTTATAGAATTACATAGCACAGAAGGAGGCATTTACCTGATTGTGTCCTTAAAAGAGCTATCAATTTTCAGATACTGCAGTGCATTCCAGGCAACATGGCATATTGTACTGAGCCATTGAATCTTGCTTTATAAAAAATTTACATATAAATATATGAAACAGGAGCAGAAGTAGGCTATTCGTCCTCACAAGCTGGCTCCATTATCAATAAGATCATGGCTGATCTTTTTGTATTTCTAATTCTGCATTCCTGTTTACTCTAGATCACTTTTGATTCCTTTGCCCAGCAGGACTGTATCTACCTCTGCCTTAACAAATATTTAGTGATTCCATTTCCATGTCTTCTGAGACAGAATTCCAAAGTTGCACAACTCTTTGAGAGAAACGATTTCTCCTCAGCTCTGTCTAAAGGGCAATCCCTAAACAGAGTCCTCTATTTCTGGACTCACCTACAAGAGGCAGCACCATGTCGACATCCACTGTGACAAATTTGTGAAATTTTCAAAAATGTGTAGCTTTCATCAATTAAATCTGAATTATATTGGACTGACAATGGAATCACAGTAACTCATAGGACAGAATCTTATGAGATTGATTCTGAGCTAGCATGAAAATGGGTGAGTTCCTGATTTTTTTTTTCGGTGATTTTTCATGCTCAATCTTATGCACTTAGTTATTGAAAAAATAGTCTAGACTATTTCTAATTGTGAATAGCAATAGACTAGGCTTAATTCACCAGCCAGACTGTATGAAGTTTCTGCATGTGCAGTCCTCTGATTCTGTATATGGATAGTAAAATTCCATTCACAGGCTCAGTGATATAGGTCTCTTGGTATCAAAATGGAAAAGTTATGTCTTATTTACTTTCAATACATTTGTATTTCTGCATGTGCGAAAGGAAGAAAAGAAAGAACTTATAGTGTGCCTTTCATGACACCAAAATTTCTTAAAATCCTGTACAGCCAATTAAGTACTTTATGAAATCATTCTCTCTGAAATCGTAGTGCAGGCACTTACATAAGAAATTGTGTCCTCATGTTATATATTCTATGTGTGTATTCAACTCACAAACACAGGCACGTTTTGCATTCAATCATTTATTTTCATTCTTGGTTTTTTCATTTGTTCCAGTCTATGATCTGAGATATTAACACATCAAACCAAAACCAATTGGTTAATGGCTTTGTGGTTGCTAATGTATCTGAACAATCTTTAGTTATAAATTATTTATTGCATTGAAGTTTACTGGATTAATCATTATTTCATTCTGTACTTCATTCTGTGCCAGATAATGGATGTAATAACACTGATTGTGAGCTCAGTAGTCATTTATCAGGTCTTTAGATATATGTAAATGTTCAATCCCAGATGTAGATTGATGGTCATCCACTCTTATTAGTATTACAACATGAAGACTCAATATGTACTTTGGGACAGGAACAAATATGTGGACATAATAGTTTTCCACATCTTCAATTGTTTAACTTTAAATTTTATGTTGGCAACATAAAAGTTTTACTGAAAAATATTTAACTTCATTATTTTTTCATGCACACCATTATTTAACCATCTTTTCATCTATTTTTATGTCCTCTCCCTAGCAACACACATTGGGCAGGTTTTTTTTGGATAATATGATTTCCTGTACCACCAGCGTAAAAGAGGGGAATTTAGAATAATTCGGGATTAAAAGACTAACAGATCAGGCTAGATTAGATCAGAGTGAATAGACTAAAGAAGTTACAAAGTGCCTTAAAAATATTGCTTACACAGGGGCATCTTTAACCACTATTAGATAATTTAGACATGTATTTTTGAAAACACGTTCTGTATTAAAAGCATACACCTTGGTGAATAACATAATGCGCGTAAAGCACGATGGGATGTAGTTAAGTAAAACAAAACATATTCCTCGGACAATGCAACATATTCCTCGGAGCAAAGCGAAGAGTAACTTTTACCAAGGGCCAGACAATCCTAATGAAAAGGATACACATTGCATCAGATAAAGCATCTGGAAATTATAAGGAGACGATGCAAAAGACTCTTAAGGTCCACATGCTAACATAGTCCCATGCTATTAGAGGATACATGTTATTGGCCAAGGTAAATAATCTATATTAATAATGATTAGATTATACCCAGCTGGGCTGAGCAAGATGTGGGCAAATGGCTTTTGAAAACTGTAATATTGAGAGTGATAGAATTTCAGAGTTGATTTGGAATTGCCCCAAATCTTTCTCCCTCACACATTGACCAAGCATGGAAAGTAAAAAAATGTCTTTCACCAGAATACTGGCTCTGTGAGTCTTTGTGTTAACTGACCATAATTAAGAAGGGGAATGAGAAAGCTCTGACAACCACCAAAAATGTTGATGGGATGTTTGCAGCCTCACAGCCATCTAATGTCCTGTTTATTAGATTAATGGAAATCAATACCTCTCTGAGGTCATTGCAGAGGCCACAGGGCTGCCTTTCCTGCCAATGGCCCCTTCTTTGACTGAATAAACTTTCTCCCTCAGCTGCTACCAGGAGGCTGCTCCCACCCAGTAGAGGATTGAGGTTGTTTTTCTGAATCAAATGAAGGACCCTCTGATAAAATAGTCCTTAATACAAAATTTAAATCTGTAAATTTGCTTTGTTGTGGAGAGATATCTCACTGTCTGAGTGGACTAGCAAAGTTCTGTCCTTCATTCACTGCCTGAGAAGACAAACAAACAAATAGCTCTCAAGATTTTGTCGTACAATGTCCCAGGAGAGCAGCATATAATGGCTGTAAGTCTTTTAAGTTGCAACCCTCTCTGAGGTATCTTTACTGGATGACAGAGATTTGAGCTTAGTTTTGGACATAAATTTGGAGCTTGAGCCAGAGGCTTCGTAGTAACAAAGTTGTTTTGAGAAGATTTCCAATTTGCCAATCCTGTGAGGATTTCCTCATACCAGTTAACTGTTGAAATAAGCTGGATTATGCAATGATTTTTTTTGCTGCATTAACTCTAGTGTAGAATCAAGCTTCAAATCAGGTGTAATGAGTTTGGATTAAGTATGTCACTTTTGTGGTGACAATGAATTGAATTCAGTTTGAAACTGAATTGGTGTTTGGAGCATGCAAGGAGATGGATTTAAGGGCTTGCCCTCTCTACTCTGTACATTGGCTAGGTAACTCTGAGAAAGGTATAAAATTAAAAGAAAACTCACCTTCATTCACCATATGCACCCACACCACTCCCTTGCAGTGTTAAAATTTTCCCCATAGTTAGGTAACCAAATTTTCAGAAGTGAAAATGAGGACACATTGTAAAGCCTTAAGAAGGTAAGGCTCCATGATGATGCACATGGGAAATGATGTCTGTTTTGGAGGGGAGGGGGAGGGGGTGGAAATGGTGGGAATGTGGGGGGGGGGGGGTGACAGATCTCCCAGTATACTGTATACACTTGTAATTATAGATAGTATACTGAAATATTAGAGCACTTGCACAACCTTGCTGTCTGCAGCTAGTTTCCCAACATGGGAAGGCTACTCCATCCCCCTCTCTTCCCACTGATGGGAATCAGATTATGATTCCTATATTGCATGAAGTACTATAAACTGACGTAACTTACCTTGCTGGAAAAACAGGGTAGAAAATGGGAGGTTTTGGAAAAATTTGCCGCAAGAGTTATTCTCGCTGGATTCCCACTGTTCCTGAGAGTCAGAAAATCCAGGGAATGGAGCAGATTTGGCCTTGAATAGATTCAATATATTTAAATGCTTATTTAATCATACTGATCTGGTTCCTGCCCAGTTAGGGCAGGAACCAGATTACATCCAGGAGCAATGGGTTTGAAGATACTGGCGGGGTTTCGTGCTGGCGCAGAACGCACGAAACCATTCACCTGCGATCCTCTGGCCCTGCTTTGCTCTGACACATTCTATGTCAGGGTGGAAAATCATAGCCAATGAATCTGACAAACACGTGATTTGCTCATGTCGGTTGAACTACTAAAACCAATGGAACGATACAAGCCCTAAAAAAAAGTAGCGAACATCATGAGCATATTGGGCATAATGAGATGAACTGACAGCCCAAGATAACATCTTGTACATTGAACCAGGGAGAGGCTATAACGTAGTGGTATTGTCATTGGACAAGTAATCCAGAGGCCCAGGGTCACACTCTGGTTCGAATACCACTACGACAGATGGTGGAATTTAAACTCAATAAAATATCTGGAATTACAAGTCTAACGATGATCATGAAACCATTATCAATTGTCGTAAAAACACAACTGGTTCACTAACTCCTTACTGGTCTGGCCAATATGTAACACCAGACCCCAGACACTCTTAAATGCCCTCTGAAATGGCCTAGCAAATTACTCAGTTGTATTCAGCCACTACAAAGAAACAAAAAAGGAATGAAACTGCAGTGTGCATGCAGCATCAACCTCGGTCCCAGAAATGATACCAGCAGGGCAAACCGTGCAGATGTGGCAAAACAGTGGGTGGGAGGAAATTGGCCTATATGTCCTCAACATCAGCTCTGGACATAATGAAGTCTCATGGGAAGGAAACCGCCTACTAATTACCACGGATCGTTCTCCAATACCACCCCTCTTCCCCCTGCTGATGAATCAGTATTCCTCCATATTGAACATCACTTGAACATCACAGAGGGTGGCAAGGGTGGAGAATGTATTTCTATGTCCATAACCAAAAGTGGCTTGGTCGGACCACCAAAGACCGAGATGGTAGGATACAAAAGGTGGTGAAGAAACCAACAAGAAGGAAAAATATACTTGATCTCATACTCATCAAGCTGCTGACTGCAGACCGATCTGTCCATGACAGTATCGGTAGGGGCGATCACCACATAGTTCTGTGGGGATAAAGTTCTGTCTTCGCATTGAGGACAACGTCCATCGTGTTGTGTAGCACTACCACTGTGTTCAAACAGATCTAGTAAATCAAGACTGGGCATCCAAGAGGCACTGTGGATCCTCAGCAACAGGATTGTATTCAGTAACCTCTGGCATACCCCCACTCCACCATTACAAAGCTGGGATTTAACCCTGGTTAAATGCAAGGATGCATGCCAGAAGCTACACCCAACCGTGTTAGGGGTTTGTTTTATGCACAAAAAGATGTGGCTTGCAAACATAAATTCAAATTAGCACACAACAGGTTTTATTGAAAGAGATGTTCTCTGCGTTTAAAGTAAAGCAGCAGCCTGTAGCAACATCACCATCAAATCATCTGATCAGCGCTTAAAGTAACTGAAACCTTTTTAAATATATATTATCCATCTCCTGCGACAACAAATTGCTATGATGTTATTCAGAGGATCAGCAATAGTCTAGATACATTATTAATCATTATACACAGTCAATAAGAATTTGTCGGGAGGATATCTATTCCTCTTTGGTTGTATACAACATTCTGGAATTTGGCTGTCCTTGACTCTAGAAGTATGATTTGGAACTTCAGAAGACACTTCTTCTCTTGGGACTAATTCTGCATCATTTTCACTTGGTATCGTAACATAGACACAATCATCAGGCAACTCAGATTCAACTAAGTCTTCCACAGTAGTATTCACAACACTAGGGACTAAAGAAGTTGGTACTTCTGGAGATGATTCTAATAAACTATTTTGAGATGACATCAGTTGGTCAGCTTGGCGTTGCCAAAATAGTTCAACTTCAGTTTGAATTGTGTAAGTTTACTATCTCCTTGTTAAAATGAGCATTGTTTTGAACTCATTTTTTGTCTAGCAATTTGAGATTGTTGACACTCTGCTATCTTCTGAAGTTTCTGGAGGTAATAAAAACCAAAGGGAGTTCTCAGCTTTCTGTTTAAGAGCAAGAATGCAGAAGAACTTTGGATAGTTGCACAGATTGTGTTTATGCCAAAAAGTTATTCACATGACATGATAACATACTTTGCTCTTTTGAAGCTCTTAAAGAATGTTCCAAGGAATTTGTGCGGTTTTCAGATAATCAATAAGTTGATAGGTTATAAGATGCGAATCTTATACGCTGAATACTATTTACTTTGAAAAAGTACTCAAACTGTTGTGAACAGAAAATGTGAACCATTATCATAATAATCCGTTCCAGTTTTTGGCACATCGTGACATGCTTGTTGCTGTTTAAACTTCTAATGGGCAGTTCCCAACAGGTGGATCTTCATTCCTGCACCAAATTTTGAAGGCTCTTTAGCAGCCAGTTCCATCGACACTGATTTCTACTGCTGTCTTTAAAGTCAAAGCATGTTCAATAAGCAATCTTCTTTGGATAGCCTTATTTTTGAGACAATAAACTTGGGATCATGGGACCATAAGACCATGATCTTGAAGGTAATTTTCTAACAACTCACTAAACTTGCAATGTTGTGCCAGCCTTTTCAATGTTTCCACAAACTGAACAATGCTTTCATCTTTCACACAATTTCTTGAGTGGAACCTGAATTGTTCCGTGACAACCAGTGGCTTTGGAGAGTAAAGCTCTTCAAGCATCTTTGTCAAGTCATCGTAAGTTTTAGCTCCTGGCTTTGCTGGTTGAACCAAGTTCTGGAGCATATTGAAGGTTTGGTTCTGAGTGTATTGGGAAAAACTGGTAAGAGCAACTCATTTGCAATTTTATTCACTTGTAGATTGTACTGAAAATGCTCAGCATAGGAACCCCATGATTCATTTTCTTCATTGAAAGGTTCCTTGGCATCTAATTGGCCTGTCATTTCTTTTGCAGGCACTAATAACTTGAGACTGCTCAGTATTATTTTATCATCTTCCAGTATTTTTTTTACCCTAGAGATCGTTGACTTCATGTGTTTTTTTTTAAAATGGCCCCAGCCATATAGCAAAGCATACCTCTTATCAAATAAGCTAGATACTTCCTGGAATCTCACCCTTCTCTGGGGGAGAAAAAACCCTCTTTTGAAGCTGGAGAGACTTTTCTGACTTGGCCTTCCTGTACTGGCAACCTGTTGCTGCATCTCATCAGCCTTCTAATATATAAAGTGTAAGCAGCCACAATTTTTCTTTTCAGATTTTTGTTCTTGATGAAACAAAATCCTGCCCGTCACCAAGTTTCTTTCTGTAATGTCTCAACTATGTAAGGGGTATAGATTTTTCGACAAAAATAAAAAGACAAAACCAATGAAACAGATCTAAGCTGTGCAGTCCTGCAGCATCCAGCTATAAATGATGGTGGACGATTAAAAAATTCACCAGAGGCAGAGGCTCCATGAATATTGGGGGAGTCCAGTACAAAATATAACGCTGGATCATTCCAACAATCTTCAGCCAGAAGAGCAGAGTGGATCGTCACTCTCGGCCTCCTCCGGAAGTCCCCTGGATCACAGATGCTAATCTTCAGCCAATTCGATTCACTTCACACAATATCAAGGAATGGCTGAAGGCACTGAATCTTTTTTAATTCATTCATGGGACTTAGGTATCACTGACTGGCCAGCACTTATTGCTCATCCCGAGGCTACTTTGAATTGAATGGGTTGCTAGGCTATTTCAGAAGGCAGTCGAGAGTAATCACATATAGGTCAGACCAGATAAGGATGGCAGATTTCCTTCCCTAAAGGACATTAATGAACTAGATGAGTTTTCCCTAACAACGATAATGGTTTCATGGTCATCAGTAGATTCTGAATTCAAACATATTGTCATTAATTCATTGTCATTGGGTCAAAATCCTAGGATTCCCTCCTTCATAGCACTGTTGATGTACCTACATCTCAGGCACTGCTGTGGTTCAAGAAGGCAGCTCATTATCACCTTCTGAAGGGCAAATAGGGATGGGCAAGAAATGCTGGCCTAGCCATCTAGACGGAAGTCCTTTTCTTGCCAACCTCAATGTTTAACATGAGAAGTACAAATTCATGAGCTGAGGGAGTGGGGAGTTGGCACAGTTGGTGGTAATCAGCAGGAGATTGTGGTTGAGTACATTCTGGTGCTGTTGATGGCCCACAACGCTTCATGGATGCCAACTTCTCAGGTGTCAGATCTGTTAGAAATCTATTCACTAGCAAGGTAGTTCATGCCACATAACACAGTGGAAGGTGGACTTCACCTTCACAAGAACTATGCAGTGATCACTCTTATTAAAACTGGCTTAGACAGCTGCAGAT
This sequence comes from Sphyrna mokarran, assembly GCA_024679065.1. NCBI lineage: Eukaryota > Metazoa > Chordata > Chondrichthyes > Carcharhiniformes > Carcharhinidae > Sphyrna > Sphyrna mokarran. The sequence continues at coordinate 8,119,824 of JAGIQG010000021.1, read as the reverse complement.
GTTATAAGTAGATTGATTAAGTAGGTTTTTCCATCTTGTTGGTTCTCTCACCACTTGCTGCAGACCTAGTCCAGCATCCATGTACTCTGGGACTTAGTTTGACCAGTCGTGGCACTACTGAGATACTCTTGGTGATTCAATTCCCCATCTAGAGGGAATTTTCTTTTCTTGCCAACCTCAATGTTTGACATGGAGGGGGCGAGGAGTTGGCACAGTTGATGGTAATCAGCAGGAGGTTTCCTTGCTCATGTTTGACCTGATCTCATGTGATTTCATGGGGTCTGAAGTCAATGTTCAGGACTTCCAGATCAATTCCATCACGATTGTATTTTCACATTTGGTGGATCTGTCTTGCCAGTGGGATAAATAAAGTATGCTTCATTGAGTATGACTACGTCAGGCTGTTGCTTGACTAGTCTGTGCAAGAACTGCCTCTCCCAGATGTTAGTGAGGAGCCTTTGCAGGGTCAACAGAACTGGGTGTACCGTTTCTTGGACATGGGTGAATGCCGGATGGTCTGCCCTGTTTCACTCCTTTTTATTCTTCTGTAGCAGATTGGTCCAATTGAGTGGCTTGTTGACCCATTTAATAGTCGTTAAAATGGGTCTGGAGTTGTGTTGAGGTGCAGGTAAGAATGGTAGATTTAATTCCTCTAAAGAGAATTAGATGAATTTTTATATGACAATAGTTACAGTGACAAGCTTTACTTCCAGATTTATTAATCAGTTGAATTTACATTCCATCAACTGCTGTGGTGGGATTTGAACCCATGCATTAACCTATCGTTTCTGGATTTCTACTCCAGTGACATTATTGCTATGCCACCATTTCCTGATTGGATTATTGATTTATCAACTGTTTTGCAGAATTGTGAAACAATTTTCCCTGAACATGAAACTAAACAGGAAACAAAATATCTTCTGTCAGTGAAACGCTAATTCAGTGAACTGGCCAATTAACCAATCAGCAGAAATGTTCAGGTATCTACAAAACACTTCATGCTGTTGAATTACAGACCCAAAATGTACTTAGGTCTAGGATCAGTGAAATATTAAAATTAATTTAAATATTATATTTTTGGGAAGTTAAGAAGACTAAAATGATTGAAATAGAGGAACAAAATGATGCCAATGTATAATGTGGATTTAAAATTTGTTTCAGATATCTAAGTTCCATTATACAACAGTTACCTGAACAAATCTACCAATGTATTAAAGCTGAAAGATGCCAGTTAAATTTGCAGTATATTAATGGAAGCGAGTGGAAAGGGAAAGGGCAGCATTAATCTGTGAATGTTGTCAGCTTTAATTACTGAAAGCACAGCTTGCTTAGACAGAACATCATCTGTCAGAGTCTGATCTTAGACTACCTAAAATTGATTTGTATCCTTATAAAAGCACAACATTCAATAATTGTCTGAACGTATATCGAGAACAAAAATCTTAATTTACTTATCATCTTTGATACTTTGATAAAGTATCCCAAAAAACTTTGCCAAAAGTGAAAAACAGAAATCAAGCAGGTACGAGAGGAAAATTAAGAAGTCATGGTTGAAAAAAATCAGCTTTGATTAGACTTTTGAAGTATTTTTTTTTAAAAAGCTCTTGGGGTGTGAACATCACCGGTAAGGCTAGCACATGTTGCCCAGCACTAACTATCCTTGAAAATGTGGTGGTCAGCCACCTGCTTGAACTGCTGTAGTTCATATACATCCAGTGTTGTCAGGTAGAGAGTTCCAGGATTTTGAGCCAGTGATAATGAATTTATGGTGTGTGGTTCCCATGTACCATCTGCTATTGTTCTTCTAGGTGGTAGAGTTCTCAGGTGTGGAAGCTACTATCAAAGGAGCCTTGACATGTTGTTGCAGTACATCTTCTGTATGGTTTTGATTTGTTATTTTCACATGTATTAGTATACAGTGAAAAGTATTATTTCTTGCGTGCTTTCCAGATAAAACATACCGTTCATAGAGAAGGAAAGCAAAGAGTCCAGAATGTAATATTGCAGTCATAGCCAGGGTGTAGAGAAAGATCAACTTAATACCAGGTAGGTCCATTCAAAAGTCTGATGGCAGGAGGGAAGAAGCTGTTCTTGAGCTGGTTTGTATGTGAGCTCAGACTTTTGTATTGTTTTCCTGACAGAAGAAGGTGGAAGAGAGAATGTCCAGGGTGTGTGAGGTTCTTAATTATGCTGGCTTCATGGCAGCAGGAAGTGTAGACAAAGTTAATGGATGAGAGGCTAGTTTGCATGATGGATTGGGCTATATTCACGACCTTTTGTAGTTTCTTGTGGCCTTGAGAAAAGCAGGAACCATACCAAGCTGTGATACAGCCTGAAAGAATACTTTCTATGGTGCATCTGTAAAAATTGGTGAGAGACATTGCTGACATGTCAAATTTCCTTCGTCTTCTGAGAAAGTAGAGGTGTTGGTGGGCTTTCTTAACTCTAGTGTCGGTATGGAGGGTACCAGGACAGATCACTGGTGATGTGGACATCTAAAATTTTGAAGCTCTCGACCATTTCTACATCAACCCGTTGATGTGGACAGTGGCATGTTCTCCACTATGCTTTCTGATGGCAATAACAAGTGTCTTCATTTTGTTTTGACACACAGCTATCACTGTGTCAGATAATGAAGGGAATGAGTGTTGATGGTGGCGGGTGGGGTAGCGATCAAGTGAGCTGTATTGTCTTGATTGATGTCAAGTTTCTTGAGTGTCGTTGGAGCTGCAGATATCCAGGAAAATGGAGAATATTCCATCACACATCTAGTGCCTTGTAGATAGTGGACAGGTTTTGGGAAGTCAGGAAGTGAATTACTTGCCATAGAATTCTGAGCTTCTGACCTGCTCTTGTAACTGCAGTATATATGTTGCTTGTCCAGTTAGAGTGTGATATAGCAAGCAGGAAGAGCAGCAGCTGAGAGTCCCAGAGTGTGGGGACAGATAGGGAGAATGGTTGAGAGGAAGCAAGAGTTGAATAAGTGGAGGGCGTGAAATGGTTTTTCTGATTGTGGAGATAGATATGGACTCATCTGTAGAGAGATTTTTGACTGGAGACAAGGGTTTTGAGTTCAATATGAATGGAGTGGGGAGCAGTGGAAGTTGACAAGAACAGAGATGATAGGGAACAGGATATAAGAGTTGAAAACAAACAAAACTATATTGTGAATTCAAATCCTTCCCTTGTAGTCTATTCACAAATGCAAATCACCTTTATGTGAATTGGATTTTGAGAAAATGAGAAGATTTGAACTTACATGGCAAATCATGGTACAAAGAAGACATGCGAACTACTGTGAACACAATTCATTTCAAACATTATTTAAACCTTTTTTTATACTGTACAGAATTGATGAAGCTGCACGCTAAAATTATTATATAATTTATAATATACAGGAAAAATAAAATTACAAATCAACAAAGAATTTTGGTGAGTAATTGCCACTTGGGCCCCCTTCATGAATTATACATAATACAGTAATGGTGGAAGAGAAAATAACACAAAATACAATTCATTTTGGCAATTGACAGTTATAAGAAAGCAGCTGCTTCAAAGGATGTGTTAAAAATAGAGTGCATCTAAACCTGTTTGTTCAATCTTATTTAATTGAAAAATTTGATTGAAGAAGTAGGTTTTACATGCGTTTAGAATAGAATCCTACAGTGCAGGAGGAGGCCATTCAGCCCATTAAGTCTGCACCAATCATAAATCCACCCAGATCCCATCCCTGTCCCATAACCCCATGCATTTACCCTAAGTAGTCCCCCTGACACTCAGGGGCAATTTAGCATGGCTAATCCACCTAACTCGTCCATCTTTGGAATGTGGGAGGAAGCCGGAGCACGTGGAGAGCATACAAATTCCACACGGCAGTGACCCAAGCTGGGAATCGAACCCAGGTCCCTGGCACTCTGTGACAGCAGTACTAACCACTGTGCCACCTAATGAGATAGAATCATTGAATGTTACGATACAGCAATAGGCAAATGATTCACAGATAACTTCTTCCTGCAGTATAATGCAGTGAATAAATTCCACCATTAAAGGAAACAAATGATACCAAAATTTTTTTTAAAGATTTAAGCTGGTGTGGTACAATTTTGTATCATGTTCCCATACATGATAATGGGAGGTAGATAATCAAATGTCAGCTTATCTGCCAGAAATGCACATTATTCAAAATTCTTCACTTAAAACCAACTTTTATTTGAAATAATTGTATAAGACAGTGTTTCCCAAACTTTTCAAGTCTTTGAATCCCTAATGACCCCACAAGTGCAAACAGGCAACCCCAGGCGTTCTCATAATGTTGACACCCCTTTTTGCCACAAAACAGATGTGAACATTGGAACTCATTAGAATTTAGAAAATGACGGGATCTTACAGAACATATAAAATTATGAAAGGAATCGATCAGATAGAAGCAGAAGGTTGTTTCCACTGGTGGGTAAAACTAGAACTAGGGGGCATAGCCTCAAAATAAGTGGAAGCAGATTTAGGATTGAATTGAGGAGGAACTTCTTCATTCCAAGAGTTGTGAATCTGTGGAATTCCTTGCTCAGTGAAGCAGACGAACCTATCTTGTTGAATGTTTTTAAGGCAAAGATAAATAGATTTTTGAACAGTAAAGGAATCAAGGGTTATGGTGAGCGAGTGGGTAAAGTAGAGCTGACTCCACAAAAAGATCAGCCATGATCTTATTGAATGTCGGAACGGACTTGAGAGGCCAGATGGCTTACACCTGCTCTTAGTTCTTATGTTCTTATTAACAAAAAAATAAAATGTAAAAAAGTCTTTTCTCAGCTATATCTATGCATATATTAGGAATTACAAAGAGGCACACAGTCGCAAATACATTCACTAGTTACATGGCCCCTCAGATTAAACCCATGCCAATCGGAAAAAGACCCATTTAGTCCAACTCTTGCTTCCTGTCTGCTAACCAGCTTTCTATCCATCTCAATGCCTACCCTGCAATCCCATGCATTTTAACTTTACATATTAATTTGCTGTTTGAGACTCTGTCGAAAGAATAAACTACATCCACTGGTCAATTCTACAATTACAGGTCCAAAGAATTCCAGTAGATTTGTCAAGCATGATTTCCCCTTTGTAAATCCATGCTGGCTTTGTCTGTTTGTATCACTGCCTTCCAAATGCTGTGTATGAAATCGTTGATATTGGATTCTAGCAACTTCTCTACTACCCTGTTTCTCTCTACTTTCCTTTTTGAATAGCAAGCTTACATTTGCTATCCTCCAATCTGTAGAAACCATTCCAGGGTTCAAAGAATTTGGGAAAACCAACTTATTTCTTAAAAGATAAATAAAATACTCACATGTAACACATTTGGAGTAGTATATAACATTATTATTTTGCAGACTAGGGGATCTGTGATTATTAATTCATTTAAAAAGGAGTCCTTCAAACAAATTATTTTGAGAATCACTGGATTAAATTAGCCTTTTTGGGTGCAAGAAAATATGATGCAATTTGCAGATTGCACATTTATGTAAGATGGGAGTGATTTTCCTCCAAAAAATCAAAGTGCCCAATGGGAGGGAAAATAGGATGTTTTCCTGAACGTTTTTTGGGTGAGCTGAATTTCATGAATTTATGGCACAGGCTGCCAGGTAATTCATGCCAGTGTCCGGCAGGGGTGGGGGTGGGCATGGAGCCTAAACTGCATATGGGGTGAAGGACACGGAGCCTAAACCTACACATGGGCTGTTCTCCTTGTATACTGGGAGGTTGGCTCACATGCCCTCCTCCCTATTGCTGACCTCCCAATTGTCCAGATCCTTGATAGCCAGCCCTGACCTCCAATGTCTGGCTCCAACCTCGGGGCCAGCCCCGACCTCTGATGGCTGATCCTGATCTCCAGTGGCTGACCCTAACGTCCCGTGTTTGGCCCTACTGCTAGTCCCCATCCCTGATGCTGTTCCCTCCTTCTCTTCCATTCCACCTTTGCTTGGCTGTGCTCCCTTAGGTCCTGCTCCCTTGGATTTCCTTGTGCCTGGTGAGCACTGCTAAGGGACCACAGGGTAGTGTCAGAGGGCCAGGTTGGCACTGCCCAAGGGGACTGCTCCCCCCACCCAGTCCCCAACTCCTGGTGAGCTTCATCAGCATCTGGTCGTACCAGCAAGGTCATCACGTCAGGTTCCTGTTGCTGGGCTTTGTTGTGATCCCCACTGGTGCGGATCTTCACCAGCAAGGTTGAAAAGCCAAGTGAGACCGGCCAAAGCATCCAGATCTCGTGAAAAGAATTTAAATAAAGTGATGAATATTAAAATCAGCTTTGCGTTGTTCCCCAGCATGAGGCTGATTATGTCAAGAAAAGTGGACTTGGAGGATCATGGCTGGCTGGACAGTGGATGCAATTCTCAGTTTTGGCCTCCAGCTAACATTTCCTGCCTTGCTATGCTACTTGACCAGCGGGGTGGGAGAATCATGCTCATGATTTCTACTGCATTTCACATCACCCTAACATAAGATCTTCCCTACTTCTGGGAAACTGCAACAGTCTGTAATCACCCTCTTGGAAGTATACAGTTCAGATGAGTTCTCATACTTCTTCCCTGTGAGGAAAGTCTCCAGCCAGCATCTCCATATGACAGTCAAACATTTTACTGACCCTGCAATAGATTTTTACCAGATATAGACTCTCTCTTATCTGTGTTGCTTAGGGAAACATGCAACAATGCATCAATTAATCTCTGCAATTAGTATCTTCCACTATCCTAAGTGGTCATGGAATAATCCATTAATATCACCCCTGCTTTCTGCGGGAGATGATCTCTTCTGTGCACTATGTGAAACAAAATCATGAACTGATTCTTTGCAAACAGATTTGTGATGTTGCTATACTTAGTGCACTCAAAGATTCTTCTGCCTGTGTGTCAACTAATCTGAGCAGAAGATTAAGCACAGCACTGCTAACCAGCCCACCTTCCTCACATCAGAACATTGAATAAATGGTTAACTTGTAGAAAGGACCAATCAAGCGAAAAGAAGAAAATCAACCTACCGCTATTTTCGTTACTTTAATTTTCATCAAGTAACGCAATCAATGTGTGAATCTGGATCAAGATGACCTTTTGGTCAAGTTGATTCACGTGTGCGGCATTTTAAGGCACAGTTTGTTGCTGCAGGCTTTTTTTAGTTGTTTTTTCACCAGCAATTTCAATTTTATTCTTTAATCTTTTTTTCTCAGTCTGCACTGCATCAAATGTGACAAAATAAACCTCTAATTTCACTGCACAGTATTAAAACCCATATCTGATATGTAATTCTTATCCTCATGTGACATTTTCTATATTAGTTAAATTCTCAGCTTAATTGGGAAATATATCAAATCGAAGAGTTTTTCTTTAATAGTCACCAACATGTGCTGCATGATTTAAATGCACTTTATGAAACTTCTATTTATCTTTCTCATTTTCCAATTAATCTAAATCAAAGCATTGATTAGCAATAAAGTAATGTCAAATCATTTTCCTCAAATACAGAAATAACCACTGAACTATATTCTTAAACTAGAAATTGGAAACTTTGTTAAGTTCACATAACTTTGATTCCCCAGTGAATTAGAATACAATTGCACTGTTCATTAAAAGGAACACAAGCATTGATAAAGTGTGACCCATGTAATATCCATTTGAAGTTCGTTAATTATATATCATGCAGTCTGTGAGCATATTTCATTTAACTGCACAGCAATCCCTTACCTCAATTAATCAAATTAATGAGCTGTTTGACAAATATAGATGAATAGATGTTTATTTGTGAGCATTCATCGCTTTGTTTTGTGATTAAACACACCTTGTAACTGGTCTGTAAACCCATGATGTAACATTGCTGATGTCATAGATGGGGTATGTTATTTATTTCACTTTGTTTTTGCATATTATTTCCTTCTGTTCTTTTTTCCCACACCATGAAATGTTCTCGGGCCTATGCTATCCTATACTGTTCCTATCGTGTAACTGACTGCAAACAGGTCCAGAACAGGAATCAAGATTAATGATCCAGCCAATTTTTTTCCCAATCCAGTGGGGTTGCACCTGGCTTGAAGGAGTTAATGATCTCAACTGTATAAGAGAATTGAATTCATATCAGCAAGGAAACAATCATCCAAATATCATGCTTCAGAAATTGTGCACTTTACAAGTCATCCAGGGAGAGCATGGGTTACCAGCATCATGACCTTGACGTTGCAGGGAAGCCTCCTGGCTGCACTGCTTCAGACTGAGACAGGTAGTTACCTGCAGTAGGGAGTATCAAGCCAGCTCATCTTTTCAGAGAGAATAGGAACGTTGAAGGTATATAATAGTGCATATTTGCTTGCATCTGACTCACACTGTTAGATTTAATACTAATGGTTCCTCTTAGCCAGTTCGTCAACCTGACCTAATTGTGTTGCCAACATTGACTATCTAAATTAAAACGACAACGGATGAACGAACACCACTTGGCAATCACCAGGCAAGAGTGTTCTCTTCCTGTTGGGGAACACTTCAGCAGTCACAGGCATTTAGAAACATCTTCTACACTTCTATCAGGTCACCTCTAAGGAGAAAAGACTGAGCTCCCTCAACCTATCCTGATAAGATATGCCACCCAATCCAGGCAACATCCTTGTAAATCTCTTCTGCACCCTTTCAATAGCTTCCAGATCCTTCTTACAATGAGGTGACTAGAACCAAGCACAGTATTCCAAGAGAGGTCTGACCAGAGTCTTATAAAGCTGCAACATTATCTCCCGACTCCTAAACTCAATCCCTCTATTGATGAAGATCTGTCCACCATATGCCTTCTTGACCATATCCTCTACCTGTAAGGCTGATTTAAGAGTCCCACGGACCCAGATCCCAAGGTCCTTCTGATCCTCTACACTGCTAAGAGTCTTACTCTTGATATTATTCTCCTTCATCCCATTTGACCTGTCAAAATGGACCACTACACATTTATCCGGGTTGAAGTCCATCTGCCACTTCTCTGCTCAGTCTTGCATCCTATCTATGTCACCCTTCAACCTTTGACATCCCTCCAAACTATCTACAACACCACCAATCTTCATGTCATCAGCAAACTTACCAATCCATCCCTCCACTTCCTTTTCCGGGTCATTTTTGAAAATTACAAATATCAAGGGTCCCAGACCAAATCCCTGAGGCACTCCACTGGTGATCGACCTCCATGCAGAAAAAGACCCATCTACAACCACTCTCTGCCTTCTGCAGGCAAGCCAGTCCTGGACCTGCAAGGCAACAGTCCCTTGGATCCCATGCCTTCTCACTTTCTCAAGAAGTTTTGCATGGGGGATCTTATCGAATGCCTTCCTGAAGTCCACATAAAACACATCTACTGCTCTTCCTTCATCAATATAATTAGTCACAGTTTCAAAGAACTCAACGAGGTTTGTAAGGCACGATATGCCTTTGACAAAGTCATGTTGATCATTATTCAGCATACTAATCTTCTCTAAATGTTCATAAACCCCGTCCCTCAGAATCTTCTTCATTAACTTACCAACCACTGAGGTTAGACTCACCGATTAGTAATTTCCTGGCCTATCCTTATTCTCTTTCTTGAATATAGGAACCACATTCGCAATCCTCCAGTCCTCCAGAACCTCTCCCATCTTCATCGATGATGCAAAGATCATCATCAGAAGTTCTGCAATCTCTTCCCTGGCCTCCCACAGTAACTGGGGTACATCCCATTCAGCCCGGTGATTTATCTATCTTGATGCTATTTAAAACTTCCAACACATCCTCTTTCTTAATATCCACATACTTAATCTTTTCAGTCTGCCGTAAACCTGCAGTACAATCATCTGTATCTTTTTCAACTGTGAATACCAAAGTAATGTATTCATTAAGCACCTCCTCTATCCTTTGCTAGCACGAGGGGACATAGCTTTAAATTAAGGGATGGTAGTTGTAGGACGGATATCAGAGATAGGTTCTTTACCCAGAGGGTGGTTAGGGTATGGAACGCCCTGCCTGCGGCAGTTGTAGATACGCCAAGTTTGGTGGCATTTAAGAGGTTAGTAGATAAGTTTATGGACGAAAAGGGAATGGTTTAGTTTGGAGGGTCATTTTCCTAATTGGTCGGCGCAACATCGAAGGCCGAAGGGCCTGTTCTGCGCTGTAATGTTCTATGTTCTATTTCTACCGGTTCTGTACAAACTTTCCCACCTTCACATTTTATAGTTCCTATTCCTTCACATCTCATCCTTTTACTCTTCACATATTTGTAGAATGCCTTAGGGTTCTCCTTAATCTTATCTGCCAAGGCCTTCTCGTGACCTCTTCTGGCTCTCCTAATTTCCTTCTTAAGTTCCTTTTTATAAGCTGTATACTCCTCTAGATCCCTAACATCTCCTAGCTCTCTGAACCTTTTGTACATTTCACTTTTCTTTTTGACGAGGTTCATTACTAGGTTCATTATTGACCTGTGTCTGGAAGCACATCCCACATGCTTTCCAATATATTGATTAACAACTCAAATTTCAGTTCAATCGATTACAATGTTTTATTTCATTAAAAGTAAAATTAACAAAATGCTGTAATTACATAAATTAAAACTATCCTTGTATGTGTATGTGACATTATTGCTCATTTGTCCTCAGTTTGGTCAGGCCTGGTGTTGGAGTACTCCTTTGTGAAGTCTCACTTCAGGCCATCATCTGAGTCACTCCAAGTCTTTCTCTCTGTGGGTCTTCCTGATTTGAACTTTCTTTTATCCTCCTTTCTTCACAGCCATTGCAATTCAACTCAGCAATTGTAGTGCAGTGTATTGTTAATCAATTTATCTCCTGAGCCCATCCTGCTGAATGGCGAATCTTATATCCTGAGCTATTCTACACAACAGGACAAGAAGGGTCCATCTCCCAGTGGGTCATTTCCGGCTCAAAATACAATTCATTTTGTTGTGGTGTTGTTATGGTTCAATCCTCTACATCTTGCAGTTTGTTTCTGTATGTTGATTGTCCATCAGGAATATGATCAGCAGTCTCTGGTCATGAAATTAATTTCTTACTGGGAGTCACATAAAGGTTCCTAAACTGGGGTCTATGGAACCCAGGGGATCTGTGGGAACTTCCCGGGAAGTCTATGGCAAGACAGGCATGTCTTGAAAAATGCAGCAGAGCTGCTTATCCAGTCAGTGGCTGGTTTCTGGAGAAACCAGTATGTGTGTATGTACGTATTCAATATGAGAATCAACTTTTTAACATCATTCCTCCCATTAAAAATGTCTAAGGATATGACTTCATTTTTTTTCAATAAAAGAACTTTTAATGAGCCTGGAGAGGGTGGGAGACTGGGAAAAGAGGTGCCCCGAAAAAGCAGAACTCAAAGAGGGCAGGAGCCTGGGAGAACAGGTGCCCCGATAAAGAAAAGCTCGAGCAGAGCAGCAGCCTGGGAAAAGAATGCCCCAATACAGCAGAACTCAAATAGGGCAAGGTGCCCAGGGAGAGCAGGTGCATGAGGAAGGCATGAACCATCATCACACACCTGCTTACTTTTGATCATAGCACCTTCGACAGTTATCACGTTGCCAACTGAAGGCCAGTCTATGTCACACATCCCATTGGAAGATATCAGCATATTCTAGTTTGAGAGCCACTGATTTCAATAATGTAGTACCTGTTGTATAGCGGCTGTATTGAGTCAGGCACTGCGATTGTGAAAAGAAGGGAATCAGCCAGCCCTCCTGTTCCTGATTATTATCTACCCACTTCTGTGGGAAGGCGTTTTGGTCCACAAGAGGAAAAAGACTCCCAGTACTATTACTAGGATTACTATTTAAATGGAGAAAAGCTGCAGCATGCGACGGTGCAGAGAGAACTGGGGGTCCTTGCGCACGAATCACAAAAACACAGTCTGCAGGTGCAGCAGGTGATTAAGAAGGTGAATGCAATGTTGACATTTATAGGTAGGGGGATAGAATATAAAAGTAGGGAGGTTCTGTTGCAGCTGTATAGGGGGCTGGTGAGGCTGCAGCTGGAATATTGTGTGCAGTTTTGGTTGCTGCATTCAAGGAAGGATATATTGGCCTTGGAGTGGGTGCAGAGAAGGTTTATTAGGCTGATACTGGAGATGAGGGTGTTGGAATATGAGAAGAGACTGAATAGGCTAGGTTTCTACTCTTTGCAGTTTAGAAGGCTGAGTGGGGATCTTATAGAGATGTATAAGATAATGAAGGGGATGGATAGAGTAGAGGTTGCGAGACTTTTCCCGCTTAGCAAAGATAGCAGGACTAGAGGGCACAGCCTCAAGATTAGTGGGGGTAGGGGGGGTTCAGATCGGAGTTGCAGAGGGGTTTCTTCACGCAAAGGGTGGTGAATCTTTGGAATTCTCTGCCTGATCAGGTGATGGAGGCTTCCTCAATGATTATGTTCAAGTCAAGAATGGATAGGTTTTTAATTGACAAGGGAATTAAGGGTTACGGGGAGAAAGCGGGAAAATGGTACTGAACCACTACAGATCAGCCATGATTTTAATGAATGGCGGAGCAGGCTCGAGGGGCTGTATGGCCTATTCCTGCTCCTATTTCTTATGTTCTTATGTACTCACATAACCAACATCCATTCTGAGTTAATGTGTTTTTGAGAATGTCAAAAAATGATCAAGTGTATTGAGGTTTGAGACATTTGGAAAATATAAAGGTTGGGCTCAGCATGAGGTATAGAATGTGGAGGAAATTCATCATGTACCAGAGCAGATTAAAGAAGGCGAAGATAAACGTAAAATACTACACCTACTGCAATCTGAAACAAAATAGAAAAATGCTGGAAAATCTCAGCAGATCTGACAGCATCTGTGGAGAGAAAATAGAATCAGAGTTTCAAGGCTGAATGACCCTTCGTCATCTCGACTTGAAACATTGGCTCTACTCTCTCTCCACAGGTCTGTGAGACCTGGTGAGATTTTCGAGCATTTTTCTGTTCCTTTGTTTTTAAAGAAAGTGAAGCTTGATTAGACCAGGGGTTCACAAACCTTTCCACTCTTTTGACCTCTGAAGAGTTCTGAAAGAACCCTGGAGGTACTTCCAGGTTATACTGAAGAATTAAACCGCAAAAAATTGGCTATTATTGCACAATAGGTATAAACATACTAAAACAAACATAATTGATGTTTCTATGTCTTAGGTGTACATATTATTATAATTAAAAAGTTCTATTATTCAACAAATATTTCCAAGTCTTACCTTCTTTTTGTCATTGTTGTGGGGGATGTCCACTCACAAACACTCCCTTACCACTCTCACCCTTACCAATAGGCGGCACACTGGTTAGCACTATTGCCTCCCAGCCCCAGGGACCCAGATTCAATTCTGGACTTGGATCACTGTTTGTGTGGAGTTTGCACATTCTCCCTGTGTCTGCGTGAGTTTCTTCCAGTGCTCCGGTTTCCTCCCATTGTCCAAAGATATGCAGGTTAGGTTGATTGGCCATGTTACATTGACCCTAGTATCAGAGGGATTAGCAGGGTAAATGGGAATAGGGCCTGGGTGGGATGTGGTCAATACAGACTTGATGGCCTCCTTCTATACTGTAGGGATTCGATGATTCTTCTACTCTTATCAACACCCTCACCCACACTCTCTCTTCTCAGGTTTCCATAGCCTTAGCTCTATTCAGCACTGGAATAAAAGTGGATTGTTTACTACCTAAAAATGACTGGCATGATTTCAAATAGCTTGTGTAACCAATTTAATCTAGTTTGCAACAGCATCACTAACTTCACCTATCAACAGTACTTTTCACTGTATCTGGGTACATGTGTGTACATTTTACATAATAATAAATCAAATCAAATATTTTTAAATCCTAATATCTCCAACACTACTGCTCTATTATTTTATTTTCTTACAGATTAAATTTTTTTCAGTTTTACACTCATTAAAATCTCTATCATAAAAAATAATCAACCTCAGTTAATACAATTTTCAGTCTTTCCTGAGCAAAAGTGCAAAATTCCACAGTCTATTCTATCAGTTAGTGCAGTGTCACACAGTCACTGGAATCTTGCCGTTTACATTGTGTCCCACTGTGAGTTTCCCAGCAGTGAGGAGAGTATGCAATTGGAAACTCATTGACAACAATGGTTCCATAAGGTCCCATGGTCGCAGTGTGCTATCTCTCACTGCCACCAAACTCTCTGCTGAGAAGAGGAAAATTCTATTCTATGAATCCAAAATAAAATACTTGCTTACCTCAGAATCTTTGTAATAGCGTTCTGGAATTTCATCGTATGCAATATCAATGAAACAGACATCTCTTTCAATGTCTTTTGCTTCAGAATCGAAGATCTATAACATATATACAATAATGTAAAATAATAAAGCAAAACAAATTGTCTACATGTAGAGTGTAACAGACATCTCTAAGTAAATTAGAAGATAGCAATTTAGTTATGGAATTGATATTAGGCAGCACAGGTAGTATCACATATTGAAAAAACAGGAGACATGCATACTCAGTGATTGGAACTCAGTAAGAATTTAGCAACACCAATTTTTAATCCAACAGATTTATTTGATAGTAAATCCGCGAGCTTTCAACACTCTGTGTCTTCCTCAGGCAAATGCAGTGCATTTGCTCAGTGCATTTGCCTGAGGAAGACACAGAGTGTTGAAAGCTCGCGGATTTACTATCAAATAAATTGGTTGGATTAAAAATTGGTGTTGCTAAATTCTTACTGAGTTCTTACCACCCCAATCCAACACCGGCATCTTTACATCATACTCAGTGATTGGCATTGAACTAGATGGGGAAGAGTGTGATATAGATTTTGGGATGTTAGTTAACTCATTGCTCAGAACTTAATGACATTGAGGTTGGACCACAAATGATAAGCAATGTTTGACATTAGCTTTTTAGAAAAATTTGTTTGCCTTCTAGATTTTAAAGATTTGAAATGAAGAAGATGTCAATCTGGAACAAACATCTAAAGCAAAAGGCTGAGAATCACATATGTCCACTTTACCTAAAGTAGAATTTGATGCAATACACAATATATGACCATGAAGAATACAGTCCACTCTTATAAGGCAGTTAAGTAAGTCTAATGATGAGGCAAATTGTACAATTCTATATAAAAGGTGTAGGATTTCCTTTTGTGCACGTGTAGTAGGTAACTTATTTTGTCTGCAGTACAAATGCATTAAATGTACTTGAATTTTTATTCTGCAAATTCAATTTCTATGGCTATAGAGCAGAACAGTAAAATGTTTTCTGTGAATGCTGTGAACCATGCAATTCAAAAACAGTGTCACAAGTATTAATGATCAATCAGACATGTTACTATGGACCAATCAAGTGCAGGATGTAATGGCTACTATTAAACAATGAGATGGCTGGACATGGATAAAAATGAACACTTTTCAACTTAAGATTTCTGAAACTACAGATTTACCACTACACAATTGTGTTCTGAGTATTACAACACAGATGCAGATGTCCTTGTTTCATACACAGCATGGCAACCATAAATCATTGCAACACTTCTATTATATAAAAATTTAAAACAGTATTTACAAAAGGAAAATATGAATAAGAGTCACCATTAGATGGAGCCTGAGAACCATACAAGATGAAATCTGCAATAGCATTCTGATTTAAGCTACTCTAACCTTTTTTTCAGTCTCTGGCAGGGTCTCCTTGATGTCATACACCATCTTTTAGCTAGAGTGGACAGATTTATTGGTATAAGTCTGTGCTAATTTCATAAATGACCTGGATGAGGAAATGGAAGGATGGGTTAGTAAGTTTGCTGACAATATGAAGGTTGGTGGTGTTGTGGGGATAGTCTTGAAGGATGTCAGAAGTTGCAGCAAGACACAGATAGAATGCAAGAATGGGCAGAGAAGTGGCAGATGGACTTCAACGCAGATAAATGTGTAGTGGCCCATTTGGCAGGACCAATGGGATGAAGGAGTATAATATCAAGATTTACAAGGATGTTGCCTGGATTGGGAGGCATGCCCTATGAAGATAGGTTGAGGGAGCTAGGTCTCTTCTCCCTAGAGAGATCAAGGTTGAGAGGCGACCTGATAGAAGTTTATAAAATGTTGAGAGAAATAGATAGGGTGGATTCTTAGAGACTATTTCCCAAAGTTGAAATGGTCGCTATGAGAGGACACAGGTTTAAGGTACTGGGCAGCAAGTACAGAGGATATGATAGGGGTAAGTTTTTCACAGAGGGTGGTGAGTGAATGGAATAGGCTGCTATCAGTGGTGCTGGAGGCAAACTCGCCGGGGTCTTTTAAAAGACTTCTGGATGAGTACATGGGATTGGGAGTTACAGATAGTTCTATGGCCTAGTAGGTATGGGTATGATCGGTGCAACCTGTAGGCCGAAGGGCCTGTTTGTACTGTATTGTTCTATGTTCTATGTTCTAATGGTGTTCTTCAGCCAATTATAATAGGTGTTTAAAAGTTGGAAAGATTGTCTTCTCTTCCTACATTTCTGCCATTTCTGTAGGATGCTATAAGTAACACTCCATGGGACAGCAACGCATTGAGACAATTATCTTGTATTGATATTTAAGTTAAAGAAAGAGATAGAAACATTTCAGAAATGTACATCAGTCCCTGTAATAGGACGCTGAAAATAGTTTATTCCAATTTAATCCTGCAACAGGTAACTAAAGTGATTTGGAGGTGGAGTTAGAGAACAATTTCAGAAATTTATTTTCAACAATGCAGTAAGTACAATGAATGATCAGAACTTCTTAGTGAAATAAGCTGAATTTGCAATATTGGTTACATCGCCAATGGAGGAAAAGGTTATTGTTGGGTTGTGCAGGAAAATGTGTTCCATACTTCTCTTTAAGACAGGCAAGATACAAAATATCAGGGATTGATATTCTATCTGGTCTGGTCACAAATCTGGTCACAAAAGAAAATAACAGTCCAGATCTAATAAGCATGCAACTATTGATTCCATTATGGTTCCGAGAATCTTAATTTAAGCCTGCAAAATGTCAGGTGGACTGGCTAAGGTAAATGCATGGGATTATGGGGATAGGGCCTCGTGGGATTGTGGTTGGTGCAGACTTGTTGGGCTGAATGGTCTCCTTCAGCACTGTAGGATTCTATGATTGTGTTAAGCCACTGAGGACTGCTATAGCACTTTTAGTTCTTCGTACTGTTGACCTTGTTATTTCATGTCCTTCCATCACTACTGATTTTTTTTTCAAACACTCTGACCTTTGACTGCACTGTTACTTTTATTTTTTCATTCTGAAATCAGGCATGAAGGTGAAAGAATAAACCAAGCATTATTTTGCTACTCAGCTACCAGCGACAAAAGTGCTTCAAGGTCAGATGAAGAATTGGACAAATGTTACACCAATCCTTGCATACACTGACATGACAACTTGTTTTTGTCTCAACCTCGCACAATTGCCCCCAGTCTAACCTATTACACAGTTTTGTTCCTTATCATCACTATCCTTTCGATAACTTAGAGCTGAACATGAAGCCAATGTCACTTTCAGAGACACTTTTGTGCTGGGACACTGGACTCTGTGAATTAACTAGGGAAACTTATTTAATTTGGATCCTCATTTCTTTAGGGCTTATGAGTTAAAGTTTTGTGCTTACAGTTCCATAGCTATTTAACCAAAATACAAATGTAGTGATTTTGTTTTGAGTATGTACAATCCTGTAAGAAGGTGCACCGTCTTTTTTTCCAGATTCCACTATGTGGGCTTTTGTTTTGTTAGAGGTTAGATAAAAAGAGTTTTTATGGCACAAGTGGCCCAATATGTCCATGCAAGTCTCAAGAAAATAATCCAGTCAACCCCTTTACCCCGCTCTATTCCTGTAGCCCTGCAAGTTTATTTCCCTCAAGTGTCCATCAAGTTTCTTTTTGAAATCTCAGATTCATCTCTAATCCCACTATCCTCATTGGCAGCAAATTCCAAACGATTATCACTGTCTGCATAAAGAAACTTTTCTTCACACACTTCTTATCTAAATTCTCAAAACCTTGTAAGATCAGCTGCCAAAACCTTGTATCATCAGCTCATGGGGCCAACTTTTGCTTGTCTACTTTATCTAAACTTGTGATAATTTTGTAAACTTTATCAGATCTCCCTTCAACCTCCTTTACTCCAAGAAGAACAATTTCAGCTTCTCCAAGACCTAACCTTTTAGCTAAATTCCATCATCCCTGAAACTATTCTGGTAAATCTCCTTTGCAACTTCTCAACCATCCTCACACTATTCCTAACTTAAGCTTTAGTTTGGCAAAATGTCGCTGCTATTGAACTCAATGGACCCTATTTTACCATTTTGATTCTAAGTGCTGGGTAGACTTGAAACTGGGAATGTTTCAATCCGATTTCTAGACCTGTTCTGAGGCACCTTTGTACGCATTCTGCCTGCAATTCCGAATTGTGTTGCACAAGCTTGTGGGTGGGCTTAATCTGCCCGAAACTCTGCAGCTCCAATTGGTGCCTCCAACTGCGCAAACGCAAAAAAAAATGAGAGAATACTATTCCTTTGCCACATCCCTCCTGGGCCAGATAAAGGCTTCTCGCACCTTCCTCAACGTTATTGATCCTCTTATCACCCAGACCGACAGCGGCTCCATCCGCCCTTTCCCCCACCAATTTCAAGTAGATCCCCGTTGCCTCCCACTGATCTCAGACAGAGCGACAGCGGCCCCCCCCTTCCCTCGACTGATCATTGGCAGAGTGACAGCAGACTCCTTTTTACTCTGCCCGCCCCACCGATCCCAAGCAGAGGGCCGCCAGGTCCCTCCCATTCCCCTCCCCTCACTCTACAGATCCCAAGCAGAGAGCCGTTGGATCCACCTCGCCCTGACCCCACTGATCTCAAGCAAAGTGGCAGCGGACATCTTCTCAACCACAGCCATTTTCGGGCCTTGGTAAAGGAGGAATTCGCATGAAGGCAGGCGCAGATCACACTACTCATTCCATGTCCAATTGTATCAATTTTACACATCTGAAAATGGGCACAATGCGATGGTAAAGCCGGCCCAATACCTGTATTTATGAAACCCCCTGCCACCAATCTCAAGCAGAGAGCCGTTGAATGCTCGACACTTACCTCCTCATTAAACAGCACTGATTGAGTGCCTGAATTGGACGAACATAGAGTGTGTCTGTTTTGTGCTGATTCTGGATGTGTGAATGCAATGGTAAAGGAGGAAGTGCTAGTAAGGTTGGGCATGCAGCACATTAAGTCAATTTAAATGCAAAATTTAAATGTTTGGGCACAGTCTCAACCATGGCCATTTTTGGACCTTGATAAAAGGGGAATCAGCATGAAGGTGGGCACAAATCGCACTACTCGTCCGACGTCCAATTGTATCAACTTTATGTGCTTGAAAATAGGAACAATGCAATGATAAAATCAGGCCCAATACCTCTATTTAAGAAACCCAAGATTCCATATCCTATGTTAATGGCTCATTTAACATATCCTGCCATCTTCAAAACTTTATGCAGATAGATTTTACAGAGGCAATCTTACAAAGAAATTCAAAGTCCGTGAGGAGCATGAAAACGCTGATTCGTAATGCAGAGTGCATAGCGCTCCCCCATCCCACCGACCTGCTGCCCTGGTCTGTGCCACCAAAAAGTCCTGCCCCCTCTGGCCCTATTTCTTGGCAATGCACAGTTCCAGGTTGGAACTGCTAAGGAGTAACACCCTTTTCCCCAGCCTCCCCCAGAAGGCCATCATGACTGGCCTCTGTTGCAGGGGGCAGCAGTGAATCTCACCAAACAGAACCTCTCCCGGCGAGGACGATAACCTCCTGGGCTCGTTAATTTCATTCTGAACACATGTAAATTTAATTTAAATAAATTATTCAGCCTCATGCCAGAAATGGGTGCAAAGCTGACCTTGCCATATATCCGGTGCTGGTAAGATCACAAGAGATGAGAAATTGGGCATGAATCTGATTCCTCGGCTCTCCTGCAATTTTACCGGCTCATCTTGGCCATCGGCCTGTGGGGCGTAACATTAAGATCACACCTTGTTTAGAACTGTGTACTAAGTATATATTACCTCCTTTTTTCTCTGCCAAAGTGCATCACAGAAAATCCCCAACACAGAAAGAGGCCATTCAGTCCACTGTGTCCATGCTGACCTACCCAGTCTAATTTAATGTTTCTGCTTTAAGCTTGCAGTTCTGCAGATTGTGGCTTTTCAAGGAGACATCCAAGTGCTTTTTAAAATGTGAGAGATTTTGCTTCTCCAATCCTTTCAACTGTGAGTTCCAGATCCTAATCACATTCTGAGTGAAGAAATATCACCCAGCTCCCCTGTAATTCTTCTACCAATTACTTAATCTATGCTCTTGGTTTTTGACACCTTGGCTAAGGTAAATAGGTTATTTCTATTAGCTCTAGTCCACCAACTCAAAAGTTATTGTAATCCATTCCAGGAAGCATCGTGATTAGAGTTTAGGTGACAATTCATTTGAGGAGAATAACAACAACTATAGTGATGTTAAGACTTATACAATTTGGCCATTGAATTATGGCACTTACCTATGTCAAATTACCAGGAAAAAAACAACCATTATATGAAAATCTATTAAAAAATTTGATTGATAAATATGATATTTGTATCATTTGTATCATTGTACCAGGCATGAAGCTGGGGGCAGTAGTTATAGCTGGGGGAAGGGTAATTATGAGGCCATCAGGAGAGAATTAGGGTGCATAGATTGGACTAGGAAACTACAGGGAGTGGGAACATCTGGAATGTGGAGCTTATTCAAGGAGCAGCTGCTGCGAGTCATTGATAAGTATGTCCCTGTCAGGCAAGGAGGAAATGGTCGGGTAAGGGAACCTTGGTGTACGAAAAAAGTTGATTCGCTGGTTAAAAGGAAAAAGGAGGCTTATGTCAGGATGAGGCTTGAAGGCTCAGTTCGTGCAATGGATAGCTATAGATTAGCCAGGAGGGAGCTAAAGAGTGAGTTGAGGAGAGCTAAAAGGGGACACGAGAAGGCTTTGGCTGATAGGATCAAGGAGAATCCTAAAGCTTTCTTTAGATATGTTAAGAATAGAAGATTGGGTAGGACAAGATTAGGGCCAGTCATAGACAGCAGTGGGAAGTTGTGCGTGGAGCCTGAAGAGATTGGAGAGGCACTGAATAAATATTTCTCTTCGGTATTCACGCAGGGTGATGTAAATGTAGTTATGGAGAACACTGAGGTACAGGGTAGCAAACTGGAAGGTATCGAAGTAGATAGGGAGGATGTGCTTGATATTCTCGAGGGTTTGAAGTTGGATAAGTCCCCTGGGCCGGACGGGATTTACCCTAGGATTCTCTGGGAGGCAAGAGAGGAGATTGCAGAGCCTCTGGCTCTGATCTTCAGGTCGTCGTTGGTTACGGGTGTGGTTCCGGAGGACTGGAGGATAGCGAATGTGGTCCCATTGTTCAAGAAGGGGAAGAGAGACCTTCCAGGGAATTATAGGCCAGTGAGTCTTACTTCTGTTGTGGGCAAAGTATTGGAGAGAATTATTAGGGATAGGATTTATAGTTATTTAGAGAGAAATGAATTGATTGGGGACAGTCAGCATGGTTTTGTGAAGGGTAGGTCGTGCCTTACTAACCTCATTGAGTTTTTTGAAAAAGTGACCAAAGAGGTGGATGGGGGTAAGGCGGTTGATGTGGTATATATGGACTTTAGTAAGGCGTTTGATAAGGTGGCCCATGGAAGACTTCTGCAGAAAATGCAGATGTATGGGATAGAGGGTGATTTAGCTAATTGGGTTAGGAATTGGCTAGCAGATAGAAGACAGAGGGTGGTGGTTGATGGGAGATATTCATCGTGGAGTTCGGTGACAAGTGGTGTACCTCAGGGGTCTGTTTTGGGGCCCCTGCTGTTTGTAATTTTTATAAATGATCTGGATGAGGGTATTGAAGGATGGATTAGTAAATTTGCAGATGACACTAAAGTCGGTGGAGTGGTAGATAGTGAAGAGGGGTGTTATAGTTTGCAGAGAGACTTGGACAAGTTGCAGAGCTGGGCCGAGAGGTGGCAAATGGAGTTTAATGTGGAAAAGTGTGAGGTAATGCACTTTGGCAGGAATAATAAATGTGTAGAGTATAGGGCTAATGGTAGGATTCTTGATAGTGTTGATGAACAGAGGGATCTTGATGTGTTTGTGCATAGATCCCTGAAAGTAGGCAGTCAAGTCGATAAGGTTGTTAAGAAGGCATATGGAGTCTTAGCTTTTATTGGTAGGGGGATTGAATTTCGGAGCCGCAACGTCATGTTGCAACTGTACAAAACTCTAGTGCGGCCGCACTTGGAGTATTGTGTGCAGTTCTGGTCCCCGCATTATAAGAAAGATGTGGAGGCATTGGAGAGGGTACAGAGGAGGTTTACCAGGATGTTGCCTGGTATGGAGGGCAGGTCTTATGAAGAGAGGCTGAGGGATTTGAGGTTGTTTTCGTTAGAAAGGAGGCGGCTAAGAGGGGACCTAATCGAAACATATAAGATGATTAGAGGTTTAGATAGGGTGGACAGTGATAGCCTTTTTCCTAGGATGGAGAAAGCTAGCACGAGGGGACACAGCTTTAAATTAAGGGGTGATAGTTATAGGACGGATATCAGAGGTAGGTTCTTTACCCAAAGGGTGGTTCGGGAGTGGAATGCCCTGCCTGCAGCAGTTGTAGATGCGCCAAGTTTGGTGGCGTTTAAGAGGTTAGTTGATAATTATATGGAAGAGAAGGGAATGGTTTAGTTTGGAGGGTCGTTGCTTTTTATATTGGTCGGCGCAACATCGAGGGCCGAAGGGCCTGTTCTGTGCTGTAATGTTCTATTTGTGGCCAGTTAAGTCAGTTGGCTGGCTCATGATGCAGCGTGATGCCAACAGCGGCTGAGGCTACGAAGGCCTCACCTTTTCAATCTTACCCCTCGCTTGAGGTGTGGTGCCCCTAAGGTTAAATCACCACCTGTCAGCTCCCTCTCTCAGAAAAGGGGAGAGCAGTTTACGGTCCTGTGGGACTTTGGCAACTTTCATTCACTGGTGGAGGTATGGGTTAGGTTGTATAAAAGATAATATGGGTTTGATTTCATCAACAGTTAAACAATGAAAATAATCGATGCAATTCTGCACTCCAAACTGGGATAAAGAGGAAAAGGTAATTCAGCCCCTTGATCCTGCTCTGCCACTTAATTAGAGATTTGATCATTTTAACATCAGTCCTACTGAGACAGGAAAAGCCTTGCCTTCTTCACATAACGTATGTAAAAACAGTCCGCCAGGCATAAAATGAGTGACGTAATTGAAATATATTAAGATCTTAAGATGTCGCAAACTGCAAAATCTAAAGGTCAGTGATATATAAAGGCCTTGTTGTATCATATTCTTGAAACAAACAAAGGTCATATTCTCTGTAACATATGGAATAGGGAGTAATTTTCTAAATGCATGTAGGCAAAAGGGAAACCTTACTAGTCATCATCCCAGACCAGCATCTCCACCTCATCTCAGAATGTCAAAAGAATACTGTGATTTTCTGATGAGCAAAATCAATACACAAGTTTCTCCTTCATCAGTATATATCCTGAAATATCAGCCACATAATGTACAAATAAGTGACCAGTGGTTTTCAGTAAGGTTTTGTTAGGTATTGGTGCACAGAAAGGAAAGTGACTCCCTGCAGCGCCATTGGTTGTTGCATGACACTGGGAAACCCGCAGTAGTGGTGCGACACCAGAAGATCCCACTGGATAATTTATAGTAGGATCTGATAAAGTCCAATTGTATATTGCATCACAGTCACTACAGCACACTTCTGCATTGTGGATTTTCATGGCACTGATATGATCTACTGCACTGCATATTAAATTGCAAACACTGTTTCTCTTTCATTGAAGGGCTCTCCTGTACCTTAATCTTAACCGCTCCTATGCTACTGTAAACAACCACCATTGCACAATCTCTGAACTGTCACATATTCAGTATTAATAACAGCTGAGGTTAATGTACCCAGTAAATTTCAACACATTAACTCAGCTGTTATTATATCTGTCTTGTATCTCTGCATTTACTGTGTAGATCACCTACAGTAGCAGTCTCCTGTCTGTTAATAATTACAGCACTCTACTTTATCTCAGTATTTACAGCATTCCAGTTATTGCAGTGATCTTCTGCATCAGGCACTGTCACACTTTCTGTGATCTCAGTCACTAGATATTACCTTGTATCTTGGTCATACATCATTCCCATTTATCTCAGCCATTGCAGTGTTTCATTGTGTCTATGTCATGATAATCTTTTATGTGCTTCAATCATTATAGCACACTCCTATAATTATAGTCATTACAGTACACTGTGCATTATAGTCATTACACACATTTATGCATCACAGTCATTACAGTGCACCCCCATACCACAAATTAATAGTATATCCCTCTGTTGTAATCTTTACACCATACCCCTACACAGTAGTCCCCACAGCACAATCCTATATCATAATCATCACAGCATTGCCCTGTATTGTTGTCAATACTGCATTCCTAAATCTATTATTACAGATATTTCTTGTATCTCAATCATTTGTAACCCTTCCTGCATCTCTGGTAGTGCCATATTCTTCTGCAACCAATTTTAATGTAATACTAATTGACCTTGTTACTTATTCAAATATTCCAAATCCTTGTACATTATTGCACCAAAAAATAGCATTGTTTGTAGAAACAAAGTCACAGCCTTGCAAGTTTTTCCTCTTTGAGTATATATCCAACTCCCTGTTGAAAGTTACTTTTTCAGTGATTTCCACTAACCCTTTATCTATTCCATTCCATATTCTAACAATTAAACAAATGAAGTTGGAAGGAAAGGGAAAACCGTAGACTGGTACTAAATTTGTTTACAACTGATTAAGCTGATTGGATTTGTGTTTACTTAATGGAGAACAATCTATATGTCTATATTATAATAATGAAATACTTTACAGATTTTGACTGTTAAAGCTACTATTTCTGTATTCTCACTGCACCCACACACTGTTCTTTTGAGAATGCCATCCACACTGATGGAAAAAAACATCAAAGTCGTGGAAGCCAAACAGATAACAAAAATGAATTGCTTGTAATGTTTTCCTTTATGGGGAAATCGAGAACAGGGACAGAGTTTCAAACTAAGTGGGCTCCTATTTTAGGATGAATTTCACCCTGTGTATCTTTGGAATTCTCTACTTTAGAGAGAATTTTAGCTTGTTTCATTGAATAGATTCAACACAGTGTAAGACGATTTTTTGATCTAGAAGTGAGTCAAGAGTTTTGGGGGCAGGCAGTGTTGTGGAATTGAGGCCATGACA
This sequence comes from Sphyrna mokarran, assembly GCA_024679065.1. Lineage (NCBI taxonomy): Eukaryota > Metazoa > Chordata > Chondrichthyes > Carcharhiniformes > Carcharhinidae > Sphyrna > Sphyrna mokarran. The sequence goes on along the minus strand of JAGIQG010000021.1, from coordinate 8,094,488 downwards.
GGTCACCATTTTATTCAATGACAGAGCAGGATTGAGGGACCAAATAGCCTACTCCTGTTTCTTATGTTTTTTAAAATTATTGCAAAACATTGGATACTTACATTATCATTTGATCCATTGTTATCTTCATATTTTGTTTCTATATGAATGAAGAACTTAGGTAAAAAGGAGCACTGAAAAACAAAATTAAATGAATTAATCACCTTTTTGTTTAAATTCACGGCAAAACAATGTGATTTGTAGAAACATAAAATGGTAGTTGGTAGACATTCCTTAATGAGTTTAAATAAACAAGCCTAAAGTCCTAATTACCTGAAAGTTCACCACAGAATCACTGGTTTAAGCCACTTCTGTAGGATCTCCATTTTTCTTCTGCTGAAGTTGCCACAGATGTCAGGAGAAATCCGTGGAAATTCAACCATAGTGCTTATGTTTAGAAATTCACTATTTTTAAGTTTATATATTCACTATTTCAAGCTTTTAAACTTTCTAAAATCATCTTCTTTGTACATTAGTAATCTCATTCCATATCCACCCAACTTAATAGCTCTGCAGCTCAGAGAGCTGGTGCATACCCTTGCTCTAAGAGTAGAATATGCTTAGAAGATGGCAATATTCTTGACAGCCAGCCCTCAGGAGAGACAGTGACCACTTCTCTTCCTGATTTTGTGAACCTTTCTCCACTGCAGAGAACAGCCACTGTCTCTATTTGCCGAACTCAATCATGGACAGAGCAGACAGGGAATCAAATCCCCATTTATACCATTCTATTTCAGTGAGCATCACACCATCATGCTACACAACTTTCAAATTTTCATATTGTTAGGTAACATACAGAGAAAAATTTATTAAAAGGAAATTAAAGTTTGGCACCATGAAGCACAAGATTTGGAAAGAATCATTTGTTAACTGCTTCCACATCAGAATATTTCCTGTAATTCAAAATCAGAATGAATATTATTTTTGATGCACCAGTAAGTTTTCCATGGTTTAGTCCGAAGCCAGTTAATGAATATAAGCTTTCTATATACAAAATAGTGAGAGTTGGATGAGTCTTCAGACACGGGCCGGAGTTTTGCTGTTCGATGGGCGGACATTGGAAAGCCTGTTAACCTCAGATGGGATTTTACGGTTTTGGGATGAGTGAGGCTGTAAAATCCCACCATACTCCAAAGATCCATCAAGTGGCCAGGACCCGTAATAACTTTTCATTCATGGGATGCGTAATGGCATTTCTGGCAAGACCAGCATTTACTTTGCATTTCTAATTTCCCTCGAAAAGGTGAGCCACACTTTTGTACCGCCACAGTCCATCTGATGTAAGTACAGTCATTGTGCCTTTTGGAGGGAGTTCCAGAATTTTGACCCAGTGATAATGAAGGCATTGTGACTTAAAGTAAGTCAGAATGGTGTTTGACTTGGAGAGAACTTGCAAATAGTGGTGTTTTCAAACTTCTGTTGTCCTTGTCCTTCTAGATGGTAAAAGTTGTGGGTTTGGAAAGTGTAGTCAAGAAAGCCTTAGAGAATTGCTGTAATGCATCTTTTAGATGGCATACAGCAGTCACTGTATGCCGCTGGTGAAGGGCATGGATTTTTATAGTGGTGGATGGAGTGAGAATCAAACAGGTTGCTTTATTGTGAATAAAGTTGGAAATATTGTGGTTACAATGGTAAATATTCACACAAAAACTCAATTAAAAACCATGGCAACAAAAAAATTGTGAATTGGACATGTGCACATTTTGCTACATTTTAAAAATATAAATGAAATCTCCTCTTCAAGTTTTACCTGATAGGCCCTCACAGTCAAATTATGTAGAAGTATTTAATATTTAAACTAAAGAATCAAGTAAAGTAGAAATGTAAGTGAACTGAAACAAAGTTAACCAGCACAAAACAATGCAGTTAAAGTATAGTCATGCCTAAACACGAGCCACAGGACTAAGGTTCAGCTTTAAATTTCCCTTCCAACATTTCCATCTCTTAGGCTACTGCAGGAAGAAGAGAATAAGCAATTGGGAACTAAAATGTTTTTTCAAAATAACAAAATAAACGTAGATCATCTCAAAATGGAATATTTCTCCATAAAGAATGTTGTATTTCAACATACCTGGAACTTATTAAAAATAAAAATGATCTTCATTCATTTGTAAAGATGTATACATCTGGCTCTCTCACAATTAAAGAAAACCTGCGAGTGAACCAATCACAGCTCACATAATAGTTCTGTGTCTTGTCTGTGAGTGTGAGCTAAAAATAACTTGCTATTCAAATCAAGCCTTACAAAGGCTGTCAGATCTATTTGCTCCTTGTGAAATAAATGTCAATATTCCTCACTCCAACTGTTCCTTCCTAAGGAATCATGACATCAAATTAATTCACCTTCTACACCACTGGTTTTAGGCCTTGTATTCAGTCTGCCAATCCACAAAAGTTCCCAGAAAGGTAGATGTAGTACGTACACTTAAGCGCAGCTGGAATTTACATGACATTATTAATATTAAAATAAATATTGCAATAAAAGGAATACATTAAAATGGATAAATCTGCGGTGTAAATGTTTACTAAGAAACAGTATGTCATCTGTCAGCATCTAATTAGCATATGAAAAAATTTAACATATTCAAAATCTTATGGGAAGTATTAGTTATTTTGCATCAGATCTGAAAAAGGTATAATGAATTAATAGTTGGCTCCAGCGGTGAAAGAAAGAAAGATTAGAGATAGTGAGAGAGACTACAGTACTTAAATTAACTTTAATATTATGTGGCAAGTGTCATCATGACTTGCCTTCATAAAATCAGTCATGTAAAGGCTCTGGGCTGGAAATGCTGACATAAAATAAAAGGACAATTTTGTGGTTACAATGGTAAATATTCACACAAAAACTCAATTAAAAACCATGGCATCAAAAAAATTGTGAATTGGACATGTGCACATTTTGGGAATATTGTTCCATAAAATATCAATCCTCACTAGTAGCAAAGGATTTTTAAATTTGAAAAGCTTGACAATTGGGAAGGTATGTATTTTCACTAAAGACGACTGAGGGAGGTAGATTAAGGAAAAGGCAGCATGGCCTGACAAGGCATCCATATCTGCAGCATTTTCATTGGATATGAGAAGAAATATAAAGCAAGAAAATAAGTTAGGGGAAGAAGATATTAGAAGGCCACAAAAGGATATGGATAAGTTAGATGAGTGGGCGAAGGTCTGGCAAATGAAGGATTATGTCAAAAAATGTGAAGTTCTCCATTTTGGCATGATGAATAGAGAGGCATATTATTTCAACAGTGTGAGATTGTAGAGCTCTGAGATGCAGAGGGACCTGGGATTCTACAGTATGAATCATTGAGATAGCTTAGAATGCAGGGGCAGCAAATAATGTGACTCACGTTGGCTGAAATTTTGCAGGGGGACCTAACATAATACAGATGTGTGCTATCTCTCTAAAAAAGGGCTGCATTCAATTATTTATTTATGTTGATTGTAAGAATAGAAAAACAAAATGTTTAAAAGCCATGTTCAGTAGGGTTGCGTGTACTCAAGGACATTCTTCTGGGGGAGGGTGAACAGCCAGAGGTCATCATCCACAGTGCTGACAATAACATGGGTAGAAGAGGAATGGGGTGCTGAAAGCAGATTTTAGGAAGATAGGAAAGAAAATAAAAAGCAAGACCTCAAAAATCAGTAACTGTGCTAATGATCAAAGGGATAGGAGGACCGAGCGATTGAACACATAGCTGGAGAATTGGTGCTGGAGAGAGGACATAAAAATTCTGAAGCACTGGGACTGGGTCTTGGGCAGATGGAATCAGAACTAAAATCCTGGTGGCGAGATCTGTTAGTGCAATAGGGTAGGATTTAAACCTGATTGGCAAGGGGATGGGAACTTGAGAAGGATTTCAGATTGTAGGGAAACAAAATTGCTAACAGGAAGTAGAAAAGCAGGAAGCAAAATTAGAAGGCAGTTGAAACACAGGCAAGCATCAAAACAGAATTATGTTAAAAAGACCAAGGCATGGACACACTACCTGAATGCATACAGCATGACATGATAGATGAATAAAGGTGCGAAAAGAGTTAAATGGTAATGATTTTGTTGCCACATAGAGATGTGATTACAGAGTGACCAGGACTGGGAACTGAATATTCAGGGATATTCGCCATTAAGAAAGAAATGAGGAGAAAAAGTAGTGAAATAACACTGTTAATAAGGAACTAATCAGTACATTAATAAGACAGGATTTTAAATCAAAGAGTCAAGATGTAGGCCCAATTTCCCCCACCCCCTCACTGTGGTTGTGTTTTATGGCAGTTGAGGTAGCCTGTCATTGGCCGGCAGCATGATTTTCTGATCCTGTCACAGCAAAGGGATCTCATTATTCAACTCTTCCATTGTTGGGGAACCTTCAAAAGAGACTCGCTATTGGTGGGACCCAACAATATCATTGGAGAGAAAAGTCAGAAAATCCTTCTCCATAGAATCAGTTGAACTAAAAAACAGCAAAGGGCATTGGTGAGAGTTGTTTACATGCGGTTGTTGGTTACATGTTATAAGGTACCAGGAACAGTGATAAAGGATTGGGATCAATTTAGAATCCAGTGTCAGGAAGCTGAAGTAGCTGTAAGTAATCTATACTTGTATTATTGGGTATTAGAAATGAAGCATAGATTTAAGTGAGTTTAATTTAATGTTTCCGTGTAAAAAGGATAAAACTCTAGTTAGATTCATGTTAAATAGTGCTTTTGCATTTTTGGGGGTGTTTGGTTTCAGTTCAAACAGTGTCTGAATTGTAGATAAAAAGTTTACGATATGAAAAGTAAACATAAGTTTGGAGAAAGAATGAGCTGTTGATTGACAACAAAGGACCACCTTCTAGGTTAGAAAGGTTGTTTGAGTTCAATTTTAAATCAAACCTATCGTAATCAGAGCTAAGAGCCTAGAGTGGGAACAGTTCTCTTTCAGCTCTGCGAGAAGAAAACCATACCATGAAGCTAAAGGAATTCATTTTAGAAACCCGAGAATGAAGAGAAGTTTCCATGAAGATTAAGTAAAAAAGAATAAAGAGGAACAACTGACATTGGGCCAGCATACTACTCTTCATTGAAGTTAAAGTCAGAGATGAAAAGTGCAGACCCAGTGGCGATAGCTAGTGAAAAACCAATGTTCCTAAAATTGAGGATATCTCACTATAGCCTATGAAGTAAAAGGTTGAAGCAATTACTGGTTAGATCCTTGAGAGACTTCCAGTTTGAAAGCTCCTGGCTACTCAAAAATAACAGAATACTGAATGGAGTGTTTGAAAATAGACATAGATCCTTGTTGAAAACTGCTGAGGCAAAGTATTATTTGAAAGAAGATTTTGTCTGTTTGACAGTAGAGTTTGGAAACATTTAGGTAGAAGCCGGAGTCCAATGAGATCAGTTAGTTCACGTTGTAATACATTTGGGGGGAAGGGGGACGAGGGGAGGAGGAGGTTTGAGGAGAAATCCACAGAAGATTGTTTGAATGGCATCTACCATTTGGTTTCAGAATGGGATGTTGTCTGACTACAGCTATCTTGTTGGGATACAAGGGCTGTAGGTGGAACCTTCCGATATTTTTTGCAAGTGTCGGATTCAGTGAGAAAATCCCACTGATGTTTTACATGAAAAATCATCGTATCTTCAGCTACTTTAAAAAAATGTTCATGAGTTTCATGCGCATAGCAGCTGCCATTTTTGATTCACTCACCCTGGTATCAATTGAGCTCAGCAATCGGGGGTCACATCTTTTAAATGCCTTGCCAGCACTTGCTCAAAGTCCAGTCAAAGGGATGGCAACCTAGAAGACAGTTCCAGAAGGGGCGGATCCTCTACCCTCGTATGGGCAGAATGCCTGCCAGCAAGGTTACCAATCTTGTGTGGATTGCAGCACCTGTGTGTACCAGCTCGCTAAATAAGAGGATGAGGATCAAGTACTGGAAGGAGATGAATGAATTTCTTTGTGTAGTCAGGCTCAATGACCCTTCTCATTTGTCTCTGTAACTCATGAACACATCCACTACACTACCATAGGGAGCTCACTCACAGCCACATCATGGGATCCCAGAACTTGTCTGCTGTGCCCACATTGCCAATCCCCTAGTGGATCTTCTTCTCCTCACATCTTTGCTCCCACTCAGATACATGCATGCCAGGCATCTTTACCATCTGGCCCAGCACCCATCCTGCACTCTCTTCCCATCTGTTTCAATGCAGGATATGCTTGAGCACAACTGGCAAGAGTGAGCACAGCAGGTTGGTACATCCTCAATATCTCCTTGCAGAGAGGCTGGCAGCTCAATGGTTGTCCCTCCTCCCATTGTAATGACACAGCCATATTGATGTAATCCTGTTATGCTCCCTTCCCTTGCCCCCAACCAAGGCCAACAGACAGGCCTACAAAAGGCCAGGGACAGGGAATTCTGTGGTGAGTAATGCATTTTCTAACTCCCCCAAGCTTATCCACCATCTGCAAGCCACAAGTCATGAGTGATAGAACAGTCCCCACTTGCCTGGATGATTGCAGCGCTAACAACACCCAAGAAGTTTGGCATCATCCAGGACAAAGCAGCCCACTTGATTTATAGTTCCATCCACTTTCTTAACATTCACTCCCAATAATGGTAGCAATATGTAGCATCTACAAGATGCACAGCAGCAACTCACTAATGGTCTTTTGACAACACCTTCCAAACGTCCAACTTCTTCACATAAAGGGAAAAGGCAGCAAATGCATGGAAATATCACTGCGTCGAAATTCCTCTCCAAGCCACACACCATCCTGATTGGAACAATACTGCCATTCCTTCACTGATACTGAGTTGAAAACCTGAAACTCTTTCCCTCACAGCACTATGTGGATACATACACCAAATGGACTGCAGAGGTTTAAGGTGACTCTACCACCTTCCCAAGGGCAATTAGGGATGGAAATAAATGTTGGCCTTGCCAGTGGTGTCACATCAAAAAGTGGTACAGCTCTAGAATTAATTTGTGTGTTCAAATTTCATAGTTGGCTGAGCACTGAGTTCTTCAGAGGTAGTAGTTTTTCAGAATCTTTAAAATTAATCTTGTCTTTGCACTAGTAAACCTAACCTTTATGGGAAGATAAGGTTAGAACCATTCACCAAAAACTGTAAATCTTTGCTAGTTTATTTTTTTTGTTACAGTTGGGTGTTTCACCACAATGGATATTTTCCACACAACTATTGCTGGGCAGTTCTACCCTCAGATCATCTGTCATGGTGATGATAAACAAAAACAGTAATTTATTGATTCTTGAAATACAGTATTTTTAATATTTATAACTTTTCAAATGTAATCACAATCTTCAAAATCCCAGGTTAACTTTACAAACAATTTAATTTCCTCTGACACTGCACTGGTTAATGTATTTCCTTAAAGTTCCTTTGATTTGGATTTTAAAATAATTGTTAATCAGTGCACTATCAAGCCAGTTTAAACTCCATTGGCAGATTCTGCCGCAGGTGGGACTGCTTCCCCACATCAGAATACAGCTGTATGGTATTTCACTGGTAATTCAACTTCCATCACATGCAAGAATAATGCCAGCGGGTATATTGGAACACCATCACCTTCAAATTCCCCTCCAAGTTACACACTATCTTGACTTGAAAATACAAAAGTTTTCTTTGATCATTCTATGTGAAAATCATAGAATTGTGACCTAATAGCAAGGCAGATATATCTACAATGCATCGAATAGAATGTTTCAAAAACATCACCTAACTTTGCTGGCAAAGTAAAAGAGAAATGGCCTGCAAAGGAATTAGCTGAGGTTGAAATTGTTGAATGGAATTTTATGGGGAGACCACGGCCTCGTGATATTATTGCTGAATTATCAGTCCAGAAACTCAGCTAACATGGGGACCCGAGTTTGAATCCTGCCAACCGTATAGTGGAATTAAAAGTCTAATGAAGACCATGAAACCATTATCAATTGCTGGAAAATGCATCTGGTTCGCTAATGTCCTTTGGGGATGGAAATCTGCCGTACTTATGAAGTCTGGCCTACATGTGATTCCAGAGCCACATCAATGTGGTTGACTTTCAATTGCCCTCGGGCTACTAGGAATGGGCAATAAATGCTGGTCAGCCACCAACACCCAAATCCCATGAATAAATAAAAAAAGTAATCATACTTGAACTTTATTCCTTTGACATTTCTAAGGAAGGCTTTGCTTCTGAGACAGAAACTAACTTCAATCACTTGTTTGATCTGGACCATGTTGGTAAATATCTCTATCTGTAATTTTTTAAATACAAGTTCTTTATCCTGCTCCTAACAAGATATTTTAAAATAAAAGCCATCAATTGACACAACATTAACTGGGTTAACAGTGCAGTTATTCCTCTGGGTAGATAGAAATTTCTTCTAATCTTTCAATTTTAATGAAAATAAGTATATTGTGTATATTTCTCTTCATACCTTAAAGCTCTGAGCCCCAAATAATTCTTATTTTTCTTTAAATTGAATGTCGAAATCTTCACACAATATTCATCACAGGTTTATTCAAAGTTATAATAAATTGGCTCAACTCACAACCTAATATCCTTGAAAGCTATTGTGAACTGATAAGCCTTGTTGACGAACAGTTTCACCAATTGATTCTTCCTCCAAGTGGTCACTAAATACACTCAAATTATTTTCCTTTGATGCAAAAGGTGAAAGGGAGAAAGTTCAAAGAAAATGTGAGGCGCAAGTCGTTTTTACACAGTGAGTTGTAAGTGTCTGGAACATGTGCTGCCAGGGGTAGTGGTGCAGGCATTTATGAAAGGGGTGTTTAAGCGGACAAGCTCATGAACATGCAAGGAACAGGGACATCTGGCAAGAAGGGATTTGTTCAATTTGGCATCAATTTTGGCACAACATTCTGGGTTGAAGGGCCTATTACTATTCTGTACTGTTCTATGTTCTAAAAGGACATTCTCATTATTTCGTGTCCACTATTTCACAGAATTGTTATAATGCAGAAAGAGGACATTTGGCCTATCATGTTTATAGTGACTCTCTGAATGAGTAATTCACTTAGACCCATTCCCTTGCCTTCTCCCTGTAACCCTGCACATTTTCAAATAACAGTTGAATTCCCATTTGAATGCTCAATCTGAGACCTCCGCATTCTCAGTCCTGTTATGGCCTTCTCGCAAGAGTTTCTGGACACAATGGTATTTAGACAAGCATTGGAAGGGGCTGGAAAATCACCCCCGAAACTTACACTTGACCAAGTTAAAACTCGTGTCTGAAGCACATCCTTTTGGCCCAGATCACTGAACGCTAAACTATGGTTTTACATTCTTTAGAGTTAAAAATCCACAGTCTATGAATTCCTTCCATAAATACAGTGGCAGTGTGGCTGAAGCACTGTCAGTTAGGGTGGGATTCAGATGCAGTAAGTATTGGACCTCTGGATGTTCGCACTGGGTCTCATGGGTTAAAGTTTCTGTTGACCCCAAACATCGCTCCCAGTATCATAGAGCATGTTGCCAGAACTCAGGTGTTAGCCTCAGCTCAGTTGTAGTACTTTCATTTCTTGAGTCAGAAGGTTGTGACTTTGAGTCCCATTCCAGAAGCTTGAATATATAATCTATCTTGACACTAGTTGAGTATAGAGGATTGCTGCATTATTGGAAGATCTGTCTTTTGCCTTGTTTTTCCTCAAGTGGCTGAAAGAGATGTTATATGCAAACTTCTCCCAATGTACAAGACGAATATTTATCCACGAAAATATTCAGATGCTTATTAGCACTCATCATTTTGATTTACAGTTGTTTTATTATCTGTAATCTATATGTACTGAATTGAATTAGTCAGCCATCTGGTCTCTCTCATTTCTGCTTCTTCAAAAGTACATATTTGCCTTTTTATGTGCTTCTTGTGTCAATTGCTGAGCTGCTAAAATTAGTATTTATGATTAGGTAAATACCAGATAGTTTTGTTTTATTTTTTCACCTTGTTTTCTACTCTGTTAGTTGAATGTCAAATATTTCCAAGTCCTCGACTTGTTCACACCCTTCCAATGCTAACAAACCTAATTATATTGGAGTGAATGCCAAGGTGAATACTGATTGATATCAGCACTCATAGCTCTATTACAGTGATGCTTGAGATAAAGTGTGTACAATTTTATGCAGCCCAGATGAACTGGCAAATGGGTTGGCATTCCTTGCTGTATTTGGATGAACTTCAACATAGTTTAAAGAATCAGAATTTTTGAATTGTGTCTGAACAGATGTGGAAATCTCACTAGATATAATGCAGTAAATTCTAAAATTCATAAAATCTCTTCGCTATGATGCAACAATCTTGCTTGATACTTAAGACCATAAAACATAGGAGCAGAATTAGGCTATTCGGCCCATCCAGTCTGCTCTGCCATTCAATCAAGGCTGCTATATTTTCCTCATCCCCATTCTCCTGCGTCTTCCCCAGAATTCCTGATCTCCTTACTGATCTCACAAACACATATGCAGAATATTATCCTTAAGTGTAACACTTTACCCTTTCCCTATAAGCTCTGCATTAAAGCACTATGTTACCAAGTGCTGCTTCCAGTCTGTGACCTTGATATGAATGCAACTCAGATTGAAGGTCTCCTCTGTTGCTGAAATAAACTTTGGTGATTACAAAGTGGTTCCTGTGGATACAGATCTGCCATTACTTTGTACTATTTTGACAATCTCACTCTAACATCTGAAGAAAAGATGATTAAGGAAAGATTTCTCTTCCATCTGTTTACTCATTAGTTTATTTGCTATTTCCTGCCCAACCTGGATTAAATGTAACAAAAGAAGTCTATTAGTTGCTCCTTTGATCCAATTCAATCCCATTTTTTATCCACCCAACTTACTTGTTTGCTCACCTCGCTCACCAACCCCCAACACTGACCCTATTTACTTCAGAATTATTTATCACTGTTTCCTCAAATAACCCATTCTCAAACCCACTCTCACCCTTTTCAAATCTTCCCTGAAGCCCCACAATAAACACTCGAGGATGGCCTATGCCCTCCTCAAAGCACCAGCTTTGTCCCAGCCTTTTGTTTCTAGTCAGCTTACTTGAAGTCCCTACTCCTTTCAATACTCTCATCCACGTTATCCTTATCCAATGCCTCTGCTCTGCAAATCTTTCCAACCATGCTTTCGGTATGCTTCTAGTTTTTATTCTTATTTTCTCTTTTCTTTAGTGTCCATCTCCTTTCCATTTTGTGAACCACTCAGATACAGAGCACTATGTATCCAGGCCATGTCTTTTTTAATTGGATGGTTAATGTAAGAAATGTAAATGTTACATTATGGAAAATTGTTGGAGGCTTGGCTTAAGTGCATTGCAAGTCAGAGGCAGTTTTACCCTACAGCACCTGTCCAAGGGACACTTGATACTGAAGTGGGGTATTTAAAAGTGGGAAAATGCTCCATTTCTCTGTATTAACACCATTCACCATGATTAATACAAAAACAAGATCAGCAAAATTATTTTCCTTTTTCTCCTTATATGTTGCTAATTTCTTTTATATCTCCCCCTTGGTCTTAAATAAAGACAAAAATATTACAGGAAAACCTCTGAGCCATATGCTATACAGAAAATCATGGGAAAATGTTTCACTTCATTGAGTGCTACTCAACCACCAATGGTGACCCTGAATGTATTGGTGATTTGAAATGTCATCCAGGCTGTCAACAGAAATCCATCTTATAAAAATCAAACGCATCAGGAATTATGAACAAGTATTCATTTTGGCAAATGAGGTGCAAACTCTGTTAATGTTTGTTGAATCAAATTAATTTACTGTAAATCTTCAAAGTACTATGAACTGGTCTTAATATATTTTAGTAGAGTAGTAAAGAAACAATTTCATTCTGGCTTTTTTACCAATGTGATAGTATTAAACATAGTATTACATTACTATTACTGTGTAAACAAAAGCAACCCTTTAGGAAACCAGAGATCCATAGCAACACAGCATGCAAGCTAACACACTGCATTTTGGAAATGTGGGAAATGGCTTTGTTTTCACAAACTGCTTCAAATCTTGAGTTTCTAAATTCAAATAAATCAGCTGGAATTCTCTGGCTGTTCATGAGCAGGATTCTCCAGGCCCATGAGCAGCGCATCCCTCCCTGCAGGTTCCCACTGGTGTGGGGTGAAGTCAATGGGAATTCCCACTGACGGCGGTGGGATAAGGGAATCCCACTTCTATCAAACAACGCATCATCTCTGGTGGGAAACATGCAGCTGAGAGGCCAGAGAATCTCGCTCGTCATTTTTGAGAAGGGGATGTGCATGTCCAAGAGTGGACAGCAGGATTTTTCAAGCCTAGTTAACCAATGTATATCTGACACACCCTACAACATCTTATGCAAGTGTAGCATCAATAAGTGTCTGGGAATAAGTCTGCATATCTGTCTTGCCCATTAAAAAGAAGAAGCCCCCTCCAGAAATTATCTTGTTAATACTAGTCCAGTAAGCAAAGGGAAGATACTGGAACAGGTTCAGATTTTCTGACTGCTATTTGATCTAACCTTTGGCAAAGAATTTTCTCTTCCCACCCACCTCAGTATCGTAGCAGGTGGGACGCAGACCTTGCAAAGATACATTGACCTCAGATGGGATTTTCCAGTATTGGGGCAAATTGGAAAATCCCACCCTCAGTATTGTAGTCACTCAACAAAATTATTTAAAGTAAATTGTAGAGAATCAATTTTGATCTATTCTCAAAAACTAGTATTTATTATTACTGTGCAAAAATGCATTGAAATTCATTGCCAATTTGTGATATGTTCATTATGTGCAAAGGTCAATGCCAGAGAACAATGATATGAAAACATCCAAAAGTTACTAATAGTAAAGAAAATAATTTGTATTCATGTTAAAATGTAGGAAAATGCAGCAGCTAATTTACACAGAAAGGACAGTAAGGTCCTCTGTGATTAAGTTTGCAGACCGGCAGACCATAAATTTCTGTTGGTGATTTCCCAACCACCTACCTACTCACCCCTGACCTTGCTGCAATTTTACAAGTTGCATTTTAAGGCCCACTGCTGTTGCTTGAATTGAGGCAGTTAAGTGGCTATTGGGACATGCTGCCCTGCTGCAATTTTCTGGGACAGTAGGCGGTGGGTGAGGGGAAACCCAGCATGTTAGCCTGCTTGAGCCTGTGGCAGGAAAAGAGAAATACCATCACTTCAATTTGTCCTTTCCAGCATGGCCTTTGTACTTCATCCACCACCCCTCCCAGGGTCTCATGTCCTGGCTCTAAGGAGGAGGAGATCCTAGACTTATGTTTCATCTGGCTCTCAGCTCTTTGTTTCCTGGGGGCGGATGCAGTATGAGCAGAGGCCACTTCTTCCAATGGACCAGAGCTGCAAGCTAATCAGATAGCTGGCAACTTGCAGAGGTGGGACTTTTCACTGCTATTTCAGTTAAGCTACTACAGAATTGCGATCAGATTCCACACCACCCATTCCTCCTGTCCTCATCTGATCAGGGAGCTGTCTGCCATCACTTGCTGGTGTCCACCATCAGCTTGATATACAGATAATAAATCATTCCTATCTTCATTATTCAACAAACTTATTTGAAGTGTTGCAATGACTAACTCTTTTGCTTTCTATTTATATGACTGATTTGAACATATGCACAGGAAGGGTGATTATCAAATTGCACGGATGATACCAAATTGGAGAAGAATGTAGGAAGACAGTTCAAAGCACTGAAATACTATTGCATGGTTAGAATGTTCCCTTTGATTTTCCAATTATTGAAACCGAAGTAATAAGTATAATAAGTACCAGTTCAACACTTGCATACTAAGTCATTGTCACTAAAAAAAACACATTCAGGTAGTACTGACATGAGTGAAGTCTGATTCATTCAGAAAGCCTATTATTTCAAATCTATGACATTCCAAAGCAAATACAGAAACTCTAGATGATATAGCTCTGTTGAAAATCAGATTGACTAGGAATGATTTCACTGGCTCACTCCGCTCATTGATGGTAAAATCACATAAAAAGTGAGAAATCAACATCGAATCAGATTTCTCAGTTCTCATAATCTTATCAGCAGCGGATATCCAGTGCAATCAGCCTCTAGCCTATTCCAGCAAGAGGTTGAATAATTTATTTAAGTTTATTCTAACCTTCATTTGCATGTGTTTAACGAGTCCAGGACACAATCATCCAGGCTCACTTGCCTTTATGGCCTCCCTGGAGAGATTCTCTCCGCGAGGAAAACACTTGGTCTTCAGCAAAAGCAAACAGTCATGTTGGCCTCACCAACAGAACTGAAGCCATTAAATCTCCCGGGAAGTCAGTGGCAAGGGGGATGCCTTTTGGACAATGCCAGCCTGGCACCTTGGCAGTGCCCACTGGGCTGTGCCCAGAGGTGGGGTGGCCTGATCAAGGAAAGAGGGCTTTGCCTCACAATCAGTGGGGGGAGGGAGGTCCACTGCCACTCTTCATCATGTTTGGTATGTGAGCGAGGGGGAGGGGGGGGTCTGCTGCTCCTTTGAGGCAATCTGTGGGGGGCGTGGGGCACAATCGGTCTGGGCGGTGGCAGGGCAATATTTCTGGTGGTATGAGACTCATGATTGGCCATAGGGCCCCATGATAGCTGGGGCAGGTGAGGCGGGGAGTGCTGGATTGAGACCTCCTGCAACAGCAGTGGCCTGACAGCTCTCTCTCTCTATGTCAGGCCTCCGCTGTTGCAGTTGTGCATGTGCAGCATGCAATAACTCCCACTGCTAATAGAGCAAACTAACTGGCAAATTAAATCCAACTCTTTGCCTTCGTGCTAGAAACAATCTAGCCTATACTTTCATGCACTAAGTGCATAAGACTGGAAGTAAAGACTCTTCCCAAAAATGGATCTGAAACTTTCTTATTTTCATACTAGCTGGACACTTAGATTTTTTTCTCATAACATTCCACCCAATGTCTTAAATGTTTTAAAGACAAAAACTTATGATTTTTTTTAATTGACCAAGAAAATTTTGCAAAATCCTTTTCCTGTCAATTGTTGAAGGTTTCGCAATGTGTGAGAGTGACATTTTACTTAGCAAGTATTATTTATATAATAGCAATCACATATTGTTTATATATTTAAAATAAGTGCTCGATAATTTTCATCAAATGTTGTAAAACACAATACAATGTACCATTACATGGGACAAATTACAACAACCTGTGCACATGCAATATTGTTTTATGATTCTTTTGGTATCTGTAAGTTGCTGTAATGGCCAATGTGACCAATTCAAAATGAGTTTCTGAAGATTCAGACGTGGGGACAGAATAGCAAGAATCTTTAATTAGTTTTGAGTCAATGAAAGGAATTTTAATCATCCAGTTATCAATCTATCATTTACAGAACAGTTTATACCAGTCTTTTCAGAGTTCAGTTTAGCTTAATGTGCTAATAGTTATATTAACGAAAGCATGATGATAATAATAATGCAATTGTGACATCAGTATTCAGATGACTGAGACTCCAAGAGAACTAGGAGCAGAACAGTCCACCATGAGCTAACTATGAGATCTTTGTAAATAGTTCTCATAAACATTTGAAATTGAGGTACACTATTTCAAGCCTGTCAAAAGGAACCAAAGACTCATTAAGGTTCAGTAAGACTAGAAAGTATGATATTAATAAAACTCACTAATCTTAGCAATAACACTGAAACACTTATTAGAAACCAGCACTGGAGGTTTGCAGAACAAAAACGATTGAAACGGCCATTGGCAGGGGAATTGGACATGAAGGCGGGTGGAGAGTTCAGTCATTTGGACAGAGATCAGAATGGTTGTGGGTCGTGTCATGGAGTCTTGGACTTGTTTTGGTTGGATCTGGTTAGGTCATGAGTTAGGTTGAGGTGGAGGAGTGGGGAATTCTCATGTGGTTAGGTGCATGAGTGGGTCGAGAAATGTGGGGGGTCCCCTCAGGAGTTGGGAGTGTCGTGGACTTGACTTGGGTATTTACAATAGTTATGCTGAAATTAGAAGTGCTTTTTCTGCCTCAAACTGTTTCAGAGTAATTATAACTGTAAAACTGACAACTATCCAAAGTTAGCAATTTAAATCATTTTGTCGTATGGGTCCCAGGTCAGGAAAATTCTCCAGGGAAAGCTGGCATTCCCTGGTGAACCAGGAAACTATGGGCCAAGGGTCTTTTAACTTGCACAATTCAAAAATATCCAAGGAAGTAACTTCCTGCATTCATGATTATACAAGATAAATCAGGGAATTGTTTTATGAATGGTTGTTAATGAAATGCACTAATGGCATTCCCTGTTCGTAAATGTCCTGTACTACATGTATTCTAAAATTGCTAGTTTTGATTTGATGTCTGTTTGAGGCTTTGATTTTCACATTTGATCACATGGAATTTGATCATGTGATATGTGTCCGCTTTTGCAAATATTATTGCATTTGCCTCAACTGAATGACTTAATATCACTGAGCCAGAATAAAAAAAATTGTATATTGTTTCATAGAGAATAGTATCATTTCTAAAACCAAAGGAAGAATAAAGAACAGAAAAATTCAAGAATAATAACATCATGTCATGTTTACATAAAAACTACTTTCTTCCATATTCCTAACTTGACCTCTGTGCAGAGTATACCACATCAGCAAAGACCTGCTTCCAAGACTTCAGCTGATGCCATTCTATAACCAGAAAAACAGTTGGATGAAGTGGCCTGTGTCCACTCTCCTATCAATTTTTCTTCTTTTTTAGTGAGGAACACATGGTGACTGTGTGTGGGTATGTCTGGGCAAATAGGGTGGGGAATTTTAACATAAAAAAAATGTGGCTTTGAGATGAATGTAGGGCCCAGACAGAGGGTGAGGGAAGGATTTGATATCGGGGTCTCCCCCATGATGAGGGTTTGTGGCTGGACCTCTCCAGGTTGCCCTGGAAAACTTGGAAATCCCTCTTGGAATTGTGATTTCAAGCATCATTCTGGCAAAATTATATATTATTATCTGTGTTCTATAAAAGTTTTGAAGTCACCTGGTCAGATTAAAATCCATGGCCCATCAACACCAAGAAGCCTTCAAAATTACAACACTACTCCATTCTGAAGTAGGGATTGCGCTTAGTTGATTTCAAATAGCCCAGTTGCTCTCAAAACTCTGTGAACTGCTTTGAATGACTGGAGTTGTCAATTTCAATAAGGATATCCTCCTTGCTAGCTTGCATAAGCCCCAGCTGCTCTCAAATCTTTTTGAACAGCTTTGATCGACAGGAGCTGCCAATTTCAATACAGCCATTAGGTTATGTTTATACAATCGCCTTCTGCTCCACTGAATTTACTGGGCTGACTGACAGCTTTAGGGGAGTTCAAAGACTACACTTTTGATATTAGCAGTTCACTCTCCATTAAGCTTGCAATGCTTCCTCTTTTCAACAAAGCTGTTTTCTCTGTGCCCATTTTTTTTAACTCTGCAGTTTTGTTTCAAGTCTCTGAACTTTCCCAGAAAGCAGATATGCTATCTAATACTGCATTTTTTATCACTGGATTTTTTCTCGCCAGAAAAGTTTCTTACAGAACCCATAAGCATTATATTAGCACTTTTTTCTTTTCCTATATTTACTTAAATTTGTGAAGCTTCATGATCACACAGGTTGGGTTTTTATCTTTGAGATACAGGAGGCTGAGGGGTAATTTAAATACATAAAATAATGAGTGGTCTTGACAGAACGGATATGGAAAGATTTATTTCTATTAGCAGAAGAATCAGCAGCAGTCGAGATTAAATTTGATTGGCCAAAGAATTAAAGGAGAGTTGAGGGGAAAAGGATTATTTTAACCAGATAGTGGGGGTAGAGGTGGATAGAGGCAGAATGCTTTTAAAATATGCAAAGCATGATTTTGCTTTAGAAATGTCATGGTCTATGGGGCATCTGTGAACGTCTGAAAAATGGCATCTTTTTAAATTGGCAAATATCTGATGAACTGATTAGATGTTGCCTCTGCTATTAATTTCTATAAATCTAGAACCAATTTCCCCACATTATCCAATAACATCATCAGAAGGACCTTTCATATTAGTAAAATAAGACATCAAAATATATTTACCAATGATATATAAGGTGAGGATGTTGAATCTTGCTCTTTAGGTAATTCATTAGCTCGAAGAAATTTCTGACTTCTAAGTCTGATTTTTGTTGCTTTGGATTTGAAATTGCCTTTACAATAATAACAATACCACACTTAACAAACATACCAAATCCTACATAAGAAAATTGTTAATTAAAGCACTAGATTCTTTTCGCATGATTTGCCATTCTCCTCATGAATGTTCGCCTTCTTAAGAACAGTTATTAATATTTCAATGCAATTCATTGGCACTCTGGAACATCATGAGGATATGATATGATACTAAACAAGAATGCAAGTCTTTCTTTCACCGTTTTCTCATCATATTCACCATGAGATGGTGGGCAGCTGATCACTAGGAGGTATATATACAAGGGCTACTCTTGGGTTAACTCTTCTTCCCTGAGTGGGGATTGTTTGCCTTCCAATAATTAGCTGACATTGGTGACCCAAGAGGCATTAATGTGCTATTTTATATTTCTCTACTTTATTGTACATGAACTCAAAACCCTAGTGCACCATGTCACAGGATTGCTCCTGTACGAGGTACAAATTTAGAATGACACCGCATTCTATTATCATGGATGTATGAAAGAACAATTGAGATGCAATTCTAATATGAAAAACTACAAGTCTGATTCAGTGATATCATATGTTTTAAATGTACACTGTGTGTATTATATCTACTGAGTCTTATACTGAACACATTTTTGGGGAGCAATTCAGTTACAGATTTCAATATGATTTTCTGGGATATTGCTGCAATTGAGATTGTTAGAAGTCATAAATCACAACGGTTGGTTTCATAAGAGACCTAAAATCAAGTGCTTCCTCCATTAATGTGAAATTAAGATATTCTTCCTTCAGTTATTCTCAATGAAGGAAGAGATAGAACAGTTCTTGAATGTCAGCTGAATGACTTATTACTTTTAATCTTGACTGAATTTTTTTTTAACCTGACCAGGCATTATTCCGAAATATCTGATCCTTTATAAAACTTTCCATATTTAGAAATAAAGGAACTGCTGACAAGTTTCATATTTGTAACTTGTTTAAAATTTTTATTTTAAACGAGTTTTGGTTCCCTTGGATACAAAACATTTTCCCCTTGAAAGCTATGATGATTAAATGAGTGTTGACAGAAGCTGAAGCAAAATCTTTTTTTGCAGGCATGGTTTTTAACTGCTACTATTCTAGTCCCTTGTAACATTCTGTGATAAACTGACAGCTGACAGCAGTATACTAGTCCAAGCAATCTACTAAAATTATTTGCGTCATTAGACCCGAGGGTTCACAGAAAAAAATAATTTTCAGTTTATTGCAAAGTTATTCTATGGCCAGTGTGTAGGTGCCTGAGTAAATTTACAAAATAACTGTCTAGCAAAGATGCTCAGATTATGTTGTGAAGCATGACATCAGAGGTTTATAAATGTCAAATAAACCCAAAATTAAATTGTTCCTTGAAATATTTCAAAGAATAAATTAGAATTTGTAATTCATAAATTGGCATATCTTCTCTGAATAATAATTCCAAATTTCCAATATCTGTTTTTGTTTTAAAGGGAGACTTTGAGATTTTATCAATATGACTGAACACTCCCAACATTTTTAACTTGGACTCATGGTAAAAAGGTAGCTTCCATTAGTAAATCAAGTATAATGTGAACTGAAACATTATTCCTGCTGTGAATGGGATCATATATCCTATTGATGGAAATCATTCCATAACTACACTACAGATCATTTGAAATACTCATCTTGTTCTTTTCCCCTTTGAGTTGCAATAAATACTAAATTGATAGACTATTTGTTCAAACATACAGGTCATAAATAAGATTTCAAATCATGCATCACATTTTATTGCTCTGATAACTGTCTTAATACTAAGTAGCTCAGGCACCCATCTTATAATGACACACAAATCAGAGTCTAATTACACAAACAGGCAATTTTGATGGATTGTTGGCCAGATGGTTTTCTAAGAATGCTCTGATGACCAGGACCACTCTCCTGTTTTTGCCTGGGAATTAAAGCCCTCATTCTAACATCAGTTCCAATTAGCTCATCTTGTACAATTCATGATTCCAGAGACAGGCTCCATCACTCAAAAGTGAAAGCATTACTATTGCCTACTGTGTTGTAATATTAATCAGAAGTTTGATATGTGACATCTTAGTCCTACACTTACTAAATAAAGTATTGAACAAAGTACGTTCTGAACTTAACCGAACAAAGCCATCCCACCCATATGCCTATTTATTGAATTAATAAATAAAGATATTGTCTACTTTGTGGATGGGCAGGCTAACTGAACATCCACCTCAAAAGAAAATTAAGCAATCCTCCCCCCCCCGCCCCATTTCATACAGAGTGAAAACTCATGTCTGATCTGTATGTAAATAGATTTATGTGCTATGACCTGCAGAGATAATAGTCAGGTTGTAGCCAAGTTATTTTCAAACAGTAAGTTACTGTTGAATTCAAAGGGGATCATACATAATATAAAATGCCAACTGGCAAGAATTACTTTGCCTTAAAAGCACAAGTTATAAGTAATGAAAGGAGTAACTAATGAAATTTTAAAACATTTACTTCCAACTTGTTTTAACCAAAATATTCTTGAAAGTCTTACTGCAGTTTCTACATTAAACAGTGACTACACTTCAAAAGTAAAACACAGTGGGGGGAATTTTCCCATTCCGCCTGCCATGGGAATTGTAGTGGGCGAGGAATGGAGCATGCATGCAAAGGTCCATTGACCTTAGGCTGGATTTTCCTGTTTTGGGGTGAGTGCGCTGGAAAATTCCACCCAATAGGACATATGGCGGCTGTGAAAGACGCTTTATAAATTTATTAAAATTTAATTTTTTCCATTGTGATTTTAAAATTCATAATTCCATATTGCAGAAGGATCATTTCACTTATTTAGAGAAATCTCAGGTTACATAGTTCTGGACATTCTATGGTCATTTCACTTAAATAAAATAAACTTCAAATAGATATTTTCTATTAGCCTAAAGTGACCAAAAACAATTTTAGATATGTAATGTATTAAATTAAAAATCCTCATCTTCGTGATTTCATTACTTGTAAAATAAGAAGGAAAAGTGCAGTTGAAAGAAGTTTGCAATGAGCATGAAGATTCTGAAAATATATACAGATCAGTTACAATTTATAAATTTGTATGCATCATACAATTAAATGACTACAAATAGGAACAAGGAATAGTATTCTATTAAGTCTCAATAACATTATTGCCTCTGCAGATATTGTTAAGAATTGTCTTTGATAAATGAGGCTAGATGTGAAATCTCTATGTGGTTGGAACAGTACTTATGTGAAAGCACATATATCTCAAAAACTGTCTAAAGATAAAATTAAATCTGCTAAAGTGATCAATCTGGCCATTATCCTAAAACATCACTCGAGTTAACTGATGAATATATCAGAAGGCTATAATCTCTGATGTGTACGGTAAATTTAGTAACTATCGTTCAGCCTCTCTTTATTGTTCAGCTGATCAGAATTTTATAAAAATAATCTTAGTGCTTTTTTTCTGTTCCAATGAGTGCGCACAATCCAAAGCTAGTGATTGCAACACTGTTCAGTTAGTTAAATGCAAGTCAACGTCCATTTGTAAGATTATCATTCATTCATACATCACATTGTGCAATTTAACACTGTTAAAATAAGTTATTGTCTTTAAAGAATGGAGAACTGCCTTTCAAACTGTCATTCAGACAAACTGAACAGAAATTGCACAAAAGAATGAAACAAAAATTGGCAAAGGTAAAAAACTTTCATTTTCACAGCACTTTTCACAACCTCAGGATCTTGCCAAATGCTTTATAGTCTGTGAAATGCTTTGTAAGTGTAATCACTGAGCTTAACATGCTCCATACACCAAGGCATACAAAATAGGACACTCATCACTAAGTTCACTCCTAGAATACAAAGGGATGGGTGGGTATCAAAACTGCCATTTTTAAATAGATAATCAAGGGTTAATTAGGCCTGTCTCCAAGCCAATTGACCTTGACAATACACTACGCTCCTCATAAAACAAAAGGCCATTCGGAGGGAGTGGGCAGCCCTTTGAAAAAAATTCTTCAAACAGCAGGAAGGAAAGTGGGGCTGCCCTTTGCTGATTGGGGAACTACTCCCTAAGATAGTGTTTTTGTGGCCATGGGGCATTATTAATATATCTCCCAGTGGGCTTTGTGGAATATGAGTTTTCCTATTGAGTGAGCAGGAGCTCACCCAGTGAGAGTTGAGTGCAGGAGTTTAATCCTTGCACTCACAGTTTGGATTATGGGTTATATATGTCCTGAGTACGGGTCTTGATATATTGTAAACCACAGATGTGCTATGACACTGCTGTGTCTTTAAGGAATGTATTTCAATCCTGTTTCTCTGTTTTTTTTGTATCATTGCCATGATGTCTGTTGAAGGCTTATATTATCATACATTGCAAAAGAGGTCCTTTGGCCCAGTGAGTCCACACCAACAAATTAGAAACACTTAAACTCCCACCTAATTTCTGTTAGCACTTGGCTCATAGCCCTGAATGTTACGATGCTCCAAGTGCTTATCCAGATATTTTTTAAAGGATGTGAGGCAACCTGCCTCCACCATCTTCCCAGGCAGTACACTCCAGACCGGTAAAAAGATTTTCCTCACATCTTCCGTGAACCTCCTGCCCTTCACATTGAACTTATGTCCCCTCATGACTGGCCCCTCAATTCTGTCCATGTCTCTCATAATCATGTATACAAATGGGCCTTTTATATAATAGGCCTTTTATTTTTGATTTGGGCCTAATGCAATATCCAAGTGTTTTGTGAATTTACAATCCTTTTGATTGGGTGTGGAAAGATTAATTGATGGGTCAAGGTCAGGTGGTTTCTTCACACAGGAATCAAAATATTCTCTTTCTATATTAGTTAGCTTTTTTTTAGAAACAATCTTTCTTGCCTTTCTGGAGTGAAAATTTTGCTGTTGATGGTTTGCTAGCTGGAGGCAAGCAGTGGCTCTATCTCTGCCTTGAGGTGTGCCAGAAACTACTGGATGGGGAAATGAGAGTTTCAATTCTCCATCCATAGGACTAATTCACAGCAGGTGTTGCAGAGCTGCAAAATCAAATGAGCACAAGTATTTTCTGTGCTGAACCAAAAACTGGGGATGTAGATTGGGGCAGATGTTTGAGAGCAAATCAATGTCGAGCATGTGGGAGACTTTTCAAGTGTAAGTTGATAGGGATTCAGGACTGGCACATTCCTGTAAGGATGAAGGATAAGTATGGCAAGTTTTGGGAACCTTGGATAATGAGAAATCTTGTGAGCCTAGTCAAAGATCAAAAAGAAGCATTTGTCAAAGATAGGAGGCTGGGAACACACGAAGCAAGTATGGAATACAAGGAAAGTAGAAAGAAACTTAAGCATGGAGTAAGGAGGGCTAAAAGGGATTACAAAAAAACATTGACCAGCAGGATTAAGAAAAATCCCAAGGCTTTTTATACATATGTATAAAAAGAGAATTTCACCAAAGAGAAGGACTTGGTGGATGATGATTCTGAGAAAGAATGTGAAAATAGTTTGAGTCATGTTGAGATCAAAAAGGAGGAGGCATTGGGGTTCTTGAGAAACATTAAGGTAGACAAGTACCCAGGCCTGTTAGGATATACCCCAGAATACTGAGAGACAAGGGAGGCAATTGCTGGGGCCTTGAGAAATCTTTGGATCCTTATTGAATACAGAGGATTGGAGAATAGTCAGTGTTGTTCCTTTGTTTAAGAAAGGTGGCAAGAATAATCCAGGTAATTACAAGCTAGTGAGCTTTCTATCAGTGGTAGGGAATTATTGGATAGAATTCTTCAAGACAAGATTTATTCTCACTTGGAAATAAATGGATGTATTAGTGAGAAGCAACATGTTTTGTGAAGGGGTGGTTATGTCTCATGAACTTGATTGAGTTTTTCAAGGAAGTGACAGTGATGATTGATGAAGATAGGGCAGTGAATGTTATCTGCATAGACTTTAGTAAGGCTTTTGACATGGCAGACTGGAGCAGAAGGTGAAGTTGCATGGGATCAGAGATGAGCTGGTAAGGTGGATACAAAACTGGTTCAGTTATAGAAGATAAAGGGTAGCAGTGGAAGGATGCGTTACTGAATAGGGGGCTGTGACAAGTGGTGTTCCTCAGGGATTAGTGCTGGAACCTTTGCTGTTTGTAATATATATAAATGATTTAGAGGAAAATGCAACTGGTTTGATTAGTAAGTTTGCGGACAACATAAAGGGTTGGTGGATTTGCAGATAGCGATGAGAACCATCAGAGGATACTGCAGGATATAGATTAGTTGGAGACTAGGGTGGAGAGATGGCAAATGTGAGGTAATGCATTTTAGAAGGTCTAATACAGATAGGAAATATACAGTAAATGGCAGAATCCTTAAGAGTATTGATAGGCAGAGGGATTTAGATGTGCAGGTACATAGGTTATTGAAAGTGGCAATACAGGTGGAGAAGGTAGTCAAGAAGGCATGCTTGCCTTCATTGGCCTGGGCACTAAGTTTAAAAATTGGCAAGTCATGTTGCAGCTTTATAGAACCTTAGTTAGGCTGCACTTGGAATATAGTGTTCAATTCTGGTCACCACACTACCAGAAAGATATGGAGGCTTTGGAGAGTACAAAAAAGATTCACCAAGATGTTGTCTGGTATGAAGGGCATTAGCTATGAGGAAATGTTGGAGAAACTTGGTTTGTTCTCACTGGAACAACAGAGATTGAGGAGCGACCTGATAGACATCTATAACATTATGAGAGGAATGGACAGAGTGGATAGTCAGAAGCTTTTTCCCAAGGTGGAAGAGTCAATTACTAAGGTGTGAGGGGCAAGGTTTAAACGAGATGTATGAGGCAAATTTTTTACCCTGGTGCCTGGAACTCATTGCTGGGGGAGCGGATACAGAAGTGACTTTTAAATTCATGAATAGGTGGAAATAGAGGGATACGGTCCCCAGAAGAGTAGAGGGATTTAGTTCAGTCGGGCAACATGGTCGGTGCAGGTTTGGAAGGCCGAAGAGCTTGTTCCTGTGCTATAATTTTCTTTGTTCTTTGTATGTTGGTAAGAATATTTTATTGGAACAATACATTGACCTATTAAGGTTTATATAATATCATGTTTGTTTTTTTCAAGTTCTTGCTCAGTTTCTTTCTAAGTGTTAACTGCATTCTTAAGTAATTTTTTATTATTTAAGAATGGTTTTATTTTTATTGAGTTGTGGGATATAGGTGGCGCTGGCTGGCCAGCATTTATTGACTGTTCCCAGTTGCCCTCGAGAAGGTGGTGGTGAGCTGCCTTCTTAAATTGCTGCAGTTCATGTTCTCTGGGTTGACCCATAATGCTGTTAGGGAAGGAATTCCAGGATTTTGACCCAGCGATAGTGAAGGAATGGTGATATATTTTCAAGTCAGAATGTGAGTGGCTTGGAGGTGAACTTGCAGGTGGTGGTGTTCCCATGTATCTGCTGTCCTTATCCTTCTAGATTGAAGTGGTCATGAATTTGGAAGATACTATCTAAGGAACTCTGGTGAATTTCTGCAATGCATCTTATAGATAGTACACACTGCTGCAACTGAACATCGATGGCAGAAGAAAAGGATGTTTGTGCATGTGGTGCCAATCAAATGAGCTGCTTTGTCCTGGATAATGTCAAGCTTCTTGAGTATTGTTGGAGTTGCAACCATCAATGCAAATGGGAAGTATTCCATCACACTCCTGATTTGTGTCTTTGTGGATAGGCTTTGGGGAGTTAGGAGGTGAGTTACTCGCCACAATATTCCTAGGCTCTGACCTGCTCTTGTAGCACTGTGATTATGTGGTGAATACAGTTAGTTTCTGATCAATGGTAACCCCTAGGATGTTGGCAGGGTCATTTGAATCACACCTGGAGTGGAACATCTGATGCTTACCCATGCCAAAATTCAAAATGTAGAACTTAAAATATAGGTTGATTCCGTAAAACACCTTGGAATTTCTGACCAGGATTATATCAGTGGCCTTTCCTTTGTTTTACTAAAAGAGCATTTTACCGGAAGACTGGCCTTGGTGAGGTTAATACACTGACAAAGGTGAATAAGACTTTTTCTCTTCTAATCCTGGTAACCTTTATCATCAAGCAGTGGAGGAAAAACAATGATATTCCTAAATGTGGAGGGAATCACATTTTGGAAGATTGCAAATGCTAAAAATCTGACTGTTGTAGGCACAGGCAAAGTTGCAGAAGAATGCATGTTTCTTGAGAAGGACAAAGCCAGTACTGGCTCGTATCATGGAAGAACATCCACTGCCAGAGCAAGAAATAATACAACTAAATTGTGTTATTACGACCAAGCTCATCTAATAATGGTAGAACTGCTGGTAAATGGACGCTGGTTGAAAATACAGATCCATATAGGAGCTGTAGTTTTCATTACTGGGGAGAAGCATATAACTACTTCCAAACTGATATTCAAGTTTTGAAATTGGGAATCTTAAAGACCAGACTAGTCACATGTGCAGGTGAACTACTAAGGATAAAGAGCAGTCCAATGATCCCACTGACCTATGGACTGTAATCAGCCTGACTTCCTCTTGTTGTCATGTGTGGGCAAAGACCAAGTCCAATGGGGAGAAATTGGCTCCAGCAAATCAGGTTAAATTATTTGAAGATCTTCTATCTAGACAAGGGAGGACTGATTGCCTTGCTTATCCTCAATGAACTAGATGAGGCATTTCAAAAGTCTGTTATCATCAATACATACAAGGACTTATATGAACATACTCACCTGCCTTTTGCGGTCTGGTCTGTGAGTGCTATATTCCAGTGGACAATGGAGAACATAGTTCAGAGGCTACCTAAAATGGCAGTATAACTTGGACAACATCCTGTTCACAGGCATCTCAGAATGAGAGCACTTGGTGTACCTTGAAGTGGTGCTAAAAGGAACTTTCAGGGTAGTCCAAGCTGAGTTCCAGGGATCTGAATAGAAAAAGATGGGGCCAGGAAAAGATCATGAAAAAGCACCTTGATCACCTTGGGAGCAGTTAGTCCGCCTTATAGCATTTCTTTGCTTTCAACCGAAGAGACAGCCACTGCCAGCACAACTGAAAGCTTACTTGGAGACCATTCTTCCAGATAATGAAGAAACAGACTTCTAGATGTAACCTGAGGAAGCAGACAGCCCAATCAAATTGAACCTTGCAAAGGTGACATTTTGGCATTTCCTCCTAAAACTAAAGTCCCCAAGTAAGTTCATGCCTCAACATCTAGTGCCATCTCTGGCTGTTGATAAACCAATCGCCAACTGGCAAAAAGAAGTCCTTCCCACCCAGGGATGCTGCTGTGGATATGGCGGCAGTGGGGGGTGGCGGTTGAGGGATGTTATTGTAGAACATAGAACATTACAGCACAGAACAGGCCCTTCAGCCTTCGATATTGTGGCCATGAGGATGTTATTGTGGCATCATTAATATATCCCTCCATGAGCTTCATGGAGTACGAGTTTTCCTATTGAACAAGTGGGAGCTTGGTGAATAAGACATTCTCAGCCTGGACTGCAGGTTATGTAGGTCCAAAGCACGAGTCATTTTGTTATAAGCCTTTGTTTTAATACGACAGTGTTGCATCAGAGGACGAGCCTTGGCGAGGTTATGACAGATAGAAACACCTTTTTTTCTTACAGATCTGTTGCCTTAAAACCACTCTGCCTATCCACCCAAATTTCTGAAATCTTCTTTGTCCAAAGCTCCACTAGACCTACTTGTTTTTGGAAATCCATTGGGTCTTCTGTTTCCTTGCTGCAATTGTGGCAGCGTACTGCTGCTGGGATTGATACAGCTGCCGGTCAATCTGATTGATTGGCAAGTCCTGAGGATTAGATTTCCTCTCCAGTGAGGAACAGAAGTCCCACTCTGCCCCTGTTTAGCCTGCCTACAGAGTTTTATGGCTGTGGGATGGGCTGACATGGTGCAGGTTGGGGTGGCAGGGAGGGTGCTGGATTCTTCCCATTGTTACAGCACAGAAAAACAAGGCAGGCAATTTGTGCTTTGCAAGACCTCTCAAATAGATAAATGACCAGCTAACCTGCTTTAGTTGTATTGATTGAAGGATAGGTTTCTTTCTGACATAACAGCATCAAATGGGTTAAAGCCTTGTAAAATAGATTTTCATTGTTGTAAGCTACTGATAGCAATGGTCAATATAATCAGATTCCACTACAGTTTCAATATAATGTGAACGATTATTGTGGTCCCTGCACCATTATTTTCCTGCAGATATTACACATATTATTTTGAGGTCCCTGCTGGCTCAGGACACTATGTCAAGACTAATTTTCCTTCTGAATTGTCTGTGTTGTTCCAGTGTGAGAACAGCAGTGCCCCTTCTACAAAGCTACTTAAATTCTTAATCTTTTATTTTAGTGTTTTTATAATTTAGTATCTATTGCAAACAGACAATCACATTGTACTGTTCCCATGACTGGTGAAACTTCACTTTTGAGTTCAATTCTGCAAGCAATTTACTTATTTTATAACGATGTGCCTCTGCATATGATAAAACACAGTCTTCTTTAGTGCTCAGTTAATTTTGTGTTTAAAATTTACTTCCTAAAACAGTCCTCAGGCTTTTAAAACTCTAGCTCAGCATTGCCAAACTCTACTTCATAATGTTCTTATTTTCTAGTTTATTCTTTCAACCTCAGTCGTGTAATACACTTTGGGTCTTATTTTTGCATCTGTGTTTCTCAATGATTAACATTTTTTTAAAAATTATTATTCCCTAGATTACATCTTCAAGGGAAAGCAAAGTTATAGGATGTGTACTCCTCTAA
Organism: Sphyrna mokarran; assembly: GCA_024679065.1. Lineage (NCBI taxonomy): Eukaryota > Metazoa > Chordata > Chondrichthyes > Carcharhiniformes > Carcharhinidae > Sphyrna > Sphyrna mokarran. The sequence continues at coordinate 8,065,461 of JAGIQG010000021.1, read as the reverse complement.
TTAAAAAACAAAGCAACACATCTCTCAGCTATTTTCAAATTCAGGAATATGTATTATACATTTATCATACATGACTCCGGGGAGAAACTTTAATTATGTGAATAGACTGGAGAAAAGAAGACCGAGAGGAGATTTAATCAAGTTTTTCAAAATCATGATGGGGTTGGGTAGAATAAATAGGGAGAAACTGTTCCAGTTTGTAAAAGGATCAAGAACAAAAAGGCACAGATTTAAAGTGAGTTACAAAAGAACAAATGTAGGGTTTAATTTTGAGACCACGCTCTCTATTCGTGAGATTGCCAACCGGGGCTCAATATCTTGTGAAACCCAGAAATCATGAATCTTGCTGATGAAATTGTGATGCCTGATTTTCCTTGCCCTTCACTGGGATGTAATCTGGCATTGCTGACCAGTGATGGGACAGTGCTATGGGTGGACCCTAGAGGAAGTCTCAAGTTTGGGAACCGATCTATTTGCGGTGATGGCGGACAGTTCGGTGCAAGTAGGAGCAGCCACAGAAAGGGATGGGGATACTGAGAATGGGCTGGAGAAGGGTGGGTGGCAATGCCACAGAAGGTGGTTGGGGGGTGCCTGGGGGTTATATTTGTTTCTGTGATCAGGGCACACTTTATAAGCTAGCTCTCAGTTTCAGGTTCCCTGCTTCACCAAAGTTATGGCATAAACCATACCCATTCTTTTGTTATTACAGCTTAAGGGACATAATCAGAGAAAAGATAAGCCTGCAGAGCTGGAGAATTCCACATCAGAACTCACACTATGCAAAGTTTCATAAGATTCTGCCCTTGATGTCAGAAAAAAAACTTGTTTACCCAATGCGCGGTTTGGGTCTGGAACCACCTGGATGTGCAGTGAAGACAGGTTCATTTGAGGTATTCAAGAGGGCATTTGATGATTACTTGAATGTAAACAATGTGCAGGGATACGGGAAAAAGACAGAGGAATGACACTAAGTTATATGATTCTTTGGCAAGCTGGTGCAGACAGAATGGGTCAGATGGCCTACTGCACCATAATGATTCTGTGATCAAAAAAACTGTAATAAATTTGTCAGACATTATTTCCCTTTTATAAAGCCTTGTTGGCTTTGCTTAATCATATTACAATTTTCTAAATGCCTTGTTAACACCTCCCTAATAATAGATTCCAGCAATTTTTCACTGAGAATATTCAAGGCTGAAACAGATAGATTTTTAGACTCTAGGAGAAATAAAGGGGGGAAATAAAGGGAGCTGGGGATTAGGGAGCAAAAAAATGGGGTTAATTTCAAAGATTTTATATGATATAGAGCAGAGTCAGCTGGAGGGACTAAATGTCTCATCTGGCATCTGTTTCCAATTTTTATAGAATGCTCACATAAAAATTAGTGCTGCAAATCTATACTTGAAGGTGATGCAATCCAAAGGTACTTGGTTTCCATTCCACCTTTAAAAGAAAACTGTAGATGCCCTAACTATAATCTTTCATAGTTCTCTTGATCTGGAAACCATTCTTTTAGATCAAAAATTTGCAAGTCTCTTTGTTTTTTTAAGAAAAGTCAAACACGGAAATCAGGGGTTTATCAATTAGTTAGTCTTGAATCTGTTGTCAGGAAATTGCTACAGTCTTTAAAAAGGGATAGGTTAACTGAATATCTTCAAAATTTTCAGCTGATCAGAGAGAGCCACCATGGATTTGTAAAGGGTGAATAATAATGCTGAATCTGACTATATTTTTTGAAGAGGTTTCTAAAGTAGTGGACAGGCAAATGCTGTGGATGTTATTTCTATGCATTTCGAGAAGACAATTGATAAAGTTCTTTATAAGAAGCTGTTAGCTAAGGTTGAAGCTAATGAACAAAGACAAATTATTGACCAGGTATGGTCCTTACCCCTGAATCTGCCCAATAGGAGAAGAAATTCCTGGCCACAGACTATGAATGGCTTTTGATTTTTATACACAATTGTAACCTGAAACATTTCTTCAATCCCTAAGTAAACACAACTCAAGTTGAATTCTATTACGTGTTCTCATTTATCTTTGAACTGAGACAACAGGACAAAAAAAGGCCTTTTCTAACTACCAAATCAGATTGGGCAGTTCACCAAAAATAGCCATAACTCAATGTACGTATTCAGTTCTTTAATACAAGCACATCTGTAGGGACATTAGATAATAATGTTGACATGAGAATGCGATCTACTTTTAGGTAGCAACAACAACTGAAGCTAGTTCAGATATTTGAAATTAAAAATGATAAATATTGGAAAGCAGTTTATGTTGGAGTGACTTGCCTTCTGTTAAGTTTATGACTTCTGTTACGTTTATTAATTCCTTGATGAGAAACAGTTTCTAATGGTGCCAGTCAAATAATTAGCCCAAATTGATATTTATTCAAACATGAACTTTGGTGGTGAGTTGGTACTATTGAAGTCATATTTACTGTTTATTGCTGCCCCAACAAACACCTCAAATTAATTAATTCAACAAAGATAGCTGGTCACACCTCCAGCCCTCCTGGCCTGAATATTTCAGCTGCTCACTTTCTGAGCCACTGATGGAACTGTTACCAATTCAGATAATTATGTTTCTCAAATAAATTAGAATGAGATTCTAGGTGAAGTAACAAACTAAATAGTTAAATGATTATTCTGACCAATTTAAAATATCCAATTAAGTATTTCAGAATTCAACTACCAAAGATAAAATAAGGCCCAGGGTACTTACCGTGTATTCTGTATCACATCCGAACCAATAAAAAAAGCACATAAAGAGAAAGATAAAAACACACAGTAAATAAAGATAGTTTGGATTCATTATTCAGAATGAACATTTTAAGTAAAACAGTAGTTTAAAGGTTACAAACTAAATCAATCAAGATTACCCTGAAGAAAACCACAACTCAAAATGTAATTAAGACAACTGTATGTACAGCTTGGGAAAGTGTACAGAAAAATACCAAACATTCATCAAGATCTGTTTTATATGTTTGATTTTTGACTGGTTGGTTATTACCTCTATAGTCCCATTCAAATCTGCTCTGTTTGTCATTAGTTTGGAAGTTTAGTTGTGATTCATAAAGTTCACTGTTAGGTGAGTAATAAGATGCACAATATTTGTTCAGATCTTCTTCATTCAACATTTCATTTTGTTTTTATATGAAAGCACAAGTCATTTTTTCTCTGGGTCATTCACCAATTATGGCTAAAAGGGGAATGAACAGTCTAATTCCAGGTCTCTGCTAATGTTACTACAGACTGGCAGTCAGTAAATACATCGGAACTGCTCAGATCTCCTCCTTCAGATTACTAACCCAGAACAACATGACTGAAATTGAGATCTCACCAATAGGGAGTACATTGAAGTGGTTGCAGTTTGGTAAAATCCTCTCCATGGCTAAATGTATTGAAGCTGCTATGAACTGCTCTACCTGCAAGTATAGTTATACTTTTGGAAAATCGAACTAAGGATATCAGTTGTTCAGGTTCACATGCACATTTCTTTATTAAACTTAAATTTTAAGGACGGTACTCATCCGGTCCCAGAGCTGTTAAAAATAGAAAAGTTATCTCAGGCATAGTGATGGCAATGGTGTCCATTATTACACTTTTGAAATCCAATAAGAAGCACCAATAAGTAAATGCAATAAAAAAGATAATTGAATTCTCAAATAATCATGAATAAAATATATAACAGATTCAGTAACTGAGAATTTTTCCAAAGAGTGGATGTTTTGTTTCCATGTTATAACTTCAAATGAAGAAACAAAGACGATGAATAAATACCTCAAGCTGTATCAACTTTAGTGAATAAATTACTTCCAGCAACATGACAAAAATGCAGGTTTTATTTTTTACTGACTCTGTATTTTAAACTTACTTCTGTTTGACAAATCAGTGTTTACAATAACATTGGGGATAATCTACTTGGAAGATCTCCTTAGCCCAGCTTATGTGAGACAATAACAATCATTCTGAGTTAATGAACATCTCTCCCCAGATTACTCCATCCTCTCCATGCTATTTCCCATGTGCTGACTATAGTAATCGCTATTTAAAAATTGTAAAGTATAAAGGAACTGCTTTCAGTATATTTCACTATATTTCATCCAGTAATAGATATGTCATTCACAAATGAATTTAAATGAGTGATTGGTATTGAAGACAGAAAAGGCCAATCAATACTGGGCTATATGAAAGAACACGTGGAGTTATCATTGGCCTGTTAAGTTTGAGCCCTGATATATTAGGGTCCTTATGTAGTTGCAATGGAGATTACATTTTTTATGTACACTGTCATTTTTCATCTTCAACGCACAACTGAAATTCCAAACTTGAAAGGCATTGAATTTTTAGATTTGTACCCACGAGACTAATGCTCAGTTCGATTATAGCCACAAGACCTTTCATCTGTTTTCCTTCCATTCAGTAAAGTCCAGACATGTATTTGCATTTTTCACATCACAACAGGAATTTAGATTGGCAAATGAAGGTCAAGTATATTTTCATTCTACAGTCTCTTCTCTTCCTTTATCTCAACTCACAGCCATGCCTGATGTCCTATTTTCCCTCTGTTCCATTATAACCAATTATTCCATTCACCTCCATTCTTCAGTTACAATGCTGTGTAGCCTTTCATCACCATTCATTGCTCTGCCCAGTTTCTTTTAGAAACTTTAATTATAGCTCATTCTAGAATTTGCTTGACCAAGTATAACCCATTCAGTTTAATGACTTCAATGAAGCCTGAGGTTGATCTAATGGAGTATGAGCTCCCTAATTGAGGCCTGCCCATTCAGGGAGCCGCACCTGTATATAAATATGGGAGTGTCAGGTCTACTGGCACTTTGGAATCTGACTTTGTATCTGAAGCACTATTAGGAGTGGAATTGAGTTATATATCCCTTATAGAATCTGGTAAAGAGAAACCAGATCTGAGGAGTTATTTCACCCAGTGTTTTCTCATATACCTCCAAAAATAGATATCACTTTTGATTTCCCTTCTCTATTTTCATTTTTCCTCTGTTGAAGGATGTCAAGTGCCGCATGTATAAATATATGGGAAAGCTAATGCTGTTAGAAACAAAGTGGTGTCTCTCAGAACTGATACTTAATTTTTCAAAATTCATTTATTTGATGTCGGCTTTGCTGGCTAGGCCAGCATTTATTGCCTATCCTAGTTGCTCTTGGGAAGGTGAAGCCGAGCTATCTTGAATTGCCGCAGTCCATGAGGTGTACATACATTCACAGTGCTGTGAGGGAGCGGGATGCAGGATTTTAACCCAGCAACAGTGAAGGAACAGTGATTTTCAAGTCAGGATAGTGAGTGACTTAGAGGATCCTTTTAAATGGTGGTGGTCCTGGGATTGGGAGATGCTGTCTAAAGAACCTTGGAGAGTTCTTGCAGTGCATTTTGTAGATGATGCACGTGGCTACCACTGTTCGTTGTTGGTGGAGGAATTGAATGTTTGTGTAAGGGATAGCAACCAAGTGAGTGATTTGTCCTGGATGGTGTTAAGCTTCTTGAGTGTTGTTGGAGCTGCACTCATCCAGGCAAGTGGAGAGTATTCTATCACACTCTTAACTTGTGCCTGGTAGATGATGGATAGGCTTTGAGGTGTCAGGAGATGGGTTACTTGCCCAAGCCTGGATATTGTCCAGGTCTTGTTCGATAATTAACACAATCTCATTTACAATATTCGGCAAACAGCATTAGTTACAAACCTACAATATATATTTGAATATGCTGCAGGCTATGGAAGACAGAATTATAATTGAATATCGGTATGGCAGAACAAACTGCATATATATGACTAGACAAACTCTGAGATGAAGAAAAGGCACAAAATTACTTCAGGATCAGGAAATGATTGTTTCAGGGAAACTAACAGAACAATTTATGGATATCAAAACTGTGTCTCAGTAACACATACTCCAAACAACCTCCAGGATCTTAAAAATAAACCAACTCAGGGGCAACATTGTGACACATGTATGCTCTTGAGTTTTAGATGGAGTTTAACATTGCTGATATACTGAATTCCCTGTTTAAGTCACTGAGGATATGAGGGAAAGCAAATTGAACACAGTATCAAAAGGTGCATCTCACTATTTGTGAGGATGTAAGAATCGGGCTGGCAGAACACTGATAGCAAATTACTTTCCTACAACAAAAATGTGCAATCCAGGAAACAAAGATCAAAGGTTTGGCAGGGATAAATGAGGTCGGGAGGTGCGGGTGCGAGATAACTAAATAACAGACAAAAAATGGAGCCAAAAGTCAAGTGAAATCATGTATTAAAGATTTGGTTACAACTTGATGTTGATTGTGACTGAGTTTTGTGCACAAACCTTCATGGAACTATTTACAATTATTTTCCAAATTAACTATGAAAACACTATAGTGCTACAATGCCATGATTAAAAGTCTAATTATTTTAAATACTACTAAGAAAATAAGTTGCATTTTTGAAGAGTCCAACAGCTCTGCCTTAGATCAATGAAAATTGACTATGAGATAATATTCTTAGGTCAAGCTAATCAAAACAAATGCATCTTTAAATGATGAATTTCTTCAGATTTGCTCCGTTAATGCATGCTCTGTGTTGCTGTAGGTGTTACATCAAAGAAAGAAAAGGATAGAATCTTAAATCAACTTAGCATTTGGTTTTCAATGTAACACCTGGTAACTGTAGCTTAGTAACTGTGACAGTCTGTTTTATCAGCTCAGTATGAAGTGTTCTGTTTCTGCAATAATTTGCATGGCAATTATATGAAGACAGATATTGCAAGGTTCATACAAAATGCATTTCTGCAACACCATTACATGTACCAAACAAGGCAATATATTTTAACACAACATACGTTTTATATGTGTAGGATAGACTGTCATGATGGATGTGCAACATATGTCAGGTCAGGATATAAGGATTGAATGGGAAAGGCATTTCAGCCCATTCAGTGCATCACATTGTTTTCTGTGACTCTCTATGTTGGACCACTGCCCAGATTTTAATAAGGGTCCACTCAAAGGGTTTGTGTTTTAATTTCTTTTTTTTGATCTCCTCTTCTAAGGTGAGTGAGTCATTCTAGGATATGCTTCTACAGTAGCTCTTGTCCAAGTTGCTATTGTGCATTCTGTGCCAAAGAGACAATGAGCTGCAAGGAGATTTTTTAGACCCACAATGGAAACAGCTGAATTAGCACACACAGTTGTGAGAACAAAATGGCTAATAATCCAGCACATTGCACAGCGATATGGAACTAAGTTGTGAGATACAGGTCTATGCTTAGAAGTTTACAATCATAGCTCTGGTTTCAATAGAAAGATACCTGTGTACAAAAGGGGGCCTTAGGAAAGCAATTTTTCCCAGGTCACTTTACAGAGATAGCTCAGGATCTTTTTGTAAGCAACCTGATAGAAGTCAATGGACTGTTAATGGTGGTGGCAGTGGCCTCTGTAATGTACTGAGAATGTAGAATATAAATAAAGGATTAACTTGAAAATACGGGTTAGCATGACTTAATAGGGATCAGAGAGGGTAGCTTGAATAAAGTGAAACAAACGAAGAGTGGAATGCTCTAGAAAGAAAGCTGAAACCACATAAGTGATTTAATTACAGGCGTAACATTGTAAAGAACTATTGGGTAAACAAGATAGGAAATCCAGTGTATTGATGAATATGATTAGATCTGTACAGAATTAAATATACTTGTTTGATTAGACCTATATAAAAGACGGCTGTAACAGAACAACTTTAAGTATATCCTTCTAATCACTCCAATGGCTATTGTAAGCACAAAATAAAATAATATTGTGTGAATTTGCTGTGATGTAGGTTGTTCTTTAAAATTTTCTTTAACAGTGTTGCACTCTCAGGACACAAGAACATGGAATTGTAGCATGTGGGTTTAGCTGAAACAATGCAGGTTAATTGAATAACTGTTAACTCTACAAAGACTTGACCTGGACTGAGGCAAAAACCCACGAAGCAGTTGATGATGTCACAGTGTGATTGTGCAACAACACAAAAATAACCCCAAATATATAACAGTCTCACCTACCAATTCGAGGGAGAGGTGGAAAAGCAGAAGGAGAGTTGGGAATGGGGGTCAGGAACAGGAATAGGGGTCAGCTACACCCTTCCTCTTTAATGCCAGGTTCTTTGATCTGGCACTTTGAACAAAGAACTATCATTCAGAACCTGCAAGCAATCTTGCATGAGTTTACTTGTCCTACACATCACACAATGAGCCCGTGCTGGGTTAATACCAGTGGTAGCAGGACATGACCCTTCAGGATGCACTGACTGCCCACTTAAGGCCTCAGGTGGCCGCAGAAAGGAAGGATGTCCAAGGGCCGACCTGCCACAGACTTAATCATAGTGGAGGCAGGAGGGTGGTGGATGGGTCCATACTCAATATCCTTCTGCCTGATAAAATGCTGCACCACCAAACTCAACACAGGCAAGGACGTTAGATTCAGGCAATTTTTCTAACCTCTTAGATATGAAGGCAATCTACCAAAATTCGGCAAAGTTTTGGTTCCAGCAAGAAAAATGGAGTGAATCACACCAAAATCTCTGATGTAATTTATGACTGAATCTTGAGCCTCATTGACATAAGTTTTTATGACCACAAGAATAATGTTTTGCTCACCATGGCTCAATGTAATTTCTCCAATCACTCGGGAGCTGTTTATACATGGCTCCTCAGCAATCCTCAGCACTTGTTCCACAGCAATGCAGAGGATGGCAGCCAGGAAGCCTGCACTGCATTTCTCAGAGGAAATCTTCACCAGACTACTTGATGGAATGTAGCAGAGTTGAGATACACTCTATCTTTGCTCCAGGAGAGGATCTCCCACTGAAGCCACCAACCTCCGCCTGGGATGCATAGCAGTCCTGGTGAGTGCAAGCTCACTGCAGAAGAGAACAGGGCAGCAGTTCTGCAAGGAGATGAATGATTTTTTTATGCCCAGCCAGGGTAAGTGAGCCTCATACAGACATTTTCTGGACTCCCACGAAATGCTTCCCACCTTCACTTTCATCTCTCACCCAATTAATTTGGCATTTGCTAACACCTGTATGGAGGCTCTCCTTCCTCTCCCCCAATTACCATGCTCCCAACTACTCAAAGCTGTGCTCCTCACACTCCAAATCTCATTCAAGACCCATGTGTGCCACATCTCATCACCAACTTAAATGTCAACATTCCAACAAGGATGAACAAGCAGCCAGAATAATGCTCAAAGCCTTCATGCTGTTCAAGGAGACAGCCCTTGAGCTGGTCAGGAGGAGGAAGAACATGCCTGTGCTAATGGTGGTGGAGACATGCTGTCATTCTTCAAGTCCCAAGTGAATAATTAATGTTGCTTCCTTTATCTCCTTTCTTTTGCGGGCAAAGCAGCCCAACAGGCTAGACCATCCTCACTCCCCCTGGACCTGAGCAGCTCCAAGGGACATTTTTTGGACACCATTGTTGAAGAGGTGTCACAGCTGTCACCCAAACCCGACATCAGCGCAGTGACTCATATCTCCATGTGATCACTGAGTGGACAGTCATTCACTGGTGGGCATCTCAGGGCTGGAGATCCACAGTAGATGGAGACAGGGATATCCCAGGGAACCAGCACTTGGAGTGATGTTGAAAGACTTTGTTGGGCTCCTGCCTAATGATTTGGCCTAGGCCTGGTCATCTCAGAGCTGCTGGAGCTGCAAAGGCAGAGCTGTGAGCTTTAGCAGAGGCTGACAGCATCCCTCCTCAGACTGCAAGGCCGACTGGAGGAGTTCCAGTGCCTTATGTCGGAGGAAGTGGTGCCGTCACTTCAGCACACCGAGGTAAATACTGCAAAGTTGGTGTCTGCAGTGGCGGCCTTGGTGTAGGATATGTCCGCACCATGGTTCAGCTCGTGACCTCTATGTTTGAGGGTTTCAAATGCATGGCACAGGCACTGGTGGGAACACACAACTTGTCAGCATTACTAGACTCTAGTGCTTTTGGACTTCACTTGAGGTGCCCATTTTTTTTTACAGAGGACCACAGGGCCCATCAAGCATCCAGAGGGATGAGGTTTGCCTGGTGCTTAGTCTGGAGCCTTCCACCCAGGAGACCCTGGGGGTGACCAGCCTACTGAGTCCCCACTTCCTGTGAGTGACATACCTCCAGCCCCACACATCAATGAGGGCACTACTGCAAAACCTGGAAATCCAGGACGACTGAAATTGTAATTCTATGTCTCCCTGGATCTGCCCGAAAGCAGTCAGAACACTCAAGGTCCAAGCTTCCCAGCAAATGCCTGCCAAGATTATCTCAGGTAACAGGGTGGAAAGCCAGCAGGCCTCCTCAGCCGAAGCTGCAGATTCTGAGGAAGTACCTAGGGTGAGGAAGATTAAGACATAGGCACCTAGTGGCATGGGTAAAAGTAGATGCTAGTGTAGAGAGATCCCCATTGTATATAATTACAAATAATAAAACACTCTGTTTAGTCACAAAGTCTCCCCCCTGTCATTCCATGCTACCAAACTTGATGGATCCACATACACACTTCGCATTTCGTTCCTGAGAATGGCTGTGCTACGTCTCTCCCAGACTGAAAACAGAATAAAGAAGATCTGCAACAGGCAACCTCAATCCCAACTCCCGGTATTTCCTGAGATCCATTCATGAAGGAGCAAATAACCCCACCCCCACATCGCCCATCCATCCTGAACAGTTCAATTTTGCATCTCTTCACCTGACCAGAAGAGGCCAAAAGGTTGTTGAAACACTAATTCCTTGCCCATCTTAGGTGTCAGACGAAAGGAAAAACCTGGCTACACACTTAGAGGGCCTGCAGTGCCTGAGACTATTACTCCAGCCTTGATAAGCCCCATGACGTGCCCATTCATTGGCATGGCACATACAGCTCTGTGGTAGGCAGGAATCAGACATAACACGTGGAGTGTGAGATATGCTTTGTCCTCACTGCAAATCATCATCATTTTTCTGCTGATTCAGGCTAATACTGCAGCCTCTTGCCATTGAAATGGTACATCCAAACAGTAAGATAATGTTCCATCATTAGTCCATTCTTACATCATTAGTCCAGGAAACCTCTGCAACTGCTGTTCCACTCATCCCCAAAAGAAGAGGTGATAAAGATATCCCTTACTTGACAGCCAATTCTGGCCCTATCTACTTTCCAGTGTTCTACCTCTTCAGCATCATCAGACCCACAACCCTCCTCAACATTCTCCTCATCCAAGATCTGGTGCTCGCCTACCTTCTCCAAATTTAGATTGTCTCCCCTCTGCAGTGCTAGATTGTGTAGAGCACAGAGACTACAATAAGACAGAGACTCTCTTTGGCTGTATTGTAGGGCATTCCCTGAGAGGTCCAGACACCAGAACTGTACCTTCTACAGTCTGATCACCTGCTCCACTAACATGCATGTTGAAATTTGCGTTTCATTGTATTGAGTCTCCTCTTGTGTTTGTGACCTCCATGCTGGGGTCATTAGCCGCCTCCTGAGTGGTTGTCTCTTGACCCTGAGCTGCTGCTCTCCCTGAAGAGAGCTGGAATTTGCAAGTGGCCCAAGATTTAATTGTCATGGGCACTGTCTGGGAAACGGGCACACATCTGCATGATGCGCATTATGTGACTATAGATAAGTTGGACATTGAGGGAGAGGAATCCCTTGCAGTTGCTGAATGGTGCTACATGTTGCCATGCTGATTTAAGAGACACCTGGGTGCAGTCTATCATACCTTGCACCTGAGGCATCCCTGCTGGATGGGCGAAGGCCATGCCCTGGTATCCTGGCCCAGTAAAAGTTGATAAACATGTCAGAACGGATATAAAGGGCATCTGTTATCTCCCTAATCTATCTGTAAATAGCAGACTGAAGGATGCCACAGATGTCCCCTGTGCTGGCCTGGGATGAACCACTGGCATCGAAGCTCAGAGCAGCTGTAACTTTAAGGGCCATGGTCATTCCTTTCCATACAGTGTCAGCTCATGCATTATGTGGCAGACATGGTCTACTGTCTACTGTCTGCTGCAACTCGGAGAAATGAAGGTAGGAACATTGATGCCAGTAGATTTGCTGCCGCTGTCTCTGACGTTCCTGTTCCATGTGTGGTCCTGCTTCCTGAGCAGTTGCAGGCTACTGGTCTTGGCCATGCGCAACTACACATCATTGTCTCTACTGTTGGTAAATCCTGATAAATAGAAAAGCCAGCTCAACAGGATCCATGATTTTGATAAATCATGCACTGAAAGAGTAAGAACACTATCGCGAGCGTTTAGAAGTCATCACAGAGCCCTGACCCTCACTGGTCCATGCATCTGTGATTTCTGCCCCTGTGTCCTGTTACATGTGTGAATTTCTGCTCTCCCTCTCAACACCAGCTCCAACAGTACAAACACATTCCTCCATCGTTTTTCCTTACTCCAACAGGATGAATAGTATCGAGCCTCTATTGTCTCATGACAACTGATCTGCATGTTCTGCATTTTCCTCTTCCTCAACTAAACAATATAAGCCCCAACCCTACATTGCACTAAAGTGAATTAGACAGGATGCATGACAACAAGGTTTCCATCCTGATGGAGCATCTCAGAAATGATGTCAAACATGATATTAAACAGAGGAAGTGATGTCAGATTTCATACTCCAACTTGTCAGGGGGTTCTCCTAAGTGTGAGTTATGCACTGCTAAGGCTTGCATTGAAAGACATATCTACATTTTTGATGCTTGATGTTCCAGAGGGCTAATCTTTATCCCCAGACTATGCAGCAAGATCTAGTTCTGGATATTAAACTGGCATGCTGGCCTTCTCCAACATTCATTTTGACAAGACACAGCTGATTTTTGAGAGGTATGCAATTAGCTTTTCAAGCAATTCCCACAAGGACAGCCTCATTCTTAGGGGTCTTCAATCCTGTGCAGTTAGGTAGCCTTGCATCAGAACAAGTAATGCACTCTCACTGCTGGGCCTGAGAATCACAGTTTGCAGAGAAGTGAATTTAAACTTCCTTTCCAGTAATTCCCTCTGGCCTCGCACCATTGGCTGAGTGATGGTTGTAGGTTTCACTGCATTCAGCTCTCTCAAGTGAGAGGGTCTTTGTGCCTCATGAGACAAGATAGCTGTCCGTCACTGATACCGCACCTGGCATCTCCCAAAGCAGGGTCCCAGAACCTCATAGTCATACCAAGTACTGCCCCACTGCTGTGCTATCTCCCACCCAGCTTGTAGCTCCAACAAGCAAGGGCACCCACTCAGCTACTGTTTGAACAGTAGCCCAGCCTTGAATAACTGGGAAATGAAGCCTGCTTCACAGCCAGTGCATTCCCTCGGGGCGATCTGAAATGATTGGAAAATAAGGCCTCTGAGCAATCCACATACACACCTCCCGCCCAACACCAACCTCCTTTCCCTGGGGACGGAAGTCACCCATGGAAAGACCTTGAACTGCATATGTGTGTGGCCATAGCATTCTGCCTGGTACACTTGCATGTTGGACTACTTGGGAAGTTATGGCTGCCTGAGCACTCACCTCTGCGATTCTACTTGGCGGTGATGGTGCCAGGTTCATGCTTATGGAGACCTGTTATAAATGGCCAGCTAAATATTTGGCTCAATAACCATAGTGAATGCTTGTGGATGACATCTTGATGCATTCGATTTAGATTCTTCCCTGGTGTATTCCACATCACTGCACCAGCAAGGTTGGCTCAAAATTGGAAAATGTGATCTCACTGGCAAGAATCTCGCTTTTCTGAACTCTTCTCACTTTAAACCTATAATGCCATTCCCGTAGACGGTAAACACAGGACTCAAGATTTCACCCAAAATGTCTATGTATTATAAACGATAATCCCTTGAATTCAGTGGTATTCTATGGTCAACTTCAATAACTGTTCCAAATGCTGCTCCTTCAAGATCTCATCAGCATTTATTCTTTTTAAAATAAAAATTGCATTAAAAATTAATAGAGGTATTAGAAAGACTGGCAGTACTTAAATTTGGTAAATCATTAGGATGGGATGGAACACATCCAAGGATGCTGAGGGAATTAAAATTGAAAATTGTGGAGGTCATAATCTTCCAATCGTCCTTGTATTTTGGGTTGGTGCCAGAAGACTAGAGAATTACAAACATGACTTGTTTAAAAAAGGGGCTAAATCTAGCAAATTCAGGCCAATCAATTTAATCTTGTGGTCAGAAACTTGGATTAATTAGGGAAAGTCAGCACAGATATGTTAAGGAAAATGGTGTTCAACTAACCTGATTGAGTTATTTTGATGAGGCAACAGAGAGGATTGATGGGGGCTTGGGGCCAAGGCAACAGGAGGCATAGTGATCAATGGTGCAGCAATTAAAATTGGGGATTCGCTTGAGGCCAGAAATAGGGAGCACTGATATCTTGGAGAGCTGTGGGGCTGGAGGAATTATAGAGGTAGGGAGGGATGAAGCTATGGAGAGGTTTAAAAATGAGGATGAGAATTTTAAAATCAAGGCATTGCTGGAACAGGAGACAATATAGGTCAGTAAGCATGGGGTAATAGGGAAACAGGACTTTCCACAAGTTAAAGCAAGGATAGTAGAGTTTTGAATGGCCTCAAGTTTACAGAGAGTAGATTATGGAGATCAGCCAGGCGTGTGTTGCAATGTTCCCATCTTGAGGTGATTAAGAACACAAGTGAGGGTTCAACCACAGATGAGCTGTGAAAGAGACTCATTTGGGGCAATGTTGTGAAAGTGGAAATAGGCAATCTTAGTGATTGCAAAAAACTCATCTTAGAATCAAATGTTACACCAAGGTTGTGAACAGACTGGCTTAATTTCAGATTGTTGCCAAGAAGAGGGATGAAGTCAGGAACTATGAAACAGAATTTGGAACGGAGACTGAAAACAACAGCAACTTCTCAATATTTAGTTGGAGGACATTTCTGTTCATCTGTACTGTACCTCAGGTAAGCAGTCTTACAATCTAACGATAGCGGGGGAGTTGAGAGTGGCGATTATAAATCTTAGTTATACAACATTGAATATCCAATTACCTCAGAGACTCTTGAATACAACAGTAACAGTCATTGAGGTGTATCATACATCTTCTGATGGCACAATGTTGTAAAATGTAATTCTTCATATCATGAGCTAATCACTGGATTTGCCATGTGATGCTGTATGTTATTTAATGCCAATTTCCAGTGGGGCCATATTTAGCATATTTTAGTGTCATTCCTCCCCACACTCTTTGGTGCCAGGATCTGATGTAGTGTTCTGCTATCATAACACTTGGTTCTGTTTCCTTTGTATCCGCAGCAACCAGGGCAGCAATTGTTCAATCTTTCTTATTTGTATAGTAACCTTGCAATATACTTTCATTCTGATGGGCTTTCAAAAACACAATGAAATATATGCATTTGAAAGATGGGTGTAAAATGAAGAATTTTAGAAACCTAAACCTGGCATAGCTTACTGACTTTCCCAGGCTCTTTTAAAATATCTGGTCCTTTGCCCATATGCCTGCTCCTCTCCCAGTTGTTCTTTTTTGTTTGTGTATCTGATCTCTCTCAGGTATTCATTCCCTTTGCCAGCCTTTTAGTTTTATTTTTAACCATCTATTTGTTTCATGACTACTTTGTCCCTTTCTCAGCTATCTTTAATTGGCGTTTCTCACTTTTTATTAAATATTCTGCTTTTTTATTCTTACAGTTGAAGTGAATAACGTCAGACGCTTCCCCATATTAAACTCCATATGCTATCTTGTTGCCCACTTACCTGATATGTCTATACCTTAGCAGCCTCTCTGTGTCCTCCCGTCAACTTATCTTTCCACTTAGCTTGGTATCATCAGCAAACATAGATACATTACACTCTGTCTCTTCATCTAAGTCATTAATATAGATTGTTAATAGCTGAGGCTCCAGCACTGATCTTTGTGCCACTTCAATATTCACTGTCTTCCAACTTGAAAAAGTCCTGTTTATGCCCAGGCAGTGTTTTTAGTCCACTGATCAAATCTTTATTCATGCTAATATATCATCCTCAATTCCTTATTTTGCTGAATAACTTTTGGTATGGCAATTTATCTTATGCATTTTGGAAATCCAGGAATACCACATCCACTAGTTTCCCTCTATCTACCCTATTACATTCATAAAAAATCCAATTAATTGTTCAAGTAGTGTTTCCCTTTAGTTAAACCAAGTTGACTTGTTGTAATCATACTATGCTTTTCTAAGTGCATTGTTAAGACTTCCTTCATAATAGATTCCATCATTTCCCAACAACTGATGTTCGGCTAACTGGCCTGTAGTTCAATGTTTCTCTTTCCTTCCTTTCTTGAAAACTAGTGTAATGTTTCCCAACTTCCAATCTATTGAGACCATTCCTGAGTCCAAGAAATTTAAGAAAATTATAATCTGCATATTCAGCATATCTGCAGCTATCTCTTTTTGAACTCCAGAGGGTAGGCCCTTAGTGCCTGTGGATTTTTCAGATTTTAGTTCTTAAATTCCTCCAATACTTTATCTCTTCTGGAATTAGTTTTCCTAATTTCTTCATTCTACTCTAGGTTATCGTCTATTTCTGGTATCCACTATGAAGAGAGACACATTGTGTGTGATCTTTCTGTCCTGCTGCACTGGTTGATTGGTACAGTCAGATGAGAGGACAGTATGCAAGGCTGATAATCCAGTTTGCATCCTGATGCAGAATGCTATCCTCCTGACCCTGTTCAGCTGATGGGTTGGGAAGTCAATTTAAATTTTAATGTTATTACTGGCATGGAGCCGCCATGGTTGTTTCCGCCCTCCTGGAATATTTCTGTCATCATTCATGGTCGCCACCAATAGAGACCAGATGTGATGGCCATATGGGAGGGATTGGAGGCCATTGAAGCTCCTGGATGGTCAGGAGATGCCAGACAGTACCCATCGGGCATCGCCAGTCCAGCAGTGCCCACCAGGCACCATAAAAATGGCAGGGCAGTGCCAAAGGAATGAAACATGAGTGTGGATAGGGAAATGATGGGGATGGAAGCAAAGAGGGGGAGCTCTGCGAGGAGGCAGAGACAAAGTGGTGAGTTTTGGGGAGGGGAACTGCAAAGGGGAATTGATTGGGAGATGTGGGGGTGATTAGCAATGAGAGATCAGCAAAGTGGAGGAGTGTGGGGTTGCGGGGTGGAGGACGATCAGCAAAATGGGAGTGTGTGTCCCAGGGAGGTATGCGGCAGGCTGATCAGCAAAGGATAGGGAGGGTGGGTCATAGAAGGATTATGATGGGGGACCAATCAGGTGGGTTCTGATGACCCAATGTTGGCGACTTGTGTTGCCATGAGGGGGAATTACACTGCTTCTGATGATGGAGGGAGATATGGGTTGGCAGGGAATCTCCCAGTATACCTGTGTGATGGTGCCGCCTAGCAATGTGAATCTCCAGGCTGCCAAATACATTGACAGAGTGCGGGAATATTGTATCTCGCTGAACAAAATGGAGTTTTCAGACTTTAATGGCACTTATTTTGGGAAGATTGTGCCTGTAATGTTTATTCAATGTCTTCACCATTTCTTCATTCATCACAATCATTTTTCTTGTCTTTGCTTCTAAGGAACCAATGTTTTGTTGAGCAGCTTTCTTCCTTTTTATATATTGAGAAAATTCTTGCAATCTGTTTTTATACTTCTCACGTTCAATTTTTCTCTTTTTATCAACTTTCATCAACTTTTTGGTGGCTCTATGCTGCTTTCTAAAACAGTTCTAATTCTCAGGCTTGCTAACTGTTTTTGCAACATTATAAGCCTCTTATTTTAATCTAGTACTGTTCTTAACTTCCTGAGTGAGCCACGGATGGGCTTTTCTTGCTAAGTTTTTGTTCTTCAATGGAATTCGACCACACACAGACTGTAACGATCTCCTATTTCCCTGGCATTGCCATTAGGCCTGGTCTCCACTGTTGGAGACCAGCATTGATTTTTACTGGTGTGAGGTCATGCCAGTGAGGAGGGAAGAGTCCAAAAAAGTGTAAGATGCCATACTGGATGCACTAATAGGACTGAAATTAAGTCAATCCAATGCAAATTGGCTTTGTGCTCTTTGTGGATATTAATGGATTTTTGGCCTCACGTGCAATCTTACCGGCTCACTGCACCAGTAAGATCGCACACCAGATCTTTTCTCATAAATATCTTTCATGTCATTCCTTTATATAATGGTACCTCTTTCTTCTTTGCCATCTTGTCTTTCTGAAAATATCATGTATCCTGAAAAGTTTATTTCCCAACCTTGATTATCCTATCCAGTCCCAACCCCCCACCCTATCCCCTCGATCACACTACAATCCTGCCTAGGTCCTATTCCCGTCACCCCACACATTTACCCAGCTAATTCTCTTAAACTATAGGGCAGCACGGTGGCACAGTGGTTAGCACTGCTGTTTTACAGCACCAGGGACCCGGGTTCAATTCAAGCCTTATCTGTGTGGGGTTTGCACATTCTCCCTGTGTCTGCATGGATTTCCTTTGGGTGCTCCGGTTTCCTCCCATATTTCAAAGATGTGTGGGTTAGGTTGATTGGTCATGCTAAATTGACTCGAGAGTAAGGGGGATTAGCAGGCGAAATACGTGGGGTTACTGGAATAGGATCTGGGTGGGATTTTGATTGGTGCAGACTCGATGGGCTGAATGCTCTCCTTCTGCACTTTAGAGGTTTTATGAAGAAGGATATGCTGGTATTGGAGGGGGTGCAGAGGAGATTCATGTGGTTGATTCCGAAGTTGAGAGGATTGCTTATGAGGAGAAATTAAGTAGACTGGGACTATACTTATTAGAATTATAAAAATGAATGGGGGATCTTACAGAAACATATGAAATTATGAAGGGAATAGATAAGATAGAAGTAGGGAGATTGTTTCCACCGGCAGGTGAAACCAGAACTAAGGGGCATAGCCTCAAAATAAAGGGGAGCAGATTTAGAACTGAGTTGAGCAGAAACTATTTCACCCAAAGGATTGTGAATCTGTGGAATGCCTTGCCCAATGAAGCAGTTGAGGCTACTTCGTTGAATGTTTTTAAGGCAAAGATACATAGATAGATTTTTGAACAGTAAGGGAATTAAGGATAATGGTGAGTAGGCAGGTAAGTGAAGCTGAGTCCACGAAAAGATCTTATTGAATGGCAGAGTAGGTTTGAGGAGTGAAATGGCCTATTCTTGCCCCTAGTTCTTATAGCAATTGGTTCTAAATAGTTTATCGCTACCTCATTGAAGATGATTTATGCATCAGATATACCTTTCATTTCAAATTTTACTTCTATTCTATGCAATGAATTTATTTGCTGATTTAAATTTTGGTTAAATTCGCTGTCCTATTGCAATCAGCTTGCTTTTATCTGCATTACTATACAGCTCCCATACCTCTATCCTTTTGCTTGGATTTTTGAATTTCCTTTCACCCAAACCCTCTCCCCCTCTCTTTTTACTCCAATTTTCAAATGCAATGTTTGGGAAATGTTAACTAGGTTTCTCTCTGCATAGATGCTGCCAGACATGTTGAATACTTCCTGCAATTGCTGTTTGATCTTGGGTTTCCAGCATCTGGAGTATTTTACTTTTACTTTATTAAGGAAGATGAAGTTTACATGTGCTCCTCAGGTAGAAATATGACAGATAGTTATTTAAAATTGATAAAATTGTTGATCTTATGTCAATAACCTCACTCTTCAAGGAAAAATCTTCTGCTATATTGCAAGGTAAGAATCAAGTGTTAAATAATTGTGCTAAATCTTACCTGTAATTGTGTATGGATAATAATTCCAGGCCTTTTCAGTGACATAAAAGATCCTTGGAACCACTGCCCTAGCCCAGCTAGGAAGTTTGCTGTAAATGAAGCAAGAATAGTTGGAAAAATGAATACAAATGGAATGTATTTCAAAGACCCAAAATCAAAAACATCTAACTAACTAGCATTGAGAAACATATAAAGACGATAAACTCGTGAAATTATTGCAGGCACAACCTGCATAAATATCCTCTCTATATGATCCATTGTTATTATTTTACATTTCCTCCTATCGTATGGACTATTTCAGCACTGACTTTGCAACTCACACTGAAAGCACTGCTGATGCTCAGATTCATCACTGATCAATATAATGCCCTCATTGATGATGCACAATGGGTCAAATTTTAGAATCTCACACACACAGGAAGCTGTTGTTCATTAGATGGCCATTTCAAATATATTCAATTAGTCCTATTCTATTATTTCCCCACAATTCTGCAAATTTTCCTTTAAATTTGAATAACTTCCTTGAATTAATAAAGCTTACAATGGTTCAAATTTATAATCTGCCACGAAAGAGACTGGATCCACTAGACTTGTACTCACTGGAGTTTAGAAGAATGACAGGGGATCTCATAGAAACATAGAAAATCCTGAGGGGACTAGAAAGGTTAGATGCAAGGAAGAATGTTCCTGATGTTGGAGAAGCCTAAGACTAGGACTCACATTCTGAGAATGAGTGGTAAGCCATTTGGGACTGAGATAAGGAAGAGTTGTGAACGTATGGAATTCTCTACTACAGAAAGCTGTCGGGGCCAGTTCATTAGAAATGATCAAGAGGAATCATAGGGTATTGAGAGAAAATGGGAGTGGGATACTGAAAGTGCATGATCAGCCAAGATCACATTGAATGGCGGTGCAGGCTCAAAGGGCTGAATCGCTTACTCCCATGCATATTTTTAATGTTTCTATGTAGTTTTATTAATGTATCTTTGATTCAAATTATCATGGAGAAGTGCATTGTGTGCAGAATCATCACCTAACCAACTGTAACTGATTCAGTGTAGCAGCTCGTGGTGCAGAAACACCAAAGAAAAGTGTAGGAACAGGATTAGGTAAATAATTCATTTATCGGAGATTGCGAGATTTTGACTTCTAATTAAAAAATACACTCAATTGGAAGATTGATTTCAATTTTCTTCTACAAAAAATAGCTTGAGCGGGAATAAAACAATTTAGATTATCTTTCAAACTCCCACTCTGCTGAGTTAGCCAACCACTGGAGTGAGAATGTAATGATTCTATCTTCAGCATCTCAGATTAAGGCAAAACAGGGTCAAGATTCATTGAACTGAACTTAAGAAATGAAAAAACAATGGAAAAAAATAGCAGAAGGGTTTGAAAGTATTACAGTATTCACTACATTGCAATAATCTTTCATTTCTTTGTTCTTGGAAATGTCTTTGATTTCATTCATTAGAACAAAGTCTGCATTGTCAAGAATTGAGCCAAAGGAAAATATTCACTGCTTACAGAGTAGTGATTGTGAACTTCCTTTTGATTTTTTTAGCACAATAAAATATTATTGACTACTTATAGTGATAGAAATGTATCAGTTACAGAAATATTAATCAATGTGGATTGAAGCACTATGGGAACTAACCCAATCTTATCAGCAAGTGGTACTGAATTATTTGTCCTATTCCTGGCAGGGTCAGCATGGAGAGAATTTTCATCACTTAGTTTGTACATCAAGCCACTTATTATGCAGACTTGTATCTATTTACCAGACAAGCTGCTACCTATTCTTCAATAATTAAATTGAAGAAAGCTGATGGAAAAGGTACTCAGGAACCAGAACTACAAATCTGAGATTAAGGTCATGTTTAATGGGCAGCAGCGACCCTGTGCTTCTATATGCACTGCAGGCTCTGACAATCTATCTCAACATGGAGAAATATCATCAATGCTGCCTCATCAAAATTCTCAAATTTGTTGGCAGGTTATGCAGTCTAATGTTAAGATTTTCTTCTAAGCCAACACTTTCAGCGTTGAAGTGTTAATCACATAAAAACCAGCTTGACTGGTGGATCACTTTGTTTGCATGTGTGGCACCAGGCTCGCAAAATAACTGTCCTATTCCGAACATTGTTGCAGTAAAAGGCTCATAAGAAGGCACAGGAAAAGCTTCAGGGATGCTGTCAAAGCATCTCTGAAGAATTCTAAAATCCCCACCAATTAATGGAAATTCCTGGCCCCCAATATAAAAGCATCGAGCACTGAAAAATACTCTTCAGCGACTGAGATAAATGGAGGACAAATACAGGTAGCAGATGGAACTCACAAGCTCATTGACTCAGTATGGGAAATGTTATGAAAATTTGCCAAAATGACAGCTCCTTCGAGAAAATTGGTATGAAATTCTTCAGCTCTCTCCAGATCTTAACATTTTGATGGGACTCCCTGCACCACCAACACCCTCCCCACCCCCCACCCCTTCCCCCGCCCCACCATAAATTTTGCAAGGATCCTAAAGGTGACCTTCTGTTCAAGGGAAAACAAATATTGCATTTATATAGGTTATGAAATTGTGCAAATGCTGACATACAAAGATGAATCATGGGAAATAATGGCAGAAGAATGGCACAGTCAACTGAATGAATGCTATGCAAAGAATGAGAAAAAAGTGAAGGTATAATATCCAAGTCACTATGTCATTATTCACAACCTGCCAAAGCTATTTAGATGCAACAAGAAGTGTAAAGTGAATTTCATCCTGCATAGGAATTGGTAGAACCATTTTATTCTGAAAATGGTTCTTAAGGCTTCTTTCTTTCTCGGAGCATAATTGCTTTTGGCCTTATTCAAGGTCCTGGACATGAAGACTATTGACTTCTCTTTACCTTTCATCATTATGTGGGAAAGCACTAACCCCATAAGATGATGTGTCACATGCCAGTTGCACAGGTAAATTTAGATCAAAATGTGTCACTTCCACTTTCTATTTTGAAATTGCAAGTTGTGTAAGGGTTTTAGGCTAACCATATTAAGAACAAACTTTCAATATTAGGCTTTAGAAAATTCAAAGTTGGTTGACATTTTGAGATGTAGGTGTCAATGTAATATATGAATGTAATATTTCTCTTCCCTTGACCAGAAGGTTACCTTTAGGATCCCTGAAAAATCTATAGTTGCTTATTCTTAGGTAGTCCCTCATGATTGAGGATTTCTTACTTGCAATCTGGCTCAGTATGTCTACAGTAAAGACTCTGGAATTTTGAAGGCAACTTATGCAGTTCCTTGGTGTTGATGATATGGTTCAGATAGTGAACTGCAGATTGGAAGAATTCACATTTGTCTTTCTGGAGTCTTAATCCATAATCTTTAAATCTATGGAATGTGGCATATAGATTATGAAAAGGTTCTTCGTTTTTCCCAGCAAACAAGATGTCATTCAGGTAACACTGGACTCCATCGAATCTGCTTAAAATTTGATCTGTTGCTTGTTGGGACTATGCTGACGTGGAAGTGATGTCATAGAATCATACAGCGCATAAGAAGTCCTTTGGCCCATGGAATCCGCACCGACACATTAGAAACGCCGGAACTCCCACCAGACCCCATCTGCCAGCGCTTGGCCTATAGCCCTGAATGTTACGATATGCCAAGTGCTCATCCAGATACTTTTTTAAAGGATGTGAGGTAACCTGCCTCTACCACTCTCGCAGGCAGTGCATTCCAGGCTGTCACCAACCTCTATGTAAAAAGATTATTCCTCACATCCCCCCAAATCTTCTGCCCTCACCTCAAACACATGTCCCCTTGTGACTGACCTTTCTACTAATAGAAACAGCTGCTCCTTATACAATCTGACCATGTCTCTCACAAACTTGTACACCTTGATCAGGTTGCCCCTCAGTCTTCTCTACTCCAATGAAAACTACCCAAGACTATGCAACCCCTTTTTTTCATTCATTCATGGGACATAGGCACTGCTGGTTGGCCAACATTGAGTGCCCTTGAGAAGGTGGTGGTGAGCTGCAGTCCACAGTTTGTGGGTTGACCTACAATGCCGTTAAGGAGAGAATTCCACAATTTTGACGCAGCAACTGCGAAGGAATGATGATATATTTCCAAGTCAGAATGGTGAGTGGCTTGAGAGGAACTTGCAGATGGTGGTGTTCTCATTTATCTGCTGCCCTGAACTTTCAAGATGGAAATGGTTGGGGGTTTGGAAGGTAATGTCTAAGGATCTTTGGTGAATTGCTGCAGTGTCTTTTGTAGATGGTACACACTAATCCTCAGGATTGAATATTTGCAGATGGAGGCTGCTTTGTCCAGGATCGTATTCAGCTTCTTGAGTGTTGTTGGAGCTGCATCCATCCAGGCATATGGGATGTGTCCCCATATGCCCACATCCAGGCACGTGGGGAGTATTCTGTCACATTCCTGTCACATTCCATTGCCTTGTAAATGGTGGATAGGGTCTGAGGAGTCAGGGGATGAGTTACTCGCTGCAGTCTTCCCAGCTTCTGACTTGCTCTTGTAGCCACTGTGTTTATGTAGCAAATCCATTTGAGTTTCTGGTCAATGGTAACCCCAAGGATGTTGACAGTGGGAGATCCAGTGATGTTTATACCATTAAGTATTAAGGGGCAGCGGTTAGCATGTCTCTTATTGATGATGATCATTGTCTGGCATTTGTGTAGGGCAAGCATTATTTGCCACTTGTCAGTCCAAGCCTGGGTATTGTCCAGATCTTGTTGCATTTGGACATGGACTGCTTCAGTATCCGAGGACTTGCAGATGGTGCTGAACATTGTGCAATCATCGGCAAACATCCTCACTTCTGACTATATGATGGAGGAAAGGTCATTGATAAAGTAGCTGAAGATTGTTGCGCATAGTCCTGAGGGACTCCTGCAGAGATGTCATGGAGCTGAGATGATTGACCCTCCACAACCATGACCATCTTCCTATGTACTCCTATATGACTCCAACCAATGGAAAGTTTATTCCCTGATAGCCATTGATTCCAGTTTTGCTAGGGCTGTCACTTTAACTTCACCTCT
Organism: Sphyrna mokarran; assembly: GCA_024679065.1. NCBI lineage: Eukaryota > Metazoa > Chordata > Chondrichthyes > Carcharhiniformes > Carcharhinidae > Sphyrna > Sphyrna mokarran. Next base: position 8,040,622 of record JAGIQG010000021.1, on the reverse strand, counting down.
GGAATTCAGCTCTTTTGTCTATGTTTGAACCAAGGCTGCCATGAAGTCAGGAGCTGAGTGACCTGATGAAACCCAAACTGGGTGTCATTGAGCAGGCTATTGCTGAGCCAGGTGCTGCTTTATAACACTGTTGATAACCCCTTCAATCACTTTACTGATGATCGAGAGTAGACTGATTGGGAGGTAACTGGCCAGGTTGGATTTGTTCTGCTTTTTGTGTACAGAACATACTTGGGCAATTTTCCATCTTGTTGGGTCGATGCCAGTGTTGTAATTGAATGGAAGAGCTTGATTAGGGGAGCTGCAAGTTCTGGAGCACAAGTCTTTAGTACTATTGTCGAAATTTTATCAGGGCCCATTGCCTTTTCAGTATCCACTGGCTCCAATTGTTTTTTGATATCACATGGAGTGAATCGAATTGCCTGGAGATTGTCACATATTCCTCAGAGTAATTCAGATGTTTTTGGAAAAAAAAAAGTGGAACAGAAAATCATTCATTCAGCTTAATCCCTCAACCTTTTTTACCTCTGGAACTCATTATTCAAATGCATTCTTGGTTGCCCTCATATCTTCCACCCCCATAAACTTGAGATCATCCAAAACTCTGCTGTCCATGTCAAACTCACAGCAAGTCCCATTCACCTATCACCCCAGTGCTTGTTGACCTACATTGATTTCTGAATGTTGCACCGAACACCTAGGTTACAGGTTTTACTGCTCTTCATGGTTGAAATTATAATCGGGAAATCAAGTATCTGGTAGAAGATCACAAAGGTTTATCTTTCCTTCAGGAAGATTTCAATCCCAGGAGTCTCATTTATTTCAAATTTCCATAAGACACAATATCCTGTTAAACAGAAGATGTAGTTTCACCCTCAGGACAACAAACAGTTGCAAAGAGTTATGGTTAACATCTTTTTGTTCTCAATTTTTCTTTCAACTTTTGCTCCAACAGACTGAAAGTGGTATCCTCCGTATTTTGTCAGTCATCATGTATTTCAGATGATAGTCATTAATTAATATTTACAAAGGATTCCTACCAACCTGCTGTCAGATCAAATTCAGCATTATTGCCGTATGAACTAGGTGATTCAATTTCAGTAAAGACAATTATTAGAGATTCTTTTATAGGATGTGATCATTGCTGACAAACCAACAGTTGCTACCCAAGCTGTGCGGCTTGAAAGATACAAAAGTCTGAGGTCAGGTACCAACCGTCTCAAGAATAGCTTCTTCCTTGCTGCCGTCAGACTTTTGAATGGACCTACCTCACATTATGTTGCTCTTTCTCTACACCCTAGGTATGACTGTAACACTACATTTTGCACTCTCTCGTTTCCTTCTCTATGAACGGTATGCTTTCTCTATATATGATAATAATAAATCAAATAATAATATATGATAGTAATACATATGACAATAATAAATCAAATCAAATCAAAAAATTTCAGAGGGCAGTTAGGAGTCAACCACATTGCTGTGTGTCTAGAATCAGATGTAGGCTAGAAGAGGTAAGAATGACAGATTTCTTTCCCTAAAAGACATTAGTGAGCCAGATGGGATTTTACAACAATCAATGATAGCTCCAAGGTCACAATTACTGAAATTAGTTTTCAATTCCGTCAGCTGTCATTGTGGGATTTGAAACCACGTCTGCACAGTTACATTCTTCCTTCTACTATCTGACCTGCAACCCTCGGTCAGGTGACCCCATGAAATGCAGAGTGTACCGCATTATACCTAATACCACTATCATGATCACTCTTTTATCATGACATTTTCCTTTTTTAAAATTTCAGACTAGTTTTTGTTAGAACAAAATGGGCTATGAACATTGCCTACTCAAGTACACAAAAGTCTCCTACCCATTCTTTCACAGTGTTTTGATTAGTCAATTTTGTCTTTTATTCATCTCGGCTGTATCTCTTTTTTTTCACAGTTTTTCCACTGCATGTTCTAAATGGTTTGAAATTTGGAGAACAAGGTGTTTTCTCCAGCTCTGCATCATTTTCATTTCTTAGATAATTTTCAGGACTCTTGGGCTTTGTCTGGTTTTCCACTGCTTCTTTGGTGGATTCTGGTTCTTGATCTTCAGCTACATTTTCTGGTTCAGAGCAGAATTGTATTTCATTTGTCTTCCGTAGGAATTTCTGGCTTCTCCTGTACAATTGTCCATTTGGAGACTATACTGTATAAAGCTCTGGTTCTCCTGTGATTCCTCGGACAATAGCAGGATTTCAGATCCCTTGATGTCAAATTTTCACTGTTTCTTCCACATTCGGTTCAGATATTGGGTGCATCAATCAATGTACTGTTTCTGCTTCAAGTGTCTCAATTTGAGCAGATCCCGCACATTTGTAGTTCACTGACCGTGGAAATAGTAGTTGGGACTGAGTTTGCTGTTTATTTCTTAGTCTTTTCCCCAGAAGCTGTGCCAGAGGTGATACAAGGAGTATTCCTGAGATCCAGCACAGCCAGTTAGGGGTCTCTTCCATTCACCTTCTTCAACAGGCATTTTAAGGTCTGCATGGGACCGTTGGATCATGTATGTTTGGGAATTGATGCAGTGTAGTGAAACTCCTTGTCTTGTGCAAAATTGCAAAACACACAGCCTGAGAATTGTGGATCACTGTTTGAAGTGAGCACTTCAGGTATGCCATAGCGAGCAAAAATGGATTTCAAATGATTTATTACAGTGATGCCCTTACTAACCATTCTCAGCAGGGCAAACTCAAAATACTTTGAATAATAATCTATTGCTAGTAGGTACTCACTGTTGTCAAATATGAACAAATCCACTCTAATTTTCTGTCAGGGCCACTCTGGAATACTTTGTGATTGAAGTTTTTTTTGTCTTTTACTATACTTTTGGCACACTGTATACTCTTTCACTAATTCACTAAAGCTCAGTACTGGCTCCAACCCTGTTCAACTTGTACACAAATCATCTTCCAAAAAACTACCTCCTGAAAAGTCAAATGTGCCAACGATATCTAACTCATAATTCAAGCCCTCGACTTGGACACCTTGGATTTGATCCTAAATGAGCACTTGTCAAAACTTGAACAATACTGCAACACATGGCAAGTCAAGCCAAGCCCTGCAAAAACAGTATCTATCTTATTGCATTCTCACAATGCAAAAGCCAATAAAGATCTCAGCATTCAAATAAATGGTCACAAGGTACAGCACCAACCAACCCCAACATAGTTTAGAGTGACCTTATGTAGGACACTGACCTTCTGGGAACACTTAGAAATAATTGCAGCCAAGGTCAAGTCTGGAAACAACTTGATTGCCAAACTAGCTGGCTCAATCACCATCACCCTCCAAACTGCAGCACTCACCTCCCGCACTCAGTAACAGAATGCTGCGCCTCTGTTTGATCAAGATCATCTCACACACACAGAAACACGCATAGAATTGATACCCAGCTGATGCTACCATGCGTATCAGTACTGGAACACTACACTAAACACCATTCTCTTGGCTCTGTGTCTTGAGAAACATCACTCCTTCACTTATCAGCCGACTTGTAACAATCCACAAAATGACACAAAATGTCTAAATGCCCTTCACATTCCACTTCACGCTGAACTTTTCAGCCACTCAAAGTATGACTCTCATTAAGAAGGCCAATCTGAAGAAACCCTCCCATACAGGACTTCAACACACAAATTTCACTTGGAAAAATGAGTGGGAACTTTGGGAACAAGAAACAAGTATCTGGTCCCAAACCCAACCAAACAGCTGCCTCAGTAAGAGGCTGGCAACACCAATTTTAAATCCAACTGATTTACTTGATAGTAAATCTGCTAGCTTTCGGCGTTTGTGCCTTCATCAGATGAATGAGGTGTTCTGGTCTCTAAAAGCACACATATCAGTACAGACTGTTTACAGATTACTGATTAGAATGCGAATCCTTACATCTAACCTGCTATTCAAGTCTTAAAGTGGCTAACAAAGGAACACTGAGCACAAGTTAGAGAGATGTGTATTGTCTCTAGACAGCACAGTAAGTGAGGTTTTTTTACTAACCCAAGCAAGTCAGGGGGTTACAGATAGTGTGACATGAAGCCAAGATCCCTGTTAAGACAGTCCTCATGTGTGCGGAACTTGGCTATCAGTCTCTGCTCAGTGGCTTTGCGCTGTCGTGTGTCATGAAGGCCCCCTTGAAGAACATTTACCCGAAGGTTGGAGGCCGAATGCCAGTGACTGCTGAAGTGTTCGCCCACGAGAAGGGAACTGTTTTGCCTGGCGATTGTTGAGCGATGTTCATTCATCCGCTGTCGTAGTGTCTGCATGGTCTCCCCAATGTACCATGCTTCGGGATATCCTTTCTTGCAATGTATTAGGTAGACAATGTTGGCCGAGTTGCAAGAGTATGTACCGTGTACCTGGTGAATGGTATTCTCACGTTTGATGATGTCATCCATGTCGATGATCCGGCACGTCTTGCAGAGGTTGCTGTGGCAGGGTTGTGTGGTATTGTGGTCACTGTTCTCCTGAAGGTTGGGTAGTTTGCTGCGAACAATACCGCACAACGTCAAACAGATCATTGTTCGCAGCAAACTACCCAATCTTCGGGAGAACAGTGACCACAATACCACACAACCCTGCCACAGCAACCTCTGCAAGACATGCCAGATCATCGACATGAATGACATCATCAAACGTGAGGATACCATTCACCAGGTACACGGTACATACTCTTGCAACTCGGCCAACGTTGTCTACCTAATACGTTGCAAGAAAGGATGTCCCGAAGCATGGTACATTGGGGAGACCATGCAGACACTACGACAACGGATGAATGAGCATCGCTCAACAATCACCAGGCAAAACAGTTCCCTTCCTGTGGGCGAACACTTCAGCAGTCACGGGCATTCGGCCTCTGACCTTCGGGTAAACGTTCTTCAAGGGGGCCTTCACGACACACGACAGCGCAGAGCCGCTGAGCAGAGACTGATAGCCAAGTTCCGCACACATGAGGACGGTCTTAACAGGGATCTTGGCTTCATGTCACACTATCTGTAACCCCATGACTTGCCTGGGTTAGCAAAAAACCTCACTTACTGTGCTGTCTGGAGACAATACACATCTCTCTAACCTGTGCTCAGTGTTCCTTTGTTAGCCACTTTAAGACTTGAATAGCAGGTTAGATGTAAGGATTCGCATTCTAATCAGCAATCTGTAACTGTCTGTACTGATATGTGTGCTTTTGGAGACTAGAACACTTCATTCACCTGACGAAGGCACAAACGCCGACAGCGAGCAGATTTACTATCAAATGAATCGGTTGGATTTAAAATTGTTGTTGCCAGACTCTTACTGAGTTTACCCCAGTCCAACGCTGGCATTGCTACATCATTGTTTCAACCTTCCAAGGAAAGAGCGGTCTATCTTCAACAGGTTCAAAGACATGGCCCTTGCTTGCCCAATCTCCACAGATGCAACATTAGTGCCAACTCTCTACATACCTGTGGGAGAGAGAAAAGCATATGATGCACCACATTATAGAACAGTGTCCAATCCACAAACTCATGGAGGCCTATCTGCACTCAACATAGCAGGATGGGAAGAAGCGGTTTGGCTTAAGGATTTTGTATTTGCCAAATAAATAAATTCACTGGGGGATTCTCCCATTCTGCTGTGCTGCTTTTGAGATTCAAATGGAGGATGTTTCATGGGCTTCTGTCACAGCCTGCATGTGTCTCCGACAGCTGGCTGTTCATTTGCATACAATTTTAATATCATTAGCAACTTGGGACTGAAATTTCAGGGCCTGCTAGCGTCACCCCACCCGCCAGGAATGGTTCACTCCAGCGGAGTTTGGTACAGGTACCCACTTGCACGGAGCTAGTGGCTGGAGTGAAGGGGAGGCCATCAAGGCCCCCCAGAGTATTAAGCACTGGGAAATGCTCTCTGAGCATTGCAACCTTGGCAGTGTTGGCTTAGACGCCCGGCAATGCCTACATGGCAAAATGCCAATGTCCAGGCAGCATCTTGGCACTGCCCACCAGGCATAGGGCAGTGCCAAGGGGGGCATGACTTGCTGCTACTCTGCATTTGAGTTGATTGACAGATGGAGGGAGACTACTGATTGGGAATATACCATGATTTTCAGTGTGATTGACACTGAGGCACTCTACAGGGTATAGAGTGAGAGAGATTTATTTTGAAACTCCCGTTGAAAAAAACCAGGGTGATTTACTCCAGTTTTTATGCAAATTCAACACTTCGAATTTTTTTGGGAGAATCGCTCCCATTGTTTGCCTGATTATGCTCCCATTCCCACCCATTACATTACATCTCAAGCTCTTTCCCTGAATGCCTGGTGACTTTCATGTATACGTTGCAGCATTTCTTTCCTCAGTGTTGCAGAAATTACTAAGTTTTCTCCCTTAAAAACTGTTTCCTTTGCTACACAAGCAGCAAACTGCTACATAAGTCTGTCATGAAACTTCCAATACTCCTGTATAGCAGAAGAAGCATTCACTGGTATCTTTTTCTGGCTTAGTGAACTCATCGTACTTTAACATTGATGTCTCAATCAGTGTTCTCTTTAGACTGGTCAAAATTTCTTGGTGTCTTTGTTCCCAGTTCCGTTCCACATCATTTTGTAGGAGTTTTCTGAAAGGTGCTATCAGGTCTGTCATGTGCCGAACGAATTTCCAAGATAGATCACCACGTTCAGAAACTCCTCTAAATCATTCTTACATTCTGAGAGCTGGCACATTCCCGGCTGCTTCAAGTTTGCTCTGGTTCAGCTTCAGTGCCTCACTTGTTAGCTTATCTCACAAGTACTACATTTTATTAAAACCTCTTTTACACTTCCTTCTTCAGCGTTAAGTTATTTTCTTTTGCTCTTGCCAGCATCTACCTTAGTCTAAGCTTGTATTTTTCTTGTGTGACTCCCCATTATTATATCAATTTCCCATTCCTCTAATGCTTCAAACAACTGCTTCACTGTTCTGTGGGACACCTCAAGAGCTGAATTAATACTAAAGGTAAACATCAAAACCTATAGGGCCCATATGTTGCATTTAAAATGCAGAAATAGGAGCTGCTTCATCCAACTTAACCTGCCAGAAGCTTGAACTCGCACCCAAGACTAAATGGTATTCAGCATCAGCTAGCTTACACGTGATCTCTTCCACTATTGGCAAGTGATAATGCTTTCTTTGTACAGACTGGTTTAGGTCTTTGGATCCAGATAGGCTTGTAGAATCCCATATGATTTTTCTACAATTACAATTGGATTAGCCCACTTTGTCAGTTCTTAAATTTTTTTGATGATGTGAAGTTTCTACATTCTGCCCAACTCCGCTTTCAGTCAGTTTTTCAGCATTACTGCCATTTTCCTGGCTGGGTGTAATTTGGGTGTCAGAGTTTCATAAATTTTGACGGTATTTTCTCCCTTTAGGCAAGCAATTCCCATGAACACATCTTTGTACTCTTTGTAGTTAGCTGGGATGTTGTTAGAGGTGACAGTCATTATTCTCTTGATCAGCTTCCAATTTTTACAAGCTTTAATTCCAAGAATGAGTGTTGTATCATTTTTCATCATTATGAATGGAAGTGTTTGAGACTGTTTCTGTAGTTCAGTCTAATTATTGGCTGTCTACAGAAATTTCTTCATCTGTGTAAATAGACAGTTTCACTTGTGTTTTAGTTAGCTGTTTTCCTTTATTTTGATGATACAGATTTATAGGAGTAACATTTGTCTGTAGACCTGTGTTAAGCTTGAAATTCAGCAGCACACTAGCAATTTTTAAACCCATCATCTGCTCATCATCTTTAGGATTTGTTGTTACTGCACCAATGAAATGTTCAGTTTCAAGGTCATCTGCAAATGTGTGCATTTTTTCAATGTATACATTATGACAAAGTGATTTAGTTGACCACAGTTCTTACACTGCTTTCTGTACACAGAAAAACTAAGTGGTAAGTGCTCTGGTCCACATCAACTAATGTTTAAATAGCAGTTTTGTTTTTTTTACTTTTAAGCTATTTGTTTTTCCCTAGTGCCATTTCGTTTAACTGCACGTAAAACTGTGTTGGGGATGTCAACTTCTAAAATATGTTTAATTTGGCATTTTGTTGTCTTTGCCAGTAGCTTTGCCAGATGTAAACTTTATTAATAACAGTACATGAACGCATCTTCCCTAACATGTGCGATTTGACCTTCGACTCCCAGGTCAGGTGATCCCCATGAAATAGCATCTATCCAAAATTGGAATCTACTGTCACAATCACCTTAGGATAGTCTCTAGATTACTTCAAACTGTCAGAATTTAAGTGATTGATTTGGCGTGTCAGAATTCACCAAATTAATTGATTTCCTTTGGAGTTACCTATGGTCAATTTTAAACAAAGTTCACCTCTCTTCTTATAACAGACTGGGATTTTCCAGCCCCACCTATGGTAAGCTCCAGCCAAATATCCATTGACTTTGAGCTGGAATCCTGGCACAGTTTCTCTGCTTATTTTCCATTCTTTAGTTATTTGAATTAGAATAAAGCAGTCAAGCAGAGAATGTTGTCTTTCAGCCTGAATTTGTTTCTTTAAAATATGTCCATGTGATCTGAGAAGTAATAGATTTACTCTTTTAGTCAAAGCATGCTGGGATAAATCTTTCACTATTATAGCGCAGGTGCACTGCCATCTGTTCTTTTACACATTCCAGCTTGGCTTCAGGTCAGATTCTGTCACTGCCTGTTCTTTCATCTACATTGGTCAACAATGAATTCCCTTACAGAAAGGATGAACAATTTCATTTATTCTCAAATCCCCAATTATGTAATTATATGTTATTATGATTCTGATCAGTTTTTTATGGAGCCCACCTGGATCTTAAGTTTTGCATCTTGAGTTTGGCTAGGATAAGCATGATATGTTTCACTTGAAGTGTGATTCGAATGATCCACTCGGGGGCTTTTATCAACCAAAATTTATTTAAGAATATGGTTAACATGTGTAATAAGATAATTAGCAAGAACTCTCATCAATTACAAACAAGAAACAAAACAACTATATAATATATAATCCTTAACAAGTATATCTAAAATGTTCCAATCCAACAAAACCTTTGTCATAGACAAAACCTTTACACAGGTTTAACATACCAAAGACTAATGTTCAAGTGATACTGGACTTGAGACTTTTGAATGAAGTCTGCAGTTTTCTAGATAGATTCAAAACAGTTTGAAGTCAGAATGACTTCCCAAAATACCAGACACTTTAAGCAAGCCATCAACAGCCAATTTCTCTGCAAGGTGAAATCTTGTTCTCAGCTAACCAGCAGGATTTCTAAAACCAGAGAGAGAGAGAGACTTCTTTTCAGCTTCATGCCCCTTCTAAAACTAAAACTTGGAGCTCAAACTGAAAATGAAAAAAAAAACTCCTATCACCTGAGTTGCCAACCAGTTTTTCGATTAACTAGATTAATTAGGAGATAAGGGATTATAGGAAAAAGGCGGGAGAATGGGGATGAGGAAAAGATCAGCCATGATTCTATAGCACAGCAGATCTGATGGGCTGAGTGGCCTAATTCTACTCCCTTGTCTTATGGTCCTCATAATGCAGAGTCATAAACATCCTAATAAAAATAAGCAAACCCCCATTTAAGCAGCAATAAAAAGACTCTTGTAGACAGCCCAGCAACAATGAGCAAAACAAACTGAACAGGTTAACTTACAACTGCAGAGTACATGATTTAAAAAAAACACTTCTTAAAGCTACACTAACATCACAATATTGTGAAGTAGAGGGAGGAGGATTACATAAAACAGCACAGATTATAATAACGCATGTGATATATTATTAGAATTGACAGGAACATTTTTCCAGTTTTGTTTGATCGAGTTCCCCAACCCCGCACTATTCTTCAATTAAGTAATGCATTTGTAAGATGCTCTTGAACCAGGCATTAAGAACTATATAAGGGTGAAATGATTTAACTTGTCCTTGGATCTACTCTTTTTCCTTCTGGGAAAGAGTGTCCCAGACAATCTGAAGAGAAGCCACCGTTTGTGGAACTGCTGGGAAACTGTTGTACATTCATATTCCATGGTATCAGTACACAAATTTCAAACCCAACCTTAGTATTTTTAAATTTACTAGTTGAAAGCTGAGAGACTGAAAACAATGATACAAAACTTAATTTTCTACATTCATTTTATATTTATTATGTTTTGCCATTTTTATTTACAGTAGAGTAGTAGATATAAATAATGACAATGATGAACTTTATGATTATCTTGTCATTTCTATTTGGTTTTAAAGATAATTACGTGTTGTTCTTTAATATAGCAAAATAGTATGATTCAGACTTTCTACATAAGCAAATTGAAGTCTTAATGTGTCATGAATGGGATAGCAAACAATAAATTCCACTAAAGATTACATTCTAATCTCTACTTCAAATGTTGGTACAAATATAACGATCAGACAGTTTTAGTTTGAAAATGACAAAAAAAGCCATGTTGATTTACTGATACCCTATGACATGAAGCAACCATCTGGTCCGCCAAGCCTGATCCACATAACTGTGATGTCTGAAGTATAATCACTCAACAACCTCCTCCCACCAGATGTCGTGTAATCTCCTTATTTTAATTGGAAAAGGAAAATAGCAGCTTTTCACAAGGCAAGCTAATGGGTTATTAAGTCATTAAATAGACAGAAATATTGAAAACTTTAAAATGGCAGTGCGATATTCCAGCAAAATAGCTCAAAATCCTGATCATGACTGAAATGGACAACAGATTTTTGACAGGGAGAACTATGCAAAAGAAACTGTAAATGTGGCAGAATGTCACAAGAAAATCAATGTGTGTCAATGACTCAGAGGACCTGGCAAAAAAGAAAAATATTACACAATTTAAAGAACATCACAAAGACATACCATGAATATTGATATAAGTGACTCAGGCCACACTGTCACATGAAGAAAGTAGAACATAGAACATAGAACAATACAGCACAGAACAGGCCCTTCGGCCTTCGATGTTGTGCCGACCAAAATAAAAAGCAATGCCCCTCCAAACTAAACCATTCCCTTCTCTTCCATATACTTATCAACTAACCTCTTAAACGCCACCAAACTTGGCGCATCTACAACAGCTGCAGGCAGGGCATTCCACTCCCTAATCACTCTTTGAGTAAAGAACCTACCTCTGATATCCGTCCTATAACTCATACCCCTTAATTTAAAGCTGTGTCCCCTCGTGCTAGCTTTCTCCATCCTAGGAAAAAGGCTATCACTGTCCACCCTATCTAAACCTCTAATCATCTTATATGCTTCAATAAGATCCCCTCTTAGCCGCCTCCTTTCTAACGAAAACAACCTCAAATCCTTCAACCTCTCTTCATAGGACCTGCCCTCCATACCAGGCAACATCCTGGTAAACCTCCTCTGTACCCTCTCCAATGCCTCCACATCTTTCTTATAATGTGGCGACCAGAACTGCACACAATACTCCAAGTGCGGCCGCACTAGAGTTTTGTACAGCTGCAACATGATGCTGCGGCTCCTAAATTCAATCCCCCTACCAATAAAAGCTAAGACTCCATATGCCAGTACCATATGCCAGTAATGGGTAGTGATATTGTCAAAGAAACTGGGTGAAACCTGACCAAAAAGTGATTGAGGGGGTGGGGGGGCAGTGATGTGTTTTACACCCTCAAATTGACACCTAAAGTTGCCAACAACGTCCAGGTCCACAGAGGTTGGGGCGCACTTTCAAAGAGGCACCCCAATCATAGCATAAAATAAGCTGCATCCATCCTTGCACCAAACAGTCATCATCAGTATCTCCCTCTCCTCGCTCCACAATCATCACCGGCAGCTCTTCCCCACCCACACCCATCATCGCTTGAATCTCCTTCTCACCCTCTCCCCCAGCATCATTTACATCTCCCTCTATCTCCATCATCACTAGCATCTATTTACCCCACTCCACTGACTTCAGTGCATGCTCCCTGATACAACTCTACCCCACATGGCTTCCACTTGGGTCCACCCATGACACTGCCCCCAACACAAGTTCTTACTATGCCAACCAGTGCTAGCTCCAGGGCTATACTCACCCTTGTGCCCCAATGGGATCCGATGACAGGTTCATGTCTGGGTGAACCTGTTGTAAACCTCGCTTTTGTGGGTATGGACCTCACAATGTCACTGGTGAGGGGCAAGGAAAATCACAAAACATGGTCTCTCCAGATTTTCAGCCCACATTCGGCACGTAGCAACTTGGCAGTATCTGATATTCACTTCCAAAGGTGGACTGGCTCTAGACTGCAAAAAGATTGCTGTCTTCTTTTCACAAGCAGTTGGTCCTTTTCCTTCTCAAAGCAGAAACCAAAACCAACTTCTTAAACACAACTTCAAACATGGTTTTATCAAAGTCATAAACTACCATATGAGCCACTTAGTTTCATTTGACTTGAGAAACGTTGCTAGAGTTTTCATTTTTGAACCCAGTATGATAGAGATGAAGAAATGAGTTTCAAAAAGGTTATGAACAATCATTTTGTGAACATCAGTGGAATAAGATCAAGTTGTTTTAATCCAGATCAGAGACTCCAAGTTTTTTAATGAAATTAGCCTAGACCTAAGTTTTACACTTTGCATTTGCTGTTGGTAAGCATAAGGTGTTTCACTTGTATGGTTCAAATGAGTCATGAGGAAGCTTCTATCAAACAAGTTATTTAAAAATACAGTTAACATATAAAACAATCAGCAACAACTTTTATCAATCACACACAAGAAGAAAGATGACCATGATAGTGTATATACCTTAACTGCTACGAAAACTGTTCCAACACAATCAACCCCTACAAAGGTGTGGATGAAGGTTGAGCTGTTGATGTCATATACATGGATTTTAGTAAGGCGTTTGATAAGGTTCCCCATGGTAGGATCATGAAGAAGATAAGGACGTGTGGAATAGAAGAAAATTTGGCCAATTGGATAAGTAACTGGCTGTATCATAGAAGACAGAGGGTGGTGGTGGATGAGGGAAAATTTTCAGACTAGAAGCCAGTTACCAGCAGTGTACCATAAGGGTCAGTGCTGGGTCCTCTGCTATGTGTGATTTTTATCAATGGCTTGGAAGAGGAGGCTGAAGGGTGGGTTAGTAAATTTGCTGATGACACCAAGATTGGTGGAATAGCAGATGAGGTGGAGGGCTCTTGCAGGCTGCAAAGAGATATTGATAGGATGCAGAGCTGGGCCGAAAAGTGGCAGATGGAGTTTAACCCTGATAAGTGTGAGGTGATTCATTTTGGTAGGGCAAACTTAAATGCAGATTACAGGGTCAATGGCAGGGGTCTAAGGAATGCAGAGGAACAGAGAGATCTTGTGTTCATATCCATTGATCTCTGAAGGTTGCCACTCGAACAGATAGAGCCATGAAGAAGGTTTATAGTATGTTAGTGTTTATTAACGGGGTTTGAGTTTAAGAGCCATGGGCGTTATGCTGCAAAAATATTGGATGTTAGTGAGATCACATTTGGAATATAGTGTTCAGTTCTGGTCACCTCATTTCAAGAAGTATGTGAAAACATTGGAGATAGTGCAGAAGAGATTTACCAGGATGCTGCCTGGTTTGGAGGGTAGGTCTTATGAGGAAAGGTTGAGGGAGCTGGGGCTTTTCTCTTTGGAGCGGAGGAGGATGAGAGGTGACTTAATAGAGGTTTATAAGATGATGAGAGGGATTGATAGAATGGACATGCAGAGACTATTTCCTCAGGTGGATGTATCTGTTACTAGGGGGCATAACTATAAGGTTTATGGTGGGAGATATAGGAGAGATGTCTGAGGTAGATTTTTTGCTCAGGTTGAGTGTGGAAAAACTGTCTGCTGTGATAGTGGAGTTGGACACTTCAGAAACTTTCAAGCGATTATTGGATAGGCACATGGAGCACTCCAGAATTATAGGGAGGGGATAGCTTGATCTTGGGATTGGACATAGCTCGGCACAACATTGGGGGCCGAAGGCCCTGTACTGTGCTGTAATGTTTTATGTTTCTATGTTTCTATATAAACACACACCCGGTCCTAGGTTTAACACAGAAAATAATTATGCTCAAAGTGATAGTGAGTGCCTGGAACTTGCTGCCAGAGATGGTGGAAGCAAACACATTAGCAACATGTAAGAAGCATCAGGATGGGGATATGAATAGGGGGAAAATAGTGGAATACGGACCGAGTAAGGGCAGCTTTTTTTTTAGTTTAGTTAGGGCATCATGATCGGCACAGGCATGGAGGGCAGAGGGTCTGTTCCTATGCTGTACTTTGTTTTTGTTCTTTCTTTCTTTGTAATGCTGGATTTCGCAGCTTTCTAATCCCTCCTGTGGAGCACTCCTTTGGATGTTGAGTTAAAAATGCTGAGGCCTTCTGGCTTGGAACTTTCCACATACTTTTGAGAAGCAAGGGCACTCCTTGCCTCTAGCTACTAGTTAAATTTCCAATACCAGAGAGAGAGAGAGAGAGAGAGAGAGAGACAGAAACATACTCTTGCAGTCTGAAGTCTAACAGCTTCTGGCTGAACTGAAAATAAACAGCTCTAGAATTTCTCCAAAGTACCACCTGACCTTGACCTGTCAAACAACCTTCCCCCAACAATTCAAAAAGGTTTTAAAACTTCAGGACATAGTATTAGGCCAAATTAAAAGTAAAGAAAAGACTCATTATATTGCTTTTCAAGAATAAAAGGACATCTGCTCGTACATCTCAATGCTGCAAAGGCAAAAAAGGGCTGCTTATAACTGCTGAGAACATGCAGGTATTTTATACCTTTCTTAAAGGCACAGGAGTGTCACAAAGTGCAACGAGAACCTGCTGCCAATTTGCTACAAGTCCGTTTCACACTGCTGCTATAGAGACATTCTGAAATAATGATCACTAAAAATATGAGAGAGCTATACCATCAAATATTATAAGAACTTTTACTGAAGGATAAACAAGAAAGCTAATCACCAAAATGTGGGGAGTAAAGGAATCCTCCAACAAATCAGTCCCAGCCACTTCTACTACCATTGTGTTGGAGGTCCCAAAATGCATTAAATTAATTAATTGCATGCATACTTAAAGGATCAAATATAGAACACTTCCCTGTGTGAATATTAGTTGTTCATCACACTACAATGTGTGGTGGCTTATTTCATAAATCAGAGATGCAAATAGTACTCCATCATTCATAAAAGAACACAATGAGTATCAACAACACACTCTACCATAACGCTAGAAATGCAGTTTTTCAATTAGATATTACACATAGAACACACACTAATAAACACACAATATGCACTTTATTTCTTTTTATACAAATATGATTTCCACAAAAAATAAGGAAATTGTTTAGAGATGAGTTCATTTTGAAAAGACACAAAATCATACCACTGCTATTTTATCGGTAGCAAAGTCACCCATGTTTCAAAACCCAGTTGTGTTTGACCAAGGAGGACGTGTGGTTCCTTCTGTCGGTGAGAACTTCATCATCCGTCAACTTCAGGGGATCAACTTTGGTAATGATAGGGTCAAGAATTCTCTTAATTCCTTTGCTCATAACTCATGGATTTGAGGATGCTGGGGAATTGGGTGTTGGATGGCTGTGGGGTGTCAGGGAGTGGATTGAGTCGGATATTCCAAGTCTAATCGATGGAACTGATGCCAGGACGAGGTAGATGGCCACTCACCCCTATAGCTTGAATTAATTCATTTATTTTCTTTCAGCATTGGGTGCCAATCCTCAGTTTCAGGCTGTGTACATGGACTGCTGTGGCCATCATATTACTGACTGCATTGGAGTCCCTGCTCCTGAATTGTTTTTCCTACAGGGTACAGGATGGCTTGCCTCTCCTCCATGCCGTCCAACAGCCATCCGAGCCCTCCCTCTGGAAGGCATGGGGTTGGTCTATGTGCTGCCATCCTCCTGGCGTGACAAGGCTGTGGGTGCAGCCAGAATGTTTAAATGCAGCTTCCCCCTGTTAACAGCGCATAGCCGTGGCCACTTCAGGGACTCCACAATGGAATGTTTCGTGGCTGTTGAGTGCATTAAGTGTCGGAGGATTGCAGTGCAATGCACGCCAATGAGACCGGGGCAGATTGCCACATTATTCTCTCCGTTATGTCACCTACAAACCTTTTGGGAGAACTCTGCTCTGAGTATATTTATTTAACTTAATTCTTAATTATGCAATTATCAGACTTCAAATTAATCCAATGCAATCAATAAATGTTTTAATTCAAACAAGACACAACCTTAAGACAAAGATGGACTCTTAAATAGCATAACAGAAATTTCATTTAAATAAGGGAAAAATATACTTAACAATGCAAAATAGACTTTACAGCTTCAGGTGAGTGATCAGGTCATTGAAATGTAAGTTTGTTCCTTTGGCAACAACGATTCATGTATATTCTGTCTCTGAATAGTCCATTACTAGCTAGCAAAGGCATCATTCAAAATCTTTACTTTTATCCCCCAAATTATCAATATCTCAGACTTTATTTTAGAACTGGTTAATTTAATTTTGGGCTTGTTTTAATTGAGGTTTGACTTTTGAAAAGGGCAATGTTTCTTTTGCAGCATCTTTTGTTATCTGACTTTGTACAATTGTCAATTGTTTGTTGTGGTCATGGTTTATGCTGAGCTTAACACAAAACATCTAATTTGATGCCCAACCAAAGCAGAAGTCTCACAGCAGCTTTTTAGAAGTGTTTGAACTTATAAGTTTTTAAATCTAGCCTCAACATAATTATGTGATTAATTACTAATTGCAAATTAAGTGAGCTACACCATATGGTCAATCATCTGTTTCTGGCTGATTCCTAATTAATATAATAATGATTAATTAATACCTGTGACTGATTATGAAAGAGTTTAAAAAACTTATTTATCTCATTGCTAGGACAAAATTACGTTTTGATGTTGTCAGCTTATTACAATGAATATAACATGAAATTAATCAAAAATGGTCAAATTGCTAACCAGGACTACCTGCAGTAGGTGTCAAACCAGTCCTTGTCATGGGTTTCTCTTTTACCAAATGATGCTTCTGCTGCTACAAGGGTGACTGGCTTCCAAGCTTCATTGATATCAACATCAGTGATTCCCTATAAACCTTGTTGGTCACAATCATTCTAGTGGCAGTGAAAATTGCTGGTATTATGCATCACTGTTTGTGAAAGAATGCTAATATGACACAAGTTTTCATATTTGGAACCATAAAACTTTCAGGGGTGAATCTTCACTCTGCTGCTGACAAGAATGGTTGGGATCATAATCTGCGCTTGGTACATCTAGGTGTGTGGAAAACTATAATGATCAGGTCTAGTTGGTTTCAATGTTCAGGTGTTGGGAGTGTCCCACTGGCACAATGGCTGCCCTGAAAAAGGTGTTGGTGACACAGAGTTCATTCATTCAAATTACAAAGCTCAAGAAGGCATTGATTTTAACCATCCATGACAACTGGTCACAACAGCCATGAATACTATTGAACATGTGCACTGTCACCCAGCATGAATAGCCTTGCGCCATTTAGAATGCACCTCAGTAAATCACACATAGATTCCTATCTGAGATGCTGGCTTGCAAAGCTGGTGCATAGATATATATGATGATGATTGTATCCCTGTCAAACAACAGCCACAGAGAAATGCAGTGCTGCAAGTTTGCTCCCGGTGGCTCAATTGATAGTGTCAGCTAATTGCCTACTGCTAAGCCTACACCATGCTCTTGGCAGTTTCCTGCCAGTGGAAGGTATAATTATCCACTTAAATAGAGCTTGTGCTGGCTAATCTGGTCTCTAGAGCAGAAACCTTGACGTACCAAGTTTGTATAGCTTATGGTCAACGCAGACTATCTTTTGTATTCTTTTGGTGGAGTGTGGGTTATGGTCCACTATGGTGCATATTGTTCTCACATTCCAACTTCCAAGCTGATTGGTTACCTTTCCTTATTTGCTGAGTGGCCAAAGTATAATTTTAGGACTTGACCAGCAGCCTTGACTGGCATCATCAGCAAACCCTCTCAATCTTGTAAGCTTCTTTTCAGGAAAAAGACATTGGCCTGCACATCTGGGGTCCAGCCAGTAGTAGGGATTGACAGAAGATGCTAACTAGAGTAAACACCAAATACTTAATGAGACTCCACACAAGATTTTGTTGAGTTTATTCCCTTAACATGGAATTTCTTCAGTGGACAGTCATACTTGTTAGTGAGTGACTGCTGAAGACGAAGAATACATTGGAAGGGTAGAGGATTGCTTAACAGACAGACAGGCAACACTCAAAGCAACTGTGGAATACAAAGAAAGTAGAAAGAAACCTAAGCAAGAAGTAAGGAGGGCTAAAAGGGGTCATGAAAAATCATTAGCCCACAGGATTATGGAAAATCCCAAGGCTTTTTATACATATACAAAGAGCAGGAGAGCAGCCAGGGAGAAGGTTGACTCACTCAACAAGCGGGAATCTATGCATGGAGCCACAGGAAATGGGCAAGGTATTAAATGAGTACTTTGCAACAGTATTCACCAAAGAGAAGGACCTGGTGGATAACGAATCTGGGAAAAGGTGTGTCGACAGTTTGAGTCATGTTGAGATCAAAAAGGAGTTCAATTCTGGTCGCCACACCATCAGAAAGATGTGAAAGTTTTGGAGAAGTATAGAAAAGATTTACAGGATGTTGCCTGGTACGGAGGTCATTAGCTATGAGGAGAGGTTGGAGAAAAAACTTGGTTTGTTCTCACTGGAATGTTGGAGATTGAGAGACAACTTGATAGAAGTCTATAAGATTATGAAGGGCATGGATAGAATTTTTTTCCCAGGGTGGAAGAGTCAATTACAAGGCGGCACAGGGGCAAGATTTAAAGAAGATGTATGAGACAAAGATTTTACACAGAGGGTGGTGAGTGCTTGGAACTCACTGCCGGGGCAAATAGTGGAAACAGATATGATAGTGTGTTTTAAGTGGCGTCTGGACAAGTACATGAATAGGATGGGAATAGAGGGTCCCTGGAAGGACAGGGGGATTTTAGTTCAGTTGGGCAGCCTGGTTGGTGTAGGTTTGGAGGGCCGAAGGGCCTGTTCCTGTGCTACAATTTTCTTTGTTCTTTCTTTAGAACAGCATAGGATAAATATGACAGTTTCAAGTTGGCAGTCTATAATCACTGGAGCCTCAGCTATTTATAATTCACATCAATAACTTGGACAAAAAGAGTAACATATCTAAGCTTATTCAAGGCAGATTTGGACAGATCTTTGATAGACATGGGAATTGAGGGTTATGGGAGACAGACAGCAAAATGAAGTTGAGACCACAATCAGATCAGCTAGAAAGTTATTAAATGGTAGAGCAGGCTCAAAGGACTGAATGTCTACTCTTGCTCCTAAATCCCACGTTCTTATGTCTGAATTTCTAAAACTCATTGTGGCTTCTTTCTGTTTTCCTGTTCTATTGATTGAGATGGCACAATGGTGATGTTTCTTGATTTCTCCTGTTTGATTTGAGTCTTGGTATGGATGCTGGTATCCTTCGCTAACTCTGTACCATTCCCACTTCTCTCACTTTCTCTCTCTCTTTGCCTTTACTGCTGCAGTTGTTTCTTGCCAGCTCTGTACTCATACTAATTTCTCTCTACCTCTCTCTTCTTATCTTTCACTGCTCTGGTGTACCCAATAGCTCCATAGTCTTCTCCCACTCTCTCTCTCTTATCCTTCATTGTTGTTGGTGGCTTCAGTGAGATCTGTGCTATTTTCCCATTCTCTGTTGCTCATTTTTATCTGCTGCTGGTGTCTCTAACCAGATCCATGTCTTTTCTCTGCTCTCCTTCTCTTTTTTTTTCCCTAGCTGCTGCTAGTGTCTCCAGCTGGTTCCATGCTCTTCACCTGTTTGCCAACTCTCTCTCTCTTCTCTTTCACTGCTGCTGGTGTCTCCAGCTGATTCTGTGCACTTCCCCCATTCTCTCTTTTCCTTCACTGTGATAGTGGTTCAACAGCTGCGCTCTTCCCCTTTTTGATAATATAACACTTTTATGATCTTATTAAATGTAAGCTATTAGTCTGCTTCACTGCAGCACTCACTTCCCTGGAATGCAGCATAAAATTCGAAAGTTATTTTCTTGTAAAGGTCAGTGTATTTTTTCCAAGTGGTCTTTCTCATATCAAAGAAAATTTATTGATAGTAATTTAATCTCAAGTTAAAATGGTCTCTTCCAATTTCTTACTTGAGGTATACAACGTTTATATAAGAACAGCTATTGTGACATTGACATGCACGTGCCAAACCACACTTTTCTGAGATAATGAGAAGGATGAGAGAATGTGCCTACTGTATAAAAGGGAAGTGGGCTACAGCAGAATTATGGCACTGCATACTGGAGCTTTTTTTTATTCTATCATATTGTGGTAGGAAGGAAATATCTATCCACAATACACTGGGTTTAAAACAAAAGGCTGCGCATGGACATGTTGGGCCAAAGGGCCTCTTTCAATCCTGTAAATCTCTATGACTCTATAACTGATGCCATAGCTCAACTTTGAACCTGGTGAAACAATTTAAGGAGGAAAGAAGTGGAATTTTTGGTAAACTCATGAATTGTCTTTAATGTGATCTCAGAGCACTGCCGTTGGAGCTCTGGGAGTGGACTATTTGTCTGCCTCTTGGCTGCAAGTGGCAAAACAGAGAAGAACAGGGAATTTATTTTCCATTTTATCCTTAAGTCTCAATCAAAAGAAAATGGTAAGTGAATAGCCTGAAGAACAATATAAATAGGCAGGAACAGGAATAGCCCAGTCAACCTTCAGAGTATTTTCTAACATTCAATTAGATCACAACTAATTTGGATCTTAACTCTATTTATCTGCCTTGGTTCCATGCCCCTTACCTCACAAAAAATTATTAATATCAGTTTTGAAATTTTCAACTGAGCCTTAGCCTCAACAGCTTATTGGGGTAAGAGAGTTCCAGAGTTATATCCTTCATGTGAAGAGGTGCTTTCTGTCCTCATCTATGAATGACTGAGTTAAGATATTGTGTCTTGTAATTTTAATGTATCCAACATTTTACCAGTCAATCTTACATTGAATTGTAAAGTAGCTGCATAGGATTGTTGGAATTTTATTGGTTATGAAGTAATAGTCCAGAGTTTGCAATCAATGGCGAAACAAGGGAGCTCACTACAGACTATGATCTTGCAATCTAATAATCTCTCTGGTGAGAATATTACCTCAACAACCATGTAGTTGTATTGCAGCAGATTGGAGCAATCTTTATTGGACATTCACAGCATGGGGCAGCAAGGATGTCATCAGGCTGTGCCAATAGCCAATTATATTCAATGATTTTCATATATTAGGAAACAAACTAGCAAAATAAAACTACTTTTAGAAATGTTTTACAGATAGGAAAATAAGGAATGGGACTGATACATGGATAAAATTAGGAGTTAAAATATTTGGAAATCAACTTGAAAAAAGTTTTAAAAATTATAGGAATTAATCACTTAATTGCACTGCAAAATTATAAAATTACTATTTCCACAGCCAGTTCTGCTTTGCATCAAATTTTATTAAACACCTTGCTGTTAAAAATTCAGTTATACCTGATTAACAAGTAATCTCACAACACCAGGTTAAAGTCCAACAGGTTTATTTGGTAGCATGAACCTTTGGAGCACTGCTTTTGAGTGCACTCATCTGATGAAGGAGCAACACTTCAAAAGCTCGTGATTCCAAATAAACTTGTTAGACTTTAACCTGGTGTTGTGAGACTACTTACTGTGCCCACCCCAGTGGCAACTCCACATCCTGATTAATAGGATGTAACTTTTATGAGGTTCCTAACTCTGATGGGGCATTTGGAAAGTTGAAGTTCTTTACTGAATTCACGATTGCCAGGTCTGTGAGTGAAAGGCCTGTACTGAAGTCCTCAGGGACAGTCTGCAACTTCACAATTTCCATGTGAATCTACTTGTTCCTGACATCCTGAAATTGGGGTCCATAATGATGTTGATTGCTGATTATTTGCTATCATACCTATACACAGGAAACTGGGGTGAGCTAAAAAAGTTCATCGGTTCCTGGAATTTAAAATTTGTTAAAGGTTCATTTCCCAGTTACTGTTACTACTAGGTGGGAAGATTCCAGAATGGACCTTGGCTCAAAAGATTGTAACTTTTACTTTAATTTAGAAACCATAGAGGAAGAGTCACAGGAATGCTATTTAGTTTTTAACAAGAGAAAATATTTATTAAACAAGAAAGGTTTGATAATAACAATAATTCTTTACTCCCCCTTAACTTCACAATTGTATACAGTTTTTAGAAATAACACACTACTCTGAACCAAATGTCTAATGCCAGTCAAACAATTTTCCGCGGCTTTCTTCCGCGGATTGTCATGAATGTTTGCAAAGACATGCTTTACTTTCTTCTTTCAAACAACATTTTTCTTCAGCTGTTTAGTATTAAGAATACATTCTTACCAACTAGTTTTACCAACTTTCAAACAAAGCTGGCGCTCCACTTTTAAGAAGTATCTAGTACCAGGTCTTCCACCTCTCATTTCAGGTTTCCTTTGTTTTAACTGTCTTCACACAAACTCAGGTACTCAGTTCCCAGCAGAATGCTATTATTTCAAATACTGGAATTAGAGACACCAAACCTCATGATTGCTTCAGGTATGTGATTTGTTTGTAGCCAATCTCACTCATCAGCTCTTTTATTCCCAGGTCTGATTTTGACTTTCAGAAGCAGTACCCTGCTTTCAAGGCAATTCCTCTTTGTTCCGTTAACTTAAAACTTCTTAGAAACTTCTTGTCATTTCTTTAGTTTCTGTGACACGAGTGTACCGTTAATAAATGTATTTTTTTTTTAAAAATCATGCTGTCTGCAATTGTAAGCAGACCTTTTGGTTTCATTATTGTGAGCTGTCTGGTTAGATGTCCTTTTATTGCTGCTTCAATGTTTTAAATGGATGTTTGTTTATCTTTACTCGAGGCCACAGGTACTTTCTTGGATTTGTGAAATGACCCTGCATTATTGGGTGGCAGGTCATGTGGTTTGGATAATTTGTTTCTCTTCACAAATGAATTAAAAAACAATACACTTTCAGTTTGGCATGGGATAAATTTGGAAAGATAATCTGTCATACTAAGAAAGCGCTGTAAAGTGCGCTTGTTGACGGGAATGATTAACTATCTTATAGCCATTGTCTTGTCTGGATCAGGCTTTGTACCATTGGCTGAGTAAATGGCCCATATAAGGAACCTAGTTGACCCTTAATCTGCATTTTGCATGGTTAAGCTTTAATTGAATGGTTCTGATTCTGGCGAGGTTAAGACAAAGACATGCATTGCGTTCTCGCAGAATATGACGCCAAACAAGGAAACCATCAACAGTGATCTCACAAGGTTGGCCTGCACAGATTTGCTCCATGTATTGATGGGAAACCTCGTTGCCTATGGAAATCCTATAGGGCATATAAAGAAAACAACATCTACCGACTAGAAATAGGAATGTGGTTAGTTTTGAGGATTTCTTAACAAATGGAATCTGCTAGAATGCACGTTTCATATTGAGAATGCTGAACACTTTGGCATTTGGCATGAATGCCATGACTTAGTCCACTGTTCTCATAGGGTAATATGATCTGAGTTGTGCATTGTTCAAAGTACTTGGTCAATATATATCCTGACCATTCCATTTTTTTTTAACTGCAGCCACCATTCCTGAACCCCATTCTATGGCCTTACTGAATCCTAGTGCTATCATTCTATGCAGCTCATTAATTACTTTCTGCTTCTTGGCAACTGGTACTCTTCTCTGAGTACAGACTGTTGGCGTACCAAATTGTCTAGTCTCATGTGGTATACAGCTGGTAGCTGACTAATGACGTCATAGTTAAAGAGATCTGTATATGGTATCACCTCTGAGGCTTGGAGGCGTTGAGCATGTCCTTCTGGGTCAAGTTGAATGAGCCCTGAAGAAATGTTGTTTCTAAGCCCTAGTTGTGGCTTTATATTTGGGTCAACTATATGGAACTTGAAATTTATCTATTTGCTGTGAAACATTGCTATACATTCAGTATGGATTGTCTGTCTGCCATAAGCATGAAATGCATCCCGGTGCCCAAATCTGCTGTATATGGTCTATATCCCAAAACCTTTGGCTGAACAGTATACTATCCTTTGCTCCAATGTCAGTCTTGACTTTAAGCCTGACACTACTGCAAATTACATTGAAGATCTCACCTTTCCTGTAATGTTATCAACACTGTCACAATAGAATGTTGTTGAAGGCTCTGTAACTTCATAGTTTTGGTTAAACTCCAATTCATTTAGTTTACTGATATTTCTACCTCTGGAGGATTGAACAGCTGCCATGTTGCTGATGGAAGAGGGGGTTGCTATGATTTAGATCTGCAGTGCTTAGGAAACTGGCTCTATTTTTTGCATTTTTACCATATGCAAAACAAGCTGTTTTATTCGGTCAGTGCTGGCCCCCACAGTTGGAGCAAAGATCCTTGTATTGCGAAACCCTCGTTTCCCATCTAAAATCTGTTTTGTTTCTTGATTGTTTGTTTAACATACAGCTGTTAATGGCTCTTATAACATTGTCTTTTTCTTTGTGGACTAAATTGATATATATTCCACAAACTACTCAATCTCTGATTAGGTCTTCATTGAGAGTTCCATTCACAGATTTTGTCAATACTTTTAGGGATTACATTGGATGTCATTTGCCCTTTGGTTCATTGAACTGAATGCATGTCTATTAAGCATTATGTATTTTATTGGGAGAAATATGTTCTTGAACTGTTTCAGGATTATCTCAGGGGTTTACTTTTTCCTCCCCTATTTGGAAAACTGATTACTCAAATATTCTGACTGCCTGAGGGTCACAATGCTCAACAGGGTGAAAGCTTGGACCTTTTATGAATTTTAAAGAATGCAGCACCACAGTAAATATGCTACTCCTTCCAGAATTGTGATTTGTTGGTGATTATGATATATTACCGGAGGTGAGGGACCTATGTTGATATAAGGGCATAGTGAGGACCTTTTGAGTTTATCTTTTAAAAGGTCCTCTCATGCCAACTATGGTTCACGATAGCTGTGAAGTGCTGTGAACCATGACTCTGAAATGCTGGCCTGACTCCATGAAAATTGAAGTGAGTTGTAATGGAATCAGCTGAGTTAGGATGCAGGGAGCAGGCTCATGACCTGAACAAGCCTGCATCTTTAAAAGGCACTCCTGAAAATCAAAAATCCCAGAATAGGGTCAGGAATCCTTGAAGTGGGATTCAAGCACCATTTTTAAAGCGTTCCCAAGTTAACCTGAGTCGATGATGTGAATGTCCAAATTGAGCAATGAAGGCAACAACCTTGAATTCATTTAAGAAACAACTGGATACCAAATCGAGGGATATTAGGAATTTCAATTGAATTTATTGGTAATAAATCTATGATTATGTGAAATAGAAATTGTGATTATGAAATTGATATTGTGAAATATAGATTGTGAAATAATCTGAGTAATGTGCTGATTAGGTACATTGACCATGCTAAATTCTCCCTCAGTGTTGCCAAACAGTAACTGGAGTGTGATGACTAGGGGATTTTCACAGTAACTTCATTGCAGTGTTAGTGTAAACCTACTTGTGAAACTAATAAATAAATTTAGAAGCTATGATATTACATCAAACAGCCATTGAGTAGATCAGAGAAAAGTTAGTAACAATGTGAGCATCATCACTGGCTTTCATTATTCCATGCCAAGTGAGCACTGTTGTTCTCAATGAGACTTGACAATACTAAAGGTTATTTTCTGCAAACAATGGAAATAATTACATCAGAGCAACATGCAGAGCATGTTGGCTGCTGAAAGGGGTGGTGGGAGGCAAACTGCTTTCTGAACATGAGTAATTTCTTGAATTACATCTCAAAGTGGAATTGTTTGTCACTCTTCAGAACGGATTCATGTCATAGATATACGAGCTTTGTAGCCATTCAGAATGTCATTTCCTCTCAACAAAATCACTTTTTACAATTTTCTCTCGATTAAACTTCCTGTTTTGTTTCCTGAAACAAAGTTACTGTTTCCTTTCCATAAGGTTGAGGTAACCCAAAAGTTCAAATATGTCAGGATATATTCCACTTTCTTTCAGAAGACGGTTTACACTTCTGCAAAGTTTAAAAAGCTTTGACACTAGAAAGCTAACAAAAATTATAGTCAGCTGCAGAATTAAGAGTATGTTGTGTTGGTATATATATAAGACTACAGAATAAAATAACGAATATTTGTTATTATTTTAGAGAAAAGCAACATTTAACTTGAACATTTTATGTATTTTCCTTTGCTTTAATGTTTAATCACTATTCCTGTCCACCTCCGTTTGGCTATTAGTAGCCAAAATTTAAACTCTTTACCAGCAAACTCTTAATGCTCTGGTATTATTGAAATTAGGTCGAAGGACCAATATATGGCCAGCCCTTGGCTTCACCATTTATGCATAGGAACAGATAATCACTACATTGCAGAAGGAGACCATTTAGCCCATCAAGTCTGCATCCCTCTTCGATTAAGTATCTTACCCAAGTTCCGCTAATCTCGCTCAGGGACAATTTTGCATGACCAATCCACCTAACCTACACATCTTTGGACTTGGGGAGGAAACTGGAGCACATGGCGGAAAGCTAGGCAGACACGGGAAGAGTGTGCAAACTTTTGATGGATGAGAATTTAGACTATTAGTAAGTTTACAGATGACACCAAGATTGGTGGCACAGTGGATAGTGAAGAAGATTATTTAGGGTTGCAAAGGAACCTTTCCCACTGGGCTGATGAATGGCAGATGGAACTTAATTTCGATAAATGTGAGGTGATGCATCTTGATAGATCAAATCAGGACAGGACTGACTC
This sequence comes from Sphyrna mokarran, assembly GCA_024679065.1. Classification (NCBI taxonomy): domain Eukaryota; kingdom Metazoa; phylum Chordata; class Chondrichthyes; order Carcharhiniformes; family Carcharhinidae; genus Sphyrna; species Sphyrna mokarran. The sequence goes on along the minus strand of JAGIQG010000021.1, from coordinate 8,013,691 downwards.
AACTAATGGTAGAGCATTGGGGAGAGTTACAGAACAAAGAGATCTAGGGGTACAGGTTTGTAGTTCTTTGAAAGTGGAGTCACAGGTGGATAAGATGGTGAAGAAGGCATTTGGCATACTTGGTTTCATTGGTCAGAACATTGAATACAGGAGCTGGAATGTCTTTTTGAAGTTATAGAAGGCAATAGTAAGGCAATAGAATACTGTATACAGTTCTGGTTAGCCTATTATAGAAAGGATATTATTAAACAAGAAAGGGTGCAAAAAAGGTTTGCTAGGATGCTACCGGGACTTGATGGTTTAAGGAGAGGCTGGATAGACTGGGCCTTTTTTCTCTGGAATGTAGAAGGCTGAGAGGTGATCTTATAAAGGTCTATAAAATAATGAGGGGAATAGATCAGCTTGATAGTCAATATCTTCTCCTAAAGGGAGGGGAGTCAAAAACATAGATTTAAGGTGAGAGGGGAGACATACAAAAGAACCCGGAGGATCTTTTTTTCACAGAGAGGGTGGTGAGTGTCTGGAACAAGCTGCCAGAGATAGTAGTAGAGGTGGGTACAATTTTTTCTTTTAAAAAACATTTAGACAATTACATGGGTAAGATGGGTATAGACAGATATGGGCCAAATGCGGGCAATTGGGACTAACTTAATGGTAAAAACTGGGCGGCATGGACAATTTGGCTGAAAGGTCCAACAGTTTCTGTCGTGTAATGACAATGCAGAGTTGCTAGAGAGATTGATAGCCAAGTTCCGCACACATGAGGTGGCCTCAAATGGGATCTTCGGGGTTCATGTCACACTATCTAGAACACAGAGCATAGAACGGTACAGGCCCTTCAGCGCTCGATGCTGTGCCAAGCTATGTCCAAACCCAAGATCAAGCTATCCCACTCCCTATCATTCTAGTGTCTTCCATGTGCCTATCCAATAACTGTTTGAAAGTTCCTGAAGTGTCCGACTCCACTATCACAGCAGGCAGTACATTCCACACCCCAACCACTCTCTAGTAAAGAATTTATCTCGGACATCCCTCCTATATCTCCCACCATGAACCTTATAGTTGTGTCCCCTAGTAACAGCTACATTTATCTGAGGAAATAGTCTCTGCACATCCACATTATCTATCCCCTCATCATCTTACAAACCTCTATTAGGTAACCTCTCATCCTTTTCCGCTCTAAAGAGAAAAGCCCCCAGCTCTTTCAACCTTTCCTGATAAGACCTACCCTCCAAACCAGGCAGCATCCTGGTAAATCTCCTCTGCACTCTCTCCAATGCTTCAACATCCTTCTTATAGTGAGGTGAACAGAACTGCACATAATATTACAAATGTGGCCTCACCAAGGTCTATACAGTTGCAGCATAACCACATGGCTCTTAAACTTAAACCCCTGTTAGTAAATGCTAACACACTATAGGCCTTCTTCATGGCTCTATCCACTTGAGTGGCAACCTTCAAAGATCTGTGGATATGAATGCCATGATTTCGCTATTCCTCCACATTCCTCTGAACCCTGCCATTGTGTAATCCACATTCAAGTTTGTCCAACCAAATTAATCACCTCGCACTTATCAGGGTTAAACTAAACTCCATCTGCCACTTTTCGGCCCAGCTCTGCATCCTATCAATGTCTCTTTGCAGCCTACAAAGGCCCTCCACCTCATCCACTACTCCACCAATCTTGGTGTCATCAGCAAATTTACTAACCCACCATTTAACCCTCTCTTCCAAGTCATTGATAAAAATCACAAATCGCACTGATTCCTGTGGTACACTGCTGGTAACTGGCCTCTAGTGAGAAAACTTTCCTTCCACCACCACCCTCTGTCTTCTATGAGACAACTAGTTACTTATCCAATCAACCAAATCTCCTTCTATCCCATGCCTCCTTACTTTCTTCATGAGCCTACCATGGAGAACCTTATCAAACGCTTTACTAAAATCCGTGTACACAACATCAACTGCTCTACCTTCATCTATATACTTAGTTACCTCCTCAAAGGATTCAATCACATTTGTGAGGCAGGACTTACCCCTCACAAAACCATGCTGACTATCCAAGATTAAGCTGCATCTTTCCAAATCCTATCCTTCAGTACCCTTTCCATTAACTTATCAACCACGAAGTAAGACTAACTGGCCTATAATTATCTAGGTCATTCCTATTTCCTTTCTTGAAGACAGGAACAACATTCGCCACTCTTCAGTCCTCTGGCATAATCCCCATGGATAGTGGGAACCCAAAGATCAAAGCTAGAGGTTCCACAATCTCATCCCTTGCCTCCCAAAGTATCCTGGGATGTATCCCATCTGACTCAGGGGAATTATCAACCCTCAGGTTTTTCAAAATTGCTAATACATCTTCCTTCAGAACATCTACCTCCTCCATTCTGTCAACCTGTATCACTCTCATTCTCAAAAACATGGTCCTTCTCCTTCGTGAACACAGAAGTATTCATTCAACACCTCACCTATCTCTTCTGACTCCATGCACAAATTCTCATTACTATTCTTGAACTGCCCTAACCTCAACCTGGTCATTCTTTTATTTCTCATACAAGAGTGAGAAATAAATCTGAATTATCCCTCCTGCCAAGGACTTTTCATGTCCCTTCCTAGCTCTCCTTAGTTCTTAACCCATTCCTAGCTACCTTGTAACCCTTAAGTGACCCAACTGAAACTTGACTTTTCATCTTTACATATGCTTCCTTTTCCCTCTTGACCATACATTCAACTTCCTTTATGAACCATGATTCCCTCATTCGACCATTTCCGCTCTGCCTGACAGGGACATGTCTATCAAGGACACACTGTATTTGTTCCTTGAACAAGCTCCACTTTTCATTTGTGCCCATACCTGACAGTTTCTGTTCCCATCTTACGCTCTCTAATTCTTGCCTGATCGTATCATAATTACCCCTGCCCCAATTTTAGTAACTCCCAAGACTTGCGTGGGCTTGCAAAATTTCACTAACTGTCCTGCTGGAGACAATACACATGTTCTTAACCTGTTCTGAATGCTCTCTCCATTCACATTGTCTATATCTTTAAGACTTGATTACATGTAAAAACTCACATTCCAACCATTATTTTGTAAATTGAGTTTGTGTCTTTATATGCCCTGTTTGTGGACAGAACTCCCACTTACCTGACAAAGGAGGAATGGGTGTTCAAACCACTACGTTCTTACCCATCTTTGAACACACCCTGATAACATAGAGAGTGGGCAAACTGTGAAATTGGCTGCCCAACCACAATATAAATGAACAATAATTAGGGATAAACTAGGCCTGTTATTACTATCCCATAAAACATTTGACATGCACAGCAGATGAGAAGCCCAGTTTCTTTTTAACCTCAAGTGCTTAAAGAGCGGGAAGGAAGGGGAGGGGTTGTTATTCAGGGGATTCCCTTTGCCGAGCGCAAGGCCTCTCCTTTCCTCCACCACCATCTCCCACTGCCCATCTTCCTAACCTTCCGAAACCCTTTTGGATCAAGAGCCTGGATTTACCTGCTCTAGACATCCAAGGCTTAGGATCCTTCCTTCTCCAGCAGTCCCAGTAATGGCTACTGATGTCTTCCCAGCTCTGCCAGGATTGATGGAACTGCCAGCCAATTTAACTAGCTGACAGCTCCAGAGGACAGAAAGTGTGCCTCAATGAGGAGTGGAAGTCCCATTCAACCCTCATTAGCTCACCTGCAGTGCTTTATAGGTCAGCACACACTGTGTTGGTTAAATGCCGACATGATTTCCAGCCAATTTATGCTCAGCAAATGCCTACAAACAGCAATCCAATAATTACTTGATTATCTGTTATTGTGAGGTTGATTGAGAAATAAATATTGACGGGGACACTGGAAAAATTCCCCTGTTCTTTTTTGAAATGGAGTAATTTACCTGAAGCAGTAGATGAAGCCTTGGTTTAATGTCTCATCCAAAAGGTGGCAGCTCTGACAATGCAGCGATCTCTCTGTACAGCACTTGATTTCAGCACTTGATTCAAGTGGGACTTGTACTTGGAACCTTGTGATCCAGAAACAAGTGTGCTACCAACTAAGCCAGAGCTGATAATCATAATGGTTGGGGATTCACAGATTTATGGAATCTGCTGCAGGAAGTCCTGCAACTAAGTAATCTTTAGAAAGCAAAGGGCTATCCAATCCTCAATATTTTAGGCCTCCCTGTTTAACACAGGGGCTGCACATCTGGAAGATTGCTCAGGTGCTCCAGGTGCAGTGGAGGTTTTTCTGTCATACTAAGCTTAATAAGTCCTATGCACAGTATAATTAACAGTGCCCATGTGTGATTACCTCACATTATTGTGCTTTGGACACTGCAGACAGCATTAAAAACCAGTACAATATTTGCTGAATCCCTAAGCCTTTCAAGTTTGATATATTTAATATCAATGCACCATTTTTGTTCCTTTCAAGGAGAAAGCAAATTAAATTCTTTGAAAATGTTTTGCATCAAGAAATAGGCATTGGGCAGTTGTCAAGCTTGGAAAGAAATTTCTGAAATGTATATATGTAGCTTGATTTTTAAAATGCTTAATGTACTTTTTTGGAAGTCATTTTTCTTATCCAACCTTTTACGTCAACATTTTGCTGATGGAGGGTGCATCAAATAGAATACAATGACAGATCGTGTTTGCTGAAACATACATGGAGACTTCGCTTTTCTTTCTTGCCTTTAGTGCTGTGCAAAGACTGACAATGCAGCAGACAACAAATCCAATTAATCATATTATATGAATTAGGCATATTTAATTACAACTGTAAAGTCTCATGCCCCTTGGTATAGTTATCAAAACCAAGAAAGCAATAATCTCATGTTCTTTAAACAGCAACCCTCCACTTAAGAGCAGAGCTGTGAAATCTAATTGTTTTAAAGCAGCAGGACAGAGGTTTCATGATATGCAGGCTGACCAACTGAAGTTAATGTTGCAACTAAACTGCTCTTTCTATCATATACCATAGTTGTTTCTGTCAATTCAGTACAACCTTCCTTGAAATTAATTTCAGTATTTTTGCTATTCCTGCAACTTGAAAGAATTCAATCACCTTAAAAATAATTATTTTGAAAGAAGGAGATGCACATTTTAATGTCTTTTGAGAAAGATTCTTGTCCACATTCATATTTTTGAGGAATTTGTCATTCCAGTATGACTTCAAAATGTAATTGCATCTCCTCCCACACTATACACTTTTATAAAGTGCCCCAGGAAGAAAGTGGTTACTATTGGAAACAATACCATCTTTGACCAAATAAAGAATACAAAAGAACAATGATCTTGGGAACATGAAAATAGGAGTAATCGCTGAGCTTGTTCTGCCATTCAGTTAGATCACGGCTGATCTGAATATAACTGCATTATATAAATCTAAATATATATTACTGCCATCATTAAGGACATTGATGGACAACTTGGTAGTTCAGACTCAGAGTGACATCATTGTGCAAGAACAGAGGGTTGAATTAATTTCATATAGTACACGTTTAAAATTTGAAGGAAGGTCTTAAAATGACTGCAATAAAAGCAGATCTTGCCATGGGAATATTGAGCAGAATTTTGAATTCTGTGCAAAGTTCTGGCTAGGGTGTGAAAACCAACTTGCAACTCTACAGCTGCACAGCTGAGTTTTCTCTCCAGATTTCCGTGCACTCTATGCACAGAAAATTTGGGAATGTGGTTTTGCTGTCTTGCTGGTGGGGCAAGGCCTGACAGATCCAGCTACACAAAGATCGCAGCATCCTTTAGTGCTAGAAAAATATTCCTCCCCCAACAAACACTAGGGCAACTCTTTCCTCCTCACAAGTAAGGTGAACCCCATCCATGGGAACCCACAGAGAGCCTGTCCTTGGAAATGTCAGATTGGTACTCTCAGGTTTGCACTGTCAGGGGGTGGGTTTCTCACCCCTGTGAGGGCTATACTTACCTTTGCGCCCCTGGTGTTTATTAACACCTTCTGTAAACCTTGTCAACATAATGTTACACAGGCAAGGGGGAATTCTCTATCGGGGAGGCAGGGGCACATGGCAGGAAAGCACTTTAACTATGTTAATTTATTATGCCAGCCAACTCTATTGAATTGTGCCAATTCAACAGAATGCAGACCAAAGATTCATGAAAACAGAGGGAAGAAAAATCCTTCTATGTACAGATAACATAAATAGCATTGGCAGCTGTCTGTTGGCAGGGCACTTGCTTGCTCTTTCAATCAGAAGGTAGTTTATAATATGTCTAAAAAAATTAAAAGCAAAAATAGCTGGTATGGAATAAAATAATATGAAAATCAATAAGAACAGAACTGAAAAACAGATTTGGTGCAGTTCTTACCAGTTTTCAGTTCTTATATTCTATTTTATCCCCCAAGCAAATTCATGAGTCCTTACATTTGTAGTTTTAATATAAACACTTGTTACATAATAAAGTTTTCATCTCACAAATGTTGGAATGGAATTAATTAGTATTGGACAAGAGATATAAAACGTGAAACATTATGTTTCAAATTCATTCTAAAGACAAATAGATATTATGACTTAATAGCAGCCAAAGCTAAGATTATTTTAATTTACAATATTGCAGTATACATTTACCTGTTGAGGTAAACTCTCTTCTCTGTATACTGGCCCTTGCCATGTACAGGATCCTCATAAGGTTCATTCTGCACTACCTCCACACCCTCTCCTCTGTCACTCTGCTCATGGCTGTGCTTGCTGATCATGTACAGCTGTCCAATTCTGTACTGGAAAACAACAGAAAGACGTTTATTCAATCAACAGAGTAAATTGCTATGGTGAAAATAAACAAATTGCAAAGAGAGAGTTTTAAAACTGGGTGCAAAACATGAAATGTAAAATAGTCACTCCTCTTGCACGCACATGATTTTTAAGAAAAAAGAAAATCAGACATTATTTCATTTCTTGATCTATTCTAATCATGATTCCTCAATTTACAGGTTAATTATGTAGCCTAAACTATTTTTAGAATGTTATTTGTACCTTCCACCATGATCACAGAATACTATAGTGTCAAAGAGACCCTTCGGCCTATTATGTCTGCATCGATGCATGAAAGGTCCTGAAATGCCTACTTAATCCCATTTGCCAGCACTTGACCCACAGCTTTGAATGTTATGGCGTGCCAAGTACTCATCCAGGTACTTTCTAAAGGATGTGAGGCATCTGGTGCAGATCTGACAAAGCTGGACACGGAGGCCAAGATACCCAGCAGGAAGCCTGCTTCATGCCCTCTGCCTATGTCTCCCGGCCCGCTGTGTTCAGAATCACCCCCTTTATATTTTAAAATAATGGTGCATTTAAGAAGTTCTCATTGCATCCAAATGGGCTATAACTTGTCAGGAAAGAGAATTTGTTTTCTGTTGTGCTTCTGCCAAGGTTCATTTAACACAGAAATGGTCAAATATCACTCTGAAAATCAAAAACAATTCTTCTTGCTGCACAAATCTTTGTAAATTTAGGAATTTTTAAGAAATAATTGGGACTTAAGGCAATATTCTGAGACTTCAAGATTTGGCAGGCAAATGTGACCTCAAGTACAGTTTTTTTATTGTTTCTGTTACCATGGCAAAACAATGCCTCTAGTTCTGTCGTCACAGAAGGTTCTGTCAGTTAACTAATTAGTTTATAGTGTATTTTAAATTGATGTTCAGAGTTTCTGATGTAAAACTATAAAACAGAGCAGCAATATCTGATGAAAATGTGTTAGAATAACATCCAGCTATTAACAAACTCTATGTCAATTTTTGCAGTAGTATTTTTCAACATTTGTCCAAGTATAGTATCATAGAATCCCTATTGTGCAGAAGGAGGCCATTTGGCCTATCAAATCTGCACTGACTCTCTGACAGAGTACCTTGCCTAGCCCCTTCCCCCCATTTTATCCCCATTACCCCACATCTTTGGACTATGGAAGGAACTGGAGGAACCCCACACTGACACAGAGAGAATGTGCACACTGAAAGTACTTTTAGGTAGTTTTCAAGCTCAATTTCATGACTCCAGATATTCCAAGTTTTAAGTATTAGATATGGTTCCCAGAGAGTACAATTTCAGCCTATCCGATGAAACAAAATACTATTCTGCCTCTTACACAGGGAAGATTTGAGAAGTAGCATCTTAATTAATAGCTTTTAATAAGAATTTTAGAAAAAAATTCAAGTAAATTCTCACATCCCTGAATTCCCAATATTTACCAGTGTTGTGTGGTAAGGATGGCAGATTTCATTTCCAAACTACATTAATGAACCAGATGGCTTTTTATGACAATCAATGATAGTTTCTTTATGATAGTCTAGTTTCAATTCAAGGTTTATTAAATTTCACTTGCTGCCACGGTGAGATTTGGACTCATGTCCCCTGAGAATTAGCCTGTGCTTCTGAATTACAAGTCCAGTAACATTACCACTATGCAATCATTGTTAATAACACTAATGCTGGTAGTGCCCATAAATTTCATAAATAAACTAATGGTGATTCCTTCAGGTGTTTTGCTTTATAGTAGCTTATAACCTATTGGACGGGCAGAAATAAACTCTACTTTCATCACAGTGAACACATAAAAAGCCATCCAGTTCACTAACGTACTTAGGAAATGAAATCTGCCATCCTTACCTGGTTTGGCCAACATGAGAGTCCAGAACAACAGTAATATAACTGTTTCAAACTCTAGCATCCACAGTATTTTGCTTTTATATTATACGGGGTTGACTCTTAGCAGACCTCTGAAAAGCAAGCCAATCACTTCGAGGGCAATTAGGAATGGGCAACAAATGTGGGCTCACATCCATTAAAGAAATTAACAGCAACAATTTAGATTGATAGATTCCCCTTAACATATAAAATATCCCAGCACTATTCAATATTTATCACAGTTAACACAATACATTGAGCTTTAGTTTGCTAAACAATGAGATATCTGAAACAGCATTCAAAATATTTTTCTGGTTTATGAAACTATTTAGTAATGAGCACAATGTTCATATTTCAGTCAGGGCACAAATATTTCTGTAATGGAACAAATAAAACCAGGCTGAGTGTGATGAATGTACTCTCAAGTGCAACACCTCTACTCAGCAAGATTGAATGGTGGGTAACACATGTATCAAAGATGACAATTTAACAACTAAATAAACAGCTTAAGGAATGTGTACAAAATAAATTTATTGGACAAGTTGGTCACTCTTGCAAATTTTAATATGTCTGATTACATATTATCTGAGTTGTGGTGACGGAAACATCTTCAAAAAGGAAGGCCAATGAAGAGGTTCTGTCATGTACCAGCTTCAAAACTCTTGAAACTTGGCAATCAGAGGATGGCAACAAATCAAAAGCAGCAGCTTTATTACACAACAAAGATTAACAATACTGTAGCTGACATTAAGTATTTCATTCAAGACTGCAAAATTTATATTTTTAAATATATTTGCTGTCATCTTGCTTTTCCTAATCCTGTCTGTCATTAAGATTTAGCTTTTCACCTGGACCAGAAAAAATATTTTGCAGTTATTTGTGAAGTAAGCCAGCAAAGATTGTTTTAAGAATTATAATAGTAAATTATTAATACAAATACTTCTGTGCCTGGGTACTTCTTCTAGTATTCATAGTTTATTGGATTTTTGAATATTATATTAAACATTATAATGCTATCATCCAAATTATTAATGCTTAATTTCCAAATATCATTCATGAATTATACTGCATTATGACCAATAACCATTTATATTCTTTGCATTCAATAGTGCTGCCTTTCAGATCACTATTGTTAAGATAACTTTAATTAAGTATTTTATTTATTACATTGGCTTTCATTTCAAAAGAACATATCAAATTATAGAATGAAAAATCCCACCGAGTCCAACAAACAGTGGATATTTTGGACTACTGTGGCCCTTCCTTTACTTATATTCTCTGCTGCAAGGACAGACATGCAGATAACCTTTAAGGAAAAGAAAGCTCAAGATTTCTTCCTAACCAGCAAGATATTTACTGCTATTTAGAACTAAAAATTGAGCTCCATAGCATCCAGCTTTTTGTGCTATGGGCGCTTTTTTGTGTCCAAAATATGCTTCCCTATGGTAAGTTGGTGGCAAGGGGCATTTAATTAGGCAAATGGGGATGCTGCCATCTTCCCATCTTCACCCTGATTAAGTCAGTGGCAGAAGGTCCTGTGGACAATCTTCTCACCACCAATTTTTAAAAATACATTTAAAGGGATTTGGGTGTTGTTGGCTAGACCAGCATTCATTGCCCATTCCTAGCTGCCCTTAGAAGGTGGTGGTGAGCTGCCTTCCTAAACTGCTGCAATCCCTGAGATGTAAGTACATTCATGGTACTGTGAGGATGTGAGATCCAGGGATTTTGACCCAGAGACAGGAAAGGAATGGTGAATTCTTTCCAAGTCAGGATGGTGAGTAACTTGGAGGGCAAGCTCCAGGTGATGGTGTTTCCAGGTATCTGCTGCACGTTCTTCTAGATGGTAGTGGGCATAGGTTCAGAGGGCATTTAAGAGTCAATCACATGTGGGTCTGGAATCATATGTAGGCCAGACCAGGTAAGGACGGCAGGTTTCCTTCCCTAAAGGACATTAGTGAATCAGATGGATTTTTAGAATAATCAACAATGATATAATGGTCATTGTAAGACTTTCAATTCCAGGTATTTTATTAAGTTTTTAATTTCAACCACCTATCATGGTGGAATTCAAACAGGGGTCCGCAGGCCATTACAGGGGTTTCTGAATTGCTAGTCAAGTGCTAATGCCATTGTGTCATTGTCTCTCCAATTGGGGCCTTTAATTGGGCAATTAGTGCCCACTTAAGGTCCTCATCCTGACACCACAGTTAATCGAGTGGCTAGTTGGTAGGGGCTCAGCATATAGGAAACATGAGATACAAACACTGACATGTTTACCTGAAAACCCTTGGGGAACCTGGTGGGTGACCCGCTCATTCAAAGGCAGAGTGCTTGATTAAGAGATCAACAGCAGGGTGTACTGAAAGCCATACCACTGCTCTTGCTGCTGACTCCTCATGATCTCCACAGGATTCTGCCGTGTGAAAGGAACAGGCTCTCAGTTACTCACCGGAGCATGAGCGGGAACCTGCACTGCCTCTTTTCGAGAAGATCTGTCAAATCTTTTCCCATTTAAGGATATGACAGACCAGTGGCAGGCTTCACCCAAGTTCAAGAACCTACTCACCAAGAGCTGTCAGGCAATCAAAGACTGACAGTTTAGTGCTCAGCAACGGCACCCAATCAAGCCCTAGCATTGCACAGGTAAGCCATCGCAGGCAGAGGGAAGTGAGGTGAGGGAAGTGGAGGCATTTGGTCAGGAAGAAAGCTTTCAGTAGGCATCCACACAAAACTGAAATTTGCAAATCTCTGTCACAAATACCCTGCTCCTCTGCAGCCTTTAGAAAAGCATGTTATTTGAATGGTGGGAGATTGCAGAACTCCAAGACACAGAGTATGATGATACTGTGCCTTTAAGAAATGTTTTCTTTTTGTTTCTTCTGAAGGAGATGTAAGATTCAGTTCTGATTAAATGGTGCTGCTTTGTCTGCTCCAGGCAGCCAATCTGCTGAGACTGTAGAAGAACAATTGTTCCTATTATTTAGATGTTTGCTTTAGTCTGTCGTTTTGTTGTTTTTTTCAGTTATTCCCTGGGGTTTCAGAGTATAGTTTAAATAGGTTGATTGACAAGAGTTAGTCATATCCTGGTGGGAGGAGCTAGAGGAAAGCAACAGGCAGTTTCTGTTTTGATTTGCAAGGAGCAGCTTCTTTCTCTTTCTGGAGATTGAAGTCTGGGACCTGTGAAAAAATTGGTATCTCTCCAGAGGTGTTGAAAAACTTAAGCAATGGCAACCCACGTAAGCCTATATGTTTTTTGCTAATTAATTCTAAAGAGATGTGTTTATATAAATGAGGAATATTGCTTAAATTGGAATTAAGCAGTTAATAATTGTTTCTTGGCATGTTTAAGTATTTTAGTTGGTAAAAGTTGTATGAATTTGTTTTGGTATAGTTAAACTGGATTGTTAAATAAAAGTTTGTTCTAATAAAAGCTTTCTAGTGGGTCAACAGATTCACATTTGGACTAAAGCAATATCCTCACACTAATGGCAAAATCAAAAATGGTTGTGGTCTAACCCTGTAACATACCTTGGAGTTTCCAGACAGGTCCCTAACAAGATGGATCTGGGTGTCCTGGTGCATGATTTGCACAAGATTAGTATGCAGGTACAGCAAGTAATAAGGTAATGCTTAAATTATATAGGGTATTAGTGAGATCACATCTAGCATACTATGTACAGTTGGCTTTCTTATTTAAGGAAAGACGTAAATGCATTATGAGCAAGTCAGAGAAGATTTACTCAATAGCTTTATGAGAAATGTCTCAATTGGCTAGGTTTGCGTTTGTTGGAATTTAGAAGAGTAAGAGGAGTCTTGATTGAAAATGATAAGATCCTGAAGTAACTTGACAAAGTGGATGTGGAAAGGATGTTTTCTCTTCTGGGAGAATCTAGAACAAAAAAAAGCACATTTTGAGGAAGAGAATTCCAAACTGTTACAACCCCCAAGTTAAACTGTTTTCCTCATTCTGTATTAAATGGCAACCCCTTGTTTTTAAAAAGAGTTTACTTTTAAAAACAAGGGGTTGCCATTTAATACAGAATGAGGAAAACAGTTTAACTTGGGGGTTGTAATAGTTTGAAATTCTCTTCCTCAAAATGTGCTTTTTTTTTTGTTCATTCATGGGACATGGATGTTGCTGGCTGGCTTGCATTTAGTGCCCATCCCTTGAGTCAGAGACTTTGAATATTTTTTAAGGCAGAGATAGATGAATTTTTGATAAAGGAGTGAAAGATTATCGGGGTTGACAGGAATGTGATGTTGAGGTTACAATTAGATCACTGACCTTATTGAATGGTATAGCAGGCACAAGGGGCTGACTCCTGCTTCTAATGTGTGCATCCGTATGTAAGTTGCACTATAACAGTCTTCGCCAATAACCCTGGCATGAAATCAAAAACCTGATGAGAAGATGCTATGCTTATCCATTAATTACTCACTAAACATGCCAGAAAAAAACTAGACCTTGTGTACTCAAGAGTTAACCCTGAAAATATAATTTTAGAGTGTGGAGTGTCATTCCTTCAGAATTTAATTAGTCTTGGTGAGTTTTATCCCTCGGTCTCATCTTTCTTGCCCAATCTTTATTTTATGTTTGCATGTTTTAAATGCAATTTATACTTTCCATTTTAGACTCTGCATGCATCATTAAAATTCTTCTACATGATTGATTGAATAGCCTCACTGTTCTGCTCATAAACACCACAGATTCTCTTTGAAAGCACTGTGATGGTTCAAATGTCTGATGAAAGCAAGTTTCAGTTCAGAAACCCACAATGGCCTGCTGGGGAGCTGTAAGTGTTGTGAACATTTCCTTTTCCACTTACTGCAAAATTTGAAGATACTGTAGAACTCCAAGGGCAAAATTTCCAGGGCATGGTGGCCCATAAAATTCTGTAAGTGACTTTCCTGCTATCTAACCATCTGGTCCTGACCTAGCCATGATTTAGTGGGTTTGGACAAGGTCTCGGGCAGCCGGCCTAACCTTGCACCAATTGATGCCCTTAAGTTATCAATCAATGCCGACTTAAGGGCCAGTTCCAGCTTGGAAAGGTGGGGAAGGGAATAAGGGGATGCCATTTTGATAGGCCCCTTTCTATTGAAGGTTTCTCACCCACCTCATTGGCTAGTCCATTCAGAGTGGAGCCAAGTTTTAAAATATGGGCTGGGATTCTCTCAAAAAAGTTCTAAGTGTTGAATTCACGTGAAAACTGAAGTAATTCACATTATTTTTTTAAGTGGGAGTTCAGAGAAAAATTTCCAACCTCTGTGCACTGCAGGGATCACTAACGTAAATATCATTAAAAATCATATGGCAGAGTCTATTCTTACTGGAGGGGCCAGCAGCAAGGTACTGAGCAGGCCACTGTAGATGCGCTGATCTGTCAGCAGTGAGATCAGCACATATGTAGTAGTCCCTCACAGCTGGTTTACTGATTGCTAGCCAGCTTAATTGTTGGCTAGTGTCATGATCCACGTATTGACAGCCCTCTGACCCCGTTATGGCCCGATCGTTGATTCCCTGACCATTCCTTGCCAGCCCTGAAACCCCCCTCCTGCTCCGCCCTGATTTCTAGCCTCGCCCCTCCTTGCAGTCCGACCCCCCGCTCCAGAATCCACCCTGATCACTAGCCTCCCTCCTAACTTTATCGATTTTGTCTGCAGAGTGGCAGCCCCACCCCCACCAATTGGCCCATTAGGCCCTGCCCTCTAGGCTCCACCCCTGTGGCACTGCCCCATGTCCGATAGATGGTACTAAGGTGCCCCCCCTGCGCATTGGCACTTTGCCTCTTGGGCAGAGCCTGGGAGCACAAGCTGACACTGTCAAGATACAAATGCCCAGGGGCACCATGCCACCCACCCTTTGGGGGCCCTGATTGCCCCCCACTTTAACTTCAATGGGGTTTGGCTGCTAGTTCCTATTGGTGGAGAGCAATCCCCACTGGTGTGAACTACTCAGGGGCAGCGTGTGGGGAGAAGATGCTTGCGGGACCGGAGGCTTCAGTCTTAGGCTCACAAATGAAAGTTAAATGCCATTTAAATGACCATTAAGTAATCATTAATTCTATTATGGAGCTGTCCCTGCCAGAAACCTGGGCTGTAAGATGCTATTGGGACAGAAATGCAAGCGTGAACCCCATGAATCGGCCAGAGAATCTCCTGCCCTCTGCGCTAAAAATTTAGCACAGCGGATAGGAGAATTGTGGCCATGCTTTACAACGGAAGGGAGAGAAATCCCAACCTTATGACACAATTGCTTGGTCAACTTTATCCTTCGAATTAACAATGAGCATAGAAATCTTTGTTACATTTAATTTTGACACATTCAGGTTACCCACTCCAATTATTAATTTCATTACATTTTATAATTCAGATCTTTATTCATCCCATCCCATATAAATCCATGTAAAAGTTTTCACCTCACTACATCCTTTTGTAAAGCATTGTTAATATGTAATGCAGCCATTATGGTGTTGCTTTGAGGTCTGAAACTTGGAGTATGAATACAAAATTCCTTCTCTATTTATCTGGATCAGTCCCTAATATTCAGGCTGGATGTGCTTCCATAAAATCATATGAAGTTATTGCTCAATAAAAGGCTGTATAGCCCATCACATCAGACAAGCCAGATAATCTAATGCTGCTCCTTTGATCCTAACCCTTTTAATATTCTTTTTCAAGCATCTTTCACATTCCCTTTTCAAAGAAATCATGTATTCAACATCTAAATTGATTTGTGACCAGAAGCTCACATTCCAATTACCATTTCTAATTGATGCAAGACAGAAGAAGTTGGTTATTTAGCGGAACTGAAACAGAGTGTAGCTGAAACCTGTTTAACCAGTCCTGGAAAGGTGTGTTTTTGGGAGGTTGTTCTTTGTGTACAGGAGTGTATGTATGAGTACTCCACCTCATTCTCTCTCCACTCAGCAACAAAACCTTCAGTTAGGACAACTTTACATCTTGGGACTCGTTTTTGTAAATCTTCTATATTGCTACATTCCTCCTCACTTTCAAAGTCTCTTCAAACTCTAATTGACCATGCTTCTCTAAATTTATTCTAAACTTGTTTTAATTTCTCTTCACTGTCCATTTCCCCTTTTTATTAAATATTTGTTTCTGGACACTGAGCTTTACAAGAAGGTTATGTTTTGAATGTACGCTTAACTCAAAGTAAAGCAGGAAATTCTGGATAAACACTGCAGCCCAGCGGCACATTCATATCATTCAGTTGCCTCGGGGAGAGAAACTCAAACAAAAAACAATTTAAGTAGGGTGATAGTTTTAACACCTTTCCACAATATTTCACAGAAAAAGCATGGCCATTGTTAGAGGTAGCTATGATGTGGAGATGCTGGCACTGGACTGAGGTAAGCACAGTAATAAGTCTCACAACATCAGGTTAAGGTCCAACAGGTTTATTTGGTAGCTTGTGGCTTGTGCTACCAAATAAACCTGTTGGACTTTAACCTAGAGTTGTGAGACTTCTTACTATTGTTAGAATTGCAGAAGAAAAGGAGCTACTTCTGTGAAAAAGGGGGGAGCTAGTTCTTGTGTGTTAACAATGAAGCAGGATGCTTGAGAGTTTAGTTTCTGTTCAAAAGAAAAATAACAGAACAGACAGGAGTTATTTGAGATTTTAAGGAATGAGGTGTTACCAAGATGTGCCTTGCTGGTGGTAATAATCTCCAGGAACTTGAACTAAGAGGAACAAATGTTGAAAAAATTTGAGATACAGGGAGCGAAGCTCTGTTGTTGAGCTGGGAGTGACTGTTCCTGTAATGTTACGTATTCTTCAGAAGCGTGGTGTTGCATTTAAGTGTTTTGTAAGATGTATTTTAGTTGTTAGTGACTGCAAGTTGTCAGGTAATTAATGTTTCATCAATGTAGATTTTTAGTTTGTTTCTTACAGTAAAGGACTTAAAGTAAAATTTGGGAGTGGGAGTACACTGCAATGGCACCCCAAGTGCTCAACAGCTTCCGCAGAAGCTCAGGCTCCACTTCCTCCACATTTCCACTCACCTGCTGATGAGAATTGCATCCTGGCTGTTTTTTTTGCATTAAGTGCCATAAGATTAACACAAGATTGCATTTTCAAACTCACCCAAAAGGCAATCTGAAATTCTCCTGTTTTCTTG
The DNA here is from genome assembly GCA_024679065.1 of Sphyrna mokarran. NCBI lineage: Eukaryota > Metazoa > Chordata > Chondrichthyes > Carcharhiniformes > Carcharhinidae > Sphyrna > Sphyrna mokarran. Next base: position 7,996,891 of record JAGIQG010000021.1, on the reverse strand, counting down.
CACTTGTTCAGCACTTCAAATTCTTTTAGTAAGATTACACACTATAGAATCATAGAAACCCCACAGTACAGAAAGAGGCCATTCGGGCCATCGAGGCTGCACCAGCGACAAATCCACCCAGGCCCTACCCTCATATCCCGATATATTTACCTGCTAATCTCTCTAATCTACACATCTCAGGACACTAAAGGGCAATTTTAGCATGGCCAATCAACCTAATCCGCACATCTTTGGACTATGGGAGGAAACCCATGCAGATACAAGGAGAATGTGCAAACTCCATACAGACAGTGACCCAAGCCGGAAATCGAACCCAGGTTACTGGAGCTGTGAAGCAGCAGTGCTACCTGTGCTACCGTGCCGCCCCTTTTGGGATTAATTTAGCATGGATCACTGATTAAACTTGTGAACTTCATGGACTGCACAGCTGCTTATTCACTCATTAAACTAGCTTTAAGTATTATTATGTAGGTGAGGATCTCCAAGTGAACACATTGAGAGAGTGCAGAAGAGATTTGTTTATGTGATAATCCCCACGGGTTCCATGCAGAATCTGTAATTGATCTCCTTGTGAGGCTTGTTGAAAACGAGTTTCTTAGGTAACAGGCAATGGTCCACCCAGATGGAACTCATCACCTAAGCCCATTAGAAGGCAGAAGTCGGGAAAGATCTGCAGAACTATTGTCCTGGATTGGGACTTGTATGAGAACTGCTATTTCTGTATGTCTGAGAAGGCGGAACCATGGACAGTGTCACCCCAGAAGGTGACAGGTAACTTACAATGAACTACATTTTCATTGGAAGAGGAGTTGTTTGCTGTATTAAGAAAGTTGTATTTGCTGCTGTTTTTAATAATTTATCATTGTGAAATTATAATGTATTTGGATTATGATTTATAATGTATTTGGATGAATTGTTTAAATCAAATGAAAGCTTGGACTTATGTTTATACACAATGGAGTAGTGGTTTTATTTTGTATTTAACAGTAAATACAACTTCTTTCCAATATAAATACAATTCTTTTCCAATTAGGCTTCCTGAATTAATTGCAGTTTGCAGAGATGGTTGCAAGGATGAGAAATTTCAGTTTTGAGGATAGATTGGAAGGATAGAGGAATTTGATAAAAGTTTTCAAAATCACAAGAGGGCTGAGCAGAAACTATTTCCACTTGTAAAAGGATCAAAAACAAGAAGGCACAAGTTTCAACTGATTTGTAAAAGTAACAAATGTGTTGTGAGAGAAAATCTTTTTCACACACAAGTGATTCAGGTCTGGAATGCACTGCCTGTAATGTTCAATCAAGACAGCATTAGATGAGAGAAAAACTTGAATAATGCACAAGGATATGGACAAAAGCAGTAGAGTAGAACTAATTCATGATGTTTGTTTGAGGGTCATGCAGACATTCCTCTACTTTCTCAGGAAGCTAAGGAAATTTAGCATGTCCACTATGACTCTCTCTCCAACTTTTATAGATGCACCATAGAAAGCATCCTTCTGGTTGTATCACTGCTTGATATGGCTCCTGCTTTATCCAAGACCGCAAGAAACTACAAAGTTTGAGGTCACATACCAATTGACTCGAGAACAACTTTTTCCCAACTGCCATCAGAATTTTAAATGGATTCACCTCATTAAGTTGATCTCTCCCTACACCCTAGCTATGACTGTAACACTACACTCTGGACCTTCTCCTTCCCTTCTCTGAGTGGTACGCTTTAGCTGTATAGTTGCAAGAAAAAAATACTTTCATGTATACTAATACATGTGATAATAAATCATAAATAATGGGCTCCTTCTGCACCATAACAACTGTTTGTTTATTAATTTGGAGTTTAATTGTAAAATTTGTGTATGAGGCGGCTTCTCAGATTCTGCCAAGATATCAGCAACACATTTCCTGTTCCACCAGAGGCCCAAACAGTCTTGGCCACTGCTACACAAATATCAAACATACCTACCACTCTACCATCCACCCACACTTTGGCAAATCAGATTACAAGGCAGTGCTCCTGCTCCTGTCTTGCAAGCAAAAACTGAAATGGAAGAATCCATTAAAGAAAATTGTGCAATGTTGTTCTGAGGAATCAGATGATCTCCAGTAGACTGGTCAATATTTTAAACTCAACAAGCAACCTGAACGAGTATGCCATTACATTAATGAGTGTAGAAGACTGTGTGCCAAAGAAGCAAATCTGTGCATTTCCCAACTGGAAACCATGGATGAACAAGAATATCCACTACTTGCTGAATTTCAGGTCTGAGATGTTAAAATCAATGATCCTGACCTATACAAGAAATCCAGATCTGAACTAAGGAGATCTATCAAAGATGGACCAAGCTAGAGTCCCAGGCTAGCTGTACAGACTCCCATCGATCTTTTAGCAAGGTCTGCAGCACATAACAGGTGATGAGATAAAGGCATGTAGTATTCTCTCCAACACTTGGGCAAAGTGTTGGAGAGAATAATTAGGGATAGGATTTATAGTTATTTAGAGAGTAATGAATTGATTGGAGATAGTCAGCATGGTTTTGTGAAGGGTAGGTCGTGCCTTACTAACCTCATTGAGTTTTTTGAAAAAGTGACTAAGGAGGTGGATGGGGGTAAGGCGGTTGATGTGGTATATATGGACTTTAGTAAGGCGTTTGATAAGGTGGCCCATGGAAGACTTCTGCAGAAAATGCAGATGTATGGGATAGAGGGTGATTTAGCTAATTGGATTAGGAATTGGCTAGCAGATAGAAGACAGAGGTGGTGGTTGATGGGAGATATTCATCGTGGAGTTCGGTGACAAGTGGTGTACCTCAGGGGTCTGTTTTGGGGCCCCTGCTGTTTGTAATTTTTATAAATGATCTGGATGAGGGTATTGAAGGATGGATTAGTAAATTTGCAGATGACACTAAAGTCGGTGGAGTGGTAGATAGTGAAGAGGGGTGTTATAGTTTGCAGAGGGACTTGGACAAGTTGCAGAGCTGGGCCGAGAGGTGGCAAATGGAGTTTAATGTGGAAAAGTGTGAGGTAATGCACTATGGCAGAAATAATAAATGTGTAGAGTATAGGGCAAATGGTAGGATTCTTAGTAGTCTAGATGAACAGAGGGATCTTGGTGTGTATGTGCATAGATCCCTGAAAGTAGGCAGTCAGGTCGAGAAGGTTGTTAGGAAGGCATATGGAGTCTTGGCTTTTATTGGTAGAGGGATTGAATTTCGGAGCCGCAACGTCATGTTGCAACTGTACAAAACTCTAGTGCGGCCGCACTTGGAGTATTGTGTGCAGTTCTGGTCCCCACATTATAAGAAAGATGTGGAGGCATTGGAGAGGGTACAGAGGAGGTTTACCAGGATGTTGCCTGGTATGGAGGGCAGGTCTTATGAAGAGAGGCTGAGGGATTTGAGGTTGTTTTCGTTAGAAAGGAGGCGGCTAAGAGGGGACCTTATCGAAACATATAAGATGATTAGAGGTTTAGATAGGGTGGACAGTGATAGCCTTTTTCCTAGGATGGAGAAAGCTAGCACGAGGGGACACAGCTTTAAATTAAGGGGTGATAGTTATAGGACGGATATCAGAGGCAGGTTCTTTACCCAAAGGGTGGTTCGGGAGTGGAATGCCCTGCCTGCAGCGGTTGTAGATGCGCCAAGTTTGGTGGCGTTTAAGAGGTTAGTTGATAAGTATATGGAAGAGAAGGGACTGGTTTAGTTTGGAGGGGCATTGCTTTTTATATTGGTCGGCACAACATCGAAGGCCGAAGGGCCTGTTCTGTGCTGTAATGTTCTATGTTCTATGTTCTATGAATCATCAGCACCAATGCAACCTCCCCGATGAACTCAATGCATTCTATGCCTTTTTTGAGAAAGAGGTCAGCGAGAGCACGCCCTTCACCTTGGAGGCCTTAGCCAAATCTCTATCTGAGGTTCACCATTGCAGATGTCAGAGCAGCCTTCTCGAAAGTCAATCCATGGAAAGCTACTGGCCTCAGTGGGATACCCGGACGAGTACTGAAATTCTGCACGGACCAGCTGATATGGGTGTTCACAGACAGTTTTAATCTTACAACAATCTGACGTCCCTATCTACTTTAAGAAGACGATCATCATTCCAATACCCAAGAAAAGCCATGCAGCATGCTTCATAACCATCATCTATAGAGTCATAGAGGTTTACAGCATGGAAACAGACCCTCCAGCCCAACTTGTTCATGTGCCCTTTTTATAAACCCCTAAACTAATCCGAGTTGCCCGCATTTGGTCCGTATCCCTCGATACCTATCATACCCATGTAACTATCTAAATGCTTTTTAAAAAATAAAATTGTACCCTCCTCTACTACTATCTGTGGCACCTTGTTCCAAATACTCACCATCCTCTGTATGAAAAACCTGCCCCTCTGGACACCTTCTTGTATCTCTCCCCTCTCACCTTAAATCTATGCCGTCTAGTTTTAGACTCCCCTATCTTTGGGAAAAGATATTGACTATCTACCTTGTCTATGCCCTTCATTATTTTATAGATCTGTATAAGGTCATCCCTCAGCCTCCTATGCTCCAGAGAAAAAAGTCCCAGTCTATTCAGCCTCTCATTTATAGCTCAATCCATCAAGTCCCAATAACCTTTTCTGCACTCTTTCTAGTTTAATAATATTCTTTCTATAATAGGATGACCAGAATTGCATAGAGTATTCCCAGTGTGGCCTTACGAATATCTTGTACAACTTCAAGACATCCCAACTCTATATTCAGTGATCGATGAAACCAAGCATGCCGAATGCCTTCTTCACCATTCTGTGTACCTGTGATTCCACTTTCAAGGAGCTATGAACATGAAGCCCTAGATCTCTTTGTTCTATAACTCTTCCCAACGCCCTACCATTAAGTCCTGCCATTATCTAGGATTTTAATTTCATGGAATTCGGAAACTTTTAGTGTTGTTGTTCCCTGTTATTTAATTTTAAATTTGTCCTGTAGATCTGATTAATTAATTGAACATTGTAACTGAACAATTAATTTATAATATTGGCAATAGTACAGGCAAATGGCACTAAGTCATAATGTTCATTTAAAGAATTGGTGCATACATAATGGGCTAACAATTGTGATTTTAATCTTGCATTGAATTCCTCATCAAAGTCAGACTACCCAGGGGTGGGCACTGATAACAGGGCTAGTATTTTCCGGATTGGGGGAGAGGTAGTGCAAAAGAGAAGTAAAATCACTCTGACCCAATACACCTTGGTTATGTATCAAGAATGGCACAGTGAGGTGTGCAGTAGAGGAACCAGACAAACTGAAACTTTTATTTTTAGAGAAAAGCAGTTTATAAATGCTGTCACAATCACTATTTGGTGGAAAAAAATTACATGTTGATATCGAGTTAACAAAAAGAAACAAATTACTTTGCATTGTTCTTGTCAGTTCCATTCATTCAAAGAACATCATTGCTGTTAGGGCAATGTAATTTCTTTCACCAATTAATAGTTACAATTGCATTAAGAAGCTGCTTTTCTGTAAAAAAAAATAAATTTGTTTGTTTGGAGTCAAGTGACTGTTAATTAAAAGCAAACAAAGACAAACCTTGAGTCATTGGTGTATTCTTAATAAAGCTCAAGATTATGAACTTACTTTAAATTTAATCAGGATCATGGAATCATGCAGCAAGGATAAATTAGTACAACAGCCTCTGTACCATTTTTAGAGGAGCTTTTTCAAAACGATAATTCATCGAAAGCATAGTGTGCAAAAATGGAACATGTATTAAAGCCTTAAGAGAATGTGGTGAACTATATGGACTTCCGTTTGTTTCTGACAAAACAAACCATTTTTATGATTCAATATTTGATCAGTATAGTGCTTATTTAGCTTAATAGAAATATGTTGCTTTGAAATTTTTGCTGGAACACAGTTCGGTCTATTAGTTTGAAATGTTTGTTATTCTTGGCTAAAAATATAATAACTTGTTTTCCAACATTGACTTCGCAAGAATCTTTCCCCCTTTCCCTTACTTATGATGGAATGTCAGTCCTCAGCTACTCATCAGGTGAGCATTTTTCAAATGCAAGTCAGGGCAATGTAGTCAAATTACCTACTGAAACATGAAAAGAATTACAGCTAGGTTCCATGATGTCCTCACGCATGATATCCACTCGTGCACATTTTTGAGCAAATTATGGATTAGCATTCAGCATTGGGGACACTGCCTTATATTTCCACTCCTTGCAGAGGCACTGAGGTCAACTATAGTGTCCCAACTGCTATTCTGGCTCAAATTAGTTAACTCAGAATAAATGTGGTGTTAGTAACTTAGCACCAGGCAGTATTTTTAACATGCAGGAATTCTTTGTAGGAACCATATTTCAGAATTTTAAATCCATTAAATATTCTGGAAGATATATAGTCAGCATCATCTGGTTTAACAGATGGAATTTCACTATCAGAACTCCCTCCAAAACACAAAAATAATTAACTGAATATGAACTACGATGAGCTTCACAATTCTGTTGTCTCCCATTCCAGATCATTAAAAAATATTTGAACACAATTTAGTGATAATTGTATCAGAAGAGAAACTGGCTTTGAGGAACTATGAGTCCAATGTTGTTAAGAAATAAATATTTCTGGCCAAAATAATTATAAATATAACTTGGGTCATATTGTCTGGCTCAGTAACTTCTCAATGCCTATTCTTTTGATCAATTTATCAGAAATAATTCATCAATGAATTGAAACATAATTATTTTGAAGGAAGTTAAAGAGCATTAAGATAAGCTTTTTAGTGGCTTGATCTTTAAAAGTCACCTTGCTTGGGAGATTAAAGCTTTATAGAATTAAATGTAAAATCAATAGAAGGCAGAGCACATTTTAAGTTTTCCAAAATGTGAAAATCTGCTCCATATTTATGGATTATTGGTAATGTTGGGACAATTATCTCATAAATATTCAAATGGAAAACAAAATATTCCAAAATGTTCTCAGCTAACTGGACCGATACTAACATGAGCTGTATTCATTTGAAAAGTGATTAGGGCCTTCATTCTCAGCTACAAGGTGAACTGAATTTAGTTTGACAAATCAACAGCTGCTATTTGATTTTCTGACTATGTCATGTATTTATAAGAAGGAAAGAAAGTAAGCACTCAGACCTTTCCATTAGTGTATATATAGTTGTTTTAAAGTTATAGGATGAATTGTTAATTTTAATGAATAATTGTTTTCTAGCTTGCCTCCCTTTATTTCATGAATTTTGTATTACCTGCAGATGTTGAGCGGTTCCTGGGTTTTCACAAATGCTGAAGTAGCAATCTTTATCTAAATGAAAAATGCTGCGGATGCTGGAATCTGAAACAAAACAAAAAATGCTGGAGAAACTCAGCAGGTCTGATAGCATCTGTGGAAAGAGAATAGTGCCAATGCTTTGAGTCAGGATGACCCTTCCTCAGAACTGACAACGCTTTGACATTGGGTCATCCTGACTCAAAATGTTGGCTCTATTCTCTCTCCACAGATGCTGTCAGACTCAGAGTTTCTCTAGCAATTTCTGTTTTTGCAGCAATCTTATCCATCCAGTTGTAGCCAGAAAATTATTTGAAATGGCTTGTCTTCTCACTCCCTCTGGAGTCCAACAGGTCTATCCATGCACTCCTGAGCTACGTAAATCAGAAATATGATAGTTCCACGTGTATACCAACACATCCAGTTCCAATCCGCCATCTTTCCACTGTCTGGTACGAGATTCAATGCTTGATGAGTAGGAACTCATGAGCTTCATTCCCCATCCACTGACTCCATTTCTCTCTTTCATACTGCCTGAGGCTGAACCAGACTTTCGGCAACACTGATGTCATACTTGATACCAAAACAAGTTTTTGACCACATATCCATTCCATTTATTTCCACTACCTTAAAATCTCAGAACTCTGACCCTGCTTCAGCTCATTTGCTGCTGAAATCTACTTTTGCACTTTTCTTGTGTCTAAACTCAACTGTTCTAATGCACTCCTGATTAGTCTTTCATCTTCCCTGAATCTGAACTCATCCAAAAATCTGCTGCTTGTATTTTAATTTGCAACATGTCTCAAGCACACGACATTCGTGCTCAATGATCTAATACCCTCTCAGTCCAGCAATGCCTCGATTCACAAAATCTCTTCCTTTTTCTCTATTGTCTGATCTCCCACACTGCTTCCCATCTCTGTAATCTCCACCAGCCCAGAAGATTCTGAGATTTCTGCAGTTCCTGCATTTCTGGCCTCATGCACACTCTCAATATTAATTACGCCAGCCACCAGCAGCCATGTGTTTAGCTGCCTAGTCACAAAACCCAAGAATTCCCTCTTAAAAAGCTCTTGGAATTTTTCTCTCAGTCTTTAGAGTACTTATTAAAATCTACCTTTTTCAATTAAGCTTTTGGCCAATCGTCATAATATCTTGCTATGTAACAAAGTTTGTTTGATAATGCATCTCTCAAGACCAAATAATGTTGTTAAAAATGTTAAAGATGCCATATAAGTTCTTGTTGTTGCAGATGTAAGGGAAAGGATCAGAAATTAAGTCTCCATTCTCTCCTATTGATAAGCAGCTTCAACCCAGATGCCTTAACAAAAAGAAGGCTGGTACCTGTTGCTCACCAGAGTGGACAACTTGATCTTGTTATGATCCCTGAAGAGACAGGTAACTTAAAAAAAACTTATTCCAATGGCCGACTGAAAAGATCATAGCTGCAATTCTCCGTTAAAAATAAACAAAGTGCTGTCACCAGTGGGAATCCTGGAGTGTTTCATGCTGGTGCCAGCATTTCAACACGTGTTAATAAGTTTTCTCCCCCACCCCACGATGCGAATCACACTATTTCCAAATCCTCAGGTGAGTGATTTGCTGGAATCAGGAATTAACTGTGACCTTTTAACAAGCGGAAGCACCATGTAAACATTCCTTCAGCAATGCCTGACACTGCAGACAAGACTTTAGTAAGGAAGTAGCCCCAAGGTTCCCAACTCATACCTGGACTGCATTCTGGATATGAAAGGGGCTATATTCTTTCCTCATGTGGGCCGAAACCTGGAACCAGAGTCTTGAATCTAGCCTGCCTGCAACTATAATCACCAGCAGCCTGACAAGGACAATCAGCTTACAGTGACATAATAAGGTGAATATCCTTTAGAACTGCAAGGATGTACACAGAGCATATCTGAGCTGTGCCTGACGATGTCCAAGGCTTGGCTCATTCGATAATGTCCATGGCTGGTGTGCAAAACCACAGGACCCAGTCACATCAGGACATGTCCCAAGCACGGGTGAATACTACTGAAGTGCTTCAAAGGTTGGCCCAATCACAAAGGACTAGGGGTGAGGACATGTCTTCCTTTGGCATCCCAAGTGGCATTGCTCCATTAAATCCCTTCCATGCCACTTGGAGCCATCCAACACCCCACCAACCAGAATCTACCTCAGCAGCCCCCCCAAACTTCCCCTCACATTCCCTCTCACAACTGCTTCATTGTGGTGTCCACACACGCCACCTGATGTTAATCACCTTTGCCACCCTCTATACCTGCCACACAAGCATCTCACAATGTCTTCTTAATATCTCCACAGGAGATCACCCACAAGAGGAAGAAGTGGCAGTGGGCAGGGAGAATGCCTCAGATCTGAGTCCTTACTCCCTTTGGAGACGGGCAATGAACCTCATGGGGGAGCTCCATGAGCGAGTTGCAGCAGACAGTGAGGTCAGCATGCCACAAAGTCCATTGCTCATTTATCCAGATGGCCTGTCTCATGTGAGTTTCTCATCTCCCATTCATTTTTCGGAGGCAAACATTGACAACATGTCCTTTGTCTCTCAGGATCTCCATCACATGAGGCTGTCCCATCCAGACTCAATCTTCCACGTACAGCTCCTCAGAAGACCTTGGACCACAGCACCAAGGTGCACACAGTTATCCCACTGTTTTTACAAGCGCCGTTCGCCATCAGCGAGAGAATCCTTTTTTGTGGTTTATGTTAGTGAACGGGCTTTTGATTCACACCGCATAACTGTGCAAGCACACCAAGTGAAGGCAGAAACATCCAACGTTGCAGATTGTTGGAGGGCTGCTGAATTCCAACATCTCATCTCATCCCTAGTCAAGATACAAATGAAGAGCCAGGCTTTCAGGAAGGTTGTCAGCAACTTTCCAGCAAATGGCAAAGCCAATTGTAGGAGCCTGGAAGCCTGCTTTTGTAGGAGATGATGCATTTCATGGTACACAGATCAACACTGCAAGGATGGTGCTGCCTGGCAAGCCTGGGGCAAGATGTCACAGCAATGCCTATCAATATCCAAGGCTTGGCTCATCCTACAATGTCCATGGCTGAAGTGCAAGCTCACAGGGTACTGTCACATCAGGGTGTGTCCCAAGCACTAGTGAAACTTTTCAGAGTTTGGCCCAGTCACAAAGGATCATGGCTTAGGACATTGAGAGCATCACAGAGTGAGATTTCTCATGGTTGAGGGCTTTGCCACCACTGTTCCAGTTCTGGTAATACCAGGTAACTTGGAGATTGCTGGAACTCAGTCTAGCTTTCCTTCCATCCCATGGAGTAACCCAGGGCCAGTGAGCACCCAGAACAAGGAGGAAGTGATGGGGAACCATCTCTTCCCAAATGAGACTCCAGCAGTCTGCAGTTCTTCCAAATTCTCCTGTCCTGACACTGGTGCATTGCTTAGGTAGCAGAGTGACTTGGCCATGCCAGTGACACCTGAAGGTCAGCCAGGGACCTTTAGATACATCATCCAGAGTATGCCTACCAAATCGCTTCACAGGTCAGAGGGTGAGGAATGCAGCAAGCCTCCTCCAGCTCGGATGAACTTTCTGCGGTCTCATCTAGAAGGAGTGGGAAGCCATAGAAAGTTAAAAAAATGGTTGGCACAGGTGAAGGCAGGCAGATATACATAGGAAGAAAAGGGGAGTGACATGCTTATCATTATTGATGTTTGCCCACCGGAGTCTAGGGAGTTGTCTCCCTCTCCAGCCTCACCTACCCCACAAGTGAAAATCAGTCTCCGTCATCCATGTATGACAGCATCACCAGTCCATGAGCCCAGACTTCACAACATTCCCCCCACCCTTGCCTCAGATGGCCCAAAGGAAAATGTTCCCATCCCACAGGCAGGAGCTGAGAGGTCAGTGGATGACAACAGAAAGGCAGCAGTTGACTTAATCAAATTCTGGGAGTACCACAGCTTCCTTCACAGTGAGTCATCATCACTCTCCCGCCATGAGAAAAGACCCATTGACACTGCCAACCAGGCCAATCATCCTGGTATGATGTCCAATGAACTCTTGGATACGAAGAAGAGGAGCACTAGTTGTGGGAAGGGGAAAGGAAGAAGGGAAAGGATGGCAATCTTTGCAGCGGGAAAAGAGAAAATAAGGATTGTGGAACAGGGAGACTTCGGGAAGGGCAGTGTTAGAGGGTGGTGGGGGCGTTGCTTGAGCTACCTGACAAAAAGCCTTTGAGGAGGTGAATCTGGAGCCTATGAAGGCCTCAGGCTCTGTTGGACTCTGCCTATCACACGTCCTCTGAACTCTGCTGCTGCTTGACCGTCTCATCACCCAATGAGGCTGCAATTTGCTCCTCCTCCATTGTGTCACACCGCTGCTGTGCCAGCATGCAGGACACAGCATGTGACCATTATCGATGACACTCTCTGGAGTTGTACTGCAGTGCCCTGCCCAGGAATTCCAGGCATCAGAACTGCATCTTTAGCCCTGCTTGATGATGCTCCCGCTGGCAGAGTGGGCCTCAATATAACAGGTTATCACTCAGTCTTGGTCTGTGCAATGGCATCAACCATGACCTTTGGGGTAGCATTGTGGCACAGTGCTTGACACTGCTGCCTCATAGGACAACAGGTTCAATTCCAGCCTCGGATAATTATCTGTGTAGAGTTTGCATGTTCTTCCCCAGATCTGCGTGAGTTTCTCTGAATGCTCTGGTTCTGCCACAGTGCGAAAATGTGCCAATTAGATTGATTGGCCATGCTAAATTTCTCCTGTCAGGGCAATTAGCAAGGTAAATATGTAGCATTATGGGGATACTGCCTGACCATGGGCCAACGGCTTCCTTCTGCACTATAGGGATTCTATGATTTTTAGTCGGTAATCCTTGTCCCCATGAGCTAATTCTTCAACCAAGGATGACCCTCAAAGAAACTGTTCAGCTGGTGGTCACAGACTATCTGGATGTTAAGGAAATCAAACCCCTTTCTGCCTATGAAGGGTCAGAACGGTGCTCTGAAGGTGAAATTGATTATCTCCTGGACCTTGGGCAAAAAATCCAGCATGCTGGTGGGTCTAGTCAAGGTGAAACGTAATATAGTTTGATGCCCAGACATATGTGGAGAGAATTTCCATTCACTGCACTGGGCTCAGAGAATCCCAGCTGTGAGCAAGTTTAGAAAATTCTGGCCACTATCTCCCATCTATGGCCCTTATGCTGTGTGTCCAATGTGTCAGTGCAAAGAGGAAGATAGGGGCAGTAGAGAGACCAGTGTGCCTTCTTGTGTGAGCTGTGGAAGTTGCTTGTGCAATGGAAATGTTTAGACAATGCAGGAATTCGGCTGTCATCAAATGCTGAAGTGAAGCAGCAGCCTGAAGGTGAATGACTCTACTGAAAGAGGGTCACTGATCTCCTGTCCACATTACAGCCATGGTTAAAACATGGACAAAAAGCTGAATGCCAGAGGTAAGGTGAGAGTGACTGCTCTTGACATCAAGGCAGAGTTTGAATGAGTCTGGCATCAAGGAGTCCGAGCAAGATAGATCAGGGAGGAACACTGGTTCTTCTGGTTGGAAATATACTTGGTACAAAGGAAGATGGTTGTGGTGTTTGAAGATCAATCATCTCAGCTCCAGGACATTACTGCAGATGTTTTGCAGAGTATTGTCTCAGGCCCAACCATCTTCAGCTGCTTCATCAATGACCTTTCTTCCATCGTAAGATCAGAAATGGAAATGTTCGCAGATGAGTGCACAAGATTCAGCACCATTTTCAATGCCTTAGATACCAAAGCAGTTTGTGTCCAAATGCAGAAAGACCCGAACAATATCTAGGCTTAGGATGACAAATAAAATTCGCGCCACAGAAGAACTAGGCAGTGATCATCTCCAACAACACAGAATCAAACTATTGTTCTTTGACATTCAATGGCATTAGCATCGCTGAATCCCCTGCTATCAACATCCTGGGAGTTTTCATTGACCAGAAATTGAATTGGACCAGCCATATGAATATTGTGGCTTCCAGAGTAGATCAAAGGCTAGGAATTCTGTGGCGAATAACTGACATCCCAAAGCCAGTTCGCCATCTATAAGGCACAAGTCAGTTGTGTAATGGAATGCCAGGATGAGTGCAGTTCCAACACTGCTCAAAAAGCTTGACACCATCCAGGACAAAGCAGCCCGCTTGATTGCTGCCCCTTCCACAATCATTCAATGTCTCTGACGAACAGTAGCAGTCATATGCACCATATACAAGATGCAATGCAGGAACTCACCAAGGTTCCTCAAGGGTTTGGAAGTATCTTCCAAACCCATGACCACTATCATCTAGAGGGAAATCTGATAGTAGAAATTAATTGACACGAGGTTTCAGCGATGAAGGTGGTAAGAATTGTGCTGAATCTTGGAGGCCACATATCTCTTCTAAATAATCTGGAGAAATTGTTACTGTCTGTCAAGCCTCTACAGAGCTGCCTGGTTTATATCTATTATCTCAGCAATCTATTAAAAAAAAGGCATAGAATAAAAAGAACTTGTATTTAAATAGGATGTTCAGACGATCCTAAAATAATTTATAACCATTGAGCTACATTTGAAGCGACTGTCACTGTTGCATCGTAGGCAGATGCAGCAGCTAATTTGTACACAGCAAGATGCCACAAATATAAAATGACACAAATGATTTATTAATCTTAATTTTGATGGTGTTAGTTAACAGAGGAATGTTGGTCAGGCCACTGCCCATCTTCAGAAAATGTAAAGAGTCATTTGTATAAATCTGTACTACTGATGCACACAATTGTGGCCTTGATTTAATGTCTCATTCTAAAGATGTTATTGCCGATAACATAGAACATTACAGCACAGAACAGGCCCTTCGGCCTTCGATGTTGTGCCGACCAATATAAAAAGCAATGCCCCTCCAAACTAAAACATTCCCTTCTCTTCCATATAATTATCAACTAACCTCTTAAACGCCACCAAACTTGGCGCATCTACAACTGCTGCAGGCAGGGCATTCCACTCCCGAACCACCCTTTGGGTAAAGAACCTACCTCTGATATCCGTCCTATAACTATCACCCCTTAATTTAAAGCTGTGTCCCCTCGTGCTAGCTTTCTCCATCCTAGGAAAAAGGCTATCACTGTCCACCCTATCTAAACCTCTAATCATCTTATATGCTTCAATAAGGTCCCCTCTTAGCCGCCTCCTTTCTAACGAAAACAACCTCAAATCCCTCAGCCTCTCTTCATAAGACCTGCCCTCCATACCAGGCAACATCCTGGTAAACCTCCTCTGTACCCTCTCCAATGCCTCCACATCTTTCTTATAATGCGGGGACCAGAACTGCACACAATACTCCAAGTGCGGCCGCACTAGAGTTTTGTACAGTTGCAACATGACGTTGCGGCTCCAAAATTCAATCCCCCTACCAATAAAAGCTAAGACTCCATATGCCTTCTTAACAACCTTATCGACTTGACTGCCTACTTTCAAGGATAAACATCTGGAATTCATCTGGATAAACATGGTTGGAATTCTCCAGTAGTTCACACCTGTGGGATTCTCCGGTCCTGCAAATGGCACACCCCTACTTGTGGGTTTCCCAGCAACATGAGGTGGCTTCAATGAGAATGCCCATTGACAGTAGTAGAAGCAGAGGACTAAATTGAGGCCAGTCTATACAAAATATGCTGACTTTTATTTTTAAACAACATTGAAATAACAATACCTTCATTTGGTACATAAAATATTTCTGCTCTTTCAGGGCAATACTTATTGTTGCCTTCATATAATTTTGTTTTCTAAGAATGTGTCTGGAAAAAATCTGAGTGTGTGCAAAATGAGTAATAGTGAATTGAATTCAACCTAGAAAGAAAATCAGGCTGAGTAAAATATAAGGTGGAGAGTGAAATAGACAGTTGAAACACTATTGCCAAGAGGAAGTGTACCTCCAGTGTTCAAATTCCAAAGATATATTCATGATGTGAAGAAGCCAGCATTGGTGGCACTATAAGAAGTCTAGTAGGAAAAACTAGAATCAAAGGGCACAACCTCAGACTAAAGGGACGATCTTTTAAAACAGAAATGAGGATGAATTTCTTCAGCTAGAGAGTGGTGAATCTGTGGAGGTTAGAGCAGAGATAAATAAGTTCTTATTAATAAGGGATCAGGGGTTATGGGGAAAAGGCATGGGAATGAGAAAAATATCAGCCATGATTAAATGGGGGAGCAGATTCAATGGGCCGAGTGGCCTAATTCTTCTTCTGTGTCTTATGGTCTGGACTTTAACCTGCTATTGTGAGACTTCTTAAAGATATATTCAACAAAACACAGAACATATTACTGAGTTGTTCTGAATAACAATGATCTCACAATATGAATATTGTACATAGGATAACAGCTGAATTTGAGCATTTCAACATCAACATTTATACTCATTAAAACATTGGGATTAAAATACAGATAATAATTCTCTCCAGCTCAGCTGCATTTTGTACACATGTATGTAAGCAATTCTTTTTCTACAGGCAATTTATATGGTATTTCCAATGTATGTGTTGACTATACATAAAACCACTTTAGATTGTTTCTTGTATGCATGCAGGGAATCTCCGAGAGTAATTAGGAGTGTTGCTTTCATTTTAACGCACTGATTATAGGTCTCAATAGAGTGCAGATTGCAGCAAAGCAAGGTCATATTCCACATATAGGGTGTAGATTTATTAGACATCCTGAAGCAATTTTTTTAATGTTGAGAAAATGCAATTTTCAGGTGCCTATTCTCAAAATACTTAAAATATTAACCACTTGAATTTTTTTTCATACAGAGAGCCTTTTTCTTAGCAGCAAGACTGCATTTCGTATCAAAGCAATCTAACATCATTACTGCAGGCTGAAAACTGTACGACTGTCTCAAGTGCAACATAACGATAGTGTGAGCTCTAGCATATTGGTGAAAGATATGGTTCAATTGGAATGCTTTTCCATCATTTCAGCTAGAACTTATTTGAAGACAACTGTATCAATTGACAGGAACATAACTATTTAACAGAGCTGATGACAGACGTCTTCAGTAGTTCCATTATGAATCAGTATTACAGAGAATATTTCCACTTATGTTATTCGTCCTGTATGCACTTAGGCATAGATATTTGTAGCTTAGCAACTTGAACTATACCAAAGACAATGTGGTTATACTCAGATTATGCAACAAGAAGACTACATTTTTTATTGCAGTATTATTGTAATTTTGAACAAAATTGCCTTTGATTTGATTTATTGTCACATATATTAACATACAGTGAGATGTACTGTTTTAGCACGCTGTGCAGACAAAGCATATCGTTCATGCAGAAGGAAACAAGTGCAGAATGTAGTGTTACAGACATAGCTAGGTTGTAGAGAAAACTTGCATTAAGTTGATCTAAGTCCACTCAAAGTCTAACAGCAGCAGGGAATAAACTATTTTTGAGTCGGTTGCTACGTGACCTCAGGATTCTGTTAAAGAAGTTATGGTATAGAGTCATATAGCACAGAAAAGGCCCTTTGGCCCATCGAGTCTGCACTGACAAAGACAGCACAGTCATTAGCACTGCTGCCACATAGTGCCAGGGATGCAGGTTCGATTCCCAGCTTGGTCATTGTTGGTGTGGAGTTTGCATGTTTTCCCTATGTCTGCATGGGCTCTCTCCATTAGAACATAGAATACTACAGCACAAACAGGCCCTTTGGCCCACAAGTTGTGCCGATCATATCCATACCTAGCAGGCCATAGAACTATCTGTAACTCCCAATCCCATTAAATCCCATGTACTCATCCAGAAGTCTTTTAAAAGACCCCAGTGAGTCTGCCTCCACCACCACCAATGGCAGCCGATTCCACTCGCTCACCATTCTCTGAGTGAAAAACTTACCCCTGACATCGCCTCTCTACCTGCTCCCCAGCAGCTTAAACCTACATCCTCTTGTAGCGTCCATTTCAGCCCTGGGAAATAGCCTCCAAGAATCCACTCTATCTGTACCTTTCAACATTTTATAAACAGCTATCAGATTGCCTCTCAACTTTCATCTCTCCAGGGAGAAGAGACCTAGCTCCCTCAATATATCTTCATAAGGCATATCTTCCAATCCAGGCAACATCCTTATAAATCTCCTCTGCACCCTCTGAATAGCTTCCACATCCTTCCTGTAGTGAGGCAACCAGAACTGTGCACAATACTCCAAGTAGGATCTGACAAGGGTCTTGTAAAGTTGCAGCATTACCTCCTGACTCCTAAACTCAATCTCTTGATTAATGAAGGCTAGCACACCATACGCCTTCTTGACCACATCCTTCACCTGCAAGGCCGATTTAAGAGTCCTATGGACCCGGACCCCAAGATCCTTCTGCTCCTCAACATCGCTAAGGTTTCCTTCCATAGTCCAAAGATGTGTGGATTAGATGGATTGGCCATGCTAAATTATTCCTGAGTGTCAGGGGGACTAGCTACAGTAAATGAATGGGGTTACAGGAATAGGGCCCTGAGGATCGTGGTTGGACCAGACTTGATGAGCTGAATGGCCTTCTTCTGCACTGTAGGATTCTATGATTCTATGACAATAACTACCACTAACGTTGCATTAATCCCATTTTCTAACATTTGTCCCAAATGCTTGAATATTATGTTTCAAGTGTTCATCCAAATATTTTTTTTAAGGTTGTTAGGTTTCCAGTTCAACTACCTTCCCAGGGCAGTGCATTCCAGATTCTCGCCACCGTGTGAATAAAAATATATTTTCTCAAATCCCTTCTGAATCTTCTGCCCCTCATCTTAAAACTATACCCCCTCATGATTGATCCCTAACCAAGGGAGCAGTTGCTCCTTTTCACCCTATCCATACCCCTCACAATCTTATACACCTCAATCATGTCTCCCCTCAGACTTCTCTACTCTAAAGAAAATCATTCAAGCTGATCTAGCCTGTCCTTATAGATCAAATGCTTCATCCTAGACAACATCCTGATGAATCTCCTCTGTGTCCCTTCCAGTGCAATCACATTGTTCTTGTAGTGAGGTGATGGGAATCGCACACAGTCCTCTAGCTGTGGCCAAACCAATGTTCTGTATAGTTTTAACATTACCTTCTTGCTCTTATATTCTATGCCATGGCTGATAAAAGCAAGTGTCCCATATGCCTTCTTAACTGTCTGATTCACCTGCTCTGCTGCTTTCAGGCATCTGTGAAAAAGTATCCCAAGATCCATGAGTTCCTCTGAGCTTCCTCATGTCCTGCTATTCATCAAATATTCCCTTGTATTGTTACTTCTTCCAAAGTGCATCAATTGGCACTTAACAGGATTAAACACCAGCTGCACTGCTGCCCATCCAACCAATCTATCTATATCTTCCTATAACCTATGACCTTTTTCGCCATTAACCACCCTGGTGTCATCTGCAAACTTGCTTATCCTCTCACATTATCATCTATATCATTAATGCATATAACAAACAATAAAGGTCGTAGCATTGAACCTTGTGGTACGCCATTGGACATTAGCCTCCAGTCACTCAAACAGTCTTCCATTACCACCCTTTGTGTCCTGTTACGAAGCCAGTTTTGGATACATCTCTCTGGGTTTCCCTTCATCCCAAGTGCGCTTCAACCTCCTTATGCAATCTCCCATGTGGGACCTTGTCAAAGACTTTGCTAAAATCCATATAAATTTTATCAACTGCACTCCTCTCATTCATATATTTGATCACATTTTCAAAAAATTCTAAGAGATTTGTTAGGCATGACCACCCTCTGACAAAGCAATGCTGACTATGCCTAATTAATCCATATTTTTCCAAGTAAAGATTACTTCTCTCCCTCAGATTTCAAAATTCTTGGTAGCGCATGGTAAAACAGAGTAATCAGCATTCACCAATTGGAGATCATGCCTGACAAATCTGTTTGAATTATTTGAGGAGGTAATGAGCAGCTTAGATTAAGGTGAGCCAGTGGATGTTATCTACTAGGATTTCCAGAAGTCTTTGACAAGGTGCTACACGGGAGGCTACTAAGTAAGACGAGCCCATGATGTTAGAGCAAGGTCCTGGCATGGATAGAAGATTGGCTGATTGGTAGAAGACACAAAGTGCAGGTAAAGGGGTCCTTTTCAGGATGACAGCTGATGACTCGTGGGGTTCTGCAGGGGTCATTGTTGGGACCACAAATGTTCGCTTCATACATCAATGATTTAGATGAAGGAACTGAAGACGTTGTGACTAAATTTGCAGACAATACAAAGATGGGTGGCGGGATAGGAGTATTGATTTGATTTATTATTGTCACATATATTAGCACACAGTGAAAAGTGTTGTTTCTTGCATGTGAAACAGACAAAGCATATTGTTCATAGAGAAGGAAGTGTTACAATCATAGCTAGGGTATAGAGAAAAATCAACTTAATATAAGGTAGGTCCATTCAAAAATCTGATCAGGGAACAAGCTGTTCTAGAGTCAGATGGTACATGAGCTCAGACTTTTGAATTTTTTTCCCGCAGGGAGAAGGTAGAAGAGAGAATGTCTGGGATGGGTAGGGTCGTTAATTATGCTGGCTGCTTTGTCGAGGCAGCAGGAAGTGTAGACAGAGTCACTGGATGGGAGGCTGGTTTGCATGATGGATTGGGCTGCATTCATGACCTTTTGTAGTTCCTTGCGGTCTTAAGCAGAACATACCAAGCTTGTGGTACAACCAGAAAGAATGCTTTCTTATGGTGCATCTGTGAAAGCTGGTGAAAGTCGTAGCTGCCATGCCAAATTTCCTTAGCCTTCTGAGAAAGTAGTGTTGATGGACTTTCTTAATTATAGTGTTGGCATGGGGGACCAGGACAGGTTGTTGGTGATCTGAACACCTAAAAACTTGAAGTGCTTGACTCTTTCTATTTCTTCCCTGTTGATGTAGATAAGGGCATGTTCTCCTTTACACTTCCTCAAATCAAGGACAATCTTTGTTTTGTTCACATTGGGGGAGAAATTATTGTCACCAGTTCACCAGATTCTCCATCTCATTCTTGTACTCTGTCTTGTCATCGTTTGAGGTCTGACCCACTATGGTGACGTCGTCAACAAACTTGAAAATTGAGTTGAAGGGAATTTTTACACACAGTCATAGGTGTAGGAGTATAATAGGGGACTGAGAACACATTCTTGTGGGGCACCGGTGTTGAGGATGATTGTAGAGATGGTGTTGTTGCCTATCCTTACTGATTGTGTTCGGTTGGTTAAGAAGTTCAGTATCCAGTTGCAGAGGAAGCAGCCGAGGCCCAGGCCACAGAGTTTGGAAATCAGTTTTATAGGAATAATGGCATTGAAGACTAAACTGTAGTCAATAAATAGGAATCTGACATAGGTCTTTTTGCTATCTAGGTGTTTCAGGGTTGAGTGCAGGGCCAGAGAGATGGAGTCTGCTGTGGATCTGTTGTGGTGATAGGCAAACTGTAATGGATCCAGACCTTCTGAGGCTGGAATTGATTCATGCCATGACTAGCCTTTCCAAGAACTTCATATAGTCTTTAAGGCATGCTGCTTGGCTTTTCTTTGGTACTGGGATCATGGCGTCTTTTTGGAGCATATAGGAACCTCAGATTATTATAAAGAGAGGTTGAAGATGTCTGCGAATGCCCCCGCTAACTGATTCACACAGGATCTGAGTGCTTGACCACAGGTACCCCATCTGGGTCAGTTGCTTTCTGTAGTTGACCTTCGAGAAAGCTGCTTTATGTCTGCAGTGGTGACCTTGGATACAAGTTCATCCAAGACTTCCAGTGTGGAGGGGATGCTCTCACAGACCTCTTGCTCAAAATGAGCATAGAATGCATTTAGCTCATCGGGGAGGGGTGCGTTGGAGCCGGCAATTATACATGCCTCCATCTAGTAGCCTGTTATGTCTTTCAGACCTTGCCATATTCAGCGGGAGTCTGTGTGACTAGCCTAGGACTCTAGCTTGGTCTGGTACTGTTTAAGGAGGTGGGGAGGCTGCAAAAGAACTTGGACAGATTAGGAGAGGGGGCAAAGAAGTGGCAGATGGAATAAAACGTGGGAAAATGAAAGATTATACACTTTGATACTAAGAATAGAGGCATAGACTATTTTCTAAATGGGGAGAGAATTCAGAAATTGGAAGCAGAAAAGAGACTTGAGAGTTTTAATTCAGAGTTCTCTTAAGGTTAACCTACAGGTGAATTGGTAGAAAGGAAGGCAAATGCAATGTTAGCGTTCATTTTGAGAGAACTCAAATACAAAAGAAAGGATGTACTGCTGAGGCTTTAAAAGGCTCTGGTCAGACCACATTTGAAATACTAAGAGCAATTCTGGACCCTGCACCTAAAGAAGGATGTGCTGGTCTTGGAGAAGGTCCAGAGGAAGAATATTTGACATGGCAGGCTGGTGCAAAAGGTTAAATCTCATGGGATCAAGGTGAACTAGCCAGATGGATACAGAACTGGCTTGGCATAGACGTGGAGATGCCGCCATTGGACTGGGGTAAACACAGTAAGAAATCTCACAACACCAGGTTAAAGTCCAACAAGTTTATTTGATAGTAAAGTCCAATACTTCCCTGGAACAGAGAAGCCATGACACCTCCTGAGGAGTCTTCAACATGTCATTGATGAAGACTAACTTCTCACCAAGGCCATCCCTACAAACAACTGCACAACCTCAAACAGACCACTGTAAACAGCAAACTACCCAGCCTTCAGGAGAACAGTGACCACGACACCACACAACCCTGTCACAGCAACCTCTGCAAGACATGCTGGATCATTGACACGAATGCCATCATCTCACATGACAGCACTGTCCACCAGATACATGGCACATACTCTTGCAACTCAGCCAAAATTGTCTATCTGATATGCAGCAAGAAAGGATGTCCTGAAGCATGGTACATTGGGAAGACTGTGCAGACGCTACGACAACGAATGAATGAACACCGCTCGACAATCACCAGGCAAGCCTGTTTCCTTCGATGGTGAGCACTTCAATGGTCACAGGCATTCAGTCTCTGATCTTTGAGTAAACATTCTCCAAGATGGCCTTCACAACATACGACAGCGCAGAGACCCTGAGCAGAAACTGATAGCCAAATTCTGCACACATGAGAATGACTTCAACGGGATCTTGGATTCATGTCACATTGTCTGTAATCCCCACGACTTGCCTGGACTTGCAACATCTCACTTACTGTCCTGTCTGAAGACAATACACATTTCTTTAACCTATGCTTAATGCTTTCTCCACTCACATTGTCTGCACCTTTAAGAATTGATTAGCTGTAAAGATTTGCATTCTAATCAGTATTCTGTAAATTGTCTGTGCCTTTTTGTGGAACAGTTGTTTGTGTAACAGGGTTGTCGTGATGGGAGATTTCAATTTCCCAAACATCGGCTGGAATATCCCAAGGGTAAGGGGTTTGGATGGTGTGGAGTTTGTTAGGTGTGTTCAGGAAGGTTTCCTGACACGGTACGTGGAAAAGCCTACGAGAGGAGAGGCTGTACTTGACTTGGTGCTAGCTAATGAGCCAGGACAGGTGTCGGATCTCACGGTAGGTGAGCATCTTGGGAATGGGATCATAATTCTATCTCTTTCACGGTAGCGATGGAAAGAGATAGGATCAGGCAGGCTAGGAAGGTGTATGTCTGGAGTAAGGGGAAATATGAAAAGATTAGGCAGGTAATTGGACGCATAAACTGGAAGGAGGTGTTCTTGGGGAAGAGTACAGAAGGGAAGTGGCGGTTTTTCAAGGAATGTTTGTCTTGCAGTTCCCTAGACAATGTCCAGAGGAGTCAAGGAGATTCAGGTAGGATGCGGGAACCATGGTGCACGAAGGTAGTGGTGAACCTAGTGAGGAAGAAAAAAATGGTATATAAAAGGTTCAGAGAGCTAGGGGATGTTAGGGATCTAGAGGAGTATAAGGTGTGTAGAAGGGAACTTAAAAAGGAAATTAGGAGAGCCAGAAGGGGTCATAGAAGGCCTTGGCAGGGAAGATTAAGGAGAATCCCAAGGCCTTCTACAAATATGTGAAAAGTAAAAGGATGAGAAGAGAAGGGATAGGGCCTATAAAAGGTGAAGGGGGAAAAGTCTGTGTGAATCCGGAAGAAATGGCAGAGGTGCTTAACGAGTACTTTGCCTCGGTATTCACGGTGGAAAGTGAACTGGGAGATTGCACTGCAGGTTTGCGGCATACGGAAAAGATTGAGTATGTGGATGTTAGGAAAGAGGATGTGTTAGACCTGTTAAATTCTATCAAGATAGACAAGTCGCCGGGACCGGATGGGATGTACCCCAGGTTATTGTGGGAGGTGAGGGAAGTGGTTGCAGAGCCCCTGGCGATGATCTTTGTGTCGTCCATGGAAACGGGAGAGGTTCCGGAGGATTGGAGGATTGCGGATGTGGTTCCTATCTTTAAGAAAGGGAACAGGGATAGTCCAGGAAATTACCGACCGGTGAGTTTGACTTCAGTGGTTGGTAAGCTGATGGAGAGGCTTCTGAGGGATAAGATATATGAACATTTGGAGAAGTTTGGACTGATTAGAAATAGTCAGCATGGTTTTGTCAAGGGCAGGTCATGCCTTACAAGCCTAGTTGAGTTCTTCGAAAATGTGACTGAACACATTGACGAAGGAAGGGCGGTGGACGTAGTGTACATGGACTTTAGTAAGGCGTTTGATAAGGTCCCACATGCAAGGCTTCTGGAGAAGGTGAGAGGGCATGGGATCCAAGGGGCTTTGGCCTCGTGGATCCAGAACTGGCTTGCCGGCAGAAGGCAGAGAGTGGTTGTGGATGGGTCTTGTTCTGCATGGAGGTCGGTAACCAGTGGAGTGCCCCAGGGATCTGTTCTGGGACCCCTGCTGTTTGTCATTTTCATAAATGACCTGGATGAGGAAGTGGAGGGATGGGTTAGCAAGTTCACCGACGATACAAAGATCGGTGGTGTTGTGGATGGTCTGGAGGGATGCCAAAAGTTGCAGTGGGACATAGACAGGATGCAAGACTGGGCAGAGAAGTGGCAGATGGACTTCAACGCAGATAAATGTGTAGTGGTCCATTTTTGGCAGGAATAATGGGATGAAGGAGTACAATATAAGGGGTAGGAGTATTAGCTGTGTTGTAGAGCAGAAGGATCTCGGGTCCGGATCCATAGGACTCTGAAATCGGCCTCGCAGGTGGAGGAAGTGGTCAAGAAGGTGTACGGTGTACTGGCCTTCATTAATTGAGGAATAGAGTTTAGGAATCAGGAGATAATGATGCAGCTCTATAAGACTCTTGTCAGACTCCACTTGGAGTATTGAGCGCAGTTCTGGTCGCCTCATTATAGGAAGGATGTGGAGGCTATTGAGAGGGTTCAGAGGAGATTTACAAGGATGCTGCCTGGATTGGGAGGCAGGCCTTATGAAGATAGGTTGAGGGAGCTGGGACTCTTCTCACTGGAGAGACGTAGGTTGAGAGGCGACCTGACAGAGGTTTATAAAATGTTGAGAGGAATAGATAGGGTGGACTCTCAGAGACTATTTCCCTAAGCGGAAATGGTCAATATGAGAGGACACAGATTTAAGGTGCAGGGAAGCAAATACAAAGGAGATGTCAGGGGTAGGTTTTTCACTCGGAGGGTGGTGAGTGAATGGAACCGACTGCCGTCGGAGGTTGTTGAGGCAAACTCACTGGGGTCTTTTAAGAGACCTTCTGGATGAGTATATGGAAAAGAATGGGATAGGGAGTTATAGATCAGTCTGTGGATTGGTAGATGTGATCGGCGCAACTCGTGGGCCGAAGGGCCTGTTTGTGCTATATTGTTCTATGTTTATATGCTCTATTTGAGACCAGTAATCTCCACTTATCTGCCAAAGAGGCAAACCCCAAAAGCTTGTGGGTTTACTATCAAATAAACTTGTTGGACTTTAATCTGGTGTTGTGAGAATTCTCACTGTGTTTGACCATCGAAGACAGAGGATAGCAGTAGAGGGGTTTTTTTCTGATTGGAGCTTTACGACTTGTTGTGTTCCCCAGGACTCTGTACTGGGACTTCAGCTGTTTGTGATATATGTAAAAGATTTGGAAGAAGATGTAGCTGGTCTAATTAGTAAGTTTGTGGGTGATACAAGATTGCTGGAGTTGTGGATAATGATGAACATTGTCAGAGAATACAGCAGGATCGGCTAGAAAATTGGGTGGAGAAATGGCAGATGCAATTTAATCTAGATAAATGCGAAGTGATGCATTTTGGTAGATCTAATGCAAGGGGGAGCTATACAATAAATGGCAGAACCATCAGGAGTATAAACGTACAGAAGGATCTGGGTGTGCAAATTCACAGATCCTTAAAGGTGGCAGCACAGATGAATAAGGTTGTGAAGAAGGCATATGGCCTGCTTGCCTTTATTGGACGGGGCATAGAGTATAAAAGTTGACATATGATGTTGCAGTTATATAGAACTTTGATGAGGCCATATTTGGAATACTGCATCCTGTTCTGGTCGCCACACTACCAGAAGGACATAGAGGGTTTGGAGAGAGTGCAGAAAAGGTTTACCAGCATGTTGCCTGGTATGGAGAGTATTAACTATGAGATCAGATTGAGTAAAGTAGGGTTGTTCTCTCTGGAAAGATGGAAGTTGAGGGTCAACGTAATAGAAGTTTATAAGATTATGAAGGGCATAGATAGGGTGAACAGTTGGAAACTTTTTCCCAGGTCAGAAATGACAAACATAAGGGGTCATAAGTTCAAGGTAAGGGGGGGCAAGGTTCAATATAGAAATGCGGGGAATGCTTTTTACACAGAGGATAGTGGGGGCCTGCAATGCACTACCAAGCTAGGTAGTTGAGGCAATACACAAGAATCATTTAAGACTTATCCAAATAGCCATGTGAACAGACTGGGAATAGAGGGATACAAACTGGTGGTCTAGTTAGGAACTATGCAAGATCTATGCAGGCTTGGAGGACAAAAGAGCCTGTTCCTGTGCTATATTGTTCTTTTTTCTCTTTGTTCTTTGTACATGAGAATGATTCTGGGAATGAAAAGCTTGGTGTATGAGGACTGTTTGAGGGCTCTAGGTCTATACTTGGAGTTCAGAAGGATAAGAGGAGATTTCATTGAAGCTTACGAAATACTGAAAGGTCTGAATAGAGTGGACACAGGGAAGATGT
This sequence comes from Sphyrna mokarran, assembly GCA_024679065.1. NCBI lineage: Eukaryota > Metazoa > Chordata > Chondrichthyes > Carcharhiniformes > Carcharhinidae > Sphyrna > Sphyrna mokarran. The sequence continues at coordinate 7,970,458 of JAGIQG010000021.1, read as the reverse complement.
TTCAATTGGTAGGAGAGACTAGGATCAGAGATCACAGCCTCAGAGTAAAGAGACAGCCCTTTAAAACTGAGATGAGGAGGAATTTCTTTTGCCAGAAGGCGATGGATCCATAGAATTTGTTGCCTCGGAAGGCTGTGGAGGCCAAGTTATTGAATGTATTTGAGACAGAGATAAGTAGATTCTTGATTGGTCAGAGAATTATTTGTTAAAGGGAAAAGTGGAAGAATGGGGTTCAGAAATATATCAGCCATGACTGAATGGCAGAGCAGTCTCAATGGACCAAATGGTGTAATTCTACTCATATATCGTATGGATTTATCAGGAAGAGTAAAAGGTTCCTATCTCATACAGCCAAGGAGGTGATCACTTCAAAGACACAAAGTTCAGGATAGTCACCATGCATTTAATCACCATGCATTTACCCTGCCAATCGCCCTGACACTAAGGGGCAATTTAGCATGGCTAATCAACCTAACCGCACATCTTTAGAATGTCGGAAGAAACTGGAGCACCTGGAGGAAAGACACACAGACATGGGGAGAATCTGCAAACTCCAGACAGTTGGCCAAAGTTGAAAGTGAAGTTTATTTAAAAATGTCACAGGTAGGCTTACATTAACACAGTAATGAAGTTACTGTGAAAATCCCCTAGTCATCACACACTGCCATCTGTTCGGGTACACTAAGGGAGAATTTACCATGGCCAATGCACCTAACCAGCTCATGTTTTGGACGGTGGGAGGAAACCGGAGCACCTGGAGGAAACTCTCACAGACACAGGGAGAATGTGCAGACTCTGCACAGGGTGATCCAAGCCAGAATTGAATCCTGGTTCCTGGCACTCTGAGGCAGCAATGGTAACTAATGTGCCCCAAACCAGCAGTCTAAGCAGTATATAAAAAGGGTTTCTCGCTGCCAACCCACTTCCCCCAGTCAGACCAGGGTGAGATTCCTGGCACTATCTGGCATATTTGAAAAGGAAAGAATGTTTTATTGTATAGGTGGGGATGTTTTTTTTGAAAAAAAATGCAAGTCAATGTTATTCACATAAAAAGGTAGTATTGGGGAGACAGTAAAAAAAATAGCAGTTTCGAGTCACTCATGCCTGTTAAGAGAAATGGAGGGCAATTAGATGCCATGGGTCTATTCAATGAAGAAAATTAATATGAAGTTCCAATGCAGCTTGTTTTCAGTATGTTGTACAAACAACTAAAATCACAAAGACGTTTCTCATATCAGCTTTTCTCAGTGCAATAGGAAGTAAAACCCTTTATTTATTCCAGAGCTTAGTTTGTCCAGCAATGCCTGGATCCAAAACTTACCATGACTTGGCAAAGAATCTAAAGAGAATTGCTCTCCAAAGCCACAAATCAATGTGGAATGGCTCAGGTTCCACTAAAGGAATCAAGTGAAAGGCAAAAGCATTGGTCTGTCATTTGAGATTATCTCAGTTTGTGGATTTTAAAATAGGGTGTCCAAAGAAGATTGTTTTCTGAACATGTTTTAAAGACAGCAGTAGAAATCAATGTTGATGGAACTAAAGAGACTTCAGAATTTGGTGCACGAATGAAGATCCACAATTTCAGAAACAGCAACAAGCATGTCACTGATGTGCCAAAATGTACCATTCAACGAGTGAATGCTGGAGCAATGATAGTCAATGAAAAAATTGTGGCAAAATGAGTCACATTGCAAAAGCTTGTTGGGTTAGACTACGTTTCCCTGAAAAGACTCTTCATAAGAAGAATCTGGATACCTTCAAGAATAAGAAAAGAAGTACAACTGCAAACAGAATGTTCAGAAATGCAAGAAAGAGCTTCGACTGAATTTGTTATCCATAAATCATATGGATTCTTGGTTAATCCGAAGTTAAGTAGATAGAATTTTGGTCTCTTATGGAATCAAGGGAGACGGGAAGAGATGGAAAAGCTGAAATAAAGTCAATGATCAGCTATTATAGTATTGAATAGTGAAACATGCTTGAGGAGATGCATATCTACTCTTCCTCCTCTTTCTTATGTTCTTGTATAACTGGATGCTCCTAACAGGTTGTGTTTATGTAAGACCAAAAGTCAATCTAACATCAAAACTCAACTGGACTCACCATATAAACACAAGAGCAGGTCAGAGGCTAGGAAGACTGTGGCGAGTAACTCATTTCCTGCACCACCTCCCCCCTCCAAAAGCTTATCCACCTATCTACAAGGCACAAGTCATGAGAGTGATGGAATACTGCCCACTCGCCTGGATGGATGCAGCTCCAACAACACCATCCATGACAAAGCAGCCCACTCGATTGGCACCACATCTATAAATATTCAATCCCTCCACCATCAATGATCAGAAGCAGCAGTGTGTACAATCTACAAGATGCACTGCAGCAATTCACCAAAGACCCTTAGACAGCATCTTCCAAACCCATGACACTTCCATCTAGAAGGACAGGGGTAATAGATAAATGGGAACCTGCAGGTTCCCCTCCAAGCCAATCACCATCTTGTCTTAGAAATATATTGCCATTCCATCACAGTCAATAGGTCAAAATTCTGGAATTCCCTCCTCAACGGCATTGTGGATCAACTCATAGAACATGGACTGCAGCGATTCAAGAAGGCAGCTCACCACCACCTTCTCAAGCGCAACTCAGTGTGAGTAATAAATGCTGGCCAGCCAGTGATGCTCACGAATTAATAAAAAAAGTGATGAATTTCCCATCTCTTTTATAAATGCATTAACCATCTCACAAATGCGTGTCCATGCTGCAGCCTGACCATACTACAGGTTTCATCCCTGGCTGCTGAAATGAGTGAAATTCTTGAGTTGACATCAGATTGGTATAGCAAGAGAATCAGAGGATCATAAGGACCTTGGGGTCCGGGTCCATAGGACTCTTAAATTGGCCTTGCGGGTGGGGATGTAGTAAAGAAGGCATATGGTGTACTAGCCTTCATTAATCGAGGGTTTGAGTTTAGGAGACGGGAGATAATGCTGCAGCTTTATAACACCCTAGTCAGACCCCACATGGAGTACCGTGTACAGTTCTGGTCACCTCATTACAAGAGAGATGTGGAAGCTATTGAAAGGTTGCAGAGGAAATTTACAAGGATGTTGCCTGGATTGGGTGGCATGCCTTACAAGGATAAATTGAGGGAGCTAGGTCTTTTCTCCTTGGAGAGAAGAAGGATGCGAGGTAACCTGATAGAGGTTTATAAGATGTTGAGAGGTATGGATCGGGTGGATTCTCAGAGGCTATTTCCTAGGGCTGAAATGGTCGCTACGAGAGGACAGAGGTTTAAAGTACTGGGGAGTAGGTACACGGGAGATGTCAGGGATATGTTTTTCACTCAGAGGGTGGTGGGTGAGTGGAATCGGCTGCCGTCGGTGGTGGTGGAGGTGAACTCGTTGGGCTTTTCTAAAAGACTTCTGGATGAGTACATGAGATTTAATGGAATTGAGGGCTATAGGTAGGCCTAATAGGTAGGGATATGATCTGTGCAACGTGTGAACCGAAGGGCCTGTTCTATGTTCTAAATAACTGAATTAATCATCCGTAGATCATTTGTAAATTTATAAGACTTTTAAATTCTATAAATTGAATATCTTATCTGGCTGGCAAGAAGCTGCAGATGATGATGATCAGATGCAGAAGTTCAGTTTAAGCCACGGGATTGAAACCAAGAGTTGGACATACACATCTGGAATAGGCAGGATGCCTGAACCATGGAGTGAGTGGGTTGAGTAGAATAGGGAAGACAATGGAGCACTCACTACCATTTCAGGGGCAATTAGGGATAGGCAACAATGCTGACCTTGCCAGTGACACTCACATCCCATGATGGAATAAAAAAAAATCTTATCAAGTCAGAGATACAGAGGAGACAGGCAAGGTTAGAAAAATGCACTGGTTAGATGCATCTTTCATTTGATCCACTTAACTTAAAAACATTTACTGACCAGATATAGATCTATTCTTATGATGTAGCTAATCTCACTTTTATAAGTATGCAGAATAAACTAAGTAAAAATTCAATGTTCTTTCATTTATCTCTAGTATGTAGAATGAATTAAGTAAAAATGAGATGCTGTTTCACTTATGTCTCAGTCTCAAAGGAAAGGATATTGCTTTGATTTGGCTGTTAATTTGTAGAGATCATTAAATTACCAGAACTATGTCTGAACTCATCTACATGCCATAATTCTGCTCCTCATCATGTTATTCATTGTGTCTTAAGGTAAATTTTACCCACATTATTTTTATTATCCATTCATCTTCAGAATTGACATTAATGCAACTTCTTTCACATCATGCAATGTGTTTTAATAAAAAAGTATTAAAATATATTTAGTCAATGATGATATTTGATATGTTACTAATGACAGAAGTGTTCCCTTGTTGGGTTCCGTAAACACTTCAGTGCCATGTATAGTACATCAATGCAGTGTATCTCCAGATCATCTATTATTCTATATATAACATAATCTATTTTTAGTGGATTGGATACTTCTGATGAGAGTGGAAAATCTGCTTAAATATTCACAGGCAACAAATGGGATGTGTTTCCAGACATCTGTGCTGACAATCCATATTCAAGCAGCATGGAATTTTGTTATTTTAATAAAGCCTTAACAAAAAAAATTGACGACTATATTATTTTTAAAAATAGCTCACTTTGAAAAACTGGCAGGACCACCATGGATACTTTGGTGAGATATATTGTAACTTCAATAGCTGCAGGCTTCAGACTTTCATGTGACTGAGAAAGAGTTTACAATTCATAAGAAACTTACACATTATTGTTGGACCAATTTACATTCACAGTGGTGTGCAGTATGAATGACACATGTCTTTGCAAGGACGTTACAGGATTTTCACCATATGTTACTTTCCAGGGTTGACATTTAGATGCTATATTTTGGAAATTTTTTAAACATCCAAGATTTTATGAGGTCAAAGGTTCTTTAAAGTTATTTTTATCCATGAGCGCATCATGTGGCCTACATGTCAACACCATATTTTGTAAAGCAGTCATAGGATCCATGGAAAATATCACATAACCAAATACAGTACAAGCTGGGTGATCTGTCCAGTTCTAATTGACGGCTATTCCTCAAATCATGTAAATAGTAAAAAAGGTAATGGATAATAAACATTTATTGATGATTATTATGATTGTGGAGAGACTGTTACTGACTTGCTGTTCAGTTCCATTAAGTTTTTGTTTTCTATTAACTGAATTCATTTTAGCTCCTGTCATGTCAGTGAAATGACCAGGGAACTAATATAAAAGTAAAAGTCAGATCTATCACTATGACTAGGAAGTCTAATTCCCTGCAGTGTTAACATTCTGGTGGAACTAGTCTCAGTTCTCACCATTAACTACCTTTATTGGAACAAGACATCACATGGGCTCAGTATGTTGGTAAGCTTTTAATTTAATTTAATCAACTATAAGATAAGACTGTATCAATTAATTAGTAGAAAGACTAATGACAATTTGATAAATTAATCGTAAAGTTACAATCAATGTTCAATTAACTAACAAATCTAGCAAATTGTTAAAATTAAATAACAGGGGTCAGTAACGCTAAAAGGTCCTGCATTTTCAGAAAATTAAAATCTGAGGTAGATAGTTCTTATTGAGTTCAGTAAATTTAAATTTATAAAATGAAGTGACTGAGCACAAAGGTAGCAGCAGATTGGTGTTGATTATGAAATCTTTCATAATTTAATCTTTATTTTGGTTGTTAGATAATAGTCCGTAATAAATAGCATCTCACTCCTATGAAATACACTTCCTGTACAATATGGAATCTCTTCCTCGTGTCCTGAACAACAAAATGAGCAAGCATTGTCAGCTGGAGCAACTCAAACTCTTAGTGCTGGAATCTTACCACCCTTCACACTGGCAGGATTTTCCCATCCGGCTGCAGGAAAACATATTTAACCGCCAAATTCTCCAACTTCGCTGCATGAGAGCATGGTATGAATGGTAGGTAAGATTGCACCCTAGGTTTTAGAGCTTGAGTGGTAGCTCCTGTGACAGAGGTGCAACTGTGAGGCTGAGTGTTTTGTGGATAGCATTTTTCTGGGTGTGGTCATCCCACAAATGAAGAATATATTGACAGAAAAGGTCTGTGTGACTGCCAGGCAGTCAAAAAGGACCAAGCAGGTCATGCAGGAATCTCCCTGTTCAGTGGCAGATTTACAATTAGTGGGGTTCTGTGGTCAGCTTCATTTTTGGCTCCACCCGCACCTCCTTGGATACAACCTAAAACTAGGTCCACTGCTTATTTCACTGGCTTTTTCACAGTCATGTAACTACTTCTGTACACTGTCATTTAACTTCAGCAATTTTTTGATGAAAGTGACAGACATTTAGAGGATAATATTTCAGGCAGAAATACCAAGTCTCTGAGCAACCAGGGAAAGTCGGACAGCAGCAACAAATCAAGAACTCAGTCCATGCAAGAAACTGGAATGCGAAAAGCACCCCACATACACTCAGATTTTACAGTTAAACTTCAAATTAATTAGCAGTCTCAGAATCACAAGTATCAGCACAGAAGGAGACCATTTGGCCCAATGTGTTTGTATTGTCTCCCCAAATAAACTTCATGACGTAGTGCCATTCCCCTGCCTTTTTCTCATACCCCATGCTTTGCTTCTCATCAAGAAATTCTCATCTAATGCCCCCTGAATGCCTCGATTGAATATGTCTTCATTGTACTGCTATGCAGTGCATTCCAAACATGAAAAAGTTTTTCTCACTTCACAGTTGTTTCTTTTGCAAATCACTTTAAATCTGTGCCCTCTTGTCTTCATCTTTTTTAAGTGGAATATTTTCTCCCAATCTATTCCGTCCAGTCCTCTCATGATTTTGAACATCTCTATTAAATCTCCTCTTAATATTTTTCCCTCCAATTGATCCTCACAAGTGAACTTTTGCATTATTGGGACCAATCTCGTTAACCTCTTTTACGAACTCCCCAATGCATTCACATCCTTCCTATAGCGTGGTACCAGAACTATACATAGAACATAGAACATAGAACATTACAGCACAGAACAGGCCCTTCGGCCTTCGATGTTGTGCCGACCAAAATAAAAAGCAATGCCCCTCCAAACTAAACCATTCCCTTCTCTTCCATATACTTATCAATTAACCTCTTAAATGCCACCAAACTTGGCGCATCTACAACAGCTGCAGGCAGGGCATTCCACTCCCTAATCACTCTTTGAGTAAAGAACCTACCTCTGATATCCGTCCTATAACTCATACCCCTTAATTTAAAGCTGTGTCCCCTCGTGCTAGCTTTCTCCATCCTAGGAAAAAGGCTATCACTGTCCACCCTATCTAAACCTCTAATCATCTTATATGCTTCAATAAGATCCCCTCTTAGCCGCCTCCTTTCTAACGAAAACAACCTCAAATCCCTCAGCCTCTCTTCATAAGACCTGCCCTCCATACCAGGCAACATCCTGGTAAACCTCCTTTGTACCCTCTCCAATGCCTCCACATCTTTCTTATAATGTGGGGACCAGAACTGCACACAATACTCCAAGTGTGGCCGCACTAGAGTTTTGTACAGTTGCAAGAGTTACACAAAATATTAACTGCGATCCATAAGTTCAGCTTAGACTCCTCATTAACTACTCTCTCTCCCCATCCTGCTACCTTTGATGATCTATGTACATACACAGAGAGGTTCCTGTACTTCTGCATCCATTTAAACATTTTACCCCTTATTTCATATTGTTTTTCTATATATAGCATCTCACTTCTGTGAAGTACACTTCCTGTTCAATATGGAACCTCTTCCTTATGTCCTGGACAACTAAATGAACAGCAAGCATTGTCAGCTGGAGCAGCTCAAACTTTTAGTGCCAGGATCTTATCACTCTTCACGCCAGTGGGATTTTCCCATCCAGCTGCAGGGAAACATATTTGACTAACTGCCAAATTCTCTGACTTCACCGCACTCCTCATACTTCTCTGCATTCAACTTCATCTGCCAACTATCTGCCCAATCCATCAACGTTTCTTTGTCCTTTTGAAGTTTTACACTATCCTCTTCACAGTTTTCAATACTTTCAAATTTTGTGTCATCTGCAACTTTGAAACTGACCCCTGCATATCAAGATCTAGATCATTAATATATATCAAGAAAAGCCACGCCTCAGTATTGACCCTTGGGATACACCATTACAAACTTTCCTCTAGCCTGAAAAATATCCATTGAACATTTCTCTCTGCTTTCTATTATTCAGCCAATTTTTTTATCCACGATGTTGCCCTTGTTTTTATTCCATGAGCTATAACTTCTCTCACAAGTCTATTATGTGGCACTGTCAAGAATTCCTTTTGAAAGTTCATATACACCATATCAACAGCATTATCTTTACTGACTCTTTCTATTATCTCCTCAAAACGCTCCAACGATTTAGTTAAACACGACTGCCCTTTAGAAATCCATGCTAGCTCCTCCTAATCAACCCATATTTTTCCATGTGACTACTAATTCTATCTGAATAACTGTTCCTAGAAGCTTGCCCACTATTGATATTAAACTAACTGTAATTATTGGGGCAATCCTAACAACTGTTTTTGAACAAGGGCATAATACTTGCAATTCTCCAGTTCATTAGACTCAGGGGAGGGGCCAGAGAGGACTGACAGATTATGGCCAGCACATCTGCAATTTCTTTGGGAGTCTAAGACCTTCACATCAATCAAGAGGTTTACTGTAAAGTTGTTTACGTATATTTTTGGTAGCCAGTTAGCAGATCCTCTCTCTGTTGCTTCCAACAATGAGCAAGTTTCAAAACTTTCTGTGGCTGAGGATTTGACTTTGGGAAACCTCAGTATCACAGGTTGAGCATGGGTTGTGTGCAACAGAGAGTATTATAACACGGAGCCTTGTTGTTAGGGTCTGGTGCGCAACAGAACTTGATAATAAAAGTTGGTATGTACGAGAGGAAGGCTGCTTATCAAGGGAACATTAATTATTGCGAGATGTGTAAGAGAGAAAAGGTTATACAACTGAGCACCTCACAATGGTAGTGAAGTATAACAGAGAGTGTTATAACTAAGAGTTTAAGAATGATGCTGAGGTTGTCAAGACTTTGACAATGAGGGTGGAGTTAAATCAACTTGAGTTCTGAAAGAGTTATATATTTGTCATCCTTTCATTGGTGAAATAATTAGTTTGCTAGAATGCCTGTTCCTGTGATGAACATTTTAAGTCATGTGTAAATGGCTTAATTCATGAACAGCAATGTTCAGTGCAATTATCATTTTATTCACTAAGCCTTTGACAAATAAGGAAAAACACAAGATCTTGTCAACAAGGAAACAGGCCAAATAGGGCAAAAGTGATCTGCATCCACTAATTAACCAACACTGGCACTTCAAAACAAAATGCTCCTATAGGTTTTATTTAAAGGTCAAATGGGAGCAGACAATTCAAAAGATTAACTCTGCACTGATGTGAACTAGATTTGTGGATTCATGTCCTAAATTGATTCGATCTGAGCTGTGAAAAAGCGAGTTATCACAATCTGAATTCCTATTGCAATAGCGCAGCTGGTCTATGGCCTTTTTGCTAAGATCAAGTGTAGTCAGAGTGAGTCCAAGATGGAATGCAATGCCTTGTCAGCTTACAGCTCTCAAAGGGATCTTGAATTGAATTCAACTGGATTTTGAATTTGATCTTTGCAGCAAGCAAGGAATGGATTTAGGTCTATCAAGTGAGCATTGGCTTTATAACATTAAGAATGGAGTAAAAATGCACCCCTCCCACCTTGCCCCCTACACCACATAACTATTGGAGCACTCTTCCCTCTTCACAGACATTGGCCCTGAACCCCCATCATACAAGGGGAACCCCCTCCCCTCCCAATGGGGCTCTTTAGAGGGCCTACCCCGGCCCAGCCTGTGTCAGGGGCAATGCCAGCCTGTGCCAAGGCACTGCTCCAGCATAACCTGCTCCCCATCCCAGAGGCTACACTACACCACAGTGCCGTCCTAGTTTCCCCTCGACTGATTCCTCTTTTTATATTGCTGTTGTAAGTCTTGCCAATGTGACATTACATCAGCAAATACGAATGTTCAGTGAGAGGGATCATATTGCTGGAAGCCCCTAATGATATTGAAATTTATTAAAATGTATTGAAATGAAGTTTCTGCCCTGTATCACTGGGAAAATCAGGAACCGATATCTCGCCAGTAAGAATCTCGTTTCCCAAATCTTGGGGAACTTTGGGTCATTTATGCTGATGGATAATGCAGGTTCAAAATCGCTCCAAGTGAAATCACCCTTCTGATTGCCATGAGTTCTTCAAAAAGCGTTTTGTTAAATTTGAAGCATCTAAATAAGATCAGGCATTTAAAATTTGATTTTTTTAATATATATAGTTGGCAAAATGCTTCACAAAGGAGTCACAGATAGATTTCCCGATATTACTTCCTGCAATGTGTGTACATGTGGAATCTTGTGATACCAAATGCCATAGTATGTGTGTCACACTCTTATGTTCGAATAATTGGATTATTCTTGTGACTTCTGGAGCGAAATGCGATTGGTTTGCATAACGTTGGCTCCTATTCCTTTTTGAGGTATGTCAATTTCTAAGATCTTTACTTGGGTCACAGTATTGCAGAATATATATTCAAGTGACTCAAGCACATGTTGATAGTTCTGCCATATGTATGGAACATCCTTCCTTAGTGATGAAATTTTATCCATGAAGTTGGGTATGAATGGCAATAGGGGCTGAAAATCCGAGGCACCTCTGCAAGTTCCCTTTGTCCAGTAGGGTAAGCAAGTGGCATAATCTTCAAGTTTACTTGATTCAGGTCAAATCCCAGAAGTGGAACAAATTGAACTGAAAAAGTTAAACTGACCGACATTTACCTAGCATTTCATGCTGCTAAAGATGAGTTCTTCAAGACGAACTGCTGCCATCAGTAACTGTAGATTTTGGTCATGTTCAATTTCTATAATGTTAAAATTTTATGTGGGTATTCCTTTATAGTAAAACTTAGATGCCTTTGGTCCAAGCATACCTGGGTTTAGTCACTGTTTTTCAGTATACACCAGTGTGCTGATATACGCAATACAGAATGCCATATTGTCCAACTTATTCACAAGTTTCTTCTACATGTGCACACTGCACTCTCTAAGAGGGCTGACTGGTAGAATTGCATTTTCCTTAGGTGTAGAACCGCATTACCTCTGAATTTTCCTACTGCACTGAATTCTATCTCGCCAGGTGGTGAAATTTAAATTGAATAAGGCTGGAATTTTAAAAAGCCTAATTTGACGATGAAAACATTGTTGATTGTTGTAAAAACCTATCCGTTCACTGATGTCCTTCAGGAAAGGAAATCTGCCATCTTTACGTGACCTGGCCGATAGGTGACTCCAAATTCACAGCAATATGATAGACTCTTAAGGGCAATTAAGCACAGGAAATAATTTCTGGCCCAGCCAGTGACAGCCCTATCCCATGAAAAAAAATAAAATTCTCTCTAGGGATATCTGCTTTAAGTCACAGATTGACACAATTGCAATTATTCTTGGTCTTTTCTGCCAACCTAGTATACTGGTGATCTCATGTATGGTCACAATATTGAGTGCTATCCATGCAGGTAAAACGTTATGATCCTCGACCACACCCCCAAATTGTTGGTAAAATCCCATTGGGGCTGATAATATTTTGTTTAAAGTAAGCAAGACTTGAGATTCAAGACACTTTCTCATTGAATAAAGTCACAAGATTCCATTGGTTTTAAACGAACCAAAATAAACATTATTATACAAAGTCAGAAAGATAAACACTTTATCATATCTACCTTATACACTAACATTCATAGAACATAGAACATAGAACATTACAGCGCAGAACAGGCCCTTCGGTCTTCGATGTTGTGCCGACCAATTAGGAAAAAGCAATGACCCTCTAACCTAAACCATTCCCTTTTCGTCCATAAACTTATCTACTAAAGATATCTACTAACTTATCTACTTCAGGGTCAACATAAGGTACATGTGAATGAACAGGCCAATTGTGGTGGAACACATCACTGTGCACAATAAATGCCGAATGCAATCATAACAGAGTCCAAGGATTTTCTCAACAAGCCACTGAGAAATTGTAAGTCAATTAACCTCGCTAAAAGTTTGTCTCCAAAGAGGGATTCCAGTCTTCACCCTCAAAGATCTAACCTTGGACTTCATCTCACAAGTCGCTCCAGCTTAATGACATCTCACCTTCGTAAGGCTTCAATCTTATCTGTCATGATATTGTTCCTCTCCATTCCCGAATATGCATTTGAGCACCATACCCATAAGTATGACTTCAGCTCTTCAGCTATAACAAAGAACACTACTGCTCCAAAGGGGTATCTTTGCTTCACTGGCCTTCTTGGGAACTCCAAGGCTTCTCCTGAGTTCTCTTCACTGAAAGTCTACCACTGAAGCCCATTACCATTTTGGAGCTGCTTCACTGCTCCCCCTTTTAAAAAATTTAAATGGGACCCGTCTCTGAATCTCTTTTTAGGATACCCTCTCTGTTTCCTTTCTTTTTGAGACCTCTTCCTTTGGGAGCTCTCCCTGTCCTCTGATTATCACATTTGACTTATTTTCTGCTTAAAACTGACTGCTGTTCACTCTATCAAAATACTCCAAAAGGTCCCACCTTTGTTATGAATGAGGTACCAATGTAATAAGCATGAGAACATCCTGTATTTTGAATGTTACAATCTCCACAGGCTATTAACTTAAATAACACACAGGAAGACAGAAAAAAAATCTCACCACATCCTCTATTGCTGCTCTGCTCAGGTTTACCAGAACGTGCACTTGTAATTCCTGTGCAGCTTGTTTTAGTTGTGTTTCAATGTCAACGTACTTCTGCAATGAATGGGTAAGCTATTATAAGCCCTTAGTTTGGCTGTCATAGGTTGTATCCTTGACTTCCAGTGAACCAGATACATGTTTTCAAGATCGTAACTAGCAAGCTGTTTGTGCTTGATCCCCTGTCCACTTTTTCTGTATGTATTTGGCACATTTTTTCAGGTGTAGAATAGTGATAATAGAGAATACTTTCATATGCCCACAATGGAGTGAATTTTATCACCCTGCCTGCCATAGGAATCAGACCGGCTAACGGGCAGACCATGGGAAAGTCCATTGACCTCAGACAGGATTTTCTGGTTTCGAATCGAGCAAGATTGGAAAATCCTGACCATCGTGTCACATTTACAGGGTGCAAGGCATGTTTACTTTTCAGTTAAAGATTTTCCCCATTCTGAATCTTAAACCTGGTCCGTATGTGCTAGTGCTTATGCAGGCTATGGGCACTCTTATTGTTGTTGTTGCCAGTGTGCTGCACATGCCTATTGCCTGACTGTATCTTATAGTAACCTCTGAACATACCCACGGAACCAGATTTAGGGTCAGTGATCTTTGTGCCACATACCTTGCAAGAGGGATGAGGTTCTGCAGGCAAATTTTAGGGAGATTAGAAAAAAATTCTTAAGCTGGATCTCAAAGCAAACTCCAGATTCCTTCCACTACCATGCTCGAGTAAGCAAAGAGATAGGAGGATAAAACAAATCAATGTGTGATTGTGCAGGAGAGAGCTTTAGATTCCTGGTACATTGTGACTGGAGAAATGAGATTTGTACATGGCAATATGGGTTGCACCTCAACACAGCCAGAACCATGTCCTTGCAGGGCAGTTTGCTCGTGCTATGCATTTAGTTTTATGTATATATGTAGTGATAAAGAAGATTTATTACTAAAGATCGTTGTACTTAAATAAGTACTTGACATGTTACCAGGACAGGATCAGATGCATCCAAAGATACTGAAGGAAGTAAGAGTGGAAATTGCAGAGGCACTGGCCATAATCTCGCAATCTTACTTAGATACAAGAGGAAAGAAGAATTGCAAATGTTACACCCCAGTTCAAAAAGGGTGTAAGAATAAACCCAGCAACTATTGCTCAGTCAGTTTAATCTCAGTAGTGGAAGCACTTGTAGAAACAATAATCCAGGCCAGTATGAACATTCACTTGGACAAGAATAGACTAATTCATGAAAGCCAGTGCAGATTTGCTAAAGGAAAATCATAATTGGAATTAGGATCACCACTTTTCTTCACCTATATTAATATCCCAGACTAGAGTGTGAAAAGCATGATCTCAAAATTTGAGGATGGCCCAAAAATTAGAAGCCTTGTGAATGGTGCTGAGGACAATGAAAGACTTCAAGATACAGACAGGCTGATGAATATTTGGCCATATGACAAATGACATTTAGTGCAAAGAAATGAAGTGATTTTGGCAGGAAAAATGAGAAGAGGGAATATTAAAAAAAACAATTCTAAAAGGCATGCAGAGGAACCTTAACACACATGTGCACATCTTTGAACATGATACAGCAAGTTGAGAGTGATTAGTAATGCATCCAGAATCCTGGGCTTTATAAATAGAGTCACAGTGTACAAAAGCAAGGAAGTTATGGCATTTTAAAACTCTGTTCAGGCTCAACTGAAGTACAATTCTGGACATCATATTTTGGGAAAGGTGTGAAGGCATTAGACAATGCAGAAAAGATCATGAGAATGGTTCTGAGGATGAGGAACTTTATTTACATAGAAAGACTGAAAAAGCTGGGGCTATTCTCCCTGGAGGAGGAATTGAGGAGATTTGATGGTGTTCATTATGAGTGTCTGGACAAAGTGGATAGAGAGATCAAAGGCTGAAGGCCCTTTGCTGCTTAAGTGTTCTCCGACAGGAGGGAAACACTCTTACTTAGTGATCGTCGAGCGGTGTCCATTCATTCATTCTCGTAGCATCTTCATGGTCTCGCCTATGTACCATGCCTCGGGACATTCTTTCCTGCAGCGTATCAGGTGACTCCAATGGTGGGATGCAACTTGTTGATGTCATCATGTAGTTGTTTCAGTGATTCTTTGCCATGAGTCCAAAGGAAGAAAATGTCATTCATGTATTCATTGGTTGAAGGTCCTGTGCGGTGAAGAGGTCCTGTGCATGAAGATGTTGGCATATTGGAGGTGTGAATTTGGTCCCCTTGGCTGTTCTGTGTGTCTGGATGAAGAATTGGTTCTTAAATTTAAAGACATTGTGGTCCAGGATGAAGTGGATGAGTTGTCGAATTGCATCTGGAGATTGGCAGTTGTCGGCATTGCTACAACTGCCTCAGTACTCAAAGTACATTAATAAGTTCCATCCCACCATCAGACTCACCATGGACTACTCTCTGGAATCAGTTGCATCTCCATCAACGATATTTACCTCCGCACATCACTGTAAATTAAGTCCACAGATGGCCTCACAATGCTCCACTTCTCTAGCTTCCACCCTAAACAGGTTAAAGAAGCCATCCCCTATAGACAAGCTCTCCGTACACATAGGATCTGCTCAGATTAGAAGGAATGTAACAAACATTTATTATCGCTGAAAGACACCTTGTAAAAACAGGATATGGCGCATGACTCATCAATCGACAGTTCCGATGCGTCAGAGCGAAAAACTGTACCAATCTCCTCAAGCGACATGAAACATGGCCAACAGAGTACCCTTTGTCCTCCAGTATTTCCCTGGAGCGGAGAAGTTATGACATCTTCTGAGCCTTCAACATGTTATTGATGAAGACGAACATCTCGCGGAGGCCATCCCCACATCCCCACTTCTTGCCTTCAAACAGCCATGTAACCTTAAGCAGACCATTGTCTGCAGCAAACTACCCAACCTTCAGCGACCAATTCCACACAACTCTGCCACAGCAACTTTTGCAAGATGTGCTGGATCATCGACATTGGTGCCACCATCTCATGTGAGAACACCATCCACCAAGTACATAATCATGCAACTTAGCCAACATTGTCTAACTAATACGCTGCAGGAAAGAACATCTCAGAATATGGTACATAGGCAATATCTTGCAGATACTACGACAACAGATGAATGGATACCGCTCAATAATCATCAGGCAGGAGTGTTCCCTTCCTGTTGGGGAACACTTCAGCAGTCAAGAGCATTCAGCCTCTGATCTTCAGGTAAGCATTCTCCAAGGCTGCCTTTAAAACATATGATGTAAAGATGCCGGCGTTGGATTGGGGTGGTAAGAACTCAGTAAGAATTTAGCAACACCAATTTTTAATCCAACTGATTTATTTGATAGTAAAATTGCGAGCTTTCAACACTCTGTGTCTTCCTCAGGCAAATGCAGTGTTCTGGTCTGCAATAGCACACTTCAGCACCGACAGTCAGAGATTGCTGATTAGAATGCGAATCCTTACATCTAACCTGCTATTCAAGTGTTAAAGTGGCTAACAATGTGTGTGAAGGGAATCCTGAGCATTGGTTAGAGAATTGTGTGTTTTCTCCAGACAGCACAGTAAGTGAGGTTTTTTGCTAATCCAGGCAAGTTACGGGGGTTACAGATAGTGTGTCATGAAGCCAAGATCCCTGTTAAGACCGTCCTCATGTGTGCGGAGCTTGGCTATCAGTCTCTGATCAGCGACTCTGCGCTGTCGTGTATCACGAAAGCCCCCTTGAAGAACATTTACCCGCAGGTTGGAGGCCGAATGCCCATGACTGCTGAAGTGTTCGCCCACAGGAAGGGAACTGTTTTGCCTGGTGATTGATGCTCATTCATCCGCTGTCGTAGTGTCTGCATGGTCTCCCCAATATACCATGCTTCGGGACATCCTTTTTTTGCAATGTATTAGGTAGACAACGTTGGCCAAGTTGCAAGAGTATGTACCGTGCACCTGGTGAATGGTATCCTCACGTTTGATGATGTCATCCATGTCTATGATCCGGCATGTCTTGCAGAGGTTGCTGTGGCAGGGTTGTGTGGTATTGTGGTCACTGTTCTCCTGAAGGTTGGGTAGTTTGATGCGAACAATGATCTGTTTGAGGTTGTGCGGTTGTCTGAAAGCAAGAAGTGGGAGTGTGGGGATGACCCTAGCGAGATGTTCATCGTCATCAATGACATGTTGAAGACTCCGGAGAAGATGTCGTAGCTTCTCCGCTCCGGGGAAGTACTGGACAACATAGGGTACTCTGTCCACCTTGATCCGTGTTCGTCTTCTGAGGAGGTCAGTGCAGTTTATCGTTGTGGCACGTCGGAACTGTCGATCGATGAGTCGAGCGCCATATCCTGTTCTCACGAGGGCATCCTTCAGTGTCTGGAGGTGTCTGTCACGATCCTTCTCATCTGAGCAAATTCTGTGTATACGGAGGGCTTGTCCATAGGGAATGGCTTCTTTAATGTGTCTAGGGTGGAAGCTGGAGAAGTGGAGCATTGTGAGGTTGTCTGTCGGTTTGCGGTACAGTGAGGTGCTGAGGTGACCATCCATGATGGAGATGCGTGTGTCCAACAATGCAACTGATTCTGGAGAATAGTCCATGGTGAGTCTGATGGTGGGATGGAACTTGTTGATATCATCATACAGTTGTTTCAATGATTGTTCACCATGTTTAAAACACACAACAATGTAGAATTGCTGAGCAGAAACTGATAGCCAAGTTCTGCACATGGGGACAGCCTCAACCGGGATCTTGGGTTCATGTCACATTACTTGTAACCCCCACAATTTGCCTGGGCTTGTAAAATCCTACTAACTGTCCTGGCTTGAGACAATTCACACCTCCTTAACCTGGATTTTACTCTCTCTCCACTCTCATTGTTTCTACCTATAAAGACTTGATTACCTGTTAAAACACACATTCCAACCATTATCTTGCAATTGAGACTATGTGTATGCCCTGTTTGTGAACTCAACTCTCCACTCACCTGAAGAAGGAACAGTGCTCTGAAAGCACTTGATACTAAATAAATCTGTTGGACTTAACCTAGTGTTGTGAGACTTCTTACCGTGTCCATTCTGACTGAGGACTATAATGTCATTCCTTCACTGGCCCTTGAAAACCTGGAACTCACTGTGGTGTACCACCTGTAGCGATTCAAGAAGGTAGCCACATCATCCCCTTTTAAAGGACAAATGAGTGGGTAACAATGCTGGTCTTGCCAGCAACGCTCACATTCCATGAGCAATTTTAAAAAATAAAAAGCAAATACTGTGAATCTTGGAAATCTGAAATAAAATAGAACAAGACTGCTGCTCAACTTGTGCTTCCAGAACTTTCTGTTTTTTATTCATTTACTTAAAAAGTATCTAAAGTGTGGAAGATATGATAAATGCGCATCAAGTCTCAAATATTAAGCCCATGGTCTTCTATGGGCATAGAATTACCTTACAAACCAAAAAGGATAAAGTTAGAAGACATTTTCATGTGGGCTACCAGAGCGAGGATTTTAAATGGCAACTCGTGGAGATTATGATATAATTGAAAAATAAAATTGTCTAAATAAAGCTATATAAAAATGACACTAGGGAAGCATGCTGAAGTAGTATTAGAAATGACAGCACGAATTAAAAAATTAGTGCCTTTACAGTCATAGTGGTCTATATCTGTGCTGTAATTTTTGTTAATTGCCATTTAAAGACAGAGATGCCTATATTATACCTGAAATAGCTAAAGTTCAATAAAGGTCTTAACAGGGTTGTTTAAAAAAATCAATCAAAAACAAACTTCAAACGTAAGACTTCACAACAACCAGATCTTATTGAGTGTTTTCAATGAGCCATTAAGACGTTATAGTTTTCCTCTCTTCTTGTGTTGGCTTAATTAAAATGTAACATTTTAAAAGTTATACTGACTTTTCTTAACAACATTTTAAAGTCCAAACATTCAAGTTTTTAGGTTCAAAAGCAGCAGCATAGGTATGCAAAATAATATTGCAACTGTTCACAGAAACAAATATTTGGCTATCTATTCGAAGTTACTTATTAACACTGCAGGTCTTATATCAGAAAGATGATAAACATTTATTAAACAGTAATCAAAATAAAGGAAAAGAAATATTTTACATTTCAAAAATGAAGTGTGAGGTCAAACATGGCAAGATGTGATCAAACAAAGGCAAGAGAGCAAGTTAGTTACAGGAAAATGATAATCAGAACATACAAACTTAAGAGTGTGCCTATAGATATGAACTCAGTAAGAATTTAGCAACACCAATTATTAATCCAACCGATTTATTTGATAGTAATAAATCGGTTGGATTAATAATTGGTGTTGCTAAATTCTTACTGAGTTCTTACCACTCCAATCCAACGCCGGCATCTTTACATCATGACTCCTATAGATATGGCCAGAGATTGCAAAACTATTAAAAAGACGAAGTTAAATGCTCCTGGCGGGATTTTACAGCTTCTCTCATCCCAAAATCAAAAAATTATGCCCAAGGTCAAAAATCCTTTCCACGGTCTGTCTTTCGCCCACTCCAATTCCCGTGGCAGGCACACTGTATGAGAGGCTGCACAGGAAAAAGTAATAGATGTTTGTGAGAAAGATACAGGAATAATCATGGATGATTTTAATCTACAAACAGATTGGACAAATCAGATTGGCAAAAGTAACCTGGAAGATAAGTTCTTGGATATTTTTAGGTCAGTTATTTAGAACAGTACGTGCAACACACAACCATACAGCAGGCTCTGCTAGGTCTGGTAATATGCAAAGAAACAGAATGAATTAATGGCACCCTAGGTAGCAGTGATCATAACATGACTGAATATTGCATTTAATTTGAGGGAGATAAGGGCATGAGGAGCCAAAGATAAAGCTGTCTAAAGTGAACTAGAAAATTAGGTTAAGGGATAGGTCAGTAGAGACGTAGTGATAAACATTTAAGGAAGTGTTTCACAAAACTTACTGAAGATATATTCCAGTGAGAAAGAGAAAATGTAGGAGAAGAAAACATCATTTGTGATTACCTAAGGAAGCTAAAAATAATATAAAATTGAAAGAAAACATGTACAATTTTGTAAAGGTTAAGGGTAGATCAAAAGATTGGACAGAATATAAAAAGGAACAAAAAATGACTAAAAGAATACTAAATGAGGAAGAAATTGATTTATGAGAGAAAACTTGCTAGAAATATCAAAACCGATATTAAGAATCTCTACAAGTAATTAAAAAGAAAAAGAGTAAGTGAACTTTGGTACTCCAGAGAGAGTCTGAGGAATTAATAATTGAAAATAAGGAAATAAGAGAAGCACTAACAGATATTTTACATATCTTTACTGTAGAGGATACAAATAACATCCCAGAAATGATTGTGTATCAAGAAGTACAAAGGAAGGAGGAGGTTAAAAGAATTACAATCACCAGGGAATGGGCACTGAGAAAATTATGTGAACTGAAAACTGACAAGTCCTCAGGTCCAATGGATTCTTGGGTCTTAAAAGAGGTGGTTGCTGAGATTGCAGATGCATTGGCTTGCATTTTTGAAAATTCTCAGTATTCTGGAAAGGTCCAATCATTTGGGAAATAGCAAATGTAACTAATCTATTCAAGAAAGGAAAAAGACAGGAGTCTGGAAACTAAAGGCCAGTTAGCCTAACATCTGTCAGAGGGAAAATTCTGGAATTTATTATTAAAGGAGGTTATAGTGAGGCATTTAGAAAATCTCAATGCAATCAGACAGGCAACATGATTTTGCAACAGAGGAATCGTGTTTGACTACTTTGTTAGAATTCTTTAAGAAAGTAACAAGCAATATGAATAAAAGGGAACTTGTGGTTTTGGTGGATTTGATTTCCAGAAGGCATTTGACAAAATGTTACCTCAAATGTTACTGCACAAAGTAAGAGCTAATGCTGTTAGTAGTAACATATTAGCGTGGGTAGAGGATTGGTTAGCTAACAGGAAACAAACAGTAAGCATAAATGTGTCACTTTCAGGTTAGCAAGATTTAAGAAGCAGTGTGCCACAAGGATCAGTCCTGGAGCTTCAACTCTTTACAATCCATGGCCATGATTTAGTAGCTGCACCAGCCGTAGAGCAAATCCTGTGATCTTGCGAGAGGCCAAGGACAGATCTGTGCCAGCAAGATTTCAGTTTGGGATTTTCCCATCTTCCTTCGATGATGTGAGCGGGTTCATGCCCAGGAAGGGCACATGCCTTATTAGCATATATTAGAATAGATTTCAATATAATTAAATTGGCTTAATGCCATTACTTCGGCCCTCAATATATCTTCCCAACTAGCCAGCATAACATCACGCTGGTATGAATCACTACTGGTTTGCAAAAAAAAAAACAATTGGGATGACCATGCCAGGGCAGCAAAGATATAGGCCCATAGGGTCAGTCCCATAAGCTTGGCAAATTTCTAGAATTGACCCCTAGGCATACTGGAAGTGCCAACCTGTCGACGATAGAGTGACAATGCCGGGGTGAGCTCTCTGGGAAGCCCACTTGGGGTGGTGAGGTATGCCCCGATAGCTGTGGAGTAGTGACGCCAATGTCTATGGGGGGTTGCCAATACTTGTGAGGGGATACAAGGGGAATGTCTGTGTGCGTGGTGAGGAAGGGGATAATGCCAGGGAGGGGGAAATGTGTGTGTTTCTGTGTCTGTGGGGAGAGGATCCTCTCTATCCAACAGGGATGAGTTTATTTTTAATACTGATCATGGTCCTCTTTAAATATGGCGCCCCAATCTCTGGAGCATGCATTGCCAGTTCTATCAGGCTGTGCCCTGCCAGAGTGACAGCACAAACCACACATATCTCCAGATTCTCTGTGCACAGAGTGCCAGAAATTTTGAAATGAAAACTCGGCTGTGAGGCTGGAGAGTTACACTCTGGTTTTTCAGTCTGAACCTAACAAAGTTTTGCGACGATTGCATCCAATATCAATGAATTGGATGGAAGGACTGAATGTACAGTTGTTAACTTTACTGATGACGTACAGAAAAATAGGAAAGTAAGTTGGGAAAAGCACATAAAATGTCAGCAAAGGGATTTTGATAGTTTAAGTGATTGGGAAAAATTTAGCAGATGGAATATAATTTGGGAAAATATGAACTTATCTATTTTGAAGGAAGAATAGAAAAGGAACATATTATCTAAATGGAAAGAGAATGCTGAACTCTGAGGTATAGAAAGACCTGGATGTCTTGGTACACGAATCACAAAAACTTAGTATTCAGACACAGTGAAAATAATTAAAAAGAAAGTGATAAGGAAGACAAATGGAAAATTGTCATTTATTGCGAGGGGATTGGAATACAAATCTAAGGATGCTTTCCTTCAATTGTATTGGGCATTGATGTACCACATCTTGAGTATTGTGTACAATTTTGGACTCCTAATTTAAGAAAGTACATTATTGCATGCAAAGCACTTCAGAGAAGTTTCACTCAACTGATTCCTGGGATAGGGAGTTAGGCTATACCAATTAAATTTAGAAGACTGAGAGGTCATCTTAGTGAACCCGATATGATCTTAAGAAATGTCACAGGGTGGATGTGGAAAGGATGTTTCCACTTATGGCAGATAGAACTAGGAGACATAGTTTAGAAAAAGAGGGTTGAGACAAGAAATGTTTTCCTCAGATGGTTGTGCATTTGTGTCCTCCCTAGAAAGTGGTGGAAACAGGATCATTGAATATTTTTAAGGCACAGATAAAGAGCTAATTGACTGGCAAGGAAGTCAGAGTATCAGACTATGTGGCATGAAAATGGAATTCAGGCCACAATCAGATCAACCATGATCTTACTGAGTGGTTGAGGAGGCTCAAGAGGCAGATTGATCTGTTTCTCCACCTAATTCCTATGTTCTTATGGCAAAAAAATTCAAACCTATATATTATAACCTACTCAATGTCCTATGACATTCCTCACAGGCAACAGGAAAAGTAAATATTTTACCAAGTAAATCAACCTCTGTTGTACCATTGTACAAAGTCCTTATTTTGCAGAAGTATTAATCAGATCAGTTTAGCTAACTTGTATATTTTTAAAATTTTTAAATATTTACTTGAAACATCTTGACTCTAACTTAAAAAACAGCCTGAAATATTAATATGCATAAATATATATACTTGCTGTATTATAACAATAACAATATAGGACACCTCTTGCAGTTCTGTTTAGCAGTATTAGAGAAATGGAAACATTGGAAGGGACAAATGTCAAAAGAGATAATCAACTTCAATTTCATGGGTAGATTAAAATACGTTTTGTGCATTAGTGCAGTCTGTTTTAATGTTATAAACTTGTTCCTTTCAGTGTACATCATGTCAGGCTGAAAAACAACATGACCATTGAAATAAATCAGAATAAACTGTTTCTTCTAGTTGTATGAATTGCTGGCCTTTAACTGCTATCTTTATTTATCTGTGTATCACTGAGTGAATCAGCATGGTTCAGTTAACAGATCGTGATCATGTGAGCCCACCAGCAAAGTGCAACAGATGTTTGTTTTACGCCAGCATCATAGTTAAACGTTTGAGATATGCTATACATTGAAAACAGCAGTCAGTTTATGATGGCTTAATGAAATAAAGCATCATTAAAGCACTTCTTTATAATCACACCCAGATGCATTTTGTTGACTTTCACTCCTTAAGTTCATTAGAAGTATTTGATCTATGACTGTCTGCAACAGACCATTTTAGCTGATTCATATTTGTTCAGAAGAATGCGTTATGCTGACAGGTACATTATAGATCCATTTACTGGGAACTTTAGTATGAAGTTCAGAACTGATTATACTGTTGACTTGAGGAAAAGCACAGGTGTGCCTTTGAGCAAGGGATGGAAAATACTGTCACTCAGCATACACCAAAGTTGGAGGAGTTGTAGACAGTGAGGATGGATGTTACAGTTTGCAGAGGGACATAGATAAGTTGCAGAGCTGGGCCGAGAAGTGGCAAATGGAGTTTAATGTGGAAAAGTGTGAGGTGATTCACTTTGGTAAGAGTAATATATGTGCAGAATATAGGGCTAATGGTAGGATTCTTAGTAGTGTAGATGAGCAGACAGATCTTGGTGTACAGATGCATAGATCTCTGAAAGCTGGTACTCAAGTTGATAAGGTCATTAAGAAGGAATATAGTGTGTTAGCATTTATTGGTAGAAGGATTGAATTTAGGAGCCGAGATGTCATGTTGCAACTGTACAAAACTCTGGTGTGGCCGCACTTGGAGTGTACAGTTCTGGTCGCCACATTAGAAGAAAGATGTGGAGGCATTGGAAAGGGTGCAGAGGAGGTTTACCAGGATGTTGCCTGGTATGATGGGTAGGTCTTACGAGGAAAGGCTAAGGGACTTGAAGTTATTTTCATTAGAGAGAAGAAGGCTAAGAGGTGACTTAATTGAGACATATAAGATGATCAGAGGGTTAGATAGGGTAGACAATGAGAGCCTTTTTCCTCAAATGGAGATGGATAACACGAGGGGACATAGCTTTAAATTAAGGGGTGGTAGTTATAGGACAGATGCTAGAGGTGGGTTCTTTACTCAGAGGGTAGTAAGGGCGTGGAATGCTCTGCCTGCAGCAGTTGTGGACTCGTCAAGTTTACGGGCGTTCAAATGGTCAGTGGATAGGCATATGGATAGCATTGGAATAGTTTAGGACAGAGGGTCATAAAATTGGTTCCATTGGTCGGCACAACATCGAGGGCTGAAGGGCCTGTACTGCGCTGTAATGTTCTATGTTCAATATCTTGATGCAAAGGCTGTAGAACTCATCTCACATAGTAAATTCAATCTCACAGAAAGTGTTTGACTCTAAATAGCAAACATTTTGCAGATAACAGCTGTATCCACTCTCCATGTTCAACTATCTGCAGTCTGAATATCAGTGAGCTACACCATTTACTTGGAAAGCCAAACATAGTCTCATAAGCATGAACAAACAATAACTAATTTATGTCTTGGAAGTTGAAGGGGAAGAAGTCTGGATAACATTGTTTTGCCAGATATAATTTTCATCAATGCATAATTTAAAATCATTAGTTAAGCAGTTGAAAAAAAAATACTTTTTCCTTCTTGCATGGGATGTGGCAGTTATTGGCAAAACCAACTTACTCCTAAGAAGGTGGCAGTGGGCTATTGTTTTGAACTGTAGCTGCAGGTACACCTACATGTTTTTTAATTTATATATGAGATGTAAGCATCACTGGCTAGACCAGCATTTATTGCCCATCCCTAATTGCCCTATAAAAAGTGATGATGAATTGCCTTCTTGAACTGCTGCAGTTCCTGATATATAGATACCCAGAGAACTGTTAGGGAATTTCAGGATTTTGACCCAGCAACAATGAAGGAACAGCAACGTAGTTTCAAGTCAGGATGATGAGTGACTTGAGAAGGGAACTTCCAGGTGGTGGTGTTCTCAGGTACCTGCCGTTCTTGCCCTTCCAGATGGTAGCCCTTCTAGAGGTAGTGATCATGGGGTTTGGAATGTGGAGCCTAAAGAAACTTGGTGAGTTATTTCAGTGTAGTCTGTAGATGGTACACAAGGCTGCCTGGTTCATTGATGGTGAAGGGATTGAAGATTTGTGAAAAGGATAACAAACAAGCAGACTACCTTGTTCTAGGAGGTACAAGCTTCGAGTGTTGTTAAAGATGCACTCACTCAGGTGATTGGAGAGGAGATTGTTGTGGAGCCTCCTCCTCCAGCGAGTTATTTAATGGTTACTACCATTCACAGCTGGATGTTGCAGGGCTGCAGAGCTTAGATCTGACCTGTCGATTGTTGAATTACTTATTTCTGCCTATTACTTGCTGCTTATGCTATTTGTCACTTAAGTAGCCCTGTTTTTTAGCTTCACCAGATTCACATTTCATTTTTAAGTATACCTGATGTTGCTCCTGGCATGCACTTCTGCATTCTTCATTCTGCATTCTTCTGCATTCTTCTTAACAGGGATCTTGGCTTCATGACACACTATCTGTAACCCCCGTAACTTGCCTGGGTTAGCAAAAAACCTCACTTACTGTGCTGTCTGGAGAAAATACACAACTCTCTAACAATGCTCAGGATCCCCTTCACACACATTGTTAGCCACTTTAACACTTGAATAGCAGGTTAGATGTAAGGATTCGCATTCTAATCAGCAATCTCTGACTGTCTGTGCTGATGTGTGCTATTGCCGACCAGAACACTGCACTTGCCTGATGAAGACACGGGAGTGTTGAAAGCTCGCTATTTTACTATCAAATAAATCGGTTGGATTAATAATTGGTGTTGCTAAATTCTTACTGAGTTCTTCATAGAACCAGGGTTGAACTTGACGAAGGAACAGCGTTCTGAAAACTCGTGATTCCAAATAAACCTGTTGGTGTTGTGAGATTTCTTAATGTGTGCACCGAAGTCCAATGTGGCATCTCCATGCCATAATTTTCTTTGTTCTATTTGTACTCCTCAGATACTCAAGTTCAACGTTCAGCGTCCATGTTCAAGTGCAACAAGATTCAGATGATATCCAGGCTTGGACTGACAAGTGGCAAGTAACATTCATGCCACATAAATGCCACGCAATGATTATCACCAATAAGAGACAATCTAACCACTGCTCCTTGACATTCAATAGTGCTACTATCACCGAATCCATTGTCAACATCCTTGGGATTCCCATTGAATATAAACTCAACTGGACTCACCACATAAAGATAATGGTTACAAGAGCAGACGAGAGGATTAGGAATATTGCGGCAAGTAACTTATCTCCTGACTCCTCAAACCTATCCAGCATCTACAAGTACAAGTCAGGAGTGTGATGGAATACTCCCATTTGCTTGGATGGGTGCAGCTCCAACAACACTCAAGAAGCTCAACGCTATCCAGGACAAAACAGACTGCTTGATTGGCACCACAACCACAAACATCCACTCCCTACATCACTGACATTCCATTGCAGTAGTGTGCACTACCTGCAAGATGCACTGCAGAAATTCACCAAAGATCCTTACACAGCACCTTCCAAACCCATGACCATTTCCATCTGGAAAGGCCAGCAGAGAAATGGGAACACCACCACCTTCACATCCCACTCTAAGCCACTCACAATTCTAAGTTGAAAATATATCATTGTTCCTTCGTAGTCAGTGGGTCAAAATCCTGGAATTCCCCCTTTAACAGCATTGTAGGTCAACCCTTGGCACATGGCCTGCTGCATTTCAAGAAGACAGCTTACCACCACCTTCTGAAGGGCAACTAGGGATGAGAAATAAATGCTGGCCAGCCAAGACTCCCAAGTCCCACAAATGAGTTTTTAAAAAAACGATTGGGTACAGCTAGGCTTACAGAGAACTTTAGCTCAGTTCCTTTTTTGGGTGAAGAATAAGTACCTCTCTGTTCCCCTCTCTAAGGTCTGGAGGCTAGGATCTGCTGGAAAATAAATCTTCTTCTCAGATTCTGCAGCTTATGGGTGAAGTTTTCTCTGGAAGTTGCTACACCAGCTTTGCAAGACACATCTGTCTGGATCATCTCCAGAATTGTTAAAAGCCTGGCAGTAGCAGTAGTGCGCACTATCTGCAAAATGCGCTGCAGAAATTCACCAAAGATCCTTAGACAGCACCTTCCCAAACCCATGACGATTTCCATCTAGAAGGACCAGCACTGTACACCCTGGTACTGCCAGCTTTGCATATTGGCAGTCCCCATCAAGCATGAGGAGTGGGGATTGGTGATCAGAAGTTGAGGCCAGTTATTGAGTGGCCAGCGATGGGATCGGGAGTAGCAGCGGAGGGGAGGGGGGGTAAAGCAGTTGGAGCCAGCAATTAGGAGGCTGGCGAATGTGGGGGGGGGGCATGTCAACCAATCTCCCAGAATACTGGAAGATCAGCGCTTGCGCAGTGGCCCCCTCAGCAGTCTCATGCTGGACTTTCAAGTGGGATTAGATCCCGCCCCATCATAAATTTATTTAACTAAACTCATCAAAAAAATGGTCAGGAAAAAGGGACACTTAGAACTTTTTGGGAGAAGAATCGTCCCTAATGTCTTTTTTTTATGCAAATCCCACAAGCCTAACACAAGACATTACAAAAGAATTTTTTTAGTTAAACCCACACAACAATGAACCTAAATTATATTTGAAATATGTGAGATAAGATTCATCTTTTCTGTGCTGGAAGGGTTGGTGTGCAAGATACCACCTACCTTGATGTGCTCAATATCAAAATATAAAGGTATATATTTGGTTGAATCATCATTTAATGGTCAGCTTAATTGTGATCTTCACGTCTATGTTAAAGAAGCAAGTATGAGGCCTCCTCTGTCAGGGTGTTGAAGAATGGATAATGTAGGCCAGAGCATTCTCTTGCTGGAACTCTTCTCCCATTTTGCCACCAATTCCCCTCATAGTTGGGGCTGTATTGTGCAAAAGAGCTAATTAAATCACTTGTTTCATGGCTCAGTGTTTTGAATACGGTATATTCTTCATGCACCGAAAAATTAAACTGCATCAGAATTTTATTGCCACTGAAGAAAGGAAGAATCAAAGAACAATTTTCTTTTGTAAAATTTACAAAAAAATGTGTCATCCACTTGAACAATCAGGTCATGATACGAATCAACAATTGGCTTCTTGTATGTTGCAATCAATACCTTGGACATTCTCATGTGAATGATGCAAAGCCAGAATATCAAAATTGAAAAACCCAAAAAATTGAAAAAAAAGGATCTTGAACAGAGTAGCAGCACACTGGCATAGTGGTTAGCACTGCTGCCTCATAGTGCCAGGGGCCTGGGTTTGATTCCCAGCTTAAGTCACTGTCTGTGTGCAGTTTGTACATTCTCCCATTTCTGTGTGGGTTTCCTCTGGGTGCTGTGGTTTCCTCCCATATTTGGAAAGACGTACTGGTTAGGTACATTGACCCGAACAGGTGCCGAACTGTGGCTACTAGGGGAATTTCACTGTAACTTCAATGCAGTGTTAATGTAAGCCTTACTTACGACTAATAAATAAACTTTGAGTGCAATAATTTACCATCAGGACTGTATAAAAATATTGTTTTTTTTTCATTAATTGCCCAAAATGGACCATCTTACTTCACCCATTGCAATGTTATCCAATACATGGGTAGCACAGTGGTTAGCACTGATGCTTCACAGCTCCAGGGACCTGGATTCGATTCCCAGCTTGAGTCACTGTCTGTGTGTAGTTTGCACATTCTCCTTGTGTTTGTGTGGGTTTCCTCCCACAGTCCAAAGATGTGCAGGTTAGATTGATTGGCCATGCTAAAATTGTCCTTTGTGTCCTAAGATGCTTAGATTAGAGGGATTAGTG
Source organism: Sphyrna mokarran (assembly GCA_024679065.1). NCBI lineage: Eukaryota > Metazoa > Chordata > Chondrichthyes > Carcharhiniformes > Carcharhinidae > Sphyrna > Sphyrna mokarran. Next base: position 7,941,272 of record JAGIQG010000021.1, on the reverse strand, counting down.
GGTAATAATATGTAGGAATATGGGGATAGGGCTTGGGTGGGAGTGTGGTCAGTGCAGACTCGATGAAGTGAAGGGCCTCTTTCTGCATCATAGAGTTCTATGATTCTATGATCAACTGTGAAGACATCTAATAGAATGAATAAGTGCCTCCATTTTGACATTCTTCCACCTACCTAAATTTGGAACTGAACAAAATATATGTTCTTCTGATAGTGCACAGCTTCCATATGTACCTGCATGAACAGCCCAGCTAACCATTTTAACAACCCTGATAATAAGATTTTTTTGAATTTTTTGGTCTCACTGTAATCCCTATTCATATGGATATATATTCCATGCCCATTTTCTAGAACAGGAAAGTATGTGTGTAGCAAGTGTGAGGTTATCCACTTTGGGGAGAATAATGGTAGGAAGGACTACTATTTAATGGAGAAAAGCTGCAGTATTCGACGATGCAGAGGGACCTGGGGGTCCTTGTGCACGAATCGTAAAAACACAGTATGCAGGTGCAGCAGGTGATTAAGAAGGTGAATGCAGTGTTGGCCTTTATAGCTAGGGGGATAGAATATAAAAGTAGGGAGGTATTTTTGCAGCTGTACAGGGTACTGGTGAGGCCGCAGTTGGAGTACCGTGTGCAGTTTTGGTCACCACATTCGACGCATTCGAGGAAGGATATATTGGCCTTGGAGGGGGTGCAGAGAAGGTTCACTAGGCTGATACTGGATATGAGGGCGTTGGATTATGAGGAGAGACTAAATAGGCTAGGTTTGTACTCTTTGGAGTTTAGAAGGCTGAGAGGGGACCTTATAGAGACATATAAGATAATGAAGGGAATGGATAGGATAGAGGTTGAGAGTCTCTTTCCGCTTAACAAAGATAGCAGGACTATAGGGCATCGCCTCAAGATTGAGGGGGGGAGGTTCAATTCAGAGTTGAGGAGGAATTTCTTCACGCAGAGGGTGGTGAATCTTTGGAATTCTCTGCCTGTTGAAGTGGTGGAGGCTTCCTCGCTGAATATATTTAAGTCAAGAGTGGATAGGTTTTTGATTGACAAGGGAATTAAGGGTTACGGGGAGAAAGCAGGAAAGTGGTACTGAACCACTGCAGGTCAGCCATGATCTTACTGAATGGCAGGGCAGGCTCAAGGGGCTGGATGGCCTACTCCTGCTCCTAATTCTTATGTTCTGATGTAAAATACTGTTCTCCAAAGCTACTACCAGCTCTCATCTGGAATTTTATCTAAATATTGGAGTTCTACGAGGAAGTGACTAGTGCGGTAGATAGAGGGGAACCGGTGAATGTGGTGTTTTTGAATTTTCAAAAGGCGTTTGATAGGTGCCTCACAAAAGATCGCTCCAGAAGGTTAGGGTGAACATAGAACAATACAGCACAACAGGCCCTTCGACCCACGAGTTGCACCGATCACCTCTACCAATCCACAGACCTATCTATAACCCCCTATCCTATTCTTTTCCATATACTCATCCAGAAGTCTTTTAAAAGACCCCAGTGAGTTTGCCTCAACAACCTCCGACGGCAATCGGTTCCATTCACTCACCACCCTCTGAGTGAAAAACCTACCCCTGACATCTCCTTTGTATTTGCTTCCCTGCACCTTAAATTTGTGTCCTCTCGTATTGACCATTTCAGCTCGGGGAAATAGTCTCTGAGAGTCCACTCTATCTATTCCTCTCAACATTTTATAAACCTCTATCAGGTCGCCTCTCAACCTATGTCTCTCCAGTGAGAACATTCCCAGCTCCCTCAACCTATCTTCATAAGGCCTGCCTCCCAATCCAGGCAGCATCCTTGTAAATCTCCTCTGCACTCTCTCAATAGTCTCTATATCCTTCCTATAGTGAGGCGACCAGAACTGCGCACAATACTCCAAGTGGGGTCTGACAAGAGTCTTATAGAGCTGCATCATTACCTCCTGACTCCTAAACTCTATTCCTTGGGTGCAGGGAATTGGAGGTAGGGTGTTAGACTGGATAGAGGATTGATTGTCTAATAGGAAGCAGAGGGTAGGTATTAATGGGTGTTATTCTGATTGGCAGCTGGTGACTAGTGGAGTGCCCCAGGGATTGGTGCTGGGACCTCAACTATTTACTATTTACATAGATGATCTGGAGGATCAGTTTGGACAGTGATAGCCTTTTTTCTAGGATGGAGAAAGCTAGCACGAGGGGACACAGCTTTAAATTAAGGGGTATGAGTTATAGGACGGATATCAGAGGTAGGTTCTTTACTCAAAGAGTGATTAGGGAGTGGAATGCCCTGCCTCAGCTGTTGTAGATGCACCAAGTTTGGTGGCGTTTAAGAGGTTAGTTGATAAGTATATGGAAGAGAAGGGAATGGTTTAGTTAGGGGGGGCATTGCTTTTTATATTGGTCGGCGCAACATCGAAGGCCGAAGGGCCTGTTCTGTGCTGTAATGTTCTATGTTCTATGTTCTATGAAGGGGCTGAGTGCAGGGTGACGAAATTTGCTGATGACACAAAGATGAGTGGAAAAGCAAATTGCGTGGAGGGTGTGGAAAGCCTGCAGAGGGATCTGGATAAGTTGAGCGAGTGGGCGATGACCTGGCAGATGGAGTATAATGTTAGCAAGTGTGTGGTTATCCACTTTGGTCGGAATAATGGTAGGAAGGATTACTATTTAAATGGTGAAAAGCTACAGCATGCGACGGTATACCCTTGTGCATGAATCGCAAAAACACAGTCTGCAGGTGCAGCAGGTGATCAAAAAGGCAAATAAAATGTTGGCTTTTATAGCTAGGGAAATAAAATAAAGAAGTAGGGAGGTACTTTTGCAGCTGTATAAGGTACTGGTGAGGCTGCAGCTGGAGTACTGTGTGCAGTTTTGGTCTCCACATTTGAGGAAGAATATATTGGCCTTGGAGGGGGTGCAGAGAAGGTTTACTAGGCTGATAACGGAGATGAGGGCGTTGGATTATGAGGAGAGACTGAATAGGCTAGGTTTGTACTCTTTGGGGTTTAGAAGGCTGAGAGGAGATCTTATAGAAATGTATAAGATAATGAAGGGGATGGATAAGGTAGAGGTTGAGAGACTCTTCCCGCTTAAGAAAGATAGCAGGACTAGAGGACACAGCCTCAAGATTGAAGGGGGGGGCAGTTCAGATCGGAGTTGCAGAGGGGTTTCTTCACGCAGAGGGTAATGAATCTTTGGAATTCTTTGCCTGATGAGGTGGTGGAGGCTTCCTCGCAGAATATGTTCAAGTCAAGAGTGGATAGGTTTTTAATTGACAAGGGAATTAAGGGTTATGGGGAGAAAGCAGGAAAGTGGTACTGAACCGCTACAGATCAGCCATGATCTTATTGAATGGCGGAGCAGGCTCGAGGGGCTGGATGGCCTACTCCTGCTCCTATTTCTTATGTTCTTATATCATTCGTGTGTGCTAATCTATCATTAGCTTGGTTATAATAATTCCTATACTAAGAGAGGCTGAGGGATTTGAGGTTGTTTTCGTTAGAAAGGAGGCGGCTAAGAGGGGACCTTATCGAAACATATAAGATGATTAGAGGTTTAGATATGGTGGACAGTGATAGCCTTTTTCCTAGGATGGAGAAAGCTAGCACGAGGGGACACAGCTTTAAATTAAGGGGTGATAGTTATAGGACGGATATCAGAGTAGGTTCTTTACCCAAAGGGTGGTTCGGGAGTGGAATGCACTGCCTGCATCAGTTGTAGGTGCGCCAAGTTTGGTGGCGTTTAAGAGGTTAGTTGATAAGTATATGGAAGAGAAGGGAATGGTTTAGTTTGGAGGGTCATTGCTTTTTATATTGGTCGGCGCAACATCGAAGGCCGAAGGGCCTGTTCTATGTTCTATGTTCTATACTTGCAAAATTTATGAAACAAACAATAACATTATTCATTATTAAAGACTAAATGTACCAGAACTAAGCATATTTTTAATATCTGATTTTTGGTACACTTGCATTTTACTCTGATGTGCCTTCAACATTTGTCTTGTATCTTCAAAGACACAAGAAACAAATTACAATATTCTACACAGATTTCTTTCTAAAATTTAAAATCAAATTAACAAAATCTCCTCTAGTTATACAGCATTCTCAAAATTATTGTTTAAATACAATACCATATTGTCAAAACTTTGACACTGTCTGTTCAACTCTCACAATGAAGATACAAAAATATAATTTACACTGGGCAAACACACGGCTTTTCAAAAAATAACACCAAGCCTATCCCTCTTTCGCCACTCAACATTCAAGCTAATGAATTTGCTTGCAGTTCTCTATTTAGATCAATTACCGGCCATTAGGGAATGCAGAGAACTCATCACGTTTCTTGTCTCCTTCCAAACCTGACAACTACCCGATTTTTCAAATATTGCAACTGAGACCATGATTCAGAATTTGGGGAATCATAACTTCAAATGCATATTTGTAATCCAGCAAAACTCCAATATTCTGCAGCACTCAGATACGCTAAAGCTTCATATCTATCTTCCTATCTTGTGAGTAAATACCTTGATAATTCCACTGAAAGTCATCCTTAAAACGATCTTGATCTCTGGTATATGATCCAGTGATGTGGAGAGTCGTGTTTCACTTGGATTTGTGCTGGGGCTGGTTTACCACATTGGACTAATTGATTGAAGGAAGAAGGCTGAAGTTTGCTAATGATATCAAATTGGGGGAATGGCAATTTATGTCAAAGATTGTGATAGACTTCAGCGAACATACAAACCCTATCAATTTGGATAGATAGGTTGCAGTTGAAGTTCATTTTAGATATATGTGAAATAATACTTTTTGCAAGTAAAGGTAGGGACATGATAAACTATGAAATTTGAAAATAGTAAAGGAGTGGTAAGGAATCTGAATTTTAACTACAGGGTTCGCTAATGGTGGCAATGCAAGGAGATAACATCATAAGCTTCAGTCAGTAGGGATATAAGAAATAACAGCTGGAGTAGGCCATCTAGGCTGTCAAGTCTGCTCTGCCATTCAAACAGATCGTATACTCTATGCCATCTTTCCTCAATATCCATATATCCTTTGATGTCATTTGTGCCCAGAAATCCACTGATTTTGGTCTTGAACATGTTTAATGATTGAGCAGCCTATTGGAGTAGATAATTTTAAAGTTTCACCACCCTCTGATTAAAGACATTCCTCCTCATCTTAGTCTTAAGTGGCCTGATCTTATTCTATGACTATGTCCTTTAGTTACAGATTCACCAGCCAGGGGAAATATCCTATCCATATTTAGCCTATCATGCACTATAAAAATTTTGTAAGTTTTAATGAGATTACCTTTCATTCCTGAAACTCTTGGAGAATGCAAGCCCAATTTCTGCAACATCATCTCATGAGATAATCCCACCATTCCAGGGATTAGTCTAGTCATCCTCCATTGCATTTCCTCTCTGGCAAATACATTCTTCCTTAGATAAAGAGACCAAAACTGTATGCAATACTTCAGGTGCTGCCTCACCAAAATGCTATCCAATTGCAGCAAGATAACTTTACTCCATATTCAAATCCCCTTGCAATGAATAACTTGATTTAAGAGACAGAGGAGGTGTTTTTACTATTGTATTGTGCCCATTTTCGGGTGCGACAGAGTGGTAAAGTGGGACATAAAGCGATTAGTGCCTGTTTTCCGAACTGGCACTATTTTAAAGTGTACCTGCCTCTTGCCGGAAATGGACGAAAGACAGGTTAATGTATTTACATTTATTTTGATACTGTTTTACGACTGCTTAGCAAGTCCGGCGCTCAATCATCTGGGCTGATCCTCCCCTTATGATCTTGCTGGGAAAGATTCAAGCCAGCAAGGAATAGACATAAATGTGGAACAATCAACTTGGCCTTGCTGTTGGAACCAGAGGTTATTGAGGCACCCTGGGGAGGCCAAGGGCAAGGGGGTGCCCCTTTATAGTGTCAGACTGGCAATGCCACCCTGGTCCCTGGGTGCCCATCAGGCAGTGCCAGAAGCAGGGCTAATGAGGAAAAGAGGCCTGCAGCCACTCTGAGGTGATTGGTGGGGGCAGGATGGTGGGTCTGCAATCGGTGGGGGGGGAAGGTGAGGTCTGCAATCGGTCTAGATGGTGTAGGGAGGCGGGTGGTTGGAGGGGACGACATCTCAGGCTGCGGGCTTCAGGCATTCTGCATTAGCAGAGGCGAGAATCGAAATTGTTGGTATTATTACAGGCAGAGTGTGTATGGGTGGACCTAAAAATGGGGTCAGAACATTGATCTGAAGTTCTTCCAGTTTCAAGTCCATCCAGAGAATGCAAATGTAGGGGGACACTTGAGCAAGACCTTAGTTTGACCCAGGTTAGGCTTTTACAGATAATTTTGGGCACCCCATTAGAAAGGCAGTGTAAAAGATGTATGTAGATTCACTGGGGAAACATGATGATAAAGATTTATAATTGCGAAGAGTATTCAGAAGTTGAAGGTTTTTCATCACTGCTGAGAAGGTTATGAAATAACCAGAAAGAAGTCTTCCAAATAATGGAAAGTTGCCATAAAAGTAAACAGGATAGAATGTTTTCAATAGTTAGCTCAATAAAAATAAGAAGATAACATTTTAAGATAATCACAAAGATAATGAAAAATTTAAAATATACTTCTTTGCAGAATATAGAAATGGTGTGAAATTCTCTGCTGCATACCATAAAGCAGAACTGAAAAATTGTTCTCAAAAAGAACTAGATAGCTGCTTAATATGAGAATATTTGAAAGTAAGGAGTGTAAGCAGAAGACGGGAATTAGACTTATTCATTTATGTGGAGAAAAATATCAATGCTAATTTGAACGCTAAATTGGCTGTGGCAAGACTGGCCCAGATCTTCAAAGACCGAACAACGATCATCATTGGATTGCCACTGCACTCACTACTGTGCATTTCTACTTGGGTCTTCTGAGCTAGCTTTCACAGAAATATGCAGCACAGTAACCCTTGAGGAACTCTGTCAGTGCAGAATAGAGTTGGGGGAAAACAGGACATACTTCCTTTGTACAGCACGTGCTACCATATGGTAAGTTTAAAGGTCCAGTTTTAGAGTGGGTGGGTAAGAGGGGAGGGTGGATATGTGCAAGGGAGTGAATTAATAGGTTGGTTCAGATGTCAGGGAGGGTAGTTGGATGGTGAAAAGAGGATAATCGGGGTAGTCAGGTGGCAAGGAGGGATAGTTGCCCAAATGTTAGCCATTTCCTGGATAATTACTCAGGGAAATATCGCCGAACTGTCCAAAGTCTCAACCCTAATTCAGAGGGACCCAGGCAGTAAAGGAATTGTCCATTCGAAGTTCAAACTTCCAGGCAGTTTCCATGTCAGGACATTCACAGGGTTCTGATGTGCACATCTGGTCACACATCCAGGATCCTGCAATCTGGAAACCAGAAAATCAGGCTCTTTGTGAGTTTATGACATTTTAAAACTTAAGTGCACAAATATGACTTTGTATATAGTTAAGATTAAGTAGCAATAAACTGTGTTATATTTAATCAGAGACTACACACAAAAACCTTCCTTATTTTATATACCTTCAATTACAGGGAATTAAAGGCTGTTAAAATGGGATTACACCTACTGGTGCCCTATAGCTCCTCCTTGACTGTATCATGTACTGTGATACTGAATGTGAATGTGACCAGCAGCCATTATAAACATATCATTCAAGCACTGGCCAGCACTATGCTACTGAAATTTTGAAAACCTGTTATCATCCAGTGAATTGTTCCTTATCCCTCCAACGCTAAAGTAACTGCCTTTCGCCTTTTGTAAGGAGATTCATTTTTTAAAAAAAAACTTTACTCCAGATTTCCAACTATGCCAACTTAGAGACTGCTGTATCTCATTTTATTCGGCGTATCAGCTTCAAACTGAAGTCCACAAGGAAGTAAGAGCTCCAAGTGTAAACTGTCTGCTGCATGCTTTTTGTATCATTGGCCAATTATCTTTACAAGATTAAGAAGTTCCAGCTTGAGCTGGAATCCAGGCTATTCTGTTTGACTCATTCATCCCCTCTTTTAGTTACACATTTATCAGAATTCTGGCGGGATTGCATCAGAGGGGGCAAAACATTTTGGCCTCCATGCTTTCTCTCATGCCTCTGGCTGCTTGAAAGTTTCCTTTTGAATTTTCCAATATACTGAAACTGTCAAGTAAGAGCAGCATTCCATGATTTCTGTGTTAGCTGGACAACACAGGTTATATCTGTAAAATATTATGAGAATATATTGTTGATAATGATCATTGTAGCTCAGTGCTGAAACAAGTTAACATATATATTCTCACTTCCGCATTACTGAAAACAAATTGTTACAGTAATGTATGAGGCAGCTACAGCTCCAAATTATAAACAAACAACTTAAAGTCATACATTCAATATTCTCCTCAACTATAAAATACAATTATTGTAATTGAAATGTTACTTCAATTTGTTCTTCAAATCATTACTTCAAATGTTAAATTTGGAAAGTTACCAATATTTATTTGCTTTAAATAATTTAACAGAGGAACCCTGAAAGAACATAAACATATCTATAAAAGCAGAATTAATTCAGCTATTTGCAGCTTCAATGAAGAAAACAACCAAATGACTATACAAATTACAATTATTAATATTAGTTTATTTAATGTCCCTGCGCATCCAATTTTAAAAGTAAACAAAACTCCAATCTCCTGCACCACACAACACATGCTTGCACTTCATGGCATACAAACCCCTGTCAAGGTGAATAGAAATCTATGCTTTCTAATTAAGATACAGTTAAGACTGATATATGTTACTGATTAATTCATTAAATATTTGTTTCAATCCATGCTGTGTGACTGGATTCTAGAAAAACAACACTCAAAAAAAGTATTGATGTACTTGTTTTTATTCTACAGGTGCTTTGGTTCACCTTGTTGTCTAACAAGGGGCATACACACGATGGGTCGTGAGAGGGCTGCTCTTGGATTTTTTTCGAGAGTATCCTAGTGGTTCACATCGTTAGTCTACACTTGATCTGGACCATTTGATGGGAACACGATAGCTCAGTGACTATTGCTATGCTGTGCAGATACATGGATTTGGGCCTGTGTCTGTGGGGGTTTGCACGTTCTCCCCGTGCTTGTGTGGGTTTTCTCCGGGTGCTCCGGTTTCCTCCCACATCCCAAAGATGTGCTCTTAGGCTAATTGGCAAAACAAATTCTCCCTAAATTGTCTCAAATTTGGTTTTTAATCCATAGATCTACAAACATAGACAGGGATCACGGGTAGAGGTGGGAACATTGGGGTCGCGGCATGGGCTTGTTGGGCCGAAGGGCCTGTTTCCCGTGTTGTTTTGTTCTTTGTTCTTTATACACACAAAAATGTTTTCTCATGTCAATTATCTATGGAAAAACTACAGAAAATGTGGAGGCCAGAGTTGTTTTAAGCTTTCAGAGAAAGGATCAGATAATTGCTATCATTGACCCTAATGGTATTAATTATTTTAAAAATGTTTTTAAATGAGGCTATATTATATTGACTTATTCACAGTCCTTTAAGTAATTTATTTGAAGGGATCAAGGCACAAGTGAGGAGTAATGTGGCGGATGCTTTATTTACACACTGAAAATGTCATTTTCATCTGGTGAGCAGCAGCATTACAGAGTTAGCAATTAATTTTAAATTGCACATTCTTCATTATCAATGCTACTTGAATTGCATTGTTAATTCAGAAATATAATATTTTACAAATCAGAATACACAGGAGCTGTAGCTTGATTATTATTTTGACTGATCATTCAAGTGCACTTGTTTAATAGTACATAAGATTTCAGCTGTATATAACAAAATGTGTCAAATGTCAATTGGGTGTCAAGTCCTAGAATGATTTAGAACTGAAAGAAAGTGAGACTCACTCTTCCAAATGGGTTTCATCCATTTTGTGTAGGTGTCAGGTTGAGTTCACTTCAGATTCAAGCCACACCAGCTACTTGGGTCTCAAAGTGGCTCACTTATGACAGAGTTAACAACAGATGATTTCAATATGTTTACCTCAAATTTAAAATAAGCAATTGTAGGAAAAATCCCAAACCATGACTGGTCTCCCATTTGCTTCCACAAGGATCATTCTCCTTTCAGCATAATGCCACCACAAAACAAATCTCTCCCTCAACCTCTGTCAGCATTCTGCAGGAACTCCACAACTCCCTAATTAACTTCTCTGTCATCCCTATCTCTTCATCCCTATCCCATGGCACCTTCCTTGCAACCGCCTCTCTCCTCACCGTTTCTGGACCCAAACACACCTTTTGGGTAGAGCAACATTTCACTTGCACATCTTTTAATTTGGTCTACTGTATTCATTGCTTCTAATGTGGTCTCCTCCACACTAGTGAGACTAAAAGCAGATTGGGTAACCACTTTGCAGAAAACTGTTGCTCAGCCCCATGAAAATAACGCAATCTTTCTGTACACTGCCATTTCAACTTAGAATCTTGCTCTCGTGTCCACATGTTTCATCTTGGCCTATTCCAATGCTCCAGTGAAGCCCGATGCAAATTGGAGGAACAGCATCTCATCTTTGCTGTAGGTTACAGCACTCAGGACTCACTGAGTTCATCAACTTTAGATTGTGATCTTTCTCCTCCATTTTGATCATTTTTTCAATATCCAAATTGATATTTGGATTTTCTGTCCCAATGCAAACCCTACTTTCTGTCACTTGTTATTTAGTTTTGCTTTCACTTGGCACTGACCTTAATCCTTCCATTAATACATTCTGATATCTTACCTTTATGCAACAACTTGCACCTTCTCCTGCCTTTAATACTTCCTGTCTCATGGCCTACACAGCTTTGTTGCAATTTCTCCTAGCTCCCATCTATCACTGACCTTCTACTCTGTTCCAACAGCTCCTTCCCATCTTATACAGTATACAATCCATCATGTTTCTCCCTTTCTTTAACTCTGAAGAACTTACATGGGCTTGAAATGTTAACCTCTCTTCACATATGCTGCCAAAACCTCCTAAGTTTTCTAGTATTTTCTGTTTTTTATAATAATAGTAGCTTCTAACAAAACTAATTTCCAAGAGCATTCACCTTCCAGTTATGTCAGCTAATTTTTTTACATTACATTACATCAAGGCATAGTGGACAAGAAGAAATCACTGCAGTTCACCAGGCTGGATCCAAAACGCAAAACATTTCATCATGTTCTATCACGTATTTCTCAATCACTCCTTTTCATCAAAAAACGTACAGTGTAGCTTTTTCAATTTGCTAAACTAATTGCTTCCATAATCTTGCCAAGTTAACTATTACAGTAACCAAATTTTAGGTTGTTTTAGGTTCCAATTTTTTACACTTTAATACTGAAGCCCATTCCCCAATTACAATAATGTGTGCACAATAACATATATCAAGTTCCTCTCACATTAATTCCTTGATTTATGTAATCTAACAGTAAAATGTCATCAGAATTTCTCAATTTGATGACTTTCTTACAATCATTCCAAACTATTAATTATTTTAAATCATGCATTCGTGACGAAGTTATGCTTCTTTATTAAAAATAGCAATACTGTTGAGTTGGGGAATGAATGTGCAAACAAGCCATTATATGCCAGTTAGTCTAACCTTGATGGTGAGAAAAGTTTAGAAAAAATTAGCAGGGACAGAATAAAACTTCATTTAGAATGAATCAAATGGTGTCAACACAGATTTCTTCATGGACTAACACAATTGAATTACTGAAGAGGTAACATGGAGGATATATGACTATAATGCCTTTGATTTAGTCTATCTGGATTTTAGGAAGGCTTTTGGTAAGGTCCCATAAGGCAAAGTGACCTTGAAAGCAAGAACCCATGCAATCCAAGGCAAAAGGACAAGTTGGATTCAAAATTGACTCAGAAACATGAAGTAAAGGATTGACAAATACACTAATGATTGGAAAGCTTTCTGTTTCTACTGGCCTTTCCGTCAGTGAGTTCAAGAACCCCACCGGCCTCTGGGTTAAAAAAAACTCCTGCTCTAAACGTCCTACTTTATCCTAAATCAACACCCCAAGTGTTGGACTGCTAAATCATAGCCCCCTAGCCATTGTCTTTAGACTCCTTATAATTTTATACAGTTCAATTAAGTCTCCATTCAGCAACCTCTGTTCCAAAGAAGACAATGCTGATCTAACTAATCTTCTGTCATAATTAAAATTGCAAAGCTCAACCTCTTGTTTTTTTTTGGTATTTCAATGATCTGGGCTTGAATGTAGAAGATATTTTTAACAAGTCTGTAGAAAACCTGGACATGTCATTAAAAATGTGGAAGCTAGCTGTATTCTGCAGGAAGATATTAATGTATTCGTCAATTGAGTGCAGCAATGGCAGATGTGGTTCAATCTGGAGAATGGTCAGTAAAGCATTTGAAGAAGTCTAACAAGGCATGGGGATATAGATTAAATGGTAAACTACTGAGAAGAAGAAGAATAGAGATTAGTTAGAATGCATAAACACAGATCCCCGTAAGTGATTAGACAGGTAGATGTGTTGGTCAAGAAGACATACGAGACATTTTTATATTAAATACAGATTATTTGCCTTTGTTAGCTGAGGCATGGAATACAAGAACAGGGAGGTTACATGGGAATTTTATAAAAGCACTGGTTGGGCTGCAGCTGGAATTTTGCATTTAGTTCTTATCACTGGATGAGAGGAAAGATGTGACTGCAATACAAAGGACACAAAGGAAATTTATGAGAATGTTGCCAGGATTGGAAATTCTAGAAATGAGGGATGACTGGCTGGGCAAGCATTGTTTTCTTTGGAACAGAAGTAGGTGTAATACAGAATCAGCACAAACATCAAGGGCTGAACTACCTCCTATTTTGTAATTATTCTATAACTTTACAATGATATTGGACCTCCAGCTTTAATGGCCTGCCCACCATCCTTAGTGCATAATGTGTCTGCCCTTTGGTCTTTAATTAGCCAATTTGAGGAAAATCACAATCCTTCCTAAAATGGGGTTGGTAAATGAATCAGAAAATGAATATCATACTCCCCTTGCTGTCACTTTTACAGGAGTGCTGGATTGCCAATTCTTTGAATAATATGTCCATTTCAGGCTAATGAAAATTGATTCCTATAGTGTACATAGAAACCCAAAAATCACTTTAACACAGCTCTGGTGAGTGAACATTTTGCAGCCAGTTTCACAGCCACAGAATTGAGGAAGTCCCAGAAAGCTTAAGATTTATAATTATTTGTGGGATTTGTAGGTTAGTTAGATATTTGAAATATTGACACATTGTTCATTGGTTATAATTTGGTTTCACTCTCTCTCAGGAATTTAAAGTAGTCTTGCACAATACATTCAATCTGCACATTTCATTCAATGCAATGCAATACCAATTTTGTTTTACAGCTTTTTTTTCAGCAAGTTGATTAATATCTGCAATGTGCAACATTCTCAAGTCTCTTTTAATGCTGAAAGACCTTAGCAGCAATCTTACCTTCTCGTCCTGCTAGTCAGGGCAAACCAGTAAGATTGTGAGAGAGGCAAAAAAAAATCAGGTTTGTACCTGATTTCTCATCTATCGCAATCCTACCAACAGCAGGTATTCAGTGAGAATTTAAATATTATTAGTGAGCTTGGGACACTGTCGTCCAGGCTCACCTGCCTTAAACGGCGAAGGTCCTCACTGGCCAGCATCATATATAGCCCCCATCAACAGGGCTCTGTCTCAACAGTGGGACCGGAGACCACTGAGGCCTCTCAGGAGGTTAGGGTTGGAGGGGCTCCGGGGGAAGTGGGGGCGGGGGGAGCCTTGGGCAGTACTAGCCTTGCACCCTCGCAATGCCCAACAGGCGGGCCCAACGGGGCAGAGCCTAAGGGGAAAAGGGCGGAGGTACACTGCAACTGGGATCACACGGGGAGGGGGCGGGGGGACATCAGCCATAATGGCCAGCAAAAGCAGTGCATTGAGGAGGGGGGGGGGGGTTGAGGCAATGAACTTTTTTGTTAAGATCACCTCCATTATGTTCAAAAACCTAAACTGTGCTGTCAAAGTGAACCTGGAGTCAAATGTTAAGTTTCCTAATACGGTATCTTCTACAGGATTTAATGGAAAAAAAACTAAAATATCCAATCAAATCAAAATGACAAAAATATGACTGATACTGTAGTGTATTGGTGTAACTGGAGAGATCATTGTAACATAAGTACAAACTGCTTCACATGGTGAGTTAATAATCTCAGAAAGTCCACACGAGGATGGGATAGAGCAAAAGAAAGACACCTACAAAAGAAGTTTTAGCTTTCATGTTAGAATTTTACATTTTATTTTAATTTGCACTAATGTCACTGTCAAGAACTGACCGAATGATTGGTAAAGTAAGGAACCAACTTACAGGTAGCTGAGATAAGCACAGGATCTGGTGGAGAAAAGAGACTGACATCAGCAGAAGCCTCAAAAGATTTCAATTGCCTGACCTTGCATCTAATAAATTATGTGGTGAGGTGAATTCTTAATATAACAAAGTCAAACAAAAAAGATACTATAAAATAAAAATAAAGCTACTTAGACAAATATTAATTCACTTTTGTGTGGCATTATGAATTGAGCTGAAGGTCATTGTAGATGCAGGAAAGATTTCATTGAATAACAACTCTTTTTCAGGTCAGCTCACACTTATTTTTAGGCTTACTTACCCTGATCTGATGAGTTCAGATTAATCCAAACAAGTGATTAGATGGATTACATCAAAGAAATAGAAATTCATTTACCACAGAATACTTCAAATTTATTTTTGAAGTGAAGATCCAACATTGCCTTTGGGACAGAACATTTAAATCAGAATAAAATTATATCCATCCCTTGAATTGGTATATCAGAATTTGAGAAATGGGAGCGGAAAGAGACAGGATGCCATTTAGGGTAGGAAGCCACTGCTGGAATACCAAACAGACATTCTAAAATGTTGCACATAGCAGAATGATTAGATGTAAGCTTATACTATACAGTAATACCTCCACTTATGAGTTTAATTCGTTCTATGACCGAGCTCGTAACTCAATTTGCTCGTATATCAAATTAAATTTCCCCATTAAAATGAATTGAAATGCTATTAATCTGTTTCAGCCCCCCGAAAACCACACCAATTTTTTTTGTTACATGTTTTTAAATAAGAAAAATGTACTTTATAAATAACAAATAATGTATAAAAAAGTAATAATACATAATAAAAGAGAATGTAAAGAAATAAACTGATTTTATTAAGTGTATTTACCTTGAAGATCAGACGAAGATGCTGGCGGAGGTGGAGGAGATTGGTGGAGGAGGTTGGGGGAGTTTTTCATTTTGTGCTCTATTTATTGCTAAATTTAACTTTTCTTTAAGTATCTTATGAGACTTAAAGGCTCTGGGGTTTTCAGAGTGATATACGAGTAGCGGCTTAATCTTGCAGTCACCACTCGCATTCGCGCACGTGAACTGAACGCTCGCTGGGCTACCTAGTGGCAGGTGGCGTAAGCTCGCTCGCTCGTAACTCAGATCTCGGCTCGCATCACAAAGCAAAAAATCGACCGAACGATGGCTCGTATCTTGGAAAATTCGTAAGTTGAGTCACTCGTAAGTCAAGGTTTCACTGTACTTTTAATTTCTATCAGTTCCTGTACTAAACCTAGAAGCGATATGATTTTCTGGAATCACATATTATTCAATCGTTACAAATGAAGACCCTAATCTTGTTGACATTGTCCAATGACTATTTCATCAACTAAGAATATTCAGACACTGGATGCAGAATCAGATGCTCCCATACAAACATACAAATTAAGAGCAAAAGTAGGCTATTCATCTTCTTGAGTTTGCTATTTTATTTAATAAGATCATGGCTGATCTCATTGTGGCCTCAACTCCACATTTTGTTTACATTCAATAATCTTTGACTCCTTTATTAATTAAGAATCTATCTAACACTGTTTTAAAAATATTAATTGACCCTACCTTCATAGTTTTCCGGGGAAATGTCTTCTTGGGGAAGCAACGCTCAGAGTAAAAAATATCTTATTTCCATCTTAAATGGGTGTAATAACATCTAAGCAGGACCTGCCTATAGGTATAGAGAAACCCAGGTTTGACTTACTGTCATAATTATTAAGAACCATGGTTGATAGGGTCAGTACAAGGTGATCAGAATGAATTCTATCTGGTCCATATCTGGCTTTTGCAATGTCGAGAGGATTACGGAGAGGAATCAAGTGAAAAAATGTCTGTGTCCAGGAAAAGAGAAGGCACTCCATTTTCACATGGATATGCCAACGCGTCTCATGACTCCACAATTAAAGATTGTCCAGGGTATAAAGACCTTCCTAACTACCCCCATGTGTAGAATAATCTCGGAATCTTTTAAGAAAAAAATCTTTCAACTATGGGAAAAATAAAAAGGCAAATGAAGATATCATCATTGAGTTATTCATTTCCATCAAGAAATGTGCCAAGTCATTTTCATGCAAATGTTCTCTCTAAGCTCGTACGTGCGCAGCAATTGGAAAAGTGCCTCACAGGGAATTAAACGATTGCTCACAAAATAACAGTCTCTTCTAGATGCAGGCACGTGCAGCAACACATCTATATCAAAGGAAATCTGCTGTGCAACAATCTAGCCATATACAGCTAAACAGAAGTTAGACGAAAGAGGACACCACACACCAGAGTGACAACCATAATTTGTCCAAATACGATAAGTCAAAATGAATGCCTTTTTCTACTTATTCGAGTAATGGACTAAGATGTTGGAAGTAACTTTGGCTTTGAGGAATAATGCAAAACAGTCAATGTCAAATTACCTTCCCTTTATACATCTCTTCCATTTTACTCTGATATATTTTGCCCAAAGTCAACATTAATCCTATTGTGTGTCCAGGCTGACTTTCTCCAGCTGCATAATTGAAAATGATGCTATGATCGCATAGAACCTAAAAATCCAAGCAATTGCAAACCCTCAAGTAGATTTGGTTGACTGGATCTAACCAAAATAATCTATCACTATTGGTATCTGGCAGCCCACATTGGCCCTGATATGTTTTGAGAAATATTACAAATAGAAGTGATTTTTTTCTTACAAAAACAAAAATAACAAATGTTAAAAAATACACAAACTTGTCAT
Organism: Sphyrna mokarran; assembly: GCA_024679065.1. Lineage (NCBI taxonomy): Eukaryota > Metazoa > Chordata > Chondrichthyes > Carcharhiniformes > Carcharhinidae > Sphyrna > Sphyrna mokarran. The sequence goes on along the minus strand of JAGIQG010000021.1, from coordinate 7,924,126 downwards.
AGGGGTGATTCTCCCAAAAGAATTTTCAGTGTCGAATTTGCATTAGAACTGGAGTAAATCACGTTGGTTTCTTCAGTAGGAGTTCAGAGAAGAATCTCTCACACTGTGCACTGCTGAATGCACCAGCCTGTATCAATTTCGAAATCAGTGGGCGGGCCTCTCCTGCTAGAAGCCGGCTGCATTGTGCTGAGTTGGCCATATTTCATGTGCTGATCTGTCAGCGCAAGATCAGCGCAAGCGCAGTGACCTCTTTCTGCAGTGACCTGCAATGCTGGCTCTCTCACTCCCCATGGCCCGATTGCTGGCACTTCCAGCATGCCTGGACCCGGGGGGTCGGGCCACCAGCTCCCTGTTTACGTCTTGTATACATCAGGCACTCTATTTCCAGTACGGAAATCTACTAGGAGATGCACTCAGGGCCAGATGCCCAGCACGGATGACGCTAATCCGGCTTCGCTGAAAACTCCCGGCCTTCTGCACTAAAAAATAACCCCCGCGCCCCACATATTTCCAATTATCAATTGAGATTTTTCTTTATCTATTACAGACATTGTTCATTGCTTTCTTGGTTAAAAATGCAAAGTTGTCAATAAATCAGTCACCTCCACTGTCTTCACTTGCTCTTCCAGACACTGTCCAGAGTTTTGCAAGTGAGGACAGTGAATTTGGTGCTCAGCCAAATCTGTGTTCACTGCAGTGGTACAAGAGAATCTCACCGGCATAAATGGCCAGAAATGGCCATTTCTCTCTCTGCGGATTCAGATTTATACAACTCTCCCTGGCTAATTATTTTAACATTTACTAATCTAATTTGGTCCATGAGCCTCTTTCTGATCATTTTTTTGTGGTTTAGTTTGAAAATGTAAAATTATAGATACCTCATAAGATTACAAAGGTAATCCTATTGAAGGGTTTAAGTATCAAAATAATTCGCAAAATCAAAAATTAAAGAATTGGCATTTGTCTTCAGAGGAGATAATAACCTCAAAATCATTTAAAAGTTAACATTTTAGCATCATTTGTGTAATGAAACCCACACTGCTTGTGATTTGTCAACATTCTTGTTGGCAATGCCTATAGCAGATGTAGAAATTCTTGCCATTAATGGACAATGATGATTAATGAATGACAAATAGGTAAGCACTTATTGTTGATTGGGGGACAACCAATGATTATTATTATAATAAAATACTATCCAGTAGTGACACATGACTGTCGTTCAATTTCAGAGGTCACAACACTTACCAAGTGTCTTTACTCACAGTATCTTATAACTTGAAGAACATTAAAAAGACCAAGTAAATATTAATGATTTCATAAACATCCATATGCAAATATAAAAAGTATAATAATAATTAGATTCACAAATAAAAATTGATCAATATCAGACTTCTTTAGATACTAAATGAGTGGTTCCTTTTCAGCTGAAAATAAAGATTCCCCAGGGAAGATATAAATTTTAATCCACATTTCAGAATTCTCATGGCAGCTCAAATCCAAAAAAAACAGAATTCTCCCATTTGGGAACAAAGTCCAGTGGCAGGGTGGCATGCAGAATGTTTCCCCTTGCTGAAGCCAGCAACCTCATTAACTATACAAATGGGGTTTTTCATGGCAGGGAAGGCCGAAGGTCTGCGTCTTTATTCAATGGAGTTTAGAAGGATGGGCAGGGTGGGGGGATGTAATTGAAACTTACAGAATACTGAGAGACCTGGATAGAGTGGACATGAAGAGAATGTTTCCACAAGTGGGAGAGACTAGAACACGAGGGCACAACCTCAGGGTGAAGGGATGTACATTTAAAATTGAGATGATAAATTCCTTCAGCCAGAGGGTGGTGAATCTATGGAACTCTTTGTCACAGAAGACTATGGAGGCCAGGTCATTGAGTGTCTTTAAGGCAGAGATACTTAGGTTCTTCATTAGTAAGGGAATCAGGGGTAATGAGGAAAAGGTAGGAGAATGGGAATGATAATCATGTCAGACATGATTTAATGGTGGAGCAGACTTGATGGGCCGAATGACCTAATTCTGTTCCTATATCTTATGGTCTTATGGTATCCAGTCACTGTATCAAAAATGCATCCAATACCACTGACCCATTATTGAAAAAAGGTGGATCTCCAGGAACATATTAAGGCTGAAAGATCGACCTCCAGCAGGACATCAAAATTAGTTGATCTTGAGATGCTGTATTATTCCAGGGTCCAAGGTTGGTGGTGCCTCTGTCCTGAACTCCAGAGCTCTAGGTACTGCTTTGATGAGTTCCGACATTTGCACACCATATTGTTCCAGATGTGTTTTGCATCTGCGTGTTTATCCAGAGAATCAGGTGTGGGTGGTTGGACCTTCATCTGCATCTTAGTACCAGGATGCAAAATTGATTTTAACCAGCCTCCAGTGAATTTCCCAATCTGCCACAGTGGGCACTAATATAAGATCCCACGGGAAATTCATACTGGAATAAAACTAATTTTTGGATCTTGCACCGAATACCTGAATAGTTGGGCTCCCAGCAGTATCCCACTCATCACTATCTGCCATTTGAAAAAAGACTTTTTGTTTTCTGTCTGCCAACCAGTTTCCTAAACATCTCAATACACTGCCTCCAATCCTATGGGCTTTAAATTTACATGTTAATCTCTTCAATAGAACTTGTCGAAAGCCTTCTTAATGTCCAAGTAAACTACATTTTCTGGCTTCCTCTCGTTAGCTGTACTAGTTGCATCCTCGAACGAAGTCAGTAGATTTATCAAGCATAATTTTCCTGATGGTGAGATCAGTATCATATATGTGGCTAGGGCTATCTGCATAAATGTTTTTTATTTACTCATTCATGGGACACGGGCACTGCTGACTGGCCAGGATTTAACAGCTATTCCTTGTTGCCCTTGAGAAGGTGGCCTTCTTGAATCACTGCAGTCCATGTGCTTAGGTTGATCGACAATGCCATGAGATAAGGAATTCCAGAATTTTGACCCAGCTACTGTGAAGGAAGGGTAATATACTTCCAAGTCAGGAAGATGCACGGCTTGGAGGGAAACTTGCTGGTGGTGGTGTTCCCATATAGCTGCTGCCTTGATGGAAGTGGTTGTGGGTTTGGAAAGTGCTGTCTAAGGATTTTTGGTGAATTTCTGCAGGGCATCTTGCAGATAGTGCACACTGTTGCTACTGAACGTTGGCGGTGGAAGGATTGAATGTATGTAGATGTGGTGCCATCAAGCAAACAGCTTTGTCCTTGATGGCGTCAAGCTTCTTAAGTGTTTTGGAGCTGTACCCCTCCAGGCAAGTGGGGAATATTCCATCATACTTTTGACTTATGTCTTGTAGATGGTGGATAGGTGAGTAGTATTTCTAGCTTCTGACCTGCTCTTTGAGCCACAGTGTTTACATGGTGAATTTGGTACTGAATTAATTATTGGGTGCAAAAAGAAATTAGGCATGATAGTGCATGTGTTTCTGAAGAGCATAATAACAACTGTGATTCTATTGTTAAAGGAAGAAGTATACCTGGGTTTACAGCAAGGAGAAATAAGAATAAAACTAAAATATCTGTAGTGTCCTTGTATAAGCCTTTAATCATCTGAAAAACTGAGCTGAGTTTTACAGGCTCTGAGGTGGCAGGAATAGAGACGGGAACCCAATAAATAGCGGGCATCCAGATCGGTGTCTACTTGCCAACCTATCAGCCCTTTCTTTTCACATAGTGTAAATTGTTGCTTTCCCCTTGTATCAATGTCCCGATGAGCACAAGATGAAAAGCTTTGACATGTCTCTTTGCTCGGCATTCCATAATTATTATTCCAATCTTCACAAAAAACACAGAACCTTGCTGTTTCTTTCTGAATGTAGTGGTTTAATTTATTTTGCATGCAAATCAGAACAAAGACAATGTTGGGATAATCTGCCCTTTGCACGGGATCAGGCATGGAAAACAGCCCTGCTGGCCACAATGTTTTTGCATCGTATTATCTGCTCCCTGCCTCATTAATCATGCATGCACATAAAACATATCAGGTCACTAGTGAGTGGCCTCTAATTTACCCATCCACCATCAGCTCACCACTTCTTCACCCCTGCACAGCTTTGTCAATATCTGCAACTCAAGACTACTCCGTAAAAGGCCTGGCTCTCAAAGTCAAGAAGCTTGTGACTCAAATTCAGTGATACCTCAGTGGAGCGTTTATTGGCTGCAGCTGAGACCTGTTGAAACATCCTCTTTCCAAGCTCTTGTCGTAGGAGGTTCAGCAAGGTTATAAATCAAGCTTGGGAAAAAATGGCACTGGTGGTCAATGCCAACACTATGTAGAAGAGGTGAGCTACCCACTGCACAAAGAGGATGAATGACTTAATCTCTTCTACCTGGGCAAGTCAACTGTCTTATGATGAGCTGTGATGCTTTCAATCATGTATGTTACCTTTATTCCTATCCTCACTTTTTGCAGATGTTGCTATTATAGGCTTTTAGTTTGTGCAGAGTGTTTCATAATACTGTATGTGGCCCTGTGTCAGATCATTCTCCATTGCAATGATGCCTCATCTTAATGTGCCATGCAATGAACTTCATTCATATACTAGTCAGGCCCATGTCAAGTTTATTCTTGACTGTGTAAGATTGAGGTAAAAGTGCTTCATCTCATCAGCCTTTTGAAAGCTGATGGTATAGTGTTCAAAGAAAGATGTGCTCATGCATGGAATATGTGCCCATACTAAGAAGTGCACTGTCAGACATTTTCCACTTTCAGAATATATATCTCCTAAACTTACCAATACGTGGACGTATCTTATCACCTCAAGGTGAAATTCAGCTCCTTTCAACCAAATTAACATAGTGACATTCAAATGTCTAATCTTGAGTGTCTCATACAACTTGTTGGTATAAGGCTCTCATCACCAACTACGGGTGCAATGCTATGCATTCCCTGATGTAAGCACCTTCCAAAATCACTGACGCTAAATACAAACAGTGACTTTTGACAGCCAACAGAGGCTTTAAGCATGCTTCAGAAATGCACAAGGTGGAGATGAACAATGGGAGAAGAGCCCAAGATGCACTGAAGCTGAAGTGTGCTCTTCGTCAGAAATGACGTGTGCCCTTGAAGTCTGTGTGTACATTGGATTTGGCATGGACCAATGTTTGTCATGAGGGCACAACGTTTGTGTTAAAGAGGCACTATTTTAACATGCGGGCAACTGTTTGATGTCATCATGCTCAGGTGGTCTGCATCATATTTAAGCTGAAGATAAATATAACTCAGGATCCCCAACTGAAAATGCTGGATGTCAGTGTAATTTGGGAGAATGCACTAAAGATGACTGAGTCATCTCTAAATGGATTCACAGCTGCTGCCTTGTCCCAAATGTGACTTATCTGATTCACCGTTAAAGTTATGTAGAGTGTGCAACATTGCTTGAGATGGATCTCCTCAGGGAGCCTTGTTATACTGGAGGCATATATCTACATGATAGTTGAGGATCAATTAACAGATCCTGGCTGTTGTAGGGTGCTGTTGCAATTTGTATGTTATAGAAATGCATGAAAAGGCAGCATCTTCTGACATCTGATCTCAGGACTTCATCCTCCACTTAGCACCTCAGCACAGCAAGGTCACATGATGCTAAGGGTCATTGTCCTTCAAAAGCTGACAATGCAAGCCTATATGCAACTACTCACTCTCATACCAAATTGCATGGACAAAATGAGAGGAATAACAACGATGGTGCCTATGCTGACCCAAAATGGACGCCACTTGTCCAATAGGGTACTCACTACAACTTGCTATGCTTCCAGTGGAATCTGGTAGCGATCAGGGCCTCATGTCTGCTTCAGTTAGACTATTTTATAGCCTCTATTTTGGCTTCCTCAAACGATAAAACCTTAAAACCATAACAGACATAGGAGAAGTTGTCAGCCATTTGTCATATTGGGCAGAAATTTATGACCACATTTCTTCTCTCTCTTGTCATCTGCTAAGTCGTCCCCTCTTTTAAACACCAGTTTGTACTTAGCGCACCAAGTCATGATGGTCCTGAGCCCCTCTGGGGATTATTCTGGAGTGCTTCACCAGATCTGTCCATGCATCAGAACAGAATCTTTAGAATGCCTATAGTGTGCTCCATCAATGCTTGGCTAGCAGAATGAACCTCATTGTATCTTCTGTCAGGATCCCTTATCAAAGATTTATTCAAGATATACGATGCATTGACATTTCCTGGGTAATAGTCACAAAACTGTATGATCATATCGTATGGTCACAGACCAGTTGGACATTGAGTTAATAGTAACCTTTCCAGCTCATGTACCAGAATGCCTGGTGCGAGAGAGCTTTTATAGCCACTGAGTGCAGTCAATGGCACTTTGCACTTGTGGAAATCCACCAATCTCAGCAAAGTCCAGTGCTCTGGCATCCTGATCTGCTTGACCTCTGTCAAAGTTGATGTGAGTGTGGGTCTTGGCAATTAGGGCATCTGTAACCTCATGAATGCATTTGTGCATGGGCACTTGAGAGATTCTGAAGAGGATCCCATTGGAGCCCTGGAAGGAGCTGCTGAAGTAGTTCAGAACAGCCATTTCTTTCACAGCCACCAGCAATGGATGTTCTCCATGGCACAAATTCATGGAAAATGTGGCAAATTTGAGCCACCAGATCATTGAACATGCAGAGCTATTAGCGATGCTGTGCCTCACTAATCTGCAGGTAAGAATTTGGAATTCTATACACCAAGGGGCTTGTGATCCATCTATGCACTATGTCTCTTCTCTGCAGGGCCTCCACTTATATCCACAGAAGACCCTGCAGGTCCTTGGTCTTAAGAGGTTGTAGCTCCTCTCTGTGGTGATCTAGGCACTTCCATCACTTTCTTCTCCCCTGCCCATAAACAATAATACAGGCAGTCATCTTCCTGAAAGCCTCTTCTCTGCAGTTTCAATAAGAAACATACAAGTATTAGCATTAGCCTGTAAAGGTTCTCTTTCTCTCAAGGACTCAACAGTGAATGTAGTTTCACGGACTTTGGTGCAATGTGAGAGAGTATTTGCCCCTGAAATGATGGCCGGTGCTGGATGTGTATCAAACACCTTCACCCCTCTGCCCATATGACCAATTACTAAGTGGTTGCTTTGGCCACACACACTTGGATATGCTGCTTTCAGCCTAAGCACTGGGAACTTCATTTACTGCACCTAAATAGTATACTTTTGAGAAAAAGCAAGAGGGTAATTAGATTATTCAAGGTGCCTGGAGGCTTCTCTTCAGTGAACCATCCAACGACAACTTTCTAATAGGCTTCTGGAGCTTGCCCATTCACCCAGTTGCTCTGGACGTTGCTCTGATTCATGGGAATTTCTATGCCGTGTGCAAAGGATTAAAACAAGGAGATCAATTGGTGCAAGTCTATGGCATTAATCTTGTATGAATGGGTGCCATTGCTTCACTATCCTGATGCCCTGCGCTATGATTGAAAGGTTCCAACATAAATGAATATTTCTCATCGGTACTTACTGTTGAGAAAAGCATGGATGTTAGGGAACTTGGGAAATAAATAGTGATGTCTTGAGGAGTGTACATATTACAGAGAAGGAGGTGCTGGAAGTCCTAAAGCACAGAAAGGTGGATAAATTCTGTGACCTAATGAAGTGTATCAGGACACTGTGGGAGGCTAGAGAGGAAATTTCAGGTCCCCTGGCAATTTGAATCATTGATAGTCACGGGTGAGGTGCCTGAAGATTGGAGAGTGATAAATGTTCTGCCTTTGTTTAAAAAGGGCTTCAAGGAAAAGCCTGGGAACTATAGGCCGGTGAGGCTCACATCTGTAGTAGGTAAGTTGTTAGAAGGTATTTTGAGAGCCAGGATCTACAGGCATTTGGAGACTTTATGAGTGGAAAATCATGTCTCATAAATTTGATTAAGTTTTTTAAAGGGGTAACTGAGAAGGTAGATGAGGCAGTGCAGTTGATGTTTGTCTACATGGACTTTAGCAAGGCCTTTGACAAGGTACCGCATGGTAGGTTGTTGCATAAAGTTAAATCTCACAGGATCCAGGGTGACGTAGCTAAATGGTTAGAAAATTGGCTTGATGACAGAAGGCAGAGGGTGGTTGCTTTTCAAACGGGTATAGTGCCAGAAGACTGGAGGATAGCGAATGTGGTCCCATTGTTCAAGAAGGGGAAGAGAGACTTTCCGGGGAATTATAGGCCAGTGAGTCTTAATTCTGTTGTGGGCAAAGTATTGGAGAGAATTATTAGGAGTAGGATTTATAGTTATTTAGAGAGAAATGAATTGATTGGGGATAGTCAGCATGGTTTTGTGAAGGGTAGGTCGTGCCTTACTAACCTTATTGAGTTTTTTAAAAAGTGACCAAAGAGGTGGATGGGGGTAAGGCAGTTGATGTGGTATATATGGACTTTAGTAAGGCGTTCGATAAGGTGGCCCATGGAAGGCTTCTGCAGAAAATGCAGATGTATGGGATTGAGGGTGATTTAGCTAATTGGATTAGGAATGGGCTAGCAGATAGAAGACAGAGGGTGGTGGTTGATGGGAGATATTCATCGTGGAGTTCGGTGACAAGTGGTGTACCTCAGGGGTCTGTTTTGGGGCCCCTGCTGTTTGTAATTTTGATAAATGATCTGGATGAGGGTATTGAAGGATGGATTAGTAAATTTGCAGATGACACCAAAGTCGGAGGAGTGGTAGATAGTGAAGAGAGGTGTTATAGTTTGCAGAGAGACTTGGACAAGTTGCAGAGCTGGGCCAAGAGATGGCAAATGGAGTTTAATGCGGAAAAGTGTGAGGTAATTCGCTTTGGCAGGAATAACAAATGTGTAGAGTATAGGGCTAATGGTAGGACTTTGTGTTGATGAACAGAGGGATCTAGGTGTATATGTGCATAGATCCCTGAAAGTTGGCAATCAAGTCGATAAGGTTGTTAAGAAGGCATATGGAGTCTTGGCTTTTATTGGTAGGGGGATTGAATTTCGGAGCCGCAACGTCATGTTGCAACTATACAAAACTCTAGTGCGGCCACACTTGGAGTATTGTGTGCAGTTCTGGTCCCCACATTATAAGGAAGATGTGGAGGCATTGGAGAGGGTACAGAGGAGGTTTACCAGGATGTTGCCTGGTATGGAGGGCAGGTCTTATGAAGAGAGGCTGAGGGATTGAGGTTGTTTTCGTTAGAAAGGAGGCGGCTAAGAGGAGACCTTATTGAAACATATAAGATGATTAGAGGTTTAGATAGGGTGGACAGTGATAGCCTTTTTTCTAGGATGGAGAAAGCTAGCACGAGGGGACATAGCTTTAAATTAAGGGGTGGTAGGTATAGGACGGATGTCAGAGGTAGGTTCTTTACCCAGAGGGTGGTAAGGGTATGGAATGCCCTGCCTGCTGCAGTTGTAGATGCGCCAAGTTTGGGGGCGTTTAAGAGGTCCATGGATAGGTTTATGGATGAAAAGGGAATGGTTTAGGTTAGAGGGTCATGGCTTTTTCTTAACTGGTCGGCGCAACATCGAGGGCCGAAGGGCCTGTTCTGCACTGTAATGTTCTATGATCTATAACAAATGCAATACAGTATCAAAAATAAATAATTCAGACCAAATTACTTTCAAATACTCTGACATGTTATTCGTTAGCTTATGAATAATTTATAAACATGGATAACCACTTCTAATTAAACAAATGTACCATACAACCAGAAAAATGATGGCTGTAATAACATGATGCCCACGTATGAAGTACTTTCCACCTTATTGACAATGCTATTCAATGGCATGGTGTTATTACCAGAATAATATTGCATAATACTGGATGCTAATTTCAGGAGAAAGAATCGTGAGACCTCAAAAATGCCCATCTCTATTACCGAAAACAAATTCGCAAGATACTTTGGCCTCCTCCCCTTTTTGTAAAGTGTCAGTAAGTCAGTACTGATCTTTGAACTCACAAAACTGTCTTCTTGGTTGTAATAGAAGATAATTAAATGTAAAAGAATAACAGGTTTGACATGACAAGGTTATTTATGAATGTCAGTTGTCGAGGAACTTATTGTGGCTGGTTTTATCTGGTACACATTATGACTGTTTTTCAAGAATCGTTTGTCACTGTGTTATGTAATAACCTATAAATTGTTTCCTTAAAAATAGCCCCATTTTATTATTGGTTATGTTATAATGATTTAATTTATAATGCATCAGTCAGCATGCTGTTGGCAACTAGGTTCACTGGAATCATTTTTTTTCCTGATATATTAGTGCTCTTGGCAATTTTCTCTCCTCCCCTTTTTTGATGAAACATGTTGAGGTATGATTCCATGATGCCACAGCACCTTCAATATATTGCCTAAGAGGCCATTATTCATTTGAGGACTTAGTTTTAATAGTCTATTTTTGAGCCTGAGATTGTCTGTCTCATATTCACAAATGCTGGTTGTGAAAAATGAAGAGGAATCCCAAGTTATGATCAATTTTGTCTTAAATTAAAATAACACCAATGGTTTGATTTATTATTGTCACATACTGGGATGCAGTGAAAAGTACTGTTTCGTGTAAGCTGTACAGACAAAAATATACCATTCATAGAGTACACAGTGAAGGAAAGGGCAGGATGCACAATATAAAGCTGCAGTTAGATAGGATGAAAGATAAAGATCAGCTTAATATATTATTGATTCAAAGTTTCATGATAACAGGGAAGAAGCTGTTCTTGAGTTGGTTGGTATCTGTTATCAGACTTTTGTATTGTTCTCCTGACGGAAGAAAGTGAAAGGGTGTATTTTCGGGGTGCATAGGGTCCTCGATTATGCTGGCTGTCTTTCCGGGGCAGCAGGAAATGTAGACAGAGTCAATGGATGGAAAGTTGGTTTGTGTGATGGATCTGGCTTCGTTCACATCCCTTTGTAGTTTCTTACAGTTTTAATCAAAGCAGGAACCATACCAAGCCACAACAGGTCCATAGCAGATACCATCTCCCTGGCCCTACATTCAACTCTGCAATACCCGGATAACATGGACGCTGGTGTCAGACTCTATTTATTGATGACAGCTCAGCCTTCAACACCATCATTCCAACGCAATTCATCTCCAAAACCCCCTGGCCTAGCGATTAGCTCCTCTGTCTGTGCCAGAATTCATGATTTCCTAACCCATAGACTGAGATCAGTAAGGATAGATAACAACTCTTTCTCCATGATTATCCTCAACACTGGTGACCCACAAGGCTATGTTCTCAGCCCCTTACTATACTCATTATACATTTATTATTGCCTGTCCAACTCCATTTTCAAATTTGCTGATGATACCATCGTCACGGGTTGGATCTCAAACAGTGACGAGATGGAGCACAGGAAAGAGAAAAAGAATCTGGTGAAATGGTACAATAACAATAATCTCTCCCCCACTGTTAGTAAAACGAACAAGATAGCCATCATTTCAGGAAATGTAGTGGAGGACATGCCCCTGACTACATTGTAAGAAGTCTGACAACAGCAGGTTCAAGTCCAACTGATTTATTTGACAGTAAACTCACAAGCTATCAAATAAATTGGTTGGACTTAAACTTGGTGTTGTCAGACTTCTTACTGTGTTTATCCCAGTCCAACGCTGGCATTGCTACATCCTAATTACATCAACAGGGATGAAGTGGAGGTTCAAATTTATAGGTGTTTAAATCACCAACAATCTGTTCTGGTCCCTCAGATGCTATAGTTAAGAAAGCCCACTAATGCCTCTACTTTCATGGAAGGCTAAGAAATTTGGAACATCCACAATGACTGTGACTGTCACCAATTATTACAGACGCACCATAGAAAAGTAACACTTGGAAACTTCCTGGTACTTGTTTGGTAGGCTCGCTAGCTGAAGTCATCATTGAGATTTACACTTCTCTTATTATAAGATAACTCAAAGAATTATCTTTAGTGACCACAGAGGATTGTTGAATTCCCCACATCAACGCTGGCTAGAAATCTAACCGGAACAATTGCATAAAAACAGTGGCAACAAGATCAGATCAGATGCTGTGTATTTTCTCATGAGAAGTCTCTACACTATCCACAAAGTACAAATCAGGAGCACAATGAAATATTTTCCATGCCTCCTGTGAATTCTCTCCAAATCACATATTAGCCTCACTTGCCACTTCTTCACTGTGGTAAGGTGAAAATCCTGGAAACCTCTCCCTCATAGCATGAAGGATGACTTACGCCACAAGGCCCTCAGTTGTTTCACAAAGGTGGCATGCTTGCATTGAGCAGACAATGGCTTGCTCAATAAGAAGTATTCAGTGAGGGTTTTTATACTTGTTACTTTACCCAGACCAATGTTGAAGGTCCTGAAGCGTTGCAGTACCCAGCTGTGAGTCACAGGAGAGATCTCTTTCTTGGTCACTACAAAAAGTATGTAGTGATGGAAAACTGGTGCGCAGCTGAATTATTACATCAGCGACAAGGAAAATATTTTTTTTCCCATCTCTCCCCTCCAGACAACTCCAAAAATCTTCTCTGGTAAGAAAAAGATATTATGCCTCTTTTCAGAAAATTTGAACTCCACAATACCAATAGGGAAGACTGGTCCCAGTATATTGAATGCTTACATTACTTCATCTGTGTTAACAACACTGACGAAGACGAAAAAAAGTTGATATTGTTGACTGCATACGGGACCCCGTTTTTCAGTGTAATTGAAAGTCTGACTTATCCAGATGCCCCTGACTCAAAACTTTTTAATAAATGCTAAGCCTGTTAAAAAAAAATGACTACGGCCCAAAGTCCTCTGTAATCTTCCAGAAATACTTCAACATGGCTGGGTGAACTCTTGGGAGATCCTGCCTCTATGCTCTTGGCTATGCTACAGGAATTGGCTGTATATTGCAAATTTGAACTGTCTCTTAATGAAATGTTGTAAAACAATTTGGTATGTGGCATAAATGACCTGACCAACCAAAAGATACTGTTGACAAAATCAAATTGGATTTAAAAAAAAGTCATTGAAATAGCCTTATCAATTAAGAATGCAGAAAAAGGTGCTCAGGAACTACTGGGAGCATCAGGCAGCAATGTCTTCAAACGAGGGGAGAAGTTTTTTTTAATTAGTCCTCAATAGAGGCTGGGATTCTCCCAAAAAAATTCTAAGTGTTAAATTCGTGGGAAAACTGGAGTAATTCATGCAGCATTTTTTCAGCTCACACTAGAATCTCCCACACTGTGCACCGCAGAGGTCATCAGCGTAAATATCACTAAATTTCAGAGGTGGGGCCTATTTCTGCTAGAGAGGCTGAAATCAGTGGGCTTCTGCACACATGCAGTAGCCCCGCACTATCAGCTTCCCAACTGCCGACCAGCTTGATTGCTAGCCAGCCTGGGACCCTCACATTACTGCCTCCCGCTAGCACAGTGCTACCACTGGTATCCTATAACTGCAACCCTTTTACTAGCAGTGATTTCCAGAACTTCATGATCTCCCATGATATCCAACTTGCCTGACCTGCACTTTCTCACCCATTGTCAAATGGATATGCAAAACAGCTGGTGCAAGCCTTCAAAAACCCCATGATGAAACATCATGGAGACCAAACTGGTGTGGCTTTTGTTCAATTACAGGATCGCACCACACACAACAGGTGTTGCTCCAGCAGAGCTGTTAATGGGATAGCAGCTTCATGCCAGATTAAGCTTGCTATTTCCAAATGATGAGGAATATGGCATCCCAACAAGAAAGAATCCCAAAAAAGAATTTGTAATTCTACAAGGATAGAAGAAACTTTCTTAATGGGTGATCTGGTTCACGCAGGAAACTTTGGGGGTGAATCCAGCTAGGTTCCTGGGATGTCATGGAAAAAACAGAACTAGTATTGCATAAAATCAAAGTTCAAGGTAAAAACTTGAGGAAATATTTGGACCATCTCAGAGGCAGGGAGTCCATGCCTAAGCAGGTTTCACTATAGGTATGGAGAGGCTGTTGTCAGTGCCAGACCTCAGCTCAAAACTGATTCCACGTTAGCCCCTCAGGATAGTGAAGGGACAGACTTGGAGATAGAGGCTGAAGAGGTAGGCCTCCAATAGAAATAGAACCTGAGAATGCATCTTTTTTAGTAATCTTTCAATGCTGTCTCCAGAAATGAAGGTTTCCTGTCTGTAATACATGGCGATCACCTTGCATTCTTCAAAACTATAAAAAATACAGATCTAGTTTTTCTAATCTCTATTTGTAGGATAGTCCTGCCATCCAGGGAGCAAGTCTGATGGACCTTTGCTCCATTCCCTCTGTAGCAATAAAATCTTTATGTGGAGATGCCAGCGTTGGACTGGGGTAAACATAGTAAGAAGTCTCACAACACCAGGTTAGAGTCCAACCAGTTTTTCTGTGTTGTGAGGAAGATGTAAAGCTTCTTCTAAAGGATTTGGACAGACTTAGTGAGTGGACAAAAAAAAAAACAGATGTAATAAAATGTGCAAAAACAAGAAGAACCTTCAACACATCTGACGAAGGAACACCATTTCCGAAAGCTTGTGAGATTACTATAAAATAAACTGGTTGGACTCGAACCTGGTGTTGTGAGACTTCCTTATAATAAAATCTTTCCTAAGGTAAGGGGACAAAATTGCACACACTACTTCAGGTGTCTAACCAAGGTTCTACATAATTGAAGCAAAGCTTCACTATTCCTGTATTCAAACTCTCTTGCAATAAGAGCCAACATACCATGAGCCTTCCTAACTGCCTCCTGCACCTGCACATTAGCCTTCAGTGAGTTACTGAAGACAGCCAGGTCCTTTGTACATATATATTTTCTAATCTCTTACCAGTTAATAAATACTCTGCACACCCTCCCACTAAAGTGGATAACCTCATGTTTTTGCACATTTTATTACATCTGTCATTTTTTTTGCTCACTCACTAAGTCTGTCCAAGTACTATAGAAGCAGCTTTGCATCTTCCTCATAACACAGAAAATAGGAATATAGGTAAGCCATTCACCCTTCAGCCTGTTCCATCATTCATTATGATCATGGATGATCATCCAACTCAAAATGCCTTGGATGCCATGGAGGGACTATCTACGAAGTCTCTGTGAGTGGAAGTTAGGAACAGCAAGGGGTCGAAAACTTTGCTGGGTATTTTTTATAGGCCGCCCAATAGTGACAGGGATGTTGAGGTGCAGACAGGGAAACAGATCCTACAGAGATGTAGAAATAACAGAGTTGTCGTGATGGGAGACTTTAATTTCCCAAACATTGACTGGAATGTCCCCAGGATAAGGGGTTTGGATGGTGAGGAGTTTGTTAGGTGTGTTCAGGAGGGTTTCCTGACACAGCATATGGATAAGCCTACGAGAGAAGAGGTTGTACTTGACCTGGTGCTGGCTAATGAACCAGGACAGGTGTCGAATCTCTCGGTAGGAGAGCATCTCAAGAATGGTGATCATAATTCTATCCCCTTCATGATAGCATTGGAAAGAGATAGGATCAGGCAGGATAGGAAGGTGTTTATCTGGAGTAGGGGGAAAATATGAAATCATTCGGCAGGAAATTGGGAGAGTAAACTGGAAGGAGGTGTTCTTGGGGAAAAGTACTGAAGGAAGGTGGCAGATTTTCAAGGAATGTTTGTCTAGAGCTCTGCACAACAACGTTCCGGTGAGACAAGGAGGTTTTAGTAGGTTGAGAGAACTGTGGTGCACACAGGTTGTGATGAACCTAGTTAGGAAGAAAAGAAAGTTGTACAATAGGTTCAGGGAGCTAGAGGATGTTAAGGATCTAGAGGTGTATAAAACTTATAGAAGGGAACTTAAAAAGGAAATTAGAAGAGCTAGAAGGGGTCACGAGAAGGCTTTGGCGGGTAGGATTAAGGAGAATGCCAAGGCATTCTACAAATATGTGAAGAGTAAAAGGATGAGAAGGGATAGGACCTATAAAAGGTGAAGGGGGAAAAGTCTGTCTGGAACCAGAAGAAATGGCAGAGGTGCTTAATAAGTACTTTGCCTCAGTATTCACAGTGGAGAGTGATCTGGGGGGTGTACTACAGGATTGCGGCAAACTGAAAAGATTGAGTATGTGGACATTAAGAAAGAGGAGGTGTTGGAACTGTTAAATTCCATCAAGATAGATAAGTCACTGGGTCCAGATGGAATGTACCCCAGGTTACTGTGGGAGGTGAGGTAAGTGATTGCAGAGACCTTGGCAATGATCTTTGTGTCATCGATGGAGATGGGAGAGGTTCCGGAAGATTGGAGGATTGCGGATGTGGTGCCTATTTTCAAGAAGAGGAACAGGGATAGCCCGGGCAATTACCAACCAGTGAGTCTGACCTCAGTGGTTGGTAAGTTGTTGGAGAGTATTCTGAGAGATAGGATTTATGAGCATTTAGAGAAATTCAGTATGATCAGAAATAGTCAACACGGCTTTGTTAAGGGCAGATCGTGCCTTATGAGCCTAGTTGAGTTCTTCGAAAATGGGACTGAACACATTGATGAAGGTAGAGCAGTGGACATGGTTTACATGGATTTCAGCAAGGCATTTGATAAGGTCCCCATGCAAGACTTCTTGAGAAGATGAGAGGGCATGGAATCCAAGGGGCTTTGGCCTTGTGGATCCAGAACTGGTTTGCCTGCAAAAGGCAGAGAGTAGTTGTGGATGGGTCTTCTTCTGCATGGAGGTCAGTTACCAGTTGAGTGCCCCGGGGATCTGTTCTAGGGCCCTTGCTGTTTGTCATTTTCATAAATGACCTGGCTAAGGAAGTGGAGGGATGGGTTAGTAAGTTTGCCAATGATACGAAGGTTGGTGGTGTTGTGGATAGTCTAGAGGGATATCTGAAGTTGCAGCAAGACACAGATAGGATGCAAGACTGGTTGGAGAAGTGGCAGATGGACTTCAACACGGATAAATGTGTGGTGGTCCATTTTGGCAGGACCAATGGGATGAAGCAGTATAATATCAAGGGTAGGAGTCTTGGCAGTGCTGAGGAGCAGAAGGATCTTGGGGTCCGGGTCCATAGGACTCTTAAATCCGCCCCGCAAGTGGAGGATGTGGTCAAGAAGGCATATGGTGTACTGGCCTTCATTAATAAAGGGATTGAGTTTAGGAGTCTGGAGGTAATGCTGCAACTTTATAAGAAGCTTGTCAGACCCCGCTTGGAGTATTGTGCGCAGTTCTGGTCGCCTCACTATAGGAAGGATATGGAAGCTATTGAGAAGATGCAGAGGAGATTTACAAGGTTGTTGCCTGGATTGGGGGGCATGCCCAGATAAGTTGAGAGAGCTAGGTCTCCTCTCCCTGGAGAGACAAAGAGTGAGAGGTGACCTGACAGTGGTTTATAAGATTTTGAGAGGAATAGATAGAGTGGATTCTCGGAAGCTATTTTCCAGACCTGAATTGGTCGCTACGAGAGGACACAGGTTTAAGGTGATGGGGGGCAAGTACAGAGGAGATGTTAGAGGTAAGTTTTTTGCTCAGAGGGTGGTGAGTGAATGGAATTGGCTGCCATCGGTGGTGGTAGAGGCGAACTCGCTGGGGTCTTTTAAGAGACTTCTGAATGAGTACATGGGATTTAATGGGATTGGGAGTTACAGATTGTTCTATGACCTGGCAGGTATAGATATGATCGGCACAACTTGTGGGCTGAACAGCCTGTTTGTGCTGTAGTGTTCTATGTTCTAAAAGCCTAATCCACCTTCCTGCAACTCCCTTGAGAACATACTTTGCCCCATGAACTATGTCTAATTCCTTCTTGAGAACATACCTCAAAACTTGTTTTGCTTTCTATGGTACCATATTCCACAGACTTACCACTCCCTAGGTGAAAAGATTTCTCCTCATCTATGTCCTAAAAGGTTTACCCTGTAACCTTATACTATGACTCTTGGTTCTGGACACCCACACCATTGGGAACATCATTCCTGCATCTACCCTGTCTCACCCTGTTGGAATTTTACAGGTTTCTTTGTGGTTCTCCTCATTCTTCTGAACTGTAATGAATATAATCATAACCAACTCAAATTCTCCTCATACGTCAGTCCCATCATTCTAGGAATCAATCTGGTAAACCTTGTCTGCACTCTCTCCAGAGGAAGAACATCTTTCTTCAAATAAGGAGACCAAAACTGCACACAATATTCCAGGTGTGGCCTCACCAAAACCGTATATAATTACAGCAAGATATCCCTGCTCCAGCACTCAAATCTTCTCGCTATGAAGGTCAATATACCATTTTCCTTCTTTATTGCCTGCTGCACCTACAAGCTTACCTTCAGTGACTGGTATACGAGGGCACCCAGGTCTCATTGCAAAGTCCCCTCATTTAATTAATAGCTATTTAGATAATAATCTATCTCCCTGTTTTTTCTACCAAGTGGATAACTTCACACATATCAACATAATTCTGCATCTGCCATGCATTTGCTCACTTATTCAGTTTGTCCAAATCACACTGAAGCATCTCTGCATCCTCTCACAGCTTATCCTCCCATCCAGTTTTTTGGTATCATGGACTTGCAAATATTACATTTGGTCCTTACATCCAAATCATTGATTTGTATTGTGAACAGCTGGGATCACAAGTAATAATCCCTTTGGTACCCCACTAGTCACAGCCTTCCAACACAAGAATGATCCATTTATTCCTACTTTGTTTTCTGCCTGTTTAACAAGTCTTAGCTCATGTCAGTATATTCCCTCCTATACCGTGTGCTCTAATTTCACCTCTGCTGCGTCTGCAGGATTGAGGCCAGGATGCCATGGAAGTTCAACAAGTTAAGTAGCTTTATTAAGAAGGTGTGCTCAGTCCAGGGTGCAAACCAATTGTGTGCAGTTATTCATGCAAACAATCAATGATGTCACTTCCGGTGACTCCATGCATGCATTATCTTAAAGGACTGTTCAGCTTCAATGTGGAGTATAAATTCACTATAAATACACAACAACTGGCTGTGGAGGAATCTAGAACAAGGATCTACTGTTTAAAAATAGAGGTTCATCTATTTAACACAGAGACAAGGAAACATTTTTTCTGGGGATTGTGATACTTGGGAATTTTCTTCCTTAAAAGGTCATTGAGGAAAAGTCTTCAAATTCTTTAAGGCAGAAGTAGAAACATTCTTGATAAGCAATGGGATAAAAGGTTATCAGAGGCAGGCATGAATATGAACCATTGTCGACTGTTGCAAAAACCTACCTGGGGTTCATGAATGTCCTTTCAGGAAGGAAATTGAATCACAGAGGTTTACAGCATGGAAACCGGACCTTTGGCCCAAATTGTCCATTCTGCTCTGTGTGTGAAAAAATTCCCCCTGGACACTTTTATATCTCTTCCTTCTCACCTTAAATCTATGTCCTCTAGTTTTAGACTCCCCTACCTTTGGGAATAGATACTGACTATCTAGCTGATCTGTGCCCCTCATTATTTTATAGACCTCTGTAAGATCATCCATCAGCTCCTACGCTCAAGAGAAAAAGGTCCCAGTCTATCCAGCCTCTCCTTATAACTCAAACCATCAAGTCTCAGTAACAACCTAGTACACCTTTTCTGCATTCTTTCTAGTTTAATATTATCCTTTCTATAATAGGGTGACCAGAACTGCATGCAGTACTCCCAAGTGTGGCCTTACCAATATTGGTACAACTTCAACAAGACGTCCCAACTTTGGTATTCCATATTGTGACCTATGAAACCAAGCATGCTGAATGCCTCCAAAACCACTCTGTCCACCTATGACTCCACTTTCAAGGAGCTATGAACCTGTATCCTTAGATCTCTTTGTTCTGTAACTCTCCCCAGCACCCTACCATTAACTGAGTAAGTCCTGCCCTGGTTCAATCTACCAAAATGCATCATCTTGCATTTGTCTAAATTAAACTCCATTTGCAATTCATCCGCCCATTGGCCCACTTGATCAAGATCCCATTGCAATTGGAGATAACTTTCTTCACTGTCCACTATGCCACCAATCTTGGTGTAATCTGCAAACTTGCTAACCAGGCCTCCTATATTCTCATCCAAATCATTAATATAAAATGAGGCACACTGCTGGTCACAGGCTCCAGTTTGAAAAACAACCCTCTACAACTACTCTCTAGCTTTTGTTAAGAAACCAATTTTGTATCCATTTAGATATCTCATCCTGGATCCCGTGAGATTTAATTTTATGCAACAATTTACGATGTATAAATTGTATCTTGTCAATCCTTACCTAATCTGGCATACATGTGACTCCAGATCACAGCAATATCATTGACTCTCAACTACCCTCTGAAATGGCTCAGCAAGCTACTCAATTAATCAAAGAGCAATTAAGGATAGACAACAAATGCTGGCCCAGATAGCAAGGTTCACATCCCATGAAAGAATAAAAAAAATCTTTCCTTAGTCACAGTTAGAGAAGTGATTTGCTTTCTTCTGTCCTTGGGAGAGCTCACCTCATGACAGCCCCTCAGATTTAACAGCAGGACCTCCACGGATAGTTGAAAACCAGAGCGAAGCCTTTTGCAAGTCTCTTCTCCATTTGTACATTTGCTGCAGTCTCAAAAATCCAAATGCTGGTTGCACTTTCTAACTCATGTCAGAGTTCTTCTAGAATTTTCAGTTTCTATTTCTCATGTAATGAGTTGGGCACATTTTGCAACCTTCATATGCTGTGTCAATTTAAAAAAAAGAGCATTGCTAATAAAAAATGCTATCCTCCCAGGTATTTTCTTAAATATATATGATAAAATACATGATATGAAAATTGCCTTGTAAATTGAGGACATTACAGGATTGAAACACATCTCTAAATCAAGAGGTTTTGCTTTCCCTACTTAATGATACAAAATAGGCATTGCAAAACAACCTCGAAACATAGCAACCCAGCAATCCCAAATTTGATAATGATCTTTGCTGAATTGATTGATCTCAACAGGGAAAAATTACATTCATGCTACACCTGGCTTAATGATCCAGGACTAGGTAGACAGCTGGGGTTTCTACAAATGATAATCATGTATTTTCCAAAATTGAAAAATGCATCTTGTGGGAATGAAGGGATGACAGAATTGGACTAGGCTCTGATGTCACTAAAACTCAAATACACTCATAACTTGATTATCCCCATCAGGGTCAGGATGGGATCTTTGCCTGCATGTGTGCTCTCTGAACATAGAACATAGAACATTACAGCACACAACAGGCCCTTCGGCCTTCGATGTTGCGCCGACCAATATAAAAAGCAACGCCCCTCCAAACTAAACCATTCCCTTCTCTTCCATATACTTATCAACTAACCTCTTAAACGCCACCAAACTTGGCGCATCTACAACTGCTGCAGGCAGGGCATTCCACTCCCGAACCACCCTTTGGGTAAAGAACCTACCTCTGATATCCGTCCTATAACTATCACCCCTTAATTTAAAGCTGTGTCCCCTCGTGCTAGCTTTTTCCATCCTAGGAAAAAGGCTATCACTGTCCACCCTATCTAAACCTCTAATCATCTTATATGTTTCGATTAGGTCCCCTCTTAGCCGCCTCCTTTCTAACGAAAACAACCTCAAATCCCTCAGCCTCTCTTCATAAGACCTGCCCTCCATACCAGGCAACATCCTGGTAAACCTCCTCTGTACCCTCTCCAATGCCTCCACATCTTTCTTATAATGTGGGGACCAGAACTGCACACAATACTCCAAGTGCGGCCGCACTAGAGTTTTGTACAGTTGCAACATGACGTTGCGGCTCCGAAATTCAATCCCCCTACCAATAAAAGCTAAGACTCCATATGCCTTCTTAACAACCTTCTCGACTTGACTGCCTACTTTCAGGGATCTATGCACGTACACACCAAGATCCCTCTGTTCATCAAGACTACTAAGAATCCTACCATTAGCCCTATACTCTACACATTTATTATTTCTGCCATAGTGCATTACCTCACACTTTTCCACATTAAACTCCATTTGCCACCTCTCGGCCCAGCTCTGCAACTTGTCCAAGTCCCTCTGCAAACTATAACACCCCTCTTCACTATCTACCACTCCACCGACTTTAGTGTCATCTGCAAATTTACTAATCCATCCTTCAATACCCTCATCCAGATCATTTATAAAAATTACAAACAGCAGGGGCCCCAAAACAGACCCCTGAGGTACACCACTTGTCACCGAACTCCAAGATGAATATCTCCCATCAACCACCACCCTCTGTTTTCTATCTGCTAGCCAATTCCTAACCCAATTAGCTAAATCACCCTCTATCCCATACATCTGCATTTTCTGCAGAAGTCTTCCATGGGCCACCTTATCAAACGCCTTACTAAAGTCCATATATACCACATCAATCGCCTTACCCCCATCCACCTCTTCAGTCACTTTTTCAAAAAACTCAATGAGGTTAGTAAGGCACGACCTACCCTTCACAAAACCATGCTGACTATCCCCAATCAATTCATTTCTCTCTAAATAACTATAAATCCTATCCCTAATAATTCTCTCCAATACTTTGCCCACAACAGAAGTAAGACTCACTGGCCTATAATTCCCTGGAAGGTCTCTCTTCCCCTTCTTGAACAATGGGACCACATTCGCTATCCTCCAGTCCTCCGGAACCACACCCGTAACCAACGACGACCTGAAGATCAGAGCCAGAGGCTCTGCAATCTCCTCTCTTGCCTCCCAGAGAATCCTAGGGTAAATCCCGTCCGGCCCAGGGGACTTATCCAACTTCAAACCCTCGAGAATATCTAGCACATCCTCCCTATCTACTTCGATACCTTCCAGTTTGCTACCCTGTACCTCAGTGTTCTCCATAACTACATTTACATCACCCTGCGTGAATACCGAAGAGAAATATTTATTCAGTGCCTCTCCAATCTCTTCAGGCTCCACGCACAACTTCCCACTGCTGTCTATGACTGGCCCTAATTTTGTCCTAACCAATCTTCTATTCTTAACATATCAAAAGAAAACTTTAGGATTCTCCTTAATCCTATCAGCCAAAGTCTTCTCTTGTCCTCTCTTAGCTCTCCTCAATTCACTCTTTAGCTCTCTCCTGGCTAATCTATAGCTATCCATTGCACTAACCGAGCCTTCAAGCCTCATCCTGACATAAGCCTCCTTTTTCCTTTTAACCAGCAAATCAACTTTTTTCGTACACCAAGGTTCTCTTACTCAACCATTTCCTCCTTGCCTGACAGGGACATACTTATCAAGGACTCGCAGCAGCTGCTCCTTGAATAAGCTCCACATTCCATATGTTCCCAGTCCCTGTAGTTTCCTAGTCCAATCTATGCACCCTAATTCTCTCCTGATGGCCTCATAATTACCCTTCCCCCAGCTATAACTACTGCCCCCAGCTTCATGCCTATCTCTGGCCCTGTTTCTTGTGTTGGCGATAATTAGGTACCTATTGCAGGCTCATGTGGGACTTCAGTCAATGACTGGGAGTGAATGACTGCTAATGGATAATAGGAATATGCCAAGTTGACAGGTTCAGAAAAAATGGGAGCAAAAATGAAAAGTTGAAGAACACAAAAGACTTCAATGAATTGTCTATGAAGGCATCAAATGTAGCAAAGGCTTTCCATGTTGCTGGCTGAAATGAAGGAAGAGGTACTCTCTCCTTCCATTTGCTACTGCTGTACTATTTCTGCTGTTAGTCAGCACCAGCTGAAAAACATCATCTGACAGTTAATACCCAGGAGTTCTAACAACATGGATGAATTGAAGAGAAATAAGCCATAAATCCACCTCATCATCTCCTTCCAGTAGGCATCTGAGTAGAGCAGATAAGAAAAGACCAGCCAGCCAAAAATATGATTGGACAGAAAAGAAATATTTATCCCATATTTCTATTGACACAGAAACAACTCTTCGTACTTGAGAAGTCAGTAAACTGGCTGGATTATGACTTTTAACATGGGTAGCTCAAGTTCAGAACTTTTCTGACTCACTGAACCACCATGCAAAAAGGTTTCCTGAAATGCTTGATTTTTGTTTGGGGAAAGCAATAGAGTCAAACTCCCATCTATGCCCTACCTCTCCAAAAGTATTTGCCTTATGTTTACCATGAGCAGACCTCAGGAGCCACTTGAAGATGAAAAAAAAACTTCTCAATGTACTATAGCTCTATTCCTACACACCTGGTAGTGAAAGAAATTTCCATTCATAGAACCCATTTGAAACTGTTAAATCACAAGTGCTTAATCTCTTATAAAAATAATCTTCCATTCAGACACCACAACAGCTGAATCCTTTCATGGACTATTTAAAGAGTGAATTCAGAACCACCTGAGATAATTGTCGCTTTTGAAATTCAGTCAAGCATTTATAATGATCGCTCTTGGAAAATGTCAACAAAAGACTCTATTAAAATTGCATGACCAGATTTCTACTTAAGCAGTCCAGCTGAGATTTTTTATTAAGTCTCGTTGACAGCTCGACCTGTTTTTTTCAGTACAAGTGCTCAAAAAAACTTTAGATAATGTCAGTTGTATAGACCTTATCAGCCCTTCAAGGGCATTTATATCTACTCCTGTAATTCATGACTGCCACAGTGCAGGTTAAGATCCATGCAACAGCCAAAATGTGAACTGAGCACCAAGTCTAATTGACTATGCTGAGTTCAGGTTTTCTTCCTGTATGAGTTATACCTTTCCCCTGCCAACAAAAACTGGATATTGAAATTGGGGGGAGTATTTCCACATCCAGGCCCACGCGCGATTTTTGTAAGAATCTGTGGAGTTCTCCTGACTTCACAAAAATCCAGCTCTCCGTCACAACATAAAAGAAAGTCTTGAGCAGTTAAGAGGTAAAATATGGGCTTAATAATGCCATCCTGCAAATTTCCACCTAACTGAAATGTACTTTGACTTGTAAATCTAAACTCACAAAAGAAAATGTGTATCACACATTGATGTAGGCAACAAAATTTCAATGAAAGGTCAGCGACTTAATCAAATAGCTAGTCAATTCCAAATGACTACTGTTATCTTAATTGAATATGTTGCTGTCACTGACTAATCAAGAGCTTCTTTGTTTGGTTATTTTGCACTCTTTCTTCATGATCTTTCTAGACCATGAATCATTATGAACAATAGAAGAAATGGGCCAACTCTGTTGTAGTCAATCAACGTAGTGTCAAAGTGGTACAAGTTATTTTCCTTTCAAGTATCAGCACTGATGCATCACAAAAACACAGTGGAGCTTGGAAAATCTTGGCACAGAATCACATCAGGTAAGGAATGAATGAGGTCTATCATATAATAGACTATTTTGGCATAACATTATAGTACTTGGACAATGATACCAACCAAATTTGAGGGACTGTTCCTTTGTTGTTCAATGTTGATTGAAAGAGATGTTTTTTTTTCTGATGGGAAAAACCAAAGGTCAGGATCATAAATAAGATAGTCACCAATAAATCAAATGGGCATTTCACAAGAAATGTTTTTCAACCAGAGAATGTTTGGAATGTGTAACTTAATATCAGTTGAGGTGAATAGATAGATTTAAAGAGGAGCTAAAAAGAAGGAAGAAAAAGCTATGTTCATTGGGTGACATGATGTCATATAGGAGTAAGCTCATATGGAGCATAAAAATCGATTTAGAGCAGTTGGGCTTAATGGCCTGTTTTGATGCTCTACATTTTACGCAATTCAGTGTGTTAAAAAGCTTCATGCATGCAATTTTCCCGGCTCTAGTTGAATAGTTTGCTGGGTTGAAAAATGTTAATCAGTAGCCCAAAATGGGAATTGCTACAAATGTCTGGCAGATTGTGACCTTCCCAGATCATATTTTTCCATGTAATCAACCTCTTGCCAATGACAACATGAGGCTGATTACAATATGTGAGTGATGATTTGCATATCTTTAGCAAGCCCAGGACGGTATCATTCAGGTTTGCAAATATGTCCGACCCTGCCAGTAGAGGTCCACACCAGCAGACATCATGTGTGATCACAACAACGGGGGCCTGATATGATGGTCTCATTAGTGGGACCTGAGGCCATTGAAGCCTCAGGGGTGATCACTTGACACTGCAAATCTGACATCCTGGTACGGCCCACTGGACACCGAGCACTGCCAAGAGGGCTGGGCCGATGCTCAGAGGCTGGGGCTGTAAGTTCGGAGTGGAGGGGGTGGGGGGCATGTGCAGTGATCCCCTCAGCAGTCTGATGCCAGCCTTTCAAGCTGGATTAGGTTTCCCGTCAACCCCTGCTCCTGTGGCATTAATTCTTGACAATCTTCGTGTGGCCTAAGTTCAATAAGAAGTCTCATAACACCAGGTTAAAGTCCAAACTTACTGTGTTTACCCCAGTCCAACGCTGACATCTCCACATCATGGTCTAAGTTCACCCAAAAACCTCCCATTTTCCTGCCTGTTGGGCACTTAGTTTTTTTTGGGAACAATTGTGCCCCCTATGTCCAAACTATATGATGCATTTTCTAAGAAATGATTACTTTAATCGTAATACATGTTTGTTCTGAATGGAATTCTTTAAAAATGAATTCTCTTTCTAATTTTTCTGGTTTCCCTGAACATGCTTCAATACCTGAGCATAAAAGTAGATAGGTGATCTGTTAACAAACATCTGTAACTAGCCATTCAAAGGTATGCTAGAATAAGACTTGCCAGGAACTTGCACAATGGAAGGAACTATAAACATGAGACAATTTCTCATGTTAGCACAGTGTGTTAGAACACCAAAATGCCATGCCTACTGTGAATATAAATACTTTCTCCTTTTTTTTTCTTTGTATATCTGTGGTAACTGTCACATTGTGTAGGTTACGTTTCTGTCCTTTATCAGTTAAGCAAATGCTAAATCTAATTTCAACAGTATGTGTTAGAATTTCAGTTATCCACCTTCAAGTCCAGCACCCTGAAGAGGAAATCTAAGTAGATGTCATGAATTCTAATGGTCCATAGTTAGTGTTCATCTGGGATATTACCAATCTTGCGTTTTATCTTTCACTTCCATGAACTTTCAACAACTTCCAGTTTCTCCTCCTGCTAATAAACATCCTTTTTTAGGGTTTCTTCACACAGTAGAGATGTAGAGTTATTGGAGATGATTCTCCACTCCCAATAACTGAAGACTGGATCACAGCTAGTCTTTGAATCTAGTGTGAGGGCCAAAACAGGATTTTTGCTGGGCATCAAATCTGTTGTGAGTCTACTGGCCTGCCATGCTTGCCCCGATCAGGTTCCTGCCCAAAGCAGGCAGGAACCAAATTATTCTGCATCCTCACTAATTTGAATCCCATTAACAGCATGGAAGGTCCTGAGAAGCATGAACCTGATGGCTTGGACTCCAAAGGGGAGAAGGGGATAAGTTACATGCCCATGTGCTCCTTTGCCAGGCAGCAGTAAGAATGTCTCTATGCCCTTCCAGGGACCTGAAAGCTAGGTGGGCTTAGCCTGGTGGGGAAAGGGTTAACCTTAGGACTCTCCACTGGGATGAGGATCTTGTGGTTAGACCTCCCCTTCTTGCCCTGGGAAAAGTGGAGATCATTCTTAGCATGGTGATCTCAGACAGCTTTCTGTTCCAAATCTTCATTCTTGTCTGTATGTTGTTCAACTTTTGAAGTGGCCTGGTCACTTTAATATTCATACCATTAGACACCTGGAAGCCATCAAAATCACAAGCATTCCATTCTAAAGAAGAGATTCTTCTTGTTCCTTTTCAGAAGTTTCAGGTGTGAGCATACCCCTTTAAAATACTATAATTGATAGTGAAGTCAGTTTCACTTGGGGAAATTCCCTTTTCAAGCTTGAGTGAACTACAACTTCTATTACATCTTTGAGGAGAAAAAGGCTGTCAGTTTCATGTGCACGATTAGGGTTAGTTTGTCTACCCAGCTTCTGCTGCACTGAGATTCAGGAGGCTGTTTGACTGACAGTCTAAACTACATCAAAAAAGAGATGAGCTTTGTTTATTTACAAAAGGAAAAAAGATGCAATTAGCCAGAAGCTCTTTGATTGACAGCTTAAATGAAGATCAAAGCCTGCATTGTTGACACAATCATTTTTGCCTCATTAACCCTGAAGGACTTCCTCTTTTCACCAACGTTCAGTCTGGGCCCAGGTTTTTAACATTGTAAGTCTATGGCTATACTGAGAGGCCAGAATGCTTCACAATGCTTTTTTTACATTTAATACCTTTAACCCTGAATGAGAAGTCCAGACTATTTCACAGCATTAAACAGCTTTGTTTGATTTTCTTTACCTTCACAGTTTATAGAATCCCTACAATGCAGAAGGCATTGCATTTGACCCATCTACTCTGCACCAACTCTCCAAAAAAGCATCACATCCAGGCCCCAGTCATCTAACCCCACAAATTTACCCCACCTTCCACATCTTTGGACACTAAGGAGCACCTAACCCACATATCTTTTGACTGAAAGGAAATCAGAGCATCCAGAAGAAATCCATGCAGACATGAGGGTAAATGTGCAAAGTCCACACAGTTACCGAAGACCAGAATCAAACTACAGGCACTGGCACTGTGAGGTGCAGTTCTAGCCAATTCTACCATGTCACCTTGATTGAATCTGAAGTACTTCCTTTTTTCTAACTGCAGTTTTTAAACAATCTTGATCTTTTTTCTGAAGACTGTAGATCAATTCTTTGACTTGATTTCTGCATCCTCAGGTTCTCAGTTACTCTCAATATTTAAATCTATGTCAAACTAGGAAAGCAAACACATTCTGTTTTCATTACTGTTCTGTTAATAGCTTCTTTTGTTATGGTCATTTATGTCACATACCAATCTTTTTACAACATTTCATTAAAAGGTAGTCCAAATTTGCAATATATGGCAAATAAGCGAGGCACAGTGGTTGGCACTGCTGCCTTACAACACCAGGGACTTAGGTTTGATTCCTGCTTGGGTCACTGTCTATGGGGAATCTGCACGTTCTCACAGTCTCTGCATGGGGTTCCTCCGGATGCTCCCATTTCCTCCCACAGTGCAAAAGATGTGCTGGTCAGGTGTATTGGCCGCTCTAAGTTCGACCTCAGTGTATGTGAACAGGCGCCAGAGTGTGGTGACTAGTGGATTTTCACAGTAACTTCATTGCAGTGTTAATATAAGCATACTTGCAACACTAATAAATAAATAAACTTAAGTAGATAATACAATAGAGTTGGATTCTGGCAGAAACTTGAATCAAATAGCTTTGAAACACATATTCCTCCATGATAGTTTTACACATCCTCTACTCAACTCCATCCAAACTCAACCTCACAATTTACTGATCCATCTAAACTATTCTTACCAACAAGTTTGTATGAATATAATTAATTTTGGGAACATGACATGCTGTGCTGAAGTTTGTTCTAGATCCATTTCCCCATTTGTCAAGTTCCTTATCTCCAGTAAGAGTGGAGCACCACCCAGAAATCAGATATTTCTATAAAACTGATTCAGATTAAAACACTGACATTTTAACTTGAGAGCCTAGAAACAACAGTAAGAAGTCTCGCAACACCAGATTAAAGTCCAACGGGTTTATCTGCAGCACTAGCTTTTGGAGTCTCAAGCTTCTTCATTAGGTGACTTTAACCTGGTGTTGTTAGACTTCTTACTGTGCTTACACCAGTCCAATGCCAGCATCTCCACATCATGTCTAGGAACAAACCCATCCAAATGACTAAATGGAAGTCTTGTTGCTTTGTCTTAAGAATCTACCAAAAGTTTATGATACATTGGGTCTAGGCAATTTCAGCCAAATTTTGTCAATGTAGTGCATAACTCAAACTGTTTCACAATCTGACGCAAGTTGAACTCAATTGGAAACCTCATTCAGAGAAGCTATCAATAAAGCTGACAAAGGAAATCAGAACATTAACGTGGTACAGTATGGCTCTTTTCCAATGTTAGGGTTGCAGTTTGGTACAAAGCTGAGGTAGCTATATTTTTCATATACTCCATATTGCGGTAGACCAGAAAACATTGACTACTGAATGAGAAGTGTTCCATTCAAATTAATATTCTTTACCAAAAATGAACAAAGAATTAAAGTTGACAGAATTCTCCCAAAAAATTTCTAAGTGTCAAAATGGTAAGAATAATGACGTATAAGAACTGCTTTCTCAGGCACTTGCTGCATTCCAGTCCTCTCACACTATCATATTTTTGTAGACTTGGGGGTTTTGCACCAGTACTGAGGAGTGAATGTGGCGGGGGAGCACACCGATGAGCCTGGCTCAGAGTATTTGAGTGCTGTTTCATGAGGGTGCCCTGATCTCTCATTGCACTGGGAGACCCCATCTCTCGCTCCACGGACTTTGGGACTACCATCACCATTGGTAGTATGTCCCCCATTATCTTCCCGAAATTGAGACATTCCCAATGGATCTCCTTGCACAACACCCAACATGCTCCCCTATCATGATCTCTGACATGTTCCCCAATACCACCTCCCCATCATGAACCCCTCCATGCTTTACCCCCGCACATATCCCTCACAATCATGGCCCAGTGTCGTAGCTTCTGCTCTGGTCCTACTCAGGCTCCAACACCTTGATATAAGCGCTGGCATTATCAGTATCCAACTGGCACTGTCAGGCTATCCAGTGGCCACTGCCGATCTGTCTGATGCCCACTGTCGGGTACCACCTGTCCATCACCTGGCCACGCTTCCAACCACCCGCCATGATTAAAATGAATTGCAGATCAGGCTCAAAAGACGGAATGGCCTACTCCTGCTTTTATTTCATATGATTCTATGTTTCAGTGACCTCCAAGTCTCCAGGCAGGTTTTTGATAATAGAGGCCAGCAGTGATTTCCACTGTTCTTCTGCTGTATCTGAAAATCAGAGACTGCTGTGAGCTGGGATCTGAACAGGCTATGTGTATTTAAATTCTATTTTAAACATGCTGATTGGACTCGTGCTCTTTCTGGGAATGAACAGGTTTTCGCCATTTTAAAAGGGGCCACAAGAATTGCAAAGTGTTTGATGCTGGGTGCGAAATGGATTTTTAGGCTTGCATGCTATTCTCTGAGATCAGCGCAATCTACTAACGGCATAGCAAGGTTGGAGAATCACTCCTAAAATCTGTGTGCCAGATCATTGCCTTTAAGTATTTGTAACCATTCAAAGCTGACCCAAATCAATGATTCAAAAGCATTGCTTGAAAATAGGCTGCATGATGTTTGTATTATATGTTTAAACATTCAAAGGTCATTTCCACCACTCTTTTGAAAATAGATCAACATTTGTTGTAGGTGTCATACGTCGATTTGCTATTTATACTGCTTGGACACTAAGGTTTATCTGGTTTATACTTCAAAAAGCTTCAGATGAGAAAAAAGATAACTGACAATATATTCCAACATCCTACGAATCTGGGTTGATGATTTCAAAGGACATGAGCCTGATAGGCACAGAGAACAAAAGACAACATTTAAATGAACAAGGAATGAATTTCGGAAATATATTAGGAAGAACTTTTTAACTCAAAAGGCTGTTGCTTGGAATTATTTGCCAGGCAAGCTAATCAAAATACAGAGATTAAAGGTGCTTCAAATTGTAATCAGATTAGATTTAGGCTACTAATGAACTCTAAATGGTCTGAATAGTGTTTGATCTTTCGAATGACAAGCATTAACTGTAGAAGTTGCAAAACAGTTGCATGGAATTTGGAGTCCTCCATTTCCAATTCCTTTGTGAAAAAATCCTTGGTAGTATTGGCAGCAATGCAATCACAAACTCACTTCCTATCTACATGCCTCTATCTACGTAATGATAAACTTGAAGATGGTCATTCTAATCAAAAGTTAATACATGTCTAATGTATTAGAGATTCCACACCATAAAGAAAAAAATGCTTATGGCATCAATTCCTTCTAATGGCCTATTGTTTTTTGCATTTGAATTTTTCAGACATATCTAATGTAAAAAAGTATATCAGACAAATGTAGGCTTCTGA
This sequence comes from Sphyrna mokarran, assembly GCA_024679065.1. NCBI lineage: Eukaryota > Metazoa > Chordata > Chondrichthyes > Carcharhiniformes > Carcharhinidae > Sphyrna > Sphyrna mokarran. The sequence goes on along the minus strand of JAGIQG010000021.1, from coordinate 7,892,240 downwards.
GCATTTTCCATGATGCATAATTGTTTATGTTATTGAGAAATACCCAGGGTCCTTCTGCATGGTGCAGAGTCAGGATCCCCTGAGTGTCCATACCTCAACTACAAGGACACTTGAACATAAAATGCAACCATCTCTTGGGAGATGTAAGGTTGCCACAGAGAAAAATAAAATATAATCTTATGTACAGATTATTCAAAATTGATTTTGACTGTACACATAGCCAGTTATGATGTTTACTATGCAGTAGTCATGAGGTGGAGTTGCCGGTGTTGGACTGGCATAGGTACAGTAAGTAATCTCACAACACTAGATTAAAGTTCAACAGGTGTATTTGGTAGCACGATGCTTTTGGAGCATTGCCCCTTCATCAGGTGAGTGAAGAGTTCGCTTCACAAACAGGGCATATATAAAGACACAAACTCAATTACAAGCTAATGGTTGGAATGCGAATCTTAACAGTCTTTACAGGTGCAGACAATGTGGTGGAGAGAGGGTTAAGCATAAGTTAAAAAGGTGTGAATTGTCTCAAGCCAAGACAATTATTGAGATTTGGCAAGCCCAAGCAAGTCATGGAGGTTATGATAGTGTGATATGAACCCAAGATCCCAGTTAGTGCCTGTTATTTGACAACAGATAAATGGACACCGCTTGAAAATCGCCAGACAGGAATGTTCCCTTCCTGTTGGGGAACACTTCAATAGACAAGGGCATTTGGCCTCTGATCTTCAGGTAAGCATTCTCCAAGGCAGCCTTCAAGACACATGACAATGCAGAATCGCTCATCAGAAACTGATAGCCAAGTTCCACACACATGAGGATGGCCTCAATCAGAAACTTGGGTTCATGTCACACTATCTTGCACAACTTGCCTGGACTTGCAAAATCTCACTAACTGTCCTGGCTTGAGACAACCCACGCCTCTTTAACCTGTGCTTAACCCTCTCTTCACTTATATTGTCTGCACCTGTAAAGACTTGATTATCTGTTAAGATTTACATTCCAACCATTATCTTGTAATTGAATTTGTGTCTACATATATGCCCTGTTTGTGAACTGAACTTTTCACTCAACTGATGATGGGACAACATTCCAAAAGCTTGTGCTACCAAATAAACTGTTGGACTTTAACCTAATGTTGTGAGATTAGTTACTGTACTATACAGTAGTATAGTTAGATTCTTATCACTCTTGATGTAGAGCGCAATTAAATGTCAGATAAAGTTGCACCATTCAATGCACTGAGTATAATAACTTTTCAACCTTTGGTACTTTGTGTTGTGTGCATTCTCTGTGTCTCCATACTTAGATAATTTATAATCCAGTTTAGAAATAACCAATTTGCTCTTGCTGATCATTTTTCTTTTTTTGCACTGTTTAATAAAAGGATAATCTAGGGCTCAGAGTCATTTCATAATCTAGGCTACCTGCAAATTCCAGTAAGCAGCAGAACTTTAAAAAGTTGTTGAAAGATTAATTTGCTCTTCCAATGGTAGAACATTCCACCTGTGCAAAATGGTCCATTTCTTGGCTTGCTGATCAACAAACATTCATAAGTTGTTAACCAATCACAAAACTGCAATTCAGCTTGGACACGAACTCAAGTCCTTTTCTGATATGGTGTGCAAAATTTCTGCCACTGAAGCTACAATAGTGTAGATCACCTAGGTCACAGTTCAAAATTTATTTCTGCATCGGTTCATCCAAATCAAAAGATAATGGCCTGAAATGGAAACAGCTACACGTAAACTTTATGATTTTCACTGAGAAACTGTTCTGTGCAAACAAGTATTTAACTGTACATTGGTAATTGGATTTTAACTGGTTACATAAGATTAACAATTATATCACACTTTAAGCTCTTTACAGCCAATTTATTTAAATGTGATTTGCATGGTATTAGCAAGCCCAGGATGCAATCGTCCAGACTCACTTGTCTTTGCTGCCTTGCCAGAAGGGGTTGTCTCTGGCAATGAAAACACTTGTTCGCCATATTCGTGTTGGCCTCACCGATAGAATTGGAGGCCATTGAAGCCCCCCCAAGGAGGTTGAGTGCAAAGGGGAGGAGTACCTTGGGAAGTGCTAACTAGGGCATCTTGGCAATGCCCACTGAACAGTGCCGGAGGAAATGCCTGGGGGGCACAAGCTGGGGTAGTCTGATTGGGAGAGATGGGCACTGCCATTCTGCCTTTGATCGGGGGAGGCACACCACTGCTGTGCCAGAAAGTGGTGGGGAGAGGGGGAAAGCTGCTGCTCTGTGTGTGATCGGTGGAATGCAATCAGTCTGGGTTTTCGGATGATGTTGGGCTTGAGATCAGCTGTGGGCCCTATGATAGTGGGGGGGGGCATCCTTTGAGATTAGCCTGACAGATCTCTCTCTATCCTCTGCTGTTGCAATTGCACATGTGCAACCACAAAGTTCTGCATATGCATAACAGCTCTCTTTGCTGCTAGAGCAAGCTGGCTGGCAAGTTAAGCCCTACTCACTGTTTCTGGTAGCTAGAAACAGTCTAGCCCATTTTTTCATGCACTAACTGCATAAAATCGGGAGTATAAACTTACCCCAAAAAACGTTTCTAATCATTTAGAATTTTTATTGTAAAATCGCTCCTTTATTCCCAGTCTCAGGTTTATCATTCATTCTCACCACCATGCACCAATATACATACTCTAACCCTCTCAAAGTCTTGTCATTTTCATGGTTCCATTTTCATGGAAAAGGGTTTACCTTTTTTAAACATCACAATTTATTGTTGACAATGCTTTATTTTTGTTCAGTAATTGTTTATTTTCTCTTTTTCTTTAAATTCTGTTGAAAGTTATGCTAAACTTTATCTTTATAAAATTTGCTTTGTTTGAGAAAAAAAATGGAAATATGGCCCCAAACGTTCACTAACTCTCAGCAGGGCCAGAAAAGCTTGGTGGTGGGCGGAGCCAGTAACTGTCAATATAACAGTCAAGCATTGTTCTGTGTGAGGGAGACAATGGCACAGTGGTGTTATTATTGGACTAGTAATCCAGACAGTCAAGTTAATGCTCTGGAGACCTGGGTCTGAATCTTATCATGGCAGATGTTGCAATTTAAATTCATTAAAAAGAAATCTGGAATCAAAAGTCTAATGATGATCATGAAACTATTGTGGATTGTTGTAAAAACTTAGCTATTCAGGGAAGAAAGTCTGCATTCTTACTTGGTTTGGCCTATATATGACTCCAGATACAGTGATGTGTTGACTCTTAAATGCCTTCTGAAATGGCCTAGCAAGCCACTCAGTTCAAGGGCAATTAGGGATGTGCAATAAATGCTGGTCTAGCCTGTGATTTTCATATCACATAAATGAGTAAACCAACAATTATAAAGACTTTCAGTAATTAATGTGATTAGTATATGAAGTAAAATTTTTTACCTGAAGATCTGAAATAATTAAATTTGTTTACTTATTCAAAGAATGTTACAAGTAATGTTATTTTCTTCATATTTCTTTTTTTGAAATTTGCAAAATAAAGACTATTGAGAATGTTACAAAGTATGTTTTAAAGAGTAGATATTTTGAAAAATGCAATGGGCATTTATTACTGGAAAGAGAAAACTTAGTTTGCTTTATTCAAAAGCTTTGTCCCTTTCCAATAAAATTTTAACTTGAAATATATTTATTTTTAAAATACCTCCCACTATCTTATTGTTTCATTCCCTTTTCATGTTATATTTTTTCTTAGAATCCATACAATGCAGAAGGAGGCCATTTGGCCCATCAAGTCAGCATCGACTACAATCTCACCCAAATCCGTAACCCCTCATAATGCCCCTGACACAAGGGTCAATTTAGCATGGCCAATCAACCCCCGTCCACACATCTTTGGACTGTGGGAGGAAACTGAAGCACCTGGAAGAAACCAACACAGACATGGGGAGAATGTGCAAACTCCACAAAGGCAGTGATTTGAGGCCAGAATTGAACCTGGTCCTTGGCGCTGAGATGCCTCACTGATTTTTACTCACTTCTATACTGAAACCTAATTTCTTAACATCCATAGAGATGTAGCAAAAGTCACTGAACAATAATCAAGACTGGGAACCCTTTTTTTTGCCATCTTTAGCAGTTATGAGGCTAAACGAAGCAGATTTTTTTCCCCACCTCTCTTCCCATGTTGACAGATCAGGAATTGAATCTTGGATTCAAGTTTCCGTAGTTCAACTCTTATTAATAAAGTTGTTCAACTATCTAGTCATTTATTTTCTAGAATAACAAAGAAATAAATCTGATCTTTTTTAAATGTTAATTAATATTAATTACCACAATCACATTTTCAATATCAGATTTAAAATGTGAGACAGGGAAATGCTCAAGAGCTTTTCAACATCGTTTTCTTTCCAATTCATTTCACTCTAACTGAACTCTGGAAAAAGTATATTCTACCTGAAAATCAATTTGATCAATTTAATTCTCTGGAGCTGCAGAAATTATGCACATGCTACTTCACAGGTTTAACATATGCTACTTTAGCAATACTGCAACATACACTGTATGTTGTACAGATTCCAGCACTATTTAATAAACGCTCATTCATCTAAGAAGTGGTGCAGGTTCAGCTGCAAGCTCAGTCATGGATTCTGAATTCTGCTCCTTTTCTTTCAACAGTTTCTCTCAACTCCACACCACCACTGATAAAACACTGTGATGTTTAATGAGCTATTGAAAATCTCAATACCACGGTTGTCACATTCGACCATCTTTGTTTAGTTTATGTATTACTGTCATTATTCTTATGCACTACCCAACATTCAATACTAATATTGCCTCAATTATTAAAAAATTGTTTTGATTTAAATGATGCACTATATTTGCATACACTGTTAACAGCAAATTTAAGACAGAAATGTAATCTCAAGGTTGGTCAATTTAAGATAAACAAATTAGATCATTATCATCCTTTAAAAAGTTGCTCTGATACTCATACGGGTCCTGGCAATGCCTACCTTTTTGTATGACTGGAACATTCTTTGCTTCATTTATATTCAGGTCCCCAGTTCCTCTCCCCCACCTCTTTTTCCAGAACACTGATGACAGCAATAGTACCATTTCCTGCTCTCATCCTGAACTGAGAACGTCGCTGACTTTTCCAGCTTCCAACCCTCTCTTGCCTTTACATGGTCCATCTCCAACTCTTTTCATCCCTTCCAGATTTCTCTATTTCCATTTTTGGGGATTGGCTATTAACCAATATTCATTAAAAGGCTACTGACTCCCACAGTACCTGACTACACTTCCTCACACTTGTAAAGACTCTATCCAGTCTACCAGTTTCCCTGACTCCAAAGCATCTTTTCAGACAATACCACCTTCCTTACTTGTATTTCTGATATGTCTTCCTTTTCCCACAAATGAAGATGTTCATAGGATCATTGAAAGAGGCCGTTCAGCCCACTGAGTCCACAATGACTTTCTGTAAGAATATTTCACCTAGGTCCTTGCCGTATCCCCATAACCCCATGCATTTACCATGCTAATCTACCTAACCTACACATCTTTTGGATACTAAGGGGCAATTTAGCATGGCCAATTCACCTAACCAGCACATCTTTGGACTAAGCACCTAGAGGAAACTCACATAGACACAGTGAGAATGTGCAATTCCACATAGACTGTCACCTAAGGCCAGAATCGAATCTGACTCCCTGGCACTGAGAAACAACAGTGTTTACCACTGTGCCACTATGCCTCTCACAAGGTTGTTTAGGCCTTCAGATGCATCCTATTTCAAACACTTTCACTGTCACCAGTTCCTCTTCCTCACAAAACCACATTAGGTTTCTCCCTTTGTCCTCACTTTCACCCAACTAGCATCTATATTCAACAATCACTCTCTGCCATTTCTGCCACCTTAAGCAAAATACCATCACCAAACACATCTCCTCCTCTTCCCTTTCAGCATTCTGAAGGGACTCTTCCTTCCACAACACCATGGTCCACTCCTCAGTTATCCACAACACCCCATCCCTTCTCCCCATCCAAGGTCAGGGCAATATCTGCCCTTTACCCCTCCCTTTTCATTGTCCAAGGCCCCAAATACTTTATGTATGTGCAGCAATGATTTTCTTACACATTTTCCCATTTAAAATACTCTATTCACTGTTCACAATGTTTTTTCAGCTGCGTTGGGAGACAAAACAGAGACTTGGTGACCATTTTTTGGAACATATCCATTCAATCTACAAGCCTGACCCTGAGCTTCTGGCTGGCCTGATTTTAATTCTCTCCCTTGTTCCTACTCTGAACCTTTATTCTTCCCATTCCTGCAATGCTTCAATTAAATTCAGTGAAGCTTGAAGAACAGCACCTCATCTTTCAACTGAATTCTACAGTCTTCAGGATTCAACACTTGAGTTCAACAATTTTAAAATATAACTTCTAACTGCGCTGATTTTGTTTTTCTTTTTTTTTCTCGTTTGCTCTTTTTTGATTTCATGCATTAGTGATACACACTCCTGCCATTCACAATTTATCGGGACCATTGGTTCCCAATCTTTTATGTCATGGCATTTCCCCATATTATAAAATAATTTGAGATAAAACTCCTATTTTCTCTGTCTTCTTCCCTGACTGAGAACTTTGTTTTTATCTTCTCCCTGTCCTCTTGCCTATTACTTCTAATCTCGCCCAGTATTTCTCACTTCTTCAGGTTTTTGCTCCCTTTTGGAGTTTTCGCTCTTTGTGCAGATATGCTGGACCTTCATCTTCAGCTCCAAGTCCCATTAGTCGTGCACATGGGCCTGGCCAACATAAAAAAAAATCAAATCCAATGTGCAGTTCTTTCCCAGCCAGTCTAAGCATGAAAGACATAAAATTCATCGGGTCTTGGAGACATCAACTACCCAGTTGAAGATGAAGATTAGTTTAATTACATGAATTTTTAATCATCTTGAATCTTTTTTCATGGCATGGTTAGGGATCTTCATGGCACTGATTATGAACCATTGATCAAGACACATCTTTTGTTTGCTTACCATTACCAATCCTTTGGCACTGCACTATGAATCCTTCATTTAATCTCTTCTGCCATCCATCCTATCAGACCTTTTCTCTTTTTCCCACCCTTTTTCCCGTTTCACTTGCTCAAAATCTATTACATTTCTAACTTTTCCCAGTTTTGATGAAAATTTACAGCACTGAAATGTTAAATCTACTTCTCTCTTCACCGATTCTACCAAATTGGCTGATTATTTACAGCATTTTCTGTTTTTATTATAGAACAATTTCACAATGGAGAACTGGAGAGGAGTAACAGAATTTAGATGCATGTATATAAATCAGTTAAACCTAGTGCATAAGCAGAAGAAGATTCAAAAAGCTGACAGAATATTGGCTTCTAACTCAGTGGGTGGTACGAACACAGAAGTTTGCAAGTGATGTTTTAGTTATGTTGAACTTTGATCAGTTCCCATGTAGAGATCTGCATTCAATTTCAGGTGCCCCATCCTCAGCAATAGTATAAAATTCACCAGAATTACACAACAGTTTAAAAAGGCTCAAGTGTGTAAAAATTAAATAATTGTGACTTTTATTCCCTTGAGTTTAGAACGCTAAAAGGTGATCAAACCATGGTCCTTAACATAATGCAACTTGTTTCCATTTCACATCGTGCAGGAATCCAGAGCAAGGAGTCATGTCAAGGTTCTGGTTTGATGGAAGAGCCAAACTACATAATTCAATCGCAAGTACACCATATGATTTGCCAGATATGCACATGATTAAGATTTTTCAATTAAATAGACATTTATTTTGCTTTGCTTGGGTTACTGTTATCTGCTTGCTCCTTATAAAATCTGATTCGATCAGAATCTTGTTTGATAATAGCTCCCTAGTGGGTCAATTAAATCATACCTGCTATACAGATGCAGCGGGATATAGATCAGTTGCAAATATGGGCAGAGAAATGGGAGGTGGAGTTTAATCTGGGCAAATGCACCAAATCAAATGTTAAGGATAAGTATACAATTAAGGGCAGGGCTCTGAAGAGCATTGATCTACAGAGAGATCTTGGGGTTCAAGTCCATAGCTCTCTGACACTAGCCACACAAGCAGATGGTAAAGTCAGTGGTAAAGAAGGAAAATGACATGCCTGCTTTATTGGCTGAGGCATTGAGTACAACTGTCAGGATATCATGTTGCAGCTTTAAAAAATTTTAGTTAGGCCACTTTACAGGAGGCTTTGGAGAAGGTGCAAAAGAAGTTTACTAGGATGCTACCTGGATTAGAGGTTATGAGCTATAAAAGGAGCAATAACTGCTATGACGACAATAATTTCTCTCGCAATATCAATGAAACAAAGAAGATAGTTATCAAATTCAGAGAGCATGGTGGAGGACAAGCTCCTATCTTCATCAACCGGAACGAAGTGGAAGTAGTCGAAAGCTTAAGTTTCTAAGTGTCCAGATCACCAACAACCTGTCCTGTCCTCTCCACGCTTCTACTATCTCAGAAAGCTAAGGAAATTTGGCATGTCCACTCGGACTCTCACCAACTTATATTGATGCATCATGGAAAGCATTCTTTCTGGATGTATCACAGCTTGATATGGCTCCTGCTCTGTCCAAAACTACAAGAAACTACAAAAAGTCATGACCGAAGCTCAGTCCATCACACAATCAGCCTCCCATCCATTGACCGTGTCTACACTTCCCACTGTCTTGGAAAAGCAGCTAGCAAAATCAAGGGCGTCACACCCCCAGACGTACTCTCTTCCACCTTTTTCCATTGGGAAAAAAATACAAAAGTCTGCAGACATGTACCAGCCGACTCAAGAAGAGCTTCTCCCACTTTTGAATGGACCTAACTTGCATTAAGTTGATCTTTCTCTACACCCTAGCTATGACTGTAACATGACATTCTGCACTCTCCCATTTCCTTCTCTATGAATAGTATGTTTTGTCGGTATAGTGCGCAAGAAACCACACTTTTCACTACATACTAACACATGTGACAATAAATCAAAGCAAGAGGCTGAACAAGCTAGGCTTGTTTTCTCTGGAGTGGCGGAGGCTGAGGGGAACCTGATAGAAGTCTATGAAATTATGAGAGGCATAGATAGGGTTAACAGTCAGAATCTTTTCCCCGAATGTGAAATGTCTAATAGGGAGCCTGCACTTAAGGTGAGAGGGGGAAAGTTCAAAACAGATGTGAGGGGCAAGGTTCCCTGCCCCCCCACCCCTCCGAGAATGGTAAGTGTTTGGAACGCACTGCTAGAGGTGATGGTGGAGACAGATAGGGTATGGGTGCTTAAGGGGCTTTTAGATAAGTACATGAATACATAAGGAATAGAGGAATATAGAGGATAGGCAGAAGGGATTAGTTTAATTTTCTGTCATGTTTGGCACAATATGTTTGGCTGAAGGACCTGTTCCTGTGTTCCACTGGTCTGTGTTAATATCTTAATAACTCAGACACTTCAGTCTGAAGTGTTCTAATTCATTTCCTGCAATTAATAAAATATAACCTGAGCAAAGGAAAAAAGGTTGTTTATTGAAATTCAGCCAGTCTATGGAGATAAACTGATTGACAGCCTTTTTTAAAATTTTACGCTTCCTTATGATCAGAACTCAATACTGTGAGCTGAATTTCAATGAAACCTTAGAGAGTTAGAATCCACATCAAAGAGAAGGTAACAAATTAATGCATTTCATTGTTGTTATTGAACATTCTCTGGGGGTATTTTGCAAATATTTTAAATAACAATGATTGTCAATATATTTGCAACTTTTTTTACGCTGTTTAAAAAGGTCAAAGCACTTTTGATTATCCATACAATTATATAGTCATCCCTATTATCCAAAAGAACACACTCCCACACCCTGAGATATTTATCACAAAATTACTTGCCAGGATGGGGCAATCTATTGTAACCACCTCTCTAATGCTATATTAATGACACTGAACTGCCTTCACTTATAGTAGTTCTGATGACTTCTCCAGGATTCTCTGATCTTGTTTACCTGCCACCACTGGCAGCAAGAATGGAATATTTGGCATTCAGTCAAAACTCCATTCACTGCACTGGGGATATGAGAATTCCAGCCATTAACTGGTATTCTGGAATTCCATCTGTTTTAATAATAAAGGGGATCTCAAAGCTCCAGCAGCAATATTTGAAGTCTTCTGTCAAAATTGGCTCAATTTTCTGTTGCAAACTTTGTGTGATGTCACTAATATCTAAGAAGACTGTAATAACAAAAATGCATTGTTGGTTGTTTTTGTGACCTGAGTGTTCAAGTTGCATGTGATCAGAAAATATGGTGGCACTTACCAGTTTGAGCTGATCTAATAATACATAGAGTTGTACAGGAGAAAGATAAACCTAAAATCTATACCACAGACTATTGAAGGCACTAATGCCCCTCAGGTTATATGACAATATTGCAGATAGTGTTTAAGCTCAACGTATAGGTAGAAAGGCATAGCTCAGATCTTAGGGTGATGAAAAGAACCATAACCATCAATAGAGAGATGAATAACAGAGAGTGAAACACAATCAGGAAAAAGGCAAAAAAAGGGGCCAAACAGCAATCCTGTTCCTCCTGGCTTCAAATTCAGGAATTTTTTTTTAAAGTATGTTGTTTTGGTGGTCCTTGGGACCACTCTTCAGAGTGCTTGTAGATCTGGTTATTCTGAACACAGATTATCCTGAACACAAGCCTGCTATGGTCACCAGACAGTTGTGGGAAGGATGTTCTGAAACAAGTGTTAAGCTTTCTATTTGCACATGTAAAGGAACAACACTTTTTTTCAGTTACTGGTTGTCAAAGTATCAGCAACTGCATGCCTGGGCAGTCATTTGTTAACCCAATCACATTGTTCAAAACAGGTGATGATCACTGGCTCAACTTCCAAAATGTATAAATGTGTCGAGTTGGACTAGTTAGGTTTGGGGGAAGCATGGGCAGATTGTTGCCATGTTGTTTAAAGTTAAAAAAAAGCTTCAGACTTATTTCTTCATCATGTACTGTTATTGGAATTAACACTGGTTATGTTTTCTTCAGACTTGGCCAATACAGTGAGATGAACATGTTACAAGTGTGCCATCATTCTGGGTGTTCAGATGCTCATTTTATGTCAGTAAAATATACCTGCTTCAATGAGTTTCCATGTTAGGTCTCTGAAATTGCATCAATGCACATGATTACAATATCAACTACATCTCTAAAGCAGTGTATTATTATGTTATTCTTTAAAAATGAATTCAAGGTATACACACTTCGTTTTGCAAATGAATTTCTGGAGTTGTGAAATACTCATGTTGTGCTATTTGTATAATTATTTATCAGACCAGGTATACATTTTAAGAGAAGATTGCAGATTTTTTTGTTCCGAATTATATTGACTTATCTGGGCGTAGTGAATAATGGAAAACCTTAGAAATGCCTTTTGGATTTTCAGTCCTTTTAAAATTAATGGTAGGAAAATGGGGCAGGTAAGATGTATCTTGCGGGTGCCGATGGATCTCTGGTGGGGAGGGGCAGGGTGGTTCACTGCCACTCTGTGCGTGATCAGTGGGGGATTGAGGGCAGGAATGATGATCAGTCTGGGTAGTGGTGGGGGGTGGATAAGGAGGGTAGTGATGTGTGTGGGTAGTGGGAGAGGGTGGAAAAGGGACACACACACACATCACTGCCCCTCTTATCCACTCTCCCACTACCAGACTGATCGCGACCCCTTCCCCCACAACAGATTGCCCGCAGAGTGGCAGTGGATCCCTCTATTCCCCCACCAGAGATCTGCTACCTCCCCGCTCTACCAGAGATCCATCTGACCCACTTCCCTCCTCCTCCCCCGCCAAGACAACAATCTGGCCTCATTCCCTCTCCCCCACTGACAACGAACTTGCCTCGTTCCCCTCCACAAAGAATGATCTGGCTTCACTCTCCCTCCCCTCCAGAAGACATCTGACCCCATCCCCTCCCTTCCCACCACAACTATCAGCCCTCCTCCCACTTCCAGACAATGATCAGCTCTCACCCCCCGCCAGAGATATGTCTGACCTGCCTCCTCCTCCTCTTCCCCTCCCCAACCAGACAACATCTGACCTCCCCCTCCCCAAACTAGAGAATGATCTGACCAGTCTCCATTCCTACCTCACCACTGATCTGAGTCAGAGAGCCATTGGAAATACTGAACGTGTTCTTCAGAAGCTGGAGAACCTGACTCAGGCTTTTATTCATCAGGTCCCTAAAAACACAGTTCCGGATTGGTAAATGCAGTGGTAAAGGAGGAAGTGCTGATAGAGTTGGGCAGGCAGTTCACTAATTCAATTTAAATGCATGCAAATGCATTTAAATCGTTGTTGCGCCAAATTTGGGCACGGAATGGATCCCCACCATTTGGGGGTTTTGGTAAAGTGGCGATCTGTCCGGACTCAGGTGCAGATCGTGATAAAGGACTCACACCCGACTTTACCATGATTTTGCACCCGAAAACAGGCGAAAATAGTTAATAAAAATCGGGCCCTTAATATAAATATGGAAAATCAGTAAGAAATAGGATTTTCTTGCTGAATTTCCCAGTTTTTCAGATGTCTTCTCTGATCCAAAATATTTATGCACAATATCAGCACATGACAGAACCTTAGAATTTAATTTAAGCAATAAAGTGACACACTGGGACGCATAATACAGAACATAAGGACTGGAAAAGAGGAAATCTGGACATATAATTAATCTAGGTTGACATTTCAGTGCAGTACAAGGGGTTGCTGCACTGTCAAAGGCACCATCCTTTGCATGATACAATTACCATGGCGCTGTCGATCTTCTCAAATGCATGTAAAAGCTCTCTCTAATCAAAGAGCTTGGGATTTCTCATGGTATCTCACCATTGTACCTTTTAAATAACATCATCAGAACATATATCTGTTAAATTATCTCATAAACTGCTTTTAGAATCTTGCTGTGTGCAAAATGACTGTGACTGAACTAGTTCAACTACATCAACAAATGTGTCTGCAACAACAAGGCAGAAACTGACCATTGTTCAATGATGGCTTACCGCCAAACCCTTCAAAGCTTGTCCATCAAGTACAAAGCTTAAGTCAGCATGTGAAGGAGCACTCCCAATCACTTGAAGTCCAACTGAATTAATACACAAGAAATCATTCACAACTAAACATTCTGCTGACTGGCATCCTTCCCACTGAATTCTATGTCCCTCCACTCACAGGCAAATTGTGGGTACATACTACGTAGAGAACAGGTTGCAGCAGTTTGCCTCAGTTACTATCACAGCACACGTGTTATCCATGCTATCAAGGATAAGAGCAGCAATTTAGATGGTTTCAGAAAATGCATTTGCTTGTACATCATAGTGATTCCTATCCTTTTACCTAAACAGCAAGATCAAGACCAAAATGAAGGGTATGAATTAGATGCGGCACAATTTGGTGATATTAAATCAGCAGCCCATTTTATATCCTGCTCGATTTTTATCCTCCTTTCTGATAACAAGACATCACATCACACATGGCCACGGTCCATGGGGAGTCTGTTTTGCAATTGTCCATTGAAAAATTTCATTGTTTGATGGACAATTATGAAATTGGAACTGTTTTACTCTTACAGTTGTCGTTTTGTCTTGCTATCAAAGTGTTCCATTTTTGATTAAATATAAAAGATGAAAAAGATTGAGATATTGTTAATTGAAATGCTATACAGTGTAGATAGCAAAGAGGTCCTGATTTCAGGTTTAATGCTTCTGTCACACAAAACATTAAGTAAGATGTAAAGGAGTATACTATAAGATAGAGAGGATTTAGAGGAATTATATGGCTGGTAGGAAGGAACTTAAGAAGGGGACTAGGAGAGCCAGAAGGGGGTCATGAGATGGCCTTGGCAGGTAAGATTAAGGAGAACCCAAGGCGTTCTACAAATATGTGAAAAGTAAAAGGATGAGATGTGAAGGAATAGGACCTATAAAATGTGAAGGTGGGAAAGTTTGTACAGAACTGCTAGAAATAGCAGAAGTGCTTAATGAATACTTTACCTTGGTATTCACAGTGGAAAAAGATCTGTTTGGTTGTACTGCAGGTTTGCAGCGGACTGAAAAGATTGAGTATGTGGACATTAAGAAAGAGGATGTGTTGGAAATTTTGAATAGCATCATAAGTTGCCAGGACCAGATGGGATCTACCGCAGGTTACTATGGGAGGCGATGGAAGAGATTGCAGAGCCTCTGGCGATGATCTTTGCATCGTTGATGGAGATGGGAGAGGTTCTGGAAGATTGGAGGATTGCAGATGTGGTTCCTATATTCAAGAAATAGGGATAGCCCAGGAAATTACGACTGTGAGCCTAACCTCTGTGGTTGGTAAGCTGATGGAGAAGATCCTGAGGGACAGGGTTTATGAACATTTAGAGAAGTTTAGTGTGTTCAAAAGTAGTCAGCATGGCTTTGTCAAAGGCAGATTGTGCTTTACGAGCCTGGTTGAGTTCTTTGGAAATGTGACTAAACACATTAACGAAGGAAGGACAAACAGTAGATGTGGTTTATATGGACTTCAGTAAGGTGTTCGATAAGGTCCCCCATGCAAAACTTCTTGAGAAAGTGAGAGGGCATGGGATCCAAGGGGCTGTTGCCTTGTGGACCAGAACTGGCTTGCCCGCAGAAGTTTGAGAGTGGTTGTAGATGGGTCTTTTTCTGCATGGAGCTTGGTCATCAGTGCAGTGTCCCACAGGGATCTGTGCTGGGAGCCTAGCTGTTTGTAACTTTCATAAGTGCCCTGGATGAGGAAGTGGAGGGATAGTTTGATAAGTTTCCCAATGACACGAAGATTGGTGGTGCTGTGGATAACTTGGAGGGATGTCAGAAGTTGCAGCATGACATATTCAGGATGCAAGACTGGGCAGAGAAGTAGCAGATGGACTTCAACCCGGATAAATGTGTAGTGGTTCCATTTTGGCAGGTCAAATAAGATGAAGGAGTATAATATCAAAGGTAAGACTCTTAGCAGTGTAGAGGATCAGAAGGACCTTGGAGTCTGGGTCCACAGGACTCTTAAATCAGCCTCACAGGTACAGGATGTCGTTAAGAAGGCGTACGTTGTACTGGCCTTCATCAATCGAAGGATTGAGTGGAGTTGGGAGATAATGCTCCAGCTTTATAAGACCCTAGTCAAACCCCACTTGGTGTACTGGGCTCAGTTCTGGTTGCCTCATTACAGAAGGGATATGGAAGCTATTGAAAGGCTGCAGAGGAGATTTACAGGGATGTTGCCTGGATTGGGTGGCGTGCCTTATGGGGATAGATTGAGGGAGCTTGATCTTTTCTCCTTGGAGAGACGAAGGATGAGAGGTTACCTGATAGAGCTGTATAAGATGTTGAGAGGTATAGATCAGGTGGATTTTGAGAGGCTTTTTCCCAGGGCTAAAATAATTGCTACAAGAAGACACAGGTTTAAGGTGCTGGGGAGAGGGTATAAAGATATAAGGGGTACGTTTTTCACTCGGAAGGTCGTGGGTGAATGGAATCGGCTGCCGTCGGTAGTGGTTGAGGCAAATTCGATAGGGTCTTTTCCAAGACTTCTGGATGAGTACATTTGACTTAATAGGATTGAGGGTTATAGATAAGCCTAGTAGGTAGGGATATGATTGGCGCAACTTGTGGGCCGAAGGGCCTGTTTATGCTGTAGTTTTTCTGTGTTCTATGTACAACTGGTAAGATCTGCAGTTTACATTACTATAATACATCAATATATCATCAAATTTGTTAACAGAATCAAACTTAGGTTTAGGGAAAACTTTAGTTTGGGGCAAAGTTTCTACCATCAAAATACTTGTGCCAAGACTTGAGCTGTGGAACCACTGCTGGCAACATTAGCCAATGAATACTTAATATTTTAGGGCTAATAATCCTTTACTTAACTTTGGTATGTAGTCGTTGAAAATGAAAGTGTCAGCACATGTACTAAAACAATGAACAAATCAGTATCACAAATATGCAGTATGTTTAGGTGAGGTCTGTCCACTAACCTTAGAGTAATATGACGGTACAGTATGGAAGGAGGCCATTTGACCAATCATTACATACCTGCTCTTTAGCAGAGCTGTGAATTTATTCCCGACCTTTGTATTTTAGGAACTAACAGACAGCAAAATTTTAAATTCTAAATTCTAAAGAGAGAAGAAAACAAGAGCCATTGCTTTCTACCTCACATTCAAACAGTATCTGAGAAAAATGAAACTAAGATCTTGGACTCCTCTGTGGAATAAAAACCATCCCCAGCAAGTATTTGTCCTGTCAATTATGCTCTACCCTGCAATTCCAAAATGCTCATAAAAACCCCATAAAAACTACATTAGTAGTTTAAATGAAATTAAAAATTTCATTTAAATTAAAAATTAACATGATTAAAAATAAACATGAGGCCTATTATATTGCTTCAGCAACAATTAGAGGATACCAGTTATAGACAGAATGGTACCAATAAAAACTTGCAAAGGAACTGCTTGAAAAACCTGCAAAGGAACATAGTTAAAATACATTTCCTAAAAACACAATACTGGCACATAAACAAACAAACAAAAATGTAGTTATGCTACTGGATCAGGTTAATTCAAATACAGGCTGCATTGTCAGGGTTTACAAAAAGAAAGCAATATTTGGAAAAGCATTTTGTAGAAAAAACAACTTCATGGGTCACTGCCATGTGCCTTCTAACTGCTGACTTACAAATAGTATTGTCAAATACCAAGGTAGTTGCCTACCCTCTAAGTTGGGGACTCACTGCAGGCATAAGAAGGTCCAAAAACTGAGGGGAAAAGCTTAGAAGTCTCACAAACTAATGTTTATAAAATGGAGGATGTTTTGTCAGAACTGCAGTTTTGAATTACGTCACAAGATGTGTCATAGTTTGCTGTTTATGTACAGGTGTATGATCCTATAAAGTGAAATGATGAATGGCTCTGAATTTTTGAGGGCAATTCCAAGCTGCATGTTTGTAGCAGATCAACAACTCAATTATCTGCACATCAAAATGGCTTCTTTTAAATAAAATATAACCAATCAACAAGTACTTTCTGTGCAATGTTCCTGTCAATGAATAGATGGTAATTAAAGGTTAGATTGATTTGTCTTCTTAATTATTATTTTAAAAGTGATACAAAATTGTCTATGTATGCCTGTGGAAGCAATGGACCCAAGCACACATGAGAATTAACATTTTTACAGAGTAGGGACTTTCTTGTGACATATCTCATAGTGAGTATACCATTTATACCCAGCAGGTATACCATTTAATCCTTTCTCACATACAATATGTTAGAAATGATACTGATTTATGATTTATGTATATGGCAAATTATATTTTTGCAACATACCATGGTTGGAATTTTGTCATTTTCAAAAGCTTGTATATTTGTTACAGTCTGATCAGCATACACGATATTAATATTATTAACAAGAATTAATCAATGGAACATTGGAATTACTCTTTCGTGTTATTTAATTTAGAAATCATGAAATGTTGCGAACAGCTATACTACATTAATACCTTGTGCTTGAGGCATGCTATGTCTTTCTTTGTAAAACAGAAAATCACTAACTTACACTGATGTTATGTTATTGTAAAATCTAATTTTAAAGATCTCACATAATATTTTCAACTCTTATTTTCATTCATTCATTTTAAGTCATTCCAGGAACCACAAGTGTTTTTGTGGTTTGTTGAAAAAAAAAATCATAATTAGAAACAGGAGAAGGCCATTCAGCCTATCGAGGCTGCTTCACCATTTAATACAAATATGGTTAATCTGATACTTCGATGTCTTTTACACCACTGTCCCCATAATCCTTTACATTGTTGTTAATCAGAAATTTATCAATTTCTGCTTTATATAATCACAATGACTGAACTTCCACAGTCTTCTTGGGTAGAGAATTCCAAAGATTCCTTGCAAAGAATTCTCCTCCTCAGTCCTAATTGGAATCCCCTTTATTTTGAAATTGTGCACCCTGGTTCAAGACTCCTCAGCCAAGGGAAACATCTTACCTCCATCAGTCTTGTCTATTCCTTTCAGTATTTTTTAGATTTCAATTAGAGCACCTCTCATTCTTCAAAACTCTAGAGACCTATTTAAGAGAGTTTGTTTAGCCTCCCTTCATAAAACAGTCCCACCATCATTGGAACAAGTCTGATGAACCACCTTTGCACTCTTTGGCAATATCCTTTAACATAAGATAATCAAAACTACTCCAGATACACTACTCCAGATGCAGTCTAACGCAGCTCCTGTACAATTAAAGCAAAATTTCATTACCCTGTACTCAAATCCTATTGTGATAAAAGTTCACATTCCAATAGCCTTCCTCATATCTTGCTGCACCTGCATGCTCGCTTTCTTTGACTTACAGACAAAGATACTTAGGTCCCTTTGTACATTCACACTTTCTCATTTCTTACCATTTAGGAAAAATACTGAACTTCTGTTCCTTCTATCAAAATAGATTACCTCACATTTTTCCACATTATATCCCATTTGCCATGTTCTTGCCCACTCAATAAGACTGTCTAAATGTTCCTGTAGCCGCTTTACACTTTCCTTACATCACATATTGCACTTAGCTTGTGACATCTGCAAACTTGGAAATGTTACATTTGGTCCCCATCATTGACATATATTGTGAACAGCTGGAGCCCTGAGGACTGATCCTTGCAGTATGCCACTAGCCAAAGTCTGCCAATGCAGACCAGTTTATTCCAATTCTGTTTCCGTCCATTAGCCAGTCCTCAATCCATGACAGCATGTTGCCTCCAATCCCATATCCTTTTATTTTGCTAATTAGCCTGCTGGGGGTACTTTATCAAAAGCTTTCTGAAAGCCCAAATATATCACATCCATCAACCCTCTTTAATCAATTTGTTAGCAACATTTTCAAAAAGTTCCAACAAGATTGTCAAAACATGTTTCTCATTCATTAATCCATGCTGACTGTGCCCAATCAGATCATGATTGTCCAAATGTCTGTTTATCACATCCTTTACAATAGATTTCAGCATTTTGCCTACCAACTGATGTATGGCTAATAGGTCTGTAGTTTCCTGTTTAATGATAGTCTTCTTCAATAAATTGAATTACTAAAAGTTGAATGAAGTTATGTTGAAGTAAAATATAACAAACACTCTTTCTAACCAAGTTAAAAATATATAACTTATAGCAGCAGTACAAAATCTTCATAATTTGGAATATTTCAAAGCAGCTTTTTCTCGGAAACAAAGTACAAATCTCAACTGTGATGAGGTGCAGACACAGATTCGAACATGAGAACTGACTCACTACTACTGACTAAGTAGATTCATTCACTGACAGTGATTGAGAAATAAGAGAATAATTTTCAGCCTGTGTTAGCCATTTTAATAAATTATCATTGCATTAAACGACTGTATGTTCCCCTACATTGGGATTATCGAGATTTAGAATAGGTTTTTAGAAACCGAGTCCAGATAGAAATAATTTCTGCTGGGTTGTTTAGGAATAAATCCTATACTCAGATAAACCCTGAGGTTAGTTAAGGAATGTGCCTGATCTAACTTGTGGGACAATACAGAATTGATCACTTCAACCGTCTGACCTAAGAGAATAGAATTAAATTAGCAGTAACTGGAGCAGAGAGGAACTGTCTTTTTTGTTCTCTGAATTTTTGAGATTTATGGAATCTGTGGTTTCAAAGCTTGAATTTTTGAGACAGACCCTAACCAAAGAGGAAAAGCAAAAAGGGCAATTGAGAAAAGGAAACTGATTCTGTCAATTTCTAACAAAAATTGAACCTATTATAGGAAACTAAAATTTTGAGGGAGACTGAACCTGGTTGAAAACATATTAAAGGACACTGATCAATTCGAGTTCAATAGTAGTTGCTGAATCCAGTGGTGCAGTACAGGCAAGGTGAAGAAGACAGAGGCTAGATCTAAATGCTGAGAATAATCAAAATAAGAGTTACTGCAGCTGATCTTGTTAGTTTAAAACAACATTGGTGGATCGAGACCAAGTTGAGTAGGTCCTGCAGATGTGTGTCATTTTAGATGCAGAAGATAGCCACAAAACTCGGGTTAGTTGTACCCTATTGTTGACTTAGAGATCAGACTACCTCTAGGAAAATAATTTAAATATTTCAAGGAAGACAGAGTATTTTTGTGACTGAAATTGATAACTTTTACGCTGAATGGATTGCTGAGATATATTGTAAGATTTGCCTGAATTGTAACTGTGAATTAATGTGTACTTTATCATTTGTAATTATCTGCAATTTGCCTGTTAATTGATGCTTGATTTGATTCTGGGTTTTACAGAATTGGTGGTTATTCAAGATAATATTTAGTGGTTGCCTTTTTTGACTGGTACAGAAAAATTCTTTTATTTAACCATGGAATCTGGTAAATCATGCTTTCAGTAAATAACTGGGATTTCGGATTTCTTTTCCAAAAAAAGTTATTTGTCTCGATTAAGAATATAACTTCAGATGTTGCAAATTCTTATAAAATTCATTCTCAGTACATTGATATTTCATTTACTATTCTCTATGCATCAGCCAAAATTACCAATGCGTACATAAAATAAAATCAAGGATAACATCAGAACGAATACTTTACAGTGCCTAAATGGGTCAAATTCTACTTCTAATAATTATAGTTTGGGAACTTTACTGGATCTTCACGGATTGAAATCTATGACTAATCATGACCTGGAAACCTTTGTTTTGTATACGTTCCATTACAGTAGGTCTGGCAGCATCAGTGGAGAGAGAAATAATATATTAGTGTTTAGCATCCAATATGATTTCTGTTTGTAGAGGGATAATTACTGGCCAGGACAATGGGGAAAAACTCCACTGCTCTTCCAGTGGTGCGATGAGATCTATCTGAGTGGATTGACTGGACCTGTTTAATGTCTAATCCAAAAGAAGGCATTGCAACAACATAGCAGTCCCCTCGCTAACATTTTCTGTTATAAATGATGTTGCATGATTGTGAGGGTTCATTTCAAGTGCACTTGTCCTCCCCTGTGTGAAGGTCTTCAGCTTTCATGATGC
Organism: Sphyrna mokarran; assembly: GCA_024679065.1. NCBI lineage: Eukaryota > Metazoa > Chordata > Chondrichthyes > Carcharhiniformes > Carcharhinidae > Sphyrna > Sphyrna mokarran. Next base: position 7,871,175 of record JAGIQG010000021.1, on the reverse strand, counting down.
TGCAAACCACACTCTGTCAGAGTATCCCACTCTGCCTATGCAGCCTGGCATCTCACAGGATCCCACCAAGGAACTCATAAGTCACCCCCTGTTCTAAGCCTGTGAATTCACCTTTCCACTCACTTTCCAGCTGCCATTCTAGAAGGGCAATCCCTCAGTGGTTACAATGCCACTACGCCAGCAAGGAGGACGCAGAAGTGATGCCTACAAACTAGCTGCCAGGCCCCTTTAAACCTAGAGGCTCACAGCCACAATGGGATGCTAGGGCCTATGAGCCACCAAACCCAATGGTAACTGATCTTGTTGGCGAGAATCATGGATAAATAGATGGATGGGAAAGGATTAAAGGGAAAAAGGCCAAATGTGGGCAATTGAGACCATCTGGGAGGGCACAGTGGTCAGCATGAACTGGATGGGCTGAAGGACCTGTTTGCATTCTGTACTGCTCTATGACTCTAATCATATTCTCAGTCCTCACCGTCTTTTACTCCTGTCACTCTTCTTGGTGATGGCTTTCTGTGCAAGATTTTAAAACGAGCTCTCGCCAGTGAGATTCTCACTTTCTGACTCTTGTGGCATTTTACACCCATACAGACATTTGCATCCAAAGCAAACACAAATGCAGAATCCAGCCGAGAAATCTAATTCCTCGGATCTAACACCCGCATACCCCTCCCCTGTCTGCCACATCAAAAAATAAGCAGTTATTCCTACTCTTGTTCCTGTCTGCTAATTAATTTTCAATCAATGTCAATCTAGATTACCCTCCCTACACTTCTCTACTTCACATTTCTCCTTTAAGATACTTTTCAAAATCTACTATTTTGATCAGACTTAACTGACCTAATATTTCCTTATGGTCCAATGTAATATTTTGTTTTATATTGCTCCTGTGAAGTGCCTTGAGCTGTTTCATTTTGTTAAAGGTGCTACTGATGTTGTTTTTGATAGCATTTCTTTCCTTATTTTTAGAACTGTAGAAAATAAAAATATAATAGAATTGTAAGAGCCTAATTTGTATTTCAATACATAACATGCATAGTTGAACCACTTGCTACCAAATGGACAAATATGTTTGCTTAATTTAGGTTTAGATTTTTTGGAATCTATTAATTTTCAACCAAACGTGAGAATAGAAGCTGAAACAACATAAACAGCAAAATCTTTTGAATATATATTTTAATCTAACTTGGCGTGGCAGCTGCATATTTGAGAAATGTTTCTTCTCAATTGGAAACAATGTTGAGGATGGTCAATATACGGAAGTGTGATGGTATAGTGCTTAACTTCAGCAACTGGTGAACAAAGACAGTAACGAGTATACTAGGATGCACAGGCCCTTTATATGTCAAATCTGATGCTTGAGGTTCTCCAATGGGTTTTCAGAGAAATCCCTACAGGAAGAGCTTAAATGGATGTTTCTGCATTTCTTCTGGAAGCTTACCAATATCCCACTGATGTTACAGCACCTGTGAAATCCTGTGAAAAGCAGCAGACATTACTGATACTTTAATGCTAGTAGTCTGAACTGGAAGATGTTTCAACAGAAAGATTATTGTCTCAAATGTCTGAATTCTAATTAACTACTAAAGAAGAATTGCTTGCTTTTCTTAAAAGACAGCAACATATCTAGAAAGCGCTCCTAAGACTCTGTGCACGTCGTAGTCCAGTGAGGGAGAAAGGGAGAAGATGAAGTAAATTCTAAATGTTCTGGTCAACCTGGTGTTGAAGCATTTTTTTGGACAATTTGAGCATAACAGTACTAACTGTTCTTTTTTTTAAACTTTTGCATAATTATCTCTATAATAAGTGAATAATCTATATTAATTTTAGTTTAAATTTATCTGTCTGGCAATATGATATACTGCAAAATTTTTCAGTCAAATAACACATGCATACAGGCCCATTCCTGTGAACTTCTTCATAAAATACTGAAACTAAGTATTATTCCGACTGTATACTAATTTATATATAGGTTAGCCATAACAGTGCTGGTTTTGGCTCTCAGGCATCAGTCTTCTTGATAGAAACTGCTTTTGTCATAATGCAAATTAATTAAAAGGTTTAGGAAAAACCTGAAGAAAAACAATTGCAAATGCATATTGGTTTCAAAGATAACCTTCTGCTTAAATAACTACAACTTCAAATTCTGAGATGAGTTACTACACCAATTCAGTGTAAGGTCCAAAGTTGAAGTTCGACACAACTAGTGAAATGTTTGCAATTTTTTACTTCAAATAGAAACTGGAGTCGAAGTACCAGTCTTGACTTTGCTTTATTTCAGACAGATCAGTTACTTTTATTTCTTTTTACAGGTTGAAGATTATGATTACGGAAACATTGAAAGGCACTGTTCTTAAATTTATTTATTAGTGTCACAAGTAAGCTTATTTTAACACCACAATGAAGTTACTGTGAAAATCCCCTCGTCACTACACTCCGGCGCCTGTTCAGATACACTGAAGGAAAATTTAGCATGGCCCATGTACCTAACCAGCACACCTTTTGGACTATGGGAGGAAATTGGAGCACCCAGAGGAAACCCACGCAGACACAGGGACAATGTGCATACTCCACACAGGCAATGATCCAAATGGGAATCAAATCTAGGTTCCTGGCACTTTGAGGCAGCAGTCCTAACCATTGTGCCACCCATTTTAATAAATTATGTAAGCAGTGAATGGTAATAGGCAATTATGATGTTCTTTATTGCATTTCTCCCCAGACTTTTTCGGCAGAATTTTCCCATCCCACTTGCCGTGGGAATCAGGGGGTGGGACCCAGACCATGCAAAGGTCCACTGACCTCGGGGTTGGGGGAGGAATTTTCTAGTCCTGGGGCGAGTGCTGCCAGAAAATCCTGCCCTGCATATCAGCTGTATTTTTATGTACACCGAAGGAACTGATATTCTCGGTGGCCGTTTGACTTATATTGCAATACAGCTACAAAGTGCTTCTCGAACAAAAGTTCAGTTAAAGCACGAACAAATACACTGATTTGAAAAATAGTGGGGGTGGCTGCCAGCCCAAATTTACACATTGTCTGAAAAACTAGGGAGAATAGGGATACATAATTCCACAATTTTCCGTGCCCCTCACTAGTAATGAAGCAAGGTTCAAGCCCACAAGGGGAGAGAATCTGTTTGAACAGATTTGTATCAATTTCATTTTAATTAAGCAGCCTGTCATATTCTCCCCTTTGTTGACTTTCACCTGTCGAGGGGATTCCTCGAGGTATTGCTCCTGGCGGAGAGGACATGCCTGACATTGTCAACCTGTGCCAGGAAGCAATGCCAGGGTAGGCCCTAGTCGAAGCCTCATTGGGAGGGGGCTGTTACTGGCATGTTTAGGACAGACTAATTAGATTGAAATCAGCTAATAAATATTTAACTCAGTCTTCCTGAACATAAGATTGATTTCGCTGGCAAAATGGGATTAGTAACATCATGAGAGGTGAGAAACCGAGCATGAGCCTGATTTTGCCCAATCTTACCAGCTCGCCACACTGATCGAACTGGCGAGACGAACCAGTAAGATCGCCTTCAGCACTTCCGACAGTGCAATACTCCCTCAATACTTCGCTGGAATGTCAGCCTAGATTTTCATTTTTGTATCCAGGATGCAGAAGACCGAGGACTCAAAAAGCTGACGTTGGAGAAGGCTGGTTTTACTGAGAAGGATATCTACTGCAAACAGTCTCAGTCAGAGTCTGACATGATGCGCCACTTCCTGTACTACAATATATGCACTTCAAAAGTGTTTCACCAGCTGTACAGCAGGTTCAGTGGTCAAGAAAGACACTTTTTAAGTGAGAGCTCTTTCTGTCATTTCTGTAGTGTTTCCTTGAGTTTTCTGTGAAAATTATGGCGATTGAAATTGCACTGGGATCACAGGGTACTGAGGTCAGATTTCATAGATCATAGAATAGTTGCAGTGCAGAGAAGGCCATGAAGCCTATCATGTCTGTGCTGACACTCTACAAATGCAACTCAGCTGGTCCTACTCCACTGCCCTTTTCCTATAGTACTGTGCATTTTTTCTCTTCAAATGTGTATTCAATTCTGCTTTCACACTGCTCTCAATCAATGCATTCCAGATTCCAATTACTTGCTGCACTTTAAGTTTTGCCAAATTTCTCCATTGCTTCACTTCCTTTCACATTATATTGGTACCAACTGATTCTAGATCTTCCATTAATGGGAACAGTTTTCTTATTTTCTATTGAGCCATTATGACTTTGAGCACAGAAAACAAACCTCCTGTCAAACTTCATTTCTGTAAGGGAAACTACCTCAGTGATCCACACAACTGAAGTCTCTCATCCTGAAAGCTATTCTTGTATTCATTCTTGAATTCATCTTTTTTTGTACCCTTTTAAAAGCCTTCACATTATTCCTAAAATATGGTGCCCAGAATTAGACTCGATACTCTAGTTGAAGCTGAAGCAGTGTTTAATAAAGGTTCATGGGAATACCTTAACAATGTTGTGGGTTTTTGTGGGTAGATTTAAAGTGACACACAACAGGTTTATTGAGGGATGTGGCCTGTACAGAGTACAAACTAAAATTAAAAACAGAAAGAAGCCTGCGAAACACTCAAAAAGACAACAAATCCAGTGACCAGATTTTAAACCAATCATGCAATTATTTAAATATATAATATCCCTCCCCCTTTACTTCTGTGGTCATGACAACAGATCACTACGATATTATACATTGAATCAATAATATTTCAGACGTAGTACTATGTGTCATTAATCTTATACACAAGACAGTAATATTGGTTTCAAGAGAAGACATGTCTACTGAAGCTCCAAATTCCAGGACATCTATTCCTCTTTGGTTGTATACCACATTCTGAAATTTGCCTGTCTTTGACCCGAGAAATATGATTTGGAACTTCAGCAGATATTTCCTCTCTTGGAACTCATTCATATCATTTTCACATGATATAGTAGCAAAGACACTATCAGATTCAACTAAGTCTTCCATAGTAGTATTCACAACACTAGGTACTAAAGGAGTTGGTACTTCTGGAGATGATTTGAGAAATAATTTTGAGGTGACAAGAATTGGTCAGCATGGCATTGCTAAACTAGTTTATTTTCGGTTTCAACTGTGAGAGGAACTAGACCTGTTTTTGCTAACCATATGACTGGTACCCATTTCTCACTCTTACACTTTTAACACTCAATCTCATTATTGAAATTCATGATTTTTTGCCCTCGCTTCTTGTTTAGCAGCTTGAGACTGTTGTCGATGTTCTACCATCTCTGAAGTTTCTGGAAATAATAATAAATCAAATGTAATTCTTGACTTCTTCTTTAAGAGTACTAATGCAGGTGAACTTTGAGTAGTCACATGAGTAGTGTTTCTACAGGGTGCCATAAAGCTATATACATGATGTGATAATGAACCTTGCTCCCATGAAGAATGTTTCATAGATTACACAAATCACTCAGCTAATGCATTGAACATAGAACATAGAACATAGAACAATACAGCACAGAACAGGCCCTTCGGCCTTCGATGTTGTGCCGACCAAAATAAAAAGCAATGCCCTCCAAACTAAACCATTCCCTTCTCTTCCATATACTTATCAATTAACCTCTTAAACGCCACCAAACTTGGCGCATCTACAACATTGGTTGATGGATGATAAGGGGTGGATTTCTACTGTTATCTTTGAAGCATTTTCAGTCAGCAATCTTCTTTGGATAGCCTCATTTTAAAGACCACAAAATGATAATCTACTTTCCAATGGCTCACCAAATTCATAACGTTGTGCCAGCCTTTTTAAGCTTAGCAATGCTCTCCCCTCCATATGATTCTTTCCGTGGAACCTGAACAGTTCTGAGATGATCAGTGGCTTTGGAGTGTAATGCTCTTCAAGGATCTTCTTCAAGTCATCACATGTTTTGATTCCTCACTTTGCTGGATAATCCAAGCACCAGAGCAAATTGAAGGTTTTGCCTTCTATTGTGGAAAGATACAAGCAACTCATCTGTAATTTTCTTTGCTTGTACAAAGTACTGAAAATGCTCTGCATAAGAATTCCATGATTAATTTTCTTCACTAAAAGGACACGGGGTGCCTAATTGATCCGCCATTTACTTTGCAGACACTAGTGACTTGAGGCTGCTTGGTATGTTTTCCTTCATTTTACTGTCTTCCCAGTACGCCTTCACTGGAGATGATTTGGAGAAATAATTTTGAGGTTTTTTTTTTCAAATGGCCCCAGCCACAAAGAAATGCATCACTTCTTTTCAAATGTACCTGGAATCTCAGTCTTCTCTGATCAGGAAAATCCCCTCTTAAAACCATACAGTTTTTTTTTCTCACTTGGTCTTTCTCCACTGGCACTTCAAACTTTAATTGAGTTGTTTATTTTCCACAGCCTTCTAATATTCGAAGTATAAGTACATATGATTTTTTTTCTTTTACTTGGGATCTTTGATTGATGAAACAAAATCCCAATTCATTGCCAATTTTTTTTGGAATGTCACTACTTCGAGGTTGTGATTATTAAAGAAAAAGACGTGGTTTGACAATGTGGACTCAAAGTAACACACAGCAGGTTTATTAAGGAGATGTTGCCTGTAGAGAGTACAAACTGAAACTAAAAGCAGAAGCCTGTGAAACACCTCAAATGACATTACCATTAAATCACGTGACCGGTTCTTAAAGCAATCATGCAACTATTTAAACACATAACATTCCTCATAACTGCTTTTGTACTCTGTGCCTCTATTTGAAAGCCCAATACTCTAGCCTTTTTTAATCAATCTCGGAACCTGTTCAGCCAATTTCAATGATTTATGCATACAGATCTTCAGATCTTTTCTTGCACCCCTTTATCTGTTAGAAATGGGTTAACAGACCTGTCAGTTAAATCCTAATTTGATGTAATTTATCTAATAGAAAGTATTGATACATAAAGAGACTTCAGATGGCTCTGGGTATTGATAAGGAATTGGATATAAAAAGTTGGATCAAAGGAATAAAGATAGTTTATGAAGAATCTAGATTTGAGAGTCCTTTACTGAACTACAACCTGGAGGCTCAAATGTTATTGCATCCTATATTTTGTAATGCCTCCTTGTTCTTTCGACCAAAATGTATCACTTCACACTTCACCGCATTAAATTTTATCTACCACCTGTATGACTTTTTCATTAACTTGTTTGTCTTCTTGATGTTCAGCACTACTGTCTCAGTTCTTAACATTCCCAAGCCTTTGGTCATCATCAAATTTTGAGATTGTGCCCTGTATACCGTATGTAATCAATTCAAGAAAAATTATGGCTCCAGTACTAACCCCAGTGAATAATTTAAAAAGAAAATAATTTAAAAAGAAAATCCAGGAAAAATGTGCATTTTTCACAACACGGAATGCCTCAAAGCACTTTGTGGCCATGAAACACTTTTTGAAGTGCAATCCCTGTTGTAATACAAGAAATATAGGTGCCAATTTCCACACAGTAAATTTCCACAAATAGCAATGTGATAATGACCAGATAATCTTTTTGCACAATGTTGATTGAGGGATAAATGTTGACCAGGACACCACGGATAACTCCTCTACTGTTTTAGAACATAGAACATAGAACAATACAGCACAAACAGGCCCTTCGGCCCACGAGTTGCGCCGATCACATCTACCAATCCACAGACCTATCTATAACCCCCTATCCTATTCTTTTCCATATACTCATCCAGTAGTCTCTTAAAAGACCCCAGTGAGTTTGCCTCAACAACCTCCGAATGCAGTCGGTTCCATTCATTCACCACCCTCCGAGTGAAAAACCTACCCCTGACATCTCCTTTGTATTTGCTTCCCTGCACCTTAAATTTGTGTCCTCTCGTATTGACCATTTCCACTCGGGGAAATAGTCTCTGAGAGTCCACCCTATCTATTCCTCTCAACATTTTATAAACCTCTATCAGGTTGCCTCTCAACCCACGTCTCTCCAGTGAGAAGAGTCCCAGCTCCCTCAACCTATCTTCATAAGGCCTGCAGTCTTATAGAGCTGCATCATTACCTCCTGATTCCTAAACTCTATTCCTCGATTAATGAAGGCCAGTACACCGTACGCCTTCTTGACCACTTCCTCCACCTGCAAGGCCGATTTCAGAGTCCTATGGACCCGGACCCCGAGATCCTTCTGCTCTACAACACAGCTAAGACTCCTACCCCTTATATTGTACTCCTTCATCCCATTATTCCTGCCAAAATGGACCACTACACATTTATCTGCGTTGAAGTCCATTTGCCACTTCTCCGCCCAGTCTTGCATCCTGTCTATGTCCCGCTGCAACTTTTGGCATCCCTCCAGACCATCCACAACACCACCGATCTTTGTATCGTTGGTGAACTTGCTAACCCATCCCTCCACTTCCTCATCCAGGTCATTTATGGAAATGACAAACAGCAGGGGTCCCAGAACAGATCCCTGGGGCACTCCATTGGTTACCGACCTCCATGCAGAACGAGACCCATCCACAACCACTCTCTGCCTTCTGCCGGCAAACCAGTTCTGGATCCACGAGGCCAAAGCCCCTTGGATCCCATGCCCTCTTACCTTCTCCAGAAGCCTTGCATGTTTTCTGAAATAATACCATATGATTTTTCACATCCATTTGAGTAGGCAAATGGGATCTCAGTTTAAGTTCTCATCGAAAAGACTGCATCTGCATCAGTATCAGTACGGAACTCCCTTAATACTACACCTATCAACCTTGATTTGTGCTCAAGATTGGAGCAGACTTGAACCCAGAACTTTGTGATTCACAGGCAAGCTGATATCCAATTACTGATGTGTTATCAGAGTAATTCTCCAATTCCCTATTACAAAGGCAACCAAATAAACAAGCACAATTAGGGACGGGCCATAAGTGCTGTCCCAACCAGTCAAGCCCACATGCCACGATTGAATAGTAACATTAAAATCAGCCTTGAATTACTCAACAATTGAACATCCAGAAGCCACGGCAGTAGAGAATTGAGAAATATTCTCAATATTTGAATGAAGTAATTTTCACCTTATCTCAGTCCCAATGAATTGACTGGTTATCTTGAAACTGCCCAGCAACTTACTCTCCCCCACTTTCTATTTCCAGGCCCAGGGGAAACAATCTCCCACATTTTTCATTCTCCTTATAATTATATACATAATTAATGAAACCACCTTACAGTTTTCCCTAATCTTGAGATAAATATACCCCACTGTCTTCCACCTCTCATTAGAGAACACCCCTCTGACCATGGCAAACTGATACGGTGGCTCTATGCTAATAATTCCTAACAATAAGAATATCATTGCACCAAATCATTTTTTAAAATGATCAAAAGTGCATGAATGTTCCAGGTGTGGTCACCCAAGCCAGATAACATTTCAGGAACATTTTACCAAAGCCTCTCCTATAAATTCAGATGTGCCATTTGTCTAGTAACTTCTTGTTGAACTAAGTTGCTCACCTGTTGTGTTCTTCCTATGTGCACGCTAATTACCACTGAATATAAATATTTAGACTTTCCAGTATGTTAAAAGGGGATCAGTTACACTTTCTACTCTTTAAACGTCATTTTTTTTGATCCTGCTGTTCAATCCTTTCTTTGCACTTTTCTGCCCAGCAACAGCAAAATGGAATAAATCAAATGAGCCAATCAGATATAAGCTTCTTGGATCAATCAGCATCCAGAGCTCCTCCAGGCCTTGATCTGATTAGCCCATTTCATTGCTGGGATTATTTACGAAATTGGTTGGTTGCATCTTTCAAACCAGCATTTGCCAATGACTGTGGGCCCTTTCCTCAATATTTTCAAATGCACCACATCTGGTCCTGGTGTATTAATAATCTTTAAGTACAGCCTTACTAATACCTCCTTTTTATCATTCTTAACCCATCCACTTTCTTAACCAACTCCTCATTCACTATGTCTTTAACAACATCTTATTTCATGGTTAGGGATGGTGCAAAATACTCCTCTCATAGACTCCTGATTGGGAATTCTTGGTTTTAGGTCATCAATATATATCAGAAAGAGCAAAGGTCTCTACACTGATCCCTGGGGAAATCCACTACAAATCTTCCCCCAATTTGAAAAATAACGATCCATCCTGACACTTTGCTTCCTGTCATTCAGCCAATTTCTTATTCCATGAGCTAAAATTTTGCTCACAAGTCTGTTGTGTGGCACTGTATTAAAAACATTTTGAAAATCTCTACACAGCACATCAACTGCTTCTCTTATCAACTTCTCTCTTACCTCTTCAAAAATCTCCAATAGATTAGTTAAACATGATTTTCCGTTAATTAATTCAGGCTGGCTTTCCTTAATTATCCTGCATCTAAGTGACTACTGATTTTGTCCCAGACTAGTTTCAGTTGTCCCTCAGTTAATTTAATTTTGTTTATTTGGTTGGACGCAAAAAGATGTCTAGAACAAGTTTTCAGAAATTTCCCTACCACTGAAGACAAAGTGATTGCTCTGTAGTGGTTAGCATTATCCTTGCACTCCTTTTTGAATAAGGGTGTGACATTAGCAGTTCTCCAATTTTCCAGCATCACTCCTCTGTTGAAGGATGACTAGATTTTCAACATTGCTTCTGCAATTTCCACTTTCAGCCCCTCAGTATCCTTTATAGCATCTTATCCAATCCTGGTGGTATAAGAATTTTAAATAAAGATAGCCTTTCTAATATCTCTTCTCTCTCAATTGTGCCAGTTGCCTCCACTAACTTTGACTCAGTGGCTTCCTCTTCCTTAGTAAAAACAGAGTTACCTCATCAAAAAAATTCAATCAAATTAATTGGACTTTTTTTTATATCATGCTGGCTTTCCTTAATTAATCCACACTTTCCAATACACTGCTGAATTTCAGATTATCATTCAAAAAAGATTTCTCACTATGAAGATTAAATTGACTGATGTATACTTGCTGGGTTTATCCTTTTGTCCTTTTTTTGATCAAGGGTTTACTCTGGCATTACCTCTGCTTTTAAGATTGGAAGATTATGATCAGTGCCTTTGCAATTTCCACTCTTTCCTCAATACTTTCAAATGTACCCTATCTGGTCCTGGTGTGTTAACAATTTTTAAGTACAGCCAGTCTTTCTAATACCTCCTCTATCATTTTTAACCCATCCACTTTCTTAATTACCTCCTCATTCACTTTGTCTTTGATAACATCTTATTCCATGGTTAGGGATGATGCAAAGTACTCATTTAGTACCTCAGACACGAATATAGCTCAATCCATCACACAAACCAGTCTCCCGTCCATTAACCCTATTTACACTTCCTGCTGCCTTGGAAGAGAAGCCAGCATAACTAAGGACCTCACATATCCTGGACGTATTCTTTTCCACCTTCTTTCATTGGGAAAAAGACACAAAACAGCTTCTTCCCTGCTGCCATCAGACTTTTGAATGGATCTACCTCACATTAAGTTGATCTTTCTTTACACCCTAGCTATCATTGTAACACTACATTCTGCACTCTCCTGTTTGCTTCTTTATGAATGGTATACTTTGTCTATAAACACACAAAAAACACTTTTCTCTGTATATACCAATTCATGTGACAATAACAAATCATTTGTAGATTCCCCTTTATGGTCCATAATCAGCCCCACCCTCCTCTTGCAACCCTTTTACTATTCACTTATTAATTTATTTATTTATTAGTGTCACAAGTAGGCCTACATTAACACTGCAATGAAATTACTGTGAAAATCCCCTGATCGTCACACTGCGGCACCTGTTCCGGTAAACTAAGGAGAATTTAGCATGGTCAATGCACCTAACCAGCATGTCTTTCTGGCAGTGGGAGGAAACCAAAGCAGCTGGAGGAAACGCATGCAGATACAGGAATAGCGTGCAAACTCCGCCCAGACAGTGGCCCAAACTGTGGGATCTAACCCAGGTCCCTCATGCTCTGAGGCAGCAGTGCTAACCATTGAGTTACTGTACCATGGACGAAGAGAATTAAAAGATATGTGGGGAAAGCAGAATCATGGTTTGATATGGATGATCAGCCATGACCATAATGAATGGTGGAGCTGGCTTGAATGTCGAATGATCTCCTCCTGCTCCTATTTTCTATGTTTCTATGAAGAAGTCAATTGCAGTCCATCTTGTAGAGGATTAGCCTCAATCTTTGGAAGGAATGTCTTCTGAGACCCTCTGGTCGAAAGATTGAAGAGGGTAAATGTCAGAGAAAATTTCCTACAAGGTGTGATTCATTCATACAACAAACATCTTTGGAGAGTGCTTTTTGCATTCTCCTTATTTATTTTAGTGCTACCATGACCTGATATCTTGACTGTTTACAATACCTTAATTATGTAATCTTGGCAAATTCCCAAACTGCATTATATTTATTATAAATCAGATTTAAAAGCAAGTAGACATTTATCATCTTTCAACTTTATACTCAAAGAATAACGATTCTTCTTTGTTTAACCTAGGCATTGTTTAATACCCAGGTTATCACACTATTTCCCTCTAGACTTACTAAATATGACAACTGAGGACAGATGGCTATTTCATCATTTGATGCACAGAAGTAGCTTCTACCAAGCAACATTTACAAAACTGTAGGTAATATTCAATGTAAAATGTTCTAATAAGTTGAAGAAATTTAGAACATTAAGAAATGATTACATAAGTATCACTTCTGCTAATTTCCTCTTTATTTGGTTGTCACAATAAATTCTCTTTGGAATTACATATTAATATATTTAATAGTAGTGAAATGACAATATAATTTCATAATTCGTGGATGAAATTGGGTTAACATTGGAATGTTACAAGAATAAAAATGTATCTATTAGCATGAGTATTCAGAACAGATATAATAGTTGTATAAAGGAGATGGATGCCTAAATAAATTATCATTTCCTTTATATTTTAGTCTTAGAATGTGTATCAGTTTCTAACTTTGTAAGATTAGAGGTTGTCTGCAAGCCACATTTTTTAAAATCTTAGCTTGAAAAATGTGAAAAACCAATGCTTTGCCAACTCAACAACTCAGCGCAACATTAAAATTTTATTTGCTTAGACCCATAAAACATTATCGATTCAGAGAATCATAGAGTGGTTAGAGCAGAAGGCCATCATTTGGCTCCTTGTGTTCATGCTATTCATTTGTCAGATCAACTCAGCTCACCTATCCTGAGCCAGTTGCCCGGCAATATTTCTCTCTTCAGGAATGTATCCAATTCCTATTTGAAAGCCAAGATTGACTCTGCCTCCACCATATTCTCAGGCAGTGAATTTCAGGTCCTAACCACTCACTCAGATTGAAAAAATCTATTCTCGCTGTTGATTTCTTTATCATCCACCATACAGCGCTGTCCTCCGGTTCTTAACTCTGATTTAAAACTAATATAAATGTACTTATTTTTACAAAATAGTGAAATTGGGGTTTCATTTATCTATGGTGCAGATGTATGCCTGCTCAAAGACATTTAGTAAAGCTATTCTCTCCCTCTTTTTTGTTTAGACCTTTGACACATGGAAGCATGTCCAGAGAAATGACCTACATCATTAGGTGCTCGTGCAAAATCCATGAAAGCATAAACTTTTCAAGAGCTGTGTATCACTTCAAGGAGAGATTGTAAAACAACAGAAAACTTTAAGTAATATTCAGAATGATGCAAAAGGGAAATGCAATACTGAAGAGTACAGAGGAGAGTTATTGGAATGATACCAAGGTTATGAGTCATGAGCAGCCAAGTAGTATCAATTGGATAGCAAGTGTTAGTACAGGCATGATGGGGCAACTGGTGTTTTTCTGTACCACTTGTGATAATACTGCGCTTTTCATACATTTTAAGCTTAAGATTCATGCTTTGTTACAGTCAGTTTGATTGGAAGGAATACAGCAGATGCTGGAAACAGGATAATTACTTATTTTAGCCATGTGTTTATCAAGCAGGTGACTTAATGAATTTTGTTTACCAAAGAAAATTCTTGATTAAAATAATGGAAGGGTGAGTTAGATATACAGAGTCATATGAAGTTAGACATGCAGAAGGATATGAAACTAGAAATGGGAGGATCTAGATTTATGGCTGAGAAAAACAGCTTTCTGAGTTCAGTTGCTGGAGAGGGCTCTTCAAAGATAGCAGCCTACAACCAGCTCTGTCTCTCGGTACAACATCTCTCTGGAAGTTCCGAAGCTGATAACTCAAGTCAAAGCAAGTATGCCTGGATTTACTAACTATTTTTCAAGTGGAGTTTAACTCTACAAGAGAAATATTGCTTAACTGGACCTGAATAGTATTAAGTTAGAAAAGTGTGTTTCTTTTCATATTTAAAGATTTCCAATAGTTAAGAGTAGAACTGTTTCCTTTTGTTCAAGGTATATTTCAACTGTGTTATGAATAAAGCTTGCTTTGGTAAAACAATCCCTTTATCAGTAGAATCACTTCTGAGGTGAAGATCCTTTTCTCACATTTATGCTTAAATAGAAAAATTGTTGGGGTTTAGTCTGGCTTCATAATATGCCTTGGGTTTCTGATTTGGCACCCTAACATATTCTAAAGAGTCAGAAGTCCTGCTGCATTAGCTGAACCAAAGATGAGTCACCCTATTTAACGCTGAAGACCATCTTCCAGTAAAGACTTCCTTAAAGAAGTTGGTCAGTTCAATTAATGCATGTCTTTATTTGCAGCTGCATTAGAAATTGATTGTTGCTGGGAGGAAGATGAGAATTGGGGAATCTAGTATGTGGCATCTCGCATTTAAGACTGAGATGAAAAGAAATTCATTTTCTCAAAGGGTCATTAATCTTTAGAATTCCCTTTTCCAGAACGTAGTGGCACTACATTTATGAATATATTCAAGGTTGAGTTAAACAGAGTTTTGATCATCAGAGGAGTAGAAGGTTAACAGGGACAGGCAGTGAAGTGGAGAGATAGCCGAAATAAGATTAGCCAGGTTCTTATTGATTGGCAGAGTGAGCTTGAGCGGCTACTCCAGCTCCTATTTCTTATCTCTACAAGAGAAATATTGCTCTGATTTCTTATCATTTTAAGTGCACTCTCTGGGAATCATCAAGGATAGCAAGAATATGAGTTAAAAAGTCAGCATTATACATAGCTACTTCCCTTTATGCAAATTTGTTGTTTGTTACTTTTAAAGTACGCCTTTCTTGCAGATACAACAGGTTTCTGAAGAATGCTAAGCAGGTGTCCAAGGTGCTCTTTTATTTTTCAGTGAGGCTAGTGCTTTGACTTTTACAATCCATCCAGTAAGTGGGTGACATTTTGTTCTCCAGATGTGAGTCCAAAAGCAGACTTGAAAGTGGGCAGAACTCTGATCATAGCAAGAATAACTGTGATGAAAGGGCAACACATAATAAAATATGCAAAGGTGTGGAGCCCAGTCAATTATGTGGTAGAGGTAGACAGGAAGTTACCAAATCCAGTATTGGCTGACTAGCATGGAGGACTGGGTGCCATTTGTAAGTGCCATCTGGACATTGCCTTTGGATCAGCAGCATTGGTAGGAGAGGCTGACAGGAACCTCAGCAGCTTCATCAAAAACTAAGGCTGCCAGCAGAGACAGTGACTGACCTGTGCTGCAAACTGCTCTTGTCACTAGTCAGTACTAAGTCCTAGTGGACTTGGTGAACATTCCAAATACAAATCACTGCTATGTTGAACTTCTAAACATCTGTGCCTTAAAGCTGTCATTTGGCTGCCTTAGGCCTGGAAAGCCTAACAGGCAAGAGTCTTGCACAAGTGCAGATGATTTCATTGTGACCACAGCTACTGGAAGTATTTGGGTCACTGGCACAGGAAATGAGGAACATCTTCCCACCCTTCAAATGCCTCAAGAGAATCCCACAGATGCAACAGATGTCCTTCCTCTCGCTGTCCAATGGTATCTCTCAGTATAGTAGAGATGGAGGGGAGTCCAAGAGCCTTGTCCCCCTCACACCTGGCCACTTCTGCACAGTTCATTGCCAAAGTGATGTTATACAAATCTGTGCACATATCTGGCATTCACCGAGTGATCTGCTAAATCTGTCTCTCAACGGTAATCGACCGCTCAATGGAGAAAACCATGTGCGCAATACATGGCAGAACGCAAGGTGTCAATGTGGCCTCCTCCTTCGTCCATTTGAGAGTTCTACCGGAGATCTTTCATGCCTGTTGCTGTATCTCAATAGGTTGTTTGACTGCACCGACCCATCATCAGGCTGAGGCTTAATATGGGGCTAGTCTTCAATAGTTCTTCAATTGTTAAGATCTCCAGCTGTTACAGCCTTCAGCATCTGCTCATGCACATTGTGATGCTGAAAATGGTCCAAGAATATACCCTCCCCAGTATTAATGTGTCCATGGTAGTGGATTGTGCAGAAGAATGATGCAATGCTGGATCCTCTGAGTAATAGCAAACGTCCAGCTCAGAGGAATCTGACTTGAGGCAGCTGGTCCATTCTTCTGGAGTGTGGAAACCTGCATTGGAGAACATAAACAATTAGAACAAAGGCCTTCCCATTCCCTCTTCCCATTCCTGTCGTGCTTCCTTGCAACCCAATGGTGAACACCGTTCAAGGCTTCCTCATTCTGTTGACAAAGCACTCTGAACTCAACATCCTCTATTACCTGGCCGCTCTGCTTTCCAGCCAGGTAGAGTGCCTCCTCCTCTACTGGTGCAGTATGGATGTCTAGCACTCCTCCACCTGTCTTTGCCTTCTCACTCATACACTCTATGCCTTTTCTCCAACAAGCAAAAGGGTAAAGTGAGCTTCCATAGAACGCCATTCATTCCCTAAGCTAGCATTTCTCTTAGACACATGATAGGGCTCTTGGATATTCATCAATACATCCATTCTGAAGGGACTTGCAGTACTCTGCCGACAAGAACAGACATCTGTTACTAACATGCATCTGCTTCCAGGAAAATTCTTACATTCACATGGCCAATCTCGCTCCATGTTGAGATCATCACATGTTGCCCATATGAACATCATAGCATTCTGAGCATTCAATTACACTCAGCTTGGTGGCATGGGGAGGGTTATTGAGTTGATGGTGGCATTGCACCAAATACATTGGGTGACTCCACGTCTGAACATCTCTGCTAAACTCTGCTGCTATCTCCATCCATGCTTCCTTGATAAGACAAGTCTTTTTTTGCTTTGTGAAGTACCTACTGCCTTTGCTGTACAACTTTGCAAAGAGGCATCAGTGAACCATGAGGCCACCCTTTGTCTGTTCTGTGACATGCTCCTCACAGTCATCTCTGATCCTTCATTGTTGGTACTTCATTCATTGGGGGAGTAGGGGCTAGGGAAATTGATGATTCTTCAGCAGTAATACTGAGTTGGAAGGAGGTCTTCAAAAGCAGGACCGAGATGGCAAGGTGCCTTCAAGGACAAAATGGAGATGGTGAAATGTCTGCAGGGGCAAGATGGAGATGACCAGATGTCTTCGGGAAAAAACAGAGATGACAGGATGTTGTGGGGAAAGACTGAGATAGCAGGCTGAGTGCAGAGAAAGGAGTAGCAGGATGTTTTCAGGGAAAGATGGAAATGGCAGGATGTCTACACAGAAAGATAGAGATGATAGGATGTCTGCAGGGAAAAACGGAGATGGTAGGATGTTTGCAGGGAAAGACTGAGATAGTAAGATGTCTGCAGAGAAAGACTGAGATGGCGAGATGTCTTCCAGGCAAGGCAGTGTGGTGAGACGACTTCAGGAACCACAAAGTTACATCCTATAGCAACACTCACAACGATCCTGCAATCTTCTTCACTTTATTGTGAGATCTGGCCACCATTATTAAATGGCACTGGTACTTGTCTCATCTAACACATAGATCTGTACCTTCCTGCTTGCCCCCAACATTTGATTTGTCCAGCCCTGAGCTACCATCGTGTTTATTGGCTGGTTTTTTGAATTTGACTCATTGCTTCTGTCCCAAACAGCATTTTCAGGTGTACTACGTGGACTCACACCATTGATTTAAGTTCCATCTATATTTCAGTTGGGGATATATGAGTATTTCATAGGGGCTTAGAAAACTTTCTGATAATTGTCTTCTATGATTCTATTTAAAATCAAAGGATCCCATGTATTTTATGAACTGCTTTGTGGAATTTTTTTGCTACTATCAAAGATTTATGTACAAGCATCCTCAGATCCTACTGTTCTTGTACCCCTTCAAAATTTGATTTGTATTGTCTCTTCTCATTCTCTTCACCAAAATGTATCTCAGACTTGTCTACATTTTATTGGTCCATTTCACTAGCCTGTTTGTCTTCTTTTCAAGTCTATTGCTATCCAATATAATGCTTCATGTCACCTGCAAATTTTGAAACTGTGTCATGTATCTGCAACTACAAGTCATTAATTTTTATTATAAAGCAGTAAGCCCAGTAATGAACCATGGGGAACTGGACACAGCAAAGACTATGGACCCTGACAACATTCAGTAGTAGTACTGAAGATCTGTGCTCCAGAACTAGTTGCGCTTCTAGCTATTCCAGTACAACTATTTTAATAGAAAACAAGGAAATGGGAGAACAATGAACCTACTCTAGTTCTGTCTTCACAGAAGAGGACAGAAATAATTTTCCAAAAATGCTAAGGAATCAAGAGTTTAGTGAGAAGAACAGATTGAAGGAAATTAGTATTACTACAAAAATAGTGTTGGAGAAACTAATGGGACTGAAAGCTGATAAATCCCCAGGGCCTGATAATCATCGTCCGAGAGTGCTACAGGAGGTGGCCCTGGATGTATTGATTGTTATCTTCCAAAATTCTGTAGATTATGGAACAGTCTCAACAGATTTGATAGTGACAAATGTAACCCTATTATTTAAAAAAGGAGAGAGAAAACAGAAAATTACAGACTGTTAGCCTAATATGAATAGTAAGGAAAATGCAAAAGATTTTCACAAAAGTTGAGAAACAGGGCACTTAGAAAATATTAGCAAGATTAGACAAAGTCATCACGGATTTATGAAAGGGAAATCATATTTGACAAACCTATTGGTATGGCAGTTATCATGAGGATTTTAATTTACATGTTGATTGATCAAACCAGTGAGTCAAGGCAACCTTAAGGAGGAATTCAGAGTGTATCTACGATGGTTCCCTCGAACTGTATGTAATGAAACCTACAAAGGAGCAAGCTATCCTTCCTAATTCTGGTCCCATGTAAAGTCTCACAACATGAGGTGAGAGTCCAAAGGTTTATTTGGTAGCAAAAACCACAAGCTATCATTTGCTGCTCCTTTGGTGAGTGGGAGTTTTGTTCACAAACAGGGCATATAAAGATACAAACTCAATTTACAAAATAGTGGTTGGAATGTGAATCTTTACAGGTAACATACAGACAATGTGAGTGAAGGGAGAGTTAAGCACAGGTTAAAGAAATGTTATTATCTCCAGAAAGGACAGTTAGTGAGATTTTGCAAGCCCAGGCAAGTTATGAGGGTTACAGATAAAGTGACATGAACTCAAGACCCAGGTTGAAGTCATCAGTTTCTGCATCGACCCCATGTAAACAGACAGGAATAATTAATGATCTCACAGTTAGAGATTCTCCCAGAAAGAATCGTCACAATATGACTGAATTTAAAATATAGATGGAGCATGAGATGGTAAAATCTTCAATACTAGCTTCTTGTGCTTAAAGGAGACTACAATGGAATGAGGGAAGAGTTGACCAAGGTAGATCGGGAGCAAAAACTTTATGGGGAGACAACTGAGAAACAGTGGAGGACTTTCAAAGTGATTTTTCACAGTGCTCAGTAAAAGTATATATCAGTGATAAGGAAGGACTGTTAAAAAAGATAGTCAGCCATGGTTATCTGAGGAAATAAAAGGAGGATATCAAATTGAAAGGAAATGCATACAAAGTGGCAAAGATTAACGGGAAACTAGAGGATTGAAAAATGTTTAAAGGTCAACAGAAAGCCATCAAAAAAGTAAGATTATGAGAGCAAACTAGCTCACAATATAAAAATAAATAGCAAAAGTTTCTACAAATATATAAAACAAAAAAGAGTGGCTTTGGTAAACATTGGTTTTTTTAGAGGATGAGAAGGGGGATTTAATAATAGGAAAAGAGTAAACAGTCGAGACATTGAACAGGTTTTTGTGTCAGTGTTCACACTGGAAAGCACAAATAATGTGCCAACATTGATGAAAAGGAAGCTATGGCAGCTGAGGATCTAGAAATAATCATTATCACTAAAGAATTAGTGTTAGGCAAGCTAATGAGGCTAAAGATAGACAAGTCTCCTGGCCCTGATGGAATTCATCCCAGGGTATTAAAAGAAATGGTGGGAGAAATAGCAAATGTGCTTGTGGTCATTTATCAAAATTCGCTGGGCTCTGCGGCAGTTCCGGCCAATTGGAAAACCGCAAATGTGACACCACCGTTTAAAAAAGGACATAGACAAAAAGCAGGTAACTGTAAACTGGTTAGCTTAACTTCTGTAGCTGGGAAAATGCTTGAATCTGTCAAGGAGGAAACAGCAAGACATCTGGATAGAAATTGTCTCATTAGGAAGACGCAGCATCGGTCATGTTTAACTAATTTACTGAAATTCTTTGAGGATATTATGAGTGTGATGGACAACAGGGAATCAGTAGATGTGGTGTATCTGTATTTCCTGAAGCCATTCAACAAGGTGCCACGCAAAAAACTTCTGCATAAGATAAAGGTGCATGGTGTTATAGGTAATATATTAGGCTTGTTTAACCAACAGAGTGAGGATAAATGCATAAATTTCTGGTTGGCAGTGACTAGTATTGTACCTCAGGAATCAGTATTGGGATCGCAGTTATTTACAATTTACATAAATGATTTGGAGTTGGGAACCAAGTGCAACACATCAAAGTTCGCAGAATAGACTAAGATGAATGATAGAGCAAAATGTACAGAGGACACTTAAAGTCTGCAAAGGGATATAGATAGTTTAAATGTATGGGCAAGATCTGGCAGATGGAGTACAATGTTGGTAAATGTGAGGTCATCCTTTTTGGTAGGAATAAAAGCAAAATGGATGATTATTTAAATGATAAAAAATTGCAGCATGCTGCTGTGCAGAAGATCCTGGGTGTCCTTGTGCATGAATCACAAAAGTTGGTTTGCAGATGCAGCAGGTAATTAAAAAGGCAAATGGAATTTTGTCCTTCATTATTAGAGAGATGGACTTTAGAAACGGAGAGGTTATGTTGCAGCTGTATAAGGTACTGGTGAGGCTACACTTAGACTGCTATGTACAGTTTTGGTCTCCTTCTTTGAGAAAGCATACACTGGCACGGAGGGGATGCAGAGGAGATTCACTAGGCTGATTCTCAAGTTGAGAATGTTAGCTTATAAGGAGAGACTAAGTAGACTGCAATTATATTCACTGGAATATAGAAGATGAGGGGGATCTAATAGAAACATATAAAATTATGAAGGGAACAGACAAGTTAGAAGCAGAGAGTTGTTTTCACTGGCGGGTGAAACTAGAATTAGGGGGCATAGCTTCAAAACAAGGGGGAGCAGATTTAGGACTGAGTTGAGGAGGAACTTCTTCACCCAAAAGGCTGTGAATCTGCAGAATTCCCTGCCTAGTGAAGCAGTTGAGATGACCTTGTTGAATGTTTATATGGCAAAGATAGATTTATTTTTGAACAATAAAGGAATTAAGGGTTATAGTGAGTTGATGGGTTCTAACTGAATGGCAGAGCAGGTGTGAGAGGTCAGATGGCCTCCACCTGTTCCTATTTCTTATTTTTGAGAATGTAATTTGTAGAA
Organism: Sphyrna mokarran; assembly: GCA_024679065.1. NCBI lineage: Eukaryota > Metazoa > Chordata > Chondrichthyes > Carcharhiniformes > Carcharhinidae > Sphyrna > Sphyrna mokarran. The sequence goes on along the minus strand of JAGIQG010000021.1, from coordinate 7,849,395 downwards.
TACATATGGGTGAACCAGTGGATGTGATGCATTTGAATCTTCAAAAAGTTTTTACTAAAGTACCACATAAGAGGTTAAAGTGAAAAATTAAAGTGCATGGAATTCGGGATAATTTATTTACCTAGATTGAGAATTGGTTAGCAGACAGGCAATCTGATAGGGACAAATGTGTCTTTTTCAGACTGGAAGGCAGTGACTAGAGGGCTCCAACTATTTATAATATAGATCAATGATTTGGATGATGGAACCAAAAGTAACATTTCCAAATTTGCTGATAACGTGAAACTTGTGGGAATGTGAGTGGGGAAGACAATGTTAAAAGACTTAAAGGTGATTTAGACAAGTTGAGAGTGTACAAAGACATGGCAGATGAAATATAATGAAGATAAATGTGAAGTTAACCAATTCAGTCAGAGAAACAGAATGGCAGACCCGAACATTACTTAAATGAGGATAGATTGGGAAATGTTGACATATGAAGGGACATGTGTACAGCGCGCTATTTTGGCCTTCATTGTGAGAAGATTTGAGTACAGGAGCCAGGATTTCTTACTGCTATCCATGGCCTTGCTGCAACTATACCTGGAATATTATGTGCAGTTTTGATCTCCTTACCTAAGAAATTATACATTTGTCAGAACGGGAGTGGAGCAAGGTTCACCATACTGATTCCTGGAATGACAGGACTGTCATGAGGATGATGGGGTTGCTTGGGGCTATATTCACTGGAATTCAGAAGAATAAAAGGGGATGTAATTGAAACATATACATTTCTGACAGATTTGGACAGACTGGATTCAGAACATTGTTTCCTTTGGTTCTGTAGGTCTAGAAGTAGGAGTCTCTGTCTGAGGATACAGGGTAGGCTATTTAGGATTGAGATGAGGAGAAATGTCTTCACTCAGAATGGTGAGCCTGTGGAATTTTTTACCACAAAAGGTTGTGCAGGCCAAATCAGTTAATATAGCTAATAACAAATTGGAATGATTTCCAGATTCTAAAAGGATTATGGGACATGGGGAGAGTATAGGAGTATGATCATACTGAATGGCAGATTAGCCTCGAAAGGACAAATGGCCTATTCCTACTTTTATTTTCTGCATTACTCTACCTAATCCCATGCTATAACTGCCAGCAATGTTGGCAGCAATTGAACAATAATATATTTACAAAGCACTCTTTCACAAAGCACTTTATAGAAAAATAAATAATGAAAGTGCAAGAAGGCATCAGTACTGGTGGTTGAGGAACCAAGTTACAACTTAAAAAAGAGGGTTTCAAGAGGCATAGTAAAACATTTAAAAAAACATTATTATAAATGGACTGATATACAGCTAGAGAATTTTAATTTCAAGTATGAGATATCAGTTCAACTAGAACAAATTATGGTTTTAGGATTTTATATCAAAGTGGACAGAATTCTGGGTTAAATACACAAGCCCAAAAATTCCTGATGAACCAATGTGCCACCGGAGCGTAGCAGAGTGGGATTTGCACCCACCTGATAAGTTTATCCAAAATACTAGTCAGCAAATGTAAGCACTTCAGGTTGATGGCCACACTGTTTAAAACATGACTGCAGTGGAATATGGGGACAGGAGAAGGGAAAAAAACATATTTTGTGCAGCATTTTTCTGCAGAATTCCACAGCTAGCCAGGCCAAGCAAGAAAAGCCCATATTTCAAATGTGCCCTTGTTCCAGTAGCTTTCAACGCACTAAAGGCGACAGAACCCATTTCCATTATTTAATGCATGCATCATGCAGGTACAATGCATTGAGGAAAACTAAAACAGAGCTGGTGAACTTTAGGATGTCTGATTTCATCCTGATGTGGAGATGCTGGTGTTGGACTGGGGTAAACACAGTAAAAAGTCTCACAAACATCAGGTGACGAAGGGGCAAACCCCGAAAGATTGTGAGTTTACTATCAAATAAATTGTTGGACTTTAACCTGGTGTTGTGAGACTTCTTACTGATTTCATCCTGCCAGACCCATCTTTTCCAACTATCAACCCAACAGGTAGAGAAGCTGGTCCCAACAATTTTGAACAGAAAAGGCAAAGATCTGGCAAACTGGGTTCTAGTATAATCCACCTCATACATATCCATATGCTAATGAATGAAGAACATTAATAAATCCAGAGTTTTAAAAATATGTATTCTAAAGAAATAATCAGTGAATGCAACAGCTCATTAACAAGTAAGAAAATTTTTTCTGATTTACCTAAGAGATTAGTTATCATATTTCAGGAATACTTTTCAGATGGTCTAATCATTATAGTCAATAAACTCTTTAGGATGGGATTTTCCACTTGCGCTTGCTTTGAAACTGGAAAATCTCGCCCAAGTTCAACAAATCTTTCCATGGTCCACCCCTTGCCATTATGATTCCCACGATGGGTGGAACAAGAAAATTCACCCGTTGATATTTATTTTCGGGCTAACTTGGTGACAAATTTCTAAGCATCTAGCATTTCTCTTATGGAGGAAAAAATGTGTTCTTGTATTATATGTAGCTAAATCAGAAACACACTTACATTGCCATTTTGCTACATATGGAGTGGAAAATTTCTCCTGTGCATCAAGCTACCCAAATTCCAGTTTATTCAACTTTTATTTTTCTCCTTAGTTGTGCTTCAAAATACTGCACTACCTGTGTTGAACTTGTCTTAACTTTCCACCTAATACTGATCAACTGCAATAGTTCCAATTACAATCATTTAATAGCTTTGCACAAAGCGCAAATTGTTGGTACATAGTTTACAACTTAATCATCAGCGCATGAATATTCTAGACTCAGAAAGTGAATAAAAAGAATTAAATGTAATTGAAAATGTTGCACAGGTACGGACAATCCCAGGAAAAATGTGCATAATATCACATATTGCACAAAAATGAGATCAGAATAAGGTTTTTGCCATCAGTTGCCCAAAGTAAATCTTAAAATAGATTTGGATATACTGAATTAAAGCTTTGTTTATGCACAGATTCATCTCAGCTCATTTCCTTGAAAGCCCACAGCTTGTTTAGCATTCTGTAATTTTATACAGTCATTGATCTTTTAAGCTGCCAAATGAGTCATAACATTGTGTATTGATTAATAGCTCTTCTGACCAAATAAATGGATTTATTAATCTGGTTTATCAAAGTAGACACCTGAATTTAGCCACTGTTATGATTAACAATGACATCTACACTTTTGAGCTGCTATAAATGTTGGAATAGGGCTTTTGAGGTTTGGATTCCTACCATCCATTCCAACAACTAAATATTACATCACAGATTTTCAGTAACAGAAATACTGATGTAACAGATATTTAGTTTCCTAAAAGAATGCTTTATGTGATTTGTAAATATAATTTTACAATATTTACTAAATTTTCCAGTGACACATAATAGTAAATCATTGATGCTGCACTTTCTTATTTATACATTGCTAATCTGACCAGCATGGACACAATGAGACAAAGTTACATCCTCACCACAGAGCCAAAAATCTGGCAAACTGTATCATACATACCATACAGGACACACCCAATTTTAATTCCATTGATTTCAATAAATAAATTACTCCAATGAATCCCAATTCAAAATATCGAACCAAAATGCCAGCAATCTGCAGGATGGCTGGGCACTCATTTTAATTTAAGGTATTTCTTATCCAGTTAGCATTAACATCACTCAAACCTCTCAGTTTTATACAAACTGGTCTTTGTTTTAATTTATGCAGATCATTGGAGGCAATAAATGCCAGGTAACATTGATATCTTTTTGCAAATTCCTCAATTTCTACAAATGATTAGTTTGGCAGAAATTATTCCTCTTTTAAAATCCATTCAGTTTTGGATTAAAAATAGAAATGCATTATTTACTTATACTCTATTTAAACAATTTATTGCAAAAAGAGCCAGCAGATCCTGAATGAATGTTTGTTGCTATATACATTGTCACTGAGGACATCTATAAACTTTTGAAAAATTTAATATCTATCTTGCTTTTAATACACATTTCAAGTCGCACAAACAGATTTCAGTGTTTTGCTTTTAACTGATAACGATTAAGTACTTCTCTGAAATAAGTGAATGAAAACATCATGTTGTTTCTATAATGGGCAAACAATCCACCCCACCAGATGCAACTAAGACAAAACAAAATCCTAATGCATCACAAATGTAGCAATGTGACAGATAAACATATGTATATACAATCTGCCTTTTTCCTAAATCTAACATAGGACTTGATTTTCAGAACCAGGAACAAATTTCCATGTGGCTGAGCAAGCTTATCCACTAAAAAAACTTAGTTTGATCAAGGTTGGTACAAAGTATTCTCAATTAGAGCAGCAGTAAAGAAGCTAGAATTGGTGTCAGCAACATTTAGTTAGAAATTATCCAGGTTATCTGCTATTGATATTATCCCCTGCCAAAAGTTCATAGGTGTGAACACAGATAAGGCGTTGCTGGAGTCAAACAGACTGGTAGCATTCACCAATAAGACTAATACATTGAAAAATATGTTTAATTACAAATGGATATCATAAAAAATCCTGATTATGTTAACCAAAGCCAGTGTGACAACAGCAATTTTTATACGACCAATCCTGTACCATCTTAACTGAAATTACAATCGTACCTTCCAAATAATTGGCACAGAAACCACGAGAAAGTAGGAAAAAAGATGGTTAGGAAATCATCCAGATATTTACGAAGTGCTGCTGGCACAATTCCAGCATCTCTATCATTGTTGTAGCTGAGAATACTCAGTACAAATCTTGACCAAATCTAGGACCATCTAAGTTACTCAGTGCATAAATTTGCTGGACAATCTGGAACTTTCCTGAGGAAAAAGATTTAGGACAACTTGACAAGGTAAGACTCATTAACTTCCTCGTGTCATCAGCACATTACACTCAGTACTTAGGGGGCTCTCATATATTTTGTCATCTACAAGAAATAGCTAGCAACCACTATAGAAGAGCAAAATTGAGGTGAAAACAAATACCAATACAAATACCAACATTCACAACCCAGAAAACAAACTTGTATTTCTGAACTGCCTTAGACAGTTATCAAACTGGCTTGGTAATAGGAGACAGAGAGTAATAGTGGAAGGGTGTTTTTCTAGCTGGAGGTCGGTCACTAGTGATGTGCCGCAGGGCTCAATACTGGGACCTCTTCTATTTGTAATATATATAAATGACTTGGAAGAGGGAGTAAGTGGAGTGATCAGCAAGTTTGCAGACGATACAAAGATGGCTGGACTTGCGGATAGTAAGGAGCATTGTCAGGAGATGCAGCAGGACATAGATAGGCTGGTAGCTTGGGAAGATAGATGGCAGATGGAATTTAATCATGATAAATGCGAGGTGATGCATTTCGGGAGAAAGAATGTAGTGGGGAGGTATATGATAAAGGGTAGACCTATTAAGAGTATAGAACGCAGAGGGATCTGGGGGTGCAGGTGAACAAGTCTCTGAAGGTGGCAGAGCAAGTGGAGAAGGTTGTGAAGAAAGCATATAGTATGCTAGCCTTTATAGGAAAGGGTACAGAGTACAAGAGCTGGCCTTTCATGTTGCAGTTGTATAAAACGTTGGTTAGACCTCATTTGGAATACTGCGTCCAGTTCTGGTCGCCTTACTACTGGAAGGACATGGAGACTCTGGAGAGAGTGCAGAGGAGGTTTACCAGGGTGCTGCCTGGTATGGAAGGTCTGAGTTACAAGGAGAGGTTAGGCAAATTGGGGCTGTTTTCCTTAGAAAGACGTAGACTTCGAGGAGATCTAATAGAGGTGTACAAGATTATGAGGGGTATAGATAGAGTAAACAGGGTTAAGCTTTTTCCTAGGATGGACTCGAATAGCACGAGGGGTCACGGGCTTAGGGCGAGGGGGGTAAGGTACAATTTGGATGCTAGAGGGAATTTTTTCACACAAAGAGTGGTGGGGGTATGGAATGCGCTGCCAAGTAAATTGGTGAAGGCAGGCACTCTGGAGTTATTTAAGAAATACTTAGATGGGCACATGAACAGAATGGGAATGGAGGGGTATAGAAAACTGATTAAAATAGGGATCATGAGCCTTGGGAGTCCCTGGGAAGTGTGTAAATAGATGATGATATTGATGTACTTGTTTTTATCCGACAGGTGCTTTGGTTCACCTTGTTGTCTAATGAGGGGCATACACGTGATGGGTTGTGAGAGGGCTGTTCTTGGATTTTTTTTCGAGAATATCCTAGTGCTTCATGTCGTTAGTGTACGCTTGACCTGGACCATTTGATAGGCAACACGACAGCTCAGTGACTATCGCTGTGCTGTGCAGGTACATGAATTTGGGCCTATGTCTGTGGGAGTTTGCGCATTCTCCCCGTGCTTGCGTGGGTTTTCTCCGGGTGCTCCGGTTTCCTCCCACATCCCAAAGATGTGCTCTTAGGCTAATTGGCAAAACAAATTCTCCCTAAATTGTCTCAAATTTGGTTTTTAATCCATAGATCTATAAACATAGACAGGGATCACGGGTAGAGGTGGGAACATCGGGATAGCGGCGCGGGCTAGTTGGGCCGAAGGGCCTGTTTCCTGTGCTGTTTTGTTCTTTAAGATATGACACAGGACCACATTAGGGTGGTCCTGTGTCATATTTATTATGGCAGATGACCGAAAGCTTGGTTAAAGTAGGTTTTAGAAGTGACTTAAAGAAGTGAGGTGGACAGAGAGGCTACAGAGAACTGCAGAATTTTGCATCCAGAAAGCAGAAGGCACACTGCTTTCTGCTTTCTAACAGAATGAGGATTCTGCCAGATGGAACTATTACAATGACGAGAGATCAAAGGATCACAGGACAGAAGGTCATCTGGAATGACAGGGAGGGATGATACCATACAGGAATTTGAAAAAAATGATTAGAATTTTAAAAGTGAAGCAATTCACACTTGGAGCCAATGAGCACAGTGGACAAGATTTAATGCAAATTAGAATACAGGTAGCAGAGTTTTGAATGAGCTCAACTTTAAGTAGAGTTGGCTGTACAGAAAAGTTTTGCAACATTAAGTCAATGAGGAAAAATATATGGTTGCAACTTTCAGCATCAGATGAGCTGTGGTGTTTGCCACAGGACAACTGAAAAGCAATTCCTCTTAATGAGGTGGCACATTAAACAAGTAGAAAATTAGGAAGGAGACAACATACATCCTTTACTTTCACCAGTGGTAGACATCCGAGAGTCAAAACATTAGGCAAGGTCACACATGGAATAGAAGATTAGCTGGTTGCATTTTCTTTGAATTATCTATTGACGATTTCTTTGGCTGAAAAAACATAGCATTTTGTTGGGGACTAATATATTGATTTGTTATGCAAAGTAAGTGGGATTCAGGGTATCCCATTGGTCAGGAGTCAAGGTTTGCAGAATGGACCATAAAGTTGACAATTGAAGATCACGAGCACTATTTTTAACAAAAATCTGTCAATCACTTCTTTGCATAAGTTTGTCTTGCCATTTAATCAGCACAGCCAGCTATTCTTCTTCTTCCTTCCCCTCCAGAGCCCTCAAAATGGAAGCTATTCCTCCAGTCACATATGCAAATATGTAATACACAACTACTTGCATTTATATTATGTCTTGAAATATACTGAATCATCAAGGCATTTTACACAAACATCATCAATTAAATTTGACACTTGAGCTACATAAGGAAATATATAGGCAGATGATCAAAAGCTTGGCCAGAGATAAGTTTTTAAAGAGTATCTCAGAGAAGTACAAGACAAATGGGTCCAGGGTAGTTATTCCAGAGTTTAGTCCTAGATGTCTGAAAGCATGTTTGCCAATAGCACATGATTAAAATAGTGGTTGCTCCAGAGGTCAGAATCGAAGTTGTTAGGCTGGATGAGTCACAAAAATAGAGAGAGGCAAAGTATGGAAGAAGCTGAAAACAAGAATGAGAATTTTAAAATTTAATTGTTGTCAGACCAGAGCTAAGGTCTAAGAATGGAACTTGGTATTAGTTAGGAAATGGGTAGTGTTTTCAGTGATCTCATATTTAATAAAGGGGCAAGATGGGAGGTTGGCACGATAGTGCTGAATAGTCAACCCAAGGAAGTAATAGAAATATGGATGAAGATTTCAACAGATCAGCTGAAATACTGGCAGTGTTGGGTGATGTTATTGAGTGGCAGTAGGTGATTTTGATCATTATGCAAATTTTAAAAATATGTTCTCTTACATGGGGTGACATGGCCAGCATTTGTTGTGCATCCTTCAATGCTCTTGTACGGAGTTTGATAGGCCATTTCAGTTAAATCAACCACATTGCTGTGGATCTGAAGTCCCACGTAAGCAAATCTGATAAGGATAGCAAGTTTCCTTCCCTAAAAAATATTAGTAAACCAGATAGATTTTTATGATAATTGATGATGAAAGCTGTCATGTTCACCATTACTGAAACTAGTTTTATATTCCAGATTTATTAACTGAAATCAAATTTTATCAACTGCCATGTTGGGATTTGAACTCACGCTCCCCAGGGCACTGGTTTGAACCTCTAGATTACTGGTGCTACATCATTACCACTGCAACACCAAAGTTGCACAGGATCTGGTTCAACCTCTGGCAGTTTCCGGAAAGGGATGAAATTGGTGATTAAGAAACAGTTTGTGGCTGGGATCGAAGACAATGACTTCAATCTTCCAATATTTAGTTGAATATTACCCATTCACTATTGAATGTTGGATAAGTAGTGTGACAATTTAGAGATAATGGAGATGTTCAATGGAGGTGCTGAGTTGATTGTCGATACTTTCTCATGGCCATACAATTGGATTCCACTTGATTGATCCAGACATTAGCAACAATCCTATAACATAATTATTTTATGTTCTATTGGAATTTCAATGGAGATGAAAGTCTTAGCGCTATAGGCCAAGTGTAGGCAGATAGGATTAGGTGGGAGTTCAGTTGTTTCTAAAGTGTCGGTGTGGACTCGATAGGCCAAAGGGCCTCTTCTATGCTGTATTGTTCAATGATTCTATGAAAGTTGTATTTTGTTTCATTATGTTGTGGGAGTTTACGGCTGACATAAATAGTCACACAGAAAGTAGTAGTCTCCCTGCAGCCATTCGTTCATTCTAGTTGATTGTGGAAATCATGGTTTCAAAAGATAAAAGCATCATGATTTCTGCAAAGTATTTCAATATTGCTTGCATCACTCTGTTTGGAGTGATTCAGTAATAAAATGGAATTCTTTGCAATTCATATATGTCCCATGTATTAAAAGGCACTCTGATAGGTGCATGGGTGCTAATGAGACTGTGCAGTTTTAGGAACCTGAGAGAAGTGCTGTTCCCTCTTGAATTGATGCTTTCGTTCTCTGGAGAAAGAGACACATGTTGCAAGATTCCAAACAGCTTCTTAATGAGCTGTTGTACAGACTGATCTGGCAAACTTTGCCTATGGTGGCTTAAAATAAGCATCTGGTATGAAAGTTCAGTGTGTTGCTGCTTTGACTGTAAACAGGCAAGCTGTTGTCTGTAGTTCAGGCTTCAGTAGACAACACAATTCAATGACATTCTCCCTGCTGAAACAGAATTGAAAATAGGTTTCTGAGACATGCCCAAGTTGTGTCAGGATCAGAATGTCATTTCTGGCTGCTGATGGATGAGCATCAGAAATTCTTGGTGAAAGTAAACTAGTGTTTCCTCTCACTGCATATATTTATCTTCTCCTCTAAACCCAGGCCAGCCATTGGAAGACCCAATGGAATATCTATGCTAAGCACTGAACTGACAGCCACAAAGGCAAATGATTGCAACCGAATGTTGTGAAGGAAATATGCAAAGACATATTGATTTGCAAGATATACAGCAATGGAAAGAGACAAATTTAGTTTTCCCAGTTAAAGATAGCAAATCCCAAAAAATTGCTGTATGTGATGGAGTGCTGAATCAAACAACTAAGAGGCTTCCTTGTGCTCATTTTATGAAGGCACTCAGTGAGTTAGGAACTGCTTTATGGAGAACTACTGTGGATTTATCTTGGAACAATTTAGAACATAGAACATTACAGCGCAGTACAGGCCCTTCAGCCATAGATGTTGCGCCGACCAATGGAACCAATTTTATGACCCTCTATCCTAAACTATTCCAATGCTATCCATATGCCTATCCACTGACCATTTGAACACCCTTAAACTTGATGAGTCCACAACTGCTGCAGACAGGGCATTCCACGCCCTTACTATCCTCTGAGTAAAGAACCCACCTCTAGCATCTGTCCTATAACTACCACCCCTTAATTTAAAGCTACGTCCCCTCGTGTTATCCATCTCCATCCGAGGAAAAAGGCTCTCACTATCCACCCTATCTAACCCTCTGAACATCTTATATGTCTCAACTAACCTTCTTCTCTCTAATGAAAATAACTTCAAGTCCCTTAGCTTCTCCTCATAAGACCTACCCATCATACCAGGCAACATCCTGGTAAATCTCCTCTGCACCCTTTCCAATGCCTCCACATCTTTCTTATAATGTGGCGACCAAAACTGTACACAATACTCCAAATGCGGCCACACCAGAGTTTTGTACAGTTGCAACATAACATCTCGGCTCTGAAATTCAATCCCTCTACCAATAAATGCTAACACACTATAGCCTTCTTAACAATATTATCAACTTGAGTACCAACTTTCAGAGATCTATGCACCTGTACACCAAGATCTCTCTGCTCATCTACACTACTAAGAGTCCTACCATTAACCGTATATTCTGCACACATATTCCTCTTACCAAAGTGTATCACCTCACACTTTTCCACATTAAACTCCATTTGCCACTTCTCGGCCCAGCTCTGCAACTTGTCTATGTCCTTCTGCAAACTATAATATCCATCCTCACTGTCTACAATGCCTCCGACTTTGGTGTCATCAGCAAATTTACTAACCCATCCCTCTACACCCTCATCCAGGTCATTTATAAAAATAACAAACAACAGTGGCCCCAAAACAGATCCCTGAGGTACACCACTAATAACTAAACTCCAGGTTGAATACATCCCATCCAGCACCACCCTCTGTCTTCTATCAGCTCACCAATTCCTAATCCAAATTGCTAAATCTTCCTCAATCCCATGCATCTGCATTTTCTGCAGTAGTCTTCCATGGGGAACCTTATCAACGCTTTGCTAAAATCCATATACACCACATCAACTGCCTTACCCTTATCCACCTCTTTGGTAACCTTTTCAAAAAACTCAATAAGGTTTGTGAGGCACGACCTTCCCTTCACAAATCCATGTTGACTATCCCTAATCAATTCATTTTTTTCTAAATGACTATAAATCCTATCCCTTATAATTCTTTCCAAAACTTTCCCCACAACAGATGTAAGGCTCACTGGTCTACAATTTGCAGGATGGTCTCTACTCCCCTTCTTAAACAAGGGGACAACATTTGCCATCCTGCAGTCTTCCGGCACCACACCTGTAGCCAACGACGACATGAAAATCAAAGCTAAAGGCTCTGCAATCTCCTCTCTAGCTCCCAGAGTAACCTGGGATAAATCCCATCCGGCCCAGGGGATTTATCTATTTTCATACTCTCAGGAATAGCTAACACCTCCTCCTTATGTACCTCTATCCTGTCTGGTCTACAATCCTGTATCCCAGTATTTTCCCCAACTCCATTGACATTTTCCCGCGTGAAGACCGATGAAAAATATTCATTCAGTGCCTCACCGATCTCTACAGGCTCCACGCACAACTTCCCACTGCTGTCTTTGACTGGCCCTAATCCTGACCTAACCAATCTTTCATTCTTAACATATCTATAAAATGCTTTAGGGTTCTCCTTTATCCTATCCGCCAAAGTCTTCTCATGTCCTCTTCTAATCTCCCTCTTTAGCTCCCTCCTGGCCAATTTATAACTGTCCAGTGCCCTAACCGAGCCTTCACTTCTCATCTTTATAATAAGCCTCCTTTTTCCTCTTCACTAGTGAACTAACTTCCTTAGTACACCACGGTTCCCTGGCTCTACCACTTCCTCCCTGCCTGACAGGTACATATTTATTAAGGACTCACAGTAGCTGTTCCTTGAATAAGTTCCACATTTCAGGTGTTGCCAGCCCTTGCAGTTTCCTACTCCACCCTATGTATCCTAAATTTAAGTAATGTTGCTGTTAAGGTAACGTGATACGCCAGGTTAACTGAATATCTTTTCTCCTGCTGAATTAGGAATTCAGCATCATGTTCGAGGCCTATCAGCCTGATTGGCATGTCTTTAATCATTTTAAGTAAAGGGCTGCTCCTGAGCAAACTGTAGGAAATCATCCTGTACAGTTCTGTGCACAATTAATCCCTTTCAAACTATAATCAGGAAAGTTTATCAATTTTTTTTTCAGTATCTTCAATTTTGTTTACATGTTCTATTACAAACCATATAGAAATATTGCCCTTGAACAAGATCCCATTCAATCTACTATACGTATTTCTTTTTGCATTTCAATCCTTTTGCAGAATTACAAAGGCAGTGCACAGAGCAGACAGGGCAAGCCCTAATCCGTCTCCTTGTTTGCTGCGAAAAATCAATTCAAATTCAAATTGAATCCAATTCATGACTCCCACAAAAGAGACATACTGGATCCCAACTGACAAGAACAGGCATTACAGCTGATCTTGAGCTTGATCCTATGCTTGACCTTAGCAAAAAGGCCAACCTACTTGATGTATTTTTATTTACAAAGTGCACATAAAAACTTCATACAAAAAAGTAATCAAACTACCATTCAGTTTTCAAGCCTTTGCACTTCAAGTTACTCAACCTGTGAATTATTCATTAATAACATTTTATAATTATGGAGGTCATGACTTGGCTGCACTATTGGATCTCAACTAACCTAAATTATAGTTTTTCCATAAACCATTACATGTAAATTAGCACAATTACACAGATCTGTAAAAATTCACGTTTATAAAATTATGTTTGAGACAACCAAAATACTCGCATCTTTTACATTGTTTCTGAGCATTAAGGCTAAACGTATATCTCACAGTCAGTTGATCTGCTTTGCTTTTTTTAAACAAAAGATGACAATTATAATCATAATTTTAAAAGACACCATGGTATTTCCCAACTCGTAGAAGTTCCCAATATTTTGACAAGAATAATTCTAGTAACTTTCTAAAGGTATTCTATTCAAAAATTTGGAAGGGGGAAATAAAACCAAGGTTGCTGTTGTTCTTTTTAATGCATGTGCAGTGCCACCACTTGAGCTCTAATGTTTCAGACCAAAAAGGGTAAACAATACGGGTTTCACTTCAGCGCCATCTGGTGCCAGGAGTGGGGAGGATGAATGCGTTATCCTCCACGATAAAACAGTCATATATTTACGTTTACCATGAGCTATTCTAACATTAAAAAAAAATCGTTTTTAATGTAGTTCAATCTGTGCAGTTAAGGGACATATCTTATAATAATAATTCAGTGGTCGTATCTGAAGGATAGGAAATCGTATTCAAGTGGAAAATTTAAACAAAGGCATCCTGCCTACAAAAAAGAGCCTTTGATGTGTAGCTAACCCCACTCACACCCTCTGAGGCGACTTGTATTTCGCCAGCAACCACTTTCCCCGATTTCCTCAACTTATCTGTTTCTTTTCAATTGAAGGTACTGTTAAACAGTAGTACTTCCAGCAAGGCGGGGAAGCTTTCCATTGCGTTTGAGACGCAGCCTCGCGGTTCGTGCACACAGCGCAGTCATATGATTTCCATTATATGTGATAGCAATGCTTTTACAGTACATACATGTATAATCCGAAACAACTGGAACATTTCCTAATTCTAACGAGCGATCGTAAATGCGTTCAAATCTTAAAGCATCAAAGTAATTCAACCATTATCAGGGAGACATACGAAGTGAAAATAAAATAAAGATGTTTGATTGGGCATGTATTTTCTTTTAGAAATAGACCACCATTAAATAGATATGTGAGTAATACTTACCTCCTCTACTGTCAGGGGCATACAAATCCTGAACTCCTTCACCAACATAGTCTTTCCTTGAGAGACTCTTTCCCTCCCTCGAAACTCGTAATGTAACTCGGGTTACTGTTGTAGAATGGAGTCACTGCACAGCAAATGAGGTGAAACAAACCAACCGTTAGGTTCTGAAGGTTTATGCATTAAAACACAATCGACTCCGGTCTTCGCTACCTTTCAGATCCTGTTTCAAGTTCAGATAATGTGAATGCAGCAAGGCGAAATGGTCTGAAACACCTCCTTTCCGATCATTACGTGCAATTCTATGTTGTTTGAGAGGCAGAAAAACAAGAAATAGAACACTTTCATTCCAGCAGAGTCATTGGCAAAACCACCTTAAAGATGTACGAACCCACCAAAACGTGAGTGCGTTAACATCACACAACGCCACAGCAGGACTTTCTTGTTCCTTCAGTTTTTCCTTCCCCAAATAAAAGCAAACTCGGCGTATTTCCTGTTTCAGGAACTCTGAACGACTGTGTATCTCCCTTACACAACACAGCAAATCAGCTTGGCTTTTTTTACACCAGCTCTCCTCGCTGATCTTGATGGGTATTATATATCCGATGACTATTACAGTTGAAGCTTCTGTACACAACTCCCCGCAGTTTCGTTCAGTGACGGCAGCAGGAAGGACACTGACTCAGTCCAAGAGGCATAAACTAGTCTGGAAAGTGGAGAATTCAAACAAAATATCACGTCTTTGATTAATTTTTTTTGCATAACAGGAATAGTTTGGCCGATCATACAAATATTTTATGCAAGCTCTGAATATAAAAGTGAATGGTAATCGTTGTCATGGATCAAAACAAATTCGTAAATATTAGTTAATATCAAACGTTATCAATGCGCACTTGATAAAAACTAAAATTTAATGCTGAATTATAATTTTTCTTTCATCCCGTTTTATAAATACTGTATCTTAAACACATTATTTGACCAAGTATTGCTAAAATATCTTCCTAGAAACTAATCTGATTAAGCATCTTAAGACTTTTAGTTATTCTATCAACGGGTTAACACAACCGAAATCCTCCAGAAACATGTTAAACTATTTCCAATAGCAATGCAGGATATATGATAAAATATTGAATAAGTTTGATGAATAATTGCTGTGAATACTTTGATAAAATTTTGCTCTTTAAAAATTGGTGATACAATAAGTGCCTCGATTTCAAATATACTTTATCACTAGTCTGTGAAGCTAGTATACATCACCAATGGTATATAGTGTATATTCACTTTTAACATCACAAAAACACATTATCTGATCAATATCACACTATTTGTAGGAGCTTGCTGTGTGCAAACTGGCTCTTATGATTTTACAGAAGTACTTCATCAACTGTCAGGCACTTTGAGGTATTTGGTGATTGTGAAAGTCACTGTATAAATGAGTCTTTCTTTCCATGATGACTGCAGAATCAAAAATACAGAATCAAAAACATATAAGGCCCTAAACATCAATACGTCCCTTTGAGACCATCACAACAATTTAGTTAAAGAAGCTTCCTCTAAATTGATGTACCTGATTCCCATGCTTAAAATAAATTTACTTCGCAGTAATGTAATACATTCTGGTTTCCAAAGTTCTGGGCTGACTTTAGTAACCCAATTAAAATCACTGTTTTCCTTCTCCTCGTGGCATTGGTCTCTTAAGCATTATCATTCTTGACCCATAATCACCTCTTTCACACATGTATACCTGCTGTGGACAATCTTCAGCAGAAGCAAAATTGTATTCCAGCATAATACGTAACCTCATGATCAGGCATATTCCTCACTCTATCATTACCAGTAAGGTAACCCTGGGGCAATGAGGAGAACAAAGAACAATACAGCACAGGAAACAGGCCTTTTGGCCCTCCGAGCTGCTTGTTGGTCCAACTAGACCATTCTTTTGTATCCCTTCATTCCCGGTCCGCTCATGTGACTATCCAAGTAAGTTTTAAACAATCCCAGCGTATCTGCCTCCACCACCCTGCTTGGCAGTGCATTCCAAGCCCCCACCACCCTCTGTGTAAAATACAGAAATGTGTAAAATACACTCCCTGATTTCTGAGTTAAACCTTGCCCCCCGCCCTTGAACCTGTGACCCCTTGTGTTTGTCACCTCTGACTTGGGAAACAATTTCCCACTGTTCACCCTATCCATATCCCTCATAATTTTATACACCTTTATTAGGTCTCCCCTCAATCTTCTCTTTCCAGGAAGAACAACCCCAGTTTACCCAATCTGTCGGCATAGTTAAGACCCTCCATACCAGGTAACCGTGGTAAACCTTCTCTATCCTCTCTCCAAAGCCTCCATGTCCTTCTGGTAGTGCAGCGACCAGAAATGGGTGCAGTACTCCAAATGTGGCCTAACATTCTATACAGCTGTAACAACAAACGCCAATTTTGTACTCTACATCCTGTCGTATAAAGGCAAGCATGCCATACGCCTCCTTCACCATCTTCTCCATCTGTGCTGCCACTTTGAAGGATCTGTGGACTTGCACACCCAGGTCCCTCTGTGTGTCTATATTTTTAATGGTTCTGCGATTTATTGTATAGCTCCCCCCTACATTAGTCCTACCAAAATGCCATTTCTTTGCCCAATTTTGCAATCTATCTATATATCCTGCTATATTCTCCATCAATATTCATCACTATCCGCAAGTCTAACCATCTTTGTGTCATCCGCAAACTTACTGATCACACCAGTTATACCTTCTTCCAAATCATTTGTATATATCACAAGTAGCAGAGGTCCTAATACAGAACCCTGTGGAACACCATTGGTCACAGACCTCCAGTCCGAAAAAGACTCTTCCACTGCTACCCTCTGTCTTCCATGGCTAAGCCAGTTCTCTACCCATCTAGCACCTCTCCTTTTATCCTATGAGATTTAACCTTTTGCACCAACCTACCGTGAGGGACTTTGTCAAACGCTTTACTAAAATCCATATAGATGACATCCACAGCTCTACCCTCGTCAACCGTTTTTGTCACCTCCTCAAAAAACCACCAAATTTGTGAGGCATGGCCTTCCTCTTACAAAACCATGCTCTCTATCACTAATGAGATTATTCCGTTCTAAATGTGCATACATCCCATCTCTAAGAATCCTCTCCAACAACTTCCTTACCATGGACGTCAAGCTCGTCAGCCTATAATTATCCAGGAGTATAGATGAGCAAATCATGAGTATCGCCATGCATACCAAAAAATGAGGTGCCAATCTCGTGAAGTTATAACACAGGACTACATGCATTGTAAACAGTAAAGCGGCGTGCCAAAGACAGAGATAAGCAATTCTGTAACAAACGATCAAATCTGTGCAGTCCTGTTACAGCCTGTTATGAATGGTAATACACAATTATATAATTAGCCATAGGAGTGGCTCCCTTTATATCCCATCTTCAATTATTGTAGAACTTAACATGGCAGTTCCAAAGTAAAACTGAAGCATTTGTATCAATTCTCCAGCCAAAGGTACCAACTGGATAATCCATCTCAGCCTCCTTCTGAGATCCCAGGATCACAGATGCCAGTCTACAGCCATTTCAATTTTCTCTGTGTGATATCAAGAAATGGCTGAAGCCAATGGATACAGAAAACTTATGTACAACGGCAACATCCTGGCAGCAGTGCTGAAAACTTGTGAGGATCATGCAGGTGTTCCTCAGCATCCTAGGCCCAAACAGCTGTCTCTCTTTCATTAAAGATCTTTCTTCTATCATAAAGTCAGACATGAGGTATTTGCTGATGACTGTACATGTTCAATTCCATTCATGAATCCTTTTATTCTTAAGATCCTGGACTGCGCCCCAATTTTTGGATCAATTTTAGGATCAATAACACTGTTTAAAGTAGAAAATGTCTGAAATTCAATTCAGTTGCCAAGAAAATAAAGCCATATGATTCCATGGGTTTTGAACAAACAAAAATAAATTTTAAGATATGTGTCAGAAAGGTAAAATAATTTACAATATCTATCTTAAACCTTAACGTTCAGGGTTAATGTATGGTAGGCATGAATTAACAGGCAAAGTGTCATGGAACATTCCATTCTGTACAATAACTGACAGGTATAATTAAGACAGAGTTCATGGCTGGGATTTTCTGGCCAGTCCTGTCATTGTACTCTTCGGATCCCACTGCCAGCAACACCTCTGCGTTGACAGCCCACCTTGTGAGGTTTCAATCTCTTCTTCCAAGGTTCCCTGAGTTCCAAAAATATGCACTGAAGCACCAACGCACAAGCATAACTCACTTCTCTGCCCACACCTACTGCTCCAAAGGGTAACCTTCAACCAGTATAGCTGGAAATATGAAGTCACCAACCTTCTGTAGCCTTTTTGCACCGTCAGGGCTTCTCCCAACCACTCTTTGATTGCCAAGGCTTTTCTTCAATTGAGAATTGAAGCTCCCGATGTTCATTCTCACCAAGAACTTAAGTTGTTTTTCATAACAATGCAATGAATCAGGATCTGCCTGCATGCAGAGAGCCTTAGATACATTCAGACTGCAGGCGATATCTGGCAAGTAACATACACACTACATAAGTATCAGGTATTAACTATCTCCAACAACAGGAAATCTGACCACCTTCCCATGGCATTCAGAAGTATTACCATGACTGAATCACCCCACCATCAGCATCCTGGGGATCACCATTGGCCACAAACATTATACAGGATTATGTACTGCATGCCATAACTGCTGTATGTCCCATCTACAAGATGCACTACAGCAATTCACTAAAGCTCAGGACAGCATCTTGCAAACCCACGGCTTCTACCACTTAGTGGGACAAGTGCAGCAGGTAGCTGGGAATACCAGCTGCAAAATTACCTGATTTGGAAGTATATTGTCGTTCCTTTACTGCTGATGGGTCAAAAGCCTGGAATACACATGCTAACAGCATTGTGAGTCT
The DNA here is from genome assembly GCA_024679065.1 of Sphyrna mokarran. NCBI lineage: Eukaryota > Metazoa > Chordata > Chondrichthyes > Carcharhiniformes > Carcharhinidae > Sphyrna > Sphyrna mokarran. Next base: position 7,830,458 of record JAGIQG010000021.1, on the reverse strand, counting down.
ATCTACAATACATAGACTGCAACAATTTAAGAAAATTGCTCACCATCATTTTCTGAAAGGCAAATAGAGATGGGCAATTATTTCTCCCCCATTCCACAGAAAGAAAATGGTTCCGGAAACCTAGTGATCACAAGGGGCGTCAAATTTACATAGGCAAGTTCCATAATAAACGAGAACATTGAAACTTATAAAGGTGACACAAAAATCTAACATTTATTCATCAATGGGCGTGAGCAGTGAGTGTGTGAAAATGTAGTTTCCAAGGATAATCAAGCTGATCTACAAAGAGAACAAGTACTGAGGAGCCGATGAAAGGTCATCCATACTTGAAATGTTGGCTCTATTTTCACTCCATGTATACTGTCAGATCTGCTAAAATTTCCCAGCATTTTCTGTTTTTGTTTCAGATTCCAGTACCTATGGTAATTTGTTTTTATCTCACCGTGGAGCCCTATTATTTTCCAACTAGATGTAGATTCTGTTTGACTGACTGCATTTCAATAAACAAGTAAAAACCTACCACTCCTGCAATTACAAGGTACAGAAACAAAAAAGCATTTACAAACATTAAAAATGTCAAGGCTGAGTAGAAGTCATTAGAACCTGTCAAGCTTGTCAGTTTAATTATTTTTGCATCAGAACGATCATCATAGTTGTCATCATGGCAAAAAATAAACTAGAAGCACATTGGCCCTTATGCCTCACCAAAGAAATGAAATGACCTCAGGTGGTTAAGAGTTTTGAGTAAAAGTTTGTACATTTTTATGTACTGAAACGTGAATGAAACTTTTTTTAAAATTTGTACTCCATCCTTAAAGTAACAAAGCCAATGTTCAGAGTGGACCAGGCAAACCCCAATCCATTCCTTGCTTATTCCAAAAAACAAATTCACATTGAATCCAATTTATAGTTCCCATAAACAAGATCAAAGATGACAAGATGATTAAAGAACAGCTTCTTCCCTGAGTTTTGTATGGACCTACCTCATATTAAGTTGATTTTTTCTATATCCTAGCTATAACTGAAACACTACCTTCTGTACCTTCTTTCCTTCTCTTTGAACGGTATGTTTTGTCTGTAAAGCTCACAAGAAACAATACTTTTCACTGTATCTCAATACTCAAATCAGATCAAAAATAAGGCATTGCACCGCTTCTTGGACTTGATCGGTCGCTTGATCATAGCCAAAAGGTCGTGAGGCGCTCACTCTGACTTCTACACACCCAATTTCCGACGATTAAAATAAAAAGTTGAAGCTTTCCAGGTTATTTTTCCCAACCGGGACCGGCAAACGCCATCAAGTCGACGACTCCGGCGCTTCTGTGTTGAGGTGTCGGCATCTCAGAATTTGAGATGGAGGGGGAAGAGAATGGTCAGGGGGACCTAACGGACACGTATTGTGTTTTGTTTGAAAGGGAAAGGTTAAAAGAAGCGACGCTCTCCTGAGTCTGTCTCCATCAACCGGCTTCACCACCGCCTCGTGCCGCCCCTTCCCAACGGCGCCTTTCTCAATTTCGCAACCTCGCAGTGCACGCGACAGGTTGGGGGCGGAGTTAGTCCGAGCACGGAGTGGGACGGCGCTGGTGTTAGCAGGGGGACGGGGTTGGTCCGAGCGCGGGGGCGGAGCTGGTCGGGCGCGGAATAGGGCTGGCCCAAGCGCAGTTGGTCCGAGTACGCATGGCGGGAGGGGCGTGGTTGACCGCGTTACGAAGCCGCGCGTCTGAAGCGAGCACGGGGGCGGAGCTGAGGTTAATCTGGGCCCAAATCGCTTCGAGCATTGATGAGGGCTAAAAGTGCACGCGCACAGAAAGGGTGGGGCTAGTGCCAATCCTAGGGCCGGGGCTGGCACCAACACGGGGGACGCGGCTGGAGCGAACATGGGGTGGGGCTCGTGATGGAGGGCAGGGCTCGACGCCAACATGGGCAGGGTTGTTCCTAACGTGACGTACGGCTTCCGGCGTCATTTGCTGTCACGCGGCCGACCGTTACTGAGTTACGCCGGCTTGAGGCGCAGCCGTTGCGGCCTGTGTCTAGGCGCATGCGCGAGAGAGGGGTTGTTTCTTCCTTCCATTCAGAGGGAAAATAGAGGGAGCAGTCGCGGAAAGAGAGGCAGTAATTATTGGTAAAAGTTAAGCGGTCTGCGAAGATGTCGGAGGCAACCGAGCGAGCCGATGGCCGGATTGTGAAGATGGAGATGGATTATAGTTCCACGGTGGACCAGCAGCTCCCTGAGTGCGAGAAGATGGCTCAAGTGAGTGCAATGTATTTCTCAGAGTCACTGAGTCATGCGGCTCCATTGATCAGACTGAAGTAGGCCTCCGTAGGTGCTAGGCCTCAATCCTCTGACTGGCTGAAGAAACAGTACCGGATCTGAATGTTTGTTTTCCTGTCCTTTGATAGTTATACGAAGCCTGGAAAGGGCTTTTATTTTAAAAATATATCCTGTGAGAATCTGCTGAAAGCGAAATTAAAACAAAACATTTAATATCTGTGAAGTGCTTTGACACACTTTTCCATGTAGTATGGACTATATATAAACTTTAATTATATCTAATGTGCCGTGTTCTTGGATTATCCTGCAGGAATGCCGTCCCTACGTATTAGAGTTGCACGCAGTGGGTTTGTCATTTCCTTAACCCCACGCAGAATGGTGATTTTCCCAAGTTGGAGGGGATGTTTCAGACGTTATCCTTTTCTGTGCAAGACAAATAACATTCTACTGACCTATTTAAGTCTTAACTTGCATAGAAGTAGATGGATTCTGACTTTTGAAGAAGGAAATTCCAGAGTGTCAAGATCTTCTGGGGGTGGGGGTGGGGAGAGGTGGGGGAATCCTTCTCTGTTAAATAAGTTTTCCCTTATTTTCAAATTGAGTGGGCGTATGAAATTAGTAGAGCCGAAGTAGCTAGAGGCAGATCTGTGTGTCTGGTGCTTGTTCTGGTAGGCCTTGATAGGTGTTAGGCATGATGTGGAGATGCTGGCGTTGGACTTAGGTAAGCACAATGAGAAGTCTCTTAACAGCAGGTTAAAGTCCAACAGGTTTATTTGGTAGCAAACACCACTAGCTTTTGGAGCACTGATCCTTCGTCAGGCCCAGTTGGTGAACAGAACTCCCACTTATTTGACAAAGGAGCAGAGCACTGAAAGATAGTGGTGTTTGCTATCAAACAAACCTATTGGATTTTAACCTAATGTTGTGAGACTTCTTACTAGGTCTGGCACCCAGTGTGCTAGTACTGCACCTTCAAGGGATGCTTCAAAATACATTTTTTATAGCAGTTCTATACACTTGAAGCTGCTTTGGTACCCTGTATTGTTACTGTAGCAACATAATTGATCTTAATTGCTACAAGTTTGTTTTAATCTGGACTAAAGCTGTTCTGTTGTTACTGTTTTCCAAGGATTTTGCAAGAGTAGCACTTGGTTAGGTTGGCTGACAGTTAAGGCTATGTCACTGGATGGAGTGTATCTTACACAGACAATTCTGCCTTAGTTACTGTTTAGATGCTGCATTTGAGTTGAGAGAGAGAGAGCCCTTTCCTCTCAAGTTGCAGACTGGAATTTACCAGGAGCTAAGACTCTTAAAGATTCTGATGTATGAGTGTGAATCTTACTCTGAGAGTTGCTGTTTTGGAAGTTGTAGAAAACAGGCATCCCTTTCTGTCTCTATCTGGAGATTGGGACCTGCAAGAGACTGTTGACTTCTCTGAACTTTAGCTGTTTTGACATCCTTTGGCAGCTTCTACCTGGATCTCTGTCCAGAAGTATTAGGAGGCTGGAAGTCTAGCACCAAGTGAGCATACTTGTTTTTTGTGCTAACTAATTCTGAAGAAGGATGTTTATGGGGATATTGCTTTAAATTGGAACAACGGAGATAGCTAGCTGTTAAGAAGTATACTTTGTCATGTTAAAGTATTTCAGTTTTAAGTTATGCTAACTTTTTTGTTACACTTTAACTCTTCTTTGAAGTTTGCTTTGACAAAAGCTTCCTAGTGGATTGCTTGAATCACATCTTAGGCTCACTCTAATGCCAAATTCAAATGCAAACATTGGGGTCTCAGATGCACCGTGGAGCTTCTGGTCTGGTCCCCAGCACCAGAAAGGGGCTTTTTGTGGTAGGCTGAGGAACTCCTTTTTGCAGGGTGAGTGAATGTGTGGCGGAGGTGTTTGGCAACATGCACAAAAATGGAGAGAGGTGTGCCTGTGTGCACTCATGGAGGAAGAATGCCAGCATGAAGAGCATGGCAACATGAGTGAGTGAGTGTGTGTGGAGGGGCAGCATATGTTTCGTTGTATGGAGAGGAGCAGTGTTGTGGGTGAGACTATCTCTTTAAACTCTATCTCTATTTTCACTCTCAGAATTTCACAATAACTTCATTTCAGGGTTAATGTAAGCCATACTTGTGACTAATAAACCTCACTTATTCTAACCACTCCCTCCCCAACACACTCACACCCATTTGCAGTGTTAAATAACTGGTGAACGGAACACATGCCCATTTTGACACTCTAACCTGGTTATTTTTTAAAATGAATGATTTCTCTTAAATTAATAAAATTAGTGTTCTAATATTACTTTACATTTACTCAGGATTTGTTATCTTTTAACACCTCAATTGTATTTGACATACTGGTTAGTTTATTATAGTACCAAATATTATGGTTCAGATTTTTTTCCCCATTGGCTCCTTGATTGAGAAAAAAATTCTGACCAGCTGGATTTGAGTGAGGAGGGGTTGGGGCTTGGGTGGTGGGGGGTGTGTGGTATCAAGGCTGGTATGGAAGTGACTGACTGAACAAATGAATGAGTGTTTGCTTTGTGGCCAGTCTCAGTTTCTTCACTTGCTTTTCCTGCCACACGCGAACAGCGTGCACATGTAATCCACGCGTTGATTCTCCAGTGTTTTGTGAAATTTTATTGCTCAATTTTTTAAAAATTCAGTTCTTTACATTTGTTCAGCAATTGTTCTTTAGAACCACAACTTTTTCTGCAGTTTAGTTGATTATTTTGCCAAGTGTTATTTTCTTTGAACTTTGCTCATTGGCCTTTGAGTAAGGAAAATATACAAATGTGGTCTCCAGAACAAAAAGCAGCCCTAAAGTGAAGGCAATTCAAATATGCTTGGAATCTATTAGAGTTACAATGTTGAGGCTAACAGAAAGGCAAAATAAACAACGGGGTGAATGTGCTTGGCTACAGAGCTGGAGACATGATGTTTGCAGTCCTTCAGTGAAGAATAAGCTATTTATCTGATTTCCCAGAATGTAAATGGCTGGTCGGATGTGCAAAGCTGTGGCAAATGGAATTTAACCTTGGAAAATGTGAGGTGATGCATTTTGGGAAGTCTAACAATGCCAGGGAATACACAGTCAACAGTAGGATCAGTAACAAATCTCAGCATCAGCTTGAAGTCTTAACAGGTTTATTTGGTATTGAGCTTTTGGAGCACTGCCCCTTCATTGGATAAGTGGAGAGTTGAGTTCACAGACAGGGCACATATAGACACAGATTCAATTGCAAGATGATTGGAATGCGAGTCTTTATAGGTACAGATAATGGGACTGGAGCAAGGAATAATGACAAGTTCAAGATCTGTGAATGTCTCAAGCAATGATAATTATTGGGATTTTGCAAGCCCAGGCCAAATACTGAGGTTACACATGATGCGACATGTACCCAAGATCCCAGTTGAGGCTGCCCTGTGGAATATGGCTATCAGTTTCTGCTCAGCAATTTTGAGGCCTCCTTTGGAGAATGTGTACCCAAAGATCAGAGGCTGAGTGCCCTAGACTGCTCAAGTGTTTCTTGATAGAGAATACTCCTGCCTTGTGATTGTTGGACAATGTTTATCTGTTATCGTGGCATCTGCATGGTATCACCAATGTACCATACCTTGGGACATCTTTTCTTGCAGCGTATGAAATAGCCAACTTTGGCCGAATCACATGAATATGTACCACTCCTGTGTACCTGGTGGATGTTGTTCTCACAAGAGTTGATGGTATCCATTGTCAATGATCCAGTGTTACGTCTTGCAGAGGATAGTGTGGCAGGATTGTGTGATGTCATGGTCACTGTTCTGAAGGCTGGGTAGTTTGCTGCGAGCAGTGGTCTGTTTAAGGCTGTACAGTCGTTTGAAGGCAAGCAGTTGGGGTGTGAGGATGGCCTTAGATGTTCGGCTTCATCGATGACATGTAGTAGGATGTTGGGAAGCAGAGCACTGTAGGGCCCTTGAGGTGCATATCCAAAGATCCTGAAGGCAATAAAGGAGCTGGATAAGTTAATGAGGCAAGTATCCCTAATATGTCCTATTTAGTAAGATATAGAATAGATTATGATGTAGCTCATAAAATGCTCGCTAAGCCACAGCAAGAATACTGTGTAGTTCTGGTCGCCACGCTATAGGAAAGATGTGATTGTACTAGAAAGGGTGCAGAGGAGATTGACCAGGGTGTTGCCTGGGTTGGTAAGTTTCAGCTTTGAGGAGAGACTGGGTTGGTTGTGTAGGATGTTTTGTTGGAGAGTTGGTGCAGATACTGGATCAAATAGTGGCCTCCTGCGTTGTAAGTACTCTATCTGAACTAATCTGCATTGTGGATATGTGCCTGCTAAATTTGTTCAAATTCAGTTTACTTAAGATCCAGGTGTGAGAAACTTTTACTCAGTCTGGGTGCACACAAAGCCATGTCTCAGATGAAAAAGGTTCCAAACCATTGTATCAAAAAAGTGCCTAAACATCAACAATATCTGGGCTTTTTGATATGTAATACAAGTCTGTTTAAAATTGTGAAATCCCAGGGTGCAGTTCTGACAATAGTTGTTTAAATGTGTTAATGGTCCTAAACTAAATTATTCTTTAAAAGGGACAGGATCACTGGTCAGTCAAAATGAAAGTTAACTGATATTCAAGCTTAAATTGGCATCAAACAGAACACAATGGAATGTACAAAGAATTAACAATTGTTCATGGGATTGTGTCAGAAATATTGTGTACTTTTGCAACAAGTTAAATTGGGAACAGATTGTGATTTGAGTTCGAGTTATTGTGGTACAGATGGAGCCTATGCCAGCCTTCTACAGCAATCTAGTCAATCCTATTCCAATCTATCCCTGTAGCCTGCAAGTTTATTTTCCTCTAATGCCTATTCCATTTCATTCTGAAACCATTGATGCTATCTGACAGAAATGGAGATTTGAGTTCCAGTCATACTGTAAAAGTGCTTTATGAATTCCTCCCTCCATCTCTTGCTCAGTTCCTTAAACCTGCAGCCACACACCCCCACCCCCCAACTCTCTCATCTGATAAGTTAATGGGAACAGATTTCCATTGTCCTGATCTAAATATGTCAAAATCTTGTATACGTCTATCAGATTTCTCATTAATTTCCTTTGTGCCAAGCAAAACTGCCCCAGCTTCTCCAATCTAACCTTGTAACTAAATTTCCTCCATTCCTGGAACAGGAATTCCTCTTAAGATTACTCTTAAGAGGAATTAAGATTCTCCATTCCTCTTAAGATTACTCCTTATTTTGTATTGCTTCTCCGTTTTTTCCTAGCAAAATGCATCACTTCACATTTCATGTTGAACTTAATCTACCATCTATTTGGCCACTCCACCAATTTGTCGATGTCCTTTTGAATGTCTGCACGCCCTCTTGACTGTTTTGTTACGTACAAGCTTTGAAATTGTTCGCTGCCCATCAAGATCTAGATTAATAATACATATCAGGGAAAGTAAATATGTCCTGCCACCTTCAAAGATCTATGCAATTGAACCCTCAGATTCTCCTCTCCCTGCATACTGATTAGAACTCTACCTTTTTAGGTAGATTTATCCCTTCTTTCAAAGTTAATCACTTTGCGCTACTACTTCATATTAAATTCCACCTGTCTTCTCATTCCGTTTCAGGTTCTTGCCGAATCAGATATTCAGATTGGAATATGATTAAATTGTTGTAAACTGAATTGGCTACAGAAAGATTAAACTGAGTGTGGTGGTATTTTTGAATTCTGGTGCTTGGTCAAATTTCAGTCATGTTGAAGTAGCAATTACTAATCTGAAGCAAAATAATTCTGTTTTTTGCTATCCAGTCCGTTCTCCTATGTTTTCTATTAGGTGGCCCAGGTATTGTTGACATTTAGGCACTTTTTTGGATACAATGGTTTGGAACCCTTTTCATCTGAGACATGGCTTTGTGTGCACCCAGACTGACTAAAAGTTTTTCATATCTGGATCTTAAGTAAACTGAATTTGAACAAATTTAGCAGGCACATATCTACAGTGCAGATTAGTTCAGTTCTGAATATTCAATGCACACAATTTTATCGAAGGTAGCAAGAATAGCTGATGAGAAAATAACTGTTAAACTGATGCTAAGAATGCTTTAATGGATTGCCATTATGACATACTGTTGATAGAGAATTGAGAAAAAATTGCACTTCACTTTGATCACTGAAACTACTTACTATTGTGTAGAGTGAAAACGGGAAATTTCTAATTACTTAATATCAACTTGCTTCACAGTAACAATTCCTTCCTGTGGGAAGTATATGTTATGGTGGTCACAAGGGATCATCAATAGATCTACCCATAGGCTTCAGAGTATGAGTTGCCTCATTTTGCAAGCAAATGCAAAGCAGCGGGGGTTTTTAAGCTTCTATGTTTACCAGAACTGGGGTTATAGGTCCTGAGGTGAAGACTATGTGAATAAGCCACAGGAGTGTCTTTTCCCTTTGTTGTGCAATAAAGGGTGTTGCTGCTGGGAAACTGGTGTTTGGTTGAATTACCACATTGGCGATGAGGAGAAAAATGAATTATCCCTCTGGATAACCTCCAAAAATGAAGAATCTCTCCAGTAAGGTGAGGCCATTATGCCCCTTTTTAGAAACCTCAAGCCCTGTGATACCAATGAGGAAAACGGGGTCCAATACGTTGAGCGCAAGCATTGTTTCAATTGTGCTAACTACATTGAAGAAAACAAAAAGCAAAAAGTGACATTGTTAACAGCGCGTCAGGCCCAGCTTTGTGTCAAACCAAAAGAGGAAATATTGGAAAATCTCAGCAGATCTGGCAGCATCTATAAAGAAAGAAAAGAGCTGATGTTTCAAATCCAGATGACTCTTTGTGAAAGCTAAAAGGCATAGAAAGTGTAAGACATTTATACCTGTAGGGGAACGGAATGAAAAATGAGTCATAGCCACAGAAAATGGAAACACTGCTAATGACAGTCTATGGAGAGAATAGAAAGTGTGAAAGGGCAGAGAAGCTGTAATCAAAAGGGAAGCTGTGACAAGTGAAGATCAGTGGCAGGGAGGTAAAATTGAAAATAAGGGGAGTGGGAAGAAGGAAAACAAAGATCTAAAAGACAGAACAGTTTTAAATAAAATGAAAATGAAGGGGTTGAGGTGGGATACAGTAAGTCATCTGAAGTTGCTGAATTCAACGTTGACACCAGAAAGCTGTAAAGTGCCTAACCAGTAGATGAGATGCTAGTCCTCCAGTTGGCATTGAGCTTCACTGGAATGTTGCAGCAGGCCAAGGACAGATGTGGGCATGGCAGCTGGATTGTCTATTAAAGTAGCAAGCAGTGGGCAAGTCAGGATCCTGATTGCTTTGCCGAGCACCTTCACTCTATGCGCAATTACCCAGTCTACACTCTGATATTGAGGAGACCACATTGGGAGCAGCAAATGCAATGCACCATATTGAAAGAGGTGTAAGTGAAACACTGCTTAACCTGGAATGTGTGTTTTGAACTTTGAGTGGTAAGCATGGAAGAGGTAAAGGAGCAGGCATTGCACCTTCTGCAATTGCATGGGAAGGACGTCTAAGTGTCAGAAGATGTCTAACCTATCCAGATGCTGTAACTCAAACTTTTAATGAATTGATAAAACAATTTAAAAAAAATTATGATGTGAAGTCCCTGCTAATTCTCCAGAGATTCACTTCAACATGTCTGGGAGAAACCCTAGGGAATCTGTTCATCTATACAAACTAGCAGAACACTGTGAATTAGGACTATCTCTTAATGAAAAATTGAGACATTGGTTTGTGGCATAAATAACCTAACCATCCAAAAAGAACACTTGGCAGAAACCAATTATCATTTTTTTTTAAATCCATTGAGACAGTGTTGTCACTTGACAATTTGAGAATACAGAAAAGGGGGCCTGGGAATTACAAGGAGCATCGAGCAGCATCCTCTTCATGCAACCAGTCCTCGAGTATGTGTTTCAATCAAATGTTAAAGGGCCCCATTCCATATAGAAACCCTAATGTCACCATCAGATTGTCAAGAAATAGCAGTGCTGGCTCCAAGAGTATTAAAGAACATATCCAGAAAGGTGTATGTTGCTTGATAATGAATTATTGAAAACATTGTCAAAGAGCAATATTTCAGGAACAGGTAAAACTTGTGTTGCCAGGGAAAGAAGATTGAGGCTAGTACCTAAGCATACAATGCAGGTATCCCCTCAGAATCACTACAGTTGAATTACATTGTAATGATGAAAGTCGCTTCAAAAATGGTGGACTTGCTAGCAAATGGTCATCCTTTAAGGATGAAGATATTCACAGGAGCAGCAGTCCCTGTTATCAGAGACCAATGGATATCTCCAAACACTCAGTTCGTGAAATTGGAAGATATGAAGCCCTTCATATAAAGGGAGATCTTTACAGGTGACAGACACCACAGTGGCTCCAGTAACATCTAAGCAACAATCCACTTCGCCCTCTCACCCATAACCCCTTACTGAACCTCTTCAAAGAAGACAAGGCAATTCCCCTTCCCTGCTGCCTTTACTGTGCTACAGTGCTGTGTCTTGTTATTGACAACCTGTCACTATCTCCTGGAACACCACTCTAGAACCTGAAAAGCTAATATTGATGCACTGTGAGTTGCCTCTGCCCCAAGTCTGGCTCCTGCACCTGCATGAGAAGAGGTCATTGAGTCTGTTTTGGAGATCTTGCTGGTGTCAGCAAGGCAGATTGGGCCTTTTTGGATCCAGGATTCAATCTTATTCAAAATAAGGCACGTGATTCTATGCGAGGGATTCCAAGCATGACTTCCCAAAGAAATTTAAAATCAACTTGTTAAAGCTGAACTTTGTGTTCAGGACAGGATCATTCTTTGAGGTCCTGAGTAATTATTCTACCTCCAGGATGGTATCCAAAATTAATGGAACTACATAATGACCAGCCACAAGTGTCAAAAATGAAGGTGCTGGCTAGCAGTAATGTCTGGCGTGGTCTTGACTCTGCTATTATTGACTTGATAAAGTGATATGACCTGTGCCAGGAAAATCAGAAGTCCTCAGCCTCTTTACACCTATGGGAGTGGCCTAGAAGGCCTTGGGTGCATTTACAAGTGGACTTTGCAGAACCCTTTCTCTATGGGTTCCGTGTTTTGAATCATGGTGGAAGCACACTGTTGGAGTGTAATGCATGGGCTCCAAGTCATCTCAAGCTACGATCAAGAAAATTTGGCAAAGTGTTATACCGGAAGTCCTGGTTTCCGATGATGGCACGTCCCTTACTAGCATTGATTTCCAGAACTGTGCTCTCCAATGGTATCCAACATGTCCAAACAGCATCTTTCCAACCAGTGTTGAATGGACTGGCACAGCAGGCAGTTCAAATGTTTAAAAAAGGCAACAAGAAACAAATGATGATATCTGTGGAGGCCAAATTGGCACACTTTTTCAATTGCAGGACAGCACTGTCCCAGGCATACCACGACAAGTGTGGCTCCAGCAGAGCAGTTAATGGGATGACAGCTTCATATCAGATTGAACTGCTATTTCCAAAACTTGTCTCAACAAAACCAAAAAAGAAACGTGGGATTCTACAAGGACAGAACTTTTGCAGCAGGTAATCTGGTCCACGTAAGGAACTTCAGGGATGGTCCAAGATTGGTCCCATGGATAGTTATGGAGGAAACATTTTCAGTTTCTTACACAATCAGAGTTCATGATAAAACCCTAAAGAAGTACTTGAACTATTTTGGAACCAGCAAGTCCTTGTCCAAGCATTCATTAGCCAGTGCCAGCCTTCAGCTCAAAGTTGGCTCCTCGCAATGGTGAACGTACAGATTCAGATGATGGCTGAGAAAATAGACCTCCTGGGCCGAAGTAGAACCTGAGGAGGAACCTGCTTCAGTAACACCGCTTTGCTGCCTCCAAAAGAGTATCTTGTTTGGTTTACACTGGCTGACCCTGCCCATCTTTAAACCTCTGTCTGAATGCCAACCAATGGAAAGAACTACCTCACAGTAGGTGTGCTGTAAGAGGAGCAGATCTGGGGAGCAGGATGTTATGATCAAAGGTCATGGTAGATCATCAAAAGATCTCCCGTTTGGGCTTTGGAGTACGAACTGGCTTATTGAGCAAGCAGAGGCCTGCCCAATGGGAAGCAGTCAGTAGGGGTTTTTAAGTCTGTAATTTTACCTGCACTAGGTTCTAGGTCCTGAGGTGAAGTTAAGCTGAGTGCAAGCTACAGAAACAGAAGTTTCTTTTTGGTGTATAGTAAAGGATAATAGTGGCAGGAAACTGGCTGAATTACTGCAGGGTGTGAAATAAATCATCATTCAGCAACCAGTAGGATTCCCCTCTATATCTCTGAGCATAAAATCATGAATGTATCAGATTGACTCTGATCAATGTTTAAAGAATTAAATTTGTAAAATTGCTGTTGGAGTTTGATTTACTCGATCTCTAAATGACAAGAAGTGCAAATTCTATTTTTTAACAATTTCATAACACATTTGCCAGAGTATCTCAAAAGTCTGTTTAAAATCTTGCAGATCAGAAAGGGATCTAGCTATTGAATTGGAGTTACAGGACAGTGAGTCAATTTTAAAACCATGAAGCACTTCATAAGTTAACAAAAATACTCTACAAAGATCAGCATCTGTTCATAGTATTAAGAACTGAAACGTTCAGCAGTGATATTTTCTTGGAAACTTAGAAATTTGCATTAGAGTCATTTCACACATTTTTTAATTGTGGAATTATCACATTCCTCTGTTCCATAATTAAAAAAAACCATTTAAGTTGAATTTTTATCTATTTTAGTTTCTATTCACCTCTGTGAGCAGTTTGCCTCAATCAGTGGCAAGTGCTGCTTCACTTTTTTGCCGCTGACTGCAAGTTCAGTCCTATCATTTTCAGCGTGACATGTATAACTTTACAGCCTCTCATTATCCACCCATGAAATCTTTTATGTTTGACATTTTTTCATTTTTCTTAACTCCATTCTACTCAATCTCTCCTCGTTGCATGAATCATCTCAAATCAGTCTAATGAGTATTATGCCTTTAAGACAAGGATAAAATCAAAACTATGACAATATTCAAGGTGTTTATCACAGCAAGCAATACTCAAAGAAATAATATGCATTTAAAAATGGTGCAGCAATTATCATAGGTTAGATTTTCATTAACATGTTGATTGGTCAAGCCAGTGTTGAGGAGGAGTTCATAGAGCACATCCGTGATAGGTTCCATTACATTACTGTTTGATGAAACTACAAAGGAGGAAGCTGTCCTAGAGCTGGTCATGTGTAACGAGACAGGAATAATTAATGTTTATCAGAAGGAGTGATCACAGTATGACTGAATTTAAAATATAGGTGGAGGCTGAGAAGGTAAAGTCCAGTACCGTTGTCTAGTGCTCTAAACAAAGATGACAATGGGATGAGGGAGTTGGCTAAGGTCGACTGGGAGCCGAGATTTTATGGTGGGACAATTGAACAGTGGATGACTTTTCAAAGCAATTTTTCACAGTACACAGCAAAAGTATATACTAGTGAAAGGGAAGGACTGTAGGAAAAGGGATAATCAGCCATGTTTACCCAAGTAAATAAAGGAGGATACTAATTTGAAAGAAAATGCATACAAAGTGGCAAAAATTAGGGGGAAGTTAGAGGATTGGGAAATCCTTAAAGGCCAGCAGAAAGCCATGGGGGAAAAAAAAGAAATTTGAGTAAACTCTCTCAATATAAAAAGAAACACAGGTTTCTGCAAATGATAAAATGAAAATGAATGGCTGTGGTAAACACTAGTCCTTTTTAGAGGATAAGAAGGTGGATTTAATAACGGGAAATCATGAAATAGCCGAGGCATTGAACAGATATTTTTGTGTTGGTCTTCACAGTGGAAGACAAATAACATGCCAAAAATTGATGACAGGAAGGCTATGGCAGGTGAAGTCCTAGAAACAATCATTGTCACTAAAGAGTTAGTGTTGGGCAAGCTAATGGGGCTAGAAGATGGACAAGCCTCCTGGCCCTAATAGAATGCATTCCAGGGTACTAAAACAGATAACGAAGAGGAGAAACAAATGTGCTCATAGTAATTTTCTAAAATTCACTGCACTTTGAGGTGGTTCTGGCAGATTGGAAAGCAGCAAATGTGACGCCCCTATTTTTAAAAAAAAACGATGTAAAGATGCCAGCGTTGGACTGGGGTAAACTCAGTGAAAGGTCTGGCAACACCAATTTTAAATCCAACCGATTTATTTGAGAATAAATCTGCTAGTTTTCAGTGTTTGTCCCTTCACCTGACGAAGGCACAAATGCCGAAAGCTAGCAGATTTACTATTGAATAAATTGGTTGGATTTAACATTGGTGTTGCCAGACCTCTTACTGAGTTTAAAAAAAGGAGCCATACAAAAAAGGAGTGGAGATAAATATGGTGTTTTTCTGGTTGGCGATCAGTGACTAGTGGTGTGCCTCAGGGAATGGTGTTAGGACCACAGTTGTTTACATAAATGATTCAGAGTTGGGGATCAAATGTAGTGTGTCCAAGTTTGCAGGTGACACTAAGGTGAGTGATACTGCAAAGTATGCAAAGGACGCTGACCATCTGCAAAGGGAAAAGATAGTTGGTGAGTGGGCAAGGGTCTGGCAGATGGAATACAATATTGGTAAATATGAGGTCACCAATTTAATAATAAATTGCATTATTATTTAAACGGTTAAAAAACTGCAACATGCTGCTATGCAGAGGGATGTGGGTGTCCTTGTGCAGGAATAACAAATTGTTTTGTACGTGCAGCAGGTAATTAACAAGGCAAATGAAATTTTGTCCTTTATAGAAGGATGGAGTTTAAAACAGCGAGGTTATGTTGTAATTGTATAAGGTGTTGGTGACATCACTCCTGGAATACTGTGTACAGTTTTGGTCTCCTTAAAAGATATTCTGGCAATGGAGGGGGTGCAAAGGAGATTCGTGAGGTTGATTCTGGAGTTCAGAGCGTTGGCTTACGAGGAGAGACTGAGTAGACTGGGACTAATGCATTGGAATTTAGAATGAAGGGAGATAGATTTTAGAATAGTAAAGACATTAAGGGTTATTGTGAGCAGGCAGGTAAGTGGAGCTGAGTCTACAAAAAGAACAGCCATGGTTTTATTGAATAGCAGAACAGGCTGGAGGAGCTAGAATGGCCTATTCCTGCTCCAAGTTCTTACCATGATTCATTCTAAATAGCTTACTTGTGCCACAAATTCATCTATTTTATTGAAGATTTATGCATCAGATGAGGTACCTTCTCATTTCAAATTTTACTTTGTTCCACGCACTGAATTTATTTGCTGATGTGAATTTTTGTTAAACTATCCTTGATTGTCCTTAGCCACGTTCTTATGTTCTTTCTCCCCAATATCCTCTGCGATTGCAGGATTATCTTGTGCACCAACTCGCATACCCTGCCCTTTCATTTAACTATTCTATGTACCCTAGCTGCCTACCTGCAACTTTCTCACCTGGCTTTCTATAGTCAGCAAACTTGAACACAGTACCTTAGGTTGTCTCATCTAAGTTATTAGTATGTATTACCAATAATCGAGGTCCAAGCACTGATCTTTGCATACTTTTAATTATATCCTGCTACCTTGAAACTGATGTGGAAATGCTGGCATCGGACTGGGATAAACACAGTAAGAAATCTCATGCACCAGGTTAAAGTCCAACAAGTCCCTTTTGTGAGATTAACTGACCAACAGTTCCTGACTTTTTCTCTCTTGAATCAAACATTACATTTGGCACTCTAAAAGGGGATTATTCTAGGATCTTAAGGAATTTTGGAAGATGAAATCAATGCATCCACTATCTCTGCAGTTGTCTCTTTTTTCAAATCCTAGGGTGCAGGCATCAAGACTTGTTAGGTGTATTCAACTTTACAATCCTTTATTTGCTTTTTCTTCAGGTTCTTTTTCATTTGCAAATATTAACCATTTCCTGTTCCTTCCTTCCTTACTTCCCCACAATTTCTGATATGGTTTTTTTATCCTCTACTATGAAGCCAGGCACACAGTGAACCAAATCTTCCAAGGAATGGCAATCACTAAGTTCTCAAACCAATACTTTTTTTTCCCACATAGCTTTGGAGCTCCGTTTTTCACTTAAACTTATAAACTGGGCCCTTCAGAAGTATTGAGTGTAGCTGTTGTGAGAGTCCTCCTTTTATATGGCACAATGGTTAGAGGAAGCCAAGCTGTGCTCCCTTTTTTACAGCAGTTGTATTTTGATACTCTTTTTTTTCACTAACTTGAAAAACATTGAGATATTTAAATAATCTTTCACTATTCATGAATGGATGTGAATTTGGTAAATGGTCAGTGGCAGAATGGGAAGGGTAGAGATCTGGGTAGAGTGCTAATGTCAGTTCTTTGCGGCCATAGAAGGACATCCTTAAAAGGATCTTGATGAACCAGATGGGTTTCTGTGTTGATCTAATAGTGCCTTTTGTCATCATTACTGAGACTCGCTTTAATCTTCTATTTATTTTGAAAGCAGGTTAATTTATTCTAAATGTCAGTTAATTCACTCACCTGTTTAATGAGTTCTGAACATATGCTTTGAACACAGTTGAAACTTGGAGCACTGTATGCACCCCACATACTGTAAAAGTCATTTGCTGCACTGTGTTAATGATGGGAAATTTGAGATTTATTGGATAGGTGATTTCTCTGGGTTTATGTTGTAATGTAACTTTATAACCATACAATCCTGCCTGCATGCACACTTGAGCATTTTACTCACTTTTCTAAACTCTGCTTTCTTCTCATCTGTTGTCACGTGTTATGGTTTAAGAAATTACCAAGTTTCAGAAAATAATAACAACTCATTCAACAGCATGGCCCTGTGGTTGAGTTTGATTGCACATATAGATTCTTGGTTTTCATGGTACACTAACTCTTAGCTGTTAAGTTTGCCTGTGGTTCAATTCTGTGCATTCTCTGTTCCAGTCATTGGTGCTGTTTTGGCTCTGACCTGTTCTTGGCAGGTGCAGGAATTTTGACTATGTTGGGTAGCAGTTACAGTGTGCATTCCTTTTGACTCCATATTTAGTCTTTTGTCAGTTGTTGAATTTAATTGGGTTAATTTGTTTCATTATTTACTAATTTTTGTCAAACACTTGAAAGTGGAACCCAGCATATTTTTAAAGATGCAGGTGTGCATTTTATTTTAATCTTATTCAATTTTGTACAGTAGTAGAAAATGGTAAATTTCCAAAATTGCCTATGTACTTTTATATATTTCCTTCAAATGTCAGGTTAAGAATTGAATATGAAATCTGATTGGATACGTCTGGAATATAGGAAGTTGGAACAATTAGTATTGCTTTGTATGCAATCTATATTTTTTATGATCATAAATTTTGTTGTTGTTGTGTAGGATGGAAGATTGCAGGAGGCTATTGATAACCTTTTGTCATTGGAAAAGCAGACCCGAACAGTAAGTACAAGTTTCTTTGACATCATACCAAATAGGAGTAGAATATTTGGCCAATTGAACCTCCTCCCCTGTTCAGGAAGACCATAGCTAATTTAATCATGGCCCTAAACTCTTTTTTTTTTTGCTTGACCTCCATAACCTTGACTCCTCAATAATAAAAATTTTACTTATTTAGTCTTGAATATATTTAGTGATCAAGCTTCCACTACACTCTGAAGGGATTTCCAAAGGCTAGCAACCCTCAGAGGGAAAAATTCCTCTTTGTCTCCAAATTAAATGGAAAATCCTATATTTTTAAACTATGCTCCCCCACCCCCCTCATTCTTGATTCACCCAGAAGGGGAAACATCTTTCCTGCACCTACCCTTTTAGACTCCTTCAGAACTTCTTGTGTTTCGATAAAATCAACTCTCGTTCTCCTAAACACTAAAGTATAAGACTGATCTATTCAACCTTTTCCTCAGAAGACAACTGCTTCACCAAAAAAATCATTGAACCTTGGCTGGATCAAGGCATTAATAAGGACTGGAGTTCAGTGGTCCTGACAGAACCCAAACTGAGCATTGATGAAATTATTTTGACACAGTGCAATTGGATAGGGCTGTCAGAGATGGATTCCATCACTTTGAAGACTGAGTATAGACGAATGAGACCGCAATTTACCAGATTGGATTTGTCCTGTTTTTATGAACAGGATGTACCTGGATAGTTTGGATAGACGCCAATGGTATAGCTGCACTGGACCAGTTTAGCTAAGGTCACAACTAGTTTTGAAACGTAAGACTGCACAAGTAGTCCAATTGGAATGTTGGGGCCATAGTCTTTGTTATATCCAATACATTCAGCTGCTTGTTATCAGATGGAGTAACTTAAATTGTTTAAAGACTAGTATATATGATAGAGACTTCAAGAGAAAGCCAAGATGAATTGTCCAATCAGCACGTCTGGCTGAAGTTGATTGCAAAAGTTTCAGCCTTGTCTTTTGCTCTGACACCCTGGGATCCTCCATCATTGGAGATATTTATGGAGCCGCCTTCTCCTTTGGTTAGTTATTTAATTATCCAGCAAGATTCACAACTGGGCTGTGGTAGGACTGCAGAGAATTATGGTTGTGGGATCTCTTGTTTCCTGTCAATCTCATAGATGTGAAGAAATAAGTTACTGGAACACAGATAGTAGAACAAGAAAACTTCAGTTTCGGGGCAGTGCAGGAGGAGCAACAAAAAGTCTCAGTATTAGAATCCCACAAAGAGTATTTGAGGATTATGGGGAGTTTGGAACATTTTGTCTTGGAAGCTGTTACAATATTTTAATACAAAAGGCAAATTCCAATCCAGTTCAGAAGTACAATTGTTTACAGTTCTTTTCTTGGCTAATTTGAAATTACTATAGACATTTGCTCACCCTTCTCACCTTAGTCCATTGATTAATTTAAATTGTTTCAGAGTTTCCACTGCATTCGGCTCATAATTATAATGAGATTATTACGTTGACAGCTCAATATTTTCATTTTCAATCCTAGGCCTCGGATATGGCATCTACATCAAGAATCCTGGTTGCTATTGTAAAGATGTGTTATGAAGCAAAAGATTGGGATGCATTGAATGAAAATATTGTACTTCTTTCTAAAAGGAGAAGTCAACTAAAACAGGTAAGATCCACAGATTATGTGGGGAAAAACCTCTTAAAACTATTCTTGACTGCAACTGCAATTTAGAAGACACTGTGATCTTTTATCAGAGGGTGCAAAGGGAAAAAGCTTAGACAGTCAAATGTCTAATTGATATTTACCCCTGAAGTCAGTTAAGCCTCCAGTTTGTAATTGTTGATCACTTGCATTTCTGTTTGAGAAGACTGAATTTTCAACATCCGGATGTACAGTATTTATATGTGCATTATTGTATTTTATACAAGCAACATAAGAAAATGAGTAGCAAAGAGATATGACTTGATAAAGTGTAACTTGCTAAAAGAAGATATTTGTCTTGGATAATTTTCTTCTAAATAATTGAAAGGAACTATGCCTGACACTTGATACAGGAAATTATTCCTCATTAAAAATAATGTAAAGATGCTTAACTTACGACAGGAATGCCTGTTGATGGGATTCAAATAAAGCTATGCTTTTAGGTCAACTTGAATGCCATTCGTGTTGCTTATAATTTGTAAAGGCTGGATTAGAACCAATACACTGTCAACTTCTTAATGTTGTGGAGCTGCTGGCATTGGACTGGGGTAAACACAGTAAGAAGTCTCAACACCAGGTTAAAGTCAGACCACATTGTCTGCTTCTTTTAAGAGTTGAATAGCAGGTTAGTTGTAAAGATTTGCATTCTAATCAGTAATCTGTAAACTGTGTGCTATTGTATGCTCTGTCTGAGGCCTGAACCCTCCATTCGTCTGACGAAGGGGTAAACCTCAAAGCTTGAGTTTACTATCAAATAAATTGGTTGGACTTTAACCTGGTGTTGAGAGACTTCTTACTGTACTCAATGTAACCAGTATTTACAAATCCAGCAAGAATTGCTTTGTGTTATTTTGCAGGCAGTTACAAAAATGGTGCAAGAGTGCTGTACTTATGTCAGTCAGATCACTGACCTGCCAATCAAATTGAGATTGATAGACACTTTGCGTACTGTCACAGCTGGGAAGGTTAGTATGTTTTCATCTGGTTCTAGAGGTCTTGCAAAGAAGCATGCTTATCTCAAAGTAAACCTTTTTATGTACACAATTTCATCTTCTGAGATGGCATACATTGACCAAACAATATGCTCAACATTATTGCTTATTTGCCTAAATTTTCAAACAATAATGCTATTGAATGTATCTCAGTATCAATGCAAACCCTTTCCTGTGTATAACGAAATTATTTAAATGTATAATCACTATCAACTATATAGAGTAGTCAGTCTATAGATTGTATTAAAATGTGCATGAAGTATAGGCTTTATGTACCTGTTGAATCGTTCCATAACACAATTTACCACATGCTATTTATCTTTATTGATCAGGATACTGCACAGAATGTCTATGAATCTTTTGTTTTCAATTTAATGTTTAATTCAAAAGTTGGAAATTTCAGCAATGCGGCACTGCAATGAAGTGTCAGCATAGGTTATACCTAGAGTGGGTCTAGAACATAATTTCCTTAACTCAAAGATAAGGATCTGTATGTAAGCAGCTCCCTAAAATCTTAACGATGTGACCATTTTTATCACCCAAGCACTCAGTTTGACAATGCGTCATTGTTAAGACAGAGCATGGTGAAATCAATTTTGCCATTCTTTTACCAACATTCTTGCAATGGCCATCTAAAAAAAAAATCAGCAAACATGAACCATTTTGTGCATTTACCCAGTCAATGACTTGGGACCCTTCTCATCAATTGACTTAAGTTTGCTGAATCATCATTTGTCACACATGCCAGATTTCTTTCTTTTGCTGAAGGTGGTAAATCATGGCAAGCATATTTTGAAGTTTACAGTATGGAAACAGGCCCTTTTGGTCCAACTTGTTCATGCCACCCTTTTTGTTTAACCACTAAGGTAGTCCCAATTGCCTGCTTTTGACCCATATCCCTCTATACCCATCTTGTCCATGTAACCTTTTAAATACTTTGTTTCCAAAATGGAATGTTACAGTTATTATCATTGAGTTTTTTTGGTCCATTTGGTCTGTTTCTAAGTCTAGCCCAAGAACGTACAAATGTATATTTTCAAAAATAGTTGCCATATCTCGGAACATTTGTTTTGTATTTTTTTGCCTTCTAACAACTTCTACTCATTTGTGCTTATCAAATTGCTACTTCTGGCAGAATAGATAAGAGATTAGGGTCTGATTTGAGGATCCTTTTCAACGAATATGTTGAATGATATGACGCATTGTGCAATATTTTAATAAACTCCACATTAAATTCTGACAGATCATACTTGTGACCTTCATGGTTTGTATTATTCCATTTTTAAGAGATTAAATGTTTCTGGATAGTAAAAACCTGAATGCAAAAAAAAAACTTCATACAAACTATTTATTTTTCTAGATTTATGTAGAAATTGAGCGTGCTCGTTTAACCAAGCATTTAGCAATGATAAAGGAGGAAGATGGGGAGCTGAAAGAAGCTGCTGCCATTTTACAAGAACTTCAGGTGAATGTCAATGTCTGGACTTGCAGAAGGTTCTTTGAATATTATATGGTGGTGTAAAATTAATTTTGATGTCTTAAATTTTGATGTAACATAGGTGATTCCTTAAATCACTGTTTGAACATGATCCAGAAGTGGTGGTCATAAATGCCTTTTCAATCCAGCTTTGTTATTTTCAGTGTGCCGCATGCTGCAACTTGAAGATCATGAAATAGTAGAGATAAAAAAAATTACTGTCTCCATGCTGTTTTACTTTCCCCTTCCACAGAAATTGTTACTTTGATGTTGGCCTTGCGGTATTCAATTTAAGCAGATTAGTTAAGTAAATGCCAACCACTTGGTTATAAACATAAGTATTGTGTTGCTATTACATAAAGGTGGTTGCCAAAATCATGATTTACTGTCAAAGAATCATATTTATGACCACAGACCTAAATCAAAAATAAGAAAAATTCCAGTCTAGCACTTTAACTTCAATGTCGTAGTGTTAGTTAGGATTGCCTTGCAGTACAGCATGTTGGCATAGTGGTTAATACTGCTGCTTCATAGTGCCAGAGACTCAGATTCAATTCACACTTTGTGCATACTCCATACAAATATCCCATTCTCCCTGTGTCTGTGTGGGTTTTCCCTGGATCGTCCATTTTCCCCCTACACTATAAAGATGTGCAGGTTAGGTACATTGGCCATACTAAATTGCCCTTTAATGTCCCAAGATGTGTAGATTAGACAGATTGATGAGATTTTGAGGATAGGGCTTGATGGGCCAAATGGCCTTTTTCTATATACCCAGCAGGTGGGGAAGTGAATTTGAGACCAGGATGAGATCAGCTATGATCTGATGGAATGGCGGAGCAGACTCAACAAGCTGAATTTGCCTACTTCTGTTCCTAATTTCTATATTCCTGTTAAAGAAGCGTAAACTAAATTCACGTGATACTCAACCAGATCATTTTAAGCCAGTTTGTTTTTGATTTCAACACTTGTTTACTAAAATAAAAGTACATTGAAATTAAAACTTACAATGTCTAAACTCAAAACACTTGAACAGAGTAATAGCCATCTTGTGATAGAATTTATTATATTGGATACAGTTGTGAAGTGAAGAGATTCTTTCTTCCTATCCTAATATTTGAGAAGTTGGGGAAATAGGAGAATTTTGATGTACTTGAAACATTTATATATAAAATCTTGCACAGCATGATAGGAGTATTCAAGAATCTTGTCTGTTTCTTCACAAATCCCTAATACCAATAGCCATTTTCCCTTTTTCTTTTTGACTTTCCTTCTATCTTTTAAGTATCTTTCCTATTCTCCAACTCTTAAGGCCTTAAAAATCCAGTTATGTTGGAAATTTTAACTTTTTAATTATTCATTCATAAAATCTTTATAGTGCAGAAGAGACCATTCAGCTCATCTAGTCTGCACCAACACGCTGACAGAATATCTTGCACACAATCTAACCCAGTAACTCCATGGCTAATTTCCCATGGCTAATCCATCTAACCATCCCCAGACATACTAAGGGGCAATTTAGAATGGCCAATCCACCTAACCTGCACATCTTTGACCTCCAGGAGGAAACCCACACTGACAAAGGGAAAGTGTGCAAACTCCACAAAGACTAGAATTGAACCTGAGTTCTTGGAGCTGTGAGGCAGCGGTGCCTTAATGAATCATTGTGCCATCTGGTGTTATTAATTAAATTAAAATTATTAGTATAATTTATGATCAATTTTGCTCAATACCTTCACTGACCTGTTAAATCCGCACGTGCCTATTTCTTCTGACCTATAGTAAAATCTATAATTCAGGTACGGCTTAAATTTCTCCAAAGGATCATTCTAAACAAATTTGGAAGTTTATTTCATAGATTCATACTCAGCGTTGAAATAAACAAAAGCATGAAATATACTTATTCTGGAGCTTGTCAGCTAATTTTATTATGCTTATCTCCTAATTATTTCTGTCTTAAAACACAGGTTGAAACTTATGGGTCAATGGAGAAGAAAGAGAAGGTTGAATTTATCTTGGAGCAAATGAGACTTTGCTTAGCTGTAAAGGATTATATTCGAACTCAAATCATCAGCAAAAAAATAAACACAAAGTTCTTCCAGGGGGAAAATACTGAGGTAATTGACGAGTTTTAAAATTATTTTAATTCATTGAGATCAGCCAGACTTTGAGCATTTGCTAGCTACAAAAAAAGCTAGAATTTGCTTTTCACAATTTGAAAGTGATGTTAAAGTGATGGAGTATCTTTTTTGTACTTCGTTAAACTGTACTAATGGAATTTGTAAATTGAGTTATCTCAAAAATTGTCATGGTTGTAGTGTGTGCGTGAAGGCTAGTTGCTATCTAGTCTGGGAGATGGAGAAATTGAGGATTTCGTGATGCCAACATTCACGTTTGGGCTGTAGATTGTACAGACTTAATGGACTATGAGATCTTTATATTGTCATGCATGTTTTCTTATTAGATGTATATTTGAGTGACTTTCATTTTAGGTTTAGTCTCCATCAACTAACACATGAAAGCAATGTTATAATTAAAATATCCCGAATAAGATCATTTTTAATTGAAGAGATCTGCAATAATTTTAATGCAGGAACTGAAATTAAAGTACTACAACTTAATGATTCAAGTTGACCAGCATGAGGGATCCTATCTGTCAATCTGCAAGCACTATCGTGCAATCTACGATACACCCTGTATTGAAGCTGACAGCACAAAATGGCAACAGGTAAACAACTGTTATTGATTGTGAAGGAATGTTGTAATTGAGTCGTTTGCTGAACGCTGCTAGATTTCCATTATTTTCTCATTTTGCCCTGTTTCTTATTCTATCAATAATCATGTGGCTCAACTCTTAAAGGTGACCTGTTCACTGAAACACAACTTTTTTTTTGGAAGGCCAAAGCTTAGTTTTTGCCTTTAGCTGTCCGTTAAGAAATTTGGAAGGACAAAAGTATAGAGTGTCATGGGCACTCATACAGTTTATGTCCATGGCTCCAGGGCCAGAATCTGAGAGGTTCACATCAGGTATTTGTGTTTCCTGCTCTTCACTCTCAACCCAATCAAGAGAAGACAATAGTGCAGCTTGTTAAAGGCTTTTATTGTGTTAGTGGCAACATCTGAGATAGAAATTGATCCAATTTTCTATGTTGCTAATTTTTGAAAACATTCTGTAATGTTCTAGCACACCAATGACTCCTTGTTCTAATGCTTTGTATTTGTATTCCGTGGCTTTCCAATTATTGTTGGAACTTCCCAATACAAAAAGAAATTCACTTTATGCGAGAGTGCAGTCCTCCCTAAGGTAGTATGTGGAATAAGTTCCATGAATGATGATTTGCTGATATAGAACTTGAGTAAGTGTATTGTAGGCTTTATAGGCTAGACTCCAGTGATGACACAGTGGTTAACACTGCTGCCTTAGTATCAGGATCTGGGTTCGATTCCTGGCTTAGGTCACATGTTTACATGTTCTCTCTTTGTCTGCGTGGGTTTCCTCTGGGTGCCCCAGTTCATTCCAAAGATATGCTAGTTTGGTACATTGGCCATGTTGAATTCTCCGTGAGCATACCTGAACAGGTGCCAAAGTGTGACGATTTGGTGATTTTTCACAGTAACTTCATTGAATGTAAGCCTACTTTTGAGTAATAAATAAGCTTTAAACTTTATTAGATGTTCTACAAACATAGATTTTTGGGCTAAAATTGGTTGATTGTGTAAAATGACAAAATTTAACATTTTCTTTCAATGAGTGTAAATGATGTGATTGGCAATATTTTGAATAACATGAGTGAACTTTCAGCTATGAATTACGTTAGTAGTTTGAATCTTTCAACCTGTGGGGCATCGTGTTTCAACTACCTGGAGAATCCTCGCTGTTCCAATGTGCCATGAAATTTATCATCAAACAAAAAATAGTGACATCACTTGTATACATGAAAAATATTTTAAATGATATTGCAGAATGATACAAATCTTGTCACCTCTTAAAAGGAAATGTGGTTGCTTTCTGAAAGTGTTGATTTAACTTTAGGGGAGAAGATAAAATAATAATCAATGCTTTTGGCAGTGGCTTGGGACTGAGTATTTTGACATCCACAACTAGGAAATAAAATGAAGCATGAGAATGCAAGGGGATGGGGGGGAACATGCTGATGGAAGAAGAGACAAAAATCTGTTATGACCCACAATACACTTTGCAAATGAAATTTGCATGATGTATACAGGGGAAAACATGGAGACAGCCTCAACCTGTTTCTGTTTACATGCTGCAAAGAGAAATTATTTAGAAAATAGATTGATCGGGGGAGGAAAACAAATGATTTAGTTTTACTTTCTTCATTTATTAGTGGTGCTTGTTCTAGAGTAATACAAAATATTTAACAAAAGTATTTAAATATTCTGGAGAATTCTGTCTCAGTCAACTGTTGGATATTTCCTTGAGGATTTTGACCAGCAAGTTGCATGATTTCGCAGGCTTAAAAAAAGTGGGCTGTGTGAGAGGTATGATTGAGGTGGAAGGGAATATGTTTCAAAAATTTGTGGTTGGAATAAAAAATGCATTTCCATAGAGGAAAGCAGCGGTTGTGATTTATCTTCTTGGGTTTTGTGAAGTAATCTACTCCAATATACAGAGCAGTTTGATATAGAACATAGAATCTAACATATCTAACATGTATGTGATAAATGTGGGATCTCCATCGCAGGAATGCAGTGTTCCACAATTGCACAGTTTGCAACTTTGATATTTATTTTGAGATCAGAACAGTACTTGCTTTCCTGAGTTTTATAATGTGTTAGTTTGCGTACATGCTGTATGTATCTTTTTAAATTTCCCAAATTCTAATAATTTTTTTATTTATGTAACATCCAGGCTTTGAAGAGTGTTGTTCTGTATGCAATCCTGGCCCCCTATGACAATGAACAATCTGATTTAGTTCATAGAATAAGTCTGGACAAAAAACTTGAAGAAATTCCGAAGTACAAGTAAGATCAATTTCGAGATTTTCTTAAAACACTTAATACTTTAAAAATGGTTTTAATATTTGAGTTTCAAAAACAAACTGAACAGTAACTCTGAAAAGAAGAGCTTGCAACTTTTATATCTTTAGGGTTGTTCAAAGCACTGCAAATCTAGTTCATTACTTTTGCAATGCAGCTATTGCAATGTAAACAAATGAAATAGCTCATTTGTGCGCAGCCAGATCCCACTAACAGGATAAACACTGGTTATTCTAGCATTTGATATCTCAATAATAAATGTCAGCTTGGACACCGGGAGAACTCCTCTTCTTTGAATAGTTGTGTTCTCCATCCACCTGAGCCTAAAATTTAATATGTTCCAAAAATAAAGAAGCACTTGCTCAATATTGTATTGAAGTGCCAACCCAGTTTATATGCTCCAGTCATGAAATTCAGCTTAAACTCAATCTTGTGTCTAAAGCTCTACTGGAATGGTGGTTGGACCAGTTGAGTTGGCTTCAGCATCCCTGATTTAAGGAGTCATAACATCTGTACTTTCTGCCTCTTGCCATCCAGCAACTTTTGCTGCAAGTGCACATTTGGATGCAGCTCAGATGTGCTACTGACCTGCTTACAAATGTTGACTGGGAAGATTTCCACGTGAATCTACTTGAGCACCATTCTGATAGATAATAGTTTCTTGTTGAACTTGACATCAAGGAAATAACACATTAAATGGGGAAAATATTGGTGAGAAATTACATAAGAATTAGCAACATCTTTTAATGCAGTACTGAAGGAAAATTATAAAGGATGTTGGATAAATGTAGTATTTTTCCCACTTGACTCAATTCATTTGCTTATTTTGTACTCTTTGGAGAACAATGCCCATATATCTATATTGGTTAACTGGCGGGAAACCATTTATTACAATGCCACATGATGTATTTTGTGCATGATAGCAATTATATATTATGAGAAGACAATATTAGGATCAAATTATGCACTTTTTAAAGATTTAACCACAAGTTCCAAAGTCCTGGATTAGGATATTGCTCAGACTGAGTAGTGTCTTGTCCTGTGATTCATTCATATGATGAATTTTAAGTTGTATGCTCAACCCAGATGTCAAAAAGTTTGTGGAATAATCGACTTGATCGGCCATCCCTAGCGAAAACTGCAGTGGCCACTTGATCTGGGATGAAGATGCAAAGTCTGTGGTGTAGAGTTGGAAATGCAGAACAAGTTCGTGGAAAGAAGGCAAAGAGATTTCATTTTAAAAATACCTTAATTAGTTTTAACTTTTTTAAATCAAGGCCTACAAAATGTTAAAAATATAGTTATAAAGTACTGCATAAATTTAGTCATTTATAACATTCACACTTCATAAATGAGGTTATGTTTGGAGATGTAAGCTCTTACTGTGTTAAAGGTACTGCTTCTATGAGATGATTTTCAGCAGTTTTTAATAACAGTAAGTAACATTTGAGTTGTAATTGCTAGATTCAGAAAATCTTCCTTTTATTGTTTGGGTAATAAATGACTTTTAGATTACATTAACCTTCGGATTGAAATATGCATTCTGGTTAACAGTCACAAATATGAATATGAAATTATTTTGAGTCCAGTAGAATCATGTTTAATGCCCTGAATTGCATTGGAGAAAAGATGCAGCTTGAAACAGTTGGATATTCTGACTATGTAAAGAGTATGGAATGAGTTACGAACTGTAAGAGAACAGATGTATTTGTACATAATTTTTGATTTGCAGTAAAATACAACCAAGATTGATGTGTACAATTAAATATTGGTGTATTTAATTCAGAGCAATATATTGTGTTTCTCTTTTTTTTTTTTGCAGGGCACTGCTGAAGCTGTTTACCACAATGGAACTTATGCGTTGGAGCTCACTGGAGGATGATTATTGCAAGGAATTAAGGGAAGAATTACCTGAAAATGGTTGCACTGATGTATTTTCAAACACAGAAGAGGGAAATAAGAGATGGAAAGATCTTAAAAATCGTGTAGTGGAACATGTATGTTGCAATTACTAAAAATTGAATCTATAATTATGTCCTAAATATTAAAAAAAAACTGGGGACCAAAGACACTTACTTTCTTTTCAGTTTTCTATGAACCTGTTACTAATTGTTTGTGAATTGAATTTATTTCTGAATTTTTTTTTCTCTGTTGAGTGCATTTTAAATTGTTTGTTTCAGTGTGGTGTTACTGCTGGCTCAGTTGTGAAGTAATATGACTGAGTTACGAAAGTGATTTGTGAAGGATTTTTTTTTTTAAACCCTTCATTGAATGTTCTGATCTCAATATCTAGCTATGGGAGCACTTGAATTGGCCATTTTTTTTTTTGCATTTAGTATTGTGGAAAACTGTTGCCATTCGTGTCCTTGACTTTCCATTCATTTTTAATAAGTAACGTGAATATTTTGCTCTGCTAAGGGTTAGATTGGAGTTGCCTGAAATTTCTTTTGTTTTTGCATTCCTCACTCAGTGCCAACACACACATATAGAGCAAAATTTTCCCGACCCAGCCTGCCATAGGAATCATAGTAGGCGGGCCACGACCCATGCAAATGTCTATTGACATCGGGCAGGATTTTCTGATCTTGGGGCGAAAGCTGAAAATCTGGCCCATGGTCCAAACAATTGGCTAATTGAATTCAATATTTAGTCTGGCACATGACATTCTTCAAACTATAACCAAGTATGATTTAGTGGAAAGTGAAGCAAAATGTTAAATTGGTTGTGATGAACATTCCAGCAAACCTTTTGCTGAATTAAGGAAAGACAAATTGATAAATAGGAATTATACGCAAGACTTTTGCCATCTGCAGGTCGGGCTGCTCTTCCAATTTAAAAAAAAGACTTTCACAAAGTCAATATCCTATAGTGCCTAACAGTTTTGAAATGCAATCTAAGTTATAATGCTGAAAACATGGCATTGCACACAAACAACGTTGTAAAAATCAACAGTGAAGTGCTTCAAATATGGAGGGTTGAGGGATAAATATTTCTCAGGATATTGAGGATTACTCCACAGCTATTCTTTGAAATAGGCAAGCCTCAGATTTCATGAACTAAGAAGTAGGTAGTACCTTGGTTTAATGTACCATCTGAAAGACAGCTCCTCTGATCATTCAGCACTCCATCAGCACTGCACTGGAGCATCAGCCTAAATTTTTGCTCAAGCTCAAATGGGGTTTGAACCCACAGTGTAAGCATGCATTTCTTGTCATTAAGTGATCACGAGAACTGTTAATAATTACCATTTTATTATCATTGATATTGAAAATTCCCTTTGTAAACCTGCCCAAGTAATAATAGCAACAAGGTGTTAAATCCATGTGTCTATTACGTTGTGTCTGTAACATACAGAGAAACATTATGGGAGATCACCTGATGAACTAATACATTACAAGCCCTGATTTGTTCAGATCACATTGAACACTGAACTATTCTATGGGTAATTATAGTCAAGGGAAAGCTAATCTGTATTTTTGGATCCTGTGTCCTATTCAAAATATAGGGATTTTTATTGTTTAACTTATTTTAAACTTTCCATTTTCATGTTGATATTTTAGAATATTCGAATAATGGCAAAATATTATACACGGATCACAATGAAGAGAATGGCAGATCTTCTTGATCTTTCAGTTGATGTGAGTACCAAACCTTCCTGTCATCCATAAGGAAGATTTCAAGAAAGCATGGTAGTGTAAATGTTTGAGAATTTCACACTGCAATCACTTCAAGCATGAAAACCACCTAGCCACCATTTTTATCCTGGGAAGAGTGTTTTGAGACGCATAGCAATAATGTGAAAAATTGATGGTAGTGATGGGAATAATGTAAGGAGATGATTTGAAAGCCACACAATAGATGTATGACATAATATTGGCTTGAATTCATTTTTCCTTATATTAGCAGACATTGGAACTAAACAAAATAAACCTAGTGACAATACTGCTGTTTTTATGAATGAAATTTGATTCTCTCTGGATTATTCTGTATTTAATACGTTTTTCAAGCAAAAGACAATGGCAACAAACTTTATAATTCTGGGAAATAACTCGACAGTCACTGTTGGAAGTATCTCAAAGGCTTCTAACTTGACAGATAATATATTGTGCTGTCTTTACATTTATGAAAATGAGTAGACAGGTGTTGGAAGATAGATATCTATCAGGTGGAGCGGTCATGCTGCTTATTACATTTAACAATAGATCTGTCTTTTCACTGTGGCATGGAAGACCAATGAAAGTGAATTGAATGAGGGATAAGAAATAAAATTGCATGAGATATGAGCTCTTGCTAGAAGAGCAGGAGAGAAAGTATGAAATGAAAAGGACTAGACCATTAACCAGAAGCAGCTTTTAGAATGAAACCAATACTTTGTCGTTTTCAGCCCATCATGTTGCATGGTCAGAAAAGCAACGAAAAGAAAATAGCTCCTCATTTTAATTCCATTTCTGGTCTAGAGCTTTGGAGGTTTCAATGCTTCAGATACACACCCAGGTGCTTTTAAAATGGATTCAGCATTTCAGCCTCAAGCACCAGCTTAGGCTGTGAATTCCGGACACCCACCACCATCTGGGTGAAAAAACCTTTTCTCATATCACCTCGATTCCTTAGAATCCTACAGATAGAAGGAAGTCTACAAGATTATGAGAGGCGTGGATAGTCCGAAGCTTTTTCCCAGGGGCACAGGTTTAAGGTGTGAGTGGCAAGGTTTAAAGAAGATGCATGAGGCAGAGGGTGCTGGGTGGCTGGGACTCACTGCCGGAGGAGTTGTGGAAGCAGGTATGATAGTGAGTTTTAAGGGCCATCTTGACAAATACATGAATAGGATGGGAATGGAGAGATATGGTTCTGGAAGGGTAGGGGGCTTTAGTTCTGTCGGTGCAGGCCTGGAGGTCAAAGGGCCTGTTCCTGTGCTGTAATTTTCTTTGTTCGTCTAAGAAGTTCTTACCACGGCAGTTGGAATGTCCAGCTAGCCAGCATGGAAGTTGTAAAGAAGAATTATTTAATTCAGTTCTTCTGCCCCACACAACGTAGGTTGGTATTTCCCCATATGATAACAGCTGCTTCTACAAATTGGAGGTTCACATTGTCATTGGTGTGTAAAATGCCACTCTAATAATTAGTAATTCAGACCTTTATGTTTATATGCAGTTTCTACAAAACTTCTCCACACAGGGAACATTATGATTGCAGGGATGTACGTGCACTGTAGACTTTACCATAGTTAAGCCTTGATAACATTGTATTGGGGAAATTTGGTATAAAATGCCAGCTCAAACAGAAATCGTGATAACAGGAAATTGAGATATCAATCAATCAAAGGAAAATACTTGTAAACATTTATGATTATTTGACAGACTAGTAGTGTCAGATTTTACAGTTCTTATTTTCACATTTGAATCCTTTTTTTCTTTTTGCAGGAATCAGAGGAGTTTCTTTCCAATCTGGTGGTAAATAAGACCATCTTTGCAAAAGTAGACAGGCTAGCAGGAATTATCAATTTCCAGAGACCCAAGGACCCCAATGACATACTCAATGATTGGTCTCACAAACTGAATTCTCTGATGGGACTTGTGAACAAAACCACACACCTCATAGCCAAGGAGGAGATGATTCACAATCTCCAGTAGAGGATGAGAGTTGGTCTGTCTTTTGAAAAGACATTTTAAGATCTAAAATAATCTTAACCATGCAAAAAATGTATATTTCTTTTTGTGCTGAACCAAAAGCAGCTTCTGATTGTCTGGTACATGGTTAGATATCAAAAGATAAGCTTTGACTGTATGGATGATCTTTTTTAAAAAGACATAGTAATTGAGTAAAGTGGAGTGTTTGCTTTTTGTGATATGTACTGTAAATGGAAGGAACTATACCATCAAAGCGTTGTCACTAGGGTGACATTTCAGTTGAAATTTTTCAGCATTTGTCTTCAGATTTATTCATTAAACCAAATTTTAAAAGTTAGAGATTTCCTTTCCAATACTTGCTGTGTTCCACCTTCATTAATAATATTCCATTTACATTATAATGAAGGTAATATTGGAAAATACTGAAGTGTAGGGAAATTTCACATTTCCCTATCCCCTTTCATCTCCTGAGATATTTTGAACAGTGCATGTGCTGTTTTTAAGTTTTGTAGCCATTGCTAACATACTGATTTAACAGTTTCACTGTATTTGTTTAAAAACACTCTTAATTCCCCTCTGATTATTTATTTGGTATTATAGTGAAAGTAAGTGATACAGAAAACATTATGATTTGCATTGTTTGTGGTTTCATACATTGAGAGACTTATAAAATTTCTTACTCGCACTTGGTGACTAATTCTTTTTCCTTTTTATGGCTTCCAAGGGTAGCATTGTATGAAGAAGGTCTATCATACACCAAGTTGGTATTGTTCAGTCTGTGATAATTCAATATCAAGAAATATTGCAGAGTAATTCCTGTTCTTTACATGTAAAGGCAAAGAATATTTAAACTTCTAAAAAGCTGTTTCCTTTTCACCAGGTGCCAAGTAAATGCTCCCATTGGCAATCTTGAGCAGCAGAGTTACGCTAATGAATGACAGCAATTCCTCCAATTGGAGTCAGAACCATACTTTTTACTTTGTAATTTTCTATAATGAATAATATACTACATCTCCTGCAACTGTTAGGTTTGTCTCACTGATTTTCATACTTTTAAACAAAAAAAAGTTCTTTTCAAAAGATTGATTATATTGTGCAACTTGTTGCTACAAGGAACAGTTGAGGCAAATTAATGTGTTTGGGGTAAGCCAGATACTTTTCAGTAAAGAGTAGAAGGTCACACTAATAAGCTTAGGCAGAAGGATAGGATGAAACTCCAGATGGACTAAATGGTCTATTTGTATGTGGTACACTTTTATTTTCTTTTGATTTGGAGGTACATTCATGTCCTTCCAACAAGTGGAATGATGCCTACTTGTAGATGGAACACTGCAAGCTCGTACAAATTTGGGGTGGGGTTGTGGGGATGTAATTGGTTCTCCAGTTTTTCTCCCCACTTCCTTTTGGCAGAGTCCTAAGTTGCAGCTCACCATGGTATAGATGAAGTAAGAAATTCACAAATGGGGAATTTGAAGTAAGCCCAGAACCTCGTATGTTATGTAGTATGTTGGAGATCGAAACAAAGAAAATGTTTTTTTTTGTAGCATAGAGATACATTGCGTATATGCTGTATCTCATGCATCTATTTTATAAAGTACAAGTTTGAGGTTTAATGCTTTTTTAAAAGCCAATTTGAGGAATTCTTAATTTGAGAAACCATATTTGGTTTCCAATAAAATCTTGATACGGGTGGTTTCCTTCAACAGTTAATATAAATCAAATAATTTAACACTCAACTGATTTCTTCATGAGTTGGAAATAAAATCTAATGCATCACAATTTCAAATGACCTCATTGTCGAGAGTGTGAAATATGTGACTTATGATGCCAAGTTGTTTGCAAAGGAATATACTCCGTTTGAGAAGGTGAATTTGTAAGCATGGTACCAATCAAATATCTACTTGGCTGTAACCAAACACAGCTTTTTCAGAAAAGCAGATATAAAGACATGTTTAAACTTTTCACCCCTGTTCTCTCCATAGAATTTCTGCTCTTTGCCTCGTGATGTTGATTCTGAAGGTGATGTTGCTTTATACTGGCAGTGCTGTGATACTTCTCCCAATATTCAGGTCTATACATTATGGGGGCTCATCTCACGAATGTTTCCTGTAAAACACACAATTACTAACTGTTGACATGTATTTTTACTCAAATGCACTGTAAACATAGTTAGCTAAATGAGCAAATAAAGTTTTGTTTTGTTTGCATTGGTTGAAGCATGTATGTTAGCCAAGCTTCTAGAAAATTCCTTGTATTTGAGTAGTAAAAAAAGGAAAGCTTTACGTTTACTGAAAACCCATCACAACTTTGAAGCATCCTTGAATCCTTTACAACTTTTGTACACAAGTACTGGCCTGTGTGTTTGGTAGATTATACAATAAATCACAGCACCACTGTTAAACCCCTTTTGGCTCAAAGCCCCCACTGTTGTTTCATTTTGCCCCCTTCTAGAAGTCGTTCTTGTGAAGTTGCACAAAGAACAAATACGCCACACCATATCAACAACCCTTTTTGAGATTTAATCAGGCAGTATATAATATACTCTAATTAGAGAGTGTGATGATTGTGATACTGAATTTGTTATCGGAAGGGTAGCTGCTCAGTGGTGCATAGCAAAGTCTTATAAGTAACATTAAAACAATGGCCAGATTTTTTCTATAGTGAAATTGTAGCTAAATTGTCAATTTAGTAGGTAAAGTGTGTCAGGTTGTGTGAATAGGACCTAGCTGGGATTGTGGTCTGTGCAGACTCTGGGCCAAATGGCCTCCTTCTGTACTATAGGGATTTAATGATGGTTGAAAGTTAAATTTTGACTAGGACCCGAGGCCAAAACATCCCTACTCTTCAATTAGTACCTTAATTGAACCCTGGTCTTATGCACTCAGCTGGGAGAACAAATATTGACAACTGTGGCCACCCAGATCCTGCATTCAGCAATGAAGTAGCAGTGTGGATTGCTGCTAAGCTCAAAGAAACTGATCTCCAGGATATGGATTTCACCATCCTGATATCATCAGCTAAACAAGATCACTAGATGTCAGC
Source organism: Sphyrna mokarran (assembly GCA_024679065.1). Classification (NCBI taxonomy): domain Eukaryota; kingdom Metazoa; phylum Chordata; class Chondrichthyes; order Carcharhiniformes; family Carcharhinidae; genus Sphyrna; species Sphyrna mokarran. Next base: position 7,794,895 of record JAGIQG010000021.1, on the reverse strand, counting down.
AACAATGATACCATCAAGCAGCAATCAATCACATTAAAGTAATCTCAGAGCCAGCAAACCAGGAAGTAAAATGCATTGATTATCAATCACTTTCAATTTGCCTTACAGAGATCAAAATAAAAATTGGAGTATTGCAAGTTTGAATGTTTAAAAGATTTTTTTAAAACATGGATGTTTTTGATCATAGAGGAGAAATTTTATAGGTAAAATTTGTTTTGCAGGGTCAAAGATTGTCCAGTCATAACTTGGCACAATTTAAAACATAGGTACTCTTCATTCAACAAGGTGTAGCCATTCAAAGTTTTTACTGGGGAACAGCTGGAGTTTAGCATTAAAAGAAAATTCCAGAGGCCTGTGCCATATTTTGAATTGTCCCAACATAAATAGATATATAAAAGAGAGTTGTTGGACAAAGGTAGAAATAAAACTGAATACATAAATGTAGCTATAAATTGTATTGTGAATGTATTAATATTTGTTTTATTTAGGTCTCTCATATACAAAGTTTTGGTTTAAAACAAAAATAGAAACTGATCCCAGCAAATCATGTAACTTGCATCAGCTTGGATTTCAGTCTTGTTGAAGAGCAGTGAATTTCTGGATTTCCAAGTTTGATCAGGCAGATATAGATGGCAGTAGTGGCTGTCAGTTTCACAATTGTAATTAGGGTGATTGCTGACAGTCTCACTAGCATTTTTATGGTCAAGTACTGGCCTGTGTTTGGCAGATTATGCAATAAATCACAGCACCACTGTTATACCCCTTTTGGCTCAAGGCCCCCACTGTTATTTCATTTTGCCCCCTTCTAGAAGTCATTCTTGTGAAGTTGCACAAGGAACAAATATGCCACATCATATCAACATCCCTTTTTGAGATTTAACCCGACAGTATAATTTACTCTGGAGAATGCAATGATTGTGATACTGTATTTATTAATGAAAATAACTGAGCACGCAAAGAAATTAGAAATTTTTGTTTGCAGCAATATGCTTAAGAAGTAGCTAATACTCCTGTGTGTTGTCAGGGTGAATTTTGACCACTAGCAGTTTGAGGGAGATCAATTTCCTTGGCCTCATCTGCACCTGTTTGGAGCCATGTGAGTTAAACAGATTGACCTCACTTATCAAAAGGAACAGGATCTTGTTTCAGGATATTGTTCATGTGCTTCTCTTTCAGGCTGTGAATTCAAAGTTTGAAAAAGCATCAACTGATGGAAATTTAACAACGTAATACAGGGTCGTACAGAAAATAATCCAAAACAATGCAATACCATGTTTACATTGATATCCTATTTATTTTTCTTGGTCTACAATTTCCCAGAGATAAGAAACAGACTTTGTACTTTAATGAAATCCTCACTCCTCCCTCTGTGATACTTTTGGTCCATTCCTCCATCACCCCTAGGTCATCTTCCCCTTCCCATGGCACCTTGCATTGCAATCGCAGAAGCTGCAACAGCTGCCCCTTTTACCTCTTCCTTCCTCACTGTTCAAGACCCTAAATTCTTTCAGGTGAAGCACTATTTCACTTGCACCTCCTTCAAACGGATCTACTGTATTTGCTGTTCTGAGTGTGATAACCTCTCCTGTGGGGAGACTAAATGCAAACTAGGTGATCACTTTGTGGAACACCTTCACTCAGTGAGCATAACCCTGTGGCTTGCCATTTCAGTTTGGCTTCTTGTTTTCATGCCCACATATCCATCCTTACCCTTCTGCCATGTTCCAGTGATGTGAAGACACTGGGGTGGGTACAGTCTCAACAACAGGTTTATTTGGTATGATGAGTTTTCAGCATGCTACTCCTTCATCAGATAAGTGGGGAATTGAATTCACAAATATAAACCAAAGACTCAATTACAAGATAATAGTTGGTACAGACAATGCAAGGGAGAGGGATAATTGCATTAGAGGTGTGAATTGTTTCAAACCAGAACAGTTAATAAAATTTTGCAAGCCCCGGTCAAATGGTGGAGGTTACACAGTGTGACATAAACCCAAGATCTTGGTTGAGGCTATAGCCAAGCTCCACACATGAGGCTGGCCTCAACCAAGACTTTGATTTATGTCATGCTATGTATAACCCCTACCATTTGGCCAGGGGTTGCAAAATCCTACTAACTGTTCTGGTTTGAGACAATTCATACCTCTTTAACCTGTGATTATCCCTCTCCACTTGCATTATCTGTACCTATAATTAGGCTAATTGGCAAAACAAATTCTCCCTAAATTGTCTCAAATTTGGTTTTTAATCCATAGATCTATAAACATGGACAGGGATTGCGTGTAGAAGTGGGAACATCGAGGTGGCGGCATGGGCTCGTTGGGCCGAAGGGCCTGTTTCCCGTGTTGTTTTTGTTCTTTGTTCTATAAAGGCTCACATTCCAACCATTATTTTGCAATTGAGTCTTTGTCTCTATATGCCCAGCTTGTGAACCCAACTTCCCACTCAACTGATGAAAGATCAGTGTTCTCAAAGTTCATGATAACCAAATAAACTTATTGGACTTTAAGGAGGCCAATACAACACGTTAATGTTCCAGGGAAACCCATTGCAAACTGGAGGAACAGCAATCATTCTTCAATTTGGTGTATTACAGCCCTAGGACTCAGAGTTCAACAATTTTAGACTGACCATTCTCCATCTTGACCTCTTCATCAGAAGCATTTTGTCCCAGTGCAAAACACTGTCTCCCATTGGGCAATCTGTCACTTGTTCTTTAGTTTTGCTTTCACTGAATACTAACTTTTGTTCTGTTAATATATTGTGCATCTTACTTTTATGTCACTATCAGTACTTCATACTGCCATTATGCTTTGTCTTGTGCCTTATTCATCTTTGTTGCAATCTCTCCTACCTCCCACCCATCACCGACCTATTAATCAATCTGTTCCACCCCTCATACAGGATTTAATCCCTCTTTAGTTCTCAATAAGTCAGATTGACTTGAAATGTGAACTTTCTTCCACAAATAATGCCAGAACTGCTGACATTTTTTCTAGTATTTTGTTATTTTCCATTTCTGTAACTGCTTACAAAACTAAAACAAGTAAGATAAACAAATAGTCTATTTTATAGGTCACTTTGCTAAGCACTTTAGTCTGTGCACATTCAAGACCCGGACCATCTTGTCGCTTACCATTTTAACACATGATCCTGTCCCCATGCCCACATGTCTGTCCTTGGCCTGCTGCAATGTTCCAGGGAAGCTCAACACAAACTGACAAAACAGCATCTTATCTTCCGGCTCAGCACTTTACAGCCTTCCAGTCTCAACATCGAATTCAACAACTTCAGATAATTAGCTGTATCTCACCTCATCTCCTTTTGTTTTCATTTCATTTTTAATTGTTCTCTATCTTGTCTGTCTTTATTTTTCTTCACTCCCCACTCTTCCCTTTATTTTGTCCCCCTTTTCTACCCCCGCCACCTTGTATCAATTTTACTTCTGTCCCACTTATGCTCCCTCTCCCCACATCTTTATCTGTCACAGTTTACCCTCTGATTTCAGCTTCTCTGCTGTTTGGCCATTCACACCCCTTATTCTGTGTATGGACTGCCATTAAACACAAACATAAAACATTACAGTACAGGTCCTTCAGCCCACAGTGTTGTGCCAAGCTATGTCTAATCCTAAGGTCAAATTATCCCTTCCTGATACTTCTGGAGTGCCACATGTGCCTATCCAATAGCTGCTTGAAAGTTCCTACATTGTCTGACTCCACTATCATAGCAGGCAGTCTATTCCACACTCAGCCGTACTCTACCTTGGACATCCCTCCTATATCTCCCACCATGAACCTTATAGTTTTGCCCCCTAGTAATAGCTATATCCACCCGAGGAAATAGTCTCTGCACGTTCATTGGCAGCCTTTCCCTTTAGTTTTGTGGCAATGACTCAGTAGTATAAATATTTCTCTCTTTTTTAGTTTTGACAGAATCATCTGGACTCAAAACATCACCTCTTTTCTTTCCTCGAAAGATGCTGCCAGACCTGCTGAGATTTTCCAGCATTTTCTTTTTTGGTTTCAGATTCCAACATCCACAGTAATTTGCTTTTGTCTATATTAGTGATGGTGGCCAAGGGATAAAGGTTGGCCATGGCACGTTGTAGGCCCTGTTCTACAAAAATGCTCTGGGAAGTTTTACATCCCCTGGGACACCTGAAAGATATTCCATTCCAGAGGGCAACATCTCCTGGTACTAATCTAGATTATGTCCTTGTATCAGGAATGGAAGACAAACCAATCTTCTGATTCCAGCAAAAGTGCACCCCAGTGATGAGATTAACCCAGATACATGAAAATAGGAAATGTATCAATGACCAAATTCAAAATTGCATCAACGAATGTTATGGACGTTTATAATCCATTTAGTTATCTTGTATGAAACTTTTTGTATTGTATAATCAATAATATACAAAGCACTGACATTACACCCTTTGTTGCTTTGGTGTCATAAAATTGAAGAAGTCATATTTAAATTGTTATTAAAATAAAATCCATCCTTGGGGTGGCGCCGTAACCTCTATAAACCAATATTACAAGGGGTCCTGTTATTCTTGTATCAGAGTGATGCCATAATCTCTTAGTCCATTAGAACTGGTAGCCAAAAAACATATTGGCACAAAGTTTCCTGGAGATTGGAACTATTGAAATAGCTCACCAAAATTGCAATCTGGTTTACAATCAACCTGGTGTTATCATACTTCTTACTATGTTACAATCAACCTAATAGTTGCCTGGTTTTGACCTTCCAAGGGCAAAGTTGTCCAGTCTAAACAGGTTCAGGATCAGCCATGGCCCCTACTTGGCTGATCTCCACAGATCGGGCATTATATCAGCCACCTATAGGAGAGAGCATGCCATGCATCACATCATAAAAAACTGAGCAGAGATCTATCTGAACCAAACACAGCAGAACTGGTATAAACTGCTTGGTTTAGGGACTTTGCATTCACTAAATAAATAAGTAAATAGGAAATTATTCCTTAAGTAATAAACCATTATCCATACTATTCTGTATAATTTCCTGGGGTTAATTTTGCTTTTCTCAAGCGATTGAGTTTTCCACAGTCACTTAGGCCATTGTGGAATGGTGCTGATGAGCAAAGCATACAGGAATCATAGCAGGAATACATTGAAAAGAGATAATGTTACTTTTTGTCATTATTGTTGGCAACCCTTTCATTTCAAAATCAGTAAATCATAGATTCCAATCCTATTCCAAAAACTTGGGGCTCAATTCTACTGCCCGTTCATGTCACAGTTCTGCTGCGGTGACCTCAGAGTTTGGTGGCCAGTTGAATCTTGGTTCATTGTAATGGAATATAAAAATCCTATTAGCAGTAATGGTCAGAAAACTCTGGCCTTGAGCACAAAAAGCGAGGTTGATGCTGGTGTAGTAGTGAAGGAGTGCTGCACAGTCAAAAGATACGTTAAACTCAAGCCCAGATATAAAATATTGGCAGATGTAAAAAATTTCCATGGCACTGCTTTGACAAACTGCAAGGGAATTCTCTCTGGTGTCCTTCCCAATATTTATCCCCCAGTCAACATAATTAAAATAATCCCCAATTGTCTGGTCACTGTTAAATTGTTTGTAGGATTTAGTGCAGATTTGTTGCAACAGTGACGACATTTCAAAAGTACTTCATTGGCTGTAAAGTGCTTTGGGACATTCTATAGTTATGAAACAAGCTTTTTTTTAACTCAAAGTTGTGATTGGAGTTATAAATTTTCTTGATCAAATTGATTGAAGCAAGCCCATATTTTTAAATGTTTAACATGATTCAATTCTTGATGTTATTTATACTTTTCTTCCACTGATAGCTATTGCCATTTATTTAAAAATGTTAAGATTGTAAAATTTTCTACTTGTTTTCAAATACCTCCATGACATTATCCACCCCCATCCCTATAATTTCCTCCAGTGTTACAATCTTTAGAGGTAACTGTGCTCACTAAACTTCTGCTTCTAGCATTTCTGATCATAATTGCTCTGGAATTCCCTTCCTGAACCCTCTCTCCATAAGATCCTAGACCATAAGACATAGGAGCAGATTTAGGCCACTTGGCCATTGAGTCTGCTCCACCATTTAATCATGGCTGATATTTTTCTCATCCCCATTCTCCTGCCTTTTCCCCCTAATCCCTGATCACCTTATTACTCAAAGGCCTAACTATCTCTGTTTTAAAGACATTCTCTCTCTCTCTTTCCACATTTAAGATACTTCAAAAAAAAACAATGACTTTAACCAAGCTGTCAGGTATCTGAGCTAATGTTGTCCTTTTTTATTCACAGTAGCATAGTGGTTAGCACGGCTGCTTCACAACACCAAGGACCAAGTTCAATTCCTGGCTTGGGTCACTATCTGGATGGAGTTTGCATGCTCTCCCTGTGTTTGCATAGGTTTCCTCCAGGTGCTCCAGCTTCCTCTCACACTTGAAGAGGAAGCTGGAGATCGTGTGAAATTGCCCTAACTTCACTGTAGTGTTAATGTAAGCCTTACTTGTGACTAATACATAAACTTTAACTTTTTTCATTCATAGAATATGGGCATTCCTGGTAAGACCAGCATTTACTCCCCATCCCATAACTGTTCTTAAATAGATCAGTGTCAAATTTTGTATTCATCCTTCTGTGAAGCACTTTGGACATTAAAGTTGCTATATAAATTAAAAGTTGTGTGTTTTTTTTAAGGAGGGCAAACCTTGAATCATCGGGAAACAGCCCCTTCGAGTGTCTGTTTTCTATATTGTTTTTTATATTGTCCTTCAATATTGTCCTCTTATAAAAAAAAAAATTGTCCATGTGATATGGCGTTAGAGTTACTGAAAAATGTCTGTTATGCCAGTATTTATTTCTGATTACCAACTTTCTATTAAACATAAATAAATTTAGGTTGAAAATGTACATAAAGATTAACAAGCAAAATCAATTCTTAACTATTAAAAGTCATGCTGCTCCTGATCCACCATTAGGCACCTTATATGATATTCAAATTATTTTTCCAGCAAATTGTTATATAGAATTGTCACGGGAAGATGAGGGCACAATGGGGAAAGAGCAGGGGAATAGGTTATGGATAAATCTGTCAAAAGGTGACAGAGGCACAACTAACTGCACGGTTGCCTGTTCTGTATGATTTGAGGTGGGACATATGTCGCTCTTGTGGCAAATGCAGGGGCCATCGTTTTCTCTGATGAAGCATGAGCAACTTGTCAGGAAATTTGCCAGTAAAAGGGTGAATTAGGAATGTAAATTAATTTTATGAAGAAAGGCAGGGACATGCCTTTTGAGGAAAGGAATGGAAAAGCAGATCACTGTCAACAAGAGAAGTGGGGGAGGAGGTGGAATAAAAAGATCACAATTTTCAGAGTTTGATGCAAGCTCCCCAGAATAATTCATTTCTCCGATTGAGAGATTATTTGTAATTGAAGAAATAACTTGTATTTACATTGTCCTTTATTGTGTCATGCCTTCAGAATTTCTCAAACATTTTAGAATCATTTTATTCCCTTCAAAGACTTGTTACTGCTGTGTTTTGTTTGGGGTTCGGGGGGTACAACTGGAGTTCTCAGCTGCACTCTGCAAAGTTTCACACACACTAACTGAAAAAGGACTACGTAATCTTGTGTGGCAATATTGTTCGGGGAGAAATTTTAGCCAGGACCTTGGGAGAAACTACACTCTGCATTAAATAATGTCATTGGCTTATTTAACATCGGCTTAAAAGATAGGATCTTTTTATATGCCATATAAATGCGTCGTGTCAATATGTTAAAGCAATACCATTGTAGGGAGGAGATGGAGCAGCTATGTCAGAAAACAAGGACATTGGAAGATGCGAGAGACAGAGAGAGTGAGGCACAAGGAGACTTAATTTAATAATTGAACTGCCTACTATCCAGTTGCTAACTCTGAAATATTACAACAGTTAGACATCATATTTTCATACTTAGCCACAGGATAATGAAAAGATCTAGTAAAGCTACTTACTAGAATTTAAAGGAACCTGTGAGGATAATCCGAATGTCCAACTTTAGACATGTGCGTGGGGAGTGAGGAGAATTTTCCTCAATAACACAACATCCTTATTGTTAAACTCCGGAGAAACAAGCTGAAGTGAAGATAGAAATTCAATGTATGTTAGAAAATCGTCTAATTGTATCGAGACAAAATAGATGGAGTTATCGGGTAGTGTTAGTGCCCAAACCCGACAGGTCAACCAGATTCTGGTTGATGTAGTAACAAAAACAAATTCTTACCCAATCCCTGGTTTAGAAGGTTGTATTGACAGGGTTGACAGTGCCAGCTTTCTTACTAAGATCAATTTATTGAAAGGATACTGACAAGAATCTTCAACATCGCAAACTAAGGAGATGTCGGCTTTTGTCACACCGTCTGTGCTCCACCATTGCCGAGAAATGCCATTCGGGCTAAGAAGAATGCTCCAATGACTTTCCAAAGACTAAAGAATGAAATCATAGTGAGTGTTTTTAATCGTGTAATTTACTTGGATAATGCACTGATTTACATCAACATGTGGAATTGGGAATCTTACTAAGTAACCACAGTTGGCAGGTCAAGTAAGAAACTTTGCCAAGAGTAAGTTCACAAAAATGCAAATAACTTATCTAGGACATATTATAGGGAAGGAGCAAGTATTGCCAAGAACAGCGAAAGTTTAGGTTTTGATGAATCCTTGTGCCTGAACCTACATGGAAAATCAGGAGTTTTTTTTATGAATTCGTGCCTTCTACATTTGTGCCAAACTTCAGCGCAACATTTGCTTCACCAAAGGATTTATTGCAAAATAATGTAAAGGTGATATGGACAAGAGAATCCCAGACAACTTTTGAGAGGATGAAAACTACCTAAACTAATGCAGCTGTGTTAGCCGCTCCTGATTTAATTAAAACCTTAAGGACAGCAATCGATACTGGTGACTTGGGGATGAGTGCAGTCCTATTGCAAGAAGGTGAATCAGGCAGAGAGAAACCAATGAGGTTCTTACGTAGATAAATAAATCAGCATCAAGAAACATACTGTCCAATAGAAAAGAAAACCCTGGGAATGTTACTGGCTCTCTAACATTTTGAAGTATATATCTGCCATGAGTGTAGAGAAACATTAGTTGATAGTCCAGGGAATCCCTCCAGTGCAGAAAAGGCCATTTGGCCCATTGAATCTACACTTTCTGTCAAAGTGCCTTATCCAGGACCTTGCCCCCACCCTATCTCCATAACCCCATATATTTAATGGTCAATCCATCTAACCTACACATCTTTGGGCACTAAGGGGCAATTTAGCATAGCTAATCCACCTGACTTGCACATCTTTGCAGTGGAGTGCGGGAGGAAGCTGGAGCACCCAGAGGAAACAGACACAGAACAGGCAAACGTGCAAACGCCACGCAGACAGTCACTCAGGGCCAGAATTGAATCCAGGTCCCTGGTGCTGTGAAGTAACTTTGCTAACCACTGTGCTGCCCTTAGTTCCTTGATTTCTGTGAAAAAAAAATGAAGGCTCAGAACGACAGACTGCTCTTATACAGCATTGCAACTTAATTGTTAATATTGCTGGAAAGGATAATATAATTGCAGATGCAATTTTCAAGAATGTAATTTCTGTATAATTAATCTGGAAAATAAAGAAATCAGAATACCATACAGACTCTCAATAAGGAGTGAAAGGCTAAGTAATGCATGCTTGAATGATGTTTATATATTATGTATATCTTTCTTGTGCATTTTGTAATTAAATGGATTTGGAAATGATGTTTTATTTCTGAAGCACAGAGGCATTTCAGAAAAACCATATCTTCACCAACTGTACTTTTCTAAAATTTAGAAGAAAATTATTTGGGTACTTGGATTTTTTTTTACATAAAGGTCATAAATTCTCTTTTGGACCTGGTAGTGGAAAAGAGAAAAGGTATTTGCTTATTTGCATTGCAATTATTTTAATTGATGGAAAAAAAACTTGGTTAAAAAGCAAAGGCTAGTGATTTACCAGAAATCACATGACAGGGATGAGCTTTTAAGATTTGAACTTTTTTTTTAATTCAACTGGGACTGAACTGAGAAAGTGAGAAGCTGCCCAGCGCACATTCTCCTTGCCTGATATAGAGAGGTTATCAGTGTCCAGATAGGAATCCTTATCTCGGTGGAACTTGCCTGTCTTTAGGAAACCCAAAAGACTGACAACAAGAAGGATTGATCTGGCCTCATTCTCCTCTGTGTCAAAGCTCTGTTGGTGAAAACCTCCAGGTTAGTGATCTGTCTACACACAAGAGAACTCCAGATCGAAAGCGTTGAAACCTATGAATTTCATTTTATTCTTTCAACTGCCCTCATCTCTGCAGAAACCTCTATGTGTTTGCCATTTTTTTGTTAGTATATTAGGAAAATTTAAAAGGAGATACTTTCAGATTACAATTCTGGGTTAACCAGTTCTTGTTTTAAAAAAGAAGTTTTATTTCAAATAAATCAATCAGTCTGAATTTAGTGATAGGAGTCTGTTTGAAGACTTTTATTCTGAGTCTAACGGTCGCAAAAGTCAATAATTGGCCATTTTGAGCGACTGAATTAAACTCTTAAACTAATGGCATGATTTGTATAGTGGTAGAGCTAGTCAAACTGTACACCTTTTACATTTCTGTCATCACAGATTTGTTCTGATTTCTGTGGACAGGAGGACAATACCTAAGCAAATTTTCACATTGTTGGGTAAATGCCTGGTTTATGGTTTACAAGTATAACTTGGTTAGGGCATGGTTAATTCTGGAGCACAGGGCCTCATTACTATTGCCAAAATATTGTCAGGGCCCATAGCCTTTGAGGTATCCAATGCCTTCAACTATTCCTTGATATCATGTGGAATAAACTGAATTGGCTGTAGACACCTGTGATGTTGGGGACTTCTGGAGGAGGCCAAGATGGATCATCACCTCAGTACTTCTGGCTGACGATGCATCAGTTTTGTCTTTTATACTGATATGCTGGACTTCCCCATCATTGAGGTTGGGGATATTTGTGGAACCTCCCCTCCAGTTAGTTGTTTAATTATCCAGCACCAATCACAATTAGATGTGGCAGGACAACAGAACTCAAATCTGATAATGCTAACTGTGGGATCATTTAACTTTACCTGTCGTATGCTGATTTCACTGTTTGGCACGTAAATAATCCTGTGTTGTAGTTTCACTGAGTGACATAAATGTTTTAGGAATGCCTGGTACTGCTCTTGGCGTGCTCTGCTGCACTCTTCACTGAACCCCCATTTTGATGGCAAAGGTAGAGTGATGGCTATGCTGAGCTAGGAGGTTGCAGATTGTGGTTGAATACAATGCTGCTGATGGCCCATAGTGCCCTAAGGATGCCCCATTTGAATTGCTAGGTCTGTTTTATATCTATCCCATTTGGCATGGTGAAGGTCTACACAACATGATAGAGGTTTTCCTCAGTGTGAAATCAGGACTTTGTCTTTCCCCCTTGTTGCTTCCCTCACCACCTGCTGAAGAACCAGTATAGCAGTTATATCTTTTAGGAGTCAGTCAACTTGGTCAGTATTGGTGTGACCAAGACATTTTGATGATGGACAGTGAAGAACCCTTTGCCCTTTCCGCCCTCAGATCATCCTCAACGTGGTGTTCATTAATTGTGGATACTGATTCATCCATCAGTGGAGGGGGTTTGACAGGTGGTATCCAGCAGGAGATCTTTGCCTATGTGACTTGATACCATGTGACGTCATGGAGTCCCAGGGCAACTCTCTCTTGACAGTACACTAATATGCCAAAATATCTGGTGAGTCTGTCCAGTTGTTGCAACAGGCCATGCCTGGGGATGATGGTGGTGGTGGAGTCTCTGGTTTATCTTTCATCTCCTTGCCCATCATGAACTCCATTTGCCACAGCTTTGTTCTCTCACTTAGTCTATTTCTCTTTGCAACTCCTAGCTCTGATCAGCAACATTTACTGTCTCTTCTAACTTAGTGTCATCTGAAAACTTGGACACATGATTCTGTATTCCTTCATCCAAGTTATTGATAAATGTAGTGAAATTTGGGACCCCTGGAAAATACTGCTTGTCACATATGAACCTTCTGGTATCTCTTCACTCCCCATATGGGATTGCTGATAATCACTAAATTAGGAACCGTTTTGTCCTGCGGTTCCCTGTCCACAACCCAAACAGTGTTTTATTTTATTCATTTAATTTGAAACTTGGTTCCATGGGCAAACACCTATTGCATCATTCAATCCAACACTGGGATTTTGGGGGCTTTTGGCATAATTTCATTTTCAATTCAAATCTGCAAAACAAAATAATTTGAAGTGTGCAATCCAGGATCAACTATTCTCTAATTATTTATTACACTGCCTGAATCAATAATATGCAGCACTGTTTGAAATCTATTTCCACAAGTTACTAAGGATATTTTTCTGTACATATTTTACTTTGAACAATCATTGTATATCATATTTAATTATAATAGTCCCAGATTTATACGCGTAATTGCAACAACCTGCCTGCTTTACTGCATTAACTTTATCCCATGTGTGTAATGAATTCTTGATTTGTGTGATCATTAGAAGTGCAAGTAAGACTCAAAGAATCAACTAGAAGTATCTGAATTATTCTATCTTTGTCTGCTACCACCTTGCCCTTATCCTCTCCTGAAGGTATTTTAGTTCTCATTAGCTTACATTTCACTGTAAGGTTTCTCTCTAATGCCTCATCAGTCACTCTTCATGATTAAGCCCTCCTGGGTTTTATAATTGTGGACCCAATCCTGTCCTCATGCTGACAGCTAAGGCTCAGTTGGTGGATTTCCTGCCTTCGAGTCAAAAGACTGTGGATTCAAAAACCCACTCCAGAGACTACAGCATAAAATCGAGACTGACATTTTCATGCAGGAAGTTCTGCATCATCAGAGTGCTGGATTTTGGATGAAATATTAAGCACAACTGTCCTGAGAAGATGTAAGAGATCAAGAACACATTTCAAATAAGAGCAATAAAAATCTCCAGTGTCCTGCACAGCATATATCCCTCAACTAACATCACTGAAATAGATTATCTATTCATTATCACATTGCTGTTAGTAAGGCCATGTGTGCAAATCAGGTGAATTCTACATTTCAACAGTGATCCCACTTAAAACTCACTAAAGCACATCGGGACATCCTGACGTTATGAATGGTGCTACAGAAATTTGTCCTTTTTTATTGTTACTGGATTTGACAGACTATAGGCTGTCCATGAGCAAAACCAAGGTAGATATACACATACAGCAAATAACAGATCAAGAATGTATGATCCTTCACTGGGTGATGCACTGGATGTAGAGAATGTGGATGTGTAAGGAAGTGAGAATGACTGAATGCACATTATTTCTGGTGCTCTGTAGTGTTTGGATTTGCTTGCTGTTAGACAATGGAGTGGGTGTACTTTTAATTACAGACAAACAGGAGAGTTCCAAAACACACAACACGTGCTATACCGGTCAATGGGAGACTAATAGTAATCCTGAAATAATATGGATCAAAATACAAAAGAATAAACTACTGGAATATCTTCTCAAGCATAATCATGGATGATCCAATGGGTATCCATGGTCACCAATATTCACTACAGGAATTGTACCTCCAGGAGGAGGATGTAATTATTGTTGTGTTGGACATCAAAGTCACCAGTGCATTGCTTACTGTTTTGTGTCGGTTCTTGTATCATACTAAAGGAGTTACCTGTTGTGCAGCTACTCAGGAAACCTAAACATGTCTGAACAAATTACCTGGAGGTGATTTGCTCATCTTGGATTTGGTGTTTACCTTGACAAAATTTCAGCAGCCAATCCAATACTTTCACACTTTCACCTGGTGGATCAGTTAATCACTGAGGTGTGATTTTTTTTCATTTTCACATAGGAATAGATGATAAAAAACCAAAGTCCTTCTATTATGCTTTCTATCATTGTAATAGTCATATGATATAATAATAATGGAGTTATTGACTAATCATAGCAATCAATCCCTAACAACAATTCATCAAACAGACCCAAAAATGTCAAATGAATATATGAACAAACAAATTAGGAGAAAGGGTAGACCCACTCAACCCCTTGAGCTTGTTCTGCCATTCAGTAAAATTATGGCTGATTTGATTGTAACCTTAAATCTACATTCCACCCACCCCTGATAACCTTTTATCCCCTTTCTCATCAAGAACCGGTGCCTTAAAAATAGTCAAAGACTGGACTTCCACTGCCTTTTGAGGAAGAGAGTTCCAAGACTCAGAGCCCTCTCAGAGAAATAACTTTCCTCATCTTTGTCTTCAATGTGCTACACCTTATTTTTAAACAGTGATCCCTAGTTCTAGATTCTCCCACAAGAAGAAACATCCACTCTACATCCACCTCAGGATCTAATATGTTTCAATCAAGTTGTCTCCTACTCTTCTAAACTCCAGCAGATGCAAGCCTAACCTGTCCAGCCTTTCTTTGTAAGACAACTCATTTTCCAATTATTAGTTTAGTAAATCTTCTTGAATATGCTTCCAACACATTTACATCCTTCCTTAAATAAGGAAACCAATACTGTATGTACTACTTCAGATATGGTTGCACCAATGCTTATCTAACTAAAACCTAACTCCCTACTTTTGTATTTAATTCCCTTTGCAATAAACAATAACATTCTATTGATTTTCCTAATTTTTTTGCTGTACCTGCATGCTAACCTTTTTCAGTTCATGTACTAGGATATCTCGATGGCTCTGTATCTCACAACTGTGCAATCTTGGATAATATGCTGCTTTTTAAAAATTTTTCCTGCCAAAATGGACAATTTCACATTTTCCCATATTGTACTTCATTTGCCAGATTTTATCTATGTCCCTTTGTAGCCTCCAAGTCCTCTTCAGAGCTTCCTATGTATCCTTCCTACCTTTGTGTCATCAGCAAATTTAGCAACCATGTGTTAAGTCCCTTGATCCAAGACATTTACATAAATTATAAGATATTGAGGTCCAAACACTTATTTCTTTAGCAAAACACTTGCTACATCTTGTCACCCAGAAAATGACCCATAATGCCTATTCTTTGTTTCCTATTAGCTAACCAATCTTTTATCCATGCCAAAATGTTACCCTCTGCACCATGACATTTTATTTTCTGTAATAATCTTTGATATAGCTCCTTCTCAAATGGCTTCTCGAAATCTAAGTACAGTACATCCACTGATTTCCCTTTATCCACGTCATCTCCTACTTGTTCAAAGAACTCCAATAAATTGGTTAAACATGATTGCCTTCTCAGAAAACCTTGTCGGCTCTGCCTAATATATTTAATTTAACTGATTCTCCTGCTATAATACCTTTAATAAAAGCTTCTAACGTTTTCCTTCTGACAGATGTTAAGCTTACTGGCCAACAGTTTCCTGCTTTCTGTCTCCCTTTTTGGATAAAGTTACATTTGCTATTTTCCAATCCAATGTATCCTTCCCTGAATCTACAGAATTTTGGAAAATGAAATTGAGCACATTAGCTGTCTTACTAGCCATTTCTTTTAAAGATCCCACTATGAAATCCACCAGAACTTGGAGACTTATCAGCCTGCAGCTCTATCACTTTGCACAAAATAAATCCCCACTGCCGATGGAGAATTTTGAGAATTACATGTTGAAAACAACTTGTTATGTCCTAAATTACAAATATATTGTGTTGCAGATGTAATTTTCTGAAAGTTAACTGTTTAATTTACATTTCATTGGATCATTACCATCAACTTGCACCATCTCCCTGCAGCATTTTTCCAGACTAACTTGTATGATCTACATTATTTAGCTAAGAAGACAACTGGTGTTTCTTTGGGAATTAGTTTGGCAAGGTAATACACAATGCGATAGAAAATCCTCTCTGGCAGATTTCTTAATCAAATATTTAAAATAAGCCCTCTATACTAGAATGCTGTCAGTATCTTAATTTCAATGGCCTCACATAGATGTGGAATATTTCAGGACATAGACTTCCTCTGGATATGGCAGCTGTGATGCTCCCTACTTTGATTCCAGATGATATTCTAAGCCAACAGACAAGGTCTCCCATTCCTCTGCTCTTTCCTGTGTTCTTGCAATTGTTTCACTTTCAAGTATTTATCCAATCCCATTTTGGAAGGCCACTATTGAATCAGTTTTATCCACTCCATTAGTCAATACATTCCAAATCCCAACCACTCATTGTATACAAAGGATTTTTGTGATGCTTTCAGCAATTGAGTCGGTTCCCGTCTGAAACAGAAACGAATGGAACTGGAATAAACTACATGTGAGCAGAAGGAGACCATTCATCCCTTGAAACCTGCACTGCCATTCAATTAGATAGCTGATCTAAATAATAACTTCATTTCTCTGCTCTTGCTCTGTATCCCTTGTTTCTTTTGCTCAGTGAATTTCTCTCAATCTCAATCCCAAAGTTTCATTTGCCCTCCAACATTTACTGCCTTTTGGGGAGAGAGTTCTGGATTTCTATTACCTTTTGAATGAAAAGGTGCTTTCAGATTTCAGTTCTAAACAGCCTCCGAATAATTTTAAACTCATTGTTCTTAATTTCTCCACCAGTGGATACAGTTTCACCATATCAACCCTATTGAATCTTTCTTCCATTTTAAGCACCTTCATCAGATCAATCAATCCTTAATCTTCTAAACTCATGCAAGTACCAGACAAGTTTATACAAAATAGAGCAGAAAGGGAATGGAATATTATCTGGCCTCAGTTCACCTGGTGATGTTAACATTGTGACTGTCCCATTTTCATAGAATCCTTACAGTGCAGAAAGAGCCCATTGAGTCTGCATTGACCACATTCTCACCCAGCCCCTATTCCAATAACCCCTCATGTTTACCCTGCTAATCCCCCAACACTTTAGCATGGCCAATCAACCTAACCCACACATCTTTGAACTTGGGAGGAAACTGGAGCACCCGGAGGAAACCCACATAGACATGGGGAAAATCTGCAAACACAGATAGTGACCCAAGGTCAGAATTGAACCTGCGTCCCTGGCACTGTGAGGCATCAATGCTAACCACTGTGCCACCATGCTGCCATGCACTATGCAAAGGGGTTAGAATCTATCCTGGTTGATGGATTTGATGGACATTGAGGATTAAATCTAATTTTGTTAACTGTTCTAAATAAATAATTAGTCATTTCTGCCTATTTTCAGCCAGTGTTTCAACGCCACTCTAACTCATAATTAGAAAACTGTGGATGACATCAAATGAGTGAAGCTCTTGCATCACAGATGAAATAAAGATAAAAGAGTTAGAGGGGCGAAGAGATTTAAGAGGGAGCTAAGCAAGCATTCCAAATGAAGAACAAAAGCAAGACCTGCACCAGTTTTGCACTCTTCACAATCTCAGCAAATCCTATTAGGGAGATATAGTGTCTTCTGATGAATAACAGAATGTGCTACCCATAACACAGGTTTCTCCATAGTTTGGTTTGGAGATGTTTACAGAGAGCGATGAGTTCGAGCAGGGATCAGATCTGAAATGAATTACTGGAAATAGTGATGGGAAAGATTGTTTAGTAACTTTCCATGAACAGTTAAGTATGTACTTAGAAAGGAAAGCATTCACCAAAATGTAAAGAACAGGGTGTAAAATTAAGCTTTTAACTTATTCAAAGAGCTGACAGACAGAGCAATTATGGGCTATAAAATTCTCATCATTTGTTTTAAAATCCTTCTGTGGCACTAACCCTCTGATCTCCACAATACTGCCCAACAACAGTCTGGAGATCTGAGTTTGTCCAATGTTGATTGTTTTCACACTTTTAATTTTCATTGCTCCACAACTGACAATTGTGAAGAAACTACATCCCCGAAAGAGCTGTGAACCTGGGTCTTTCAGACCAAACCAAGCAGACAAACTCAAATTACATTAGGACAAAATAAAGGGAGCAGCTCCCCAAAAGGAAGGGGAATAGCCCACACAATAACAAAAATACAAAAGAAACTTAGGACCATCAAATCAAAATGTGATTGTCAGGGTCTATAACGCACCTCAACCCCTAAAGGCTGTGATTCTGTGGAATTCGCAATTCCAAAGTGCAGTGGATGCTGGGACAGTGAGTAGATTTAAGGAGGAGGTACACAGGTTTTTAATTGGTAATGGGTTGAAGGGTTATGGGGAGAAGGCAGGAAAATGGGGATGAGAAGCATATAGCCATGATAAAATGGCAGAGCAGATTCGATGGGCCAAATAGCCTAATTCTGTTTCGATATCTTTTGAACAGTCATGTCTTCAGCTGTGTTTCTCAAAACTCTGAAACTCCCTCACTTAGCCTCTTTGCCTCTCCAACTGTCTCTCATCTTTACCTCATCCTGTTCATAAAGTCTTCCTTTTAATTCAAACTTTTGGTCATTTGTCCTAACAGCTATTGAAGTGACTTGGTATCAAATTTTGTTTGATAATGCTCATGGGAAACATTTTGGGATGCTTTAATACATTAAAGGTGCTGTATACATGCAATTGTATTGGTTCTGTGAAACAGTACCTGGTGGGGACATAAGATAGACACTAATAAATCAATAAGGATTTAAGGAACAACTTTTTCATTCAGAGTGATGAGAATGTGGAACTCACCATCACATGGAGTAGTTAAGGTGAATAGAATCAACACATTTATGGGGAAGATAGATAAAAACAAGAGAGCAAAAAGAATAGATAACATCAAGTGAAAGGAATTAATGTGGAACATAAACTTTGATATTGACCTGTTGGTTTGTTAATTGTATATTAATTATATTTAATTGTATGCAGGTAGTGAACTTTATCTGGAGATTAACATGTGGTTGTTTGGAGAAGGTGCACGCTTGCAATATGATTCCCCATAAAGAAATGCTTATAAAGTGTGTAAACATTGGCTTCAGTGCTATCAGTCACCACCTGGCTTTCTGGGGAGTAACAGGGTTGAACTGACCCGTCATTTCCATAGCTTGCTTCTCAGCTAAAAATTCCATGCCAGTCCAAATTGCCAGCATATAATTTAATAGAACACAGATATACATAGATTTACAAGTTATATTTTAACTGATTACAGCAGATGGAAGTTAGATAGAGATTGAAGAAAACAGCTAGAGGGCTGCCCCTGTTTTCCCTTTACGTATTCCAGCTGCATCCACTCCCGCTGCGACTCCCCTGCATCCACTCCGGCTGCGACTCCCCTGCATCCACTCCCGCTGCGACTCCCCTGCATCCACTCCCGCTGCGACTCCCCTGCATCCACTCCCGCTGCGACTCCCCTGCATCCACTCCAGCTGGGACTCCCCTGCATCCACTCCCGCTGCGACTCCCCTGCATCCACTCCAGCTGGGACTCCCCTGCATCCACTCCAGCTGCGACTCCCCTGCATCCACTCCAGCTGCGACCCCCCTGCATCCACTCCAGCTGCGACTCCCCTGCATCCACTCCAGCTGCGACTCCCCTGCATCCACTCCAGCTGCGACTCCCCTGCATCCACTCCAGCTGCGACTCCCCTGCATCCACTCCAGCTGCGACTCCCCTGCATCCACTCCAGCTGGGACTCCCCTGCATCCACTCCAGCTGGGACTCCCCTGCATCCACTCCAGCTGCGACTCCCCTGCATCCACTCCAGCTGGGACTCCCCTGCATCCACTCCAGCTGGGACTCCCCTGCATCCACTCCAGCTGGGACACCCCTGCATCCACTCCAGCTGGACTCCCCTGCATCCACTCCAGCTGGGACTCCCCTGCTCCACTCCAGCTGGGACACCCCTGCATCCACTCCAGCTGCGACTCCCCTGCATCCACTCCAGCTGCGACTCCCCTGCATCCACTCCAGCTGGGACTCCCCTGCATCCACTCCAGCTGGGACTCCCCTGCATCCACTCCAGCTGCGACTCCCCTGCATCCACTCCAGCTGCGACTCCCCTGCATCCACTCCAGCTGCGACTCCCCTGCATCCACTCCAGCTGCGACTCCCCTGCATCCACTCCAGCTGCGACTCCCCTGCATCCACTCCAGCTGGGACTCCCCTGCATCCACTCCAGCTGGGACTCCCCTGCATCCACTCCAGCTGGGACTCCCCTGCATCCACTCCAGCTGGGACTCCCCTGCATCCACTCCAGCTGGGACTCCCCTGCATCCACTCCAGCTGGACATCCCCTGCATCCACTCCAGCTGGACTCCCCTGCATCCACTCCAGCTGGGACTCCCCTGCATCCACTCCAGCTGGGACTCCCCTGCATCCACTCCAGCTGGGACTCCCCTGCATCCACTCCAGCTGGGACTCCCCTGCATCCACTCCAGCTGGGACTCCCCTGCATCCACTCCAGCTGGGACTCCCCTGCATCCACTCCAGCTGCGACTCCCCTGCATCCACTCCAGCTGGACTCCCCTGCATCCACTCCAGCTGGGACACCCCTGCATCCACTCCAGCTGGGACTCCCCTGCATCCACTCCAGCTGGGACTCCCCTGCATCCACTCCAGCTGGGACTCCCCTGCATCCACTCCAGCTGGGACTCCCCTGCATCCACTCCAGCTGGGACTCCCCTGCATCCACTCCAGCTGGGACTCCCCTGCATCCACTCCAGCTGGGACTCCCCTGCATCCACTCCAGCTGGGACTCCCCTGCATCCACTCCAGCTGGGACTCCCCTGCATCCACTCCAGCTGGGACTCCCCTGCATCCACTCCAGCTGGGACTCCCCTGCATCCACTCCAGCTGGGACTCCCCTGCATCCACTCCAGCTGGGGCACCCTGCATCCCTCCAGCTGGGACTCCCCTGCATCCACTCCAGCTGCGACTCCCCTGCATCCACTCCAGCTGGGACTCCCCTGCATCCACTCCAGCTGGGACTCCCCTGCATCCACTCCAGCCTGGGTTAATTCGGGGAGCGCTCCTCTGGAAGAGTTGGCGCAGGCGCGTTGGGCGCAGTTCCCACAATGCCGCGGGGGGACGCTGACAAGTGGATCCAAGATGGCGCAAAAGTAAAGGCTGAGGTAGGAGGCGAGTTGTGTCGCTGCTCGATCGGCCGCGGTCGCGGGGTTCGCCGCTGCTCCCGGCACTCCGGCGGCGGGAGGAGAAGCTGTGAGGAGGTGGCCAGGGGAGTAGGCGAGGCCGGCGCGGGGTTTTTGTGGCCTGGCCGCCGCTCCCGGAGCTGTCAGTCTGTTGTTGTTTGAAGGGGAGGCAGTGGGGGGAAGGGGACCGGGTGGCCGGGCGGGCGGGGGTTGGTGTTGCTGTGGCTGCCGCTCTGGGTTAATCCGAGGCCCGGCGACAGCCATCTCCAGGCTGCCTCGACCTCTCTGGCGGCAGTCAGCGCCGCCGAGTTTGGGAGGGAGCTGAGCTGTGGGGAGTGTAGGCCCAGCGCTTGTGGTGGCCGGAGTGTGGAGCGTGTAAACAAGCGCGGGGGAGGGGGACGGGATTGGGGTGCGGAGAATCGCCCTGCTCTCTCCACTCTCTGGATCCCACAGTTTCCAGGTCCCGGGAAACTCCTACATCTTTCTCATTATAAGTGTCTGTGTGCTGTTCCAACACTCCACGGTTGCTCTACATTTACCTGCTGCCTTTAGCAATAGCTGCAAAATTTCGAACTTTAGAGCAAGGTAACGTTTTTCTAATAAAACGTTTTTTTTGACCACGCTCGTGTTGCATTGTTGATTAAGCACCCATGAATTGTTCCGTCCAACTATTTTGATCTCCTTATAGTAACAATACTGTCTGAACACTTGTTTTGGATGTGCGATTACTACTGTATTACATCACTTACTGGTATCCAACAAGAACTTTTATCAGTTGATCTCACCTGATGTTTATAGTGGTCACTGCTGACAAAAGGTTAAAGCACTTTTGCAGCCCCATTTCGAACATCCAGATATTACTGTTTTAAAAAATCTTGTGCCTTTGCTGAATTCGAAATCCTGAACTTTATATTTTGTTTTAGCACTGGCTTCTAGATGTGTGAAATTATACTGATACAAGTTTAAGTACCTGAATTGGACTCACAAGTGTCTTTGTCTTGTTCCTCAGCCATTTTGTTTTTAATGCATAATGTTCAAGGATAAAAAATCTGGGAATATTTTCTCTCATTTGGGGACATGCTTTTAGTTTAGTGTGGATAGTTAGGGACTTTCAGTAGCAAAAATAATATATTTCCTGCTCATGACTCCCTGTAGATGAGACTGAGCTCAAGATTGAGCAAGGTGGTTATTCCTTCAGACATTGTGTGCCTTTGCCCCCCCCCACCCCCAGAATTATCTTCATCAGCATTGCCTCACAATCATCGTCATCCAGATTTTTTCCTTTCTGTTCAATATCCACTCAACTATCTGTCATACTACTTTTGAGATGCTTGCATAATGCCTTATTGAAATAAAAACTTTTTCTGTTGTACTAATAAATAATGCAATAATTATTTTGGAAAGAACTGTAATTTTTGACCAGAATTGCATTTCGTCTATTTTGGTGATACAGTAATGGGCGTTCCTTCTAAAGTCTCATTTCACCAACCTTTCCTCTTCCACTCCCTAACCAAACTCTTAACTGTTTGCATTAAATAACTCCAAAATAGAAGTTAAACCATTATTGAATGCAGGATGCTACTTGAATTTTTTGTTATTTTTGATGTTTCCAGTCCAGTGAGTTCTATGATGCCGGTTTTTCCTTTGTCATTAGTATCTTATGAAAGAAAGTAAAAGGGGAGGCAATGGCATAGTGGGTGTTATTGCCAGATTATTAATCCAGAAACTCAGCTAATGTTCTGGGGAGCCAAATTTGAATCCCACCATGACAGATAGTGGAATTTGAATCCAATAAAAATATCTGGAATTAAGAATCTACTGATGATCATGAAATCATTGTTGGAAAAAATAATCTGGTTCACTAATGTCCTTTAGGGAAAGAAACCTACTGTTCTTACCTAGTCTGGCCTACATGTAACTCCAGAGCCACAGCAATGTGGTTGACTTTCAACTCCCCTCAGACAACTAGGGATGGGCAATAAATGCTGGCCAGAGAGTGATGCCTATGTCCCACGAATAAATAAAAAACCATCAATTTAAAAGCAATCTTTCCATGAGAGAAACCTTTTCAGCATTTTTTAAAAAACTATCTGAATTCTGGTACTTTCCAGTTTACAGCTGATGAAGTGACTTGTGTTCATGCCTTGAATGTTGGCTCTTTAACCAGCTGTCTGGAGGCGTGCTGAGTGGCTACCGTTGACTGTTGACTTAGCATTCTATTTTTCCTTTTTCCCCCAGCAAAGGACTAATTTGTGCCAGCGTGATGCTTTCCCTCTAGTTTTAGCTAGAAATGTGTGCATAAAACTGCACGTTATTATGATGGTCCACGCAGCATCAATGCTTGCTGTCACTGAGCTCAAGAATGCCCAAGACCAATTAGACTGTACCTACCTAAAAAGCATTTAGTTTCATGGGTAAGATGAGTATAGAGGGATATAGGCTAAATGCGGGCAAATGGGAATAGCTTAGTGTTTTTTTTTAAAAAAAAAAGGGCGACATGGGTAAGTTGGGCTCAAGAGCCTGCTTCCAGGTTTGAAATCTCTATGATTCCATGACTTGCCACTATGGCTGACGTCAGTTATTTAGCACAGACCATGGTTTACCTGAGACTTTCTCATTCTGTTTGCCTTAGTACTACTTGGCATTGGATGATCGTATGTGTTCTGAACCCCATTCCTTCAGTATTGTTGACCTGTCATCCCTTTTTCTGAAATGAAATTCCTGCCAAGCTATTCACATGTGTGGCCATGTAGTAACCTAGAAGATGCCTTGGTGTTAAGAGCATATTATGTGCAAAATAAATTAAAGGTACTGTGCGTAGCAAAAACTGGCTTTGTACAATAGTGAAATTTTATTGGGACTGTTACTCCAGAAGGATGTGTTCATTGTCTGTCCTGCCACTCCAATGACACAACGTGTTTATACTTTTTAAAGACAAATTCACTGCACTGTAAAGTGCTCTAAGAACTCGTTTTGTGTAGTTTGTTTTACTTTAAAATATGTTGAGTTGCTGTTCTGCACAGCTGTATTTCTCACTTAAATCCAGTTTTAAAAACCTAGCTTTTATGGATCAAATTGAGTCACAAAACAATCTGGGAATAGTTCTAATTATTTATTCTTTGTAGCTAGTATTACCTTTTATTAATATTAGTGACCCAGCAAAACGGTGAAGGAAGCCAGAATACTTTGGAGATTTAAATTTAGTCATACAGTTTAGAAGAGGCCCTTCAGTCTACCCAGTCTGCACTGACAAAATTACACAAAAACTACATTAATCCCACTTTTCTGCATTTGTCCCTATCTTTGAATATTATGGCATTTCGAGTGTGCATTCACGTACTTATTAAAGCTTGAGGTTTCCTGCCTCTACTACTGGAAAATGCACTAGAAATTGCAAAAGCCATGTCAGATTTCACCCCAAGCTTGCCTTGTTGGACATGTATTTCCGTGAAACATTTGTGTTTTGACATTCCCAGTGATGGACAAAACTATGGAGAAGACAAGTGACAGTTAAAATAGACAGTTGGTCTGAACAATTGATTTCAACATAATTGATAAAGACCAGTTGAAATTTGAAGCTAATGGTTTGATATGGTGTGTCACAAATCATTCCAATGATTAAAGAACGCTTACTGCATCAAACCTTTTGGGGAGGAAAAGAAAATGGGTGTTCCTGTGATTGATATGCACGTTGTAATTTATACAGACTTCAGTTCTATTTGTCATTTGTGATGAGTTTACTGATTTCATCTGGGAGTGATGCCATTGGCTACTCCATTCTGCTTTGGTGTTTATGGGTTAAGGAGTGGAAATGTCAGCCCAAGTTCCTGATTATTGACAGTGAGTTTCTCCTATAGGAAGGTACACATTGAAAGGGCCCAGTGATTAGATTTAACTCTGATAACTTCTATAGTAAAATAGGAATTTCAAGAAGAAATCCAAATTGAAACAAATCAATACATACAGTACAGAATATCTTCATGTAATGGATCATAGAATCAATCGTAGAAGCATAGAACCCTACAATGCAGAAAGAGGCCCTTCGGCCCATCAAGTCTGAAGTGTTTTAGATCTACATTTGTTACTTGATGTATAATTCTCACAAGTTCTGGCATATTTTATTGAACAGGGATTTTGTTTTGAACCTAGTACAATTTATGATGTACAATCTTTTGGCATTGTATGCACATGCGTTTTTAAGTGTATATTTTCCTGATGGGATTATAACATCCTTTTCATTTGTTCTTTATTTCTTCGTTCTTTGTCTGTCTTCCTTCTCTGCTTTTTTTTTGGTCAAGCAGTACTTTACAACTAAGAAAACTATCCTTGGAACTAGTGGAAGTGTTTTCTTTGTCACTTGGTTGATATTAAATGTCGTTTGTTCACCTGACTGTCTTATTACTATTTATGGTGGTGGTAAGGACGAGATATCCTTTCCATTTTGCCAATGTTCCTGTTTTCAAGTGAACATTCCTGGTGGTGCTGATTGATGTTTGTAGCGATAGGAATTCTTCATTGCTGATATCTTGCAGTTGTATATGCTGTGTACCTTGGAAAGGCATACTCATTAATTTCTTGTTAATTTATCAAAGTTTTTGTTGTATGTCTTCAATTTGGTTTTGGAATTTAAAGCTGCAACCATTAATTTTAAATGCAAATTATTCGCTTTTTCTTCACCACTGCTCCTCTCTTTTCTCTTACCTGCTCTCTGTACTAACATTGGCTCCTTGTTGAAGTAAAGTTTGAATGCTGGTAGCTGTTCAATATTTTGGTCGAGTGACATCATTTTTGTCTTGGTTTTTGTACTGTGTTGCAATGGGTAATTTAACCATTGAGGCAATTGAAGCCAAACCTGAAAGTCCACATGTGCAATTCTATTAAAATTGTAATTACCAATGGCAAGAATCTCATTTTTCTCTGCCCTCTCTAATCAGGAGTTCTACAGCAAATTCCAGTGCCCTTACAACTGCCCCAGTTGAGAACAGCTCATAGTGCTGCAGACAGAGGATCAGAGCTGGTACTTTTACTCATTGGACAAACTTGAAAAGCGATTCACATACCTAAGACAGTCTTTAATGACTCGATATTCTCAGTTTTGAAATCTGTGCCAATGTTTTTCTGGTGTTTGCACCTGAAAACAAAGTCCCAGGTGTTCTACGCTCACACTTGTCTGATGTGCAGAAGTCAATTAATCCCTTTTGAGCAATTCTTTGCCTTTGTTCAGACAATATCAGTGTGGCCTTATTAAAACTATTTGGATTGAATGAAAGTATGATTGTGAATTTTTTCTCCTTTTGCTTTTGAAGTAACTGCAGATCTTCAGTGTGTTCCCATGAAGGGATTGTGTGGATGTGTTCCAGTAAATATGGATTAGTGATGGCTGCTGAAGTTAGTGTGGTATAATCTAGCGTTGGCGGGATTTTGATCAGATATAATGCTGGGCAAGAAAAAAAAACACGCAACTGAAAATTTTATTCTTATTACGGTTTTACTTGAAGTGAAAATTTTAAACTACTATTATGTAGCACCTATGGTAATATGAAATGCTATTGGTTAATGGTTGGTATGTGATGGGAGTAATCTGAGATGATGGATCTGTCTTCACTCAGTGTTTTACACATGTCTATTGCCCTGAAGTTTAATTTTGCTTGCAGTACATCAAAATTACAGGACAACACTAA
The DNA here is from genome assembly GCA_024679065.1 of Sphyrna mokarran. NCBI lineage: Eukaryota > Metazoa > Chordata > Chondrichthyes > Carcharhiniformes > Carcharhinidae > Sphyrna > Sphyrna mokarran. The sequence goes on along the minus strand of JAGIQG010000021.1, from coordinate 7,768,162 downwards.
TTTTATCAAATCCTTGGAGAGAACTGTCATTGAGGAAATATTAATCTAGTGAACGCTTCAATATTTTTGTTATAGTGTCTGAATGTTTGAGCAACCTTTTTGACCTTTTAGCAATCATGCATAATAATCTGTTTTGTATGGTCTATTGCTGACTTTCAAGAAACTGACCAGGAGAATAGTGGAAGTGATCAAAATTGTCTCACTGGAGCATTCTGCATACTCCAACAGTCGCTTTCTGTTACTGAATATAGATTGAAGGCTGTACGTTTATGTTTGTGAACGTCTGGAGCATAGAAGGCTGAAGTGTGACCTTATAGAAGTCTATAAAATAATGAGGGGCATAGATCAGCGAGATAGTCAGTATCTTTTCCCAAAGGTAGGGGAGTCTAAAACAAAAAGGCATAGGTTTAAGGAGAGAGGGGAGAGTCCAGATGGGTAATATTTTCAACAAAGGATCATGAGTGTCTGGAATGAGCTGCCAGAGGTAGTAGTAGAGACGGGTGCAATTTTGTCTTTTAAGCATTTAGACAGTTACATGGGTAAGATGGGCGTAGAGGGATATGGGCCAAATGCAGACAATTGGGATTAGCTTAGGGGTTTCGGAAAAAAGGCTAGGAAGGTGTACGTCTGGAGTAAGGGGAAATATGAAAACATTAGGCAGGTGATTGGATGCATAAACTGGAAGGAGGTGTTCTTGGGGAAGAGTACAGAAGGGAAGTGGCGGTTTTTCAAGGAATGTTTGTCTAGGGCACTGCAAGACAACGTTCCGAGGAGTCAAGGAGGTTCTGGTATGGCGCGGGAACCATGGTGCACGAAGGTAGTGGTGAACCTAGTTAGGAAGAAAAAAATGGTATATAAAAGGTTCAGAGAGCTAGGGGATGTTAGGGATCTAGAGAGTATAAGGTGTGCAGAAGGGAACTTAAAAAGGAAATTAGGAAACCCAGAAGGGTCATGAGAAGGCCTTGGAAGGAAGATTAAGGAGAATCCCAAGGCCTTCTACAAATATGTGAAAAGTAAAAGGATGAGAAGAGAAGGGATAGGGCCTATAAAAGGTGAAGGGGGAAAAGTCTGTGTGAATCCAGAAGAAATGGCAGAGGTGCTTAACGAGTGCTTTGCCTCGGTATTCACGGTGGAAAGTGAACTGGGAGATTGCACTGCAGGTTTGCGGCATACGGAAAAGATTGAGTATGTGGATGTTAGGAAAGAGGATGTGTTAGACCTGTTAAATTCTATCAAGATAGACAAGTCGCCAGGAACGGATGGGATGTACCCCAGGTTATTGTGGGAGGTGAGGGAAGTGGTTGCAGAGCCCCTGGCGATGATATTTGCATCGTCCATGGAAACGGGAGAGGTTCCAGAGGATTGGAGGATTGTGGATGTGGTTCCTATCTTTAAGAAAGGGAACAGGGATAGTCCAGGAAATTACCGACCGATGAGTTTGACTTCAGTGGTTGGTAAGCTGATGGAGAGGCTTCTGAGGGATAAGATATATGAACATTTGGAGAAGTTTGGACTGATTAGAAATAGTCAGCATGGTTTTGTCAAGGGCAAGTCATGCCTTACGAGCCTAGTTGAGTTCTTCGAAAATGTGACTGAACACATTGACGAAGGAAGGGCGGTGGACGTAGTGTACATGGACTTTAGTAAGGCGTTTGATAAGGTCCCCCATGCAAGGAGAAGGTGAGAGGGTATGGGATCCAAGGGGCTTTGGCCTCGTGGATCCAGAACTGGCTTGCCGGCAGAAGGCAGAGAGTGGTTGTGGATGGGTCTTGTTCTGCATGGAGGTCGGTACCAGTGGAGTGCCCCAGGGATCTGTTCTGGGACCCCTGCTGTTTGTCATTTTCATAAATGACCTGGATGAGGAAGTGGAGGGATGGGTTAGCAAGTTCGCCGACGATACAAAAATCGGTGGTGTTGTGGATGGTCTGGAGGGATGCCAAAAGTTGCAGCGGGACATAGACAGGATGCAAGACTGGGCGGAGAAGTGGCAGATGGACTTCAATGCAGATAAATGTGTAGTGGTCCATTTTGGTAGGAATAATGGGATGGAGGAGTACAATATAAGGGATAGGAGTCTTAGCTGTGTTGTAGAGCAGAAGGATCTCGGGGTCCGGGTCCATAGGAATCTTAAATCGGCCTCGCAGGTGGAGGAAGTGGTCAAGAAGGCATACGGTGTACTGGCCTTCATTAATCGAGGAATAGAGTTTAGGAGTCAGGAGATAATGATGCAGCTCTATAAGACTCTTGTCAGACCCCACTTGGAGTATTGTGCACAGTTCTGGTCGCCTCATTATAGGAAGGATATGGAGGCTTTTGAGAGGTTTCAGAGGAGATTTACAAGGATGCTGCCTGGATTGGGAGGCAGGCCTTATGAAGATAGGTTGAGGAAGCTGGGACTCTTCTCACTGGAGAGACATAGGTTGAGAGGTGACCTGATAGAGGTTTATAAAATGTTGAGAGGAATAGATAGGGTGGACTCTCAGAGACTATTTCCCCGAGCGGAAATGGTCAATATGAGAGGACACAGATTTAAGGTGCAGGGAAGCAAACACAAAGGAGATGTCAGGGGTAGGTTTTTCACTCAGAGGGTGGTGAGTGAATGGAACCGACTGCCGTCGGAGGTTGTTGAGGCAAACTCACTGGGGTCTTTTAAGAGACGTCTGGATGAGTATATGGAAAAGAATAGGATAGGGGGTTATAGATAGGTCTGTGGATTGGTAGATGTGATCGGCGCAACTCGTGGGCCGAAGGGCCTGTTTGTGCTGTATTGTTCTATGTTAAAAGGGTGGCATGGACAAGTTGAGCCGAAGGGCCTCTTTCAATGCTGTAAACCTCTGAGTCTTCTCTGAACTTCTGGAGAATTCTGGAGTGTGCAAACTCTTTACTTGTTGAAACACATGACTTCAACATACTTTCTGAAATCCTACTACAACTGATAAGAGGTCCAAAAACCTCTTATCACTGACGTGGTAATTGTGTACCTTGAATCTTAGGCAGTGTTTGGCTGCCTGAGTGGAAAGTGTAGCTTTTTTTTGTTTTCACAGAGGTAGAATTCATGATGCCATCAAGTGCCCATGAGTTTCAAGTAATATCAATTCAGACTCTGTGCTGAACATCTCTTGTAAATTTCTAAAGAATGTCCTTATAAAATGATTTTTGTTTTTGTATTGGGTTTTAATTTGATGAAATTCTGTGTAGTGAACCCAAGGGTCTCAATCTCTTATATCACCATAGCCTTTGAAAAAAAAATTCTCTGTTGAAAGAAGTGATGTATTCTTGCTGGTATGTAGTTTTAAGCTGTTAGCTGCCTTCAAACACCTTGCTGGAACAAATGAGATGAGTTAACATGGTGAAGAGAGGTTTGTTAAAAAAAGAGCAAAGATATAGCTGAGTTTAACACTGACCTCATCTACTGTTCACAAGTATGGATTACTGACTCTAATGAAGAGAATCCAACTTGTACTGAGTAGCTGAGGGCTAATGTCACTCGTGGAACTTCTGAACCCACAGACAATAATCAGTAAGGATGACACCACCTCTGCGATTATCCACACATCTGGTGCTGTGCAAGGCTGTGTCCTCAGCCCTTACTATACTCCTTATACACTCATGACTATGTAGCCAAATTCTGCTGCAACTCAATTTTCAAGTTTGTTGATGACACCGTCGGAGTGGGTAGGATCTGAAACGATGAGACAATGTGGTGAAATGGTGCAGCGACAATAATCTCTCTCTGTGTCAGTAAAATGAAGGAGATAGTCATTAACTTCAGGAAGAATAGTAGAGAACATGCCCTAGTCTAGATAATGGAGATGAAGTGGAAATAGTCGAGAGCTTCATGTTTTCAGGTGCCCAGATCTTCAAAAACCTGTCCTGGACCCTCCAAGCTGCACTATAATTGACAGAGCACATCAATGCCTCTACTTTGTCAGGAGGCTGAGGTAGTTTGGTATGTCTGTTATGAGTCTCACCAATTTTTACAGATACACCATAGAAAGCATCCTTTCTTGATGTAACACAGCTTGGTATCGTTCCTGTTCTTATATTTCCGGCTGTCTTGTGAAAGTAGCCAGCATAATCAGGGACCCCACGAACGCAGGACATTATCTTCCACCTTCTTCTGTCTAATGAAAGATATAAAAGTCTGAGGTCACGTACCAACCGACTCAAGAATGGCTTCTTCCCTGTTGCCATCAGACTTTTGAATGGACCTACCTTATATTAAGTTGAACTTTCTGTACACCTTAACTATGACTGTAACAGTATATAGAACATAGAACATTACAGCACAGAACAGGCCCTTCGGCCTTCGATGTTGTGCCGACCAAAATAAAAAGCAATGCCCCTCCAAACTAAACCATTCCCTTCTCTTCCATATACTTATCAATTCACCTCTTAAACGCCACCAAACTTGGCGCATCTACAACAGCTGCAGGCAGGGCATTCCACTCCTAATCACTCTTTGAGTAAAGAACCTACCTCTGATATCCGTCCTATAACTCATACCCCTTAATTTAAAGCTGTGTCCCCTCGTGCTAGCTTTCTCCATCCAGGAAAAAGGCTATCACTGTCCACCCTATCTAAACCTCTAATCATCTTATATGCTTCAATAAGATCCCCTCTTAGCCGCCTCCTTTCTAACGAACACAACCTCAAATCCTTCAACCTCTCTTCATAGGACCTGCCCTCCATACCAGGCAACATCCTGGTAAACCTCCTCTGTACCCTCTCCAATGCCTCCACATCTTTCTTATAATGTGGGGACCAGAACTGCACACAATACTCCAATGCGGCCGCACTAGAGTTTTGTACAGTTGCAACATGATGCTGCGGCTCCTAAATTCAATCCCCCTACCAATAAAAGCTAAGACTCCATATGCCTTCTTAACAACTTTATCCACTTGACTGCCTACTTTCAGGGATCTATTGACACGTACACCAAGATCCTTCTGTTCTTCAACACTATTAAGAGCCCTACCATTAGCCCTATACTCTACACATTTATTGTTCCTGCCAAAGTGCATTACCTCACACTTATATACTCTCCTTTTACCTATGTTCTCTATGAACTGTATGCTTTGTCTGTCTAGCACGTAGGCAAAAATACTTTTCACTATACCAATACATGACAAATCAAATCAAAGAAACCATATGCAAGCATGAGTTGGGAATTTTCAGGAGGGAAGGAAAGAAAATTTATGTGAGGTGGGGGAGCGGGAATGTAGAACATAGGAGCATTCATTGAACAATTCCAGTGCATCATCAATATGAATTAAAAGACGTTTAGTTTAATTGGTTAGATTTTTTTTGTGATAACAGCTAGGTATTAAAACAGCTGTAAAATATATGTTGGTGTACATCAGTTTTATCCTGTCTCAACTTGAAAGATTTACGCGCATTGAATGTGTAAATAGTAAGCGAGACTGGTTTTAAAATGAACCAGTAAGACAATATGGTGTTTACATGCAAGTCACAAAATTGACCATGAAGCTATCACACTTACGTTGTAGAACACAACTGATTCCTTGAGAAAAGCCTGGCTTCTCTACCTGCTGTGACCTTTGTGACACCAATTTAAATTTTTTTTACTTCTTAACTGTTTTCTGAAGTAGTTGAGCAAGTCACCTGGTTATATCACACCAATTATGATTAAAGAAGAAAGATAATCACCACAGTTTAAGAGTAAGTCTGGAAGGGCAAAATATTCTTTTTATTTGTTCAGGGGATATGAATACTGCTAGCAAGACCTTCATTTGTTGCCCTTTTCTAATTGCCCAATTACATGGTGTTGATGAGCTGTCTTCTTGAACTGTTGCACTCTTATAGGATTTATGAGCATTTAGAGAACTTCAACATGATCAGAAAGAGTCAACACGGCTTTGTTAAGGGCAGATTGTGCCTTACGAGCCTAGTTGAGTTCTTCGAAAATGTGACTGAACACGTTGACGAAGGAAGAGCAGTGGACGTGGTTTACATGGATTTCAGCAAGGCGTTTGATAAGGTCCCCCATGCAAGACTTCTTGAGAAGATGAGAGGGCATGGGATCCAAGGGGCTTTGGCCTCGTGGATCCAGAACTGGCTTGCCTGCAGAAGGCAGAGAGTAGTTGTGGATGGGTGGTCATCTGCATGGAGGTCAGTCACCAGTGGAGTGCCCCAGGGATCTGTTCTAGGACCCTTGCTGTTTTGTCATTTTCATAAATGATCTGGATGAGGAAGTGGAGGGATGGGTTAGTAAGTTCGCTGACGATAAGAAGGTTGGTGGTGTTGTGGATAGTCTGGAGGGATGTCTGAAGTTGCAGTGAGACACAGATAGGATGCAAGACTGGGCGGAGAAGTGGCAGATGGACTTCAACGTGGATAAATGTGTGGTGATCCATTTTGGCAGAACCAATGGGATGAAGGAGTATAATATCAAGGGTAGGAGTCTTGGCAGTGCTGAAGAACAGAAGGATCTTGGGATACGGGTGCACAGGACTCTTAAATCTGCCCCGTAAGTGGTCAAGAAGGTGTATGGTGCACTGGCCTTCATTAATAGAGGGATTGAGTTTAGGAGTCAGGAGGTAATGCTGCAACTTTTTAAGACCCCACTTGGAGTACTGTATGCAGTTATGGTCACCTCACTACAGGAGGGATGTGGAAGCTATTGAGAGGGTGCAGAGGAGATTTACAAGGATGTTGCCTGGATTGGGAGGCATGCCTTATGAAGATAAGTCGAGAGAGCTAGATCTCTTCTCCTTGGAGAGACGAAGGTTGAGAGGCGACCTGCTGGATGTTTATAAGATGTTGAGTGGCATAGACAGGGTGGATTCTCGGAGGCTATTTCCCAAAGCTGAAATGGTTGCTACGAGAGGACACATGTTTGAGGTGCTGGGGGGCAAGTACAGAGGAGATGTTAGTTTTTTGCTCAGAGGGTGGTGAGTGATTGGAATTGGCTGCCATTAGTGGATGGTAGAGGCAAACTCACTGGGGTCTTTTAAGAGACTTCTGGATGGGTCTGTGGGATTTAATGGGATTGGCAGTTACAGATAGTTCTGTGGCCTGGTAGGTATAGATATGATTGGCACAACTTGTGGGCCGAAGGGCCTGTTTGTGCTGTAATGTTCTATGTTCTTATGTGCTGTAGTTATGTCTGCAATGCTGGTAAGGGCAGAGATCCAGAGTTTTGACCCTGAAGGGAGGCGATTTTTATCAAATGAGGATGGTGAGTGAAATAGAGAGGAATTTCCAGGTGGGGGTGTTCCCACGTTTGGAAGGTCTAAGAAGCATTAGTGAATTCCTATAGTGCATCTTGTAGACATTACATGCTGTTACCATAGTGTATCAGTGATAGAGTGAGTGCGTATTCGTGGATGGACTGCCAATCAAACATGCTGCTGCACTCATGCAGGCCTGATTTTTGCCTGATTATGTACATGCCTTGGGGACTCAGGAAGTGAGTTACTTTTTGCAGGATTCCTTGCCTTTGCCCTCTTTTTGCCACTGTTTATATGGTTAGTTCAGTTTCTGTTCAGTGGTAACCCCCATAATGTTGATTCAGGATGGTCATGCCATTGAATGTCAAGGAATAATGGTTGGATTGGCTTTCGTTGAAGATAGCCACTGCATGGCACTTGTCAGCCCAAACCTGGATATTGTCCACATGTTGCTGCCTTTAGACATGTATTACTTCAGGAGTTGCAAGTGGTGCAGAAATTTGTGCAGTTATCTACTAACACACTCCTTTCCTTCTCTATGTACGTTATGCGCAAGAAGTAATACTTTCACTGCATGTTCATATATCTGACAAGAACTTCTGACCTTATGATGGAAGGAAGGAGCTGAAGAAAGTTGGCCTAAGACACTGCACTGAGAAACTCCTGCAGATTGACCTCCAACAACCACATCCATCTTTCTTTGTGCTAAGTTTGACTCCAACCAGTCTTGCTCCTGATTCCCACTGATTCCAATTTTTCTTGAGCTCCTAATGCCGTACTCTGTCAAATGTTGCTTGATGTTAAGAACAGTCTCTCTCACCTCACCTCTGGAGTCCAGGTTTTTGTCCATTCTTGAATCAAGGTGGTAATGGGGGTACGGAGCTGAGTGACTCTGACAGAACCTAATTGAGTATTAGTGAATAATATTGCTAAGCAAGTGAGGCTTAATGACACTGTTGATGACCTCTTCTCTCACTTTATTGATGACCAAGAGAAGGAGTTCAAGGTGGTAATTGGCCAGATTATATTTTGTCCTTTTTTTTTGTGCATAGGACATACCTGGGCAATTTTCCATATTGCTGGGTAGATGCCAGTGTTACAGCTGTACTGGGACAACTTGGCTGGGATGTTGCAAATTCTAGTGTCCGTCTTCAGTACTATTGCTGGAATATTGTCAGGGCCCATTGCTGTTGCAGTATTCAGTGCCTTCAGTTATTTCCTGATATCATGTGAATTGAATTGGCTAAAGACTTACATCTGTAATTTTGGGGATCTCCAAAGGTGTATCAGATGGGTTATCCATTTGGCACTTCTAGCTGAAAATTGTAGCACTAATCTGGTGCACTGATGTGCTGGGCTGCCCCATTGTTATAGATGGGGATATTTGAGGAGATTCTCTCTCCCCCCCCCCCCGGAATGAGTTGTTTAATTGCCCATCACCATTTAGAACTGCAGAGTTTAAACCTGGCCTAGCGGTTGTGGAATCGCTGCTCTGTCATTTGCTTGCTGCGTATATCATTTGGCATGCAAGCTATCTTTTTTTTTTGTAGCTTCACCAGTTTGGCATCTTATTTTGGGTATGCCTATTGCTGCTCCTGGCATACCTATTGCACTCTTCATTGAACTGGAATTGACCTGAGAAGTGCTAATCAGCAGGAGATTTCCTTTCTTAACCATATTTGAGCTGATGCCTTGAGTTAATGTTGAGAATTACCTCCTGACTGTATACCATTGTGCTGCCACCTCTTGTGGGTCTGACTTGTTGGATACCCACGGATGATGGTGATATCTTTGACATTGTCAGGAAGTATTTGTATGACTATCAGGCTATTAATTGACTGGTCATTAGATAATGCATTTTGGAAGGTCCAATGCATGTAGGAATTATACAGTAAACGAGAGAACCTTTCAGGAGTATTGACAGGCAGAGAGATCTGGACATACATGTTCGATCACAAAGTGGCAACGCAGGTGGATAAGGTAGTCACAAAAGCAAAAGGCATGCTTATCTTCATTTTTGGAGCATTGAGTATAAAAATTGGCAAGTCATGCTGCAGCTGTACAGAACCTTAGTTAGGCCTCATTTAGAATATTGTGTACAGTTTTGGTTGCCACATTACCAAAAGGATGTGGATGCTTTGGAGAGGGTACAGATAAAGTTTACCAGGATGTTGCCTGATCTGGAGGGTATTAGCTATGAGGAAGGTTGGATAAATTCGATTTGTTCTCAGTGGAATATGGAGGTTGAGGGGTGACCTCATAGAAGTCTACAAGATTGAGTGGCATGGACAGAGTAGATAGTCAGATGCTCTTTCTGAGGGTAGAAGAGTCAAGTACTAGGAGACATAAGTTTAAGATGTGTGGAGAAAAGTTTAGAGGAGATGTGCAATGTAGGTCTTTTTACACATAGGTAGTAAATGTCTGGAATGCGCTGCCTGGGAAGATGGTGGGAGCTGGTACGATTGTGGCACTTAAAGAGCAACTAGACGAATATATGAATAGGTTGGGAATGGAAGGGTACGGACTCCATAAGTGCATACGGTTTAGTTTAGGCAGGCATCATGGTCGGTAGAGGCTTGGAGGGCCGAAGAGCTTGTTGCTGTGCTGTACTTTTCTTTCTTCTAGTCTGTAGGACAATTTTTGCACAAGCCCCTGGTTCTTAATAAGGAGGACTTTGCAGGGTCCATTATTTATGGAATCTAATTGATCTCAGTCTGGTTTTATTCTGTTTCAGTTTTTCCATTGAGTGGCTTGTTAGGCCATTTTAAAGGACAATTAAGTGTCACTTTGCTGTGGGTCTTAAGTTGCATGTTGGCCAAATTGGGCAAGGGTGGCAGATTTTCTTCCTGAAATGGCATTAGGCTCATTGATGATGCCCACATTCTGAGAGTGAATTAAAAAAAGACATCTTTTGATGCAGGTTTTGTATTTTTTTTAGCATGCAGGTGCCGCAAGGGCAATCTGTCCTTCTGGTGTAGATCATGTTTCTGCAAGGGCAATCACCCACCACTATCACACTGCACTAATAAATACTAATAAGATGTAAAGGTGTAACAGTGGGCAGCGCAAATTTATTCCATGTTTAGGTTTATGATTATACTTCAAAACTGGATATGTTTGTCGCTATTGGCACATTATGGCCCAGGGTTCCTGTTTTTGCATTCTCCAAATGGTGATTTCCGCACTTATTTTCACAGACAGGAAAATTTCAGGCTTGTATTCGAAACTGTGGCCCGTATATCCATTAGAATTTTGCAATAGAGCACCCAGATTGTGAGAGTTCAGGAAAGATAGTTGTTAGAATGGTTATTGGATTCTGGTAACTCGGATTTGAAGTTATTGTGAAGTCCAAAAGAGTACATTTGCAGATGTGATTGGTTCACAAGAATATTCAACACATTTGAACTCTAAAATGTGCATTCTAAAATGGCCTATGTTGATTATCTATATAGTACTTCTGTATATCTAACTGAGGAAAGTTTCTTTAATTACTAACCTGGTGGAAAATATTTGAACAAGTTAAATATGGCAAATATTGTTGCATTAGTAATTTGACATGACAAATTAATGGGGAAAAAGCCACAGAATTTGTTTTTCTGTTATTATGTTGAAAATTGGAAGCAGTTATTTGTGTGATTGAACTTCATAGTGAAAATGGTGACTTCTCTTAATGCTTACATTGGCTGCATTCTGAATTAAGTGTGTGTAAAGCCTGTGTTTGTGGGCAAAATTGAACTAAATGAAAGCAGTAAAGAGGGGAAATAGATTGCTAGAATTAAGTCTTATGGCACTTTTGTGCGCACCACAAAAAGACAGTGGCTGTGATGTAAGTCTCTTTTAAGCATAGCCTGAATGCAGCTCAATCATCATTTCCCCTTTTTCCATAGATTATGCATGTAAGGCCACATGGAATGTCCACATACACGCACTCTCCTATAACGATCATACTGCTAAACTGTTATAGAACATTACAGCACAGAACAGGCCCTTCGGCCTTCGATGTTGTGCCGACCAAAATAAAAAGCAATGCCCCTCCAAACTAAACCATTCCCTTCTCTTCCATATACTTATCAATTAACCTCTTAAACGCCACCAAACTTGGCGCATCTACAACAGCTGCAGGCAGGGCATTCCACTCCCTAATCACTCTTTGAGTAAAGAACCTACCTCTGATATCCGTCCTATAACTCATACCCCTTAATTTAAAGCTGTGTCCCCTCGTGCTAGCTTTCTCCATCCTAGGAAAAAGGCTATCACTGTCCACCCTATCTAAACCTCTAATCATCTTATATGCTTCAATAAGATCCCCTCTTAGCCGCCTCCTTTCTAACGAAAACAACCTCAAATCCTTCAACCTCTCTTCATAGGACCTGCCCTCCATACCAGGCAACATCCTGGTAAACCTCCTCTGTACCCTCTCCAATGCCTCCACATCTTTCTTATAATGTGGGGACCAGAACTGCGCACAATATTCCAAGGAATAATTATATTCTGCTAAAATTAATAATATTCATTTCCAAATAAAACAATTACATGAAACCAATAGAATACAACAATAGACAAGATGTGTAAATTGTTTTTGTGAATTACATTGTACGTAGAACATACATTGTAGACTTGTACAATTTTGAGTAGCTTTTCAATGTTACTGAAATATTACAAGGATGGTGACTTCATAGACCTGTTCTTATCTCTATCATATACTGTGAATCAGTGAACTGAAGACCCGTGAGTCACACCCAACTTTCTGGGACTCCCAGATCTGATGATGAATTAAATTCAAAATGGTTATTGTGATAGTTTCATTGTTAGGGATGTTTTAAACTTTGAGACCCTTCCTTTTGAAATGGCCTGAATAGATCAAGTTTGGGACAATAAATTAGACTGTTCCAGTACACATTAATATTCTCTCAATTGTCCATTGCAGTTAACTTCTGAATTCAGCTGTCAAAGCAAAGCAAATCAGCTTTACTGGTTGGCTATTTCTGGATAATTTTACATGTGAACTTCCCTAAGCCCATGGACAACGAGTGTGTCCTAACTCCAGCTGGTTGAAGCTATTTTTTGATTTGCTTTAACTTTATCTAAAGTCATTTATCACTATCACTTTCTCAATCTTTCCGCACCCCAATGGTGCATAGCTCAGACTATTATCTCTTTCTCTTGCTAATTATTCCTAGAACAGGTCACTAATCTGTTGCAGGGGCTTTTAGCTTGAAGGGCATGATACCACCACAAGCGTGTGTACAGTCTCTCACTCTCACTCTCTCTCTCTCTCTCTCTCTCTGGCGTAAACCACCTAATTTGGACTGTGGAAAGAAACTGGAGCTCAGTGAATGTGCACATTCCACATAGGACCCAGGTTAGAATCAAACCTGGGTCCCTCGTGTTGTGATGCTTGCCACCATGCTACCCTCCTATATGAAATAGCTATTTTCATTATACTATAATTAAGATGCAAAATATTCTTTTTGGGAAAATATGGCAAAGAATGTTGGCACTCAAGATATACTGCAGAACAAAGCTAACTAAACAGAGCTAAACTTTTATTTCTGGTTGAGTTAAGGGTGTTACTGAATCATGTATATTTTGTGCCAGTTGACTACCTCCTTTTCTGCGAGTGTTGCTTTTAAATGTGGGGACTAAAAGGATTTCTGCATATACCCTGACAACATCTGGCTCTTCCTTACCACTATTTCTGAACCCTTCTACTGTCTCTGATTTATGTTGTTTGGCAGACAACCAGTCATCAGTGAGCAGAACTTTCCTCCAGTTCAATATTTGGAAGGGCTAAGCCATTGTTTTCACTCTCTGCCACTTGCTCCTTTGCTTAGCACTGATTCCATTGTTCTTTGTCACAATTTAAGACTTGCAATCTTATTTGACTCTGAGATGATCTCCCTCCCACACATCCATCCTATAGCCAGGGTAGAATGCTGTAATGTTGCTTATCATTGTTGGTGCCTCAGTTTATCTGTTGCTGGAATCCTCAGCCGTAGTTCTGCTAGCTCTAAACTTGATTTCTATTTCAGAGTTCACCTGGTCCATATCCCATCCTCCATAAACTTCAGTGCATGTAATACTTCACTGTTGGTCTCCTATCTTGCACTATCCTATTTACCTATCGGTTATTCTAGCAGGGTCTTGAATTGAAGATTCTCATTTTTGTTCATAAATCTCTCCAAGGCCTCACCCTCCCTGATCTCTGTAACTTTCTCCAACCCTCTCTGATTTGTGTTTCTCCACTTCTCACTTCTTGTGCATCCTATCCATGACATCTTCATCTCTCAATTGCTCCTTATTTAAGATGTGCCTTCAAACTTAACTTCTTTGATCAACTTATTGTAGTATCTTCTTCTGTGTGTGTAGTATCTATTTCTGTTGCTCAGTGTAAAATTTTATTTGGTAATATACCTGTCAAGTTGGTATGTTTTGCTACGTTAAAGACCTAATATAAATGTAAGTTGTTACAGTCTATTGCTGCTTTTCCCTATCTCCTCTGCATGAATGAGACTTATAACTTCACACATGCTAATTTTTGATAGCAGTTTGCACATGCTGGTACTTAAATGGCAGCATGACTTGCCCTCTTATAATAAAATTGTATTTTGCTTATATCCAGATATTTCATCGCTTTGAAAAATCTGTAATGTCAGAGTCCTTATGACTAATAATTTAGGTAAAGTTGTTTTAGCATGGAAATTTAACAGTATATATTCCAATGGTTAAATAACTTTTGAAAACCGTCTCCAATTCTATTTGTGCAATGAAATAATCCCTTTATCATGATTTGAGCTGGTTTTTGCACAACAGCACTATGTGGCTTTAAGAATCACTTGAAGTTTCAATTCTTGCAGTTGATTTGCAGCAGTAATTCTATCAATTGAAGTAGCTAGGTTGAGGTTAGATCTCGCCCAATGTTTGTTTGTATATAACAAGATTTTATTGTCTTTTTAGTTTTACTTTGTAAAACGTTTTTGGCTGAAAGAGGATTTCTTAATTACAATGGAATACAAATAAATTTGTCTGCTGTTTGTGTTGCTAGGGTAGAATCTAATACTGAATTTGGGAAGCAGGCAACTACTTCTACTCGAAAAATGCAGCCAGTTAAATGCTCCACATTCTTGACGTCCTCTTTTAATCCAGTATAGCTTGCTTACTGTGATCTGCTAACTGTGGTGAGTGTTGTACTTCCACCTGTATTGAGTTGTTTTTAAGCTTATTTATTTTCAGTTGGCAAGTTTTGCCAAATCTTGGCTGCCCTCCCAGTGCCACTCTGGCTTTAGAGATTGGTAGGGAAAGAAAAGTGAATAAAATAGTTTGATTGCATTCAACTAGTGTACTGTTTATCAGGGAACATCATAGAAACTACTCTCAATTCCTGCTTTAAGGAGTACGTTTAATTTTAATTTGGTATCTAGATAAAGCTGTTGCCAGCAAGTGCAATTTTAATGCCTAGCCCTAGTTGCCCTTGAGAAGATGTAGCTGAGCTGCACACAAAACTTGTGCTCCTGCAGTTTTCTCTGTTTAAAGTTCTCTTGTGGTGCTGTAAGATTGGGATTTTCAAGATTTTGACCTAACAATACTAAAGGAATAGTGATGGATGTCAAGATAATGTGTGACTGAGGTGATGGTGTTTCTGAGCCTTTATTACTCCTGTGCCCCCCCCCACTACATGGAAGAACATTTTTAGTTAGCACTGTTGAAGAAACCCTAGCGAGTTATAATGCATTCTGTTGAAGATACATGGCTTCCATGCATTGGTCAAATGATTTATTTTCCTTTGGATGCTGTCAGGCTCCTTTCAGTGCTATTGTAGCTGTAGCCATCCAAGCAAATTGAAATATTACATCTCACTCCTGAGTTGTGACTTTTACATGGTAGCGACTTAGGGGAGTCACAACAGTCTTTGACCTGCTCCAGTAGCTATAGCATTTATGAGTCTAGTTTGAGTGTTTTGGTTAATGGTGACCTGCTAAGATGGTGTTGGAAAGAGTAGAAAGCAAAGAAAGTTAGCTTGATTGTAAAAGTTTCTTTTTCTCGTACATGCTTTATTCCTTGAGATGACCTTTTGGCTTGTCTGGTTGTGGTTTTCTCTTTAGAACTGATGGCTGTCAGTTCAAGCTCACTGTAGTGGAGAAGGTTTGAAACATGGTGACAGGAGCGTGAGAAAAATCTGGGTTTGAGACAGGAGAAGGGAAAGAAGATCAATAAAGTTGTTGCAATAGAAGTGGAAAATTTCAATAAAATATGTCATGAAAACCTTCTCAGAAGAATTGAGGTAAAAGTGAAACGAATAAAAAGGGTAAGGGTTATAAAAACAATAAAGGGAAAAGAATAAAGGTTAAAATTTCAAGAAATTGAGGATTCAGGATATGGATGTATATGCACATACATTTGAGCATTAGTAAAATTAATAAGAGCTATTGCATTGGAATAATACTGAAGATCTGACTGATGCTTATGTATAGCAGGGGCACTCAATATTGATCTTTTTGAGAGGAACTAAGTGGGATTTTGTTTTGATTTATTGTCACATATTGGGATACAGTGAAAATTATTGGTTCTTGCACACTATACAGACACAGCAAAGCATTCATGAAGTACATGCGGGAGGAGAGGAGAGGGTGCAAAAGTGTAATGTTACTGTTACAGAGAAAGATCAACATAAAATAAAGTAGGCCCATTTAAAAGTCTGATGGCAGCTGAGAAGAAGTTCTTTGGTCAGTTCGTATGTAATCTCAGACCTTTTTTACCCGACGGAAGAAGGTGGAAGAAAGTAAGTCCAGAGTCCGTGATATCCTTGATTGTGCTGGCTGTTTTGTTGAGACAGCGGGAAGTGTAGACAGAGTCAGTGGTCGGGAGGCTGGTTTGGGATGACAGTGTTAGTTAAGGTTTTTGAGTGCTGGAACATTATGCTATCGGTGGGGCTGCATTAAGACCGAACAGCCGAAGGCTTTACGGTCATTGTGGACCGAGTATGTATCAAATTAAAAGAAATAGCAAGAGAACATAGAACATTACATCACAGTACAGGCCCTTCAGCCCTCGATGTTGCGCTGACCAGTGAAACCAATCTAATGACCCTCTCACCTAAACTATTCCAATATTATCCATATTGCTACCCTCTGACCATTTGAATGCCCTTAAAGTTGGCGAGTCCACAACTGCTGCAGGCAGGGCATTCCACGCCCTTACTACCCTCTGAGTAAAGAACCTACCTCTGTACAATTTTACAGGCCTTCAACCGTTGGTGATAAATTGGAGGGAGAAGCTGGAAGATACCTCAGAACAGTGAGATTGGCTGATTTTTAAAAAAAAATCCCAAAAGAAAGAGATCATGTGTGTGGTCTTGGTGGCAGATACTTTGTAGACTGATTTTGAGATTGCTTTGACCAATATGTTGCTGATCCAATGAAGGAAGAAACATTACTTCACATATTTCTGTGGAATGAATTGGACAGATGACTATTGAGAGTAGAGGAGCAATTGTGAAATGGTGACCACAACATGATTGGGTTTATTGGAGAAACGTGGAACTAGAAAAAAGCAACGTTCAGTGACTTGAAAAGAGATCCGACCCAAATTAATAAGTAGAAAAGTTAGTAAGCGGTTTGACTGATCAGCAATAGAAAATCTTCAAAGATAAGATGGATTTAACACAAGGCAAAACACCTCACAAATAAGTCGAGATTAAAACTAAGCAAATTTGTTTGACAAATAGTTCTCAAACTTGGATTTTCAGAAAACTTTCTATGCTTTGTAAAGTGAATAGCAGGTCACTTTAATCTTGCATGAGTAATGAGAAATTCCTCCTGAATTTGTGGTCTTCTTTGTGGCAATAGGTGTCTCAGCTGCCATTTGTTTCAACAGCATGTCTTGCATTTATGCCAGGAATGCAGCTGCTGCTATGATGCTAGGGTACATTTTAATTTGGACTTGTACAATGAGTAAGTACCATAATAATGCTGTCTGGCTTGCTGAATATAAACAGAAACTACAGGAAGTATTAATCTGTTGGTTTGATTCTTGTAATCATGGAAAAGCTGTCAGGTGGACTTAAGTCTTTCACCATATTTTTGAAAATGCAAATTCTTTTCATATTTAAATAACACACCAAGCAATTATGGAAGAAACCATGTTGCTTGGATTGGAGAAATTGTACTTCAGTAAATTTGAGGTGGCATGATAGCACAGTGGTTGGTACTGCTGCCTCTCAGTGCCAGAGACCTAGGTTCGATTTCTGGCTTGGATCACTGCTTGTATGGAGTTTGCGCATTCTCCCTGAGTCTGTGTGGGTTTCCTCTGGGTGCTTCGGTTTTCTCCCACAGGCTGAAAAGTGTGCTGTATGGGTGCATTTCTAGATAGAAAATGGTAAATTCTCGCTCAGTGTACCTGAACAGGTGCCAGAGTGTGATGATTACACTACTATGAAAATCTCCTAGTGAAATTGCAGTGTTAATGTAAGCCTACATGTGGCTACTAAATAAACTTCATAAATTTTGTTTTTCTTGTAGCTTATTTAGATACCTTAGGCTCGTATTCAGTAAATATCATTGTGAAATTGACCCAAAAATAATTGGGTTTGTAACAAACAAGGAGGATCATAACATTTTTGGAGATGCAGGGTACTGGAATAGGCAGAAAGGTGAGGCAGTGGTGTAATGGTATTGGTACTGGGTCACTGGACTAGCCATCCAGAGACCCAGGCTAATGCTTTAGAGACCTGGGGGTTTAAATCCCACCATGGCAGATGAAGGAATTCAAATTCAATTTGGCAAAATCTGGAGTTAAAAGTCTACAATGACCATGAAGCCATCGACTGTTGTAAAAACTCATCTGGTTCACTAATTTCCTTAAGGAAGGGAAATCTGCCATCCTTTTCCTGTCTGGCTTACACGTGATCCCAGATCTACAGCGATGTGGTTCATTTTTAATGCCACTGCATTGATAGACAGTTAGGGAATAATTACCAACACCCAATGAAAGAATAAAGGAAAAAAAAAATACAGTTTCAGAAATATGAGGTAATGTATTTTGGGTGGAAAAGACTAGCGATTGGATAGACTCATTGGAAAGATGTGGATGAATAAAAAATAGTGATGTGCAGTTGCCAGCGTTGGACTGGGGTAGGCACAAAAAGTAGCCTCACGACACCAGGTTAAAGTGCAACAAGTTTACTTGATAGCATGAGCTATCAGAATGCAGCTCCTTCATCAGGTAAGTGCAGGACTTGTTTCACAAACAGGGCATATCTTGACACAAACTCAATTACAAATAATGGTTTAAATGCGAGTCTTAACAGCTAATCAAGTCTTTACAGATGCAACTCTCAGAGAGAGAGAGAGAGAGTTAAGCACAAGTTAAAAATATGTCTCAAACAGTTAGTGAGATTTTGCAAGCCCAGAGGGTTACATATAGTGTAACGTGAACCCAAGATCCTGGTTGAGACTGTCCTCGTGTGCAGAATTTGGCCATCAATTTCTGCTTGGCGATTCTGCGTTGTCGTGTGTCTTGAAGCCTGCCTTGTAGAAGGCTTACCTGAAGATCAGAGGCTGAATGCTCTTGACTGCTCACGTGCTCCCCAACAGGAAGAGAACACTCTTGTTGGGCGATCTCCATTCATCTGTTGCCATAGCATCTGCATGGTTTTGCCAATGTACTATGGCTTGGGACTTCCTTTCCTGCAGCGTATCAGTAGACAATGTTGGCCGAGTCATAAGAGTGTGCACCATGTACCTGGTGGATAGTGTTTTCGTATGACATGATGGCATCCGTGTCGATGATCCAGCACATCTTGTGGAGGTTGCTGTCTCAGGGCTGTGTGGCGCCATGGTCACTGTTCTCTTGAATGCTGGGTAGTTTGTTTGAGGTTGTGCGGTTGTTTGAAGGCAAGAAGTTGGGGTGTGGGGATGGCCTTAGTGAGATGTTCATCTTCATCAATGATGTGTTGAAGGCTCTGGAGGAGATGTTGTAACTTCTCTGCTGTAGGGAAGTACTGGACGACAAAAGGTACTCTGTCCACAATGTCCTGTGTTTGTCTTCTGAGGAAGTCGGTGCGATTTTTTTTTTTTGCTATGGCACATCGGAACTGTCAATCAATGAGTCAAGTGCCATGTCCTATTCTTATGAGGGCATGTTTCAGCGTCTGTAGGTGTCTGTTGTGATCTTTCTTATCTGAGCAGATCCTGTGTATACGGAGGACTTGCCCATAGGGGATGGCTTCTTTAATGTGTTCAGGGTGGAAGTTGGAGAAGTGGAGCATCGTGTGGTTATCCATGGGCTTGTGGTACCGTGAGGTGCTGAAGTATCCCGAGGCATGATACATTGGGGAGACTATGCAGATGCTACGGCAACAGATGAATGAACTCTGCTCAACAGTCACCAGGCAAGACTTGGGGAACGCTTCAGCGGTCATGAGCATTTGACTTCTGATCTTCGGGTAAGCATTCTCCAAGGCAGCCTTTACGACACATGACAGTGCACAGTCGCTGAGCAGAGACTGATAACCAAGTTCTGCACGCATGAAGACAGCATCAACGGAGATCTTGAGTTCATTCACACTATCTGTAACCTCCCACGACTTGCCTGGGCTTGCAAATTCTCACTAACTGTCCTGTATGGAAACAATACACATTTCTTTAACCTATGCTTAATGCTCTCTTCACTTACATTGCCTGTACCTCCAAGACTTGGTTAGCTGTAAAGATTCATTTCCAATCATTATTGCTGTCTAACAAGGGGCATACACGCAATGGGTCGTGAGAGGACTGCTCTTGGATTTTTTTCGAGAGTATCCTAGTGCTTCACGTCGTTAGTGTACGCTTGATCTGGACCATTTGATGGGCAACACGACAGCTCAGTGACTATCGCTGTGCTGTGCAGATACATGGATTTGGGCCTGTGTCTGTGGGAGTTTGCGCATTCTCCCCGTGCTTGCGTGGGTTTTCTCCGGGTGCTCCGGTTTCCTCCCACATCCCAAAGATGTGCTCTTAGGCTAATTGGCAAAACAAATTCTCCCTAAATTGTCTCAAATTTGGTTTTTAATCCATAGATCTATAAACATAGACAGGGATCATGGGTAGAGGTGGGAACATCAGGGTGGCGATGCGGGCTCGTTGGGCCGAAGGGCCTGTTTCCCGTGCTGTTTTGTTCTTTGTTCTGTAAATTGAGTTTGTGTCAAGATATGCCCTGTTTGTGAACAGAACTCCCACTTAGTTGATGAAGGAGCAGTGCTCCGAAAGCTAGTGGCATTTGCTTCCAAATAAACCTGTTGGACATTAACCTTGTGTGTAAGACTTCTTACTGTGTTTACCCCAGTCCAATGCCGGCATCTCCACATCTTGATCGTAGAAACAGTGTAGCAGTGGAAGGGTGTTTTTCTGATTGGAGGTCTGTAATTTGTAGTGTTCTGCAGGGATCAATGCTGAGACGTCTGCTGTTTGTAATTTCTATAATTGACTTGGAAGAAAATGCAACTGGTCTTATTAGCAAGTTTGTGGATGATACTAAGATTGGTACAGTTGCAGGTTATGATGAAGATTGTCAGAGAATGCAACAGGATATAGACAGACTGGAAAATTGGGCAGAGAAATGGCAAATGAAATTTAATCCGGACAAATGCAAGGTGATGCATTTTGGTGAATCCAATTCAGGTGGGAGCTATAAAATAAATGGCAGGACCATAGACACACAGAGATCTGGGAGTCCAGCTCCACAGATCCTTCACAATGGCAGCACAGGTGGTGAAGAAAGCATATAGCACGTTTGCCTTCGTCAGACATGGCATTAAGCATAAAAACTGGCAAATTATGTTACAGTTGTATAAAATGTTGGTGAGGCCACATTTGGAATATTGTGTCCAATTCTGGTCATCACACTACCAGAAAGACATGGAGGCTTTGGAGAGAGTACAGAAAAGGTTTACCAGGATGTTGCCTGGTATGGAGGATATTAGTTATAAGGTGAGATTGAATAAACTAGGATTGTGGAAAGACAGAGACTGAGGGGTGCCCTGATAGATGTTTATAAAATTGAGAGGATGAACAGTTGGAAGCTTTTTTCCAGGGCAGGAATGACAATACAAGGGGAAGGTTCAGTGGCGATGTGCAAGGAAACTTCCTTTGCACACAGGGTGATGGTGGCCTGGAATGCACTGCCAAGTGAGGTGGCTAAGGCAGTTACGTTTGTCACATTTAAGATTTATCTTGTTAGAATTATGAACAAATGGGGAATAGAGGGATATAAGCAGTTGATCTAGATAAGTAAACATGATCAGCGCAGGCTTGAAGGGCCCAAGGGCCTGTTCCTGTGCTGTACTGTTCTTTGTTCTCTTTGCTCTAGAGCTGGTGAGATCATACATAGGGCGGCAGAATGGTTGGCACAGCTACCTCTCAGTGCTAGAGGGCCAGACTCAATTCTGGCCTTGAGTGATTGACTGAGGAGTTCACACATTCTCCTCATGATTGTGTGGGTTTCCTCCCACAGTCCAGAGATGTGCAAGTTAGATGCATTGGCCATACTAAATTGCCCCTTAGTGTTCTAAAATGTATAGGTTAGGAGGTTAAAAACGTGGAGTAACAAGAAGTGAGTCGTGCAAACTCATTCGGCCAAATGGTGGCCTCTTGCACTATTGAGATTCTATGAACATAGGCTTATGCCGCTGCTGCTAAATGGCACCGGAGGGGAGACTCAAACTATTGAATCTACCTTGTTGAAAAGAATGGCTTATGACGTAATCTATCAGGAGTTTAAAAAATTATGATTTTGAAATTGAATTGTGAAAAATTGATTTCTCTGTTTTGGGATATGGTGACATGAGATTGTAAATTTAAAATTACTGAGGAGAAAACAAAATACTTTATAAGCTATGCAGCGAGTTTTTGGAATATGAAATATTTTGGCAAAGGAGTGGTTGAAGCAGAGATTATTTGCATTTTTAAGAGAAAATTAAGAATTTGAAGCAGAGGAAGAAATGGTATAAGGAGAACGTGAAGTGGTGCAATCAGTTTGAACTATTGTAGCAAAAAGTGAGCAGATATGAGTCGAATTCTCGCCTGGTATTGATTTTTTTTAAAGAAGTTCATCATGGGATTCGGCACTACTGGCTAGGCCAACATTTATTGTGGTGGTGACTGTCTTTTTCAACTGCTGGAGTCCATGGGTGTAGCTAGATTGAGTGCTGTCAGGAAGGAACTTCTTGGGTTTTGATCCAGCAACAGTGAACATATTTCCAAGTCATGATGGTGACTGGAGCATGTTGGAAGGAACTTCCAGGTGGCAGTGATTCTCATATGTCTGCTGCCCTTGTCCTAGATGATAATAGTCATGGGTTTGGAAGATGCTGAATTTGGAACCTGGGTGAGTTCCTGTCATACACCTTCTGGATGGACCACTTTGCTGCCACTGTGCATTGGTGGTGAAAGAAGTGAATATTTGTAGACGGGATGCCCATCATGTTGGCTGCCTTGTCCTTGTGTCAAGCTTCTTGAGGGTTGTTGCAGATGCATTCATCCAGGCAAGTGGATAGCTTTCCATCATACTCCTGACTTTACTTTGTAATAATGGACAGGCTTTGGGAAGTCAGGAAGTGAATTACTTGCTGTAGGATTTCTAACCTTTGACTTGCTTTGTAGCCACGCTATATATATGGCTAATCCAATTCAGTTTCTGATCAACTGTAACCACCAAGATGTGGTAGTGGGGGGGTTCAGTGATAGTAATGCCATTGAATGTCATAGTGCAGTAGTCAGATTCTCTTATTATTATTCATGATTGTAGTTGTCACTCTATTGCTGTGTTTCATTGGGGCTATTTTACTTTGAAACGATAAATCCATACATGTAAAACTGGTGCAATGATACAGATGGACTTTGGAGATCTTGAGGTAGGGGTACTTCTCTGTATCTTTCTCTCAACCAGTTCCAAAAAAAATTATTTAACTGTCCACTATCTTGTGGGATCATGTCTTGTCATCTGTTCTTGAGTGCATAATAACCAGTCCACAGCAATGTGAATGTGGAGCATAGTTGGAGATTTTGAAATGTGATTTGGTGCAATACAAATGTGTTGTTTGTTGAATTTGAAATGATGAGATTCTGGTGATACATGAAACAAAGGTTGGAGAATCAGGTGTCAATCATTTGTGCAGCTGCAGACAATACAACTTTGTAATAAAGAAAATGTTTGTGGTAGCATGAAAAGTGCATCTTGCGAGAATACTGGTGATGTAAATACAAGTTATTTTGTTACATCTCACGTTAAAGTTGTTGAGCTGCTGATCATAACTTGCCTGATATTGATATCAGAACCCAAAATTAGACCTTTGTGCTATTTAATTCATGTTATGTCTGCAGGATTGTTCTGCACAATGAGCGTCCAATTTTTTTTGAAGTAGCATGAATTAGTGACACAGAATTGTAGCAGGCTAACTTGAGGTTCACTGGACTGATAGTGCTAACTAGTCTATTTCAAATAATTTGATGTGTAACTGGAGTAGACTACTTTTCTTTTGAAATTAGTAGACTGAGGAATCGAAATCATTGATTCAAACTGCTGAGAATCTTGTTTCCAAATGTAACGTATAACATGTAGGTGAAGAAAAAAAATTTTCTGTTGCAGCAATGGTCTGAAAATTATTATTCAAATGGCTTACAGTTTTTATTGATGGTGACTTCTCACATCAGGACTCTAGCAGCTCCTTGTCCATTTAACCAGTGATGGATGTTCTATAGATTTGAAAAGTGAGGGAATGAATCAAACAAAGAAAAATACATCTCAATTCATTGGTTTTCACTTTGGAGGAGAGACTTTGGTTTGTAATTATCTTCAATTTTGTGTTCTGTGGTACTTTGTAAAGCTATGGCCTATCACAGGCTGTAATGATCAGTAGACTAGATGCAGATACTCAAGTTGTTTCTATCAAACCGGGCTAAGTATGTCATGGGTCATATTCTAATACAATTGTGCGAAGGCATTCTGTTGACCAGTATACTAATCATGTGTTCTCTGACTGCAATAAGGCCTTGTTAACACTCTGTCTCTTCAGTCATTTTAGATATTGTGTTTCTTAATAAAAAGCCCTCCTTTATAGCTTAGTTTGGTTTTATTGCAAAATAGGTAGTCGATTAGTATTAGTTAAAATAAGCCAATTCTCTGTAACTTAGTAAGATTAGTTGGATCAGCAGATATTCTGTTATGAATGGTAAGATCAGAACTACGCAGTTTGTTGACTCGCCAGTGCAATATTATAGAGCCTTGTTGATCTTCTGCTGAGTCCTTGATTGAACATATTGTGGCATCATCATTGGGCCTTGAAGCTGATAAAGATCGCCCTTTAGGGGACACAATTGCAATCCTGTATCTTGTGTCCTTGTGACATGGTATTTAGAAGCATGGAGAAGTCAGCATATGACAACTATTAATTGGATAGGCTACCTCTCTAGGTGTACGTGTTCTCCTTCCTTTTGCCTAAAAATAGTCAATGATGAAAATGCTACTACATCTAGAGTTTCACATCAGATTGTTGAAATGAAATGTATACAGCTTCAAGATCTGATCTGTTTTTTTAAGAGTCATACAATACTTACAATGCAGAAGGAGCCTATTCGGCGCATAGAGTCTGCACCGACTACAACCCCACCCATGTCCGATTCCCTTAACGTCACATGTTTACTCTGCTAATCCCTTAACACTAGGGTCAATTTTGCATGGCCAATCAACCTAACCAGCACATCTTTGTACTGTGGGAGGAAACCGGAGCACCCGGAGGAAACCCATGCAGTCACAAGAAGAATGTGTAAACTCCACACAGCCAGTGACCCAAGGCCAAAATTAAACCCGGGTCCCTGGCTCTGTGAGGTAGCAACGCTAACCACTGTGCCATCTCACATCTATTAGCTAATCTGTTTACAAAAAACTGGGCTTCGAGCAGTGTATGATCTTTTTCAGTTGCGAAGGTGTTTTCAGAGTGGTGTGTTGAGGAACTGAAAACTGTGAATGGTGTTGGTGTACTTCCACTGGCAACATTATCTCATCTGGCAGTCTTTCACCCTGGATTATACATGAAAATTTAATTGGAGCTGCTTTAGCCCCAGAAGTCTTTTTTTCAGTATGTTGCTGTGATTTTGATCACTGAATGTAACTTCTTAAATTAACAGTAGGAGCAGGTGTCCGGAATTTAATGATTTATTGTGTTTTTTTAAAAACCTGGGTGTTCTGTAGAACTCTTGCAGCTGATAACTAGAGCTGTCAAAAAGCTTTGATTGAATGTTTAGATTCAAAGTTAAAACATTTACTTTGAAAACTTAGTGCATCTCTGATATGCCTATAGCTGAATTCTTGATGTAGCTGTACAATGTAGTCTGTGGCTTCTGAAATTTTACCTTCAGACTTTTCATTGTGTTCAAAGCTTTGAAATCTGAGATCTGGCTCTGTCAAACATTAGTAACACTGCACAAAAATGGGAATTTTGGATGTACAGTTACCCAAAGGTTTTTGCAAATTTTGTAACAATATTATTTGTCGTAATTTTTCACTGGAGTTGTTAATGGATGTTTCTGGTTGTTTACAGTCTGTGCAGTACCATTAATTCTTTAATGTTATTATTTTAAATATTTGGGGAAAATAACACTTAGAGTTGCACTAAAAGACTTGAAAGGTCAACCCTACGTTCAAGTAGCACCATATCATGTTTCACAGCGATTAGTGCTTCTGCATGCAAATGGCGCAGTTGTTTATATGCAGTACAATCTCATCCAACATCAATGAGATGAGTAACCACTTAATGTGTTTTGGTGGCATTGATTAAGGGCCGAGTGATAGCCCAGATGGAGGAGTTGTTTTAAGCTCCTCTTTTGAAAATTCCTTCATGCTATTTGATGTCCAACTCAACTAGAATAGATAAAAATGCCCTTGTTTAATTTTGCATTTAATGATGACATTTCTGAAAATGTGGCATTCCTTCAAGAATGCATTTGGAGTGTCAACCTACCTAAGCCAATAAATACCTGACAGAAAGGTGAAAGTGCTGTCTTGTGAAGACGTGCATTAGAATATTACAATATTCTGAAATATATGCTGAGTATACTTTAGCAATAGCTGGATGCTTTCAATGTCAAGGTGGTGATTGAGCTAGGGGAGACAGTGACTTCGCTGGAATAGTAATACAGAAGCCCAGGCTAATGTTTTCAGGACTTGGTTTAAATTCCACCATAGCAGCAAGTGGAATATAAATTCAATTGAGTGAAACTTTTGAATAGAAAGCTAGTCTCAGTAATGGTCACCATGAACCAATCATTAATTGCTGTAAAGACCCATCTGGTTCACTAATATCCTTTCAGAAAGGAAATCTGCCATCCTTGCCTAGTGTGACTTTAGCCCCACAAAAGTGGTTTATTCTTAGTTGTTCTCAAGGGGAATTAGGGATGAACAACAAATACTGGACATGCCAGTGATACCCACATCTTGTGAATGAGCAAAAAAAATCCCAAGTTATTTGTATATAGTATGTAGAAATTCCTTACCTATGTTACAATTGATGCAAAAATGCCATCTAACTAGATTGTCAAAAATGTGAAGGCAGCAAAATGTTCAATAAGCTCCAACATCAGATTTGTTTTGTTGGATGTACTGAACAAATAAGTAATGTAGTAAAGATTGCAAGAATTGATTTTACCTTTTCAAATTTAGTGTTTTAATTTTAAGTTAAGCTGTTTTGCACATAAGTTAAAATTCTGTCCTTTGTTACTCAATTTTCCTTTTTCCCCTTTGGTGGTAAGTCATGCTGGATACAATTTTATGCAAAGAAGTCACCTTCTGATGACAAACACAACTACACTATGGGTTAGTTGTTTTCACGGGCCATCCCAGCCCAACCCATTCTCATGTCTCTTGCTCTGTGTACATGTATACCTAGTGTACAAACTTACTCATGGGAACGCTGGGTGTGCATGTACACTGGCTGCACGTACAGTTAAAATGCTTACAGAGACCAGAAATTGAGCTTGTTATTGTCACGCTGTTTTTGATACTACATTATGTATTGTATTGATTCACTAAATTACAGGGGCATGATATTCTCTAAGCATATCTAGTCATCATGATTTTCAGCTTTGGGAAATTTTGTTAAATGTAAAGTCAGGTTGAAATATGTGGTATGGTTTGTTTTACTGTGGCAAATTTATCTACTTCTGTCATGTATTTTATCTGAACATAATATTTTTCAATGAATAAAACTGCTTTAACTTCCTGAATTAAGATTTTTTTTTCCCTCTATGTCTCAGTATTTGAAATTGATGGTGTTAATAGAATTTATTCTGTATTGGGATTCTGGCATGGATTTATACAGTTATAATTCTTGTCCAGTGAATAAAGAATTTTATTTCCCTTTCTCTTGTCCCAAGAATCTATCCATGACCCTCTTCTATTTTCCATCCACATGTAGCTGTTCAGTGCAATTATCCAAAAACGTAGTAATGGTTTCCAGAACAATACTCAGCTCCGTTTTGCCATGATATCTCTCAAACCCTCCGTTGTCTCTCAGGCGGCTTGTCAGATGTCCACTACAAGTTGAGCAAAAATTTTCTTTTAGTTATTGGTTTAGATCAAAGCCATTGCTTCTAGCCCATGCCATTCATTCTATTCCCTCACAATCCACTGTCCCCCTATGGGAACTGTCTGAGGCTAGACTAGATTGTTGTAATCTTGGTGTCATGTTTGATGAGCTTCTGCCCGCAAATCCATGTCATCACTCAGACTGCCTATTTCTACATCTATAATATTTTTTGCCATTGTTCTTGCCCCAGCCCATCAAATGAAACCCTCATCCAAGCCTTTGTTAACTCTATATTGGAGTATTCCAATGAATCCCTGGTTGGTCTCCCACATACTACCTTCTGTGCTTGAGGTCATCCAAAATTCAGCTGTTTGTACCTTAACTTGGCTAAGATCATGTGTAGTATCCTTTTGGTTAAAATTATCATCAGCTCAAGCCCAAGATGTGGTTCAGTGCCGTTTCTTATCAGCTTGGATCTGTTTGCCTCTCTTGAGGGGGTCATGAATTGAATTCAGTTGGATTTTAAATTTGGTATTTGGAACAAGCAAGGAATGGATTTGAGTTTGCTTGGTCCATTCTGAGTGTTGGTTTTGTAACTTGAAGGTTGGAGTAAAAGTTAAAGAAAACTTGTATTCTCACTGACCTCTTTTGGTTCCCAGTTAAGCAAAATCTTAATTTTAAAATTCTTTATAGCCTTGTTTTCAAGTTTTTCCACAGCCTCCTTTTTCACTGTCTCTGTAATTTCCTTCAGCCCTACAACCTTCTGAGGTAACTGTTCTCTTATAATTATGGCCTCTTGAGTATTCAGCTGCCAAGGCGCTCAGCCTTGAAATTCCCTTTTCAAACTACTCTGCCTTTCTTCCCATCTGTCCTCTTTTAAAACATTCTTTAAAATCTACCTCCTTGGCCAATCTTTTAATCATCTGCCTGAATATCTGTTTTGGCAAATTCTATTTGATAATATGATTTTGAAGTGCCTTATGATATTTACTACATTAAAGCTGCTGTATAACTACAGGTTGGGTGGAATTTTACTACCATGCCACACAAACCGCAGTGAGCTGGAAAGATAGCATATGAAGCTGAAAACCCAATTCGTGCCTGGCTGTTTGTGATCTGGCCACCCCCTTCTGAGTGATGCAGACTGCAACACACCCAGAAAGAACATGCACAGCTTATTAGCATGAGATTGATTGATTGGATTTCAATGTCACTAATGCTATGCTGGTGCCAATTAGTATAGGTCTTTAAAAGTACAGCTCAGGTGCAGCAGTAGCAGAGGAGAGCTAGGAGGTGAGTACAATGGAATGCCAATCTCCAGGTTGGTGTGTTGGTTTCCTTGAATGTGGGGGATGGAGTTGGGGGGGGGGGGATTTCTACACGTGAGGGCTGCTGGTAGTTTGGGGATTGCGTTGCGTGCATTCCTCCAGCTGCTGAATATTTTCCCGGGGTTGCATATGAGGTTGAATCCCAGGCCATTCATGTCACACTGGTAACCCTGCTAAATCTCTGCTGGTCAGGCTCTATTGCAGGTCCATATCAGGTTCCACTAACAGTAACAAGCACCAGATTTGGGAGCTGTCAGACCAATCAAGAGAGCTCTGCTGGTGTTAACACGGCTTCTCACGCTGCACAAACTCTGCAGTGCTCCCTACAATGGGCACCCATCACATGAATGTCACAAGTGTGTTTCTTCACCATCAGCCTGAACAACATGCCATTCCCAGAAGCCAGTGCACCAGATGTTCGGATGGTGCATGCATGTCTGCGCTTCAGGGGCTCCCAATGGGGATCTCCTCACAGTCGTTGTTGAGAGCTGAAGCGTGAAGTTTAGTTTGTCCTGTGCTACTGGCAATGGCATGTGTTATTGTGGGTCTTTACCTAGAAGGGCTGACCATCTGGAGGGACAAGCTCATGCTGTACACCAGCAACCATGCAACTGCATTAGATGTGCAGAATATGAAGGGAAGCCATTGGCTACCATGTGGTGGCATGGGCAGTGCCCATGGCCAACTTGGCAATGTTGCAATGGTCAGCATCCATAGTAGCTGACTAACAAGCCAACCTAGATTCAAGAATGCAGCAGAAGATCAGGGGCTGCTGGCTGGAACCAGAAATGACGTTTCCTTCAATGGGCTACCGGATACCATGTACCGCAGGAGAACTTGTCTCAGCGGAGAGACAGTGTGGCATCTGTGTCATGTCCTTGATCTTGCACATTGTGGGGCAAGAGGACTCCTGCTCCTGTTGGCTGCGGAGGTAACAGCAGCTCGCAACCTTTGTGCATCCAGGTCCTTCCATGGTTCAAGTGGAGACTTCTGTAGCATCTTGCAGTCATCGGTACATAAGTGCACCATGAAGTCACAGATGCCTTATCTGCTCAGGCGGGCGACCACTTCCACTTTGACATGGGCCAAGCCCAACAGAATGACTGGACTGTGCCATTGTTGGGATGCCCCATGTGCAGGTGGCTATAGATGGCATGCACATCGCCCAGCAGGTCCCATGGAATCAGGGATGCGCTTTATAAACAGAAAGGGGTTCCAATCATCTTTGACCACCTGCTGAGAATTGCACATGATAGCTATGTCTTGCGGAGCTTGGACATTCCAGGGATCTTTGAGGACTAATTCAGGCTGCCAGAATAGCTTTCAGGGGATGTAGGCTTCCTATTGAGGTCATGACTGATGACGCCAGTGCAGAGTCTTTAGACTGAGGAGTCCCCTTATAAGGAGGTCCATGCTGCCACCCAGTCTGTCACTGAGCCGTGCATTGGGCAGCTGAGGATGTGGTTCCATTGCCAGAACCACTCTGGTAGTGTCCTCCAAGACAGCTGTGAGTGGGGGGCTTGCATCTTTGTTGTCTGTTGTGTGTTCCAGCAACCTGGCATAGCAGTGTGGAGATATCTAGTGGAGGAGGACTAGGTGGAAACTGCTGAGGGGGAGCACACCAGGAGGATGTAGAAGATGAGCCCGAGGAGGAGCTGGAGGATGCAGGACAGTAGTGTACAGTAAGGCAAAATGCTGGGGGAGGTCCTCATTGCGGGGCAAGGTTTACACACACAAGGCAGCTGGAGCACAGGCATTCAGACGGCTGATTCCTGTGTCAGCAGTGGGGGATGGTGGCCTTGTGTCTCTAGCAGTGTTTTCAGATACGTGCTTGGAGTACAATAGCAGTCAGGGATCTGGTCCAGGTACTGGGAGTTGCAGACTTGGTGGCTGAAGGGCGTCTGTCATGCAGTACTATACGCTGAGCCTTAATAGTGCGGTTGGGTATGAGACTTCCTGTGAGAGGCCAGATCGTAGACATCTGACCTGTAAGGTGCAATAACGTTTAATAGTGATTATCTACAGAACCAATTACCCAATCTCTAATCACAGTGCCTACCTTCACTATGCCCTATTGGTGATCCTATAACTTTTTAATCCTGAATTGACTATCATTACATCTAGGATGCACATCTGAGGTGAAGGCAGTCAACTGTAATGCCCTTCACAGGGGTCCCCTGAGGGCTGGCAAATTACAGATTGAATGCACAAAATTTACTTGAGATTATGCCTAAGCCTTTCAGTTGATTTGTTCTAGTAATGCTCTTCTGATTCCCAGTCACTATCTTGTACTGTGCCAATACCTTTTATACTCTGTTGTTACTCTTGGCTGAAAACTGGTTAGTGGTAAGAAAATCTTACTCTGTTGAAACTCAGTTTTTGTTTATTTCAAGTTATTAAAATGATGCAATAGAGCAAAAATAAATAAAAATCCAAGTTAGACAAATGTATTTAATTTTTAGTTTAGTTTTATCTAGCAGTTCTGTACTGAGTATATTTGAGGAGTAAATCAACTTTGTATTGCCATTGCAACCTGGTGTTAATATTGGCAATTTGACTGGAAAAATCCATATTTTATGAAGTAGCAATGTTTTCTCTTTGGATCGCATCTACTGTTATGAATTGTGACTTTAATCTGTTATGATAGTTTTAAAAAAAAAAAGTGAATTTCCATCGAGGATCCAGTCCCTATAAAATTGAATTGAGATGTTTCGAGAAAGTTTGAAAATTATTTGCTTGGAGGTGTTGTGGTGTAGCATTCTTGCCTCTGAGCCAGAGGCTATAGTTTTGCGCCCCACTCCAGGGACTTGATGGCCAAGGAAGATGTGTTCCTAATATGCTTCCAAAGTACAGCAGTTGCAGGCATTAAGAACAGGAGAGATTTTTGGTCACCCATTAAATTTGGAAGAAATTGGAGCTTCGACTTTATAGCTCTCAGCTACTATTTGGCTACGTAAAAGTATATGTTGCTGTGGCAGCTCTGACTCCTTGGGGGATAGTTGACTCGGTGGTGAACGTCTGTCTGGAACGCACTGCCTGGGGAAGTGGTGGAAGCAGGTACGATAGCGACATTTAAGGGGCAACTAGACACGTACGTGGGAGGATATGGATTCTGTAAGTGCATATGGTTTTAGCTTAGACAGGCAACATAATTGGTGCAGGCTTGGAGGGCCTGTTGCTGTGCTGTATGTTTTTGTTCTTTGTCTGGATAGTTGGTGTGAATCAGATTGTTGCCAACTGGGTTCAATCCCCATTCTGGATGGAGTGGATTTGGAACTTGCTGCTTTGCCATACTCATGGTGGAGATTTAGGTCGAACCTGCTTGAGGGCAGAGAACTGAAAAAGAAATTGTCTTATTAATTTGGCAAACTAATTACTTTTAACTCTTCTTTCAGTGTTATCACTCTTTGAAACCTCCGTGCTCCTCCAATTTTAGTCTTGTGTCTCTGATGTTAGTCACTGCCCCATAGGTGGCAATGTCTTCAGCTGCCTCAGCTCTGAAATTTCCTCCCAAAACCTCTTTGCCTCTGTATGACTCCTTTCAGGCACTCCTTAAAACCTAGCTCCACAACTTAGATTTTGATCATCTGTTTGTTATCTCTACATGACTCTTCAAAATTTGCTTGACAGTTGTTCCTTTGAAGTGCCTTGGAATGGTTTATTACATTTAAAGGTGTTGTACAAATACACGTTGTTGCTGCCGTGCATCATTCGTTTGATGCATAGAGATGCAGAGTCCTACCGGCAGGACTCTGTGATTGCTGGTGGAAGTTGCACTCATGTGGCATCGTCTTCCTCTGTTTGAATGACTTATCGTTCAGTCAGCATGGGGATGGATGTACATACACCGGTATTGTATTTGTTTTTGCTTCAGCCAATTAAAGCTCCGGTTAAAAGTTTGTTTCTTGCTTAAAATGTCATCCTACTCATCTGCCTTTATTTGGTAATCTTCTAACTTGTGCAGTTACAATAATACAAGCTTTATTGATGAGTTGAGGTGGCACCTTAAATCTTGTAAATGGAATTTCGAAACAGTTTTGAAAAAAAATTGGCACCCGGTATCTTGATGTATACTATGTACTCCTTAGGTTTTTAAAATTAATTCTGCGACATTTTTCCACTGATCTTTTAGGTAATCAAATTACAAACTGTGCACTGAGCACAGATTACTTACTTGACTTTTGAATTAGGTAACCTGCAGAGTTTTTGCAATTGGCTTGGAGATGCTGAGCTAGGAACTGGAATAATCAGCCAGATTTTCTGTTTTAATTTCTGACCCATGTACAGAAGAATGCTAGAACTAAGCTATAATGGGCTGCAACTTTGGAGCAGTCCTTAGGACAGATGTCAGAGGTAGGCTCTTTACCTAGAGGGTGGTAAGGGTATGGAATGCCTGCGTCAGTTGCAGATGCGCCAAGTTTGGTGGTGTTTAAGAGGTTAGTAGATAAGTTTATGGATGAAAGGGGAATGGTTTAGGTTAGAGGGTCACTGCTTGTTCCTAATTGGTCGGCGCAACATCGAAGGGCCTGTTCTGTGCTGTAATGTTCTATGTTCTATATTGGATTATTAGGTAGGGTGCCCCAAATATGCAAGAGAACCTCTCGTGGAACTTTATAGATTTAGGGTTTGCATGGCCATTGGCTAGAAACACAAACTTCTGGGCAATTGCCTTCGCAGGGAACCGTCTGGAAATGCACTTAAATCGCAAACTTTGATTCCAATTGGGTCTCACCAGTAGTTACTTAGAGTCAGAATTAAAATATCTTTTGACTTCTGGGTGACCAATATAAATACTCAGCTCCCCTGTCTTCTTGCAATCCTATTTGTATTTCGACATTTATCTTCTCCCTGGTCTGTCAATTTCATTAAATTTAAATTTGCCTGGTTTACGACAGCTAGTGCTGTTTAAAAAGGGGCTCACATCTGAGCTGGACTTAGACGTTGGGCCACAAGGATTGCTGCCCTGCCTAGATCATGCCCGGTCTGAGTGCAAAGATCAGGCAAGGCAAACACAAAAAATTTAGTGCAAGTAATTGGGCATGGAGTGACAATCCTACATTGATCGTCACTCCACTGAAGTTATGACCCAATGTCTACAGGTAAATAGGGTTATCTAAGATACAAAACTGAAAGCTACTGATCCTTCATGCAGTTTTACCACAAAATGTGTGCTATCAGGGAAGTTGTGTGTTCTTCTCTTCACCCTCTCACTGCTTAACTCATGAGCAAGGTCTAATAGCTGCATCTAATGTATGTCTATCCTACTCTGCGTCTGCAATCTTTTTAAAACAGAACAATACCACTTCTAAACTAATTAGTTGCAACATTGCATTGTTTTCTCCAATTTACTACCTTACTGCCTAGAAAGTGCTATATTATACAGTGATACAATTCAGTGGGCATCAGCAGTCTTTTGGTATCTTGCCCAAGCCTTGTGGGTACCAATGTTGAGTTTTGACAGCTGAAGCCTTAATCAACAACCTGGGATTAAGCAGAAGTCACTATGTCATCTCAAAGTGGGAAACATGGCTCACTTTCTTCTTTTCCATTCCTTATGCTGGGTGCTCTGAGATCACTTTTAAACCATCTCGTGTTGCCAGGTGATATCTGCTCAAAAGTCAGGAGTCAAAAATGAGACATTAGGGATGATGAGTTTTGCATAGCTATGATTGTAACACTACATTCTGCACTCTCAAAAAGAGTCTCAGACCATAATCAGTAAGGATAGACAACACCATTACCACAATCATCTCAACACCAATATCCTGTAAGACTGTGTTCTCAGCCCCTGACTATACTCCTAATATACTTATGACTGTCAAATTCCCCTCCAATTTGATTTTCAAATTTGCTAGTGGGATCTCAAAAAATGATGAGACAGAATACAAGAATGAGATAGAGAATCTGTTGAACTGGTGAGGCAACAATAATCTCTCCCTCAATGTCAACAAAATACAGGAGATTGTCATTGACTTCAGGAAGCATAAAGGAGAACATATCCCTTGGTACATCAAGGAAGGCAAAGTAAAAATGGTTGAGAGCTTCAAATGTTTAGGTGTCCAGATCACCACCAACCTGTCCTGGTCCTCCCCATTCTGCCATTATAGTTAAGAGAGCCCACCAACACCTCTATTTTTTCTCAGAAGACTAAGGAAATTTGGCATGTCAGCTACGACTGGCCGACTTTGAGATGCACCATAGAAACCATTTTTTCTGGTTATATCACAGCTTGATATGATTCCTGCTTTGTGTAAGACTGCAAGGAATTACAAAAGGTCATGAATATAGCCCAGTCCATCATGCAAACCAGCATCCCATCCATTGACTCTGTCTATACTTCCTGCTGCTTTGGCAATGGCAAAGCAGCCAGCATAGTTTAAGAACCCTGTGCACTCCGGATATTTTCTCTTCCTCCTCCTTGTGTTGGGAAAAAGATACAAAAGCCTAGATCATGTTCCAACTGACTCAAGAACAGCTTCTTCCTTGCTGCTGTCAGACTTTTGAATGATCTACCTTGCATTAAGTTGACCTTTCTCTACATCCTAGCTATGATTGTAACACTACATTCTGCACTCTCATTTCCTTCTCTATGAATGGTATGTTTTGTCTGTATAGTGCGCAAGCAACAATACTTTTCACTGTATGTTAATACATGTGACAATAAATCACATCAAAGAGTTGAATACAGATTCGTAACATTCTTTGACTAACATAGTTGTCTGCTATTTGTCAAATATTTTGACGAAAAATCACACTTATCTTTGAATTGATGGAACAATTATTTGGTCTATACTCCTTCAAAAATGTAAAGACAAAATTCTCAGTAAACCAACATATTCTGAATAAATTTTTGAGGCCAGTTTATGTCAAATGGGTCCTGCATATCCAAACCAACAATTAGAAGTTCAGCCCTTTTCCCTCTTTCTCCACCCTTCCTCATGAAAATAGTCACTGAAAAGTGTTCTGATGACTATAATTCTGATGTCATAGTGGTTGGAGAATCATTGTGTAAAACATTGTTGTGCTTAAATAAAAACTTACAAGTCAAGCAATGCACTAAAAGAAAACCATTTTGTAAATAATTTTTTTCAAACTTCTCCATCAAACTTGAGTGTAGACTATTGTTGCTTTTTGGATTTCAGCTGTACTCTGGTACTTGTTTGAAGTTTAACTGTCCTTTCACAGCAGTTCTTCATGTAGGACCCAAACCGGTATATAACCAAGTTATCCAGTTATTTAGTTTTGTTATAGTCATAGTTGGGGTGTAAAGAAAGATCAACTTAATGCAAGGTAGGTCCATTCAAAAGTCTGATGGCAGCAGGTAGGAAGCTGTTCTTCAGTCAGTGTCCTCAGACTTTTGTAATTTTTTCCAGATGGAAGATGATGGAAGAGATTATGTCAAGACTGCCTTTGTCCTTAATTAGGCTGGCTGATTTTCATAGCCAGTGGGAAGTGTAGACAGAGTCAATGAATAGGAGGCTGATTTGCACGATGGACTGGGCTTCATTCCTGACTCTTGTGGTTTCTTGCAGTCTTGGGTAGAGCAGGAGCCATATAAAGCTGTGATACAAACAGAATCTGTGCTGCACCTCTAAAAGTTGGTGAGAGTTGTAGCCGACATGCCAAATTTCCTTAATCTTCTGAGAATGTAGAGGCATTGGTGGGCTTTCTTAACTGTAGTGTTGGTATGGCGGACCAGGACAGGTTGTTGGTGATCTGGATACCTAAAAACATGAAGCTCTTAACCGTCTCTACTTCATCCCCATTGATGTAGACAGGGGATGTTCTCCACTGTGCTTCCTGAGGCCGATGACTGTCTCCTTCATTTTTCTGACATGGAGGGAGAGATTACTGTTGTTGCACCAGTTCACCAGATTCTCTATCTCATTCCTGTACTCTATCTTGTCACTGTTTGAGATCTGACCCACTATGATAGTGTCATCAGCAAACTTGAAAATTGAGTTGGAGAAAAATTTGGCCATATGGTCATGGGTGTATAGGAAGGGATAAAGGATACAGCTTTGTGCTGCACCGGTGTGGAGGATGATCGTGGAGGAGGTTGTTGTCTGTCCTTGCTGGTTGCGGTGTGTGGTTAGGAAGTTCAAAATACAGTTGCAGAGGGAGGAGGCTAGCCCCAGGCTATGGAGTTTGGAGATGCGATTCATAGTTCTAACGGTATTGTGCAAATATGTTTTTCCTTTTACATTCAACACTGCTTTAGTTAAACCTGGATGACAGGCCCTCCACTTAGAATATTTCATTAGAATGTGTCTATTTTGAAATATCCCTTTAAACTTCTCCTAAACCTCTGACCATCCTGTAAATATTTGTGAGTTCACTCTCACGAGCTCTGCTTTCATGCCCTTCATAATTGTCCTTGTTTAAGTTTAAAATACTAGACTGGGAGGCACTCTTTTCTCCACCAAACAATATAAAATTCAGTCATATGATCATTGCTACATATTGCTATGATATTGATTAATCCTATCTCATTTGCATAATACCAGGTCCAGTATAGCCTGTCCTTTGGTTGGCTCCAAAACATGCTGTTCTAAGAAACTGCTGAAAAAATTCTATGAACTCCTCCACATTACTGTTGATTTTCCTAATCTGCGTATAGATTAAAATCTATATGTAAATTAAAATGATTATTATACCTTTGTGACAAGCTCCCATTATCTTTTATTTCATACTCTGTATTACTGTGTGATTACCATTAGTGGACCTGTACATCACTCCCAACAGTGACTACTTTAAAATTTCTCCTGTCAACTCAAACTGCTTTTATATCCTGGTTTCTTGAACTTGGGTCATCCCACTGTAATGTGCTAATATCATATTTAATTAATAGAGCTATCCCTCCACTTTTTCTTAACCCACAGTCCTTGCACTGTGATACACAGAATACGCATGTTTAGTGATGAAAACTTCAGTAGACTCCAAATGGATTACATGAGTGCTCTGCCATCCATTTAAAATTTTATGATTTCATAATAATGCCTTTCCAAAGTTGCGTTTTTCCCAGTATGCTGTGCACTTTTATTAGATTTTATAAGAAATCAAATTGGCTAGTAAAATTCAAGTTCTGTTAATAATCAATAGCTGACCTACGTAATAAAAAAGTACATTATAAACCCTGAGTATCATCTACAAAAAGATTCAATTTACTGACTGCTTTGTTTAATGAACAAGATTTCTATAATACCTATCTTAGTGTTGAAATCATGCACCCTAATTCTGTTGCACAAACACTAAATAACATCTAGAATCTTAAGTGGCCATTCATTCATTGTGAGCCTTGACAGGGAATGTTATCAGATTATTTGACTGGATGAGCATTAGTTCCACAGTTGTTACCATCTTGTGCTTGCTTCATGCAAACATGGAGTATGAGCCTGCACGATCTGGGATGACATAGAATGTACTACTGAAAGCTGAAACTGCATTTTTGAGCAAGTTTCTGTAAAGCTGGGAAATGTCCCGAGCATGTGTTGTACTGAAGATGTAAGAGTGTTGGTCAGATAAAAAAATGACCAAAATGCTCATCCATAACTAGCTTTAACAATTGAGTAAGTTTCTTAATAAACAGTCTCTGAACTTCATTTTCAGGATTTTGTTTGCTGAGTCATGGCATACAGGAGACCGGAAAAGTCATGTGAACAAGCATTTGAATGCCTGAGAGTGCAGGAATACGAACTGGCAGCAAAGTACTGTACAGAAGCGCTCATCACCCTTAGCAACCCTTCCATCACCAGCACATCATGCCAGCCAGAACTGGATCGTATTCGAATTGAAAGTCTTCTTTACAGGATAGCCTGCTTCTTGCAACTTGTAAGTAACGTTCTTTGTTCTAGCAACATACAGGGTATGGTAAAAGGCTGGACTAACTGGAAGATGTTAGTTAGTTCTTGCCACTTCAATCTCTAGGTTATGCTGTTAAAGCTAAAATCTTGTTGGAGCATTATTTGATTTGCAACAGTTGTTTTTGATTAGAGTCCTGAATGTGATTACTTTCCAAACTACCACGTGGTTTAGGACTGTGTTGTTGAACTCCAAGTGCTGAACAACAGAATTATTGCATGCAGAAAAGTTTTTCTGCAATTCGAGCATGGCCAATTGTTGAGTTGCAGTTCCAAAACCAAAGGCGTTATAAAGACAGGAAAATATTAGCTTACAGTTTGCCTCCGGTAAGCCAGATGATTTCTTTGAATCTGCTCACTGGGTCTGCATATTAATAGCACAACCCAAAGACTAGTTTTTCATGATATATGGCAGAATTGTTCCAAAGCAGGATGCAAAATAAAATGCTTTCGGTCTCTTTACTTCCCAGCACAGATTTGAGGAATGAGATGTTCTGTATTGATCTGATATTACTATTGTAGTAATTTTTACAGTGCTGGCTTGAGAGCAATTAGAGATGAGCAGTAAATGCTGGCCTTAAAAACAGCTTCTGTTTCCCATGAAAGAAGCAAAAAGGTGCTAATTAGACTTTCTATTTATTTTGGTTTTAAAAATGCATTATCAATCAGCAAACAGTGTACACATGGGAGTGTAGTTTTTTTTAAGAATTATCAATAAACCAGGCAATAGCTTCCCAGTGGTAAAAAGGAGCTGTCCAAGCTCTATGCTAACTGTCTTCAATGATGTATGCCATTGATTGGAGTGCGCTACAGCTGCAGCCCGGGCTCTCTGTGAGGTAAGGTTCCAGTTGTGCCAATGCTGCACAATGCTTGGCCAGTGCAGAAATGGTTGAAGAGGAACCAATGTTGGAAGTGATTTTCAGTGGTGATATGTTGATTCCTGTTGCCATTGGACCACAGCTGTTATTTCTTGGCTTAGTGGTTTTAGCCATACAGGCTGGTATGACTGGGGGGGAACTGCAGGTGGATTGGTAACATTGTTGTGTAGTGCCAAGCTTGGGCTGATGGAAACCTCCTTTAGGAGCTTTCTGCAGCAATCTCCAATCTTACCTGAGGAGGTGGAATGTTGCTTGGAACTAGGAGCTGAGTTGAGTTCAGTAGAGCATACCTGTGATGATATGCATTGTGTTGAGCTCAGTATTTTAAAGACTGATGTGCGATGAGTTGTACCACACTTGCTGCACTTCAAAATGCAGCACACCTAAGTGTGCATGGCGTGAGAAAACAGAATTTATGGTGCTTGTTTTTCCTATCATTCATGAGACTAGCTGCATATTTAACATATTAGTCCCCACTTTAGTGCTGAGCTTGCTGATTTTAACTGGTATGTTAATAGGGGTCAGGGTGGGCTCAAAACCACAGGATTAAAGAGAGGTAAATTATTCAGTTCCCCTTTCTTAACCTCTGTCTGAAGACTAGTGAGGAATACGTATACTTGGATGCCAGATGATAGGAAACAGTCTCATAAAACTCACTGAAATCCAATGAATATGATCGCCCATTCTGCAGGAGCTTTCATAAGAAGGTTTGAATAATTTGTGAGAAATTTTGAACACTATTTTTGTATTTGGCTCTGTGTTGTACTTTCGGCTGACTGGTGCTCACTGCTCCTTTTTAAATCTATAGTGGTTATCTTTTTATAAATTTAAAAGTACTGTATTTAGAAAGGAATATTGAAATGATAACGTGACCAGCAATCCTAACATGAGCTGCATTTAGGCAAATCTGATCAGAAGCTATCTTGCTATAATGAATTGAACTGATTACAACATTGTCAGTTTGGGCTGGTTTTGAAAAGTTGCTCTCGAGCGATGGCTTCAATCCTGTGTGATTATTTAGTAATATTACACATTCAAATCACATCTAGTACAGTACACTGTTCAATTTTGAAAATGTTTTTGTAAATCAGTCAAGTGTGGGATAAAGTAGTGTAACAACATTCACTGTCTAAATCATATTGACCATTTCACCTCATATGCAGGCTGAGCATCTCGCACAAGACAGAGAAGGTATAAGAACTGTGTTGATGGTGCAGTGTATGCAGTAACATTGTAGTTGATCTCCTAACGCACAAATGTTGCATCAAGTACCTAAAATCTATGAGCTTTAAACTGTTCTTATCCAGTTGTGCTGCAATGTTGTGTTGATGTCTTTGGGAGTTGTAGAGATAGTGGCAACCAAAGGTAAACTTGCTGGATTTTTTGAGCATTGTCTGAAACACCCAGTTTTTATATATAAATTTGAAATTTTCTAGCCACAGATCTTAATGTAAAAGAAATTTGGAATTA
The DNA here is from genome assembly GCA_024679065.1 of Sphyrna mokarran. Taxonomy (NCBI): domain Eukaryota; kingdom Metazoa; phylum Chordata; class Chondrichthyes; order Carcharhiniformes; family Carcharhinidae; genus Sphyrna; species Sphyrna mokarran. Next base: position 7,726,879 of record JAGIQG010000021.1, on the reverse strand, counting down.
AATATTGGAATTAAAAAATTAGTTTCAGTAATGGTGACAATGAAGGTCTATTGTAAAAACACATTGTACTCAATAATGTCCTTCATGGAAGGTAGGAAAACCTGCTTCCCTTACCCAGTTTGATAACTTTAGACTCATGATGCACTTGACTCTTGATCATTTCTGAAATAATCTAGCAAATCACTTAGTTTTTTTAAAAAAAAACTCAATAGACCACCCATTATCGACCTAGTCACCAGAAGTGTTAGCGATATATCCTGCCCAGTCAACCTTTCAAAGCCATCCTGTGGGAACAAAGGACGTAGGAGCAGTCTGCTCTGCCACTTGGTACAATCAAGGCTGAGCTGCTTGTGGTCTTAAACTTATCCCTTAACTAACATGGAGAGATGTATGCCAAAATTAGTAGAGCTGCCCCACAAACTAATAAGACAGCATCCTGTCTCACAAATATACTCTCTGGATCATACTGTATAGCCAATATCCTAGAACTTTCATTGTCTCCTTGAAGTGTGTCTTTCCCAAGGGCAGGGCACTGACCAGAGGTGGTGGCGAGCAGCTATTTACAGTCAGGAAGGAGTGGCCCAGGAAGTCCTCAACACTTATTCCAGACCCCGTGCAGTCTCCAGGTATCAGGTCAAATGTGAAAAAGGACACCTTTTGGTTACCATTTGCTGCTTTCCTTCAGCCGATGAATCAGTACTCCTCCCTGCTGAACACCTAAGTTATAATGAGAGTAACTGTAGCACAAGTGGAAGACCTCAGTCTTCATCACCATGACTGGATCAGTAGCACCACTTCTTGACCAAGCTATCTGAGAGGTATAACTGCCCAGTAGGGTTCTGAGACTAATGGTGAGAGAACCAAGAAGAGGGGAAAAAAAACTACTTGACCTTGTATTCATCGAACTACCTTTCTTAAGTGCATCTGTTTGTGACAATATTGGAAAGAGTGACTATTGCACAATCCTTATGGAGATAGTCCAATCTTCAGACCAAGAAGATGGCTAGCTGATAGAAGACAGAGGGTGGTGGTTGATGGAAATTATTCATCGTGGAGTTCGGTTACAAGTGGTGTACCTCAGGGATCTGTTTTGGGGCCCCTGCTGTTTCTAATTTTTATAAATGATCTGGATGAGGGTGTTGAAGGATAGATTAGTAAATTTGCGGATGACACCAAAGTCGGAGGAGTGGTAGATAGTGAAGAGGGGTGTTATAGTTTGCAGAGAGACTTGGACAAGTTGCAGAGCTGGGCCGAGAGGTGGCAAATGGAGTTTAATGCGGAAAAGTGTGAGGTAATTCACTTTGGCAGGAATAACAAATGTGTAGAGTATAGGACTAATGGTAGGACTCTTAATAGTGTTGATGAACAGAGGGATCTTGGTGTATATGTGCATAGATCCCTGAAAGTTGGCAATCAAGTCGATAAGGTTGTTAAGAAGGCATATAGAGTCTTAGCTTTTATTGGTAAGGGGATTGAATTTCGGAGCCGCAACGTCATGTTGCAACTGTACAAAACTCTAGTGCGGCCGCACTTGGAGTATTGTGTGCAGTTCTGGTCCCCACATTATAAGAAAGATGTGGAGGCATTGGAGAGGGTACAGAGGAGGTTTACCAGGATGTTGCCTGGTATGGAGGGCTGGTCTTATGAAGAGAGGCTGAGGGATTTAAGGTTGTTTTCGTTAGAAAGAAGGTGGCTAAGAGGAGACCTTATTGAAACACATAAGATGATTAGAGGTTTAGATAGGGTGGACAGTGATAGCCTTTTTCCTAGGATGGAGAAAGCTAGCACGAGGGGACGTAGCTTTAAATTAAGGGGTGGTAGTTATAGGACGGATGTCAGAGGTAGGTTCTTTACCCAGAGGGTGGTAAGGGTATGGAATGCCCTGCCTGCTGCAGTTGTAGATGCGCCAAGTTTGGTGGCGTTTAAGAGGTTAGTAGATAAGTTTATGGATGAAAAGGGAATGGTTTAGGGTTAGAGGGTCATTGCTTTTTCCTAATTGGTCGGCGCAACGTCGAAGGCCGAAGGGCCTGCTCTGCGCTGTAATGTTCTATATACAGAGAAATCTCATAACCAATGGATCAGATTAAAGCTATGCCACACTCCATCATGAATGATGGTGGATAATTAGAAAATTAACTGAAAGAACCTCCACAAATATATCCTCAATAAAGGGAGAGTCTAACATGTTAGTGCAAAAACAAGGCTGAAGCATTTGCAACCATTTTCAGCCAAAAGTGTGAAGTGGATGATTCCACTTGGGCCACTCTTGGGATCCTAGTGTGACAGATGCCGACCTTCAGCTAATTCAGCTCACTTCACGTGATATCCAGAATTGATTGAAAAGCACCAGATGCAGCAAAAGCTGAGAGTCCCATTGAGGTCCAGACCAGAAACTTAGCGGTTTTATGAAATTAATCTGGGCCCTAATTTTTACACTTCATCCTGGCATTGGAGTGAGCATAAGGTATTTCACTCCAGGTATGATTCAAGTAATCTACAAGCAAGCTTTATCAAAAGAAACTTTATTTAAGAACACAGAATATATAACAAAAAGAATTAGCATAACTTCTCCCAATTAAATACATAGAGATAAGAAGTATGATCTTAACAGTTAGCTGTTTTTGTTGTTCCAATTTAAAGCAATATCCCATAGACATGCACCGTTCTTTAGAACTAATTGGCACAAAAATAAGTGTCACACAATGCTAGGTTTTCAGCTTTTTAACACTTTTGGAAAGAGATCCAGGCAGCAATTTTCAAATCAGTAACTCTGAGAAAGATCCACTCCCATACAGCAGAAATAAACTTATCTCTTATCCAGCCTGCTATGGCAGCAGAGGGAGTTATTTTGCATGTACACACCTCAGTGGCTGTATATGTGCAATTGCAAACAGCAGAGGCCTGTCAGGTGTGTGAGAGAGACCTGTCAGACATATGCTGTTTTAGCGGTCTCAACCCAGCACTCTACAGCTACCGTGGAGGCTCACAGCCAATTGCTAGCCCCATGATGCCCAGAAATATTGCCCCTGTCTACCTCCCACAGCCTAGACCAATACGCATCCTGACCTCCCCACTGATCTCCTGCAGAGCGACAATGTGCCCCCTCCCCATAGGCAATGAAGGCAGTTAGGAAAGGCAGTAACTCCCCTTTCCTAATACAGATTGCAAGCACAATGGCAGCAAAGCCCCGTCTCTCTACCTGACTCGACTGCCAGGCCTGGCCCTGTCCCTTCAGGTCCTTATAGACTCCACCTCTTCAGGAGGCCCCCTCCCTCCCCCTTCCAGGAGAGGCTGAATGTGCTGGATATCTGTTGCCGGTACAATCGTGAGTGGCAAGAAATTAGGTGTGAACTTGATTTCTTGGCCCTTGTGTGATGGGCAGAGTGAGCCGGTAAAATTGCAGCCATTGTCTAAGATGGTGGTGAAACCAGGTTTTATTGTAACATTTGAAAAGAAATTGGATATATACTGGCAAATGAAACGTGCAAGGCTACGAGAAGACAACTGGTGACTGGAACGAATGCAGTAGCATTTTTGTTGCAAAAATGTCTAATTTCACTTGTTTCAGGAGTATAACTATTTTTGGGGATTGATGCTTTAAAAATGAGATATTGGTGGCACTTGGCCTGAGACTGGTAGTCATTGATGTGGAGATGCTGGCGTTGAACTGGGATAAACACAGTAAGAAGTCACAACACTGGGTTAAAGTCCAACAGGCTTATTTAGTAGTAAACGCCACTAGCTTTTGGGGTTTGTTCCTATGTCAGGTGAGCAGGGTTTCTGATTACAAACAAGCTGTTTTTTGTAATAAAAGTAATTATGCTATTGTAGCAACAATGAAGGATGCTGCTCAACACAATAAGTCCAAGTACATGAAACTGTTGCAACAGATCATGCAAAAGAACGTGGCTCAATATATCTCTTAAAGGCAGACATAGTATTGTCACAAACCTGTCAATGTTCTAGCACTAGTAGTGAAGACTTGTGGTGTAGAACCAGCTGCACCCTGAGCTACGCTATTGCAACACAGCTACAATACTAGCATCAGTAGCTGACAATGCCCAGGTATGTCAAGCCTTCAAAAGGCAGAACAGATCCAATCTGATCAGTTACCATCACATCAGTCTACTCTGCAGCAAAGTGATGCAAGGTTTCATGGCAGCACTATCAGGCATTAGTTGCTCAACAATAACTTGCTCATTGATGCACATTTTGGATTCTGCACTGAAACTCGGCTCCTGACCTCAACATAGCCTTGGTCTAAACATGACAAAAAGAGTTCAATTTTAGAGCTGAAGTGAGAATGGTTGCCCTTGACGTCAATGCAGAATTTGACTGAATGTGACATCAAGGAACCTGACAAGAATAGATATCACTGAAAATCGGGGAAAAGTCTCAATTAGCTGGATTCACATCTAGAACAAAGGAAGATGGTTGTGAATGTTGGAGATCAATCATCTTAGTCCCAGGAAATCTCTGCAGGGTTCCTCAAGGGAGTGTCCTCAACTCGACCACCTTCAGCTGCTTCATCAATAACCTTCCCTCCATCGTAAGATCAGAAGTGGAGATAAAAGCAAATTATTGCAATATAGAATTCTGAAACTAAACAGAAATTGCTGGAAAAACTCAGCAAGTTCGGCAGCATCTGTACAGCTGTGGGAAGAGGAACAGAGTGAATGCCTCAGGTCCACGTGACTCTTCAGAAGTGAGAACATTTACTTCTAACTGCACAGTCTTCAGTACCATTTGCAACTCCTCCAGATACTGAAGCAATTTCAGTCTGCATGCAGCAAGACCTGGACAACATTCGGGCTTGGGCTGAAGAGTGGTAAGTAGCATGTGCTAGATACAAGTACCAGACAGTGTCAAGAGCAAATCGAACCATCTACTCTTGACGTACAGTGGCAATGCCACCACTGAATCCCTTAGGACCAACTCCCTGGAGAGACTGGAAGTCAGTACCAGTGAAATCTGGTTACACAAAGAGTAGGTCAAAGGCTGGGAAGTCTGAGATGAATAACTCACCTTCTGACTCACTAAATTTGTCCACCATCTACAAAATGCAAGTTAAGCTCTTGATAAAATTCTGTCCATTTCCCTGGATCTGCTTGCAGCCTTAACAGTACTTGAAAATTGACACCGTCAGACAAAGCAGTGTGTTTAATCCATAAACCCATCCATTATTTTTAATATTCACTCCCCAATAACTGCGCAATGTGTACCATCAATATTATGATGCACTGCAGCAACTTACAAAGCCACTTTGTACAGCACTTTCCAATTCTAATCTCTGCCACCAGAAAGAACAAGTTCAACAGATGTGTGGAACGTTACCTGCATGACCACCTTAAGCCATGCCACAACTTCAGTTCAAACTGTTTTTTTGCTGTTCCTTGATTGTTGCTGGGTCAAAGCCTCCCAGACAGCACCGTGTGTGTACCAATAACACACGGACTGCAGCAATTCAAGAAAGTGGCTCCCCATCACTATCTTGGTGGCAATTAAGGACACCCATATCCCATAAATGAATAAATGTTTGTGAGAGATCTGAATAGTAGTACTTGGTGTGTGTAGGCTGTTTTTCACTCTCTACTTTATTTGCAAGCTAATCATTAATTTAGATTTTTTTTGAAAGCCATGGTTATTTAGATGTAAATTAGTTTACACTTAAACAGAAGAAAGCTGTTCAAACTGATAATATTAAATAGTTGCCAAATGAAACAATTTTAACTTTGTTGAATAAGATTTCTACAAAATTGGGAGAAAGCATTCCGCTGTAACTTCCAACCATTTAATAACTTCCAGGTAAAGATTTTAAGGAAAATACTTGTGCTGTGAAGTACTTAGAGCAGCTTTCTTATCAGCTTTGAGAATTATTGTTGATTGTAAATTTGAGTTGTTTCACTATTGCTGACTAACTGTGCTGCTTTAGTCTCGTGTATGAGGAAATAGTGCATAAAAGGTCTCTTTGCAAAAGAAATATTTAAAAAATGGATTATAAATAGAGCAGAAGAAATTGATATCAATTATCTCACCTGAAATGTTAAAATTACTTGGTGTGCATATAACAATTGAAAAGCATTTATTAAGATGTCTGCAAAAGTTGAAATTTCATGTCCTAATGATTTTGGGGAATCTTATCAGCATTGTCAAAGGTTACTTTGTTCTCTTTGTTACAGAAAAACTATGACCAAGCTGATGGAGACTGTAAAATTGGTATGTTATACAATTTTTAAAAAATTCTTGCAGTGATTTGGTGTTTTTGAGGAAGGGATGGTAATGTTAAGGGGTGTTTATGAATTATGTCAAACATTATTCATTTGATTTTGATCAACACTAATAGTCTATTTTATACACAAGTACAGTGTTCACTGTACTTTGCATTTAATTTTCTGGACAAATTACTAAATTAATTGACTATAACAATGTAGAAATGTTCGAAATTGAAACCATTTAGGTGTTATTGTAGAGCAATGATTCATATGCCTTGAGCGATTGCCATTTAAAAGTAGGCTTGCTTTATAGCAAAAGAGGACTTTCAGTTTTTCCATGTTTTTTCCATCCCTTCTGCTAGCTAGCTCAGGAGTATGATTGTGGGTATTCATGGCCCTTGATGACCTTGTTGACTTTGTCATTCTTCATCTGTGAGCATTGACACATAGAGAATTACACCTTTACCTGATGATGTAATCATGTGATTTTCCCCAACCTTGCACTTTACAGAATGACTCAATAGGGTACAATTTGAATGTAATAACTCGGCCTATTTTCTTCAAACCTCACTTCCTTGTTTCTCCCACCCTCTTTTACTCCACTCCTGCCAGTAGCTTTTGGTTGAACTCTGGGCTGTTAATTCAACATGCCAAAATTGAACCAGCACTGCAGGTTAGAGGAGTAAGGTTGTTTGTCTGTCTGTGCAGTGTTACCATAGCTCGTTGGAACTCTCTGATAGTGTAAGTGAAATCTGTAAACTGACACATTCTGACAACTTGTCGGGCAAGGGCCTTACCACAAGTTAAAATACTGACGCATTCTCTCCCTTTTTTTAGATGCAGCAACCAGATAATGTAGCTCATTAGATTTATAACTATCAGTTTTCCAAGAAGTAATCTTAATGGTTGTGCAGAATGTTGTTAACTGAAAAATAGCATTTGACTGAAACAGGATCACTCTTTCTCTTTGCACTAGTCTATCTTAATTACTTGTTTTCTCATATTATTCCTCACTCCCTTTTCTCTTTGGAAACAGATTGCATTCTTTTTATTTTGAACTTCATGATATTTATTTCATGACTCTTAGTGAAATCCATGTCTTCCTTGCTATCAAGTCCTTCTAGACCTGACCTATCGTGATCAATTTTCCCAATTCCCTTCACGATTCTGAATATTTTGAATTGAGTCATTGCAAAGCCAGTTATTTTATAGAAAACCAATCCGACATAGGAACATGAGGATATTCAACTCCATCAGCCTCCTCTGCCATCAATATGTGAACTCCATGTATCCATTTTTGCTCCCTATCCCTTGATACTTTTACAGCAACTTCCTTTTTAAGAAAAGAAAACAAGTTTAATCACCAGGCAGCTCATCATTCTTTGCCTCTGTTAGATCCTGATTCATATCTTTTGTTTGATTTTGAAGACCAGAATTGCACTTTTCTGCTTTATGCAACAATACCACGATCCCTGCCGATCTGTACCTCTGCTTATGCAACCCAGTCTGCACTTCCCTTTTTTGATTCATCCTATGATGATTTCTTAGACTTATTCTGTGGAAATGTCTCAACGTATCTTTTCTGATCACACTGTAGCATACATGACAGCAGGCAGGAGTTGATAACAACACAGTTGACATAATAAACTAATCTCCTGGGATTTCAGTTCATAATTTCTGTTGACAGACTTTGGGAGTAAAGTCTGTGAAGTAAAGAAAGGTTTATATTTCTGTGTCTACAGTGTTGGCAGAGGGACTGGCCAAGGGAGACGGCACACTGCAAGCAGTGTTTCGCTGCATGTACGTGGAGGGGAAGTTACAAGCAGTGTCCAGCATTTTATCAAAATCCTTGATGGGGGAATCTTTGGTAGGTTGTGTGTTATGATTTTTATTTCCCCCTCATATGATTTAGCAGAAATTTCTTGTATTTATGTTGCACAAACTAAATGGTAGTGAAATAATGAACTGCCCCATTTTAACTTTTGGAGTTTTTTTTTGTTCTCTTGCTATGTGCCATGTACCATAATTTCCAATCCTTCCTTAAGCCATTTAAGCCAGTCACACTTTGGTGAAAGATGTGACAGTATGGTTTGGAGGTGATTTTGTTTTAAAGCACTCTTGCTCACCTGAGGGATGTTAGTTTTTTTTTTACGAAGAATTCCAAATCTTACCATTTGTCACTATAGTGCGTGATCATTCAGTGAATTTGATACTAATATAAGGTTTGCAACTAAATAGGCAAATATGTCAATGTATGCTCCATTAATTCAACACATTTCTTAGGACGACTGCTGGAGGGTGTGTGGCCTGCAATCTCTCATCTACCTGTACATGGTCTCATCTGTACATTCAGCAATTTCAGATGGCTGCTCAGGAGACCTTAAAAGATGTTTGGTCTTACAGACATTGCGCAGTCAGTCCCAACATCTCTGCTCTTTCTTTAAAGGGAGATCTGTTGCAGCTTGTAGATGAGCACAATATCCCCAATTGCTACATGAATAGTCAGTTTCTACATCTGTGATAGGGTGACAGGTCTGCACAGGAAACATATTTGGGAACTATTTCAATCAGTACTTTTTGAAAATAGTGACATACAATGTCTGCAGCCCCTTTCTGGAGACTTACTTGATCACTAAACCGCAAATGATCAGACTGCCCTTCAGGAAGGTATTGCCATCCTGCATGTTTAGGGCAACCACTGCAATCCACCTGTAAGGAGAGCTATTCCAACCAAAGGAATAGTTTAGCTAATGCAGGCAGGGACCTTTTGGATTTTCCCCATAATACATATGAGCCTTCGAGACCAAGATCAAACAGATTACTATAACTCAAACTGCTACTTCTAGTACACCCACAACTATGGTAAGCTTAATGAACAGACACACTTTCCAGCAAGCTCTCTGCAAGGGCTCTCCAAATCTTCATATGGAAACTTCTTGAAACTGAATTGCAAGAATAAGCCATGTTATTTCTACCCATTCATGTTTTTGTTTATGTGCTAGTTCTTGGGCTGAGAGTAATGTGAATCCAGAAATAGTCCAAAGACATTTCATCTGAGCTTTATGTGCAAAATTAATGGAAAAGCACAGAGTCAGTAGCTGAGTTGATGACTGTAGTGTGGGATTTCTTGCATCATGTAGTATAAAAGGTACAGTAATTCCTCACTTAACAAGTGAGTTATGTTCTATGAAATCACAGCTTTAAGTGAAATAAATTTAATCAAATTATGAGTTCCCAATGGAATTAATGTTAAAACCAGAATTTGTTTTTTCCAGAGAGCAACATCAGAATGAACCAGTATCCAAGTTGAAATACATGTACAATACTGTGCATTCCTAACTGAAATAACTTGAGAAATACTGCAAATATTTAAAATGTTGCCAGATTATTTTTGTCATCCAAAATAACTAATGTTTGCAGTGACTGCACAGAGAATGTTGTTCTTCCATTTTTACAGGGTATTTTTTAAGTTGTCAAATGAAGCAGTGATGGAGAATATGCATATCTGTGCACTTTTAAAGGCCTTGAAATTATCTAAGCATTTTTCTTTTCATCTGTCTAAATAAGGTGATAATAGTGATCCAGGGCCAACTCTCTCTCAATACTGTCCGACAGTGGATAGTATTTCTTGAAAAAAAAAGGTATTCTTTCAAGATAGAACATAGAACAATAATTGGCTGTTGAAGCACATCTTACCTTAGTTAAAATGCTATGTTCTTTTCATACTTTGAATTTTGAATAGAATACTTTCCTCTATAGAATATGGAGTTTATTTACATTTTCTTGCCCTGTCTACCTCAAATTTTATTTCCTACTTATTGTGGAACACTCAGAAGTCAGGTGATCATCAATGCCTGCACAAAACTGATGTTCTAATAAATGTCATAAATTTAAAGGGTATGCAATTCCTGATTGTCTCTGTGGTAACACAAGATTGCTCAAATCAATGTGAAGAGGGGAATTACTGTACATTGTTTTATGCAGTGAATGGTTAGGATCTGGAATGCACCACCTGCAACTGTGGTCGAGGCAGATTTAGTCATGGTTTTTAAAAGGACTGGATACTTGAAGGAAAAACATTTAGATAAAGGCAGGGAGGTGGGACTGAGCGTTGCTCTTGCAGAGAGTTGGCACAGACTGTGCTGTAATTGTTTTATGGTTCTAGGTGGAACCTACCCAATTTATATGCAAAACAACAGCTGTTAAGTTGGTAGTAGAGTGTGAACAGGTAAGTTCACACTTGAAACATTACAGAATAAAGAAAGGTGTGGTTTCAATTTATTAATAAGGCATAGCTTCCCATTTTGCCATCATAGCCATCCATGGCTTTCATGGTAACTGTTGCATACAGCTCTGTGCAGTAAAACAATGATTTTACTTAAAGATTGACTGCTGTATTTCGAGTTTGCCCATTAGTAATGTTGTGGCAAATGCTAACTGTTAGCACAAAGAAATGTCCATGTAAATAAAGTGACAGCACTTTGGAGGAATTCAAGTGTCTCAGTGGGATTACCAGGTTTAAACAACAGGTGTATTGACTGAATAAAATGTGAATCGTGAAGTTACAAGTATGTTATTTTTGGCTGAGTCACAAATTCTTCAAGATAATACAACTTGGGATTGCAATGGGTATTGTTAGAGAATGACATAAGGAGTTTTATTTTTAATTAAATACACAAATGAAGAATCTAACTTAATTTCCATGTATGCATAATTAAGGAAGAAAATGGTTTTTTATGCAGTTTGATTTTAGATAAACTAAATGATAGTGAAATGGTAAACATTCTGCAAATATCTCATAAGCACTGAGCAATATGGTTGAAACTTAAAACTGTCTCAGTGTATTACGAAATTACTGTTTCAATATTTTTTTCTAGAATGGGCTGATAACAAAAGATGTAACCAGGCTCAAAATGCTTCTTGCAGAAATGGAGGTGAGTAACCTCTTGAAGGCTTTTAATGCGCATCTATAAAAAAAAAATGAACTTGGTCATAAACTATTGTGCAGTTTGTCCATTTTTCATGTCTGTCACACATTAGATATGGTCATTGGGTGGTTGTAAATTTACATTATGTTCTTCATTTTTTTCTTTACTATGCATGTGACAAAATTTGCATTTGCTATTCCCCAATGATTTACAGAGAATATTGTCTTTCACAGTAGCCTGTATTAAAATTAAACAGCTCCATGTGCCTTAAAAGGAAGATTCTGTTCAATAGTAGTTTTGTCAAAAGTTTACAGTGGAAAGTTGTCAATTTTAAGTAACCAGCTTAAAATTGTACCCAGTTAGTACCCACTGCCCGGTGGGTACTAACAGGGCATATTTTTGTCCCTATGGTTCTGCACATTTGTGAATTGCTGACCCTGAATCAAAACAGAGCAACTCCAAATTGTTGGGAAATGACTAAAGATTTCCCTTATGTAATTGTTAACAAGTGGTATAGTTAGGAGAGATTCCTGTTGTAATCTCTACTGAATGCTCTCTTCGGCCAGAATAAAATGTGAACATTTAGACAGAGATAATAGTGTTTGCATGTGTTATTATTTAACAATTGGTCTAGGAATTCCTATCCTTGTCTTTGTTTCACCTATTTTTTTCTGCAGCCTATCCAATTTCCATTGGATGGCAAAAAAACAGTGTGGAGGCATTTTCTCCCTTGAAATATTGATTTTCTCACAAAATGCAGGTACCAATAACCTCATCCAAATGGCTAGTCAGTTTTCACTTCTTGTACCTGCTCATAGTACTCATCATTATTCTTCATCTGAGCCTAGAATTAGGTGTTGAGCTTGAACAGTTTTTTTGTGCAACTCCAGTGGTTAATCAGCTTGACCCTAATCTCAGTTGACGATACCCATTCATATTTGATTGCGCTGGAAGTGGCTTTTTAAAAGAATTTTGCATCCTAACTCATGCACCAGACTCATTTGTATACTTGTGAAATTGCCATAGACTGAGCAACTAGGGGTTTTCCTGAATTTAGTTATTGTAACAAGCTGAACATTGGCAAAACTTGACATAAGAAGTCTCACAACACCAAGTTAAAGTCCAACAGGTTTATTTGCAGTAAATGCCACTAGCTTTCAGAACACTATTCCTTCGTCAGGTGAGTTGGCAATGTCTGCACCTTTACGACTTCTTTAACTGTAAAGATATGCATTCTAATCAGTATTTTATAAATTGTATGTAACTTTATTTGCCCTGTTTGTGATCAGAACTCCCCACTCACCTAATGAAGGAATAGCATTTTGAAAGCTCGTAGTGTTTGCTACCAAATAAACCTGTTGGACTTCAACCTGGTGTTATGAGACTTCTTATTGTGTATTCCCTAGTCCAACATTGGCATTTCCACATCAAGCTTGATGTGCCTTGTTTCTGTGGTTCATTCAAGGTGACTGGAAAAGAATGGAAAATATGGGGGCAGTAGGAGAAAGCTCACTCCAGCCATGGCTCTGAGATCTGTTTTTCTTTCTTCTAACTGTTATCTACCTTTCTTGCAAATTTTCTGTTGTTCACTCTGCTCTTAAAAAATCAAAGGTGATCTTTCTTGCCATTTGAATTGTACATTAACTGTTTCAACACTTGGACTGTTGTAAATGTACAAAAACTGATATGCAAATTATCCAATAATTTGAGAGTTTTGGTCCAACTATTAGTAATGTTTTCATTCTGATATAGGCTACGACAGACATCTAGGACTCTGCCATTAAACCATTGGTGATTCATTAATCATCACTGTGAATATCCAAAAACATTGCTTTCTATGTATTCTGCTGCAAGTATGTGATTAGTCATTGCTTAACTTCCCTTCCTGCCTTCATCAATTCAGGATCCCAAAGACACTTCTTTTTCACTGATTCATCAACTATTTTAATGTGTGTTCAAATTTGGCATCCTCTAATTCCTGCAATCACTGCTTCTTGATTGACCTTGCCTTGTATTATTATTGCTTTCCCTTTCATCCTTCACTTAGTTATCTTTTTTTGGACCTGGAATATGTGAAAAAAAACAAAAGCTGTCTGAAACACTGGTGCTTATTTATTAGTTCACATTTAAATTGGTTTAATTATACAAAAGATTTGTAAAGTTTGTTATGCCAACTTTTCCTCCTCCTCACTTGAAGAAGGTTTCTGGCAAGGATAACTGGGTAGCAATCAGGTGATATCAATTCTAATGTGCTAACTGCTGTCTGAACTGAGAATTGTCCTGTTTACATCTGGTCTGCTTTTTCATGTTTGCAGATAACCAGCAATAAACTGATGTCTGCGTATTTAGAAGACACAGAAGAAGGTAATTTACAAAATAAATGTTTATTATCGGAAGAATTGGAAGTTACTTTTCAGCATTGAATCTTTTACAAATATATTATCAAAAAGCATAGATTTATAAAGAACCTTGTACTCCAGAAATTTTAAAGTGTTTCACAATCAATGATCTATGTTGGGCAAGAATATTTTGACGCTTCCTAACTACGGTTAGGTCTTTGTCTATTGCTTGAGTACTGTTATTCATTTGGCATTTTATGTTGGAAGTATTCAGAGAATGACAAAAAAAATCCAGACATTTAAAATGATAAATTATAGCCTAGTGAATGAAGGCTATACCTGCTGGCACTCTAACCCATGCAGTGCGGATGCTGCCAGGTTCCATTCCTAGCTTGCATTCAGTTAGAAGTCTCACAACATCAGGTTAAAGTCCAACAGGTTTATTTGGTAGCACAAGTTACTAGCTTTCAGAGCGTTACTCCTTCATCAGGTGAGTGAGATTTCAGTTCACAAACAAAGCAGATAAAGACACAAACTCAATTTACAAAATAATGGTTGGAATGTGAGTCTTTACAGGTAATCAAGTCTTAAAGGTACAGACAATGTGAGTGGTGGGATGGTTAAGCACAGGTTAAAGAGATACGTATTGTCTTCAGCCAGATTAGTTAGTGAGATTTTGCAAGTCCAGGCAAGTCGTGTGGGGTTACAGAGTGTGACATGAACCCAAGAAATTGGTTGAGGCCCATCCTCGTGTGCGGAACTTGGTTACAGTCGGGATCTTGGGTTCATGTCACGTTATCTGTAACCCCCACAACTTGCCTGAGCTTGCAAAGTCTCACTAACTGTCATTGCTGGAGACAATACATACACATCTCTCTAACCTGTGTTGAACCCTCTCTGCACTCACATTGTCTGTACCTTTAAGACATGATTACCTGTAAAGACCAGCATTCCAACTATTATTTTGTAAATTGAGTTTGTGTCTTCATATGCCCTGTTTGTGAACTCAAATTCCACTCACTTAATGAAGGAGTGGCACTCAAAGCTCATGGCTTGTGCTACCAAAATAAATCTGTCGGACTTTAATCTGGTGTTCTGAGACTTCATACTATGTTTACCCGAGTCCAATGCCAGCATCTGCACGTCATTGCATTCAGTTAGCAGTTCTTAGGTTGTCAGTTGGGATACCACAAACATTCCTGCATATCCAGGGTGTCTTACTATTGAACTGACTTGAATTGATGTCTGCTGGGCACTGCATTAAGGTCTGCTGTGAAAGCCATGGTCATTTTTTTCCAAAATCATTAGCTTAACTTGCCAAGGCTGATCTGCAAATGGAGTTGGTGCTTTCAGGGCAGAAAGGAGAAATCAAGAATATATATTTGTAAAATTTAGTTGGACAATTGCGTATGTTTATAATGAAAAGGCACTGGAAGTTGATGAGTGGATGATCAATAAATGATGGCTATTTAGAATGTTATCTGGAAAACAATAAGTTAGAGTTGCGAGGAATATGTACTAGAATGTATTTTGTTTCATTTTATTATACTGAGGTTAGGATAAAGCTGTTTAATTTAGCTCTCTTATAAGGTTTTCCCTCAGTAATTTATTAAGACAGAACCTCAGTATTGCTGAAAGGAGAGACATGTTGCTGAAGCTTTTACCTTGCACTCATCAGGGCAAACACTAGATATTTGTTCCTTGACAGACGTCTGATGACCTTGGGTCTTGGCTGATAATTAATTTAGTTTAAGAACAGGCTCAATGGGCTTAAATGAAATATTAGAATCACAGAAACCCTACAGTGAGGAAAAAGGCCATTCGGCCCATCGAGTTTGCACCAGCCACAATCCCAGACAGGCCCTATCTCTACATATTTACCCACTAATCCCTCTAACCTATGCATCTTGGGACAATTTAGCATGGCCAATCAACCTAACCACATCTTTGGACTGTGGGAGGAAACCCACACAGACATGGGGAGAATGTGCAAATTCCACACAGGTGGTGACCCAAGTCGGGTATTGAACCTAGGTCTTTGGAGCTGCAAAGCAGCAGTGCTAACCACTTTGTTATTGTGTACTCATGTTGTCATTACAAACTTAACCTATTGTAGACATGTTGCCTGTTGCTGCTGTGAGGCGGCTGTTTGATATGAAAAATATATTGTAGTAAAATAGGCAACTATATGAGAGAAGAATCTTGATATTTTTAAAATGTATTTGAATGATTGGTGTAGATTCTGAAGATGGATGGCAGTTCCGGCCTCCTCCACGTGGTGTAACCTGTAGTGAAGAATATACCCTGTGCAAAAGGTAAATGGATTTGATGACTTTCATTTAAATAATTTCCTGATTTATTACTGAATTAACTTCCAGTGCAACATTCTTGTTGTCCAAGAGTTTTGTGAAGTGAATGATTTCTGCTGCAGTCCATTTCTAAGTTGATGCACGTGATCTTTCTCTTCACTGTCCCTCATCTGTGATCATATTGCATCTGTTTCTTGGAAAATTTGAAATTAGTGTTTGAACGAGTTGACGGTATAGTGTTAGTTAATTTGAATCTTAATATTGAATGCATAGTCTGGTATTTTGGGGGTAAAGATCAGTGCTAGGAAAAAGGATGCCAGTGGAAATGTTGAATTGGGACATGAATAGGGTTTCACATTTCTTGATGTAGCCGTTGGTGGGGTCAATGGCATTGAGGAGAGAGGCAGCCTCCCATCCACTGACTTCGTCTACACTTCCTGGTGCCTCAAAAAAGCAGCCAGCATAATTAAAGGCCCCACATACCCCGGACATACTCTCTCCGACCTTCTTTTGTTGGGAAAAAGATACAAAAGTCTGAGATCACGTACCAACTGACTTGAGAACACCACCTTCTTTTCTGCTGCCATCATCTTTTTTGAAAGGTTCTACCTCACATTAAATTGATCTTTCTCTACACCCTAGCTATGACTGTAACATTACATTCTGCACACTCCTTTGCTTCTCTATGAACAGTATGCTTTGTATAGTGCACAAGAAACAATATTTTTCACTATAATAATACATGCGACAATAATAAATCAACTATGCCAATGTTCTGGAATCAATGCTAATGTTGTCACTTCACAGCTCCTGAATAACTCAAAAATACAGGCCAGCATGGAAGATGTGCATGACAAAAACAGCCTCACTACATTTTCTCAAGACTGCCCCAGAGCAAACAAACCATTCAAACCTTCTTGAGGAAGTAGATGGCACCTTAACAGCAACTGAGTCAGGCAAAGCAGCAGGAGTTGGTAGAATTTACCCACAATTCTTGAAGCTGATTACCAACATCAACAGTACTGATACCATTCCAAACATTGGGTAGTAATTTTAGATGATGGTCTTTGGTATGCCAAAGAAGCCACTCAACAACCCCCACAGCTTATCACCCAATCACCCCCTGTTATCAGTAATAATACTGACGTCACACATTGAGACCAGTTTCCAGAAAGGTGTGATGATAGGAACCACTTTTGTTGACTTATCCAACGCCTATGACACAGCATGGCACACAGACACGCAGCTGAAATTTTCCATCTACTGTTTGAGAACCTTGCAATTAACCAAATTCATAATTAGCATCTGGCAATTCCATACGTCTTGGCAATTAAATCAGCCACCCAGACTTAACCTTCAGGCTTGCACAGGGATCAGTCTTTGTTCTGGTTCTCCCAACATCAGTGACTCGCTCCACAAACTCATGACTTTGCATGTGCTGATGATTTGGCTTTGCAGGCTGAAGAACGTCACAAATCCCTGAAGATCTATGTTCTTTGCAAACCTATTTCAGAAAATGGAGATTTTCACCAAACACTGCCAAGACTCATTTCAGTCCTTCATTTATGCAATTCCTCAGTGAAGGAAGAGCTTCATGTTCAGTGGCCAATGATTCATCCATGACCTAATGCCAGAATATCTTTGCATCTCTCATGATTGCACATTGACCTACCAGCAATACCCCATGGAAAGTTTCGAGGAATTTCTTAACGGAACTAGCAGATCCCACCTGGGACAGCAGAGACGCATCGTTTACTCGCCTGGTCTACCCAACAGCAGGATACTGCTGCTCAACTTGGCTCAGAAACTGCCACACAAACATGTAGACATCTATCTCAAATTTTTGGAGAGTTGAGACCAACAATAGTTCAAGTGATTACCTTCTGATGTTTGCAGAGAAATCATACTCCTCAAAGAATATCAACGCGTGACAGCTAACAAAGCACTCCCATTGACACAGGGCCTCAAAACCCCATAACCCTTGCCAAGATGCATTCCATGCCATATAAACTGATCATAGCTCCATCTTTCTACATTGCAACAACTGGTTAACTGCAAACGTCATCAACCAGAACCTGGCAACTGACCTTAGTAGTGAGGTTCCAGGTTTCAACATGCCTCAGAAAATCTGGACATCTTCAACATCTTGAAGTCAGACCAGTGAGGAATTAGCCACTTCCTCCACAGATGGAGTATGAAAAACTACTC
This sequence comes from Sphyrna mokarran, assembly GCA_024679065.1. Lineage (NCBI taxonomy): Eukaryota > Metazoa > Chordata > Chondrichthyes > Carcharhiniformes > Carcharhinidae > Sphyrna > Sphyrna mokarran. The sequence continues at coordinate 7,708,883 of JAGIQG010000021.1, read as the reverse complement.
AGACCAAATCAAACTATTGCCCATATACTGAACTTCGGGCCTGAGAGATCCATTCTTAGTGGCATCACAACCCTTCCTATTGCATTTACTAAAGCTGTTGAGTGGATTGCTAACCCCAACATCAAACATCAGCTGCTTTCCCAACTAGACAAAATTATAGCCATATAAATGATACCTGACCAAATGATTTGTGACAAATGTGCATTATTGTCTTTGCTGTTGTAAAGTCAGGGAAGCTTAAAAGTGACAAATTATAAAATTTTAAAATTGGAGATCTGTTGCTGCTTGATAAGTCAAGTAATATATCATTTTTTTGTTTTAGGTTTATGGAACAGAAGATATGTAGATATGGTGCTCAATGTACGTCTGCACACTCTCAGAAGGAGCTGGCTGAATGGCAGAAACGCTACTCTTCACGGCTGATGCGCTTGAAACAACAAAAAGAAAGCAAACAGTCTATTGGGAATTATATGGAAACATTAATTGAAAAATGGATGAATTCTTTATCTCCAGAAAAAGTGGTATGTGAATTTCTTGATTTGGCACATCTTAAGTAAGAGAGTAAGAACTTGCATCCATTTTATGTATTTCACATTCTTGAGTGTCCAAATATGAAGTGAGTGTTGTTTTGTCTGGCAGTCAGTTTGTGCACAAACAGCATTATGATACATTACCAGATAATCTGTTATAGACACATTGATTGAGAGATAGATGTCTTGGACCTCACATAGGGATATGCCACTGTCTACATTCTGATTGCTTCCTGTTATGTTGTGCAAATGAGGAACGCACACTGGAGGTGAATGCATTCATCCAGTTGTACCTAATTAAGAGTTGATGGTTTCCAGAAAAAATTAAGCCAAATTTGAGACAAAACCAATTCCACAGAAGACAGATTGGAAGCAGATGGGTAGACTGTGCCAAGGGTATTGAAATGATCTTCATTCAATAATGGTAAGAGGGAAAAACTGTTGAATGGGTTTGACGTGATGACTATTATGTGAAACTGGAGTTCATTTTTGATTTGCAGTCAGTTTCCCTTCAAAATGTTAATTTGTTAAGGTGAATTTGTATTATTTTAAAGCTTAGTGAGTCTGTGGACGGTGTAGCAGTGGAACATAGCCCAGAACTATCAGTAACAGTGACGACCAAGAAATCTAGTCAAGTGTGGACCTTTATACTCCATTGTAAAGTAAGTATAGAAGATTCACTTTATAAAGTTTGTTGATTTAGCATAATACCCTGAAGCTTTTAATGTGTTGCACTTGCAAATGCTATCTTAGCTGACACTGAAGCTACCCTCCCATTAATTATTACGGGAATTTTTGGTTGGTAAAGAAGAGTTACAGCAAAATTAATTTTTATTAATATTCTTCCCCCAGTCTACTCGTGTAACATGCCCCTGCCATATCTCCATAACAATGATCCAAGAAGGCTGGTCTTTTACCTGTGTCATTGCCAGTGAGGATGAATCTGTGGCATGAAATATATTGTACATAATTTAATTTGGTTAATATCAAGGTAACCATTGGTAGAAAACTAAGAGTTTAGTCTGAAGAAGGTACTGCAAAATTGGTTGAAGATTTGGAAGTCTTGAATGTTTATGTGAAATGGGAAACTCCATGAAACATGAACTCCACAAATTAGCTAAGCTTGGGCTATTTCTATTTTAAATTGTCAGTGTTTCGTTGGTCAAGCAATAAATAAATAATGCATTGATCATATTGGAGAATGGTGACTTTTCTTCATGACTGCAGTATGTTATGAGCCAAAAACCTCCCATTTACAGTTCATTTTATACAATTGAGCATGCAGTCGTATCTTTAGCTCTGCTCTCCTCTTGCCTGTAATTTCAATACTTTGGGTAGCTTATTCCAAATGTCCATCCCTCTTTCGTCAAATCATAGAATCTGCACAGTGCAGAAGGTGGCCATTCGGCCCATCAAGTCTGCACCAACTCTCCAGCAGATTATCTTTCCCACGCTTATCCCTGTAACCTCTCTCATTTATCCCGCTAATCCCCCTAACCTACACATCTTGGGACACAAAGGGTCAAAATGTACAATGCCAATTCACCTAACCTGCATATCTTTATGCATAAAGAAATGTTTTCTCAGATCAGTTTATGAATATACTTTTCAGCAATGTTGTCTTGTTCTAGTGACCGAACTGACCTCCTGTTTTGGGTCACCTTCTAGTGTGTCATTTAATCATTCACAAATGCTACTTACTCATTCTACCATGATCTTATTGAATGGTGAAGCAGACTGCAGGTGCAGCATGTCCTGCTTATTTTATATATGTTATTTAGATGTTAAAAGTTATTAAGCTTTCCTGATCTGTTCATATAGCTCATCTCTGCCTCCAGCTGGGTTGATTCTAATAAGCTGTCAGTGCATGTTTTTAGAATATAGTGACTTGCCCACAACTCCAGTGAAATCTGGCAAGTGTGTTATAATGTCTCAGCATGATCTTTGTAGGCTGTTCTAATTATTGCATTAAAAAGTTCTATCTTTGTGTATTTCTCATTGTCTTGGCATTGGACATTAGGAAGTTAATCTGTATTAGTTCTATCAATGTATCTCTTGTGCTAATGTTGTGAAGTCATGTTGCTCATTTTCTCTTACCTTCCATTGCTTTGTATTGTTGTGTTTTCCTTTGCTATTCGTCTCACCAATTCCATAACAGATCTGAAATCTGCAAAAATTGAGCTGCATTTTTAATTTCCACTGCATTCATTACTCTAGTTGATTCCATAAATAATAATTGAGGTCCCAAGCATTGAACATATTCACCATCCCTTTCTTAAAAATCTTAATTTCCATGGACGAGTTTAATTTTTTTTTCTTTGAGGGATGCTTTGAAGTCCAGATAAATTATAATAAAACAAGAATTCCACTTCTTGTTTTACTTATAATGCTCTCAAAAATTTCAAGGAAATGTGCAGTTCTTTTTAAGGTGGTGAATTATTGAAATTTGTTGGACCAACAGCCTTATAATTTAGTTTGAAACGTGTAAGTAGAAGTGATCTGGCAAGTATTAATGTCACAGAGTAATGCCGGTGCAAGGTGGTATGCTAAATTGTTTCCCAGTGTTAGATCAAGTAATTGGCATCTTTTCTGTCATTACATTGGCTGTATATGGTTGACAAGATAATTTTAAAAGTAATGTGACTGTTAATTGCTAGGATTAGGTGCAGTTTGTGTGCACCTTAAAATGTATCTAACCTTCAACAGACAACTTGAGTTTAGATAATTCTTAATAACTATGAATGGAAATCTAGGCTGTCCAGTCACTGCTCTCTGTGTGTCCTCTAGGAACTTATACAAAGTAATGCATACAGTATATTGATGCCATTATGGGTCTTGCTTTCAGTTGGAGCATTTTTTTTTGGACTGCTTTAACCCTTGTGATAAGTCTTCTGACCTGATCCTCTTGGTATTATAATATTGGAATAAATTTTTAGGTGACACAGGTGGCCTGTTTCCTTGTCTATTCCTAGTATTTCTGCTGAGATGTTGGATGGTCGTTCTCATTGAACCACCATAGTCTTTGTGGTGATCAAGCACTGACACTAAAGATTTTCAGCATATTGACTCTCCTGATGAAGGAATGGTGGAGTATGACTTCAGAACATTCTGTTTGATTTCTTTATGCTGTACTTATTACATTGCATGGCCCCTCTAAGACTGCCATATCCACACATTTTCAGGCACATGTTAGTAGTGTGCAGCCTGTTTGTTCTCTGTGTGGACCATTGTGGATTGTTGCTGCTCAGAAGGAACATTGGTTAGAATGATGTATGACTTGGAGGGGAACTTGGAAGTGGTGGTACCCTCAGCATGTTATTGCATTCTGAGTCAATGTCACAAGGAAGGGAAATACTCTCAAAGTAACCTTGGTGAGTTGTTGTAGTGCATCCTGTAAATAGTGCATGGTATAGCAGTGGGGTGCTTATACTGGAGGAGTTGACATTGTGCCTGGTGGTAATCGTGCCAGCAAGCAAACTGTATTCTACTGGTTGGAGTTTGGTTACTTAAGTGTTGGAACGGTACCAGTTCAAATGAGTGGTGAGTGTTCCATCTCGCTATCCAATGTCTGTCCTGTTGCATTCATGGAATTGATGCAGCTGGGTTAAACCTTGAGTCAATTCAGCATATTGATGGTTAGGAATTTGCCAGTGGTGGAGTTATTGAAGATCAAGGGGAGGTGATTAGACTTTATTTGTTGTTTGTGATAGTTATTATCTGGTGCTTGGGTGGCGTGAATGTTACCTGCTACATGTTAGCCCAAGCCTGGATCATGATTGTTCCTGTTGTGGGTTGATAAAGACTGCTTCATTATTGGAGAAGTTGTGAATGGAACTGATCACTATGTATGCTTTAATAACCAGGCCTGTTCCTGATGGGATAGTGGGAGTTCGGCCGCTAAAAGAGCTGGAGCTGATTGGGCGAAGAATACATTGTGTCAGGGTTTTATAGCACAGCAAGAAATCTGTTGTGTCCAATTCTCTCAGGAACTCCTGCAATGATGTATTGTTTTTGTGTATTGAATGCTCACTGTTATTGTTCTAGATCTAGTCATTTACTAGGTTTAAAGAACCGATTTAAAAGTCCCAAGGCGGTGGTGATTACATAGTGGCAATGTCAGGGTTAGCAATCCAGAATCCAGGCTGATGTTTTGGGGACATAGGTTCCCACTGTAGCTGCTGTTGAATTTTAAATCCAGTTAATAAATCTGGGATAAAAAGCTTGTCTCAGTAACAATCATGAATCTATTGTCAAGTGTTGTAAAAACATTTGATTCACTTATGTCCTTTACTGAAAGAAATCTGTATCCTTATTTGCTCTGGTCTACACGTGACTCCAGACGTACAGCAATGTGGTTGACTCTTAATTCCCCTCAAATGGCCTAGTAAATCACTCAGTTCCAGGGTGTTTGGGAATGGGCAACAATGCTACTCTTGTGAGTGATGTCCAAATCCCACGAAAGAATGTAGAAAAAAAGGGACGTGTTGAATAGGATAGAAATGGTAGCAATGAAAAGTACAGCACAGCAACAGGCTCCCAACCCCATACTGAGTATGATGCTCTAACTAAACTAAAAAAAGCTTCTTTTATCCCCTATTTCCTCCCTATTCATGTACTCACCCAGATGCCTCTTAAATGTTGCTAATGTGCTTTCCTTTCACCACTACCACTGGCAGCATGTTCCAGGCATCCATCACTTTCTGCATAGCTCCCTTAAACTTTGTCACACTCTCCTTAAACCATTCCCCCCTTGTAATTGACATTTTTGCTCTGGGAAGAAGTGACGCTTTCATCCTGGGAAGAAGTAACCTCCTGAAGGAACTGCTAAAGACAGAGCAAGTGGTTTGTGATGCTACTTTGTGGAGTTGATATTGTCAGTGGGATTAATTGATATTTGATATGTTTTCTTTCCCCTTCAGCCTGCACGTTTGCTCTACCGAATAGCCTTGCTCTACGATGCTCATCGTCCTCATTTTTCCATTTTGACTGTTTCTGTTGGTGACCTCAACACTCAGGTGGTACAGGATGTACCTGAAAACTGTCAGGAGTGGCTTGGAGGAGGAAAGATGGCTCAGAATGGAATGGACCATTGTATATATAGAGTCAGTGTACAATTCAATACAGAAATATTTGGAACTTTTCGTCAAACTGTAGTTTTTGACTTTGGGTCTGAGCCGGTGCTGATGCAAAGGATTATGGTGGATGCTGCATCAATAGAAGGTATGAATTTGTCCATTTCTGCTCTTTGCACAAATTAGTTGGTGTTTAATTTCAGTTTTGAAAATTTGAAAATAGAGACTATGAAGAGCCCAAGGACCCCACAAGGCTTCTATGGACAGTTTTACTGGTGCCATCCTGAAGGAGATCTCTTCTAATAAGTTTATTTGATAGAATGAAAAATGGAAAGAATGTCAGCCCTTGAAATGATTCATAAGAAAAGATTAGTGATAAAAATGCAAGTAATTTTTCCTTTGAGATCTCGTTGTAGAAGTATTAGGCTTGAGGGCAAAGTCTATAAATTAGAACCAGAGCTATCGGAGTAAAATTCAAAAACATTTTTACACTCAAAAGTATGGTGGATGTTTGGAACACTCTTCCATAAACAGCATTTGATGCTCTATCAATTGTTAATTTTAAAACTGAGATTGAAAGCTTTTTTCATTGATCATTAAGCAGTATGTGGCAAAGGCAGAAGTATAGATTAAAGTAATTAAATGGCAATCAAGTTCAAGAGTTGAAATGGCCTATTACTGTTTCACTGTTCCTAAATTAAGTTGTGGCTTGAGTCATTCTCTAAAAATGTAATTCTGTCGTCATTGTAGATTTGTTGAATGTTTGCACGAACTCACTTAGAAACATGAGTAAGCAGGAATAAATTCTTCTGAATCTTCTTCATCACTCAATAAGATGATAGTGAAACTTTTACATCAACATCCACTTCCTGTGCCCATATCCCTTAATGCCTAAAAATCTAGCAATCTCAGTTTTGGCTATGACTTCATGTACTCACGTCTAAATCACCTCTAAATTGAGAATGAGAAACATCTCAGTAAAGATTCTTGGGCAAGGCATTAGCTGTCTCATCAAACGTCCATTTTGTTCCTATTCTGATTTTTATCTTTCAGCCATTCTTGTATCACTGCCACTATCACAGAAGCTTGCTTTTAATGTAGAAAACATTCTCGGGGACTGTACAGAGACATTTGGAAACCATACTGCCTGATTTAAAAAGAAATGGAAATTGAAAGATGGGGAGAAAAGTGGAGAAGGATGTGTGTCTCTTATTTAAAGCATTGAAGAGAATAGGAAAACCGCTTTTTGTTGTAATATAAGATTTCTGATCATTTTGACAGGGAAATAAAATAGAAAATGCGGAATAAACTTAGCAGGTCTAGCAGAGAGAGAAAAACAGTTAATGTTTTGAGTTGGTATGACTCTTTAAGAGCTAAAGAGAGGAAGAAATGTGATGGATTGTACACTGTAAGGGGGTGGAGCTAAGTAGAAGGGCAATGGGAACTAGGAGAGATTGCAAAATGTGTGGTGCAAAAGACGTGGCGATGTGAACGAACATGGAAAGTGCTAATAATGGCATTAAGATGAGATAGCAGGATATATTAATAGGAAAGCAGAGGCCCAAATTGCATTGATGCCCAAGGTAAACTGGAGGAGCAGCACCTTGTCTCCCATCAGGCATGTTATTGCCTGGGGACTCAACATTGAGTTTAACAACTTCAGACTGTGACGTTTCTCCTCCATCTTGACCACTTTTTTTATATTATTTTTTCTTGCCCCAACAAACCCCCCCCAGTCATCTGTCATTTGTTCTTAAGTTTTGCTTTCACTGAGCACTGACCTTTGTTTGCCTAAAGACACATTCTACTATCTTATCCTAACACCATTATTGGTACCTTCCATATTCCTTCACGTTGCTGTTAACACTTCCTCTGTCTTGTGCCTGCACATCTTTGCTGCAATCTCTGCTAGGCTTCTCCTTTGCTGTACCTGCTCCAGCTATCTTTTTACAAGATATATAATTCATCACGTTTCTCCCCCTCATTAGTGCTGAAGAAGTCATATGGATTTGAAATGTTTATTTTCTTTCACAGATACCGCTGACCTGCTGAACTTTTCCAAAATTTTCTGGTTTTATTTCAGATTTCTAGCAGCTGCAGCATTTTGTTTTTATATTGCTATGGAAATATCTTAATATGATTTTGTATTTAAGTGTTGCTGGTAAATTCATGAGGGGTTAAATAACTTGTTGGACCCATTGAAATAAATTGGGATATACATGTTAATAAAATTACAGAATCCACACTGTGTAGAAGGAGCCCATTAAGCCCATCAAACCCACATTGACACCAATTCTATCCAGCCCTATCCTCATAAGCCCAGTTTTTAAACTACTGATTCCCCTGACACGAAGAGGCAATTTAGCATGGCCTATCTGTCTAGTCTGTATGACTGTCGGAGGAAACCGGAATATTGGAGGAAACCCACGTAGACAAAGAGAGAACATGGCAAACTCCACACAGGCACTCAGCTGAGGCTGGAATTGAACCTGGGACCCTGGCACTGAGGCAGCAGTGCTAACCACTGTGCCACCATGCCACTCCAAAAATCATTGAAGAGCTAATGAGTCAGTCATTGACAAGGGTATCCTTAACTCTCAGGAACACATTCTAAATACTTGAAAGAAACTGATTTCATTTGGTGTGCTGCTCAAGCCTGTCTATGGGGCCAACATGCAAGAGTCACAAAAGCAGGTTTAGTTGAAAGCACCATTGGCCAACATAATGGATAGGGGAGAAGTCAGAAGTGAAACAGCTAACTTCATGCTAATCAAAAGTACAAGAGCAGAAACATACATCATTTGGGCTCCATTCTAGAAATATCTGCAGGAAGAGAGGGATACCAAACACCTGTTGTTAGATCCATATTTATTTCCCTCTTGAGACAGGTGGTCAAGTTCAAGAAGGATTCTACAAAAAAAGTTAACCTTTAATCCATTCTGAGTGCACCATTTTATTAATTTTGATGTGGAGTAATGCAGAATAATGTTAAAGTGGAATGAAATTTACTACAGATCTATCCCAACTCATTCACTGAAACAGTTCTTCACAGGAAATTCATTACAGAGTCAAAGGAAGCCCACTTGTGACAATAATAAAATAATCTCTTAAACTTAGTTTATTACTATACTTTCAGCTTTGTAAGACAGTGTGCCTTTTAGCAGAATTGCATTTACATAATGTCCTTCACTCCCTTACAACGTCCCAAAGCTCTTTGCAGCCAATGAAGTTGATCAATATTATAATGTAGGACACTCAGCAGCTAATTTACATGCAGCAGGCTCCCAGGCAACAATAGTATTATAATATGATCAGGGAACACACTTGGAAACATTTGCCAATTTACAGTATGTATTTTTACCAAAGGGCTTTATTATTAACCCAGCTTATTTTATTAGTTCAGGTTATGTTATTTCAAATAGAGCAGACTGCAACTTTGTAACAGTTTTATCCTGTTCATTCATTGTCATTTTTTAAATGTATTGTGTTAGTTTAGAGACTAAATCTGAGCTTGGAATTTGGGAAAGAGAAAAATCAAGAAATCTCTGGTAACTGCTGTATAGAATAATGATTTTCTGCTACGATTTCTGTTGTCCTAATCCTTTATCTCATTATTGGACAGTATAAAAGATGCAGTCTGAATCGTCGGAGAAATGAGTTCCATTAGCCAAATCTTGTGCTGAACATGAGAGAAAATCCCAAAAATACAAAAATGTGATCCCTGCCCTCCCTCATCCCCACATCTTGGTGATGGATAGAATAAATTTCAGATACAGTAGGTAGAACAGCATGCCACAGTTTTGCCCAGTCTGGTTTAGATTTGATTTTTAGCTAGGTTTCCCTTGTTTTAATATTGTCTGTGTTCCTCTAGACTAACATGGGACATTTTTCTACATGAAGGATTTAAGTTGTTGAGTTGGTGACAGCCGAGAAGGAGGAACAGAATTAATGAGAATACAATAGAAAATGTGAGGTTTATAGTAGGAATTGAAAGCTGTAGTTTTGACCTTTCCATCAATGGGAGACTTTTTTGTCAGCTAAATTGCAGTCTGCTGGGCCAGAGATGATCATGATGTTGTGAATGTTGGAGAAGTAGTGAGCTTGGTGTTATCACTAGAATCTGGAAACTGACCACTCCCTTCCTACAGATAATGTTACCAAGAAGCAGCTTGCAAAGGAGGTTGATACCAAGGATAGACCCATGGTAGAGTCCACAGGCAGGGGAAACCATTGCTGCTCATGTACTGGCAGCATTTAGCTGAGAGCTCTTATTTGTAAAGTGCCTTTAATATAAAGTATGCCAAGGTGCTTTACAGGAGCATGATTGAATATAACTTTTCACTGAACCATCTGAGGTGATATTAGAACAGATAACCAAAAGCTTGGTCAAAGAGGTAGACCAGGGTGGACCTTCAACCTCCAAAAATCTTATGACTATCGCCCTTAAACGTACTCAACGCCTAAGCATCTTTGAGGGCAGAGAGTTTGAAAGTGAAAAGTTTTTCCTTATTTCGGTCCAATTAACAGTCTGACATTCTGCCCCAAGCCTTGGATGCTTCAGCTTGTACCCCTTAAGCTTCTCAAAATGTTTGCAGTTTCTAATTATATCACCTCTTATTTTTCTATATCGCAGAGTGTAGAGAACATAAGAAGCAGGAGCAGGAATGGGCCATCTGGCCCTTCGAGCCTGCTCTGCCATTCAGTAAGATCATGGCTGATCTTTGACCCAGCTCCACTTACCTGCCTGCTCACCATAACCCTTAATTTCTTCATTTTTCAAAAACCTTTCTATCTTTGACTTAATATTCAACGAGGCAGTCTCTACTGCTTCACTGGGCCGGATTCACAACCCTTTGATTGAAGAAATTCCTTCTCAACTCAGTCCTAAATCTCCTCCTCGTTATTTTGAGGCTATGCCCCCAGTTTCATGTCCACTAGTTTCACCAGCCAGTGGAAACAACCTCCCTGCTTCTCTTATCTATTCTCTTCATAATTTTATATCTTTCTATAAGATCCCCCCTCATTCTTCCAAATTCCCAAAAGTGTAGTCTCAGTCTACTTGGTCGCTTCTTATAAGTGAACTATCTCAATCCTGGAAATCAACATAGTGAATCTCTTCTGCACCTGTACAATGAAGGAGACCAAAACTGTACACAGTACTCCAGGTGTGGCCTCACCAGCACCTTATATAGCTGCAATATAACCTCTCTGTTTTTAAGCTCCACCCCTCTAGCAATGAAGACAAAATTCCATTTGCTTCCTTAATTACCTGCTGCACCTGCAAACCTACTTTTTGTGATTCATGCATAAGGACACTCGAGGCCCTCTGCACAGCAACATGCTGCATTTTTTTACTACTTAAATAATCCATTTTGCTGTTATTCTTATCAAAATGGGCGGCACAATGGCTAGCGATGCTGCCTCACAGTGCCAGGGACCCGGGTTTGATTCCCGGCTTGGGTCACCGTCTGTGCGGAGTCTGCATGTTCTCCCTGTGTCTGCATGGGTTTCTTCCCGCAGTCTAAAGATATGTGGATTGGCCATGCTAAATTGATCGTAGTGTCAGGCGATTAGCAGGTAAATATGTGGGGTTATGGGAATAGGGCTTTGGTGAAATTGTGGTCAATGCAGACTCTATGGGCCAAATGACCTCTTCCTGCATGGTAAGGTTCTATTAATGATCTTGCATTGTACTCCATCTGTCAGACCCTTGCCCACTTGCTCAAACTATCTATATCCCTTTGCAGACATTCAGTGTCCTCTGCACATTTTGCTCTATCACTCATCTTAGTGTCATCTCCAAATTTTGATGCACTGCATTTGGTCCCCAACTTACGTCAAATCATCTATGTAAGTTATAAACAATTGCGGTCCAACAACAATTCCTGAGGCACATCACTAGTAAATGATTGCCAACCAGAAGAATACCTATTTACCCATGTTCTGTTAGTTAACCAATCCTCTATCCATGCTAGTACATTACCCGTAGTGCTGTCAGCTTTGTCTTATGCAGCAGGCATTTGTGCTTCACCTTCTGCCTTCTGGAAATCCACCACATTTGTTGGTTTCCAGTTGTCCACAGCACTTGTAATGTCCTCAAAGAATGTCACTAAATTAATTAAATGTAACATGCTTTCATGAACCTATGCTGCATCTTCCCAATGGGATTATTTCTTCCTTGATGAAAGATTCAAGCATTTCCCCACTGCAGAGGACCACTGTACTCAGTGTTCAGAGGGTGAGGACTGAATATGTAAATTGGATATGTTCTCACTGGAAAAGGAGCTTTGAGGTTACTTAATTGCTCTTTCGGATTCTAAAGAGAATAGATATTGCAGAGAATGAGTAGCTGTTTCATCTTGCCCTGCACACAAGAACCACAGGGCATGGTCTGAGCTTGAAGGGGGTAAATTCTGATCTAATCTAATCTAAGAGAATAGCTCAGAGTTGATGGTTGATGGAAGAGGCTCTCGAAGGAGATGGTAGAAACAGTTAATTCATTCAAATGCAAATTAGGTTCTTTCACAAAATAGATTGTATATGAGTAATTTTAGTTGTAACATGTGGCAAGTATCACAAGCTTGGGAGGGTCAGGTTTTTTTAAAAAAAATTCACAGACCATGGCCATCACTGGCTAGACCAGCATTTTCATTGCTCATTCCTCATTGTCTTTGAGAAGGCGATGGTGAGCTGCTGAACTCCTGCAGTCCATGTGGTGTAGGTATATCCACAATGCTACTTCGGAGGGTGTGTCAAAATTTTGACCCAGCGACAGTGAAGCAATAATGATGTAATTCTAAGTCAGGATAGTGTGTGATTTGGAGGGCAACTTGCAAGTGAATTATGTAGCTAGGTTCCCAAAGCTTTTCCCATGAGGTTTTGCTTGCCACGTTTGGGTCTGTTGTGCACCAGTTAATAAAGATTGATTGCTGTGGTTGGTCAAGAATTCTGTTCTCGTTATTTGAAGCAATTACCAGCATGCTAATACATGAACTCAGTGGACTTTGGTCTTTTATTGTCTAGCAATTCCTGTGCTCCTAAAGAAGTCAGTGAAACCATTGTCACGTTGTCTTGTAATGTAAACCTGATGCGTGTAACAATCTGTCAAAAACATTTTGGCAAGTAAACTTATCATTACTGAGCTTGCTGCTGGAGAGCAGAAAGGTGGCTGTCTCTGTGCCAAATGGTACCTGGCACCTCACTGAAAGCGAGTGTCAGCCTGTTCTAGTTTAGTCTGTGTGCTTCAAGTTTTGGTTAATCTACTTTCTCACGTTCTCAAACTAAGGAAAAATATTGAGTCACTGAGATGTAAAAACATTTTTATTGTGAGTAAATGCTTTCATGTTGTTCTAAATTTAATTTACAGATTTGGAACACTTGATGCAGGCAAGGCAGCAACTTCTTACCACAGCTAAGCGATGGGATTCCACTTGTAAAACTATTGTAGAATTTGAGCCAAATGAAACTACTGACTTGGAGAAAAGTCTCCTGACCCGGTACCAGATTCCGTTATCTGCAGACCAGCTCTTCACACAATCTGTGCTTGACAAATCATTGACCAAATCTAATTATCAGTCTCGATTACACGATTTACTTTATATTGAGGAAATAGCACAGTATAAGGAAGTAAGCAAGTAAGTACAATGTGACAAATGGTAATGTGCGTTTCATTGTTTCCCTAACTTGACTGTCTCCATCTTTATCTCAATGGATTTGTTAAAAATAATTTGTTAAGCAGTTCCTATGTGATAAACACTCAAGGTGGAAGTGTTCAAATCTGAATCCCTGCAACATTGCAGAATAAATTGTTTGTTCTGTTTATCTTTGGATACCTCAGCTTTCTACAAAGGCTTTTCATTATTTCATGTTTTGACCATGAAATGCCTCGATCAGTAGAACTCTTATTTTTCTCTGGGTATTTCATAAACACTGATTTGCTACAGGTACTAAATAAATTGTGATCAGAGATGATTCAGTTATTCAAGAATGACCTTATTTTCCAAGTAGTATTGAGGAAACAGAAGGGCTGCAGAAGATCTTGGACAGATTAGGAGAATGAGCAAAGAAGTGACAGATGGAATACAATGTGGAAAAGTGTGAAGTTGTGCATTTTGGAAGGAGGAATAGAGGCCTCGACTATTTTCTAAATGGGGAAATGCGTAGGAAATCAAACACAAAGGGACTTAGGATTCATTGTTCAAGATTCTCTTAAAGTTAATGTGCAGGTTCAGTTGGCAGTCAGGAAAGCTAATGCAGTGTTAGCATTCATATCAAGAAGGCTAGAATACAAGAGCTGGGGGTACTTCTGAAGCTGTATATAAGGCTCTGGTCAGACCCCATTTGGAGTATTGTGAGCAACTTTGGGCCCTGTATCTAAGAAAGGATTTGCTGGCCTTGGGAAGGGTCTCGAGGAGTTTCACAAGAATGATCCCTGGAATGAAGAGCTTATCGTATGAGGAACAATTGAGGACTCTGGGCCTGTACTCGAGTTTAGATGTTTTGGGGTGGCACGATGGCATAGTGGTTAGCACTACTGCCTCACAGCTCCAGGGACCAGGGTTCGATTCCCAGCTTGGGTCACTGTCTGTGTGGAATCTGGATATTCCCCCTGTGTTTGCATAGGTTTCCTCCACAGGCTAAAGAAGCGTGGGTTAGGTTGATTGGACATGCTAAATTAACCCTTAATGTCCTGGGATGTGATAAGCTAGAGGGATTAGCAGAGTAACTAAGCGGGGATAGGACCAACGTGGGATTATGGTTGGTGCAGACTCGATGAGCCAAATGGTCTCCTTCTGCACTGTAGGGACTGTATGATGAGGGGGGATTTTACTGAAACTTACAGGATACTGAGAGGCCTGGACAGAGCGGACGTAGAGAAGATGTTTCTAGTAGGAAAAACTAGAATCAGAGGGCACAATGTCAGGTGAAAGAGACGATCCTTTAAAATGGAGATGAGGAGGAATTTCTTCAGCCAAAGAGTGGTGAATTTGTGGAACTATTTGCTGCAGAAGGCTGTGGAGGCCAGGTCATTGAGTGTCTTTAAGACAGAGATAGATAGGTTGATGAATAAGGGGATCAGTGGATGTGGGGAAAAGGCAGAAGAATGGGGATGAGAAAATTATCAGCTATGATTGAACAGCAGAGCTGACTCAATGGGCTGAGTGGCCTAATTCTGTCCTTGTGTCTTATGATCTTAATTTCACATGGGCGGGGCATCTTGATTTTAATTTAAAACTTCTATTTAGCTGTTCACTGATGTTGTGAAACAATGCTAAATTTCTGTTACAGCATTGACTTACACATTGATTTAGTCAACAAGACCTATCTATATATAGCTTTGAAGTTGTGTTTTTCCTGAACATCTCACCTGTTGTGGTATGAGATCAGGAAAGTCCCAAGTTTAATTTATGGTTTCTGATTACTTTGTTTATTTCGTCAGACGACAGTAACAGTAGTACAATTGGCTTTAGTTACTTGTGGGATGAGATTTGGGAGGAGTTGGAAGTCGACATTGGCCTTTGTTCCCATTCCTGATTGGTCAATTCAGCACAAGATTGGGATTGAATCCAGGATTTGCTGATCTTTTTACCTGGGCGTATTTACCCCATGAATTTGAAGGTGGGGTGGTTAGTTCCCCATTCGTATTTTGAGAATTTCTTATTCATATCTTTGAATCTATATTGATCGAATTCTTTTATTGTGGGGTTGGAGTTTATCGAAGTCATCAGTACAAGAAGAATTTTGACTATCAATTGATATGTCCTCTGTTTATTTGAATTTCTCAGGAGGAATAATTGGAAGCTTTATTGAAATAAAGTTTTAAAAAAAGTAACATCAATGTCTCCACCAGGTGGAGCACTTGCTTCATGCTGCCTGGGTGTTATGCAATGCTGAGACTGTCACATAGATCTGTATAAAGTGTTCTGTTTGGAATCTGGGCCAGCCTCCAATGAAAGGGAACCCAGGCTCCACTGAAAGGGAACCCAGGCTCCAATATCGAGGAGTGTTCCAGTATTCACTTTGGCAGGTGGGGGAGAGAATGTAGAAAAGCCAGTATTTCAAAATACCTATTAGCTGCAAGAATAGAAAAGCAGTGATTCTTTCATTCATAATTCAGAATTACTTGTCCACATACTTCACTTTTGCGTTTTTTTTGTAGACTTAACTGTCAAGAGTTGCACATTAGGAGTGATGTCCACTCATTTTGTTTTAAACCTGTAACATGCTTAGATCATCACTGCAAAAAGCTCTCTAATTTCCACATATTTAAACAGGTTTGCAATCTATCAATTCTCTTCATTTCATCACTTACACCAATTCAGGATCAGAGGGAGTTGGATTGACCGACACTGTCACATCTAGTACCTAACATCTAATGTCCTGACCGACACTGGATGTTAAGAGGATGGGACGTCAGTCCATTATGCACTCATGCACAAACAAACTTGTGGGCAGTTTAGCATAGCCAATTCATCTAACCTGCAAATCTTTGGACTCTGGGAAGAAACCGGAGTGTCTGACGAAAATGTGCCTGGTGCGGGGGAAGGCATGCAACATTCACATAGACAGACACCTAAGGCCAGAATCACATCCTTTCCCTGCAGTTGTGAGGCAGCATTACTAACCACTGTGCTAACCCATTGATTAGTTATATTTTTCTTGGAGTGGAAAGTGTTTTTTTCTTTTTGTTTGTACGTTAATCCACAGATTATAATATTTATTTAGCAAGAGGCCAATTGGACGACTATTCTGCTTTGGATGGTTTCAGTGGTTATTCACCTGTGTGTCTAGTTGCTACTAAACAATTTGATTGTTTGAATGTCATTTTGAGCATCTCTTCCAGTGTCCATTCATACTCATTTCTAGTACTGACCCTGGGCGTAGACATTGCTTTTCTTTATCTTGAAACTCCAACCATGATTGCTGAGGCCAATTGCAGTGCCCATAACATATGGGTACTGCAGTTGGCAAATAACATATTAGCTGATTGAGATCAGCTAATTTAGTTTGGGCTGTGGTTGAAACTGGACTATATCAGAGTCATGGATGCATACAGCGCAGAAAAAGGCCCCTTTAGTCCACGGCATCTGTGTCAATCAAAGGCAAGCTACTTAATTATTCGAATTCAACTTCCCAGCACTTGGCCCACCACTTTGCATACTTTGGCACTGTAAGTACACATCAAAATTTTTATTAAATATTATGAGGGTCTCTTTCCCCATCACCTTTTCAGGCAGTGTGTTCCAGACTCCCACTTTCCTTTGGGTGAAGAAGTTTGTGTCTCATCCTCTCTAAACCTTGTCATGGATCTTTTTCTCTTATTAGTAATCCCTCCACAAGGGGAAAAGTTTATTTACTCTATGCCCCTCATAATTTTATACATCGCAATCATGTCCTCCCACAGTCTCCTCTGCTCCAGGGAAAACAACTCCAGTCTATCCAATATCACTTCATAACTAAAGCTTTCCATCCCAGGTAGCAGCCTGGTAAATCTCCTCTGCACTCTTTCCAATAATGTGGATTCCAGAACTGCACACAATACCCTAGATCTGGCCATATTGATCAATATGGATCAGCTGCTCACTGACCAGCCCAACTCAAAAATCTGGCATTTATAAACTATATCCTGGATGATGCAGCACTTTTGTTTGTCTGATATATTGTGCCAAAGAGCTGCAGAAGGTTTGAGTGCCTTCCTTGTGGAGGCAAAATGACCTTTGGATTTGCTGCCATGCTTGAATGTTTTGCTGCTGCAGGATAGAATCATAGAATCCCTACAATGCACAAGAAGGCCATTCAGCCCATTGAGCCTGCACCAACAATAATTCCTTCCAGGCCCTATCCCCATAATTCCATGTCTTTACCCTGCTCATTCCTCTGACACTAAGGGGCAATTTAGCAGGCCAATCAACCTAACCAGCACATCTTTGGACTGTGGGGGGGATGGAAACTGGAATACCTGGAGAAAACCACACAGACATGGGAAGAACGTTCAAACTCTACACGCAGTCGCTCAAGGCTAGAATTGAACCTGCGTTGATTTGGGGAGAAGGTAACTTTTTTTTTTACAAGACCAAGTAAATGAAAAAAAGGCTCTGTTATTGAAGGTCATTAAGATGTTAATGAGCTGCTATTAATGTTTCCCCATGGACTCTAAATAATAAGCAGTTCATTATTCTGTCTCGACAATTGGAAAACACATGTTGCAAAGTCTTGATCACCTTGGCAGCTGTGCAGAGCAAGAAATGAACCGTGGAAGCACGTTCTCTAATTTTTCTCAAGGAAAAAAGTTATATCAGTTTGTTTGGAAAGGAAAAGTCTGTGAAGGCAGTACATTTTTCAATAGAATATTGAAAGACAGTTCAGATTGTCAAGATTGAGAGAATTTGGGATGCAGGTGGGAATAGCTGAGTAAGGTGACCCACTGACCTGAGGAAGCTTGGTACATTCTTTATTTTGTATTATTACGGGAAAATCAGTTGTATTAAATGATTTTTGAGTACAACTGTTATTCTGTTCACTTTACTAAAAAACAAAATATCTTATCAATTGTTTGCACTCTCGTCTCGTGTTTGGTTCGTCTTTTGAGTTTGGAAAGTACATGTGTGAAAAAGTCATAAGAGGGCAGCCTTGTTTGATTACACTATTATACAAGTAGATATCAGGGCTGAGAAAGTCAACTTGCATAAAAAGTAAGACGTAGGAATGAACAATACAATGTCAGATTCAGAGATCTGTGTGGCAGATCTGTATTTGTAATGTTATTCCTGTTAGGGAGTATTAAGCATTATCTCAGCACTTAATTGTACTAATTACAGTCTCTGGTAAATATGTAGTTCTGAATAGTTAAAGATTTGTTACTCGGTTAATTAACAGTTAAGCCTCTACTGACTGGTTTCTCCATGCCTCTTACACTCCTGAACTTTAATATTTTATTTTGACCAGAAATTATTGCACAACCTATACCTGTTTATCAGATCCTTAATTAAAGCAATTAGTATCTGATAGAAAATGTGGATCAATATCTCATTGCTTCATAGTGACCAAAAGTGCAACTGCTTCCAACGTGGTAAAATTGTTGACACTGCTCTCTAGCCATTAGGTCATACATTTAAGTCCCACTTAGATACATAATTTAGGCTGACATGTAAGTATAATTGTCAGTAACGCGTTGTCTGATGTTCGGTCTTTTGAATGATGTATTGTGCACAGTTCTAGTCACCACACTAGCGGAAGGATATTGATTCATTGGAAAGAGTGCAGAAAAGATTTACCAGGATGTTGCCTGGTTTGGAGGATATGGGCTCTGAAGGAAAGTTGAACAAATTTGGATCGTTTTCATTGGAGCGTTTGAGGATAAGGGGGAACCTGATAGAGGTTTACAAGATTATGACAGGCTTGGATAGAGTGGATAGTCAGTTTTTTTCCCCAAGGCTGAAGGGTGAATTACTCAGGCATCGGTTGAAAGTGAGGGTGGTTGGAGGGGGGAGTTTAAAAGAGATGTAAAAGGCAAGCTTTTCGCACAAAGGGTGGTGTATGCCAGGAATGTGCTGCCGGGGAAGATTCTATAATAAATATTTGAGGCACCTGGATAGATACATGAATAGGCAGGGAATAGAGGGATACAGACCACATAATGGCAAGAAAATATTAGATTAGAGAAGCATTTGTTTCGGCACAGACTTGATGGGCCGAAGGGCCTGTTCCTGTGCTGTACTGTTCTTTATTCTTTGTTCTATTGAACCAAAGCCTTATTGAGAAAATTGTAAAGGACCTCAGTTTGCTTGGAGTCCTGGTAAAAAAATTCTTACTCTGTCATATGCCAACAAAATAAGCATAAGTGACTGCTCATCTCATTTACTGTTTGTGGCACCTTGATACAAGTGAGTTGACTTGTCGTAATTGCCTGTATAATAGTAACTGCTTCTTAATAGCACTGAATTAGCTGTGAAACATTTTTGGGTATTTAATGGCTGTAGTGGGGGTTATTTTCAGTTGCAGGTTCAATTTGTTTTCAAAGTCATATAAAAGCAGATTGTCCACTAAACTCAATTATGGCAGGGGAGGAGAGAATAAAAGGAACATTGGAACAAAAATATTAAATGACCCTAAATAAAAATTTGGATACATTTTTCATTTGTTTTCACTTTGTTTTGAGAAATGTGAGTTTGTATGGTTCAGAATGTTTACCTATCCAGGTACAAGCAAAAATCAAATACTTAAAAAGTGGCTGCATTATATTTTGATGTTTGTAGTTGTACAATAAATATTTCCTGAGCAAATATAAATTTGCATTGGTGGATGAGCTGATCAGGCAACTTGTGTGATTTTGAAGTTGAACTCATAGCTGGTTAGATACAAATCCCAATGCAACCTGATTTTTTTTCTGTGAAATGGTTTGTTAGTAAAGAAAACTTTGTGGGATTTTGTCAATAAACTGAGAAAGATCAAACCATGTTCGTAAAGTTAATTTGAGAGTTCATGCCCAAGCACGTTCACTGTCAAAAGTCCATATTTAGAGCTGAGCTGTTTGACTTCAGATATAGAAATGGAATATTGTATATGAAGATGACAGTTACCATTGAGAGCAGAGGCATGTTGCTGAAGCTTTTTGTCTTGCACTCCAGAACGCCAGATTTCAAAGGATAAGTTATGGCTGTAAGAGTAAAAGATAGTCTTAGGTTGACGAGTTGACTCTGGCCATGGTATTGCCACAGAGAAAGCAATGGGGAACTATAGGCTGTCCAAGCTCCGAGATAATTTTTTAAAAAAGCACAGGACCTGAACGTGTTTGCAGAGAGCAGGTCTGTTTATGGGCGGCACGGTAGCACAGTGCTTAGCACAGCTGCTTCACAGCTCCAGGGACCTGGGTTCGATTCCCGACTTGGATCACTGTCGGTGTGGAGTTTGCACATTTTCCTCATGTCTGCGTGGGTTTCCTCCAAGTGCTCTGGTTTCCTCCCACCGTTCATAGATGTGTAGGTTAGGTTGATTGGCAATGCTAAAATTGCCTCTTAGATGCATAGGTTAGAAGGATTAGTGGGTAAAGTATGTAGGATATGGAAGTAAGGCCTGGGTGAGATTGTGGTCGGTGCAGACTCAATGGACTGAATGGCTTCTTTCTGCATTGGTTCAGTGTCTATGAATATGTTTTGCAAGTGTAATTGAGCCACATTAGGAACTTGGACTGCTTGAGTATTGTCTGTACTTTGTCATAAACTGTTGAGGGAAGTTGTTTAATTCGTTCAGTCAGTTAGTGGGATGAATAGCCTATGTTTCTGACATCACACTGGCACTGAAATATTATGTGGTAGGCAGAATGTCTTTTTGGATTGATGGCAAGTGGGAAATTGCTGTAGTATAAATTGTGGTTGTTTGAAATTCAGCTTTCTTGCTTTTTTTCCTGATAAGTACAAGACAAGAAGCCTCTGCAGCAGTTATCTTTTCAGCAGTGTTCAAGTTTTGTATGACCAAGTGACTTTTTAATACAACTGTTATTGCATTGAAATATTGTTAAGTTTTAACCTTAATCACATTCATCCCAACATGTGTATAAGTCAATTAATCCATAAATTATTAGGTGGTTTTAGGTGCAAATATCTGGGGACTAATGTTGCAATTGCTGATCAGATAGATTAAGATATTGTACAGGTGGTCAGTGAGATATTGTACGGGTGGTTAGTGAGATCCAGACCCAGCAATGTGTTCTGCACAAGTGGTGTGTAAAAATACTGAGAATGGGCACTTTGGTGCTTAAAAGGGAGATATCAGTAACATGTTTTCTGAGTAATGAACTGTAACATGTATAAGGATGCAATAAATATGCACAAAATACTGGTAATAGTCAATATTCACTGAAAACCTCATTTATTTGCAACAAATGAGTTTTAGAACAATTCATTTCTAAATAATTCCTGACTTAGTAAACATTTTTCCCTCTATTGTTGTGTGCTTCAGAAGTCACTGATTATTGTTGTGTAATGGTTTGAGTTTGTTGCGGTATCACCCAGAAGTATTCATATAAACACGAGTTTGCAATAAGTACAATGTGCAGTTGAGCTTCTTTATTACACTCTATACACTCTGAAAATAATTGATCTAGATGATAAATGCATATAGGGAATGAGAGGTCCACGTCCCCACACCTATGCCCCAAAACTGCCTCTAGCTGCATCACAAACTATTGATTCTTTTGTATGCTGTTAGTCTTTGATGCCTAGAGAGATTGTGTTGAGACAGATACCTTTTGTTTTCTTACAAAAAAACCCCTTCTGTTGAATTTGACCATTTAGTGCGCAGTTAACAAAATGCTGCAAGGTGAGACCTAGAGTGTATAATTCTTTTATCCAAAAAGTTGCATTTATATCACATGTCTTGTGGCCGTAGGATTTCCCGAAGCACTTCGCAGCCAATAAAAGTCCTTTTGAACTACAATCATTGATTATGTAGGAAACACAAAATAGCCCACAAACCGCAATGTGATAATGACCAGGTATTCTGTTTCATTCATATTGGTTGAAAGATAAGTGTTATCTTGGATACTGGGGAAATTGTCCCTCACCTTCCTTCAAAATAGTGCCATGGAATATGTTACATCTACCTGAGAATACAGACAGGATTTTGGTATAGCATCTCTACTGGAAGACCGCACCTCCTGACAGAGCAGCATTTCCTCCTCGTTGCACCGAAATGTCAGCCTCGATTTTGGAATGAGCTTTGAACCCTCAACTTTATGGCTTGGAGTGCACCTCAAATATTTAAGGTGAACACTGGGAACTTGTGCTTTACCATACTAACTTTTGTTCTGCTCGTGCTGAGGTTTCATGAAGTTGTCTAATTGATTTTGCATCAAAAATAAACAGAATTTACGACATGGAAGCAAGCTAATCAGCCCAACCAATCTACATATGCATTGACTTTTCGTGCAACCAGAAGTCATCCCATTTTGTCCATTACATTCCTGTTTTCTTCCACCTTCTTTATCTTTATCCAACTTATCTAACCTTGAATAGTTACCTAACTTTTATTGTAACCTATACTTTTACTGTACTGAATCCTGGAAATTACTCCCACAGCGTCAGCCACATGGAGAGCTTTCTGTTCCTTTGTCTTATATTCAGTTGGGACTTCTCAGCAATTTCAGATGATCTGCTTGTCTCTAAACTGTTGCATTTTTTAAATATTAATGTCAAAATGGAAAATGTCCATTTTTTTCTTTTGCATTTCTCCAAATCAGCTTGTTAATGAATCTGTTGTATCCTCTTTAAATTTACTGCCTATAAACTGCGCCCACTCTATCCGAGGTCTTATGAAAGTTTTATCATTTTAACTCTTATAACACAAACTATATTTGGTTGTGTTGTCCACTGAAGGTACTGCCGTTACTTATAGAAACATAAACTTATGAAGGCAATAGATAAGATAGAAACTGGGAGGTAGTTTACACTGGTGGATGAAACTAGATCGAAAGGGCGCAGCGTCAAAATAAGGGGGAGCAGATTTAGGGTTGAGTTGGAGGAGGAGCAACTTCATCCAACGGATTGTGAATCTGTTGAATTCCCTGTCCAGTGAAGCAACTGAGGCGATGTCATTGAATGTTTTTAAGGTAAAGATAGACTTTTGAACAGTAAAAGAATTAAGGGTTATGGTGAGTGCAGGTAAGTGGAGTTGAGTCCACAAAAAGATCAACCATGATCTTACTAAATGGTGGAGCAGGCTTGAAGGGCCAAATGGACTACTCCTATTCCTCGTCCTTATGTTAGCATGTCCCCTTAAACCCATGTTTTCTTGGATAGCACCAAGTTTTACTCCAGTCAGGGTATAATCCGTAATGTTCTTCATTCACATTAGT
Organism: Sphyrna mokarran; assembly: GCA_024679065.1. Taxonomy (NCBI): domain Eukaryota; kingdom Metazoa; phylum Chordata; class Chondrichthyes; order Carcharhiniformes; family Carcharhinidae; genus Sphyrna; species Sphyrna mokarran. Next base: position 7,685,430 of record JAGIQG010000021.1, on the reverse strand, counting down.
GTACCACTTCATACACTGAGTTTTTTTGTCCAAACCTCTCTCGTTCAGCAATATTCAATTGTAGCTTATTTTGACTTTGATCTTTTCTTCCTCTTCTTTTCATGTCACCTGGAAATCTCAATGACATTACCTTCTAGTTTTGATTTTGTTTTCCTTGCAGTGAGTGCACAGATAGTACAAACCACATCTGAAAATGTTGTAAGTAGCCGATGATTATTTTTCCTTTTGCTTCTGAGTAACAGGCTATCATACCAGCAGGGGGCGCAGAAACACTTTCAGACCAGTGAAGCATTAAGTATTGTAGCTTAATTTCTATCGGGAAAATTTCAAAAGTTCAGATCTGTGTTAAATACTGTTACAAAGAAAATTCAATATCAGAGAAAGAGCACCTTTGTTAATCATCTGTTTTCAATTAGAAAATCATTTTTTGCCTGTCAAAGTGATATCAACTGAGAATAGAAAGCCTTTTTCTCCTCCTTTTGCATGCATCAAGCGCAGCCGAGCATGGCGGCATAATGAGTGCTATTCTCTCTGCTGTCTCACCAGCATGCACTTACTTGAAGCTCCAGATTAATGTAAATGTTCATTTTTCTTTTGCCTTGACCAGTAAGAGCTGACCGACTGTGATTGCTAATTTATTAACAATTTGCGCATAATTTTCAACAGTTTTTTTTGTGCTTTCGACCCTGGTTCAGCGAGTAGAGACAATCCATACTCATTTCATTAGGTCCTCTTACAGCCAACAGTGAGAGAGGGTACTTCCATCGTCACGGCAGAAGTGCTGTGAATTTTTGCAGCATGTGAACTGCTGATAGTTTATGAATAATGAACTATGCAACACTCGTGTGTTGATTTTTTGGTGGGCTTTTCAATTTGTGTTTGGAACAGCCACATTTCAGTTTGACACGTAAATATATGCAGAAAGATCTCTTAATTCTTCATAATGCATATTTAATCTGGAAAACAGTAGCAACGTTTGGGATGATAATGATAAGACTTGTGAAGTTAGAAATGGCAGTGGGGGGAAGAATCTCTACAAGCTGGCTGCGCTATTGGTGGAAGTGATGCTAATGTGGGATTTCACTTGGAGTGCCTGGCCCTTTCCTGGGCTGGCGTTTTCGTAATAGTTAAGATGTTCAGGTGCTATTTTTGAGCACGCACAGACTAGTCACTTATTCACTGTTGTCTGAGCCACTTCTTGTAGTTTGCTGCATTTTGAAGGCGTCTTCAGTGTTTGGTGTGAAATATGAACAAGGTACCACAGGAATATTTAAATGTAGCCAATGGAATCCAGAGAAATCAAGTGCATTAGTGAATTTATTTGGGTGGTCTTTTGCAACTTCTTGAGTTGATTTGTTTTGAAGAATAAATTATTGATAATCCTTGGATCTTGAACACAGTTTAAATATCTGTCTGTAAAGTATACTCTGATCTTATAGAACATAGAACATAGAACAATACAGCACAGAACAGGCCCTTCGGCCTTCGATGTTGTGCCGACCAAAATAAAAAGCAATGCCCTCCTAACTAAACCATTCCCTTCTCATCCATATACTTATCAACTAACCTCTTAAACGCCACCAAACTTGGCGCATCTACAACAGCTGCAGGCAGGGCATTCCACTCCCTAATCACTCTTTGAGTAAAGAAATTGTAAAATAATCTTCATTATTTACTGTGAAGATCTAAGCACCCTAAGATCAGGATAATGTGGAGCACTGCAATCCACTTCCAATCACTTTTTCAGTTTCTTGTCTCCTGTTCAATTTGTAAATCCGACTTTTCACCACCTGTTATTCCAGGCCCATTATGCTTCTCCAATTGTCTTCCACATGGCACCTTATCAGAGATTTGAATTTGTCTGGCCACCACATCTGTAGTATACTCATTCCATCCATCTTATCCATCACCAGAACTACTACATTTTTTTGTGCATAGATAGGCAAGTAGCTTGGGCAGATAGATGGCAGATGGAATTCAGTCCTGATAAATGCGAGGTGATGCATTTCGGGAGAAAGAATGTAGGGGAGAGGTATATGATAAAGGGTAGACCTATTAAGAGTATTGAAACACAGAGGGACCCGGGGGTGCAGGTGCATAAGTCTCTGAAGGTGGCAGAGCAGGTGGAGAAGGTTGTGAAGGAAGCATATAGTATGCTAGCCTTTATAGGAAGGGGTATAGAGTACAAGAGCTGGCCTTTAATGTTGCAGTTGTATAAAACGTTAGTTAGACCTCATTTGAAATACTGCGTTCAGTTCTGGTCGCCTTACTACTGAAAGGACGTTGGAGACTCTGGAGAGAGTGCAGAGGAGGTTTATCAGGATGCTGCCTGGTATGGAAGGTCTGAGTTACGAGGAGAGGTTAGGCAAATTGGGACTTTCCTTAGAAAGGCGTAGTCTTAGAGGAGATCTAATAGAGGTGTACAAGATTATGAGGGGTATAGATAGAGTGAACAGGGTTAAGCTTTTTCCTAGGATGGACTTGAATAACACAAGGGGTCAAGGGCTTAGGGTGAGGGGGCTAAGGTATAATTTGGATGCTAGAGGGAATTTTTTCACACACAGGGTGGCGGGAGTATGGAACACGTTGCTAAGTAAAGTGGTGGAGGCAGGTACACTGGAGTTATTTAAGTGATACTTAGATGGACACCTGAACAGAATGGGAATGGAGGGATATAGAAAACTGATTTAAAATAGGGGTCATGAGCCTTGGGAGTCCCTGGGAAATGTGTAAATAGTCGTTGATATTGATGTATTTGTTTTTATCCTACAGCTACTTTGGTCTGCCTTGATGGGTCGTGGGAGGGCTGCTCTTGGATTTTTTCCAGAGTATCCTAGTGCTTCACGTCGTTAGTGTACGCTTGACCTGGACCATTTGATGAGCAACACGACAGCTCAGTGACTATCACTGTGTGCTGTGCAGATGCATGGATTTGGGCCTGTGTCTGGGAGTTTGCGCATTCTCCCCGTACTTGCGTGGGTTTTCTCCAGGTGCTCCAGTTTCCTCCCACATCCCAAGGATCTGCTTTTAGGCTGATTGGCAGAACAAATTCTCCCTAAATTGTCTCAAATTTGGTTTCAATCCATCGATCTATAAACGTAGACAGGGATCACGGGTAGAAGTGGGAACATCAAGGTGGCAGCACGGGCTTGTTGGGCCGAAGGGCCTGTTTCCCGTGCTGTTTTGTTCTTTGTTTATGCAGTTCTGTTCTATCTGCTTCTAATTATTTTCTTGATTTAGCTATTTAGTCATTTCAACTTCCATTAAAGATTTCAAAATTTTCCCTGCCATCATATTAATCTGACTATAATCACCCAGATTACCCTTATTGGCAACATTGATGGAACAAAAACATTTCTCCATTATCCTCTTGTCTTTTAACCAATTCAGGATTAACCCTATTTGGCTTGTTAAGTTTGCTTTATTTCTGACCTTGGTGTATCCACAGCATCTGGAATCAATGCCTTGGTTTAAAATTATTTTTCAAATAGGCAATTTTCTTTTTGTTTAAAGAAGTACTCTTGTTGTTCTGTAGTCCGATGTGGCAATTTCTCTTTCCATCTCTCTTAGCTGTACCTGCCCTATTCCATCTGCTGCCCTTACTTTTTTCTGTACTTTGTGTCCATTCTGCTGGGACCTTTAATTGATCCTATAATGCCTGCTGCTGCCAAGGAGCTTACCCATGCTTAACATATCTACCCGACCTATTTTCAAATTTCATAATTGAATCGAGCAATGCCTTGTCTCCTCTTGAAGTACTGCAAAGATTCTAAGAATTCCCCCCTGTGACCCCCCCCATTCAGATTTGTGAGTAATAATTAATATCCCATGGATAAAGATTTATTTCCTTTTAATCTCTTTGAGCTGTCTACAAATCTTCTCTTCCATTTCACAGTTAGCATTTGTGGTTCAGTCCCAGCAAAAATTCTTTTTTAATTTTCAGTCGATCGTAGTTCTGTCGAAGCATCCTTGTTTGGTATATGTCAGTCATCTCCACATCAAGCATTCACCGCTTCACCAATATTGCTAGCCATGTTTCTTCCAGTTATTTTCCACACCAATAATGCAACATGTGCACTTGAATCTTGTTTTGTTTATATATTGCAATATTGATTTTCCTGTTATTCAATTATCTAAACTTTCACATTGATTCCCCCCTTTCTTTTCCAGTTTAATCTGGTTTTACTTTTCTACCCCAGTTCTTCTGCATTATCTCTTTTTCACTGGAATCTTTTACTTCTGGCATTAAATTTATTTATTTTAGCTTATTCTGTCTTAGTTTGTTTTTATTTTCTGTATCTCCTAGTTTAAATGATCACTTAGCTATTTATCAATTTTACCAGCTCATTTCCTCTTCAGATGATCCTGGTGGATAGCTCCCTTGATTCACTATCTTTACTAATGCCTCATAAATTGGAAACTGTCTTCCTGACACCAATCCATTAGCTATATTTTGTGCTACCACATCTTCCTGTCTTTTTTTACTCTAGCATATGACTGGGATGTAATCTGGAGATTACTCCTCCTAATCTCAATTTTTTGCAGGACTTCAGAACATTCCTACATTAGAATGTTCTGAAAGATTGACTTCTTGGAACAAGAGTAGACATTAATGAACTTGTTTGCCATTCATGAGACAGAACCTCATCTGTAGCTGTCTCCTCTCAATCCTTTTTGAATTCTCTCAAATGTTCCTTCCTGAGAAGCAATATAGAATCCATGACATGGTTTGAACTGCAGATGATGGCATCCAAGTCTTTGAATATTATCTCAAATGTTAATTTGCATCTCCCTCATGCCATATCTTGTCATTTAGTGTCATTATCCATTTGATACTCCAGCCCAAGGAATTTGCCTTCTACACAAGAAGTGAGTACTTCAATTTTGGAGAGGATATTTTGTCCTGAATGTTTTTGTTTCAGGTGATTTCTCTACTTTTGTTCTCTGATCCACGAAGTCAATTTTCCTTTATCAGCTCCCCATCTCTCACTAGGGTTACTTTATTTCAAACATCTCTATTCCAACTTTGTTATATTGTATTGCACTGATATAGCAGCAACTCCCAATGGAGAGCACTTTTACTTGTGACATTATGAGGCAGTTCTAAGGAAGTACAGAGGTGCCATTTTTCAGAAGAGATGTGAAATTGAGACTTTTTATTCATTCCTGGTTCATGGGCATTGCTGGCTGGCCAGTGTTTGTTGGCCATCACTTGTTGCCTTTGAGAAGGTGGTAGTGAGGTGCCACCTTGAATCACTGAAGTACATGTGCTGTGACCCACAATGCCATTAAGCACTTTCTCAGGTGGACATAAAAGATCCCAATGCACTATTTTGGAGAAAATAAAAATGATTGCCAATTTTTAATAAACAGGCAGCAAATTGAAGGTGGCAGCACACACACCAATGTATATGTTTTACAGAAACCTTTAAACACAAAAGTATCTGATACTGCACATTGCACCAATGTAATTTTGTTTATTTTAAGACTTGATGTAGCAGTTGGGTTTGTATATCTGATCAACGTGATTTAATTTTGATCATTGTATAAACAACTGAAAACATATTGCTTTTATCACAAAGTAACTTTTTTTTATTTTGCAGGTTCAACATTAAAGTAAATTTGTACCTGGTAGCAAACTTCATGCTTACTGGTGTTTCAGGCGGTGCTAAGTATGCTCAAAGTGGACAGCTTTTTGCTCGCTTCAAACTCACAGAGACTCTATCAGAGGAAACTTTGGCTGGACGATTGGTAATGACCAAAGTCAATTCTGTTTTGCTGTTGCCAATAACTAAAGAGAGGTCCATGCAAGCCCAGGGAACCAAAGAAAAGGTTTATGAAGCCATGATTGAGGAAAAAACTAAGGAATGCATTTACTTGAGGTTGACCAAGGAATGCTGTGAGGAACTAAAACTTCGAGCAGACCGAGAGATGCAGGTAATTGATGCGGCTTCTGCGTCTTTTGTACTTCAATGTTTTATGCATTTTGTAATAAAGTGGTGAGTGTATTGCCGCAAGGTGTACTCTGAACAAGGTATATTTCCTGGAGATAGACTGGCTGTTTACACAGGAGCTTGGATACCTTCATTAGTTCATTTTCCTCCTTAGATTGTAAATTTTAAAATTTACAATGTGATGTGTTCCAGCTTGCTCCCCATAAAGTGCACCTTTTCTTCTAGCCAACAGAATGGAGGAGTAATGGGTTAACAAAAACTGAGTATAGTAACTATTTCCCCCGCTGCCCGACCTGCCCCTTTCTCCACTTGGGGGTACCTGGCCTTTGCTCGTATAGCTTGATCAGTCTTGCTGAAGTTCGTGTTTCTGCAGTTGAGGGAATTTGCTTCATGGCATCTTGCATCCTGTCACCCAGTGCATTGGCGTATCCATGTTGTATCATTCCAACAGGTGCATTCTCAGGAAGAAACAGTTTAGTTGAAGTTGGGGTGGTGGAGGTGATAAAGGAAGGAGGAATGTTCTATGGATCATATTGCACCTTAATGCACAACTGTACTGTAAGACACTTCTGAATTGATGGCTGGAATTTTACAGCCCATCCACCATGGGAATCAGAGTGGGTGAGGGGTGAATCATGAAAAGCTCTGTTGACCATGGGTGGAGTTTTACAGTTTCGGGATGAACGAAACCGTAAAATTCTGTCTAAAACTTTTCTGGACGTCTTCAAATGCACAGATTAACAGTTACGATAAACATTAGGGAATATACCAAAATAAACATACGATGAATAAAAGTGGGGTGCAAGCAAAGTGTAGGAAAAAAGCAGGAGAAGGGATGTATTTATGGCTTTTTGATTGTTTGAAATTTTAGGTTCAAGTGAATCCTGTAAACTGCCTAATGTTAGTGTTCAATCTGAAGCTGTCAGCCTCCAAGAGCATCATTGTTAGGTACTAAGCAAATTATCTCCTGATTTTGATCTTACTGTTACCTTGACTGTAATTTGCATAGTTCAAAAGTGTTAAAAATGTCTGAAATAGAAGAGTTCATTGTACCTTTTGAATGGGAAGGGAAACATTGTTTCCAAGATTATCTAAGTCTGCCTGAATAGTACTTCCTAGTACTTGTAAAGAAGTCTGAAGAGTAGTCATGGTGTTAACCTAACCAAAAGCTTCAATAATGACCCAGCTGGTTAACACATGATCAGTTAAGTTCTAGAGACCAGAAAGTTCCTACATCTGATCTACTTATGTTGCAATATCCACTCTGTGTGCAATGAGATAAAGCTGGAAATGCTGTGAATACTTGTCAGGTCAGTTTGTGGAGAGAGATTGTCAGTATTTCATGTTGATAATTTCACCAGAGTTCTGATTAGTAGTGTTTTCCTTTTTGTATTTGGGGATGTAACGTGCTTCTGGATTAGGGAGGAGAAATTGACCTTCATCTCACTTTTGTTTGGACATTGGGAATGGACAAAATCAGGCTTTTTTTATATGGTGATTCCAATGGCAATTAGCTTCTGATCCTTGCCATCAGTGCTCACACATGATTGAAAGCTGCTTGGGTAACTTTCCAGAGGGTATCCATGGCGTCACATGGCAGCCAAGAATTAGGTCCACCTGGAGAATGCAAAGGCGGAAATTAGCACATCAATGCAAGGTTTACAAAGTTTGCTTTGAACTAAATTTTTCCAGTTCAGTGTAAATTATAAACTTTAAAAGCAAGTTTAATTCTGTGACTGTTTTTAAGGACATAGATGAATAAATATAAAAGTAAGATACTTCATTGTTGGTTCTATTTGATCTTTTCTCTTTGCAAATTTGGTTTGCTTTGTTTGCGTCTTTAATTTTACATTGCCTCATTCGCATAACAATTGACTTTAACTGTCAGATTTTGACCTTCAAGGATTTCACAGACCTAGTCTGCTTGAAACTGAGGGTGAGGAGGTAAATGCTTCATCACTCTTTAATTATAATTTAGCACCAGAAATTGAATGGGGAAAACTCGTTTTATACCTGGTTACTCTGCATCAATATGAGTTTTGTTTGAGTCTATGATTGCATTTTTTTTTAGGTGAGGGTAATGTATTTTGATTTCACTTGTGGAACATTTTGATGCAGCAATTTCTTTAAAAATGTAATCTTAAGTATCTTTTTATGATTTTGCAAAAAAAATGCTCTGAACTTATCTGTAATCTGCCTTTTACTGGGCCAGCAAATGTTACCAGTTGGGAAAACAGTTTTTCATTCAACTGTATGCAGTTATCTCTATTTTAAAACCACCAATAGTTATAGATAAAAGAATACAATTTACCCAGAATCATTGCAGTCTGAGACAGAGTTCTATTTTTTGAGTTTAATCAGCTGCACTTTCCAAGAATGATTCCTGGAATTGAAGGGATTGTCATGTATGGGGTCATTGAGCAAACTAGGCTTATATTGCTCAGAAGAATGAGAGGTGCTATCATCGAACCAGATAAAATACTTGCAGAGCTTAACTGGATAGATGCTTGGAGAATGTTTCCCCTGGCCAAGGAATTTAGAACTGGGGATTGCAGACTCCAATAAGAGATTAACCAAATGGGGAAATTTCTTCACTGAGTTGTCAGCTTTTGGAATTCTCTGTCTCAGAAGAACGTTCACGCTCAATCATTGAGTATATTTAAGTTAGAGATGGGTAGATGCTTGGATTCTGAGGGAATCAAGGGACATTGGAATAATGTGGGAAGGTTGAAGTAGAGATGATCAACCATGAACATACTGAATGGCTGGGTCGGCTTAAAGGCTGAATGGCCCCTATCTGTTCCTGTTCCATGTATCTATTACTATACCAGGTTAATTGTGGTGATCATAGATCATAAAATAATACTGTGCAGAAGGAGGCCATTCAGCCCATTGAGCCTGCACCAACCACAATCCCACCCAGGCTTTCCTCCTCATAACCCCATGCGTTTACCCTGGCTAGTCCCCCTAACATCAACAGGTAATTTGGCATGGCCAGTCCACCTAACCTGCACATCTTTGGACTGTGGGAGGAAACCGGAGCACCCGGAGGAAACCATGCAGGCTCCACGCAGACAGTGACCCAAGCTGGGAATTGAACCCGGGTCCCTGGTGCTGTGAGGTAGCAGTGCTAACTACTCTGTCACTGTGCTGCCCGATATTGTTAGAGTAATATTAGTTTCCTAAATCTGTTCATTGAATGGTTTAAGAGTGACTGGCATAGCAATAACTTCAGTTTGATGAGCCATGAATCCATTTGCATCCAAACGTTCGGTAAGCAAACAGAAGATGAGTTCTCCGCCAACCCCTCCCTTCCTCAGTTAAGGGGTAATCATATTGAACCCAACTCCTACTTTATTTATAGTCTGTCTATAACGTGAATCAGATGCCAGAGAAATGGTTGAACTCAGCAACAAATTTGTTGTATAAAAGGAACAATGACATTACCTTATTTGAAATCTATTTCTGCTTTCCTGCACCAAGCTCCTTTGAAAAGCAATTTCAATTACTGTTTTTCATCATCAATTTCTGGGAAGTTGCAAAGCTCCTTGGAGAGCAAATAGCAGCTTTCTTCTCTCTCTGCTGCTTTAACAATGTCTGATATTGGAACCAAGATAAACTGTGTGTGGGCACTTCTGACAGCAGGGGGATGAAATCATGATTCTAAAATGGGAGTTTTGAAGTGGAACTGTGCTGATCGATACTTGTTTATTGGCTGTGTTTAACCTGCTGACAACTGCTTATTAATTTGTAGGTTGAACTTCAGTTTCAACTCAATCGCTTGCCCCTCTGTGAAATGCATTATGCCCTGGACAGAATCAAGGACAACAGCATTCTCTTTCCAGATGTCTGTATGTTCCCCACAATTCCCTGGAGCCCCATCAGGTATGGTGTGCCAAAAACGTGGCACTTGAAAATGTGGCATTAATATTGCATCAGGTATGCAACTTGCCGCAGATGGGTTTTTTTGAAGCTGGTATATGGGATTGGGTACATTGCATAGCCCTTCACCTGTGTTTTCAAAAAGATAAGATTGGATTGACTGTTCTGTGACCGAGAGAAAAGCAGGTTGGAATAATTTGCATTCATGTATATTCATGCACTAATTCATAAAATGTCAGGAAAAGGTATTTAACCTGTTGATTATGATTAATAGTTTGTGTGAGACTAGCAGCATGTAACTAATTGATTTCCATACTTAAAATTTTTAAAATCCAAAACTCCTTTTAAAAAAATTATATAAAACTCATTGTCTTGAATACATACTGATGCAGAAAGTATGGAGCATGCCAAAATTGCATTCTTAAATCTAGCAAATTTTTGTTTGTAGATGTGTCTGTACAACACATGTGCTTTCCATGTGCAAATATTTAGTCTGACGAGCATCTTGTATCTCGTTTCTCTCTATTCGCTTGAGCAAAACTCTTTTGTTTTAGCTTAACAAAATGATAAACCTCTTTCATGCAAAGAGATCACTGCCTTCTCTGAGGCATAGTACTATAATTGCATAGTACTGATAGAATAATTACACTTTATGCACTGGCTAAAATTGTGGAATCTGTAGTCTAATCAAAAGGTGTTCAATCAGTACTTTTTAAACTGGACGAGTTCCAAATAAAAAGTTTAATCCTAATCAGTAATATTGATTATCTTCATTAATAAACTGAAGGTACTCCTTTGTGGCTCAGTTAAACAGAAATGTTCGAACCTTTTGCAGAGACTTGAGGATTGTGTATTTCCGGTTTTCCTCCAAGTCTGTATCAATCACAATGTTCAAAGTAAAAAAACCTTCTGCCTTTACTCAATCCGTGTTGCTCTATTTGCTCCCTATTCATGTATCCATCCAGATGCTGCTTAAATGTTGCTAATGTGCCTGCTTACACTACATCCTTTGGCAGCACATTGCAGGTACCCACCACTCTCCGCATGAAAAACTACTCCCCGCCCCACACATCTCCCTTAAACTTTCCTTCTCTGACCTTGAAACTTTGCTCCCTTATAATTAACATATCCATCCTGTCTATGCCTCTTATAATTGTGTAGCCCTCTATCCGGTCTTCCCTCAGCCTCCATCTTTCCAGTGTGAAAACAATCCTTGTTTATTCAACCGCTCCTCATGGCTAACACCCTGAAGACCAAGCAACGTTCTGGTGAACTTTCTTTGTAGTCTGTCCACATCCTCCTGGTAGTGTGGTGACCCGAACTGCATGCAATAGTCCGAATACAACCTAACAAGGTTTTTTTATAGTTGCAACATGATTTCTCAACCCCTGTACTCAGTGCCTGGGTGAATGCAGATAAGCATGCCATACGCCTTCTTAATCATCTTGGCCACCTGTGTTGCTGCTTTTGGGGAACTGTGGACTTGCATGTCCAGATCCCTGTTGATGTTCCTTGGCACTTTCAACAACTCTGCCAATCTTTGTGTCATTTGCAAACTTACTACTCAGGCCATCCGCATTTTCTTCGAGATCATTTATAAATACTTCGAACAACAGAGATCCCAGCACTGATCCCTGTGGAACACCACCTGCTATAGATCTTTATTCTGATAAACATCCTTCACCGCTAGTTTCCGTCTCTGATGACCAAGCCTGTTCTGTATCCATTGGATCAGCACATCCCAAATCCTATGTGATTTTTGTTTTTGTACCAATCTGCCATGTGAAACCTTGTCAGACCTCACTAAATCACATATAAATTACCTCCACAGTCTTTATCACCTATTTAAAAAAAACTCCAATCAAGTTGGTGAAATACAACCTTTCCCGTACAAAACCATGCTGCCTATCACCATTTACATCCAAAAATGTATATATCCTGTCCCTCAATATCTTTTCCAAAAGCTTCCCACCATTGACGTCAGACTCACTGGCCTATAATTTGCAGCTTGATCCCTGTGTTTCTTAAATGAGGGCACAACATTGGCCATTCTCCAATCTTCTGGATCCTTGCCTTTGGTTGAAGAGGATGTGAAGCTATCTGTTATGGCCGTAGCTATTTCTCCCTTATCTATCCCCATAATACCTGGGATAGATCCCATCTGGCCCGGGGACTTGCCTACTTTAATGCAATTTGGGGTACTCAACACTTCCTCCTTTGATATATTGACATTCTTTACAATGTTCCCATACCCGTCCCTGACCTCAACATCCATCATGTCCTTCTCCTTGATGAATGTAAAGTACTCATTAAGGATTTCACCCACTTGCTGTGGTACCATGATAACTTCCCTCCACTATCTTTGAATGGGTGTACTCTTTTCTTGCTACCCTCTTGCTCTAATGTGTGCATAAAAAGCCTTTGGATTCTCCTTGACCCTGTTGCTAAAGACATTTCATGGCCCCTTTAGCCCACCTAGTTCCATGTTTAAGTTCTTTTCTACTTTCACTGTATTCCTCAAGGGCTTCATCAGTTTTTAGATGCCTAAATCTATCGTATGCATCCTTTTTCCTTTTGACTAAGCTTACAATTCCCATATAGTTCATAGTTCCTGAATCCTGCCATTTCTTTCCTTCATTTTTGTGATGACGTGGGATTTTCATGAAATTTTATTAATTTGATGCAAGATATTAAATGGAGTCAAATTGCTAAAGCTTTGAGAACTGATCAATCTTCGATGCTACTAATTTTCTGGTATGAATATAGTTATTTGTATATTGTATGTAGTTTTTGGAGGGATTATCTATATAATTTGGTGTGCCTTAATTTGGATGTTGTAAAATCAATTTATTCAAAATTAATTGTCATTTTAAAGACATTTTGGCTTTTGAAACCTACATAAATTGCAAATAGCGGTTTTATTTTGTATTACTGGAGTAGACAATGGGACGAGCAGTTGGATCCCCGGCTAAATACTAAACAGAAGGAGGCTATTCTGGCAATCACAACTCCACTTTCCATCCCACTTCCTCCTGTTCTCATCATCGGTCCCTATGGAACAGGAAAAACATTCACATTGGCTCAGGCAGTCAAACACATCCTAAAACAGCAGGATACAAGGTGAGCTTTCGAATGTATTGTTTCAGCACGCGATGATGAGAAGTTTTGCCATATAATACACTTACTTCAAAAATACACTATCTTTTGAGAATTATTGGTGGAAATGGAATATGTGATTTTTAAAATACGTTTATTTATATAATGTTATAAGGACTGTGCCAGTGACAGGCATTTTCCCAGCAAGTAACTAAATAGACCAGGAACAATCCAGATTTGATCCTTGCCCTGTGTTCGGTTAGGTGGCAGAAAGGATGCTACGACTGGCCTTTGAGATGGGGAGAGAACTATTGACCAGCACAAATGGCACACGGACGAACAAAAATGAGCCTTTTGACAGTGACATCTAATACAGTTATATTGCTATGCTGAGATAGAGCAAGTGAAAATGGTTGAATCACTTGATGTGATAGTGGCAAGTGATGAGAACTGCAGACAAAATTTGTGTGTGACTTTGAGATAGATTACTGATTATGCTCACCTGTGTGATTGGATGCTCACGTGCTTCCTGGAACATAACTTCAGCCTTTAAGTTAATTATAAAACCGAAAATGCTGAGCCACCAGAACAAGAGTGGTGGAATAACAGCTCGGTACCTTTTAGTGTGTTGGCAGATAATGCACAGTCATGTACAAATGGCACCTGCATTGGTTTTGTTTAGAATGTAACCAACAAAGGTAGATGCCATCATTTCCAGGTATTAAATTGATTTACTTTAATCATTATTATAAATACCTGCATTCAAATGAATCATCTTAGGGATTTTGAAGTTTATTTATCGTTTACTACAAAGACTTGTTCTGGTAGTTGTATTCCAAACACCTTGTTAACATGCCAAACTACTGTTTAAAATTAGTGCTGGGTTGAATTACAGCCGTGCATCCCTTCTTGGCATCAGTTCACGGAGAGTAAGGTGTATTGATTAATTTGTCAGTACTACCAGTGTACCTGTCATTGCCGCTGACCTGAATGGAAATTGGACTGTGCTGGATGACTTTTAGATGTTTAAGTCAGGTTGATAGAATAAATTTTATCGATTTTTAAAATGTATGTTGCTTATTTAATATGCAGATCTTCATATTTTCAGTGTGAGTGTTTGACAAGCTCAAAGGACACTGATTTGGAAATACAGCTAGAAGTTAGACAGCAATGGAGTACCAACAGATGGCTTTGCTGCAGGCTAGAATAAATGCAGCGAAAGTATAACTTGAAAACTTGTGCATCCAAATGTTACAACTCCCAGGAACTGTCAAAACAGCCATTGAGAAATTAATCTGTTCTCAATTAGGAAGTTACAGAATTTAATTTCATTCTTTTTCTCATTTGTGTGAATTGTGTTTTAGTTTGCTAATTTATTCCCTAGTTTTGGCTCATAGTCCTCTCAGCCATAACATTGCAGAATTAATACTGTCATGAATGGAAGGGTTTTTGATTTAGACCCACTATTTAGTATTTGCCAGTAACTGGTAAAGGAGCTAGTGTATAATTTTTCAGTTGCTTGAAGAGGCCAGATGGCTACCATATCAAAGAATATAATAAATGTAGGTATGCAATGTATGACTGTAAATGTGTATACTTGGCCCACTTATCTACCACTTTCTCACCATTTTTCACGGGACTCTAACTCTTGGTCTTGACTGTCTGTGTGCAGTGCGGTGGGATAGCAACTCATCTTTAATGCTAAATAATTTGCTCCTCCTATGCTATGTAAATCTGGTGGCAGTGATTAGCACTGCTGCCTCACAGCTCCAGGGACCCAGGTCCAATTGCCAGCTTGGATCACTTATCTGTGTGAAGTCTGCTCATTGTCCCCATGTCTGTATGGGGTTCCTCTGGGTGCTCCGGTTTCCTCCCAGACATATTGGTTAGTTGCATTGGCTATGCTAAATTTTCTCTTAGTATACCCAAAAAGGTGACTAGAGGATTTTAACTAACTTCATTGCAGTGTTAATATAAGCCTACTCGTGACTCAAATAATAAATAAATCCAGCTTTTGAGTTCTTGTTAAATAACAGCATTTTTGTAAGAATGCAAAGATGTCAGATCTCCCAAAAGCAAGAAATAGATTTGGATTGGATTTCATCTTTGGCACTGTTTGGGTGTCTGATGGTTGGGTTAATTAGGTTAATCTGGTGGATTCAGTGAGAGATCCAAATTATTTTGATTGTCAGGTCTTATTTGAATTTTTTTGATGTGCTATCTACAAGGTGGGAGGCACACACTAAGCCTGCTTAAAGCAAAGTTGCATCTCTTAAAATGAGGTTTGTCTTAATTGAATTTCTTGAGTTGTTGCAACTTGACATTGGGTGAAAGATAGCACACAAGGTTTTGGGGAAGCAGTGGTGCCCCTGTTGTACCAGGTGACACATGGCAGTCACAGCTGTCTGATGAAGCACCGTCTCTTCAAACACTGCTCTTCAGCAAACTGCAGATACATCATTCTGCACTCCACAGCTTATGTACTGAGTATGAATGCTGTAGTGCTGCCTTCATCCTTGGTGATAGCTCCAATCGAAACACTGAAGCTGTCTGTGATCTTCCCTGATGCTGCTGCTGTTCTTCATTCTCCTCCAATCAGAAGAGAGTTACCAAATCCACTCCTATTCTTCAGAGCATTATATGTATTTAAGAGTTTCCAGAATAGGTCTCCACCATCTGAAAGGAACAAAGGCATCAGGTGCATTCAAAGACAGTTTCCTCTTGTGCATTTTGTGTTTATACCACATGTACATATTAATCTGGTTTGTTGTAAAGCATGGCCTAATTTTCACAACTTAAATCATGCTCCTATTGTTCCCTACTTCACTTATTTCACTGTTCTTCCCCCACCCTCCCATAAAAGCAGCTCTCCCCAGGAAGGTAAAGATCAGAATAGAAGATGTAGAAACGGTCATGAGCTCTTCAGGAAAAAAAACAAGAGAAAATGAACGAAGGGCACATAATTGAGAAATGAACAATTGTTTGTGAGGCACAGAGACTCCTAAACAGAGTTCATGTATGATGTGGAGATGTCAGCATTGGACTGGTGTGGGCATAGTAAAAAATCTCAGAACACCAGGTTAAAGTCTAACAGGTTTATTTGATACCACAAGCTTTTGGAGCACAGCTCCTTCATCAGGTGAGTCAGTCACTCACCTGAGGAAGGAGCAGTGCTCCAAGAGCTGCTGATACCAAATAAATCTTTTGGACTTTAACCTGGTGTTCTGAGACTTCTGAGAGGTATGCAGATTGAAAGGTAATAGATTAACCAAGGTATTAAAAAAAAAGATAGCTGCTCATTGTACTTTGGTGTTTTTTGTGAGATGTTGTGTGCCAAACTTAGCTGCAGAATAGGCCTGGTTGTATTTAAAGGACTCCATGAGAAGTTCTTCACTGGGAAGCTTGAAGCCTTGCTCATATTTCATTTTTAGAGACTTGTGGAAAGTGTAGAATGGATATTTTGGTAATTGATTTTAAGCTTTAAGTGAGTGAATCATGATGCTTGCCATAACACTCATTCAAGCGTTTGTTATTTGGTCCTTTGCTTCTGGTCTGACCTAGTTTTTTCTTCTTCTTTTATATTTGTCCTTCAACATTGTTTTGTTTTCCTTCCCCTCCACACGCAGGATCCTTATTTGCACCCATTCCAACAGTGCTGCTGATTTATATATAAAAGATTACCTCCATCCTTATGTGGAAGCTGGAAATCCACAGGCTAGGCCTCTCAGGTATGATTTTTCAAACGTTTGACACAGTTATTATTTTGAAGTAAATGCCTCTTAGCTGATTGACACACTATGTTACTGCATTTGGGAATGACTGACTGCAGGTTTTTGATATGATGTGCTAAGTTTTAGAACGACACATTGCAAGCTGGTGTGTAACGAGATATCACTTCCCTTTCACAGAATGACAGAGTTGTTACTTTTGCCCTTTTGAATGCTGCCTGCACCCCTTGCCAAAATAGAGAAATGGAACATTTAAAAGCACCTATAGTTAGCTATCGAATGATAAATTTGTTACAGAGCAGTGATCAGAAGTTTAGATGTCCTATCTATCTGTAATTCAGTAGCTAGGAAACAAGTTGTGAACTTTTTTGTGCCTATTAAATTATAATTGTTATATTTTAAAATAGTGAATTTGTGTCCTTGCCCAAAAAGTCTTAGGCATATATTTCTAAACGTGTTTCAGCCATTGTAAACTCACACAGCATAAATGTTCTTCTAGCTATTTTCTCTTGCTCCTTTTTAAATTCCTCTAATTGACATTTTAATCAAAGGGAATACTTAGTGATAGATGAATCCTATTCCGTACCATAATTCGTGCATTATCGAATACCTACTGTATAGACTGTTGGCACACATGGCTGAAGATGTGTTTTACTAAGTTGAACATTTGAGTATGAGCAGAGCTAGCTTCCTTTGTTGGATTAGGATACTCTCTGTCCCTAAGAAATCCTTTGTGGGCTAAATGTCAACAGCTGCAAAGGATTTACCCTTTTGTATTACTCTTCTTACTACTTGAGTTATTAGCAAACTGATATGGTAACATCTTGATTGTTTTAATATTGTTATTTACCATTGTAAATGTCCCTTTGGATTGTACTTATCGCAGATTGAATTAGTCAATTCTGTTTGTCTTTACTATTCATCCAGAAGGGACTTTCTGCAATACTTTCTGAAGGTCCAGCTATTTTATAAATGGAAATGTTTAACTGGATTTCATCATCAGAAATTCTGACATGTTTTTCCCAGTGTCACCTTCCTTTTAAACCCATGGCTCATTCTTTTATCGGAACACATCAACAAAGACTTGGCATTTATATAGCACCTGTCATTGTTATAATGTAAAAATGTGGCAGCCAGTTGCATCTCCACAAACAGCAACGTGTTAGCTACCAGGTAATCTCCCTTTGACTGAAAAATAAATATTGGCCTAGACACCAGGGATAACTTCCCTGTTGTTCTGCAAAGTAGTGCGATTGGATTTTATTTTATATCTATTTTGAGGGGCAGATATCTCATCTGAAAGATAGCACCTCTGACAGTGCAGCACTCATTCAGTAAGCACTGGAATGTTAGCATTTTTTTATGCTCAAGATTTGGAGTGTGACTTGAACCCACAATCTTCAAACTTTCTGATATGGATTTGAATTATAAGTTTTTCTTGTTGCCTGCTAAGCAGATTAGCATTCATTTCTAATTGCATAGCCCACTTACTTTATTAATTAAATTTTTGTAAAAAAAAAATTGAAAAATCTTTCTAGAGAAAATTTCAGCTGGAATATTTCAATTCCTTGAAGTACTCAAGGACCATTATTTTATGAATCATTCGCTTGAGTTTTTTTGTGACCATTATTTGCCTAACGATAAAAAATCTTCAGATTCACTGTACAGTTTAATGCAGTGGTACTATTTTTGCTGTTTTTTGAAGATATCAAATATTCAGCTGCCATATTCTTGGTCAGACTTAATACCCTCTGCAACAGCTATATCTGAACAATCTTGTTATTTTCCTTGTTATTGTGATTTATTTTTCCAGTTTTTTTCTTTTCAAGATTTAATGATGCTAAAGACGCTAAAACATGCACACAAGTATTTTTGCGTCTAACTTAAATGACTTAAAACACTACATTGTGTCTGTTCTGTTCAGTTGTTTAAAGATCACTTTTTGCATTCATTTCTTGAAATTAATTAATTGAAACATTTCTTAAAACATTTGGATAACTGAAACCTAGGAATGCAGTTCAAAATAATAACAAACTGTGGTTCAGATAACCTTTAAGGTGGCAAGAGAGAAGTTAATGGTGTGCTTCAACAACTTACTAGAAATCCTTAATAACTGTAACCTTTCAAATCATCTTAAATAAACATCTGATATTTTCAGAGCTTTCTGAGCACTTAGAAGGTCTAGGACTGTCTGTATTGCTGTTGAATTGGGAAAATCTTAGCTTTTATCCTCTACATTGTGCTGAGTTAACTTATCTCAGATCAAGGAGAGGCCTTGATAATAGGCTAGATGATGGGTGAGTGGAGGTGGAAATGATATCAGTCACAATTAATGTTCCTGATCCCCAACCATTTGCCTCAGCTAAAAAGCTTATGTCTGGACATTGAATGAAGATGTTGCCTTTCATTGATTATTATAACAGTATTTGCTGTCGTAGCTGAGATGTCAAAGGACTCCACTGGCTATGTAGCTAGACTCTATAGCCTTCAGAAGAGAAGTGAATAAAAAAATGGGAGTAATGGAACTTCTTACCCCAAGATCCACCCCTACTTACTTGCATATCTTCTGTGCCCAGTACCATTCCCAATCTTGCCTAGATTCCAGGTTTTACCAGCACTGCTGTTGTTTCTTCAGATACACTTAACTGCTGCCTCACACTGCCAGGGACCCAAATTTGATTCTGACCTTGAATGACTGTGGAGTTTGCACTTTCCCCTTCTGGGTACTCTGGTTTCCTCCCACAGTCCAAAGATATGTAGGTTCGTTGGATTAGGCATGATAAATTCAGGGTGTTACAGGGATTTGACGGGGGAGAGGGGACACGCCTGAGTAAGGTGCTCCTTCAGACAGTCAGTACAAACTTGATGGACTGAATGGTCTCCCACTGCTCTGTAGGGATTCTTTGGTTCTGCTCAAGCTACTGGTTTAATTGTTGAAGGTTCTTCACAGCTTCTAATTTGCATAGATGGTCTGAACAAAAACTGAAATTTATGTGAGAATTTAATTCTTGCAGTGCATTGCACTCTCCCATCATCTGCAACTTGATTGTGCAGGTTCTAGATAAGACTGTATTGCTTTTCTGTTATGGTTGCTTAGCCACAGTTTTAAAGCTTTTTTTGCTTTGCATTCTAAGATCTTGAAAGATTGAAGTTGTAACTATTAAAATCACGATTTGAATTGGATGTTTCTGAATTTGGGTTTCTGCAATTATAGGGTATATTTCCGAAATCGATGGGTGAAGACTGTGCATCCAGTAGTGCAACAGTACTGTTTGATTTCGAGCACACATTCCACCTTTCAGATGCCGCAGAAAGAGGATATTTTGAGACATCGAGTGGTGGTGGTTACTCTTAGTACGTCACAATATCTCTGCCAGTTGGATCTTGAATTAGGTGAGTAATGTTGGGATTTCAGAATCATTGAAGTTTCATTATGAAGACATGGCTCAACAAGCAGGTACCCTCTCAGCTACTTGGCTTAGCTAAAGAGAGAAAGTAACCAGGCTATCACTGGGTAATGGATAACATGAGAGACCCCTCTACAGAGTGGCCTTTGCTTGTAACCACCCGGGCAGATAGGAAGGGCCTTTAGTGCTGCTGGGAGCTCTGGCACCTTAGTAGTTAATGAGTTTTGTTCCACGAGAAGTCAAAATAGGCTTAAACAATGGATAATTGCCTGTGTAGATACAGCTGTCACCTAATGTTTAATCTGAGGTGATCAGTTTTGCCTTGCTTGAGATAGGTACATTACCAGAAGTTGCAAGGGAGCAGCCTACTTTACCATTTTTTTGAAGAATACTCATCAGTAGTTTCTGAAATTCAAGTGTTCTGTTTCTTTCGCCACAGTGCTGCCATATTTGTTTAGCTTTTTCAGCATTTCGTTTTTATTTCGGGTTTCCAGCATCCACAGTATTATGCTTTTATATCTGCAATTTGTTGTATTATTGTCGGAAATATGAAGCTGTTAGTTTAAATATGCTGCAAATACGTGCAAGCAGGCTGTCCGCTGGCGAAGTTTAACAATAAACATACCTTTCAGCTACCTTTGCTCAGGTTCAGGAAAAGCTTGTTGCTGAAACCTACCACTTGGCAGTTTGCTTATTCGTGTTTGCATCATATAAAGTGTTGGATTTTAATCTCCTGTTGTCTATCAGTTACAGTACAGGAAACCTGAATTCCCAGAATTCAAAGCAATGCCATTGACAAGTGAGACCTCCTAGTTTGGCATCAAATCTGACTAATAATTTCTCAAAGTTTTGTACACAAGGCACTGCCTTTATGCAACTTTGATTTAATTTATTATTGTTACATATATTGGGATACAGTGAAAAGTATTGTTTCTTGAATGCTATACAGTCAAAACATAACGTACAAAGGGGACAGACAAAACATAACGTACATAGAGTATGTAGGGGAGAAGGAAAGGAAGGTGCAGAATATAGTGTTACAGTTATAGCTAAGGTGTAGAGAAAGCTCAACTTAATAAAGTTCAGTCCATTCAAAAGTCTGATGGCAGCAAGGAAGAAGCTGTTTTTGAGCCCATTGGTAATGATCTCAGACTCTTGTATCTTTTTCCTGATGGAAGAGAGAATGCAGTAAGAATTTAGCAACACCAATTATTAATCCAACCGATTTATTTGATAGTAAAAAAGCGAGCTTTCAACACTCTTGTGTCTTCCTCAGGCAAGTGCAAGTGCCTGAGGAAGACACAAGAGTGTTGAAAGCTCGCTTTTTTACTATCAAATAAATCGGTTGGATTAATAATTGGTGTTGCTAAATTCTTACTGAGTTCTTACCACCCCAATCCAACGCTGGCATCTTTACATCATGGAAGAGAGAATGTCCAGGGTAGTTTATAATATCCTACAATGCTTTTAAAATGAAAATAGGTTCTCATTTCTAAAAGAAAATATCAGAAAGGAAGAAGGGCACAATGTTGAACTGACATTAAGTGGATGTGAGTTAATGCAGACTTGATGTTACGAAAATCACGTCCTCTCAGTAAAACACTAATTCTTGGATACGTTGGATGTAGTTGGTTTATTTTCTGATGGATGTGCTGCACACTGTTGTCCAATTGGGTTGACTACTGACTTAAATGTTACAAAGACAAATAACCAAATCTCAGGGTGTTATTAAATATGTAAATTTGTTTCAGTTGATGTATGTTACAAGTAATGAGTTTTAACATGGATATCATAGAAGTTCAGTTGATATGCAAATTCCACCTTGGGTACAGCTCTTGTTAAAACTGCGTCTATTTAAAAAAAGGCATTTGCTTTATTTATATGATTCATGGATTACCTAATGGTCTGAATCACGTCTGAAAATGAAATCTCAGGGGAAGAGTCATGACTTGGATGTGATGATAACCTGTCTATCGAGGCGTCATCTGTTCCAAGCTGTTTTCTTTGATAGGTGCTCAAATGGTGACATTTTCTTGCCATTTTGATGCAGAACAGCCATGAAAGCACTTTTTATGTCTACAGTGTGACTAAATACTGGGGTTTTCTGCCAAATTCTTTGTTTAGATCATCAGTATTTTCCTTGCACTGATATTATGAAAGTGGGCACGTCATTGGTTCTCTTCAACCCTTCATGTTTAGAATTAAGTTTGAAGAATGTTTACCCAAATCATCATTGCCTTTTGTTTATTTTTGCATATGCTGAATCTAATGTGCATTTCCAGTGTCCTTGTTCTTTTTATTCCATTTTTCCAACCGTTGCAGTTTTATTTATTAATTTCCTGGACTAACTTTGTACATTTCCAATTCTGGCAGCATTTGCTGTGACTGTAGGTAATTGTGAAGCACCCATGATAAGCCCAGTCTCTTCCATTCAGCTCATTAATTGATGTACAGCATTTTAGAGTTGTTTATTGTGCCTGATCTTCACCTGTTTTGTGGGCAGCCTCATTCATCTTTGTAAAAAGGGTTCATTGGATGCTAGATGTATCGTTTGCCTTGGGCTCGAAGAATGTGTTGCTCTTGCATCCATGAATGTATAATGATTTTTAACTGGAGTGAGTGCTTTGAGAGATTTTGGTAAATCACTCCAATGTAAACCAATTTAAAGATCTGACGTTTGTAAGAAATGAATATTGGTGATAAATTTCCATGATAATGGAACTGGAAGTGTATTTTTAGTTTTACGCTGGTACTTGAGAAGGAATGTGGGTGCAGCAATTTCATTTTGTCTGACCTCCCCCATGCCCTCTTTGAGATGCAGTTGTTTTTAAACTATGAATCTGCTGCTAATTAGCAAAGAAATGATATATACAGTATTATTTGGTTGTAGAGATCCCATGATGAGCACCTTTTTCAGTAAGAAATTGCTGAAGTGATCAGTCTGTGCAATTAATTTCCTTCTGCAATTTACATCCTGAACAAACTTTTTTTCCTTTGATGTTCATTAATAAATTCAAGCTGCTTTAATCACTGCATTGGTAAACTTAGTTTGTTAACCTCGATTGCTGCTTCAAGGAAAAAAGCACAAAAGGAGAGAAGCAGTCTTAGGTTGGTAACAAAAGATGTGGTTTGTTCATTATTTCCCTTCGACTCGTCACTGTATGGTGCTACATGTGTTTCTGGAAAAGCTAAAAATGTTGCTGTCACAGTGGTAGTTCCGAATAAAGTCAGTTTTCTATACGGTGTAACTATAGTGGTTCCGTGCAAATTGGGATCTTTGCCGCTATGATGAGGCATGGTTTTATTCTGATGGAATTCCATCGCCTGATTGCTGTGAGGAAATGAATTTCGTTAGACTTAGTAATCCAAAATGGTGATCAGGTTATATTTGGGATGCTGTCGTCTTTAATGAGAAGATAATGTTTTCTGATTCAACGTTCTTTAACTTTGAAGGAATAATCTATCAATGAAAAATTACAAAATGGAAGCAGTTGCCTTCAGACCTCCTAATATCGATAACAGTCTCCGTTCCTATCTGTGCTTTTTAAAATGCTTCCTCTAAACCAACATTATGAATGTTCCTATGGAAACCAATCACATGTTTTTGTTTCTCCTGAGAAATGAAAATTGCAGACTTCACTATTTAGTTTTGTCAGAGTTGAATAATGTCTCATGTTTTCTTGTCTACATACAGTAACGGAATATTAGTTAAACTGTTCTGTGTTGAAGTGACAGTTTATTACTGCTTGTGGACATGAGGTTCTATGTCTTGAACTTAACCTGCTTAATTAAGCAGTTATTCAAATTATTACAGATTTTTACAGCGAATTGAAGTAAACCAAGCTTCTGTCTTGGACAGAAAAATATCAGGGTTTGAATTCTAACTTTCACTGCTGTGTGGCTTTGCTGAGTTTCTGATGCACTTGTGGCAAGCCAGTGAGAGAGACAAGATGTTTGGATTCCAAATCCTCTGGGTTTGTGTCAAAACTAAGACTAATTGCGTTTGCATGCTTTTTGGATATCCACAAGAGATCGCTCAGACTGTGCGTCAGTTAATCTATATGCCTTGGCACATTCTATTCCACTGGTCACATTTGCCAGCAAATTAGAGTCATTGTGCTTTGAGTCCTTTTGACTGGATTGATAATTGGTGCTGAATCAATGTGTTCACACTCTGATCTCCACAGCTGACTGCAATCCACATGTTTCTGTTGTTTTTGATGTTTGATCTCAAAGTTCTTTTTGTAAGAGTACGCAGAATAATTGGGTCTTCTCTTGGAAACAAAAAAATGCCTACATCCTTCATTTGATTTTTTTAAAAAAAGTCATCAATGGAGAATGGCAAAGCGGATTTTTATTAGCAGCTCCCTTGCCAGTCTTATCATGAATATTATAGCACATTAGAAGGCCAGTTGTGCCAATGCTACTCTCACGAGAAACAATTTTCATACACAGGATATTTGACTCTGGGCTTAAGTCAATGACAGCTTTCTAGTGAGAATTAGATGAACACTTGAAAAATATATACCAAGCAGTTCCTGGAAACAACAACAACTAGAAATAACCTAGTCACTATGCTTTCCAGGTACTGTTTGATAATTTTTTTTTTTTAAAGTGTTCCATCTAATTCTCACTAGAAAGCTGTCATTGATTTGAGCCATAATTAAAATATTCTTTGTGTGAAAAATATGTTTTGTCTCCCTCTTGCTGATATGGGGGAAATAAAAACATATTGACTTAGTATTTAAATCTGAGACTTTGCGTTATATGATTTGCAAATAAGAATGTACTTCTGGACGAGTGAAGCAAAATGGACATTAATTGTCTGCAATGATGTGGTTGTATCATTAATCCAGACTAAATCGCTTGTCCTAATTTCAAGGCTGTCCCAGAAGAGTCTTGATGGTCTGTTGAATAAGCAAATGGTGATTGGTTTTAATAATGAAAATTTTAGATGATGGGGATAAGCTGCACTCGTTAAACATAAGAAGAAAAATTGAAAAAAAATTATTTAGTATGGGTTTTAATGAGTTTTTAGTTTTGTGATCCTTAGTTCATTTACTCAAGATCTTTTTAACTTTGGTTTTAAATTCAGTCCTGCCAAAGTATGTGCTGCACCTGGGAGTTTTTCACCAATCATAAAATAATACTTCATTAACAGGACAATCTGCCTTATCGAGGGAGTATAGAACTAATTCGGTTCTGCTATCTCCTATGGTTTTATGAGATTTGAAAGTGGTTTTGTAATTAAACTTGGGTATTTCATTTTAGATCCTTAGTTCTTCTGAATTGAAACTTCAGTTAAATGATGAGACTGAAGAAGCTGGGGCTTCGCCTCGGAGCAGTAAAAGCTAAGGGGGAAATTTGTTAGAGATAAGTGGCACACAAGCAATGGGAGATACCACATCTTGACTGAGACAAAGTCTGAGTGAATGAGTAGATCAAAGTGGGAATTCAACTGGTACATTACCTTTTAAGTTAAGTAGTCTAGTTAAACAGGTTGCTTATTGAGTGTCAGTTCACTCTGAATCACCTGAAAACTGTTGCCTGGACTGGGCCTTAGTAGATGCTGATTACTGTAGCAGGAAGCTAAGTTAGACAGTGACTCATCTCAGCTCTATATAAAGAAAGGGATTGTTTCAACAGGAGAATCGGATAGTTGTGAAAGATTGATCTGAGGAATTGGATGATCTCTTATGGGACTGCTTCGGATCAGCAAACTGGTTAATATTTAAGAACACAGTGACTAACCTGAATGAATACACCACTACAATAACAGACCTCCGAGGAGCTCAATTTGCTCATGATCACTCCCTCAATGTCTGTAAAACAAAGGGGATAGTTATCAATTTCAGCAAGTATAGTGGAGGACATGCCCCCGTCTACATCAACAGGTAGAAGTGGAATGGTCAAGAGCTTCAATTTTCTAGGTGTTCAGCTCACCAACAGCTTATTCTGGTCCCTCCTTGCTGAAGCTTAGTTAAAGCCAAACAATGCTTCTACTTTCTCAAGTGGCTAAGGAAATTTGGCATGTCGACTCTCCAACTTTTACAGGTGCACAATAGAAAGCATTTTTTCTGATTGTATCACAGCTTGATACAAGACTACGAAAAACTACAAAGAGTTGTGAACATAGCCCAGTCCATCACACAAACCATCCTCCCATCCATTGATTTTTGTTTACATTCCCTGCTACCTTGGGAAAGCAGCCAGTACAATCAAGCACCCCATACCTGTGGGACATACTCTTTTCCATCTTCTTCTGTTGGGGCGAAAGGTACATAAGTCTGAGGGTCACGGACAACTGACTCGAGAACCACTTCTGCCCTATTGCCATCAGAAGTTTGAATGACCTACCTTATTGTTAAGTTGATCTTTTTCTGTACCCTAGCTATTACTTTAACAATAGATTCTGCATTTTCTCCTCCTCCCCAATGTATTCCATAAATGGTATGCTTTGTTAATGCACAAGAAACAATGCTTTTCAATGTATACTAATGTGACAATAAACACAATCAGAATGATCAGTAGTATAGGGTAAATAAGTTGAGAGAGATGTTCATGGACCATTGACATCAGTACTGGGGAAAGTGGAGGCTGGACTATTGGGGCGGCCTGCATCTAAGCCGGGGGGGGGCAGCAATGTTCATGTAACCCGCATAACTAGGGAAGTAGAGATGTCTTAAATGAAATAGAGAAAGGGATCATTTTGGAGATAGGATACAAAGGTCTATAAAGGAGAAGGATATAGCGGCATTACAAGGCAGCTGTTTGGGTAATAATATGCAGGGTACAACATGAGAGAACAGTGTATAAACATTTTCTCTTAAAAAGCAAGAAAAAGCATCAAATGAGGAAAAATGTAAAATAGCTAAATTCCCTAAATGCTTGTAGTATTCAGTACGAAATAAATAAGCGGCATCAAGTGAGATTAATTGGTACGTTCTTCTAGCCATTACAGAGATATGTTTACAAGTAAATCAAAGCTAGGAACTAAATTTTCAGGGTGTGTTACTTTTCCTAAGGACAGACAGGAAGAAAGAATAGTGGGCTAACTTCATTCGTATGAGATGGAATAAGTATGTTAACAAGGAACAACTTTGGATTGGAGGATGTAGAATCCATTTGGGTGAAGGTAAGATATAACACATGAATGAAGACACTGATGGGAGTAGCCTATAGGCCCCCTACAGTTGCTATATTGTAGGGTAGAGCTTAAATCAAGAGGTTCAGGGCATGTAAAAAAAAATTCTAATCATGGGTGACCTTAATCTTCTTTTGGATTGGGAAAATCAAATTGGCAGAAATAGCTCTGAAGAAGAATTCATGTGTATTTGGGACAGTTTCCTGGAACATTATGTTGCAGATTGAGTTAGAGATTAGTCTATTTTGAATCTGGCAATGTGTAATGAAGCTGAGGATCCCTTGGGAAACAGTGATCATAACATGCCAGAATTTAGGATTCAGTTTGAGAAACTTTGGCCAGAAATAACAATGCTAAAGTTAAATGAGGATAACTAGAAAGGAATGAAAGTAGAATTGGCTGAAATAGAGTGGGAAAGGAGTTTCAGCAGGAAAAATCGTTTATGAAAATTGTGCATGATGCAAAACAACAATATCATCTTAGTGAGGAAGAAGGGGATAAATGAACATGGTTAACCAAGGAAGCCAAGGATAGTGTTAAACTGTTGGAAAAAACATGTACTGTGCAAAGATTAGCGATAAGCCAGAGAGTTGGGAAACATTTAGGAACCAACAAAGGATGACCCAAAAAATTGTAGAGGGAGAAAATAAACTAAAAGTAAAACACCAGGTAATGTACTGAAAATGGGCAGTAAGAGTATTTTTACATCGTTGAAAAGGAAGAAAGAAGCCGAAGTAAACATAAACTTCTTAGAGAATGATTTGAGGGAAATAATAAGAGGGAACTAGGAAATGGCAGAGAAGTTAAATACGTACTTTAGTGTCTTCTATCATGAAAACTGACACAATAGCATCCCAAAATACTAAATAATTGCGGAGGAAATAAATACAATGACTCTCCCTAGAGAAACTACTAGGGAGCCCAATGGGCATAAAGGCAGGTAAGTTCCCTGATCCAGATCTGATGGGTTGCATCTTCGGATATTAAAGGGATTAGCTTCAGAGATGGTGGATGCACTGGTAGTAATCTTACAAACCTTTCACTACTCACTGAAAATATGGTTTTGCACCTTGGGTGCAGGAAAAAGAACTTTGTGGCTTAGAAGTATTAGAAAAGTAACCAGAATGAAATAATTATATAGCATAGACTGTCCAGACCTCTGGTTTCGTTTCTTTTCTGGGAAAAGAAAAGTTAGTTTCTTTCCGTCTCCCTTTTCTGCTTCCATTTTTAGTTTCCACTTTCAGTCATGTATTGTCTAAGTTTCTCCACCTGCTGTCTTTCAACTCTATTTCTCTGCAAAAATATAATAACCTCCCAGCTTGTTAACGTTGCATTTACCTCATTTTCTGAAGTTAAAACTTTAATTCGCAAAATTAGAAAATATATTCTAAAACCTAAAAGACACATTCTAAAACATGAGAACCATGAATTGGATATTTGTAATGTGGCATAGATTAAAATGTTTACCGCAGTACAGCATTTAAATCTACATTTCCTGACCCTTGAATTTAAGTATTGTCAGTTGAAACAAGCTAAGTCCTAATTCTTCTAGTTGAAAATTATGATTGCTTTAGTGGGTGTACGAAAGCACACTTCAAATGCTATTCCCTCAGAAAAAATGAATAAACACCTGATCTGTTTCCAAGAGATGCTATTGATTATGGAAATCTACATGTCTCTTGGCGCCCTAATAGAAATTATGTGATCATCTCTATGATGGCTTTTGGCTATCATGCTGGAGACCCTTTCCACTCCTGATTAGTACTGAGTCACTAACTGGCATTTAAGTGTTCCTTGCTCCTCTCAGAGCCAGTTATACAGAAACTAACATGTCAGTGCAGTGATCTAATTGATTTACTATTGATGTAATGGATCTCCATGTCTTTACTTCAGTGCACGTAAGACTTCTTTTCAAATATATTCAGTTGGATGTCAGTTTGCATTGTTGAGGAATTTTGGCAAAACACCACAATTAAAATAAAGTTTTGCAGATGGAAAATGTGTGACAATATAAACTTTTAATCTATAATTTCAAGAAAAGTGTCGTGTCAATAGTTTCAGAAAATCACTGAGAATATTTTCCCCTCAGCAGTTTGAGGTAAGTAAAAGATGCTTTTATTCAGAGTTATTATAAATTCTAAGGTAGCTTGCCTCTATTTAAGAAACAAGGTCAGGCACTTAGATAACTTTTAAAATCTTGCAGGAAAACTGAAGTCCAAAACTATTGATACTCGTATTCCATTATTAATAGCAACTAGAAGGTAATTTTAAATGACAGCCATTCACACATATTATGATTCCCTAATTATCTGTGTTGGAAATGCACATTCTACTGGGATTAATTGGAAGGAGAAGCATGCAGTTCATATAATACAAGAAATGAAGGACAGTGGTTAACTAAAAGAGGACCTTTGTACAGTGCTCTCTGAAATGAAAACTGCTGAATGGACCTTGCAAAGTATGAAATTAATGGAACAAAATTAATATGGCTTTTTAATCTGACGCTTAATCAGTCTTCAATAATTCTGAAGCTATGCTATTTATTTTAGAAATTAGCATATCTGATTGCTTGAGGAACTGAGTTATCACACTATATTAGAACAATAATTTTGATGGATGATGCGTGTATGTTCTGTACATTGTGCAAAATTATAAATTTGAGTTCACTTCTGTTGCACTGCAACATTACGTTATGCAACTAATTGCAGCTATCTTTCCCTTCTGAAACAGCGTCATTCCTTCACAGACACCATCACAACATATATCTGCAATACTTGTCTATATGGAGTTAGATCACTGTGAAATTGTTTCCAGTGTTGTGACTGCTGCCGTAGATCTGTGCATGGTTTCCTATTTGTTATATGGCTTGTTTTAAGACCATGTCCTTGCCTGTCTTCTGAAATGTGTTAGCATGAGGTTCGAATGCATGAATTGTCATTGAAGTACTCACAAAGCAAGTTTGAGTTTGATCAGAACTATAAAATCTGTAATTAAGTTAGTAAGTAATTTAAAAGTTTAAAGTTAAGTTCATTTATTCGTTATAAGTAGATTTAGATTAACACTGTAATGAAGTTACTATGAAAATCCCGTGTGAAAATTGTCACTACAATTGGTTTTATACTCACAATATTTCAGTCTCAGTTGTGAATAGAAGGATTAAAATGTGTCATTTCAAAGTGCCTTGCTGATACAGAAGTTGCTTTACCCCCTTTAAGCAAATATATCACTTCTGTTGTTCTCTTTGGATTGTTGTTGGCTGCTCTGGAGGTGAGTTTGAAGACAGGACAGTGCTGCAAAAGATCAAATCTGATTTTGAAGTTACAACTATCAGGACACGTGAGCTCACAAAAGCATGCAAATAAACTCCAGAATGATAGACATGAGAGGCTACATTTGAAAATTCTGCTTATCACATGAAAACAGAAACAAGTGCTTGTTTTGACACTTAGGGATGCCTTAAACCCTGTTGGCTATAGGATCACAGCACCTGGCAGCACCTCATTTATGCTGCTTGTTTGCAAAGGAAACTGTCAGATTCAGACAGAGGGGTGCTCATCCTGTTTGAGAATCTGATCAGGACTTGTAGTGATACTGTCACTATTGTATTATTGATTTTAAAAAATGTTTGTTTTGGAGTAACTCTTAAGGGCCTAATCCTGGTTGGTGTTAAAAGCTTTCTGATAATTATCACAAATTTAGAGAACTGGACTCTGCTAACCTAGCTCAGTAATTGTCATCTTTAATATCTTGCTTATGAATAAAAAGCTGTTGGAATACAAATCGTCAAATACTTCCAATATAATTGTCTGTGGGACTAAATAACCTGTCGGAACCCTTATTCATTCTTAATGTTGTGTTCAGAGTGAAAAGTTTGATTTGTAGTCTGTACAGTGTTAGCTGATCTTTGGTGGTGTGGCAGCAAAGGTGCTGCATTACCATGGGAATCCGTGGTCTAGTTAGGGAACTATCAGGAATGGTTTCCATTCCTGAATACATTCTGGTGATCTCTCCTGGACAATATATACATGCAAATGGTTCTTTTGGACAAGAGGGACTCAGCAATATATTACATTTACTATTACGGGCTGACATGTGAAGATTGATAACTTGTGTGAGTATTAGAGGACAATCAGTGTCTGAACCACTGCACTTGAGCCATAGTCAGTGTCTTCAGGTAAAAAAAAGTCCAAAATCAGACCAAAAAAATGTGCCCTGTACTTATCTTCAGTTTTCTATCTTTGTTCTGAATTGTCTTCATGTTTAAAATGGTCAATATTTATCCCTTTTTCCAGTAGACTAAGGTTTAAGGATGCGACAAAACAATAAACAAGGCAACAAATGGCTTGTGGCACTTAGGACGTGCTGGATCACTTGATGTTAAGCAGTTTATTTTTTTTTTAAAGTAAACTTTGTGTAATGTTTTTGTCCTGTAGCATGTGCAATTTTCTTTCCCTTAAAATAAAAATGATTTGTATATGTACCTTATCTTTACAGCAATTATGAATTATTATCTATTGCTGAGTCTCCACAAGGGTGGTTTTTGAGAGCGGTGCAGGTGAGAAGCTGTTGTATCACTTCGAGGAGGGCAAACTGGAAAAACTCTGCATTCACCTGGAGTGCTGCTTGTTGATCTGCCACTACACGTAGTTTCTGTCAATTTAAGAGTTTGTAGAAGAGCTGACTCTTTTTCTTTGATAAAGAAAGATGATAACTGCAGACTCAGTTAAACAGTGTGTATTCCACTGACAGTACCTTTACAAATTATGGTGTAATGTAAAGCCAAGATTTAGGAACTGTTTTCTGCAATAACCAACCTGCATTTAATGAACTTTTGCTGAGTCCCAATGACAACATTATTAAGAAAATTATCTTGTTTTGGCATTTGAATTAAGGTTGGTACATAGGTGCTCATTTTGAGACATCTAGGCACCTATTTGAATATCATTTTTGCATGATACATGTCTATTAATGCTACATTTGTACAAATAGCAGCATGGAGCATGCTTCAGCTCTCTTGTGCTTCAACTGAGTCAGTGAATTACTCTTTGATTCTTTCATGGGATGTGGGCACCCCTGGCAAGGCCAACGTTTACTGCCCATCTAGAATTGTTCTATAGGTGGTGAGCTGCCACTTAAAAATGCTGGAGTTTCACATGGTGTTGGTAAAACAGTGCTGCTAAAAGAGTGCCAGAATTTGAAAACCAGAGACAGTGATACATTTCCAAATCAGGATTGTGTATGGTATGGAGAAAAGCTTGCAGGTGGCGCTCCCATGTGCCTGCTGCCTTTTTTCTTCCAGGTAGCAGGTTACAGGTTAGGAAGTAGTTGCTAAAGGACCTTTGGTGAGTTTCTGCAATGCATCTTGTAGATTGTACACTACAGCCATAATGCACAGGCAATGGATGAGGTGCTGATCAAGCAAGTTGCTTTGCCTTGGATGGCGTTGAGCTTCAACTGTTGGAGCTCCACTCATCCAGGCAAAAATATTCCATTATACTTAGGATTTATGCACTGTAGATGGTGTTTAAGCTTTGAACAATCAGGAGGTGAGTCAGTTGCTGAAGAATTCCCAAACCTCTGACTTGCTTTTGTAGACATTGTATTTTTACAATGGACCGGTTAAGTTTTCGACCCTATGGTCTTCGTCAGGTGAATGAGGTGTTCTGGTCTCCAACAGCACATGTAACAGCACAGACTGTTTACAGATTACTGATAAGAATGTGAATCTTTACACCTAACCTGCTATTCAAGTCTTAAAATGGCTGACAATGTGAGCGGAAGGAGCACTGAGCACAGGTTAAAGAGATGTGTGTTGTCTCCAGACAGTACAATAAGTGAGGTTTTTTGCTAACCCAGGCAAGTCACGGGGGTTACAGATAGTGTGACATGAAGCCAAGATCATCTCTTTAACCTGTGCTCAATGCTCCTTCCACTCACATTGTTAGCCACTTTAAGACTTGAATAGCAGTGTAAAAATTCACATTCTAATCAGTAATCTGTAAACAGTCTGTGCTGTTGGAGACCAGAACGCCTCATTCACCTGACGAAGACCATAGTAAACTCAAGTTTTCGACCCTATCAAATAAATTGATTGGATTTAAACCTGGTGTTGTCAGATTTCTTAATGTGTTTACCCCAGTCCAATGCTGACATCTCTACATCCAGTTAAGTTTGCCGATGGTAACTCCAATTTGTTGATCAGAGAGTCATAAAGTTTTATATCTGGTGAGAGATTCAGCGATGATAATGACGTTCACTGTCATATGGGGTGTTCAGATTTCTCCCATTTGAGATGGCAATTGCTCTTCTGTGTGGCATGGCCAATACTTGGCACTTATCAACCCAATCCTGAATGTTGTTCAAATCTTGCTGTATGCAGCAATGGACTGCTTCAATTTGAGGGTATAGCAAATAAATTGAATGATCCAATCAGAAGTAAATATCCCCACTTCTGACCTTTATAATGGTCAAAATCTTGTTCTGAATGTTGGGCTTGTAACTCCAAACAGCACGGCAGAGATCAGGAATACACTTACAGAATCCCACATCCTACCATTCTAGAACATGAAGGGAAGGTTGTTGAAGCAGTTGAAGCTGGTTTGGCCAAGGATGAGGAACCTCTGTGGTGATATCCTGGGCTGAGCTAATTGATTCCAACATCTTACTTGCTTTTAGACATGACTCCAAGCAATGCACAGTTTTTGCCCTTGATTCCCAATGATTTTTGCTTGAACTCTTTGATGGCACACTTGATCAAATGCTGCCTGTCAAGGGCAGTTACTCTCCTGTCACCTCTGGAATTCAGCTCTTTTGTCCAAATTTTGACCTAGGCTGTGATGTGGTCTGGATCCGAATGTGGATCATCAGGTAATTGTGTCAACTGTTAGAAGATTTATGAGAATAAATCTCTCTGTTTCCCTTTCACTTGTTCCAAAGAAGCCTAAGCTCTTGCTTTGCATCTTCCTCCTGATCATATGACTCAGATCAAACTGTTGGGTCAAAGGCAAAAGCCTTAGTCTCACTCGTGTGTTTGACTGTTAAATGATGACCAGTATACACATTAAATGTGGAAGGTTTTCAGATAACTGCCTTGCATTTCCTGCTTGTTGGTATGAGTCACTGCCTTGTTTTCAGGGTTTGTTCATTGACATTTCCTCAATTTTTAGTTCAGTAAAACTATATATGTATTTGCGTAAGTATATATCTATGTTGTGTGCACAGTGTCTATGTATATTTTGTGTATTATATATAATGTTTATATGCCTGATTGGGTAGTGGAAATACGCTCAAGAGCAGCTTTCCAACGGTTATTGTATAAATTCTTGAAAGGAGAAAAGGCTTGAAGATAAAGAGGCTTTATGTGAATTCCTCGTCAAAAGGGCCGGTGTAGACTAAATGGGCTGCATGCCCTTCTGTGCAATACCAGTGTCTTGAATAGTCATTTGAACATTTTAAGTGCAGTTTCATTGAGAAAATATTAAATAGCAATGCTGTGTGGCACTCTGTGTTGCATCCACAGTCCAGCTGAGTTGATCTGCAATGGGATGGACATGCATGTGTCCTGTTTTTGTTTTAAGAGACTTGTTGGTGACTTTCAGGTAAGGTTTATCAGTAGTAGTGCTGAATTGTAAATGTGTTGCATGCACACACTCCATGTTTAACTGATCTCTTCAGTTTATAAAGTGTGTGGGAGGACCAATGGATACTAGCTTTTAAGTGCAAGTCATCTTGCTTTTTGTAAATGAGGTTTGATGTTGCAGTGCATTTATATGGTTATACAACCCAGTGACGTATACCTCTGCCCCCTGCAGGAGACCATTCCATCTCAGAATTGGAACAAAGCTCCA
This sequence comes from Sphyrna mokarran, assembly GCA_024679065.1. Classification (NCBI taxonomy): domain Eukaryota; kingdom Metazoa; phylum Chordata; class Chondrichthyes; order Carcharhiniformes; family Carcharhinidae; genus Sphyrna; species Sphyrna mokarran. The sequence goes on along the minus strand of JAGIQG010000021.1, from coordinate 7,650,372 downwards.
TTCCAGAGTTGCACTGTCACTGAACATCATTACCAAATGTAAAAATTGTAGCAGTATATTTGCACTTGATTTCTAAAGCAGTCCTTAAACTACTGTATTAAATGCTAGGAGAGTCTTCATGTTTAGATTCATAAATGTAATATAGTTTATGCTCTAGCCGCAGTTTCTGACCAGGATCTCCTCGCATTGTGTGATCTCTTTATAAATGTGGAAGTGAACAGAGAAAGCTGACTGAACAGTTTTGAAGAGCAGTGATAACTTTCAAAACAAGGGCCTCATCTGATGTGCTTGGTTTGCCACTCATACCACTAGCAACTTAGATTCCAAATATATGATTACATTTCAATAAAACAGATATTGCAGAGATTACATTGAGCACTACAGGGGCACATCTGCAACAAAGATTAAAAAAAAGGCTGCAGTTTTATTTTATAATATTTGTTTGAGATTGCAGAAAATGGAAGATTGTGTTCAATGTGTCTCTCAAGACATCCTTCATAATCAAAAGCTAGACTGGGTAGGAAGAGAGAAACTATTGCCATTGGCAGAAGGATTGAGGATCGCTGAATGCTGATTTAAAGTGATTGCCAAAAGAGCCAAAGGCAACGTGAGGAAAAGCTTTTTTATACAGCAATGGTTAGGATTTAGAATGCACTGCCTGAGATAGTGTAGAAGCAGATTCAGTCACGCATAAGCATCTGAAGAGAGAACGTTTACAATGCTTGGGGAGACAGAGGATAATGGGAGCCCTTGCAGAGAGCTAGTACAGAAATGAATGACTGAATGGTCTCTGTGCAGCAAATGTTCTCTAATTCTATTCTATATATTTGTACCCTTATCAGTTTCATGAAGTGGGTTGAGTGAGACAGTGGCAGCTTTTGTGAGAGTTAATCCATGCCTTTCTGTACTTCAGATCTTTTTGCTACAGTGTCTTTGATTTGGGGGGCTTCAGTACTGAACTGTTTGAAAATGCCTGTAAAAGTCACATCTGGTGGTTCAAAAACCTAGAACTTCCTTCCTAATAGCACTGTGTGTGTTTCTTCAATCTATGGGCTGCAGCAATTCGAGAAGGCAGCACACCACTACCTCCTTGTGGGCAATTAGGGATGGGAATAAATACTGACCTGGCCAGTGATGCAAACATCCCATGGTTAATTTAGAAAAAAAGTTCTGATTGTACTTGTGTTACCATTTACAGAATAAATCTGAAGTGTTTTAATATAATTTGGGAAAGATCAAATGGTTTAGGTGATTGGAGCTTAACCAGCAAGGAATATTAATGTGATTCCAATCTAATTTGTGACATTAACATGCTGCTAAACAAAACAATGGGATGTGGACTTAAGCCAGGGGTCGGATCTCAAACAATGATGAGAACGGAGTACAAGAATGAGATAGAAGGGAACAGGTGCAACTACGACAATCTCTTCTTCAATGTGAACAAAACAAAGTAGATAGTCGTAGATTTCAGAAAGCCTAGTGGAGAACATGCCCTTGCCAATGGGGACCAAGTAGAGATGGTTAAGTGTTTCATGTTTTTAGATGTTCAGATCACTAACAATCTGTCCTGGTCCCCCCATACCAACACTGTAGTTAAGAAAGCCCACCAATACCTCTATATTCTCAGAAGATTAAAGAAGTTTGGCATTCAGCTCCAACTTTCACTACCTTTTACAAATGCACCATAGAAAGCATTCTTCCAATTATATCACCGCATGGTATGGCTTCTGCTCTGACAAGACAGCAAGAAACTACCAAGGGTCATAAATGAAATCTAGTCCTTCACACAAACCAGTCTCCCATCCATTGACTCTGTCTCTATTTACCACTGCCTCAGAAAAGCAGCCAGCATAATTAAGGACCCCATGCACCTCAGATATACTTTTTTCCACCTTCCATCAGGAAAATAATAATAAAAATGCCTGAGGTCACATACCAACCAACTCAAGAACAGCTTCTTCCCCGCTGCCATCAGACTTTTGAATAGCTTACCTTGCACTAGGTTGACCTTTCTCCACACCATAGCTATGACTGTGACATCACTTTTTCTGCATTTCTCCTTTCCTTTATGAATGGTATGCTTTGTCTGTATTAGCATGCAAGGGACAATACTTTTCACTGCATACTAATACGTGTGACAGTAAATCAAAAAATTCCCGACCTCTGCTGGTTCACGCAAGGTTTATCCAGAATAGCTAGCTTGATGGTGAGATTGATGCAGCTTGAAAATGGTTTGCCTACTTAACCTCCAGATAATTCCTGATGAAGTTAGAGAAAATGTAATGTTTTATAAATATCTATATATATTAAAAATAAAATGAATGACACTCAAATTCCACGCGTTGGCCAACTTTGAGTAGATTGTCACAGATTTTAACCTGACATTCCATTAATTTTTCACACACTATCTGATTATCAACAGGTTTATTCACTCATATTCTGTTGGATGAAGCTGCACAAGCAATGGAGTGTGAGACCATCATGCCTTTGGCACTAGCTAGTAGACATACAAGGATTGTTTTAGCTGGGGATCACATGCAGGTAAGCGATTTACGGATCAAGTTTGAACTTCATTAGGCTGTGAATTATCAACTGTTTGTTAATTCTTGTGGAGCCACTAATTGCAGACAAACTGGCATTTGTGTTTTTAGTATTTCAGTGACAGCAGCAAATGCCACAATGTCACATTAATTTATCTTGTTTATTTTTTTAATTTCATTGCTGAGACGTTTGGGAGAATGCTGTTGGGGTCCATCTTGATGTTTTAAAAAGAAATTAAAATAATGAATAACATGACTGTGGTGGGCTATGTTTTGTTTGCAGCAGGTTTCATCTTAAAAGCCAGAAATTCTCAGTGCCTGTCTAGGTTTAACATGCTTTGAATTACTTTTTCTTTTGATGCAATCTTGTTGCTGAGACTGAACTTCCCTGCTCCCTGCCACCAGAGTCTCCCATTAAAGAAACTACAGTTGAACTCAGTTCAATTGTGCCATGTCCGGATGTTGGCAGCACAACAGTCTGTTTGATTTCCTTTTTAAATTGACAATTAGGCTTCTTTTAAAAGCAAATTTTACTGACCTGATTCTCCATAACATTGCCAAGGATTTCTGTTTTGAAACAAGTGTGTCCAGACAACTTGGCTCTGAAATCACTCCTTTTATCTAGTATCACAGTAACGGTTTTTACAAGAAAAAGAAAATGGCTGGAAAAAATGATTCCTGTTGCCGGATAGCACTTAGTATTCCAGCGATAACTGGGCATCAGTGCTCTTTGGACTAAAATTTAAAAGATAGAAAGATCTTTCTAAGCAGCTTGCATGTACAGGTTTTGGACAGATGCGGCAAAACTATTATGTGAAGTTTGGAGTTGGCAATTCTGGATAGTTAACTGGATTTGTTGCCAGATATGCAAGTCTGCCACAGACTTCTCAACAAAGACCTATTTGGGACATGCTCGAAAGTGTATGGCGTTAATGAGCCAGTTTCTGTATTGATAGTGCATGTCCAAGAATGTTGCCTTTGTGAAATTGATAAATGGAGCTTTTGCCAACTTTACTTCCTGACCATCTGTTAAGTTGGTAGGGATTTCTGGCTTGTAAGCCTGATGTGTGACAGGGGTTGTCAAGTGTTTTTGCTTTTGAGTGGAGAGGGTGTAGGAAGAAAGGAGCAGGCATCTGCCATTCTCCTCATTAGTTGTTGTCCTCCTTCACCCAAACATGTATATAACTGTTGCTCCAGTTTATGAAGGGAGCTGTAATTGAGTCACCTGATATCTGTCTATTCTTCTGTTCTGTTATCAGGCATACAACCTATGCTTGGTTAGAAAGAGAAGAGTTGACATTTTGAAAGGATGAGATGAAATGGATTGAAAGGTCTTCAACTTGTATTATGTTCTTTTTTATTTCTCCATTTCCCCCATTCGTGTAGCAGTTGAGACCTTCCTTAGGTTATCTTATGTCTGCAAAACTGCTTCCCCTATTCATCAGACTACCTTTTCAAATGCACCATTGATGTGCTGCAGATTATAAATTCAGCAAAAGTAAAAAGGCTGTGAATTTTTAATAAAAATTGCCTGTGGATTATGTTAATGCTATTGTCTTAATATATTGAGCTGGTCAGGTCATGACATAATGTTCGCTGTCTCATTTTATTAATAGTAGATATTTTGTAATACAAAACTTGAGTATTGCTGTTCTTGCACTCAGAACAATTTGCAAAAAATCAAATGTAAAGGGAATAACAGTTTATACTCCGAGAAGAGTATTAATTGGCTGATGCGTTGCTATTGGAGAATCATCAATTAACTGATTGACAGTTAATTGCTAAGCATAGTTTAAATTTTGCATTTGGAAGAATGAGCGGGAATCTGTTTGAAAGATATAAAGTTCTGATAGGACTGGAAGAGACTGGATGCAGAGATGTTTCTTCTGGCTGGAGGATTGGCAAAAAGGTCTCCAGGTACAGGGAACGCCATTAAGGACTGAGATAAGAAGAAATTTTTTCACTGGGAGGGGCATCCATAAAATTCTTTACCATGGAAGCTGTAGAGGCTGAATATATTTAAGAAGTAAAGATGGATTTCTAGACTCTGAAGGTTTTGAAGGGTATGGGGAAATCACTTGACTGATGTTGGTAGAGGATTGGCCATGTTCGTGGTGAATGGCAGAGCAGGTTTGAATGACTTACTCCTTTTCTCTATGTTTAAACCCAGGCAGGTTGACTCTAGTCAAGGCATTGTCTTGGGGAATGAACCCAGGAAATGACTTGTCTTTTTTTTAAGTTCAAAAAAAGGGTCTATGTTCTTCCTGATTGTTTTGTCCAGATCAGTACAAGAAACTAGATGAATGTCTTTTTTTCAATAATTCTTATTTTCTTTCTTGTGAATTGAAAACTTAATTTAAGGAATTCTTTTAAAGAAACTAAGCTGCTGAAAATTTTATTTGAAGTTATTTGAAGAACACTTAACCAATAAATAAAATGGAAAGTGTTTTGAATAAACATGAAAAATTCATTATTATCTTTTAAAAATGATTGAGATTTTCACCTATAGTTTCTGTCCCTTTGTAAAAATTTTACATAGTTTTGAACTTGAGAAATCTGAACTTAAAATAATGTTCTTAGTTCTGATCCCCCCCCCCCCAACCCCCAATCATTCATGCTCCCATTTTCTCCAAATGTGTTTGTGTTTCTCAAGAATAATTCATGGTAGGTCAATCATCTGGTGTCATTTACAGCTGAATATTCCGAAGCATTTTTGCGAATTTAACATGTTGCCACCAACCCCAGGTAAGGTTTCCAAAGTTGTTGATTTGGGTGTGAGCCCTGATGTTGCCCATGTCCGGCTGGGATATCCCGAAATTATTACAATTCTGGATGAAGTGGAATGAACTAGTTCCCTATATTTACTTAACTTCTGTGTTGGCCGGATGAGATTTAATCTAAAAAGGATCCCTTTTCGCGAATATCCTGACCTAAGTCATGTTTTAAAAAGAGCTAATTTAATCCGATTTCCTTGAGATAGAGTGAATTATTAATTACTAAAGACAAGAAATGGCATTCGCTTTGGAGATGTTTGTGATCACGCACTTGCCCCAAATGGTCTCTAGATTACATGATTGAAGACTGCAACAGCAATTGAATGAGTGATAATTTTTCACTGGCTCAGGATTTGCTGTATCTTGCCAGGCTTGCGCAGAAGTTACATAACTCACATACCATCATGACTGAGACAGTTCCTTTTTGAAAATAAACATTTGCAGCCAAAGGTGGTAGTCCAAATTATAATGTTTCTGATGTTCCCTCCTATAATTAGTATCATTTATCAGATTGCACGGCATTTAGTATTCTGTGAATTGCTTCATCCTTGATAATTCAAGGTAGCAGTCTCCATATTTTTTTAATGTCACTTTCATAGTTAAACATTTTTGAAGTTAATATAGTTAGAAAAATGAGTGTTGTATCAAGTGTGGAATAATCTGGAGTTTTCAGTGAAAAGTATTTTTGATCCATGCTAATGGAAGAATAACATCAAAGTGACTGCATATTTTGTTTTTGTTAAATTAATTGAAATCCATTCAGCAAAATGTATTCTTTGCAGTTTTTTCATTAAAAATAACTTGCCTTAAAGATAGTAAAATGAATTTTGAAATCAAATCTTGACATCAGGTCTGTGCACAGTAGTTAACGCTGCTGCCTCATAGCATCAGGCATCTATGTTTGGTTTATCCTTGGGGTACTGTCTCTGTGGAGTTTGCACATTCTCCCCATGTCTGCATAGATTTCTTCCTTTAACTCCAGAGATGTTCAAATTAGACTTCACTTTACAACTTGGATGAAGGGATGGATGGATTGATTGCCAAATTTGCTAATGACAAAAAGGTAGGTAGGAAAGCACCTTGTGCATATAATGATATTATATATTATAATGTATGTTATAACGAGGTTACAGAAGGATATCAATGAATTAAGTGAGTGGGCAAATATCAAGCAAATGGAGTATAATGTGGGAAAATGTGAAATGGCAAAAAGAATAAAAGGGGAGCATATCATCTAAATGGCAAGAGATTGCAGAGCTCTGAGATGCAGATGGATTTGGGTGTCGTAGTGCATGAATTGCAAAAGGCTGATATGGAGGTACAAGTAGTAATTAGGAAAGCTAATAGATTATCATTGATTGTATTGGTTATCTTATTTAGGGAAGGATGTAAATACATTGGAAACAGTTCAGAGGCGGGTTTACTAGACCAATAATGCAACTATTGGTAACCAATACTGTATATAGTTCTTCTGATATAGTATCTCTAGTGCTTTGTATAACTGTATAGCTTTCCTATTTGTGTAGTCAATTCCTCTCACAATCAGTGATAATTTATTAGCTTTCTTAATTAGTACTTGTACCTCCATATCAGCCTTTTGCAATTCATGCACTACGACACCCAGATCCCTCTGCATCTCAGAGCTCTGCAATCTCTTGCCATTTAGATAATGTGCTCCCCTTCTATTCTTTTTGCCATTTCACATTCTCCCACATTATACTCCATTTGCCAGATATTTGCCCACTCACTTAACTCATTGATATCCTTTTGTAACCTCGTTATAACATATATTATAATGTACAATATAATATTATATTTCCTACCTACCTACCTTTGTGTCATTAGCAAATTTGGCAACCATTCCATCCATCCCTTCATCCGAGTTGTAAAGCATTGAAGTCTGAGCAGTGGTCCTTGTGACACATCACTCATTACATTTCATCAGCTTGAAAAAGACCCATTTATGAATACTTTCTAGTTTCTATTAGCTAGCCAAACTTCTAGTCATGCCAATATGTTACCCTCTAAACCATGAGCTTTTATTTTCTGCAAAAAGCTTTGATGTGACACTTGATCAAATGCCTTCTGAAAATCAAAGTATAGTATGTCCACTGATTCCCCTTTATCCACAGCCCATATTACTATTTTAAAGAAATGCAAAAAGTTGGTTCAATATGATTTCCCTTCCATGAAACCATGTTGACTCTGCCCGATTGCCTTGAACTTACCCAAGTGTCCTTCTATAATAGTTTCCTACAAGTGAATGTAGCCCAGTCCATCACGCAAACCATCGTCCCATCCATTGACTCTATCTGCACTTCCTTTTGCTTCAGAAAAGCAGCCAGCATAATAAAAAAAAACTCCATGCATCCCAGACATGCTCTCTTCTACCTTCTTCTGTCGGGAAAAGAGATACAAAAGTCTGAGATCACATAACAATTGAATAACTTCTTCCTTCCTGCCATCAGACTTTTGAATGGTCCTACCTCGCACAAAGTTGATCTTTGTCTACTGCCTAGATATGACCGTTACACTACATTCTGCACTCCCTCCTTTCCACCTTTATGAACGGTATACTTTGTTTCTTGTGCGCTATACAGACAAAACTTTTCACTGTATACTTGTGCATGTGATGATAATAAATCAACTTTTGCTGATGACAGTTAACTGACTGATCAAGAATTTTCTGCTTTCTGTCCCTCTCTTTTTGAATAATGGGGTTACACTCACCTTTTTTCCAATCTAATTGCATCTTCCCCAAATCTATGAGTTTTGGAAAATTAAAACCAATGTATAAACTATCTCACTAGCCACCTGTTTTAAAACCCTAGGATGAAGTCCACCAGGAAGTGGGCATTTGTCAGCCTACAGCTCCAAAAATTCACTCAGTATCACGTTCTTCTCTGGTGATTGTAATTTTCCTGAGTTCTTCTATCCCTTCCATATTTTTATAACAGTTTCTCAGATGTTATGTGTATCCTCTGTAGTGAAGACATGCAAAATATCTGTTCAATTAATCTGCCATCTCTTCGTTTTCCATTATCAATTTTTTGATTTGATTTATTATTGTCACATGTATTAGCATACAGTGAAAAGTATTGTTTCTTAGGCAGTATACAGACAAAGTATATTGTATATGGAGAAGGAAAAGAGAGCGTGCAGAACGTAGTGTTACGGCCATGGCTGGGGTTAGACAAAGATCACCTTACTATGAGGTAGATCCATTCAAAGGCCTGATGGCAGTAGGGAAGAAGCTATTCTTGAATTAGTTGGTATGTGACCTCAGATTTTTGTATCTTTTTCCCAAGGGAAGAAGATGGAAGAGAATATGTCTGGGGTGCATGGAGTTCTTGATTATGCTGGTTGCTTTTCCAAGACAGTGGGAAGTATAAAGAGTCAATAGATGGGAGGCTGGTTTGTGCGATGAACTGAGCTTTGTTTATGAATCTTTGGAGCTTTTCATCTCTATTGATATCATGCCTTCCTCTCAGTAATTGTTACTGCAGTTTTGGACAGCACAGGAACCATACCAAGATGTAATACAACCAGGAACAATGTTTTTTATGATGAATCTGTACAAGTTGATGAGAAGCGTAGTGTACTTACCAAATTTCCTTAGCCTCCTGAGAAAGTATGTATGTTGGTGGGCTTTCTTGACTGTAGCATTGGTGTGGTGGGACCAGGAGAGGTGGTTGGTGACCCGAACACCGAAAAATGTGAAGCTTTCCATCATTTCCACTTCATCCCCATTGATTTAGACAGAGGCACATCCTCCACTAAGCTTCCTGAATTCGATGAGTATTTCCTTTGTTTTGCTGACATTGAGAGACGGATTATTGTTATTGCATCATTCATCAGATTCTCTGTCTCTTTCCTGTACTTCATCTTGTTGTTGTTTGAGATCAGGTCCACTATGGTAGTGCAAATTTGAAAATCAAGTTGAATTTGGCCACACGGTCATGCCTGTATAAAAGGCTGCAGACGCAACTGTATCGAGCTCCAAAGTTGAGAATGATCATGGAGAAGGTTATGTTGCTGATTGTGTTCTGAGAGTTAGGAAGTTTAAGATCCAGTTGCAGGGAGAGGAGCTGAGCCTCAGAGAACAGAGGTTGGAGATGAGTTTTGTAGGAATAGTAATGTTGAAGGCTGAACTGTAGTCAATATACAGGAGTTGATGGAAGTGTCTTTGTTCTCCGGGACCGATGCTCACTTTGTTAACTTGTTTCTTTTTAAAATATTTATTTACTATTGTATTTCTGGCTAGCTTTCTCTTGTATGTTAATTTTTCCCTTCTTTTAGTCATCCTTTGCTGATCCTTAAATTCTGTCCAATCTTCTGACCTTCTACTTGTCTTTGCAGAATTATATGCTTGAAGAAAATTGGGTTAGTTGCTCTCTAATTAGTCATTGCAGTGCCCAAGTGTTGGAAAAATTAATTATCTCCATTTGATCCTCAGCTGTGGGCTCCATGGTCTGTTACCCTGCTTGGTACTATCTTGTCATTTGGCTCAAAACTCCAGGCACAATAACCACTGTCCATTTTAAACAGTACATGTATAACAAAGGTATATTTAAAGACCAGGAACTAAGTATAAAAAAGCAGATAGCCAAAAATAAACTTGTTCTCTCCTTAAAATTGTATTTTTTCTTAACTATTTTTAATTGTACTTGACTAATGTTGTGTTCTGTTGTTTTCAGCTTAGTCCCTTTGTGTACAGTGAATTTGCCCGGGAAAGGAATCTTCATGTGTCTTTGCTAGATCGTCTGTATGAACATTACCCTGCAGAGTTTCCATGCAGAATCCTACTGTGTGAGAACTATCGTTCCCATGAGGCTATTATCAAGTAGGTGTTTGAATTTTCCACGTTTTTCTTGCTGTATGACTCAATTGAGCTTGTTCCTGGTGATGTTAGCAGCTGTTCCTCTATCTGTGATATAATTTAAAAATATGGATTAATAGTTATTTAGGCTACCATGCCAAGCTGAGGAAACTGAACTAATTTGCACAAACTATCTCTTTTTTTTTTTTGCATCTCCATTGATATCATGCCTTCCTCACAGTGATTGATACTGTTAAATTACTGACTGACAAATACTCCTCAATCCGGGCAGGTATTTTGCCAATGTGAGGAAAATAATGGTTGTTCTAAAATGGCTGCGAATAGAAATGAGGCATGTTCAATTAACAGCTTTTGCCGAAGGAGCCTAGTCCAGTATTGGACCACTAAATTTATTTCAATGCGTGGCTTACTATCTGTATGTGATTACTATTAAAATATGCATTTTGCAATACACTTTCTATCACAAGCTCAATCTAAGCATGCTGTTCTAATGGAGCTTTCACAGAAATAATTAACAACGTATCTTCATTCTGATATCACTTTTTAAACAAATTCATGAAATTAATCTGCCATACCTATAATTTTAAAATATGTCCTGTGAATCCTTTTGGCTATTGTGCATGAAATCTGAGGATTGGGTTAATTTATTGACACTGCTGTATTTGCTTATGAATTTATCATCATGATAATCTCCCTAAACCTCATCAAAACTATCTCTTCGATACTTGCTGTCACCACGTTTAATTCTACTGCTGCTCTGCACCCTCTCCATCACTATCAATTATCTTGTGACATTTATCACATTAAAGATACCATATAATTGCAAACTGTTCACGTTAATTAATCTTTGGAAGTATTTTGTACTGTGAGTTGGGAGTTTGACTCTGCAAAGCCCTCTGCCATGCAAAAATGTAGAAATTAAGCTACGTTGGCGAGAATGATGTGAATTGCATTTCTACTAAGTTCTAAGAATGTGAATTGCATTGAAATATTTTTTCATAGGGAAATGAACAATTGAAACATTTTTCCAGTTTTTACATTTTGTATTTACCAGTTTGTTGTTTAGATGTGCTACTTCACATAAATGCGCTTCATACTTTTATGTTAATGAGTTGAGAAATACACTTGGGTATGGGTTTTGAGTTGGAAAGGATGCTTATTGATTTAGGGTCACAGCTATAACACTGCATTGGATGTACAATGAATTAATTTATTTTCCCTGTGGGAGGATGTGGAATGGGACAAGGATGACACGAGTGCCTCATAGCACCAGGAAACTGGGTTCAGTTCCAGTCTTGGTGACTATGTGCATGTTCTCCTCATGTCAGTGTGGGTTTCCTCTGGGTGTTCTGGCTTCATCCCATATTCCAAAGATGTTTGGGCTATGTTGATTGGCTGTGCTAAATTGCCCCTTAGTGTCAAGAGGATTAGCAGAATAAATACGTGGGGTTACAGGGATAGGGCCTGGGTAGGATTATTGTTGGTACAGGTTTGATGTGTTGAATGGCCTGTTATACTGGAGGATTCTGTGATATAAATAATCAGCAGTTGAAAAGTATATTTTTTCTTAATTTTAAAGAGAATCCGTGAGATATGAGAAGGAAAGCTAAATTTGATTCAAATTAAAATGAAGGTCCGCTAGAGTAATGTATCCTCTGTTGGTTTTGTGATTTGAATGATGTTTTGACATTTTCATTTTATATTGATATACATTGTTTCCAGGGATTCTGCATAGTGACATTCACTACAATTTCAATTTTATTTTAGTTACACTTCTGAATTATTCTATGAGGGTAAGTTGATGGCTAGTGGAAAACAACCAGCACACAAAGATTTCTATCCCCTGACATTCTTCACAGCTCGAGGAGAAGATGTGCAAGAGAAAAATAGCACTGCTTTCTACAACAATTCAGAGGTGAGGTTACAAAAGTGAACTTTTATATCTCTACTAATTGTGTCTGTCCATTGATTTATTAATGTTCCCTGTTAATTTTAAGTAAAGGTTTTGTTGAAAATATTTGTATTATTTGTAACCACCATGTTCATGTCTGTTAGAGCTTGTGTTTTGAATTAATGAAGTTGACTATTGAATTAATCCCAAATCTGATTTGGTTGTAAGAGACTTGCGCGGAATAAATAATGTAATTTATGTATATATAAATAATGAAGTTGTGGTCCATGCTGCAGAATCCTGAAGTTACCTTCAGTTTGTAAATGAACTTTATTGGTTTCTTGCACAAACAGGACTATCCTACTCAGTGATCCTTCTATTTCAAATTAAACCAAGGTCCAAACATTTTCTAATCTTAGGTTTTAAGCCCCTATCCTGTGACGGTATGAACTCATGATAGTACAATGCTCCATGTTCAGGGAGTCTTCTGCTGTCTTATTCCAGCAACCACTCATCATGAATACATGTATGCAGACTATCTGGCCCTTATTCTTAGGTCTTGACTGTGTCAAGTGTTTGCTGCTGTGTTTGCTTGCATTAAAGTGCTACTGTTAAAGCTGTCCTTCCATGTTCACACCCACTCATTTTCTCTAATGCATGACAGAAAACTGAAATGACATGGGGAATTTCAGTTCAGTCTGACCTTATTCACCCTGGGTATTTAAAAAAAACAGCACAGGATTAGGCCCTTTGGCCACCAAGCCTGCACTAGCACATAATGCCTTTCTAAATTAAAAACCTTGGTCTGTATCTCTCTATTCCCAGCCTATTCATGCATCTATCAAGATGCCTCGTATGCTGCAATTGAGTCTGCTTCTACTATCACCTCTGGCAACGCATTTCAGGTGCCTGCCACCCTCTGTAAAAAAAAACTTGTCCTTCACATCTCCTTTAAACGCTCTCCCTTTACGTTAAATCTGTGTCCCTTAGTAATTGACATTTCTACTCTGGGTAGGCACAAGTTCACTGAGCACAGGCGTTAACACTTCTATTGTAGGTTGGGATCAACTGAGTAAAGGACCACCCTAATGTGTGTGGCGCATGCATAAACAGACAATTGGAATTACCTCTACGTAGTTGAGGGAGTCCCATGACCCTTCTATTGTAGATGTGACAAAAGATTGTTTCCCTTCATGGAAACATCAACAATTTGGGGAACACAGTTTGAAAGTAAGGGGTGTCCATTTAAGACAGGGATGAGGAGGAATTTCCTTTCTCAGAGTTTGAGTGTTTGGAATTCTTTCCTCTGGCAGCCAGTGGAAGCTAGGTAATTGAATGTTTTTAAATCTTTGATGTGAATGTCGAAGGTTGTGGGAGACTGGCAGGAAGTGGAATTAGGGCCAGATAAGATCAACTATGATTTTATTGAATGGCAGAGTTAGTGTGATTGAATAAGTTCTTATTTCTTACGTTCAGAAAGGTTATTATTTTATTGAAACACCAGTAAATTAGAAATATTTCTACAAAAACGAATGCCAATAACAAAAACTTATTAAGAGTTAGCATTTTGCCTGACTGACTGTTATACCTGTCTATAAAGCTGAGTTTATATTATGAAAGGAAGAACCTATTAAATGAATAGCTGAGTGGAATGTCCTCTTTTATGCATTGTGTGAATATAATCACCTCATGCCAATTTCAATATCTACTTGCCGCACTAAACAAATACTTAAATGACGAAAATAACATTCAGCATACTGTTCAGCGAACCAGTACGGAACAGTTGAAGCTGGGAACGATTGCTTAGGTTCATCACAATATTTGTTTCACTATTTCATCAAGTTGAGAGAAAAGATGTTGTGATATATTCTGACTGTATTGCTGTGATCGTTAGTCCAAGGCTGAAATTAGTCGCCTGATGACAGAGTGGGGTATTAATACAGTTGTTTCAGAACTGGCAATTGCACCATGTTCAACTGTGGTATTTACTGCTAGTTTTCTTCATCATGCGAAAATGTTACAAACTTCTCCACTTTAATATATTGATCTTGCAGTGTAACAAATTAAGAGGAACTTTTTCTTTATGCCACACTGAGGAAAAAAAGATGAAGTATTTGCTACAATAAAAATAGTTATCATATTTAAAATGCACCATTGTTGAGATTTGACATATTCTAATGTTTAATGATGCAAATATGTTTCAATAAAATACAGTGCTAGCTGCCTTTTGATTGAGGTTAGAGACATCTCTAACTATAACTATAAGATGCTAAGATTTATTTCATATCTTTTCATTTTGTTAAAGCCTGAGTATTTCCTACAATTAATTATAGTGACTGTTATCTCTGCAAAGGCCATTCTACATTAGCAATGACCATCAAACAGCAATGACATGGTCTGTAAATGATATGATATGGAGATACTGGTGTTGGACTGGGGTAAACACGTAAGAAATTTGACAACACCAGATTAAAGTCCAATAGGTTTATTGGATTTTAACCTGGTGTTTTGAGACTATTTACTCTGTAAATGATACGCAGAGATGGTTGCTGGCCAGTGCACTAGGAGAACTGTCTGCTCCTTGTGGGATAGTATTCCTGGATCTTTACTACTAGCTCAGTTAGGCACACAGGATTACCATTGACTGTGGGCATTCTCTGTGAAAATGCGTTAGCCCCCTGTGTTGCTCAGATAATGTATTCAAGTTGCCATGTCAATCTAGCCAAGTTGATACTTGCTGGAAAGAGAATTGGTGAAATTGTCTTAACTATGATGACAAATTAATAGAAAAATAACAGTCTTATGGAGCTAGAATTGGCAGAAGATTTCAGCCACTAATCAAACCACTTCTGGCATGGGACATAGCATCCCTGATGTGTAGAAGGAGGCTATTCAGCCCATCAGTACTGACTCACCAGCATAATACTTCAAAATTAAAATACAAAATGACATATTAAGGGGAAAAAAAATCTTTGGGAAATGGTGTAGGCGATGCAAAATAACAGACTGGGAGGACACTAGAGTGCCTGGAGGAAACCCACACAGACATGCGGAGGACAGGCCAAACTCCACACAGTTTCTCATGGTTGGAGTCAAACCTAGGTCCCTGGCACTGAGACAGCAGTGCTAATCACTGTGCCACTCTCTAAATGAGCAGTGACCTGCACAAAACCAGACAAGTATACTGTCCATTATCCAGTGATTCTTAAAAGTTTGTATCTCAGACATTGGGTGCCTTTACTAAACTTTGCTTTTTGAATAAATAATTCACTAAGTAAAATCTTGGAGTAGTTATTTTGCATTATCCCATTTCCCAAAGATTTTTTCTGCCTTAATATGTGTCATTTTATATTTTGTAGGTAGGCTGATGCTGTTTAATGGAACGATTTCAAGGCTGCCAGTTAACTTCAAACCTTTCAGTTTTGGTTTTCCCACATGCTCTGTTTTAATGTAGACTGATGTGTCCTGGGTTAAAAGCAGCAGAAAAATTAATATCACAACTTGCTAAACTAAATTTATGGCATTTCAATATCCAAAAATCCATTTTAAATGGGCTTTTGGCAAGTTAAAATGATACCTGTCAAGAATGCTTGAGAGTAACACAATCTTATGGGGTATTGTAATTTTATATATCAGGGAACCATCTTATGGAAACGTCAGTGGAATAAAGGGTGATCTGTCTGATGGTGCTAAAAATATCATTGTGTCTTCTTGGTTAGACATGTTTGATTGGTGGAAACTGGCTGGTAATCATCTGAGGACACCTCATTATTTTTGGTACCACAGTGTTTTAGTATTTGGTTGCAGCTAATGCTATCTGTATCTGGTAACAATTGGGTTACTTTGGTTGAACTTCACGTTTATATTCAATCCTGAAAGCTGATGTTTCGACATGGAATGGTCACAATTGGCTGCTGTAGCTAAGTAAATATATCCTGGAGCTTGCACCTCAGATTATCAACCGTAATTGAAACTGATTAATGAAACTTTGAATATATGTAAATCCAGATACCATTTGCACTTTATCTCTCCAAAAAGGTCTTTGAAATAGTGGAACGTGTTGAAGAACTGAGAAGGAAGTGGCCAGTTGCCTGGGGGAAATTGGATGAAGGCAGCATTGGAGTAGTGACACCATATGCTGATCAAGTGTTTAGGATTCGATCGGAACTTCGTAAGAAGAGATTGTCAGAAGTAAATGTTGAACGAGTTCTGAATGTTCAAGGTGGGTTCCCACTTGCTGATAAAAAAATTAATTTCCTACTTTTTGTTAATCTTGTGCTAAACCATAAGAAGAATAATTTGGATGTCAGAAATGTACATTTGCAACAGTGAACATTTTCAATGCTCCAATGTGTGACAGGAGATGCTGATATAATAAATTTTCTATCTCAGTTGTTATTTACAAGGAGCTCTATATAGAACATAGAACATAGAACATTACAGCACAGAACAGGCCCTTCGGCCTTCGATGTTGCGCCGACCAATATAAAAAGCAATGCCCCTCCAAACTAAACCATTCCCTTCTCTTCCATATACTTATCAACTAACCTCTTAAACGCCACCAAACTTGGCGCATCTACAACTGCTGCAGGCAGGGCATTCCACTCCCGAACCACCCTTTGGGTAAAGAACCTACCTCTGATATCCGTCCTATAACTATCACCCCTTAATTTAAAGCTGTGTCCCCTCGTGCTAGCTTTCTCCATCCTAGGAAAAAGGCTATCACTGTCCAAATGGAGGAGGGGAAATGATGAGGCGATTTCTGCAGGCTTCAGCTATATATCCTGGGTCTAATTGGCGTGATAGAGGCTGAGTAGAAGTCCCCCACAACCTTTCATGAGGGATGGTAGCTGGTGCATTGGAATAAGAATATTGGCGATAGTTGGGGCTGTTGAGGAGGACAATGGTTTAAGGAAGTAAGAGAAATCTTTTTAATTCTGAGTTTCCCAAAACAAGAGACTCTTCATATTGCCGCCCTAGGGTATTAATGTACAGAAGTATAAAGAGAGTATTGTTTTATCCTACTTTGACAAATCATTTTCATAGACCAGAACGTACAAAGGTTTTGTAAAAAACAACTTAAAATTACTAATATGCTTTGATCAGTGCTACTTTTAAATTGATTTTCAGATCCATCCTTGTGTGGTATTATTGAGCATGCTTCCTGGCTTTCTCAGGAAGACTACATGATAGAGTAGATTCATTCCACTAGGCACATATTAAGGGTTGTCAATATTCTGGGATTGCCATTGACCAGAAACTAGGCTAGCCAAATTAATGCTGCAGCCACAAGAACAGTTCACAGGCTGGAAATCCTGTGGTGAGTAACTCACCTTCTGACTTCCCAATACCTACAAGTCACAAGTAATGGGTAACACATTGGTCTGCAGTGTTAATGTGAGCCTACTTGTGGTACTAATAAATAAGTTTTCTCACGTCAGGAGTGTGGTGGAATACTCTCCACTTGCCTGGATGCGAACAGCCCCAACAAAACTCAAGAAGTGCGACATCATCCAGGATAAAACACCCCACTTGATTGGCACTCCTTCCACAAATAATCATTTCCTTCAGCACCAACAGTGGCAGTAGGGTATCCGATCTGCAGGAACTCCCCAAGGCCCCTGAGCCAGCCCATTCCAAACCCTTAAACCTACCATCTAGAAGGACCAGGGCAGCAAACGCATGGAAACACCACCACCTGAAAGCTTCCCCTCAATCACTCATGACCCCGACTTGGAAGTATATCAGTGACCTTTCACACCATCATTATCGTGGAATTCCTTTCTTAACAGGATGTTGGATATAGCTACACCGCATGGACTAGAGCAGTTCAAGAAAGCAGTTTACAACTTTCTCAAGGGCAATTGAGGATGGGTAATAAATGCTGGCCTAGCCAACAATGCTCACATCCCATAAATTAACATAAAAAAAGTTAATCAGAAGAGCTGGGATGAAATGAGCGAATATTACCTGATTGAATCTTTTTGATGCAGACTGTGTACCTGTCTGATTTTGAGAAAAGTTACTGCTTGCCCACATCCCCTTCTGGCAGCTGGTTTGAGTGGCATGTGGGAGCTTGTGCTAAGCGCAGCTCTGGAAATAACCCATCAACTGACATTTCTCCATTAGTTTATTGCTGTCCAGATAATTTCATCAATCTTTGTTGCAAAATGCCCCTATAAAGCCTGAATCTGTTGCTTCATGTAAGAATAAACAAATCCTTTAAAACCTAAGTGTACTTTGGCCTTTTTTTTAATTCAGTACAATAGAATCCTGATGTTTTTAATCAATGACTTTTACATCATCTGTGTTAGGGATGAAGGGAAAAAAGTGACTGTTGACCTGAGCATCATCAGTCTTCCAGTGGGCTTGCTTTTATTTACTGTATAAATTACCTTTTCATATAAATGCTTCTTTGGGTTCACAAGGATGCCACTAATCTGCAGGGAATTTGTGATTATTCTTTTGGTCCAACACTAAAGATCATTCTGTTCTGCTCTGGATGTTGTCTCTGCATAGTTATAATCTTTACAGCTTTAGCGCACCAAACATGCAAAAGAATAAACTCTTCATTATTTTGGAACATCTGAAAATGTTCTCAGCCAATGAAACATTGTTGTAATGTTGGGAAACGCAGCAGCCAATTTGCATATGGCTGGGTGTCATGCACAGCAGTGAGATAATGCTCAGATAATCTGTTTTAGTGATGTTGAGCGGTAAATATTAGTTAGGGCACTGAGGAGAATTCTACTGATCTTATTCGAAGAGTGACATGGGATCTTATGCACCAACGCAAAAGGCTGGCGGGACTTTGGTTTAATGCTTCAATCAAAAGACAACAGCACTAACAGTTCAGCAATCTCTCAGCATTGCATTACTGTCCATTCTAAACTATGAAATAGGCTTCAAGGACCTGAATCAGAACCTTCTGATTCTGGTGAGAGTGTGACACTTGACTCAATTTTCATTTCAAAAAATGCATCTAGTAGTATGTTTTCCTACAATAAAGGCACTATATAAATCCCAATGGCTCTTGTTTCTGGGCTTGGTAAGGAAAGGAGACAAAATGGATTCACCTGAGAACAGAAGAGCTAACATAAACAAAGCATAATGTCTTAACAATAGCTTTGAATATTTTTTTCCAGGTGTTGTTGCTTATAAATTACCTGAACTTAGAAAAGTTTTTATATGAATTTTTTGTTTCTATTTAATTTTTCAGGCAAACAGTTTAGAGTCTTATTTCTCAGTACAGTAAGAACAAGACACACGTGCAAACATAAGCAGACCCCCATCAAGCGGAAGGAACAATTGGTAGAGGACTCCACTGAGGACCTGGACTATGGGTTTCTGTCTAATTATAAACTACTTAATACTGCCATCACAAGAGCACAGTCCTTGGTTGCTGTGGTTGGAGATCCCATAGCTCTATGCTCGGTTGGAAGATGCAGGTAAAGTAAAAAAAATTATTCTTCAAGTTATTAACTGGAATGCTAATGAATACTCACTTTTTCACCTGATTCACTATGATTTCTAAATAAGTATATTTTTCAAAGATTATTGTTTGAAGTTAGTCTATCAATAGACCAATTTGCTTTGAATGAGAGGGTTTCAGTATAACTCTACGTTGTGCTTAGAAATTTTGATTACTTGTTATTAAAGAATATAAATGCAAAATAAAATTACTTGGAAAGTTACAGCATAAAAACAACCTTTTGACCCAACTGTATTTATGATGCACATAAGCCTCTTCCAACCCCTCTTTATCTAACACTATGAGTGTAAGCATTCATTCTTTCTTCCCTCAGTTACTTAGCTTCTCTTTGAATGCATTTGAATTCACAGGATGAAACTAGCGTTTAATAACCAAGGCTAAACAAACAGTTGAAGGAAACATCATTCAGTTTATCAAAGCCCTTTCTGCCCATCAAACCTGTATCAAATATAGAACTTGTACAATTTATCCAATTTCAGTTTTTGTTGGTAAAGTCCTGTGTAATATCATCTTCCCCTGATTCCTAAAGATAATTGATACAATTGAGATATAATTGTTGAAAGTACATTGCTCTTTCTGCAGATGTTCCAAAACCAATGGACTGTTGTACAACATGGCTATCATCTTTACAAAATGTTAATCTAAAATTACTTAGTTTCTAATTTTTGGCTGCTGCAGCCGTCAGTATCATTGATTGCATGTTATGGGGCATCCAACAGACTTGTGAGAATTTATGAACAATGTTATTACTGTGCATTCTGTGATTTGCATTAAGTTGCTTTTTCAGACTTGATTTGACATGGTGAGCATCATCCTCAGACTGTTACTTAGAGGGGCAGTCCAAACAGTTCTTAACCAGTGTTCAGAGAACCTCATTTGTTCCTCTTGAACAATGCCATTTGTGTAGTATGAGGGTGAACTCTGCTGGAGAAAGCTACAATTGTGTGACACCTTATGACTTTTGGGAGTTTTTTTCTAGGGATATTGAAGCCTTGAAAAACAATTGAATAATGTATACATAATGTTTGAGATGAAAGCTGTTCAGAGTAATGGATTGTTTGAGGAAATAAGAGCCGTGACTGGTTTGTGAACTAAAAATTGGTGTGTTTTCAATTTGTAAAATCTATAGTGATTATTTTAAATGCCTTTAAATCAACAATTGATATAAATTCTTTATACTTAAGCATTTTCTAGCATATGTCATTATTATTTCCTCAAACGTACTTTAAATGTCCTTTGTAATATCAAACCTATTAATTCAAACTCAAAGTAGATTATGTCTTCAGCTGTTCTCTTAGTTCACCAAGGCAATGTAAGATGATGGAGGGCAGAGTTTATTATAATAGGTGATTTGTAATCGTGGAATTTGTGTTTTGAGTGCCGAATGATTTGAAAAATGAGTAGTGTGGGTGCTGTGTGGGCTGCATATTAACTTCTCACGGAGCCTCAGGATAACACCCTATTGAAGCCTAACATGGTATACTGCTCATGACCAAGAAACACTGTAATATTGAGTTTTTTTCTATTGTTATTTGAAAATGAGATTTGTTAATATTGCATTGTACAGTAATAAGGGTCTCAATCCTTTGGGAAGTGCATTTAAACGTAAGGCAATATTTCAGCATTGAGACAATTTGCTTGCATCCTTACTGAAGATCACCAGCATATTATACTATGATGGATTTCTCAGTGATCATTATTCTACAAGATAATATCGCAGGAAACTACCCTCTATCAGAGGAGAAATTTGAAATTATATGTTTTTATTCTCTTGGGAGGTGGAATGTGAAAAAAAGAATCTCTGAGCATCCTGGAATGTGATTAAATTATTTAACTAATGCTGTGTGAATCAGTTATACTGCTCATAACTTATTGCATAGCCATATTACAATACATTCCTCTTCCTCAGGGTCTGATTTGTACTGCTGGCATGTATAATTATTTCTGTTTCTTTTCTGTAGAGGAGTGAGAATTATATGCATCGGTCTATTGAGATTATTTTTAAAGAGAGTTTGGTTTTTGTGTTTGATGCTAATTTGATTTGATTCATTTAACTGCCTTACAAATGTTATATGTGAAAGGAATAAATGGCAGCTGCATTGTGGTTCTTCTGTAATTTAACAAAACCGAATTGGAGCTTAAATCTATTTCAGTTGCACTGAAATGATTGAATGAGTGTATGTTAATGTTTGTGGACAAGTAACCGAAACAGGGTAGATGTTTTGATTTGTTCCCTGGCTTTTCTCTTACCTTTTCTTTAAATGAGCAAATGAAGGTCTTGGATATGCTATGTCTGATTATTCTACAAAACCAGAAATTGTCTTAAATGCACCATTTATATTAACTTTTTTAGTACTGAATTGCCTTGTTGTTTGAGAAAGACAAAATAAATATACTCTCCATCTCGGAACATTTGTAAAGGTAATTAATGTGCCCCATGTCTTTGCCACTCATGTTCCCTATCTTCATGTGAGTTCATCAGCAATCACCAGGACAATGAAAGTAATCCATGCTTTCTGGAAGGTTGTTTGTGGAAGGTTAACACTTTTTTTTTATTGAAGATGGGCAATTTACTCCAACTGACATGAGCATCTCTAAGATTCACCTAGCTAACCCTCGAACTTCAATTGCTGAGAAGAGCAGCTGTATGAGCAGAACATTGTCCTCTCAAAGTCATAAACCATCCTGACTTGGCATATCACAGGAGCATTATCAAACAAAATTTGGCAGAAAGCCACATAAACTATCATAGAACACTACAGCACAAACAGGCCCTTCGGCCCACAAGTTGTGCCGAACACATCAAAACCTACCCAGCCATAGACCTATCTATAACCCCAATCCCATTGGATCCCATATACTCATCCAGAAGTCTTTTAAAAGACCCCAGCGAGTTCGCCTCGACCACCACCGACGGCAGCCGATTCCATTCACTCACCACCCTCTGAGTGAAAAACTTTCCCCTTGCTTCCCTGCACCTTAAATCTGTGCCCTCTCGTCGCGACCATTTCAGCCCTGGGAAATAGTCTCTGAGAGTCCACCGTATCTATTCCTCTCAACATCTTGTAAACCTCTATCAGGTCGCCTCTCAACCTTCGTCTCTCCAGGGAGAACAGTCCCAGCTCCCTCAACCTGTCTTCATAAGGCATGCCTCCCAATCTAGGCAACATCCTTGTAAATCTCCTCTGCACCCTTTCAATAGCTTCCACGTCCTTCCTATAGTGAGGCGACCAGAACTGCGCACAGTACTCCAAGTGTGGTCTGACAAAGGTCCTATAAAGCTGCAGCATTACCTCCTGACTCCTGAACTCAATCCCTCGATGAATGAAGGCCAGTACACCGTAAGCTTTCTTAACCACATCCTCCACCTGGGAGGCCGATTTGAGAGTCTTATGGACCCGGACCCCAAGATCCCTCTGCTCTTCCACACAGCTAAGACTCCTACCTTTTGATAGTGTACTCATTCATCCAGTTGGATCTGCCAAAATGGACCACAACACATTTATCTGCGTTGAAGTCCATCTGCCACTTCTCCGCCCAGTCTTGCATCCTGTCGATGTCATGCTGCAACTTTTAACATCCCTCCAGACCATCCACAACACCACCGACCTTCGTGTCATCGGCGAACTTACTCACCCATCCCTCCACTTCCTCATCCAGGTCATTTATTAAAATGACAAACAGCAAGGGTCCTAGAACAGATCCCTGGGGCACTCCACTCATGACCGACCTCCATGCAGAAAAACAGCCATCCACAACCACCCTCTGCCTTCTGCAGGCAAGCCAGTTCTGGATCCACAAGGCCAAAGCCCCTTGGATCCCATGGCCTCTCACCTTCTCAAGAAGTCTTGCATGTGGGACCTTGTCAAACGCCTTGCTGAAGTCCACGTACGCCACGTCCACTGCTCTTCCTTCGTCAATGTGTTCAGTCACATTTTCAAAGAACTCAGTTAAGCTCGTAAGACACGACCTGCCTTTTACAAAACCATGCTGACTATTTCTAATCAACCTAAACTTCTTCAAATGCTCGTAAATCTTGTCCCTCAGAAGCCTCTCCATCAGCTTACCAACCACTGAGGTCAGACTCACCGGTCGGTAATTTCCAGGACTATCCCTGTTCACTTTCTTGAAAATAGGGACCACATCCGCAATCCTCCAATCCTCTGGAACCTCTCCCGTCTCCATCGACGATGCAAAGATCATCGCCAGGGGCTCTGCAATGACATCCCTCACCTCCCACAATAACCTGGGGTACATCCCATCTGGTCCGGGAGACTTGTCTATCTTGATAGCATTTAAAAGTTCTAACACATCCGCTTCCTTAATATCTACATACTCAATCTTTTCAGTCTGCCGCAAACTTGTAGTGCATCCTCCCAGATCACTTTCCACCGTGAATACTGAGGCAAAGTACTCATTAAGCACCTCTGCCATTTCTTCCGGTTCCATACAGACTTTTCCCCCTTCCCCTTTTATAGGTCCTATCCCTTCTCTTCTCATCCTTTTACTTTTCCCATATTTGTAGAAGGCCTTGGGATTCTCCTTAATCCTACCAGCCAAGGCCTTCTCATGACCCCTTCTGGCTCTCCTAATTTCCTTTTTTAAGCTCTCTTCTATAAGCCTTATACTTCTCTAGATCCCCAACATCTCCTAGCTCTTTGAACCTTTTATACACCTTTCTTTTCTTCCTGACTATGTTCACCACAGCATTCGTGCACCACGGTTCCCGCGTCCTACCAAAACCTCCTTGTCTCACCGGAACGTTGTCGTGCAAAGCTCCAGACAAGCATTCCTTGATGATAGGAAGCATTCCTATCATCACAGAGAAAGTGTTTACAGAATGGGGTAGAGATGTGGAGAGATTTAGAGAAGGAATTCCAGAACTTGGAAAGCTAAAGGCATAGCCACCAATGCTGGAATGATGATAAATTTGTGAAGCACCATCTCATAAGGATGGCAGTAGCTGAGGGAGAAGACTTGCCATCGTTGCTTTTGGGGCAGCTTGGTCTAAGCAATAAATGTAGTCTTGCCAACATGAAAAAATTGAAGAGAAGATAAAGTACTTCAGGTGACCTGATACAAATCTGTTGAGACTCTTCTACATGAAGCAAATTTGTTTGGAGCATCAGAGCGCTGTGGAACTCAACAGAAAACACAAAGCTGGAATTGTTTTAAAACTAATCTCTCTCTCTTCAGGTACCAAGCCCTAAGAGGCGGTTAGCAACCATGAACCATGTTACTCTGGAGGCATGAATCATCTTAATTGGTTATATATTCATCCAGCTTGTGTGAGGTTCTTTAGAAAAATTGTTAATAAAAGCAAAACATCACAGATGCTAGAAATCTGAAATAAAATCAGGAAATGCTGAATAAACGCAGCAGGTAGAGGACTGAAATTCTTTGGACTGGTGCATATCGATGTGTCAAGTTTACAAATCTTGTATGAAATATAGAAACGTAGAAGATAGGAAGAGGTCATTTGACCCTTAGAGCCTCTCTATCATTCATTGTGATCATGGCTGATCATCTAACTAGGTAGCCTATTCCTGCTTTCTCTACATAACCTTTGATCCCATTTGCCCCAAGTGCTTCAATGTTTTGTCACCTCTTACTTCCTGTGATAATGAATTCCACAGGCTCAGCACTCTTTGAGTGATGAAGTGTCTCCTCATCTCCATACTAAATGGTCGAATTAAATCCTCAGACTGTGACCCATGGAGAAATTAAGAGAACAGAAGAGATTGTAACCTGACAAATTGTTCAAAAAGATCACTCATCTAAAGAGGTGATTTTAGAAGAAAAGGTGGTCTGGTCACATTGCTCAGGGTTCTTTTAGTTGCAATTGAGTTTAAAGGCCGATCCTTTGTGGGCCATGTTACTGGGCCAGACCAAATAAAGCATGTTGAGATACAAGTTACATTCTGCTAACGGTGAATCAGGGGAGATGGTCTCTGCTTAATGGTCAAACTGTAACGTTTAGCAGAACACTGAATTTGGTCTGGCTTTCCTGGAGATCTTAAGAAACTGGTCTGCAAGATAAACAGCCTCAATATAAAAAAAAGCCACTGGCTGAGACTAAAATTTCTTTGATAAAAACTATAAAGATAGCTCAGATGGCTGAACACGCTGAGAAAGGCATAAGGCATGTCCAGTGAGGTGAACTGTTTGTCGGGAAATGGCTGCTCCGAAGAACAGCCCAAATGAAGGCACAGTAGAACGTGAGGGGGGTAGTACAGCACAAGGCATGGAAGCTTGTTTCTAATGTGGGTGAGAGCACTCCTAGGAAACCTGCAAGTGAAAAAATTATACATGTTTCAGCTGGAAGAAGAAGGGTCATTTGCAGGCTTGGAGCAGAGTGAAGCAGACAGGATAGAACTCAGAAGAGCAAAACCATTAAACCAACTGGCTGAGGAACCCAACAAGAGATTGAAAACTTGTATTTTAAACCAGGTCCAATTCAATGGGCTGTCACCAGTTGAGATATTTCTGTTGGTTTACGGCAGATCTCTAAAGAAGGAAGTTGACACTGGAGTCACAGCCACAGCCACAAGTGAACAAGCATTCAGATATCTCCAATAACATCTGCAGTTTGATTCATTCAGAAGCCATTTTATCAAGCTATACAGAAGAGATGGTAAAGATAGCAAGGTCAGTTGCAGTAATGGTATCCTATAAGAATCAGACAGCAGTGATCACAGATCTTGTCTCATGAGTCAAGACTGGTTGAAACAGAAAAGATTGAACTGACTGGAGATATTGAATGCTCAGGATGAAGGTTTTCAAAAACTGCTGTGCAGATACTCAGAAGTTTTTCAGGAGCCAGGGTGAACGAAAGGGGCTAACGCCAAAATTTACTTGTATCCAAAATTTGCACCAAAATTCTCTGAACCTTCCCAATATCTTATACACTTCATCATAAGCCGAAGTGGAGTTAAAAAGATTGAAAAACTTGCTGTCATAAAACCAGTACATTTTTCTGAATGGGCTGCACCAAAGTTTTACCTTGAAGCTAGAGCACACTAAGAATCTGTGGACTGAGGAGCCCATATAGATCAATACTCCATCCTGAAAAATGAGAATCTTGATGCTCAAGAGTCTCAAGGACAGTAAGTTAGACCTTAGCCAGGCATACTGATAACTGGAGCAAGGTGAAGACTTCAAATATTGTTCACCATTAATGCCCACATTAATGTACACTTAACTTGCCATTTAGAGTCTCATCGATTTTGCCGTTTTCCAGCGTGGAAGGGTTGTTACAGGGAACTCCCCAAGTGATGGTGTACTTGGGTGACGCCCTAATCAATGGAGTGTCCCCTAAGGAGCACAAGGCAAACCTATAAAAGATCCTAAAAAGATTAAAACGAGAAACGCACCTTGCAGGTCGATGAGATTACGCATCTCTCCTTCGGGTTATATGCCAAGGAGGACACTGTGAAAGCCATCAAAAAAGTATCAGAATGCAGTAGAGGCACAAAAAGACGCGTTTGTTAAAGAAAAACTTAAGAGTCATCCATAGTACTTGTACTTTTTGATACAACCAAACCGTTTGTGATTACCTATGATTCAGCACCATATAGCGTGGGAGCAGCTCTTTCCTACGACATGTCAAACGGCATAGAGAGAGCAGTTACATTCCATCAAAAACCCTGTCCGAAGCTGAGAAGGAATATTCTCAAATTGATAAGGAGGGTCTTGTGATAATCCATGTGATGAAGTTTCATCAATTATTAATATGGAAAACATTTCACCATTATGTCTGATCACAAGCTTATGATGCCTAATTGTTGACTGCATGTAGCTACTCCTTCAGCGTAGACCGAGGATGCAAATATTGAAAGTGGATGCACTTAGCCACCCCCTTTGCCACAGACTGCCGTTACCGCCTGCACTATAAGAAATAGTGTTGGTGTTACACCTGCTGGAGACATTGCTGTCTCAGTTGCCCATGCAAAGTCCTGGCCTCAGAGAGGTTTATTGCCCTCCAAAGTAAAGAGGATGGTGCTACAAGTCAGAGCAGATCAGAACCTACCTAGAGCCTAGGACAGAGCAAATGTGAGGATGGTATGTTATTACTGGGGGGGAGCAGGAACAATGGCTTTTACTACTAGAGTTACATGATGCATATCTGGACAGAGCAGAATGAAGGCACTGACGCAAAGTTGAATCTTGTGGTTTGGCATTGACAAAGATTAATAAAATGGTAGCCGGTGCCCTAGTTGTTAAACCCAGGAGTCACTGGCACCACCAGCAAATATGCATTAATGGGAGTTGCTGGGCCAGCCACAGTCTCGTGTTTGCACATAGACTTCATGGACCATCCATGGGACATATCTTCCTCATCCACCTTGATATGCATCCAAAATGGCTAGGTGTTCAGCTAACGAATTCTACAATGGTCACAGACACCATCAATCAGCTGTGCCAGATTTTTGCTATTCATGGCATCCCTGTGGTCTTGCTGTCCAATGATGGTGCAACATTTACAGCTGACAAGTTCTGTCAATTTGTCAAGTCGAAGGGGATTTGATCAATCCCTTACCACTCAGCCTTGAATGGCTTGTCAGAGAGAGCTGTGTAAGCATTTAAAGCTTGTATGAAAAAGGCCACTGACTTCACCTTTGGCGAGTTTCTTGTTATCATATAGTATGCGTGAACGCTACTATTGGGGTTACGCCTGCTGAATTATTAATGGGTGATGCCTATGAACTTGCTTGGATTTGGTGTTACCAGATTTGTCAGGGAGGGTGGAGGCTAGGCACGTGCCCAGAAAGAAAACCATGACTCAGAGAAGAGCCAGAGCATTTGAGATTGACAACTGAGTCATGACAAGAAATCTAGGAGGTGGACTGACTGGGTCTCAGGAAGAATTATAGAGCGAGCAGGATTAGGTTCATACATGTTTGGAAATACAAGGTTGCCATTTAGAAAAAACACGTAGATTACTTGAGAAGGAGAGCGGGGCCTGATCCAGAGGACCAGTATGTGTCCTGCTGCAGGCTGTTATGTCAATTATGAAACCAGGGATACCTACGAAGTTTGGACAACCTCTGGCTTTTGTAACTGAGGAGAAAGAAGCCACTGGGGAAGATAGCGATCCTGAGCTGACAAGTTTACCTTTTGCTTCTGCCAGTCTGGATTCATTGTTTGCTGGGGAAACTGGGTTAATCTGGAGTGAATGGGCATCTCCTGGATTGAGGCGGGGACCTTCATTTGGAACCAACATTCATACAATTTGAAGTATTCTGCTTTGCCGCCCCGTGCTTTGCCGCCCCGTAAATTCAATAAGGTCTTTTAAGTGACTTCTGGATGAGTAGATGGGACTTAAGGGTTATAGGTAGGCCTAGTAGGTAGAGATATGATCGGCGCAACTTGTGGGCTGAAGAGTCTACTTGTGCTGTAGTTTTTCTATGATTCTATGTGCATTGATATGATATCATTTTTGCTATGGACATAGTCTGCTCAACATCGAGGTGTATGGTGACCAGATCCCACAGCTAAAATACAGATTTTAGCTGATTTGCTGAGGAAAGTTTCTTCATGGGATTTGGTTTTTGCTGGCAAGACCAGCATTTATTGCCCACCCCTAACTGTCCTTGTGAAATAAGTGGTGAGCAATCTGTGGTACATCTGAGGTGAAGAGAGTTACTTTTCCATCTCAGATGTACCATAGCTGCAATGCACACCATTAATACGTATCACTGCAGCAACCCACCAATGCTCCCTTGACAGCATATTCTAAACCAATGGTTTCTACCACCTAGAAGAACAAGGGAAGTATAAACATAGGAATCTGCGAAGTCCCCTCCAAGTTGCTGACTTGGAGCAACTTGGAAGTGCTGACTTGGAAGTGTATCTCTGTTCCTTGCTTGTCACTGTTTAAAAAAAAATTCTGGAACTCCTTCCTCAACAGTAACTTCACCAGACATGCTGTAAAACTTCAGGAAGGAGGTTCACTGTCACCAACTTGTGAAAAACAATTGGAGATGAGTAATAAATGCTAATTTGATTTGACTTATTATTGTCACATGTATCAGTATAGAGCAAAAAGTATTGTTTCCTATAGACGAAGTATACCATACATAGAGAAAGAAAGGAGAGGGTGCAGAATGTTGTGTTACTGTCATTGCTAGGGTGTTGAGAAAGATCATAATACAAGGTAGATCCATTCAAAAGCCTGATAGCAGAGAAGAAGCTGTTCTTGAGTTAGTTGGTATGTGACTTTGGTATCTTTTTCCTGACAGAAGAAGGTGAAAGAAAAAATGTCTAGGATGGGTAGGGTCCTTAATTATGCTGGCTGCTTTTGAGGCAGTAGGCATTGTAGATAGTCAATAGATGCGTTTGTATGGTGATTTAGGCTTCATTCATGACTGTTTGTAGTTTTTTTGTGGTGTTGGTCAGAGCAGGAGCCATTCCAAACTCTGCACCCAGAAAAAATGCTTTCTACAATACATTGGTAAAATTTGGTTACAGCCATAGTGGACATGCCACATTTCCTTAGCCTCCTGAGAAAGTAGAGGTATTGGTGGGCTTTCTTAACTATAGCATCAGTGTGGAGGGACCAGGAGAGGCTGTTGGTGATCTGGGCACCAAGAAGCTTGAAGCTTTCAACCATTTCCATTTCATCCATGTAGATGTAGACAGAGACATAATCCACTATGCTTTCTGAAGTCAATGACAATTTCCTTCGATTTGCTGACATTGTGGGAAAGATTATTGTTCACCCGATTCTCTATCTCATTCCTGTACTCTGTCTCATCGTTGTTTGAGATTTGACCCACTACGGTGGTGGCATCAGCAAACTTGAAAATTGAATTGGAGGGGAATTTGGCCACACAGTCATAGGTGTATGAGGAATATAATAGGGGGGCTGAGAACACAGCCTGTGGGGGCACTGGTATTGAGGATGATCGTGGAGGAGGTGTTGCCTATCCCTATTGATTGTGGCCTGTGGGTTAGGGAGTTTAGAAACCGATTGCAGAGGGTGGAGCTGAGCCTCAGATTACAGAGTTTGGAGTGCATTTTGTTGGAATATTGGCATTGAAGGCTGAGCTGCAGTCAATAAATTGGAGTCTGACATAGGTATCTTTGTTATCCAGGTTTTCTGGGGTTGAGTCCTGGGCTAGGAAGATGACATCTGCTATGGATCTGTTGCGGCGACAGGCAATTTGGGAGGCCATGAAAAACCTTTCAAAGCAGTTCATAATGATGGATGTCAGAGCCATCAGACGATAGTCATTAAGGCATGCTACTTGGCTTTACTTTGACGCAGGGATGATAGTCGTCATCTTGAAGCAGATACGGACCTCAGATTGGTGTAAAGAGAGGGAAACGCTGGCCTTGCCAGCATGGCTATAACCTGTGAAAATTAGACTGCATTAGAGGACCTGCAGAATCTCTAATGCAGGTTACAGAATAATTGTAGGACTTAATCTTGGAGCATTCCTTTAATATTTCGAAAGAACAGCTACAGACACGATCAGTTCACGATTCTTGTTCAGCACCCCCTTGTGTAAACAAGTAATAGGTCACTGGGGTACTTTTAAACTATCTCCCAATAGTGTGGGTAGGGTGAACTAAAGTACGTATTGAATTTATAATAACAGGAACAATGTGTGGGTGTACTTAGTCATTTTTTTTAAAGCTGCAGGATGTTAAGAAAATGCAGCTGGTTGACCTACTTAAAGCCTTTTTGTGTGCTCAAATGTGATGCTTTGCTACTGAAGATAACCTGGCACAAAAAAACCCTGGAGAAACAAGAATTCAAACGAAAAGATTACAGCACGATGATATTCATCAATATTGTACTCCGAAGATGCAATGCATTGAATCTTGCGCAGGATGAACTATTAATTTTTAAATGATACAATCAAATTAGAACAAGGCTGATTGGCAAAATTCCCTCCATGGTTTTTATTTACTACAGACAGAGATGGCTGTATTTTTGCCATGGCTGTTTACACTTGACTGAAATTTCTTTTTGAAGAGCTTGAGGGCATTCAGTAAGTGTGCGCTGTTCCCTAGACACAGATATGGTGGATGTCGCTCCAGGCTTGACTGCCACATTGGTTAATCATGAAGAATTTGTTTCACAGCAGCACTCTGGAGAAGCTTTAGTATTTTACAGCTATTTTCAGTTTTACAGCGAGTAAACCAGATATATTTCTTTGGTGTCTTTTTCATAGTGAATGAATAGAACTATATAATCAGAAAATTTCCTACTTTTAAGAGACTTCATTTGAACCCTTGTGATTTCTTCCATGTCTCCACTCAGCCATTCTTAATTTCTTTTCTCACTTTAGTGACAGCTACATGCACATTTTTTCCATAACATAAAAGCTTGTCTTTTCTCATTTTCTTGAAAATTCATTTTTATTTATGGGTATCTTTCCTACAAGATTATGATTGTGATGCTCATTTTGTCCTTAACTTGCATTGGACTGGAATTTCAGTTTGTGCAAATTGTTATCAAAATGAAGGGATGCCCAAGACTCATGGGGCTCATCCACTCAGCTGGTTGATTCCTAATCTAATCACAGTATCCTTTTTCTGTTACTGCTTAGAGAAATTGTTGGACAAGCAGTCGCAGGTGTGCCACCTTGGGTTGGTCCAAACCTCCTCTTGAATTATTCAGTGTTCTTTATCCAACATACTTTATACTTAGCAACAGGAGGTCCATTTCTTAGTTTTAGCTGGAAGCTCAAGTAGGTGGGGCCACATCACTGAGGACTGAGCAGCTCTCATCTCTGCCAGGAGAAGCTGGACAGGTCAAGGGGGTTGCAAAGATGCTCGCTTCTTATGAAACAAGGTACAGTCTTGATAACTGGGGAATTGGGACAGAAAGACTAATTCAGACAACTGGAGTTGAAGTGAAACGAAGATATTATTCTGAAGAAATCCAGGAAAATTAAACAAAGGGCTCTAAGTTAAAGAGACAATTTCATTAATTAAATTTAAAGTGAGGAGCAATTCTCAGAGGTATAGAATCATAAAGCACAGAAGTGGCTGTTTGGTCCATTGAGTCCATACCGATGGGGAGCTTAAACTTTGATACACATTTTAATAATCTGGGAAATTAGAGTTAATGCAATTGCAATGGTTTGAACAGCAGCCAAGCCAAAGAAATCCTAAAAGGTTTGGAGTAATATTCTGGACTGGGTTCACTTGTAGAAATGGAGCAGAAGCTCTATTCAAGATACATTTGGAAAACCTGGACATGACTTTGGAATGCAACCTGCTAATGAAAAACATTATAGAATCCCTGATGTGCAGAAGAGGCCATTCAGCCCATCGAGTCTGCACTGACTCTCTGGAATATCTTATCGAGGCCCCCTTCCTCTGCCCTATCCCTGTAACCTGACACATTTACCACTACCAAACCATCTAACCATCTTTCCAGGGTTCTGGAAAACGTTCCAGGAACATTTTCAAGTGTATTTTTGCAAGTGGAGTTTGGCAAGTCTTATTTGGCAATCATCTGGAGGACTCTGAAGAAAAATTGATAGACACTCACTTGGGTTCAGAGCGGAATTTGCATTTGACCATAGCTTGTCTGTGTGCTTCAAGGAAGGAGTTTTTGTGCTAATGAGACCTTTGTAGCTTCAAATGTACTTTGTCGTCAGTAATAATCTTAAAGCCTCTGTATCATTGTTAAGCTCAATGAACTATAAGGGACTATTCTATTTATAATTTTTATGTTTCAGAATTTTTTCTTAAAACTAATTATTGGTCACATGATTCTCTGTTCCTCCATATTTGATTTAAAAATCGGTAAAAGTTAGTCTTTAGAGCCAGGGTTCCATTCTGGGATCTTTCCCATCCGTTATAACATCAACTGTGGTTGTAACACTTTGGCAAAACAGTGTCTGTGGTGGCCAGGCCTCTACTGTCGGAATCTGAGAGTTGGTTGTTTCTTTGGAATTTGATTGTTGGCATTCACACAATTTCTTTAAAGTTAATAAGGTCCCTCCTGGTTTCTGAAGGTTAAAAATTCCTTGTATGAGTCATAGCTGATCAGTGTAATGCCTTGTTCATGTTTTAAAAAAAAACTGAACTTGCTGTTAGAAGAGCGATTGAGGCAAGGCGCATAGGTGCCTTTAAGGAAAAGCTCGATAACGACACAAAAGTAATTAAAAAAGATATGCTGATGAGAGATTAATTGCCATGGAACGTGGCTTATATGGAGCAGAAACACCAAAATAGACCATTTGGACAAATCAGTTTCTGTGCTGAAAATTATATATCACACATAGTCAGATGGCTAGACAAGGCGTTCTTGATATCACTTTTAAAATCAGATGCAATTGTTCTGATATTTTGACCTGGCTCTATATTTTGAAAATGGTTTTTACATATCAGTTATTCACTTTCCCATTGGAGTTCTCTTTATATTTGTCACTGTTGAATCTTGTTGAGGAAAAGGCCCGATCTCTTTGGCATTTGCTAATGTCCTTTTAAACAGTTTTTCTGGAGTTGATACAAGCATCCTGGGTTTGTTCCTTTCTTAGACCCCGCTCTTTATTTGAACAGATTCGTCACAAAGAGAAGGTCATTTACATTGTGTCTATATCGACTTTTGCCGTGTCCCTATACACTCCTCTTTTTCACAAAATTCCACAAAAATGTGCTCTTAGGCTGATTGGGTAACAAATTGTCCGTATATTGGTCCCTATAAGGAAATCTTCCACAATAGGCGTAGCCTAAAGTCATGGATATGTCATTAAGACGTTAGGACGGCGACGTGGGCTCGTTGGGCCGAAGGCCCTGTTTCCCGTGCTGTGTTGCTCTTTGTTCTTTGTGCTTTGTTCTTTTTCGGATAGCAATCCTATTCCTCCTTGAATGCCTCAGCAGAACTTGCCTGTACAATGTATTCCAGAATCAAACTGCTGAAAAAGGTTTTTGCTTATGTTGCCATAGCTTCTTTTGTTAATTAGTTTCGATCTGTGCCCTCTTATTCTCAATCCTTCTACCAATGAATACAGAATTTTTCTATCTACTTAATCTCTACATTATCAAGCTCTCCTGAAGCTATATTTGATTTGGAAGTTGATATTTTTGAGGATTGGTTTCACTGATATTTTGGATGCAGATGAAGGCGTTTTTTTTATTGCAAGTAAATGTGTTTCATTTGTTCTTTCCATGCATAATCCCACATACACACAGCATGATGGGAAACTTTTAAAGCAAAAATTGCTGAGGGGACATTTTTGTCCAAGGCACAAATTTCTCCAGATTGGTTTGTTTCCACAATGTTAATATATTTGAGAGAGACAGCTTGACATTTCCAGATTTTAACTCCAATACCAAGCTCCAATTTATTAATCTGCTGATAAATTATGCTTGCGATTATTGAGTTTTAGATGCCCAGTTTAGACAGTAAAGCTTTGATGGTTTTTGCTCTTGATGTCTCATCTCTTGAATTAACAGTGTGTCAGCTTGATCATTAGTAGCTGTTGAGTTATGTTGCAAGACTTTACCCTACTTTACCTAATAGAGAAGATTATAAGTGTAACCAGTTCTTGGTTATGTGCTGCCATGCTGCATTGAGGCACCTTCATAACTCTATTCAAAATGACAGCAAATATTTGAAGCAATAGTTTGCGCAGTGGCTTTTAATTTTTAAATTTTTTTTGTTTTCAAGGAAATGTAAAGTATAATACAACATGATGAAGCTGCTCCCCCTAGTAAACCGATGCAAACAAGTACTGTACAAATAAAATAAATCAAAAAACAACAGTAATTAACTGTTTTAAGAAAGAAACAAAAAACTGCCATCTGCATGAAAACTTTCCGGTAGATCCTCTTGTAGTATTTTTCTCCAAAGAAAGGAAAGATACCAAATCTAACCAAGATGAAGCAGTAGGTGGCTTGGGGGATCTCCAAGTTAATGGAATCCTGTGGGTTATAAGTGAAGTGAATGCAATGACGTCTGTCTCAATCTTAGTGAGACTGGCCAGTTCGGATGGGACTCCAAATGTGGCTACCAAAGGACACGACTGCAAGTCAGTACCCAGAATTTTAGAGAGTGTCAAAGAATAATCACCTAAAATCAGCCAGATGTGAGTATGACCAGAACATGTAGGTATGGTCTGTAGGGGCAAATGAACACTTGACACATTTGTTGGTTATGCTTGGGGGAATAAAAAGTGGAGTCTTGCTTTGGTGAAATGAATTTTGTACAAAACTTTAAATTCAATTTAAACTTAACTAAACACAAGGTGATGTAGAGGTGACCCTAAAAGGGCTTTCTCTGCAAGGTCAAGCCCAAAATCCACAGGGTCTCGCTGTTTTAGCTGTGGAGAGAAGAGTTCTACCAAAGGAAAAATCGTCAATCCCAAAATAGGAAAACCATACATGTTTGTGACAAACACTCTTCAAAACTGCCTCTTACTCTATGGTGTCAGTTTAAATCTTAGTAATTGCTCCACTGTTGTGGCTACGCCTTTGGCCACCTGGACCCTAACCTCTGGAATCACCTCCCCTCAGTATACTCCTTAACACCTACCTCTGTGACCAAGTCAACAGTTTTAAGATCTACTCCACGGCTCAGAATTGGGCTTTGTTCAATGAAGCTACTGTTGACATTTTGCTATGTTAAAGGTGCTCTGTAAATTCAAGTTGTTTCTGTAAATGCTGCCTTTGTGGTTATGTTTCTATCCCTAAGCTTGACTGCTGGGAAGTCAAGCAGGCAGCAAAGCAACATGCAACACATCAGTGATTGGTTGACTGAGCTAACTTGTGGATGTTCTTTTGCAAACTGTCAAGAACGAAGCCAATACTGTTCAATCATCTTTGGCTTGGTTTGAATTTATGCCCAAGGATTAACTGAAAAGCATCAATGTATTCACATTGGAAATCAAAGCTCATACTACTTTGATTTCTAGAGTGGACAAGTACTTTTGGACAGAGGAAGCACATCAGACAGCAATGATTACCCACAGGTGATTTCAAGAACTTGTCGTTGGAGGACGTAGGGATGACTGGAGAAGATAAGGATAACAAGCATTAAAAAAAAGTCCAAAGAAAGATTTTTTTGTTTACTGCAGAATTGTAACACTTTCATTTTGAACAGTTAGAATTTTATTCAGTAGTACTCAGAGAAATCTTATTGCCTGCTTTTCATATCATAACTTGAGAACTGTGCCACAGAGAGCTCGGATGTGAGTTTTGCGCCCACAGTTTCTCCCCAGAAGGAGAAGAAACAGAATTGAAATTTGATTTGATACAGGCAGATGCACAAAAGAAGGAGAGTAATGAAACTTCCAGTTTCTTGAATGCTTTCCAGCAGTAGTCATTGGATGGGGATCAAGAATGGCAACCATCGCTGTATCCCCATCTTCTCTGTTCCTAACCCAAGAACAGTGAGGCAAATTACAGCGCCAATAGCTGAGATCAGCTCAGTGTAGACAGATGATTGAATTGGAAACCTTCCCTATTTGTAGCCTTTGTATGATTCTGGATAGTACTTTTACTCACAAAAGAAATGAAAAGCCTCTTCCATTTTACTATGTATAAAATCTAAATGAAGGACTTCCTCTCTACCATCCAGTCTGCAAAGTAATTTGAGTAGAATAATATTTGAATTCAATCTTTAATATGGCTGTATATTTTTGTCATTCGTTTAGTTCTCTGTGCATCAGAAATCTGTGGCTCCTTTTTAACCCTGTCAATCTTACTTATTCACATTCAGTGAGTTGTCATGATTTATTCATCAACCGTGAGATTGAGTTTTTAACGGTTTATGTTCTCTTAGAAATCTATGTCCTAATTTAGTTGGTAACCGAGCTGGCTTAAGTGTAAAATGATGAACTTTTAAGGAAAATGATTTACATGATTAACAATTGTCTTTGGTTTTAAGATATTTTCATAGTTATGGATAATGCTGAGAATGACTGTTTCATACCAGCCTGAAAGATTTTTTTGTTGAGCAGTTCACTGCGGCTGCCATTGTTATCACCAACTTTCGCCCAGTACACATGGCAACTCACTAATGCTGTTTTGTATTTTCATTTCCCAGTAAGACTTTATCACTTTTCTTGCTCTTCCTGATTTAACAAAGCTCAGGTAAATTACTGTTATGTGTTTGTATGTATTCTCATTGGCTCACTTGCTGTATTAATGTATGCACTAAAAATTAGATAATAGACAAAGCATGGGAAACAGAGAAAAAGCAGCCAAGGAAGAAATCTCGCAGCATTAATAAAGCTTGGTTCATTTTTAACCAAAGACTGTTCAGCTTTTCACATCTCCAAATACACAACAAAAATTCATTGTGTATTTTTCTGTAAGAAATTGTAAATTTTCTATAAGAATTTACAGGGACTTCAAGCTCCTCATAAATCCAGTGTTATATGCTGAACAGTACCCATTATCTCGCATTGAAGACCTGTTTGCGGGGTTAGCAAGAAGCCAGTATTTCAGCAAAATTGTCCTGAGTTAGGCCTGTATACATATTAATGTGGCAAGTACTGATTAGGAACAGTCAGCATTGCTTTGTGAGTGGAATATCATGCCTCACAAGTTTGAGTTTTTTGAAGGAGTAACCAAGAAGGTAGATGAGGGTAGTGCAGTTGATGTTGTCTATATGGACTTCAGCAAGGCCTTTCTCAAGGTACCATACAGTAAGTTGTAGCATAAGATTAAATCTCACGGGATTCAGGGTGAGGTATCTGAATGGATATAAAATTGGCTTCTCGAAGCTAGAAGGTGGTTGTAGAGAATTGTTTTTCAAACTGGAGGCTTGTGACCAGCGGTGTGCCTCGGGGATCAGTGCTGGGCCCACTGTTATTTGTCATTTATAGTAATGATTTGGATGAGAATATGGGAGGCATGGTTAGTAAGTTTTCAGATGACACAAGATTGGTGGCATAGTGGACATAGAAGAAGGTTATCTCCAATTGCAACAGAATCTTGATCAACTGGGCCAGTGTGCTGACGAATGGCAAATGGAGTTTAATTAAACAAATGCGAAGTGTTTTGGTAGATTGAACCAAGGCAGGACTTACTCAGTTAATGGTAGGGCACTGGGGAAGGGTTACAGAACAAAGAGATCTATATGTTCATAACTCCTTGAAAATGGAGACACAGGTGGACAGAGTGAAGAAGGCATTCGGCATGCTTGGTTTCATCGGCCAGAGCACTGAATACAGGAGTTGAGACTTCTTGTTGAAGTTGTACAAGACATTGGTAAGGCCACACTTGAAATACTGTGTGCAATTCTGGTCACCCTATTTTGAAAGGATATTATTAAACTAGAAAGGCTGTAGAAAAGATTTACTAGGAAGCTACCAGGGACTTGAAGGATTGAGTTATAAGGAGAGGCTGGATCGACAGATGTTTTTCTCTGGAGGAGGCTGAGAGGCAATTTTAGAGATCTATAAAATAATGAGGGGCACAGATCAGCTAGATAGTCAACATCTTTTCCCAAAGGTAGGGGAGTCTAAAACTAGAGGGCAGAGGTTTAAGGTGAGAGGGGAGAGATACAAAAGTGTCCAGAGGGGCAATTTTTTTCACACACAGGGTGGTGAGTGTCTGGAAGAAGCTGCCAGAAGTGGTAGTACAAGCGGGTACAATTTTGTCTTTTAAAAAGCATTTAGATAGTTACATGGATACAATGGGTATAGAGGGATATGGGCCAAATGCGGGCAATTGGGATTAGCTTGTGGATTTAAAAAAAAGTGGCATGGACAAGTTGGGCTGAAGGGCCTGTCTCCATGCTGTAAATCTCTATGACTCTATAAACTCTAAGTCTCAAGAACTTCTAATGATCATGACATGCAAAAGGTTGTTTCATTATCAAAAATTACTGTTTGGTATCACATCTGCTCCTGTATTGTTTTAAAGGGCAGTGGATCAGGTCAGGAGTAGCCTGAGCTGAGTCCAATGCTGTGTGGCAAACATCCTAATCACTCTCAGGCTGCCACTCTCCAGAGATTGGAAGACCATGGTTCGAGACCGTAAGACTAGAGTGAGTTCCAATCTTCTGAGTATTTGGAGCATGTGATTGACACCATTGGCCTTCGCATATCTTCTTCTAAGTTAAGGACATTGCAGAGATGCCTGCACCTCAGAATATAAGTCAGTTACATTCCTTCCTGGAATTGTTACATTATGATGTAAGAGTTGTCCCTTCTGAAACTACTGCCCCATGTGTAGAACAGGAAGTAGTCAGATCAATGCAGTTATGCCTTCAGGCAAGCTAAAGAGCTGTATGTAATTCTGAAGTTCTCATACACTTTGATCCTACTTTATCCATTAAGTTAGCTTGTGATACATTCCCTTATGGTGCAGGAGCAGTGATCTTGTACATTATGCCAGTCGGTTAAAAAAAGACGTATTGTTTTTGTTTCTCAAATCTTGAGAAAAGTTGAGAGTAGCTGTGAGCAGGAAGCATTAAGGTTCATTTTTGGAGTGAAGAAATTCCATTAGTGTTAATATGGGAGAGAGTTCACTTTGTTGTCCGCTCTGGACCATTTCTGGATGACGCACAGGAATTCTGTCCTTGCAGCAAGTAGAATACAAAGATGGGCATTGCTTTTGTCTTGCATATACTTATATCATTAAGTGCTGACAAGTCTACATTGTTACATGGATGTTTCAAGATTGCCACGACCAGACAGCTTGTCAGACTACTCAGCAGAGAATATCTTCTACTTTGTACAAGTGGACCCCACACCTGTCACTTCTCAACAAGTGAGAAAACATACTCAGAGCAATGCTGTGCTCCCAGAAATATTGGCTATGGTTTTATGAAGAAAGACTAGACAGCTCATACTTAACCTGAAACCCTGCTACTCGAGGAGAATGGAGCTGTCAGTACATTCAAGATGTCTTCCATGAGGGTTCAATGATTATTCCACTGTCAGTAAGGAACAGATGTTAGAGATGCCACACAAGGGTCATTGCAAAGTCATATGCACAAAAGAGATGGCAAGGATATTTCTGGTGACCTGGACTGCGCAGAAGTAAGAAACCTGCTGCTCTTGGCACTGCTGCATTCATGGAAATGACCTGAAGAATTTCACATCATATGCATGTGGGTTTTGCAGGATGTATGTATGTCCTTGAAAGTTAATGCCCATACCAAATGGCCAGAGATTGCTGTGATGACATCTACCTCAACTGGGAAGACAATTGATAAGATAGGAGAAATATTTAGTCATTTTTGATTTCCTGAAAAGCTGGTAAGTGACAAAGGACTTCAATTTGAGGAACTTGAGAACATCCTACAAGAAAACAGTATTTGACACGTTCACCCTGCTACTAATAGATTAGCAGAATGCTTTATCCAAATCCTGAGACATACTTTGAAAGCAATCAAGGAACAAAATTTGCTTCTTAAATGCCTTAAATTCCAACTGGTCAACCAGAATATCACACACTGCACGACCAAGACCTCTCCCCCATGCTCATGATAAAAAGGTAGCTGCATTCTGCATTCAATCTTCAAAAATTAAGGAGATTATTGGACAGCAACAACAAACGTAAGTGGAACAGCGGGGAGATGAGGTGGAAAACTCTTTTTCACTAAGGACAGGAAGTTATTGCTCTGAAC
Source organism: Sphyrna mokarran (assembly GCA_024679065.1). NCBI lineage: Eukaryota > Metazoa > Chordata > Chondrichthyes > Carcharhiniformes > Carcharhinidae > Sphyrna > Sphyrna mokarran. The sequence goes on along the minus strand of JAGIQG010000021.1, from coordinate 7,609,285 downwards.
AGGGCAAAATGTTAGCAAAATGTAAACAGTGCTACCACTGTTCTTGTGCAGATTGGACTTGTCTCTTATTGTCCAGACCAAAGATAACATTACCTGGAGGAGACATGCAGACCAGTTATTGGTTGGAAGAACATCTGCCAAATCTGGAGCCCGCTGAAAAGTCAAGATCAGTCTTAGAAATCCTGATTTGAACCTTCCGATAATCCATTCACTACCTCACCTCTGTTCAGCCCTCTTGTTCCTATGTCAACAGTTAACAGAGTTACTGATGATGTCAGTGCAAAGAAGAAGATGTCAGAGGTAGACTGTCAATCATTTTGTGAGCAACTCCTGTCTGACCATTTGACTTATTAATAGTGACTAGCTTATTTATTGACCATTGTTCGTATTGAACTTGTTTTGAATTTGTCTGGGGACGTCCAACTTAAGGGGGAAAGGAAATGTTATGTATTTCTAGTTATTTCTATTGGCTCATTGGAGCTATGCTGTATTAATGTGTGCACCATAAACTATGTAATAGACCTAGCAGACAGCCATGGAAAAGATCACACACCATTAATAAAGCTCGCTTCATTTTTAACCAGAGTCTGTCCTATGTATCATGCCACCAAAGGTCACACAACAGTTACACTCGATTTGAATGTAAACATCCCTGCATCTCTTTGTACATGACCTTAATGTAAATACTTGTGAGTAAACAAATGCACCTGTATGCATTTAATGTGAAAGTTGTGGTTCATTTGATTTTCATTTTTCTTACATTTCTGCACTCCTGTTTTTGTTTTTTTTGCATAAATCTCTCATTCAGTTTTCTTTACTGATTTTATTTTGCTTCCCTTCCCCTACACATGCTGTTCCCTCTATTTCTTGTTGTTCCTCAGTCCACTAATGTGGCAAATTGAATACAATTCTGTGCAGGCTGTTTTCCATAACCATTCCAGCAGTTATTGTCAGCAAATTTTACTTCAATCATCAACAGCGACTAAATGCATTTAATACAGCCTAAAGCTCAGCTGTCCAAAAATATGTGTGTGACTAATTCTCATATAGCTGTGTAAATGAAACCTGAATCAATAAGCAAGATAATCAGCATTAGTATTGCAACACACAGCCTGTGAAAAACACTCCATACTAAAATGAATGAACAGCTGCTTTCGAAGGGCTAAGTTCAGTCAGCTAGATTCCTACTCATTCATGTTCAATGGGCAAAAAATCTAACCCAGTAAAAATGAATAAGATTGTGTTTTGGAAAGATGCATTGCTATTTTACTGGAATTGGCTCAGAATCTGTCTTGTTACATTTGTGCTTTGGTCTTCTGTAAAGGATGAAATTTTACATTTTTTAGCTATCTGGAATATCTGCATTTGTATGGCATCTTTTCACTATGTCAAGACATCCTAAAGCATTTCACAGCCAATCAAGCACTTCTGTCATGTAGTCAGTGTTGTAATTTCAAGAAATGTATCAGCAAGTGTACATAACAAAGCCCTATGGACAATAATGAGATAAATCACCAGTTTATTTTTGGTAATATTAGTTGAAAAGTAAATTTTGGTCAGGACAATAAGAACACTCGTCATCTTCAAAAATAGCCGTGGGGTTTTTTTTATGTTCACCTAAGGTGTCAGATGGAGTCTTAGTTTAACATACCATCTGAAGAATAGTATCTCCAACATTGTAAATCCTCAATATTGTAATTTGGTGTTGACCTAGATTATGTGCTTAAGTCCCAGTTTGACTTGAACCCAAAGTCGTCTGACTCAGACTGACAATGAGCTAAGGCTGATGCTTGTAAAATGTAGCTGGGAACAAGACTGTAATGCTGAACTGCTTGTGCATGTTCCTTGAGAGAAAAAAATCTAATGTGTCCAAGGTACTGACATTGATTCTGAATAGGTTAACATGATTGTCCAATCTTCTTAGTTTTGGAGATTGGAGAATGAAAGGTTTGTTTATCTTGTCTTGTACAAACTGACTGACTATCTGTTGCTATTTCATGAACGTTTCCTAAGTACTCAACTTGATTTTTTTTTGCCCCTCAAGAGAGTGGTATGCAGCACCAATATTAATCTTGTATGTTTTTTTCAATTTGATCATAAAAGGCAATTTTTTTCCCAACTTGAACCAGGCTGAAAATGTGGTGGTGGACCTTCTTCCTTGAGTAGCCCTTGTGTTCATAATGTTTGCACAATGGTTTTGGATAAGGAAGGATCAGCAGTATGTTCATCAAAATAATGTATGCCTTGGAAGTTATGGGGGCTCTCACAAAATTGTGCTAGTTGTCTTTCATACCAGTAGAAGCCCAAGGTCTTGGAGTATGTGAAAATAAGTTTGGTGATTTGCTATAAGACATCCTGTAGTTACACTGCAACTACAGCATTCCAGTGGCGAATTGGAGGGTAGAATCCAGCATCAATAACATTGATTGACTGGACTGCCTGTGTCTGGCTGTTCTCAATTTTTTAATTTAATATTGCACCTTCCAGGAATGAATGTTCCATCACATTCCTGACTTCAATCATTTGATGTATTAATGCCATTTTCTTGTGTATTTGAAGGATTTGATCATGTTGTGCCACTCAAGTTCATCTGGCTCATGATACATGTTTTAAAGATTGGACAACTTACGCAGACTTCCCTTCGATGTCTGTCAGTCGGAGCTAGCATCTCAATGACTCTTCAGCTTTCCCTCATGCTCTCTTTCCCTTTATTCTGTGATAAACAGCAAAGATGGGTGCTAGGCCTGTGCATAAGGCAGCTGATAACAGAGCTTGTTCGGAGGTGATTGTTCATTGCTCCTTTTTGGAGTGTTGTGTGTTGATGTTTATATAGCACTGACATTCTCTTGGTTAAACTTCACAGTTTGGGGTTCTTGATCTTTAAAAAGTGATTATTTCTTTAATTCAGAAACAATTTTCAACCCAAAATCTTTATCTGCCACCTTCGTAAAATTAGAGAAGAACAAAGCCATAATATTCATAAAATGTAAAATGTATTTGAGTGCTCTGCCTCTGTAGTAATTGAAAGCTTTTCTCTCCATTCAAAACTGTTGTAGGTATTTGTAAATGGTAAAAAAGATGTTCAGTCATGTTGATTGAATGAGACATTATTTATATACAGCTTCAGGCACATGTCAAAACCATGGACAGTGTTTGATTTGTCTATGAAGACATTGATGGGGAGTAGTATAAAATGCATATATCCTTTTCACAGCTTTCTCCTTTTCAACTCTTGCCTGCAGATGTCCCAGTGGTGTTGATTAAATTGTATATTAATTGAGAATTTATCTGTATTCAGGTGGTGGGCATTAACTGGACTTCAAAAATAGCTGCATGTTGAAACTGTTTTGGAGCTAGGACGTTCATGTTTGTTTTGGAAAATAAAAACATTGAGGTTTGGAAAGATTAGGCTTTGATGCCATCCTTTACCACCTGGCTACCTGAAATGGAACACTAATAGTCCTTCAGTGGTTTGTGTTGAGCTTAACCAGTGGATGTCTACAGGCTACCAATTCTGGCAATTGCAATTGAGCCTTTTCTTATACTTAATTAATGTCCACATGTGCATATTCCATCAAAAGTCACCAGTGATCTCACAGAGCACAGAAGGCAGCCTTTCAGTCTAATGTGCGTGTGGAATCTCATTGAAGAGCTGACCAGTTGGTCTCATTCGCTGGTCCCGACAAATTTTTTGTTTTTAAATAACATATCCAATTTTGTTTGAAAATTGTGAATAAATTTGTTCCCACAACCTTTTCAAGCATTGCATCATCATAGCTTGCTGCAGAAGAAATACAAAACTCCTCATCACCTTTCTGGGTTTTTTTTGCAAGTGATCTTAAATCTTCCCCTAGTTACTAACACAGCTCAGGAACTCTGGTATGTGCTTGCAACACATCACCTTTTTGCTGGAGTATTGCAACCAACCATAGATCTCCCAGTGTCACTCTTATTGAGATCAACTAATTCAAAGTGAAACTGATATTTATTGGTCAGAACTATTCCCCAAGGCAAAGATATTCCTTGAACTACTGGGAAAAAATAAAGTTACATTCTCTTGAAAAATTCAGTTTCATTGGAAGTCCATTAAAAAATGTACATTGTATACTAATCAATGGTAGCTTGTTTAAACAGATTGAAGCACAAACAAGCCACCTCCTGCACCTCCATCTGTATCATTGCGGCATGTTCAAAGCTTTCAGCCTTGTTTGGCCACATCAATGTTGCCATTAATACTAGTCAGCCAGATCGCTGCACTGCTTTTCTACAGCAATTTTTAGTTTCTTTAGAAATAGCGTTTTACATAATGATTTTGTCTTGAAGTTTAGTTTAAAAGAACAAATTGTTTGTACCCATTACAGTTGCTTTGTTTATAAGTGATGATTCTTTTTCTCTTCCCTTCGTTATTTTCTCCATGTTATTTTTTCTGATGTGTTCATCTCCATAAATTGTTTATTAGTGTCACAAGTAGGCTTACATTAATGCTGCAATGAAGTTATTGTGAAAATCCTTGTCACCATACTCTTGCACCTGTTCGGGTACACTGAGGGAGAATTTAGCATGGCTGCATACCTAACCAACATATCTTTTGGACAGTGGAAGGAAACTGGAGCACCCGGAGGGAACCCAAGGGGAAAAGGTGCGAACGTGCAGACTTCGCATAGACAGTGGCTCAAGCCGGGTGCCTTGTACTGTGAGGCATCAGTGCTAACCACTGTGTCACTGTACAGCAAGCTGATAACTTCTTTTTAATCTTTCACCAATGATCCCGCAAAATTGTCTGAAAGATGTTCCAGAGCAACTTATTTTGTTTTCTTTACCTCTTACCAGCTGCCACATGATAGCAGGGATTGGGCATTTGGTCCAGGTGAAATTGCAAACAAAGATTTGTCACATTATTAACTGAGGCCTCATGTTATATAAAGCATTAACTAAACACTGGCTATAAAGCCTCTAACATCTTCTTGCCAACCCATCCCCACACAAACTACTTCATTAACTCAAAGATTTAAAATTCTGTTTTTGAGATGCATCTACCAGTTACATTCGTTAATAGATCTATTACACATCATCTGCCAGTGCTCAAACTCTACATTTTTGTAGAATTGGCATAACTTTGAACAAATGAAGGACTGTGTTTGCACATCTGATGTGAAAACATTGAATAATCTGTGCGCTGGTACCATATTTTATTACTTCCTTACAAACTTTGTCCCATTCTTTATTTCTGTATTTCAGAATACTGGTGATGTTTGTTGTACACCTTTATCATTTGCTTTATGTCACAGTACGTCAGTTCTGCATTTTGAAAATGTGAACCATCTATATATATATTACACCTGTGCTTTTTTTTTAATGATTTCTGATTTGAATGAATGTCTTATAAGATTGCATTTCTTTACTTGGCTTCAAAATACATTTTTTTTTACTCTGAGTTGTTGCAGAAAGAGCCTGAACCTCCTTTATAATCTTTCTCTAATTGCTGTTTCTCCAAGGAAATTCTGGGAAAGTTTCATTGATATCTGTCACGAGAACAACAGTCTCCATGGCATCACATTTGAGCAAATCAAGGCACAGCTGGAGGCACTAGAGTTGAAGAAGACATACGTCCTTAATCCTCTAGCTCCAGAATTCATCCCGAGAGCTCTCCGACTTCAGCAGCCAGCAAATGCTAACAAACAACAGCAGCAGCCATCCCCTCCTAAGGTACAGTGCCAATTATTTTGTAATTTCCTTCTCAGCACAATTTCCTAATTTTGAACTTGAAGTATATATTTTTTAAATGTCAGTCTTGCCGCTGTTATTGTTAGTATGTTTGAAATTCTCATGACACAGACTGATGCACTGTGCCACATAGTGACAATGTCCGCACACGTGATTTAGCAACTGAAGTCAGGTCCTCCTTTACCCGACCATCCAAGAGCAAGTTTTGAAAGGAGGTGAGGTACTTTCCAAGAGGCAACAAAAATGGATGCCTGTTCAGCTCAACCATCTCCTGTTGACCAATTCAAAAGGAATAGGGGAAATTATTGAAGTAAACTTTAAAGATCTGATTTCTTTATTTGTAATGAAAGAGTTGCAAACTTTGTCCACCATTTTTCTCACACATTGCCTTTTCAGTAAACGTAGCTCGTGTGACGGGGGTAAGGTACTCATCAGTCTGATGTGGTTCATTAGTGTTTTATTATAAATGTTTGATGTTTAAGAAAGTAATGGCTGAGAATTATGGCTGGCATGATGACACAGTGGTTAGCACTGATGCCTCTCAGTGCCAGAGACCCAGGTTCAATTCCAGACTTGGGGTGTTTGTCTGTGTGGAGTTTGCATTTTTTCCCCTTGTCTGCATAGGTTTTCTTCCATTGTCCAAAGATGTGCATGGTAGGTGGATTGACCATGCTAAATTACCCCTTAATTTCAGGGGGTTAGCGTAAATATATGGGACTACAACGATAGGGCCTACGTGGGATTGATGTCAGTTCAGGCTCAATGGGCCAAATGGTGGTCTCTTGCACTGTGGGAATTCTATGGTCAGTGAAAGTGTGAGATGGAAATAACATCAAACATAGAAAACTACAGCACACACAGGCCCTTCGGCCCACAACTTGCGCTGATTACATCCCCACCTACTAGGCCTACCTATAACCCTCAATCCCATTAAATCCCATGTACTCATCCAGAAGTCTCTTAAAAGACCCCAACAAGTTCGCCTCCACCACCACTGACAGCAGCCGATTCCACTCACCCACCAGCCTTGAGTGAAAAACTTACCTCTAACATCCCCTCTGTAGCTACTATCCAGCACCTTAAACTTGTATCCTCTTGTAGTGACCCTTGATATTATATTCTTTCATCCCATTGGACCTGCCAGAATGGACCACTACACATTTATTTAGGTTAAAGTCCATCTGCCACTTCTCCACCCAGCCTTGCATCCTATCTGTGTCACGCTGCAACTTCTGACATCCCTCCAGACTATCCACAACACCACCAACCTTCGTGTTGTTGGCAATCCATTCCTCCACTTCCTCATCCAGGTCATTTATGAAAATTACAAACAGCAAAGTTCCCAGAATAGATCCCTGGGGCACTCCACTAGTAACTGATCTCCATGTAGAAAAAGACCCATTCACCACCACTCTATGCCTTCTGCAGGCAAGCCAGTTCTGGATCCCAAGGCAATAGCATCTTTGATCCCAATTCCTTTCACTTTCTCAAGAAGTCTTGCATGGGTGCCTTATCGAACACCATGCTGAAGTCCACATAAACCACATCCACCGTTCTTCCTTCGTCAATGTGTTTAGTCACATTTTCAAAGAACTCAACCAGGCTTGTAAGGCATGACCTGCCCTTGACAAATCTGTGCTGACTACTTTTGATCATACTAAACTTCTCTAAATGTTCATAAATCCTGTCCCTCAGAATCCTCTCTGTCAATTTACCAATCTGTAAGGTTAGACTCACCAGTCGGTAATTTCCTGGGCTATCCCTGTTCCCTTTCTTGAATATAGGAACCACATCTGCAATCCTCCGGAACCTCTCCTGTCTCCATTGACGACACAAAAATCATCGCCAGAGGCTATGCAATTTTTTCCTTTGCCTCCCACAGTAACCTGGGGTGCATTCCATCTGGTCCCGGCAACTTATCTATCTTGATGCTATTCAAAATTTCCAACACATCCTCTTTCTTAATGTCCACATACTCAATCTTTTCAGTCTGCTGCAAACCTGCAGTACAACCACCCAGATCATTTCCACCATGAATACTGAGGTAAAGTATTTATTAAGCTATTTCTACCGGTTCCGCAAAAACTTCCCCCTTCATCTTTTATAGGTCATATTCCTTCACGTCTCATCCTTTTACTCTTCACATATTTATAGAACGCCTTATAACACGATGTCCTTTTCACGGTATCTGTGATCCAAGTGACCATTAAGCAACTAAATTGAAGAATTGTGAAATGAAGAGTGCAAGGACTGAGAAGGAAGGAGAAGTGAAGAATTGTTCAAATGTAATTTCAGTAACAAATCAGATTTTTTTAAAAAGTGGTAAGAAATGTTGGAGTAAAAGCAAAAAAAAGTTTTCAAGAAAGTGAAAACCTGAAGGAATGAGATTCCACATTAATAGTTAATTTTCTTTGCCAGAGAAATTGACTGTTATTAATTAACACTTTAAATGAGTATTTAAATTTGAGCCAGTGTGACCCAGTCAGAGCTCTAATGAAGGGTCATTCTCACTTGAAATGTTTGCTGTCAGATGCTGTCAGACCTGCTGAGATCATCCAGCATTTTCTGTTTGTTTCACATTCCAGCTTCTGCAGTATTTTTCCTTTATTTAAATTTGATTTGAGTTTCATTCATGCTCACTTACAAATACAGAAACTTCATGCTAATCAATGCATTTGAATGGTGAGGCAAACTGTGCAATCATCATGCTCATAAAGCTTGTACATCAACTGCTGGATTTCCACACGTAACCACATATCTGACCACACCTGATGCTGTGTGATTTAGTACTGTTATCCTCACTATCAAAAAAAAGTTTATTTATTAGTGTCACAAGTAGACTTACATTCACTCTGCAATAAGGTTACTGTGAAAATCCTCTAGTTGCCATGTTCCAACGCCTGCTCGGGTACGCTGAGGGAGAATTTAGCATGGCCGGTTTACTTAATCTGCACATCTTTGGACTATGGAAGGAAACCAGATCACTTTGAGGAAACCCACACAGACATGGGGAGAATGTGCAAATTGCACACAGATAGTGACCCAAACAAGGAATTGAATTTGTGTCCTTGGCACTTTGTGGCAGCAGTGCAAGCCACTGTGCTGTTCCCATTATTACTATTATTTAATTATTGTTATTATTTTGTTAGCAAACCCTGAGGAAAGATGTTGCAAGATAGAGATCATTGTTCATACCTTATAGCTAAATGGTTTTCCAGGACCAATAATATTGAGAGTATTATTATTCAATATTAATGATAATATTGGCTTTCATATACAATGCTTAAAATTTGAACAGGAAAACTTAGTTGTATTTATTGCCCATTTTAGCTCACAGCAATGCCTTCTTTTTAGAGTATTCTTGTACTGTTTATGAATCCTTCTAGTTATTTGCAACTCACTATTCTACTTTTCCCCTGTGTCTCAAGCTACTTAAGCTTTTATTCAATAAACTGGAATAGTATAAGTTTTGGGCCCTTTAGAATGGGTTTTAAATGTTGCAGAAGACACTCTATCCTGTAATTACCACATCTGAATTTGTTAACACTTCACTGCATCAGCTGAGAATTCACACATTATTGGCTTCATGTTGGCCATTTTGTGTTTGTTGAAGTGTGAGATTGAGAACTCAATTGGTTTGATGCAAATACAAAATCAGCCAAAGTAATTTTCAAATAAAGTTCATTTAAGCAGGTTGTAACTAAAACTTAAGATGGAGGTACCTTGGACTTTTAGCATTATCTCTAGTTTTTCTGATACTATACCTTATACAGGGCAAAGTATATTCATTTCCTAAAACACAACAGTAACTATATTTCAAAAGTACTTGACTAGTTCTAAAGGACTTGGAAGTCCTGAGGTCATGAACGGCACCTATAAACTCATTCTTTTATTGTTTTCATCTGCTCACATTCACACTAACATCAGTTCACGCAATTGTTTGCATGACATGTGTGAACTATTCGCTGTGAACAAAAAATTCATTGTAAGAATGCAGTGCAAAGTGTCCAAGCTATTCCTTCCAAATCATGTTAAAGCCCCAATTTGTCTTGCAGATATTTGTGATGATGCTGTGCCTTTAAGAAATGTATTTAGCATATTTCTTGGAGGGGTATGTTTAAAATTGAACTCTGTTTTGCAGGTTGCGGGTTGTTGAAGAAAACCTTTAACTTAGTAGCTGGGTGAACAAAAGAAGTATCATTTTAGACATGGAGTGTTTGTTTCAGCAGAGTGAGTGCAGTTGTGTTTCCTTGGCTTCCAGAGTAGATGCTTGATTAGATTCATTGACGGGGCAGAGTAATGCCCTTAATGGGAGTAACTAAGCTTGCTGAAAGTGAAGAGTTAAGTTTAATTATAAAATAATTTTCCAACAGGTTTGAGTCAGGTTGAGCTCCACATTGGTGATGGAATAATTAGTCAACAATAAACACCATCACCATATTCACCCCTTCCCATCTTTGGTTCAGGTTGGAGGCAGATCAAACTTTATGCCAGTAATGTCCTCCTTGAGATTAGTTAACTCAAAATACTAGAGTGAAGAATGAATCTTTCTTATTTTCCAAGGGTTGCATTCAGTCACTTACACGAAAAACTTATGGATAGCAGCTGACAAGTATTATTATTTACAATTGCTGGACTTGTAGGTTATTTAGGCCAGCATTTCAAATGTTGCAGTTGCATTTAGTGGTTATGTAGAGGAGCAGTAGCAATTCTTGGAAACTAGAAACTTTGGATAATATTTGAACTTCAGTGACCACATTTATAGATTTTTGAGTTCAGTTAAAATGTATTTCCTTTTATTACAATTGTTGCTTTCAGTCATCTTAACAGTGATTAGTACTTAATTGGTAAGCAGAATATTAACTATTTCACTTTCTTGGCCACTTCTTGAAACGGATGCTAACTTATTTTAAGTTTTGTGGCCTCATGAGAGCATGCTAGCAACCACTTACACCTCAAATGTTTCACAGCAGAGTTAGAATAAAAGCCGGTTAGACAATGTGACTGAAACTATGGTCTAATGTAGCGCTGTTTGAAAATGGGAAGAGATTTGATATAGTAAAATAGAGATACAGCTGACAAAGTTACCAGAATAGAGAGATTTATTGAAATGTACAATATAAATTTTGAAATCTGTACACTGGAAAAAGGGCAAAGCCCTGGAGGTCAGCAATATAAAGATTGATAATCAGGTGGGACGCAAAGTACAGTGAAGACATAGGCAGAATTCTTTCATCTATGCTTGACTTTGTATGAGGTGTACTTGTGGGACCCATTGAGGTGAGAATTAGTGAATTTGAAATAGGAGTTGACTGAAACATAGGTTAGGGTTCTTGGCAGTAATGGGGATGTGGTTGGAATGATTAATAATTGTGTAGTCATCAGCACCTTGGAAATGTAGGCCATTCTTTAATTCAGAAATCTGTCCATTGTTAAGATTGTCTTTAAATTTAATTCCACCTTGAGCACTATCAATTCTTTGCTATATCGGTGTTCTCGTTCAATCTGAGATTTTTGTCCTGGTTGTTTGGATCACGTGACTTGACAATGGTTTTACAGTTTTTTGTTACCAGTGTTATCATCCTCCTGGAATTGATTCTGCTTTGCAGAATGGAAACCTATATGATGGGTACTGATGGGACAGATCTCTTTTTACACATTGCGTTGAACCCATTATTAATCTGACTTGAAGGAGGAAGAGCTCAAGCAAGCAGAGTGCGCCTCTCACTTGGTAATTGAACAGATATGTCATTCAGAAGCTCTAAAGGATTAATTTTATCCATGTCATCTTTAGAAATTGCTTTTAAAGCACATAAATTAGTCTGCATCGTATACATATGTTTAATAGATATTTATATTTTTACATCTTCATGTGAGTATTGATGAGTTTGAACTCAGCTGAAAGTACTGAGTTTCAGCGCTTTCTTCTTTTAAATGTGATTGCTGAGCTTCAGGAATGTGAACTGAATAAAGAAACGATTGATTCAGTAGCATTTAAGGACGTGATAGATGTGTTTAACTAAGAGAATGGAGTTGACAAAAGCATTCTATCCAGAGAATGCCATCATGATGACCCTTGACTTTGACATTTCTACATTTGAAAACCTCATAAATCCAAACATCTAAAATTGTAATTATTACTCAGTTGCTGATTATTACATAGCCCTTTTAAGTTACTAATGATAAAAATATAATGCTTCTGTCACACTGCTCTTTAGCCGACCTTCACCAAAACTTGGCCCAGAGTCAAGTGGTCATTTAGCACCCATACAATAGTCTTGGTGACGTAGCTAAGCGTAGAAATGGAATGAAAATTTTGAGAATAGAACTTGCTTTTGATGTATCACATAATAAAAAGCCATGTCTTGTGACACCTTGATGTATAGCTTTGTTTGTCTGTCTATTTAAATGAGTAACCATTGCAAAGTAGTCTTCTTTCACAGCAAACGCCCATTGGCTCAGAGTACAAAAAAGATTTCAGTTACAAGAAACATGCTTGGCTTTACATGTGGCACTTCAGATTCACAATCTGTGGTTAGCCTACAACAGTCGAAGGAAGACCTTTACCTCTCCCCATCAGTAAAACCAGGAGAATTGTATTAGGCATTGCAGCTAGTGGGAATTTCAATTGATTGAATTAATAGGTGCTTTCTGATAGTGATAGCTTCCCCTTACCCCATGTATCAGTCTCTTCTTTCTGCAATTACTTGCTGAACAGAATCCACCTAGCTCATTACTGAGGGTCTTCATATCTCCATTGTTGTTGAAGACCCAATGCACAGCAAGACCACAGCAGTTTACACATACTGGTGAAGCATCATGGGTAACCCCAACAACTTTAACATTCAGATCTTAGCATTGAATTAATTACACTACCTACTGCTCTTTGCTGCTATTACTATCAGTTTTGCAGTCTGTTATTCCTCCTTCGTGTAAAATTGTATCATTCATACTTCTGCTCTAGTTTGTATTCAGTGCCTGTTGCCCTGTGTAATTCCCAGAGTGCATATCTCTCCTTTGACACCTTCTGTTCTTTGAAGATATTTATTATATTGCAGTGTTAGTGTAAGCCTACTTGTGACAATAATAAATAAACTTGTAATAAACACGCTCGCTTGGATTTTACAGTTAACTGTGAAGCCACAGTATTCTCTTCCGACCTTCAACTGCCCAGGAAGATCTAGTAAGAAATCTCACAATAGGTTATAAAGTCCAATAGGTTTATTTGGTAACACAACTTTCAGAGTGCTGCTCCTTCATCAGGTGAGTGATCAGGCAAACACTCATCTGATGAAGGAGCAGCGCTTCAATAGCTTATGCTACCAAATAAACCTGTTGGACTTTAACCTGGTATTGTGAGACTTCTTACTGTGCCCACCCCAGCCCAACACCAGTATCTCCACATCAGAAAAATCTCATGATCTCTTTGGTATGGATTTCCTCTTTTCTTGTCAGCTCGAATCTGACGCTAAGTCAAGGAACTCTACAGGCATCAAGAAACAGTACTATTATCGAGCATGATAACCAGCCAGTCACATTAGGTATTCTCACAGATCACAAACACAGAAATAAATTATCCTTAATTTTTAATTTACGTTTTTGTTGAGTGCAAACTAAATGATTGAATCATACACTTGGAATTATGATAGAAGCTGAAATACCATAAATAAAGTTCTTAAAAAAAATTACTTAAAGTGTGTAATTCCTTTTATCATGATGGAAAGAATTGACACTTACAAATATAAAATCCATTTTCAGGGCCAGTGAGGCTGTTCAGGAGCAGTTATGAACTTGGTAGGCTGTTTAAAAATCTTGTTTCACTCTGTTCAACAAGGTATAGCTTTTTCAGAAGTTTGTATCTTAAGTCTAATTGTGTAAAAGACAACAGTTCAGTGATGTCTATTTGGTTGTACTTAGATTGTAATAATCAACGTCCCCAAAGGAAAACGTAATCGCTGGCAGCAAATTCTGGGTTGCCATGTTTAAATTCCATACGTGCAGATTTCAGAAGCTGCTGTCAGTTTCAGAGCAGTAATGATGTCGGACACTGAGTTTGCCAGCATTGCTACCACAAAATCTGGGTCAGTGACTTTCCCATTCCTAGTAGCTGCAGCTGAATTAAGAGGCTGAGCTCTTCTGGGACTACAGGCCAGTGCACCCTCTCTCATTAACTCAATGAACTTTGAAAAACCACATGGTCAACAAAGACTAAATGAGCTTGTATTTTATTACATGTTTCATTCCTTCGGGATGTCTAACAATTCCCTCTCGTTCCTGTGCTCTCCCAAGAGTCAAGTCCAAGATGATAAATCTAATGGGGCATTCAAAGCAGAAGGTCTTGAATTAGAGCCTCAGTAGGATTTAAGCATATAATCTAAACTGACATTTCAATGCAGAATTAAAAAGTTGCTGTACTTGAGTGAAATCTTCAACCCTGATGCACCTTCTCTGTGCTCCAGTGGATGAGAGGGGGAATGTAGAACTGGAGAAGGAAGGGAGGGAAGTGTAAGGCTGTAAACAGGTTTTGAAGATGAGAAATTGGGTAATAGGGAGCCTACTGGTCACCAAAATTGGAGAGTTGTGAACAACCATAGTGGGTGGGTCAGGTTGGGGGGAGGGGGGCGGGGAGCATGGTCAGTATCCTTTGGACAATTTAGAGTTTGTGCAGTGTGAAATTGAAATTAGGAAGGAGGTTGTTGGAATAATCAAATACGATAGCTGTGCATAGTTCTGTTAAAATGAAGCCATTGACAATGTAATGTACTTAGTGGCAAAAACGATGGCTTCTGTCTTCCCATAGCTCAGTTAAAGGCATTTTGGCCTCATCTAAGACTCTGAACTCATCCTTTGCCTGTTCATGATGTTATGAAGGGAGAGGGTATGGATAAGAAGATGATACATATATAAAGGAGGAGATAGATATGTTTCTGATTTTTAAAAATGGGTGAAGAGGACATGGGGAAACACAGGGAGGTGGATTGAGACAAGGGAGAGATCAGATATGATCTGATTTGAATGCAGAACAGACTTGAAGAGCTGAATTTGCCTATTTCTGTTGCTGATTCCTGTGTTCCTGTAAGAAAGGGAAAATGAGGATAGATCCTTGATGGGCCTAGTAGGTGATGGTTTGCAGGAAGAGAGGAACGACCCATTGCTGAAGCAGCATTGACTTTTCACACATTTGAGCTGAACAGTGGAGGAGAGTCAATGAAAATGTATGATATGGTCATGTTCATCTCCAAAGATGTATGGGTTAGGTGGATTGGCTATGGTAAATTACCCCTTAGTGTCAGGGGGCTAGCAGGGTAGATATGTGAGGTTACGGGGATAGGGCCTGGGTGGAATTGTTGTCGATGCAGAATCGATGGGCCAAATGGCAGCCTCCTGCACTCTATGAAATCTATGTAATCAGACGTTTAAGGGAGGATAAAAAGAAATAAGCCATTATTATCACAATTAGCCAGAATTTTACAGAACGAAAAGAGGTCCTTTGGCCCATCATGCAGTTGAAGGGATTGTCTTGCATAACTTTCTCTCAGGTTGTTTTGATGCTGTGAGATAGGTTGAAACTAAGAGATGAGAGTGGGGGTGGATGGGATAATAGTTCAAAAGTCTAGAGAGGAAAATGTTAACAACAGTGATTGATAGACTGTATAGTTAATTTGAAGGTGAGTTTTTTGAATGTGGATGATGCTCAGTTTTGAAGGCAACCACAGCAAAGGGAACCATTGACATTATCAGCCATCACAAGAGCCAAGAGGATAAGTTCAGTAATGATAGAGCTGTGGATTGGGGTGAGAGGTCAGAAATGATTGTTCACAGTGCAGACATTGGGTCTTGGGCATCACAATAGATAGCACTGCTGCCTTGTAGCACCAGGGATCTGGGTTCAGTTCCTGGCTTGGGTCACAGTCTTTATGGAGTTTGCACGTTCTCCCAGTGTCTATGTGGGTTTCCTCTGAGTGCTGTGGTTTCCACCCATAGTCCAAAAGATGAACTGGTTAGGTGTATTTTAGCCATGCTAAATTCTCCCATCAGTGTATCTGAGTGGGTGCCTGAGTGTGGTGACTAGGGGATTTTCACGGTACCTTGATTGCAGTGGGAATGTAAGCCTACATGTGACTAATAAATAAACAAACTTGAATCGAGGTATGATTTTGGAAGGAAAGATAGAAAAGAAACTGTAAAGTGATAATATCTCAGGCCTTTGGGTGGATGTAAAACAATGAGAGGTTGTAGTCAGAGCTAACAGCATCCATGAGTTCTTTGTGTTTAAATGGAATGAATGGTTTAAATTTTAGAATTTAAATTTTAGAATTGCAAGTATAAATGCTGAATCACTTCAAAACACAGTGATCATTAGTTTGTTAAACATAGCAGCTGCTGGCAGGATCTCACAAACAATACATGAATGACCACATCCACTGTTTTCTGTGATGTAATAGGAGGGTGTATGTTTGGAGAGCATGCTGAATAGGCAGACTGTCTCATCAAGAACACAGCATGTCCAATAATTCCACCTGTACTCTTAGATTAGGATCTCAAATTCTTATTATAGGACTTCAATCGAGAAGCTGACTCAGGTACTCCAAATAACTTGAACATTTGTGCAAAAAATAAATTCTGACAGAAAAGTATGGAGAGGCAGGCATTTAAGAAAAAAGAATGTTCCGCAGATTAGATCATTCTTCCTTGGTTTACAATTGGAGTATTAGGTCATCTGTTGAAGCTGTTCAAAATATACGCGCTTTGTTACTTTTGTATTAAGAATTTGAGCCTTTTTTAAATGCCAAACCTAATTTATCTTTCTCGTATTAAAGATTGTTGAGATGCCCTTTCCGTTTATTCCAGCTTGACCCTGTTTTGATGTTGTTGTGAGTGAAATTGGTTGAGACAGATTTAAAATTTTGTGCTGAAATATTTTGCTCTTAGAAAAAAGCAACAGGCTAAAGGGTTTCAATTGACAGTTTCTGGTCTGGATCAATTGCATCTTGGAGGAAGTGAAAGAGATTTTATTAAACTGTGGATGTCTATGCTTGGCAGAAATCATGCAGAGTCTTGTTGATTAGTTAATGAGTCAGAGTGTTGACTTTAAATACATCTAAGTTTGACTGGAATCTGTCAGAAGCAATAACTTAAATAAACATATTGCTGAACAGTTAATATTTATTATTTTACAAAACCTTTTCTGCCCAAAGCAGTTAAAATAATAAATTGCCTTATGTAACACCTTTACAACCTCAAGGCACTCCAAAGCACTTCACAGCCAATTAAGTACTTAAAGTGTAATCAATGCTGTAAATGTAGAAAATGTGCAGCCAACTTGCACACAAGTTTTTGCAAGCGACAGCAAGATAAATGACCAAGTAACCTGTTTTCATGATATTGACTAAGGGATAAATGACCAAGTCACTGGGGAGGAAACAGTCACCTCCTTTTTGAACATTGCCACAGAATCATTCACCTCCACCTGAGGAGGCAGACAGGCCTCAACCTATAATGTCATGAGCAGCACCACCAGTATTTAATACTGGAACAGGTCAGCTGAGATATGTACTCAAGTCTCTGGAGTAGAGCTTGATATCGCAATCATCTCAGTGAGAGGCAGAAGTACATTCACTAATCCAAAACTGTTCTATTTTAGTCTTCGCTTCCTTTAATGTGCATTCTCTTAGTTTCGATTGTGGAGTTAATTTGACTGTAATGCACAGGTTATTTAAAAATTGATTAATTCTACCAACCACACCTTAAGTCGTGAATGAGAGAAGGTAACACAGTTCCATGTTACGTCTCAAGTACAAAGCACTTTTGCATTCCCATTAACTAACAGAACACTGCAGTCTAGGTCCAGCATGAGGACCCACTTTATGGGTTTTTAAAAAAAACATGTTTCCAGAAGTTCGAGACATTTGGCTCTGTGTCGATGTGCCAGTTTTTAGCCACAGGAATCCACAATTGATATCCCTGCTGCATTCTTACCCCCTTATCTGTACCAGCTGAGCCACCCACTGTGACAAAACATGACATGATTTAACAGCTTTTAGAAATTTTTCCTTGCCCTTCTTAATTTTTTGATAATAAATTACTCATATTGCCTCGTATTTTGGTCCCATGAACTGCCTTCAGAGTACAGTTGCCATTTAATGATAAGTTTTGTTTCAAATGAAAGTGAATACCAACTAAAAAAATGGCAGAACTTGTTTCTTGGCCCTCGTTGCCTCTACAGATGCTACTTTTTCAGGAATATTTGGATCCTAAAGGATCATTTTTCAAGACCAATTCTCAGCTCTTTAACAGTAAGTAATGTTTATGTTGAATAGGGGACCAGCAGGTTAGCTTTCAGCTGACTTGTGTTGCAGATAACTTTTAGCATTGCAGTGATGATTGCTGAACATTCTGGATTTGTGACTTTATGCATAACTAAACCAATTATTTACAACTGAGCCGTGGAACAGTGTCTTCACAGTTAGCATCACAGTGAAGCAGTCTGGTAATGATATCCTGACAGTCAGTTCTAGTTGAGATTTAATAGAATAGAATTATAGAATGATTACAGCACCGAAAGAAGCAGTTCATCCTGCTGCATCCATGTTGGCTCTCTGTAAGAGTAAGTTGGCTAGTTTCAAAAGAACTCCAAAAAAGAATAACCACCTTGGGGGCAGTCCAGAGTAGTCTGCATGTCTTTATCCTGTGGCTCTTAGCAAGTATTGATGCTCATGTCTTGGATCAGAATTTGCTGCATTAGATATTTCGATAAAATTTGGGGTTTAGTGCTGTTTCCAGTGTAACTCATTAAACTCCACTGAGAAAAAAGATCTTGAAGAAGAACCTGGGTCTCTATTTAGCAAGCAAACATTTCTGCGCTTTATCATATCTGTGATCATGCACAGAACAAAACTCTGGGCATTTCCAAAAACTTTCTGTTGTTGTCTTTTTAAGGGAAAGTGTTTATTGAGGTAACATTGATTTAAAGTGGCAGATACCAGTTATAGCAAAAGGGCATCAACCTGAAATGGAACTTGATTTCTCTCTCTGCAGATGCCGCTTGACCCAAGTATTTCCAGAATTTATTTTTGTTTTTAATTCAAATTTCCAACTTCCACAGTATTTTGCTTCTGTTCTGGCATGCTGGCAGTGTGGTCTCTGTGCCAGAAATTCAGGTTCAATTCTGGCCTTAGGTGACTGTCTGTGGAGTTGCACGTTCTCCCCGTGTTTGCCTGAGTTTTCTCTGGGTGCTCCTGTTTCCCCGCCTCAGTCCAAAGATGTGCACGTTAGGTTGATTGGCCATGCTAAATCGCCTGTTAGTGTCCCAAGGTATGTAGGTTAGTGAGATTAATGGGGTAAGTATGTGGAGTCAGGGGGTTAGGGCCTGGATGCTTTGTTGGAGCAGGCTATGGATGGGTCAACTTTTGCACTGTCAGGGGTCTATGATACTTACATCAAGTAAAGGTGGTTCTATCAATATAAAAAGGGTTTTTATTAGCTAGTTTCCCCTACATAATCCAAATAGTTAACTTTTTTGGAAGCTATAGATTAAATGTGACTTTGATTTGATTTATTATTGTCACTTGTATTGCCAAATTATGAAAAATATTGTTTCTTGCGTACTCTATAGAAAAAGCATGTCATTCATAAAGAAGGAAAGGAGATAGTGCCGAATTTAATGTTACAGTCATATCTGAAGTGTAGAGAAAGATCAATTTAATGCGAGGTAGATCCAATCAAAAGCCTAGTGGCAGCAGGAAAGAAACTATTCTTGAATCAGTTTGTGCATGTTCTCAGACTTTGATTTGCTACTGAATGTATTTTACGAGCCTCTTGAAAGCTGTGTCCTAAGTAAATACGTTTTGCTCTTTAGTTTAGGGTTCAGACTCTGCCTGTTATGTGAAAGATCAAAGAAATTGTCTGATTTTACTCCCTAATGGCTGCAAAACTGTAATTGCAGGTACTCTTTTGATCTGAAAAAGACCTTTATGAATGCCTTGGAAAACTCAGGTCAACATTTGGATCTTCCATGAGGATGATGTGGATTTGTAGCTCATTCCAAATTCAGATCTGCTCCTATTAATATCAAATAAATTTCAATATTGCACTGTTTCATCTGATCACCAAAACTGCATGTAAAAGCTGGGCACAAAAAGCAATGTGGCTCTCCACAATCTGGTTGTCACTTTTTGAATTTATTAATTGTAGCAAAGTACGCGAGAGGGAAAGAAGATGCACCTCATTGAATTAAAGAATTTGACAAAGTGCTAGGTTAAGAGAATAATTTTGACTTGTGATTTTTACACAATGGTTGTTGCGAAGGGTACTTAATTCCATGGCAGCCTTTGTAGGTTGGATTCACATCTTACATTTGCAATGCCTCGTATCCCCTATATTAATAGCTAAATACTTAATTTTTTAGCCTGAACGCAAAATTTGCCAATTTCTGGAGTGCATGTGATGGCATTGCAAGAGACTACATTTAATCCAGATTCTGCAAATAGGAATTCTCCCCGTCATACAAATGTACCTAATAGCTCTGAAAAGCACAGCTCCAGAATTGCATGGGACAAAATCCACTTACAGAACTGCTACGAAATGGTTTTATAAAAATCTCTTTTTATGAAGTGGATTTTACTCTTAACCTCATAATATTGATTGTGACCTTTCCATATTGTATCATTTGTAGAATAAAGGTCACCATCACACCCAGGGCGACCACTTTCCAACCGATGGATTTGGTAAGTTTATCTTGAATGGTTATTGTCTTTTCATAACAAAACATAAATCCATCAAAAAAAATTGAATCTTTCTCTAAGTTTCAAAACCGAGATCTGATTGGTTTCAATAATCCACTAGTTAGAAATCTGAAGGGCAGGCACGGTAGCTCAGTGGTTAGCACTGCTGCTTCACAGCTTCAGGGACGTGGGTTCAATTCCTGGCTCGGGTAATTGCCTGTATGGAGTTTGCACCTTCTCCTCGTGTCTGCATGGATTTCCTCTGGGTGCTCCGGTTTCCTCCCACAGTCCAAAGATGTGAGAGTTAGGTTGATTGGCCATGCTAAAAAATTGCCCCTTAGTGTCCTGAGATGCATAGGTTAGAGGGATTAATGTGTAAAGTATGGGGTGGGGCCTGGATGGGATTGTGGTCAGTGCAGATTTGATGGGCCGAATGGCCTCTTTCTGCACAGTAAGGTTTCTATGATTCTAAAGATAAAATCCTGCCTGATGAGTGTTCACAATCTTTATGTGGAAACAGTTATGTAGTAGGTTGCATTATCTTCACTTCCACATGCAAGATGGAGAGAGAGAGAGGCAGGAATTGTGCTTTAACTGATGGATATGAATTTCTTATTCTGCTGTCAGTTATTGCTGATCAGGTAATGAACTGAGTGATGTAGACTCATTTATTTTAATGTCATTGTCTTCTGTATACTTGGCTTGTTGCTTCAGACTTAAACAGCAGGTATATGCATCTTCCATATTTTGTGAATGCCAATAATGCATTAAATCATTACATATAAAGCTTGTGAACACTTTGCCCTCTTTCTGCAGGGCTGTCGTAGACAGAACATGAAAGTGAGGAAACGTGGATAATGTGAAGGCGAGGAAAATAAGATTAAGTGAGATCTTGTGTTTTCGCTGACAGTCCAGAATTAATCTATTTGAATTTAATGTTTTTCAGTTCAACCCAATCCTACAGTATTAATTGGGAATCCCATCAGAGCCTATACTCCACCTCTTGGTCCTCATCCTTCCCTTGGTAAATCTCCAAGCCCTGTCCAACGGATAGATCCACACACTGGTACTAGCATCCTGTATGTGCCTGCTGTCTATGGTGGAAACATGGTGATGCCTGTGCCTTTGCCAGTAAGTTTTTTTTAAACAAACGGATCGGATGGCTTTGTAATCAAAATGTGATTTATTCTTCTTTCTTGTTCCTCAATTTTACTTTTTTTATTTGTTGAATTAATCTCAAACTCCACCGGTTGTCAGACCATGGGTAGTACAGCATTCTCATCTTAAAATATTTATGTAGTGATCATTCGGTTGGGTAAATAGGGTGTCTATGTCTGAAATGAGGATATATTTTATTAAAACACTGTTTAAAAATCCAGTCAGTGTTTATCCTCATTTTAGATTCCTGACGCGTAACCTTGGAAAGAGTGGTGATTGACAGTTTCTTTGAATTGATTTGAGCTGAGACCACCAGAGATGTGAAAGGTGGCACATTGTTGCAGACTGCTGTGTAGAGCTGTCACTGGTGCTATCAGTAGGAAGCAGCACTGATGAATTCTGAGCCTCAAGTAAGGGAGGACAAGAAATGAAGCTTGAGGATTATTCTGAAAAGCATGCCTTGTGGCAGGCGTGAGGATGGATTGAATTGTTAAGCACGCCCAAATGAATTTCTGAAAAGTGCGTTTCATGTTAAAGCATGAAATGAACAGGATGAAAATTAATTATACAGTTACCCATTGAGGTGTTCTATTAAATCGTATTTTC
Source organism: Sphyrna mokarran (assembly GCA_024679065.1). NCBI lineage: Eukaryota > Metazoa > Chordata > Chondrichthyes > Carcharhiniformes > Carcharhinidae > Sphyrna > Sphyrna mokarran. The sequence goes on along the minus strand of JAGIQG010000021.1, from coordinate 7,587,074 downwards.
AATTTTATTGATGCCTTCATTTTATATAATAAGCTAAAATAGATAAATGACTTGAGCCATTAAAATTGTCTTTTCACTTCTCTTCCAAAAATATTGCTATCTATTAAAGAGGCTTGGGTGAGATAATTTTCAATAGCTCCAATTATAGAATAGATTTCAGTTTTTCCCAGGGCTTTAAGCCCCAAAATGGACACTAATACTGATTCGAAAATGCCTTTTAGAAGTACGATTCCTGACCCCAAAAGTTTTTACCACATACAGGCTTTATTTGGGGGCCTACACGTGTCCACACTGGATCGATTAGAAAGCACAGACAAGGGTGAAGCAAGCTGGGACAGAAGCAGCAGCATTTTGAATGAGTGAAGGTGGAAATTGGGAGGCTGTCCAGGCGGGGAGGAGAGGAAGAGGGTTTCAGCAACAGATGAGCTGAGGAGGATACCAAGATTGGCAATAAATGAGGAGCGGTTGCAAATGGATGTGATCTTAGAAGGGGAAAAATGGGCTGTGAATTTTGAGGGATATAAGGAAGTGATTAGAGATGGAAATACAGAGGTCTTGTGACATGGCACTGTCATGAGAGGGTAACCGCAAATATGGACATGGCAATTGACTGAAACAAGAGGCTAAGGGGGAGACAGAAGGGGAATAAATATGGAAAAGAGGACAAGAATAATTCAATTAGAGTGAAATCCTTAAGAATCTGCTTGGTGCAGAAGTTGAAGGGAAAGCAGTGAGGTGGTTTTGTTGATAATTTTGTCAGGCAGGGGAGAGATGATTGGGATGGGACTAGGTGAGATCCTCAAAGGAGGAGAATGTGTAGGGAAACAGGTGAAGATGAGTTTTGGTAATAAAGATTTCACAACCAATGCACGTGATTTGAGTCAACAGAACTATGATAAGTTCTGTTATCATAAAGACATATGACATAGGAGCAGAATTAGGCCACTCGGCCCATCGTGTCTGCTCTGCCGTTCAAATCATGGCTGATATTTTTCTCATCTCCGTTCTCTTGCTTTTTCTGCAAAACATCTGATGCTCTTATTAATCAAGAACCTATCTATCTCTGCCTTAAAGACACCCAATGACCTGGCCTCCACAGCCTCTGCAGCAAAGAATTCCTAGATTCATCACTCTCTGGCTGAAGAAATTCCTGCTCATCTCTGTTTTAGAGGATCGTCCCTTTAGTCAGAAGTTGTGCCCTTTGCTTCTAGTTTTTCCTGCAAGTGAAAACATCCTCTCCATGTCCACTCTATCCAGGCCTTGCAGTACCCTGTAAGTTTCAATAAGACCCCTTCTCATCCTTGTAAACTCCAATGAGTACGGACCCAGAGTGCTCAAGTGTTTTTTCATACGACAAGCTCTTCATTCCAGGAATCATTCTTGTGAACTTTCTCTGGACCCTTTCTAAGACCAGCACACCTTTCCTTAGATATGGAATCCAAACTGCTCAATACTCCAAATGGGATCTGAATAGAGCCTTGTACAGCCTCAGACGTACATCCCACCTTTCGTATTCTAGCTCTCTCGACATGAATGCTAAAATTGCAAATGCCGTCCTAATTGCCGACTGAACTTGCATGTTAATCTTCAGAGAATCTTGAAAAATGACTTCCAAGTCCCTTTGTGCTTCTGATTTCCTAAGCATTTCGCTGTTTAGAAAATAATCTATGCTTCCGTTCCTCTTTCCAAAGTGTACAACCTCACACTTTTCCACGTTGTATTCCATCTGTCACTTCTTTACCCAGTCTCCTATCTAATAGTGCCCTGCCATATATGTATGTATTCCAGCAGGAACACCTCAGGCTGTTTTATATTCTACTTCAGCTTGCCCATTGATGCATACAGATTATATTTTAACCAGTGAGTTAATCCTGATGCTTCTCTCACCTGTGCATTTATACAGAGGTTCCCGTTTATGGTGTATCGACTATCTACTATGCACTTTGGCCAATAATTGTAGCTCATGAGTAGAAGCAGTGGAAAATATTTATTTGAATTAGAGTTGATTTATTTTATGGTTGTAATTTCACTGAAGCGCATCAGCTTGATTTTACTTAAGAAAAGGGATAATTGTCCTCAGAGAAGGGATAATTACCATGGGGATAGAATTGTCATTCTTTTTCCAAGTTGTTCTCCACAGGAATGATGAGGTCTGCTTTAACAAAAAAAGATTCCCGTGGGGTGCTGACTTCATTCTCTGGCAGATTTCTTTCAGCACCAGTGTTAAACCTTGATTTTCTGCACTTGCTTTGGTACCTTAATGTCAGATTATCAAATTATTGAAGCACTTTATGGTGGTTTTGTGTCTTATGCCCAGATCCCCTGTGATCTGGATGGCAACAACTGAAACACATTTCAGTGATACCCTTAAAAATCAGAAGGCCATCCAAGACTTCACAAGCATTGACTTGGCTTTTCAGAAATGTAAGTTCCACAGAGCCATTTGTATGGTAATTTATAATTGTAGCTGAGGGAATATAAACTGTCAACAAATTGCTTTATAAAATGATTGAATGGATTTGGACCATGAAAGAAAACTCCACCATGATCTGAAGGATAATAAGCTACCCTTGAATGTCTTCTGTATTCCTGAATTCTGGAGCAAAATTAACCCAAATATTTTTGATTTTTCGGTAGCATTTGAACAAAGCTACAGTCCGATGTATCGACTCAAAGTCAAGTAGAAAATCTTTCTAAAATAAGCAAAATTGCCTTTGAGTATTGCAGAGCCCAGTTCTTTCAACAGCAGGCTACCTTTACACTGATGTAGTGTGGCAAGTCTTATCCAAAGAACTGAAAAATGAAGTGACATGGTGTAATGCCAGAATATTCATGCTGGAATGGTTTATTAAAGTAGTGCACAGAGGAATTGCTGCACCAAATGTTTGAAGCTTTTCGAATTTTAGACTTAGTGGAAGTGTAGTTTAATTTTAGGAACGTGGAAAATAGGAGTAGGCCCCGCCACGCAGTATGATCATCACTGATTCTCTATCTCAGCATCATACTCCTACGCTCTCCCCATCCCACCATACCCCGACACCTCCCTTGAGTTGCTGAATCACATTGGGTAGAGGGTGTTGGAAGCCCTCATATAAATATTGCACCCTGAGGGCAACTGAGCATTGCTGTGGATTTGGAGTCATGTGTAGACCAAACCAGGTAAGGACAATAGTGAATCAGATGGGTTTTTAGAGCTATCAACAATGGTTTCACAGTCATCATTAGATCTTTAAATTCAGATTTTTACTGAATTCAAATACCACCATTTGCCTTGATGGGATTTGAACCCAGGTCCCCAGAGCACTACCCTGGGTCTCTGGATTACCAGTCTGGCAACAATATCACTGTGCCACTGCCGCTTCTGTGACTCCTGCTTTAACAGATGCATTTAGACTCCTTTGAGCAAGGGTCGCTAGCTAACATTCAGAATTAGAGAGCCTCCCTAACCTACTTAACATGGGGGCCGATAATGTACATTCTGCTATCCGAACTCATTCCACCCCTACCCAAGGATTGAATTTAAGTTGTATTGCTTATACTGCTCAATGTCACGTCGAAGTATGAATATACCCACTGATAATTTTCAATTTCTTGCTCAACTGCAAGTAAGCAAAAAGGCACAGATTTGCCTGTTGTCTGATACTGTTAAATATTTCTCTTTTTTTTGTCATTCATGGGATGGATGGATTACTGAAAAAGATTTTTTTATTGCCCATTTCTAATTTCCCTTGATAAAGTGGGTCATTTGTCTTGATAATATAGCAGTTCATTGATCAAGGTGTCACAAATGGCAGATATGTTAATGGCGAATCTGTTTTTGGTGGTAATGGCTAGCACAGTTAGCTGCCTGCATCACACCATGAAATCTGTTACATCTGCTTGAACAAACAGCCAAGATTTCAGTTTCACATCTCAGCCTTTGACAAACTAGTGCTTCCTCAGTCCTGCAGTGTAAACCTAGGTTATGTAAAGTTTACTAAAGTGTTAAAAATAAAATATTTTTAATTCATATCCTTGGAATTTTATGGAATCTGATTCTGGTTCCAGTAAGGTGTGCGAAATGCCATCATTTAAACAGAAGAACTTTAGTGTTGGAATTTGGAACATGTACAGTTTTGAGCATTCATTATGTCAGCATTGAATATCCTGATTTGGAATAGATCAGATATAGAATAAAACTTACACGACTTCTCGGTAATGTGCTGAAAATACCTGAAGAGAACAATTTAGAAAGACATTCCCATTCTTGAACCAGTTCGGCAGAATGTGACTGCCAGGTTTGTGTTGTGGACTCATGCATGTTCAGTGCTGGAAGAAGATTGCTCAAACTCATTTCACAAAACGCTGTCATTGCTTGAGTTCCATCAGCATATGCTGAACTTGAAGCCAGGTGTCGGTACCTGGGCCCTTGCAACTCATTGTAAAATAGAAACTAATGAATTAGAATATAGAACATTACAGTGCAGAATAGGCCCTTCAGCCCTCGATGTTGCGCCGACCAATTAAGAAAAAGCAATGACCCTCTAACCTAAACCATAGGTGGCAGCGCGGGCTCGTTGGGTCGAAGAGCCTGTTTCCCGTGCTGTTTTGTTCTTTGTTCTTTGTTCTTTGTATTCCCTTTTCATCCATAAACCTATCCACGGACCTCTTAAATGCCCCCAAACTTGGCGCATCTACAACTGCAGCAGGCAGGGCATTCCATACCCTTACCACCCTCTGGGTAAAGAACCTACCTCTGACATCCGTCCTATAACTACCACCCCTTAATTTAAAGCTATGTCCCCTCGTGCTAGCTTTCTCCATCCTAGGAAAAAGGCTATCACTGTCCACCCTATCTAAACCTCTAATCATCTTATATGTTTCAATAAGGTTTCCTCTTAGCCGCCTTCTTTCTAACGAAAACAACCTCAAATCCCTCAGCCTCTCCTCATAAGACCTGCCCTCCATACCAGGCAACATCCTGGTAAACCACCTTTGCACCCTCTCCAATGCCTCCACATCTTTCTTATAATGTGGGGACCAGAACTGTACACAATACTCCAAGTGCGCCGCACTAGAGTTTTGTACAGTTGCAACATGACTTTGCAGCTCCGAAGTTCAATCCCTCTACCAATAAAAGCCAAGACTCCGTATGCCTTCTTAACAACCTTATCGACTTGATTGCCAACTTTCAGGGATCTATGCACGTATACACCTAGATCCCTCTGTTCATCAACACTTAAGTTTTGTACAGCAAATCTGAAAAGCTCTTGAAATGTATCATAATTTGTTATACGAGTACATGGTTATTCAAGTTTATAACATTTAACTGAATATAGGCAACATTTTGTGAGAGGAAGGACAGTTGATGTACATTTGAAGAAGTTGTTTACTATTTTGCAGAGAAAATTATGGATAGTTCTGGTTGATACCAGATCTTTCACAGATCTAGTTTTAAATGGAATTATTAATGTACTTCTCACAATCACTTTCTCGTGCAGTCAAGATGGAATGAGAAGATAAAAAACAGTAATGGTTTTGGATACAAGGCTAATCCATAGAGATCGAAACAGTGCCAAGCTTTCCTCCCTACTCTGTCCTGAGATGCCGAATTGCAACTTTCTAATTGTAACTGGAGCTGTAGTGGAAATGCCACAGTAACCTTCTTTTGGCCAGATGAATGTGGCAGTTAATAAAACATAAGAAATCCTGAACTTTTATTAAAAAAAACATAAGTATAAGAGTTACAAAATTTGATAAACTTTTAGACAATACTGGCTTAGCCTCAGCTACAATATTGACCAGTTCTGGGCAGTACACTTTAGGGAGAATGTATTGGCTTTGGAGAGTGTAGAGAAGAAATATATTAAGATGATTCCAAGATGAGAATTTTTTAAAATAAATTTTTGGGATGTGGGTATTATTAGCAAGGTCAGCACTTATTTGAGGAAGCAACATAGAACATGAGCATGGTGGCACATTGGATAGCACTGTTTTCTCGCAGTGCCAACAACCCCAATTCAATTCCTGGCTTGGATCATTGTTTGTGTAGAATTTGCACATTCTTGCCGTGTCTGCGTGGGTTTCCTTGCATGGTCTGAAAAATGTACTGGTTGGGTGCATTGACTCGAATAGGCAGTAGGGGAATTTCATAGTAACTTCACTGTATTGTTAATGTAAGCCTTACTTCTGACAAATAAACTTTACTTTATTCCCCATCCCGAACTGCCCTGAAGGAGGTAGTGGTGAGCTGCCACCTCGGATAATTGCAATCCATCTGGACTGGAGAGTAGGCAGAAGAGACTTATCAGAATGCTGCCTATGCTGGTAGAAAAGATTGAATAGGCTGGGACTTTTTTCCTTGGAGCAACAAAGATCGGAGGACCTGTATAAAATTGAGGGGCTTGGATTAGGTTGGCATGCACTTTATCCATTTGCAGAGGGGGCAATTACAATGGGCATAGATTTAAGAACAAAGAAAATTACAGCACAAGAGCAGGCTCTTTGGCCCTCCAAATCTGCATAGATGTTGCTGCCCAACTTCACTAAAACCCCCTACCTGTCTGGGGACCATATCCTCTATTTCCATCATATCTATGTACTTATCAAGACGCCCCTTATAAGTCACTACTGTTCTCTGCTTCCACTATTTCCCCCAGCAATGAGTCCCAGGCACCCACTGCTCTGTGTAAAAAAAAAAAAAAAATTGCCTCGTTCATTTCCTTTAAACTTTGCCCCTCGCATCTTAAACCTATGCACCCTACTAATTGACTCTTACACCCTGAGAAAAAAACTACTGACTGTCCACTCTGTCTATGTCTGTCATAATCTCCCAGACTTTTATCAGGTCTCCCCTTAACCTTAGTGAGAACAAACCAAGTTTCTCCAACTTCTCCTCATAGCTAATGCCCTCCATACCAGGTAACATCCTGGTAAATGTGGTTTACATGGATTTCAGCAAGGCATTTGATAAGGTCCCCCATGCAAGACTTCTTGAGAAGGTGAGGGGACATGGGATCCAAGGGGCTTTGACCTTGTGGATCCAGAACTGGCTTGCCTGCAGAAGGCAGAGAGTAGTTGTGGATGGGTCTTCTTCTGCATGGAGGTCAGTCACCAGTGGAGTGCCCCAGGGATCTGTTCTAGGACATTGCTGTTGGTCATTTTCATAAATGACCTGGATGAGGAAGTGGAGGGGTGGGTTAATAAATTCGCTAAATTCGATGCGAAGGTTGGTGGTGTTGTGGATAGTCTGGAGGTTTGTCTGAAGTTGCAGCGAGACAGATAGGATGCAAGACTGGGCGGAGAAGTGGCAGATGGACTTCAGTGTGGATAAATGTGTGGTGGTCCATTTTGGCAGGACCAGTGGGATGAAGGAGTATAATATCAAGGGTAGGAGTCTTGGCAGTGTTGAGGAGCAGAAAGATCTTGGGGATTGGGTCCATAGGACTCTTAAATCTGCCCCGCAAGTGGACGATGTGGTCAAGAAGGCATATGGTGTACTGGCCTTCATTAATAGAGGAATTGAGTTTAGGAGTCGGGAGGTAATGCTGCATCTTTATAAGACCCTTGTCAGATCCCACTTGGAGTATTGTGTGCAGTTCTGGTCGCCTCACTATAGGAAGGATGTGGAAGCTATTGAGAGGGTGCAGAGGAGATTTACAAGGTTGTTGCCTCGGTTGGGAGGCATACCTTTGAAGATAGGTTGAGAGAGCTCCTCCCTGGAGAGTTGAAGGTTGAGAGGCGATCTGATAGAGGTTTATAAAATGTTGAGAGGAATAGATAAGGTGGATTCTCGGAGGCTATTTCCTAGGGCTGAAATGGCCGCTACGAGAGGACACAGGTTTAAGGTGCTGGGGGGTAAGTACAGAGGAGATGTTAGAGGTAATTTTTTCACTCAGAGGGTGGTGAGTGAATGGAATTGGTTGCCATCAGTGATGCTAGAAGCGAACTTGCTGGGGTCTTTTAAGAGACTTCTGGATGAGTACATGGGATTTAATGGGATTGGGAGTTACAGATAGTTCTGTGGCCTAATAAGTATAGATATGATCGGCACAACTTGTGGGCCGAAGGGCCTGTTTGTGCTGTGGTGTTCTATGTTAAATCTTTTCTGTACCCTCTCCAAAGTCTCCACATCCTTCTGCGACCAGAATTGAACACCATATTCTATTAAAGTACAAAGTAAATGGCTAAGAGGGGGTGGAGGAGAAACATTTTTCCTTAAAGGGTGCTGGATATTTGGAATTCGCTGCCTGAGAGAGTGATAGAGTCAGAGACTCCCATAACTTTAAGATGATTTTAGAAGTTCACTTGCTGTGCCGTAATTCCAGGACTATGGGCTAAGTGCTGGAAAATGGGATTGGTGTGAATGAGAGAAGCTGAATGTACTCTTTCTGATCAATAAACGTCTGTGAGTATACTTTAGATACATTCATAGTGCTATTTGGGAAAGGAGTTCGAAGATTTTGATTCATCAACAGCGAGGGAGTGTTCCAAGTTCGAATTGGAGAGGAGAGAAGCTTGCTGATCGTGGTGTTCCCATGTGCCTGATGTTGTTGTTCTTGATAGTGGCAGTCAAGGTTTGGAAAACACTGTCGAAAAAGTCTTGATGATCGCAATGACATGATTGAATTGCCCAAATTCTCTACTTTGGCAATAGAGAAGACTAAGAGGAGGTTTCATTGAAGCATTTCAAATCGTGAGGGGTTTAGCGTAGATAGAGAAACTGTTTCCTGTGGCTGAAGGGCTGATAATCACAGATTTATGGTCATTGGCAGAAGAATTACAGGTGACATGAAAAGCATTTATTATGCAAAATAGTGGTTAGGGCCTGAAATGCACCATCTGATAGTATAGTGGATGCAGATTCAGTAATACCTTCCAAAGAATAATTGTTGATGTACTTGGTGCAGGGGAGTAAGACTCACTGGATCACTCTTCACGAGAATCGGTGTGGATTCCATGGGCTGAATGGCCTGTTTCTGTGCTGTATTGTGCTATGATTGAACTGAACGTATGATGGGAAGTGGAAGAAAAGATCATTGGGGGTTCCCACCAGTTGCTATCTGATAAGCCCCCATTTCTGAATGAGTATATGGAAATGAATAGGATGGGGGTTATAGATAGGTCTGTGGATTGGTATATGTGATCGGCGCAACTTGTGGGCCGAAGGGCCTGTTCGTGCTGTATTGTTTTATGTTCTATGTTCTAACTGGAAATTCATGGGTTTGGGATTGGATGGGGAAATAATGCAACTCCATTGTCAGGCACATCATGGTTCACCAGCCCACCACCCTGCCAATGCTCAGAATAGAGAACAGCTTTGTTGCTGAGATAACAGAACTGGATAGATTCTATAAAGTTATTCACTGTTAGGACTTAGGAGCATCAGAAACATAATGGAAAGACAGCTGAGAAAAGTTCTGAATTTAGCAATTCTTAATATTGCAGAGTAATTGAGATAAATTTTTTTTAAAATCAGTGGGAGAGAAAATTTGAGCTTTCTGATGATTTGCTAGGTTGTTCATAGCATAAGGATGTTATCAATATTGGTTTCAGTTGGTCCAGTATTATCTACCTCCTGGTTCTGAATGTGTTAAAATATGAAGAAATTCCCAGTGTTGAGAATATTGTTGAAATGAGATATAATGCTTCAGTAGAACAGTCTTTATGTCATGCATTTAAACTATCTGTATATGAAATACAACTTCTGATGCAGTTCAGTACCAGTGCAGAGAAGCTCAAAAAGTTTCAAATATGGAAATACTAAGATTAATTATATGGTTGACTGATCTATCTTCTTTTGTAGACAAGGTTAATACATTGACTTTTTGAAATTTTTCAGCCCATTTGTTTTAGTATCACAGTGAATTTATTAAAGAAAGCTGTGCAGTTTATCACTTCATTGCTAATGTAAATCATATTTTTATCTGGTCCAGAGCAGAAATCAAGTTGCATGAAAAGCCTGGCGTAGACAGAAATTAACAAAAATAACACTCCTGCAAAGATATGGGAAGGTGGTGAAATTCAGGAAGACACTTGAATGAGGGAGCTGAAATAATTCCAAATGGCAAACTCATGAAGTGCTCAGTCCTCCACTCCATACACTTCTTACCCCACTCTCTTTTTCACCAACATGCTCTCTCCTTCCCCACATCCTCTGGTATGCTTCCTCCTCCTCCATATACTCTTGGTCATTCCCTCTTGCTCTGCATGCTCTTATTTACTTTTCCTCTCAATTGTAGAATATTGGTAATACCACATCCAAGAGTTCATAATTTGAGTGGCTTTGGTGCAAAATTTTGAAATTGTGTATGGTTATTTCATTTGAACGCCTGAGTAAACTATCCTTATTATGCCATGTATTCCTTGCCTTAGTATGAGATTCATACCAAAAGTGCAATTGAAAAATTTGTGTAGTTTCAGTCCTGTTACTAAGTAAAGACACAGCAGTGAGTTACCTATAATTGAACATTCATTTTTTGATGATTTTTCCAATTTCATTCACCATGAAAGTATAGTTAGTAAGAAGTGACAGTCTTTTAATGTCAGGGAATTGAAAGGGGTTCCTTCTAGAAAAGAGATTACAGTATTTTATCAAGAATAATTTGAGGAACTGTCATTATATTTGACTTGGCCTGAGCCTGCTTCAATGCAAAGCTTAGTGAAAAAAAAGTAAGAATTGTTGAGTCTCAGCACTGACTCTCTTCACTTTGCACCACATCTCCCAGTCTCAAGCAAAAACGTACAGCGATATGACTTGAAATTATTGATAGACAACATAAGCACAGATGATAAGATCCAAATAGCTTCTCCTGTCATCTTGACAAAATTGAAGAGCTTTAAACTGTAATTGGATTTCTGTTTCATCTTATAACAATTCTTTGGAGAAATGATAAAGAGAAGAGAACACACTTACCAGAAAACTAAAATAAATCAGTTCAAATGTTGAATCCTACTGGACTCTAAATGTTAACTCTGTTTCTGTCTCCACAGATGCTACCAGACCCACTGAATTTTTATAGCTCTTAGTTTGCTATTATATAAACACAATTGTAAACAGTGAATAATCACATTGAGACTGGCCAGGACCAGCTCTCAAATTATTCAATATGTCTTGTTTATAGGGAGATATTTTTTCAGACTGTTGGGCAGGACTTCATGTTCAAAGATGGAACAGGCTTTATAGCACTTGCAATCTGAATCCACATATGAGGCAAGAGGCAAAGGGTGGATAGTGGCAGTAGAACTGGACTCGGGGAAATGAGATGAGAGAAAGAAGCAATGGATTTAAAAGCACTATGTACAGCAAGTAATATGACATGCATAATGTGTGTAAGCCTCACTCCTTATTTACTGACTTGAGAGAACAAAAAGTTGTGACATGAATGTCACTTTCTTCTCATGACAGAAAACATCAAAGGTTGTGATTATCAGAGGAAAAAGCGTTTGTTAAATTTTATATTTCCCTGCCCACATCTGAGCTTGTAAAAAAGATGATAGTGATGCATTGTGAAAGTTGTCATCTTCATTTTATTTTTCTGCACAAAAAGAAAAAAGCTTCCAATACCAGTTACTTAAGCGCTCAACAAGAATTATCAGGAGTGATCAAGTCCACATTTTCACGCCTGTATAATGTCAGCTTGCTTTTCCATCCATTTTGTTGAAATGATAGTTAATTTTGCTACTGAAAGTGTAATCTCACTGATGTTTTAATATTCACAGCTGAAGTACATAGTTTTATCATCTCTGCTGTTTGAGTTCATGAAAATAGGAGAATTTTATTTTTGTGATTTTAAACACATTGTCCTAATTTCAAAGAAGGGTTAAATGTAATTGTGCAGAATATATATGGAATGATACACTGAATACACAGCAGAACTGGCACAAAACCTTTTCTCAATAGGTGCAGTGCCAATCTGTAATTCCACAGACAATGCTCCAAGTAGCTGCTGCTGACATTGGCTTTATCAGTGAGAAAATCAAGGATGAGATGTAAAGGAGATTCATACTTCACTACTTCAACTCTCCCTCCCTTTCATCAAACATGCTGCCTGTACTCCCCTGTTTGGCAAATTCGTGTGTGGGTGCAAAATTTATTTTCCACGAATTTATACTCGTGCCCTGTGCTCCTAACATTGTTAATTTCAACCGTGTAAGCCATTTTTAAAAAATTGTTTTAGTTATTCATGTAATTCAGTGAAGTTTGCATTAGTGTACTTCTCAAGGGATATTGAAATTTAGTTTTTAACCTGACTTAGAATTATTTCCACCTTTCTTCAGTTCTGTAGAAACATAGAAAATAGGGACAGGAGTGAGCCATTCAGCCCTTCAAGCCTACTCCACCATTTATTACAATCATGACTGATATAGCCTGACCCTGTACATTCTCCCCCACTTTCCCCTGATATATCCTTTGATCCCCTTCACCCCAGGAGTTACATCTAACTCCTCTTGAAAACATAGTGTTTTGACCTTAACTGCTTTCTGCGGTAGTGAATTTCACAGGCTGAGTGGGGGAAGAAATATCTCCTCATCTCAGTGGGGTCATTAACTGATTCTCTCCACAGATGCTGCTAAATCTGTTGAGTTTATTTACTGTTATCTGTTTTAATGTCATTCTCCTCAAACTAGTTTGACAGTTGGATCATCAAGCAGTGAGAGTGCGCTACGTAATAGGCTGGTACATTGTGATCCAATTGAATCTAATTAAGCCCGGATGCTCCCCAACATGGAGAACCTTATGCTTCATTTGAGCCACTGCTAAATCTACATAAACAACCTAGGAAACCTAGTTTTTAATTAAGATGATTTGATAGGAAACAATCATTTATAATATCAGTAGCTCCTTCAGCTGATTTGTTCTGATGGTTAATGTAAAAAAAACCCCTGCATAATAAAAGAAACGCGATCATGTTTTACTTGTACTAATGTTAGTCTGATTGAACTATGGCTTCATGTAACTATTTTTTTCATCCTGATGGCATTGGTCCTGTTCCAAATAGACACAATCCACATACTTTAGTAATTTGTGGTGAAAATGCTTCTCCACAATAGACTCACTGTCCTGAATGTCTAAAACATGTGCTGATGATTAATTTCAGATCATTGACTTGAACTAATTGAATCCTGAAGTTTTAGCTGTCATTGGTGTGCTAAAATCATTTCTACAGTAGTTAAACTTTCATTGCCAAATACCACCGAAACCTCTTCTGTCCTAATTTAACTTAACTAAAATCCTGCTATTTTATTTCTGATACTCTTGCAGTAACATAAATGCATTTTAAGAATATATATAATCTCTCAATATTTATAATACAGAAATAGGCTATTTAGCTTCCGGCTATTCAGCTTCCAACCTTGTCATCATTAATTTTTCACAGGAGTCTCTTTCCATTCCTCTTCATTCAACCCCATTCACATAACTGTCTATTCCTTTCTCCCTCATGTGTTTATCTAGTTTTTCCTTAAATGCTTCTGTGCTATTTAATTCCAGCTAAGCCTTATGGTAGCAAGTTCCACATTCACACCTAAGAAATTTCTTTTAATTGGGTTTATTAGTTACTATCTGATATCTTCTAATTCTGGCCACACCACTAGTGGAAACAACATCTTCATGCCTTTCATAATCTTAAAGTGTTCTGTGAAGTTATCCCTCAGTTTCTCCTTTCGAGAGAAGAGAGCTGTAGTTTGATCAATCTTTCCTGATAAATATAACTTCTTGGTTCTGGTATCATGCTTTTAAATGTTCTTTTGCAGCTTCCCCAATGCCTCCAAGGCACATGGAGATCATATCTTTTTTGAAACTTGTTTATGGGATGAAGATGTTGCTAGCTGGATCAGTATTTACTTCCCATCCTTATTTGCCCTTGAACGAAGTGGTTTGCTTGGCCATTTCAGAGGGAATTTAAGGGTCAACCACATTGTATTGGTCTGGAGTCACATGTAGGCCAGATAAGGGCAGATTTCCACCCTGAAAGACATTAGTGAACGAAATGAATTTTTATGAAGACTGATAGTGCTTTCACGGTCATCATTAGCTTTAATTCAAATTTCAGTGTTTGCTCTGGTGGGGTTTGGTGGGATTACCCTGGATCTCTGGATTACTGTTCCATGATAATACCACTGTGCCACTGATTCCATCCGCCCATTGATTGCCCTCCATGTGTAATCTAAGTAATGTGAACCATGTTTAATATATCCCAAATATAACAAAACTTCTCCACTTTTCAGTTCTATTGCTCTTGGGAAGATCAAACTCCAATGCTTCGGTCTTATTAGCCTGTGTCACAACATTTAGTTATTGAGTACCGATCTGTATCCCTGAATCCCTCTGTTTCTCTAACCATTTAGAATCTCCATACGTGTATATATATATATAATATTATGTATGTACATAATATAATTATATATTTACAGTTTGAGATTATTCACCCTTTATTAGCTTGCTCTTAATATTTGACTATAGTATTATAGAATCATAAAGTAATACAGCAAAGAGGGACATCGCTAGGGACATCGCTCGGCCCATCGTACCTCTGCAGGCTTGTTGTTAGAATGTTCTAATTCGTACATTCCGCTATCCTTTCTCCATGTCTCAATTAATGTTTTCCCTTCAATTAGGTATCAAATTGTCCTTCTGAATGTTCTATTCTGATTAAGTTCCCTAAAAGAACCAGGCATAGAATTGTCAAATGTAACTCTGCACAATTAGTTTAAGTCCTGTTCATCAGTTGCCTCAGTATTTTCCCTCAGTCAATGATCTTTACTATGGACAATCCTTCAACAGTTGATTAATATCAATCTATCTCTTTTGTGTAAATCTTCCAGCCACATGTTGAGTCCAGAAACATTGCTGTTCCTTTCAGATGAGCTATTCAGAGATAGTCCCAATATTTCCATCTTTGACTTATAATGCAGTTATCAATTGTTGGTAGCTCTCCAAAATTTATCCTTAATGTTTATTTGTAGATAAATTCCACAATTCCAGATCTTTCATCTTTCATTAGGTTGCCCATTCCCATAAATCCTTCACCCTGGCTCTTGGAAAAAACAGAACCATTTTGAGGTGAACTTACAAGTCCATGTGCTAAATGATAGAGTCACTTATAAGAGCATGCCACTTTACCTGTTGGTCTGTGTTTACCTGAGCTATTATCTTGGTTATTCTCCCTTTCTTTATTGCTGCTTTCATACTTCAGGGTCATTCCACAATGTGTGGCTCTATCATTGATGTTTCTGATTGAAATATCTTCCTCATGGTTGAACATTGCAAATTTGTGAGCTGACAAAGTACAATCATCACTCGCAAAAAAAACTACACAGCTAATAATGAATTCTGACTTGTTTATTATCTCGTTGAAAAGTCATAGTTTACCAGGCTTGTAACTTATTGACGTGCATCTTCAGACAGCAGATGTCCTTTTCGAGATTCAAACTCCATACGTATAGTACACATGAAACTGTCAAATGTCTCATCTCACCAACTTCTTCACCCCAAGGTCTACTTAAAGGTCTAAAAGGTACATGACTTGCACTGCAGGTGGCCTCTTTTCTGGGTTTTGAGGTAGCCATGGTGATCAGAATTATAACGGAAAGTAGTTGTGTGAAAAACAAACTCAAATAACATAATGGAATTGTTATACACAATTGTCCTTTCCTTAGTATGTTTAATGAGTTTTTTGTTGACTTTCACAATAAATGAGGAAATTGATTGAGTGCCATTATGCGTCATTAGTACTTGATATTGTACAGTGCTACAGATAACGAGGATTACCTGTCCTTGCAGGTTCCTTGGCCTAGTTATCAAGGCCGTTTTGCAGTTGATCCTCGCATTGTGAGCCATCAAGCAGCTATGGCATACAACATGAACTTGTTGCAAACACATGGGCGTGGATCGCCAATCCCCTATAATCTTGGTCATCATTCCCCACTTGGACTAGGGCAACAACATCCAGAGAAGGAACATGAACAAAGCAGAACAGGTAAACTTCCACGATTGGTTTGGTGCTGCAGCTGCACGTATACCAAATTTATTTTTTGAAGTATTGGTGTTATTACTTACCTTCGACTTTGGTTTTTGTTCTACTGTGTGCTCTCAGTTTAAAATTGTTAACCAGGTAGCAAGTGTTAAGAGTTACTGTCAGAAGATTTTGTGACATAATGTTACATTCTTGGGAAGAATTAGAATTTTAGTGTTCTGGAGTTATTCACAGGTATAACCACTTCCTTCAGCATAATCATTATTTTTCAACTTATAGCAGTACATCAAAGTGTTCTGTACAATTTGCAGTCCAGCTTTTTTTTATAAATGTGTAAGATAATTTTGTGTAGGTCTTTTTAAATAATGCTGCAAAAAAATCTTTAATACATCAGTTCTGGGATATGCAGCCACGTGAAGTCTGGATACCCTTGGTGCTTGTAGACTGACAATAGTATCTGCAATGTCGGCAATGCCCCAAAGGGTGGTGAAACTGCCAACTGTAGAAGAGATGACCAAAGGCATGGTCAAAGTCCAGTTTAAAGGAAGCTTTTAATTGAGTCACAGCGAGAGATGTGGCACGAGGAAGTTTCCGGGGAGAATTCTAAAAGGTTGGTCTGAGAAAGTTGAACATTCTGCACCAGTGCAATTGGGGAGAAAAGGGAAGAACACATACTGGAAACCAGAGTCATTGGAATGATGTGAATGGGCTAGTGGAGGTTAAGGTGGAATGAGAGTATGGATTTTTAAATAAAGAAAGAAGTTATGAAAAGAAAGGAAAGACAGGAAGCCAAAGGACTTCAGCAAGGATATGTAAGCAGGGCAAGATACAAAAGGAAGAATTTCTGAGAAATTCACATTTGTGTAGGATGGAGCTCAAGGCACCAAAAGAAGAGGGCATTGGTAAAGTCAATTCTGGAAATAGGGAAAACATGCAATAGATTTATGGTATTAATCAGGTAAAGATAAGGTGATGAGCAATAATGCTGGCCAGCCAGTGATGCTCATGTCCCACAAATGAATTAAAAAAAAGTGAAGGTAAACAGTCTGAGTACTGGATATGGAAAGCACAGCTTGAGTGAGCAGATTGTGTGCTATTGCTGAGAATTGAGTAAAATGACATTAGTCTACTCATTATTCCTTTCAAGGAAATTTTGCTTCATCCATTACTTTGGCACACAAGCAGTCTAGCAATACAGAAGGAATGTGCAGAATTAGAACTACCTGCTGTTAGTATATATTCTATATATGAAACCTCACTACTAACAGTTTATGTATCAAATAGCAACATGTAAGTAAAAAAGGAACAAGACCATTCAGGGGATACACTTGGGAAAACTACATGCCTGAGGAAAAGCCAACTGCATTGGCAAAGTTGGAAGTGGACATATGAGAGGCTCTAAACCACACCAGATTATTTGATCACATCAAACATTGCAGACAAGTTGAGAAGGGAAGAACATTGTTGATCACTTTGACCTGGGCAGTTGTGTTATTTGCAAAGAACTGGGCTGAAAGAATTGAGACAGGAATTGGATAATAGTGACTTTGGAGCTGGCTAATTATATAAAATCAGGGACGGAATTAAGAGTTTATGCTGGACTTTTTTTGCAAATGTGCAGTAAATAGCTTTGTTGATCAATAATGAGGGATTACAAGAATTATGCTGTTAATTATAAAATTCAGGCAGGAACATTCTGATGTAATAATAACTCTTAATGAATGCATAGTACAGTGTGTAATTCATTGTAAGCACTTTAACTGTTTATATAAAAATTAAATGTTTATATTCAATAATTCCAGCAAAAGGTGAGGGAAATGTAAGAACTGAACAAAGTAGGCTTCAAACTCCTGAAAAGAAACCACCCGATTCCAAAGAGAAGCAGGTATGTGTGTAGTTGTTATATAACAGTCCAAAATTAAATACTCTTCTTTCTCTTTCCTCTTTGAAATGTGTAAAGCCGAGGGACAAAACTTGGCGGCTAATGGAATAAAATGTATATTTGCATTTCTTAGCAATTTAACATAAATGCAGTGTCTGAAATGGAAACGGTTCAGGGAAAAGAGAAGGCCAAATTGTTCGTAAGTATTCCTTTATTACAGTGAAGAGAAGAGTAATATTTTAAAAGTGAAATCCAACTCAAAAATAGCTTTCTGTCAAAAATCAGCTTTGACTTTCCGATGTGGTATGTGTTTAGTTTGTATTGGCTTTCTAAATCTGTACTGCAGAATTTTTTCCTTTTATCATGAACACAATCCCAAGGATGTTCCTATCTAAGATTTGGGAAAGCATTGCTCAAGAGTTCCAATTTCTTTAAAGGATGCAAAATTGTGAAGCTTGGACGGCAAGGCAGTTAGCTATGCTGCCTCAGCGCCAGGGAGTCGGGTTCAATTCTGGCCTTGGGTCACTGTCTATGTGGAGTTAGCATGTTCTCCCTGTATCTGCATGGATTTTCTCCGGATGCTCAGGTTTCCACCCACAGTCAAAGGATGTGAGAGTTAGGTTGATTGGCCATGATAAATTGACCCTAGTGTCAGAGGATTAACAGAGTAAGTGTGTGGGGTTGCAGTAATAGGGCTTGCATAGGATTGTGGTTGGTGCAGACTTGATGGTACGATGGTCCCCTTTCTGCACTGTAGGGATTCTATTCTATGATTCTGTTGTACCTTTTTATTCATTTGTGGGACCAGGACGTTGTTGGCAGGACCAACATTTATTATCCATCCCAAGTTGCCCTTGAACAGAGTAGCTTACTAGGCCATTTCAAAGTGCAGTTGAGAGCCAATTACATTACTATGGCTCTGAAGTCACATGTAGGCCAGACCAGGTAAGGACAGCAGATTTCTTTCCCTAAAGGACATTAGTGAATCAGGTGGTTTTTCTGACAATCGACAATGGTTTCAATGGTCATCAATAGATTTTCAATTCCAGAATTTTTTATTGAATTCAAATTCCACCATCTGTTGTGTCGGGATTTGAACCCAGATCCCCAGAACATTAGTTAAATTTCTGGATTGATAATACCACCAGGCCATCGCCTGCCCATGGATGCACAATAAAATGCAGTCTGACTCGAGCAACAGAATTGGTCAGCTATAACTTCAGTCAAGTGTATTTTGTCAGATCCGAAACATGATGTACAGAATTCTGAGGTAGTGGCCCTCAAAAGTCTATTAAATGGTGTGCTTTGTCATGGAACAACTGTATTGAATTATAGCTACATTTCTAGCTATTTGAAGAATGAAATCAAATGATGGATAAATATATACAATGCTCACATCATTGTTTTATAGACATTGTCCTAATTTGTACTTTGGCTGCCTACCTGCTTTTTTTTTGTAATATTGCTATAATCTTAGATCAGAAAGAAGCAGAGGTTCCTCTACATGTCAGGTTTGCAGGATGATTATTTGGTTCACCTTAAATTGTCAATCCAGAAATATCCTAAAGTCTCCTTGTTGCAACACCCAGTTATTTCTTAAATAATTCCAGGCATTTTCATCTTCAGTATATTCAGTATTCCATGTATTGACTATTGTGCATGAAAAATAGTTTTGCGACTAACATCATGAAATTATCTTCTATTTGCCTGAATCTGTCTCCATTTGTTCTGTCCTTCAGTTTAAATGAAATATTCCTGGATTATTTACTCCATCTTGTATGAAATCCTGTATATCTCCATCACACCACTATCTTTCTGTTGCAAAGCCCAAGGTTCTTTCTTTTCATAACTGTAATAAATCAATGTGACTAATCTAACTGTTGAGACTTCTAAATAAATGTAATTTTGTTAATTTGAAGCAGAAAACCAGATGTGTGAAGTATTGCTCAATCTGCAGGAATCAACTTTCAATTTGAACAGGGCACCGGACTGATGTTGAGGATTGATTCCTTGTTATAGTAGCAGCCAACGTGATTGCTCTTTCTGTTGATTTCAGTGGCTTGTAGTACCAACTTAATGCCAGAGCAACAAGTTGAAAATCTTGCTTTGCAGCTCTAAGCCAGTATAAATTGCAAGGAACATGAAAGTAGATTCCACATTTTTTTATGCGCTGTTTTTGGCTGTCTATCTACATAGGAGTAATTTGGAATATCACATGAGCAATTCAAGGGGCTGCAGACTATAAATAATTTTGCCCATAGAGAAGGTGAGAAGCTCCATGATACAACATTGACAGTGCTAGAATGTTGATCCCCGAACCAGGTGTTGGTGGCACCGTGGTTAGCACTGCTGCTTTGATTCTGGCTTGGGGTCACTCTGCAGACTTTGCACGTTCTCCCTGTGTCTGTGCGGATTTCCTCCGGGTGCTCCAGTTTCCTCCCAGAGTCTGAAAGACATGGTGGTTAGGTTCATTGATCGAAACAGGTGTCAGAATGCAGTGATTAGGGGAATTTCATTGCAGTGTTAATGTTAGCCTTACTTGTGACTAATAAATAAAGTTTAACTTTAACTGTGCTTAAACTCCCTCAACAATTTACGTGGTCACTCAGGCTTTGTTTGGGATGATTTTGCCAGTTTCACCCAGATCTTGGAGAAAAGAAAATTGGTTCGGTTGGGTAGGTGTATGTATCCCATCCTAGGTGCACAGTCAGATTTGTTGAAGAATTGTATTCATGATGATTGATTACAACTGCGTAGACAATTCTATCAAGATGGGTGTGTGTTTAACCTTTTACATCACAAAAGGCAACTTAATATATTTTACGTTGTGAACAAAATGTTTAATTGTGCGCTTAAGAAAGAACCATTCCAGGAAATATTTCGCTTTTATTTTGCATTATCTTTGTTACTTGTCTACTGGTCTTGATGGGAAAGGAATCATTGTTCGCAACATTCAAACTACTTGATGTTAAACCTCTCATTCAAAATTTTCCTAGGTTATTTCTTTTTACCATGACTCAGGTTAATTTACTTTGGACATTTAAGCATTGTTACCCAAGTATCTTTAGTTTGTTCCAATTGTGTCTTTCAAAGAATGGAAGTATTCCGGCTTAAGCATAATAATTTATTTCTGTGGGTTAATAGTTGCATTTTTGGTATTTTTTTTTCTGAATTGTAACTGGTGTTCTTTGCTCTTAATTAGGCGGAACCTGAATTGCTGGCACAAAACAGAAGCCCTGAATCACACTCCAATTTAGGTTATCCCATTTCTAGATTTCACCGAAAGGACAATCTCAGTCAAAGGCAGCTAAATTTTCACCTCGCTTCTTCGCATCCACCACCTGCACCTTATCATCATCCCCCTAATCGACAGTTCCCCCATCAGCCCCCAGTACCTAGGCAACCATATCCAGTACAGCAACATCAACTGCCACAACAACACAACCAATTGCCACAACAACAGCCATCGCAGCTCTCTCCTGCTTTCCCACAAGCTCCTAATCACACTTATTTTCCTTCTTCCCATTCTCATCCATCTCCGCATTCCCCAAACAATGACAACGTGTGTCCGGATCAACCTCTCTCTGGTCTGGATGGACTAAACCCACTGAGGTCAGTTCCACATTTCAACACCTCCCATAGTCGTCCATTCAATTTCATCGAAGACAATACCTCAGGACACGGGATGGGGGAAATTTTAGGTAAGCAATATTTTGAGATATGTGGGCACAGCAGGGGTTAAAACTTGTATAAGCATCCAATTTGTCTTAAAAACCTTTTATATTATCTAGGAATTGATTTAGCTTTAGTAATTTTGTAATGTGGAGCTTGCTGTCAGCCATCTCATGAACTGACTGGTGTGAAATGTTGGGAATTGGGAAAGTTTTAAATGATCTCCAAGCTCCATCTGACAACTGTCTTGTGCACCAAATACTTAGAATTTGGTTTCTTCAGTGCTAGCTGAGGTTCAATGGAGAGCACTCTTACTTCTGAAGGAGAAGGTTTTGGTTTCAAGTCTCAAATAGAAGTTGAATACAATGTATGTTGACAGCCCAGTGCAGTACTGAGGGAGCACTGCCTCATTGGAAGCATCACCTTTAGAACGAAATGTTAAACTAAAGTCCCACTTACTCTCAAGTGGATTATGGCACTATTTTGAAGAAGAGTAGGGAATTATCTCTGGTGTTCTAACCAATATTAATCCTTGAACATCACAGCAAACTCACTGGTCATTATCGTATTGCTATATGTGAAAAATTGCTGTGTGCAGTTTGATTTCTTTCATTGCATTGACTCCACTTCAGAAAGGTACAAAGGTGCTGTAACCTGCTTTGGGAGCTCCTGGGATTGTGAAAGGTGCATAGAATTGCCAATCCTTTGTTTCCTTCCCTAAGTTTGTAGACAACACAGAATCTTAACATTAGACTGCCAGGCTGATATCCAAAGCCAAATCTGGAAGATAATGGCTTTGTGATGGAAGAAAAACCCAAGAGATTTATGGTGATCATTGACATAAAGCTTTTCTGAAGCCACCAGGGCCATCTCCATACCCAAGTCAAATGGAAACAAATAACCTTATGTAATGTCGCTTCTCTTGTTAATTGTGACAACACCATCATCAACACTGAAAAGAATGTATTGAACAAATTCTCAGCCATAAATCCACAGTGGCAGATGATGCTCGCCAGGCTGTTCCCCAGTAATTGTGGTGGCATCCACAGGTGAATGACCATTAATGGGAGAGCTTCAACAAGCAAACCAAACAGATGAAGAACCATGAAGCCTGCGGTTCCAATGTTGTTCCACACGAGGCCTTCAAAACAGGTAGACTTTTGTTCGTGTCAAAGTTCCATGCACTCATGCTATTGATTTGGGAGGGTAAAGAGTTCCCCTATCCCCTCCCACCCCCAACCTAAGGAATGAGACTGTTGTAACTGCCTTCAAGAAGAGAGATAGATAATTCAAGCTATGGGAAGTATGGATGTAAATCCCACTTGTCCATAGGGAAAATTCTGACATGTATTCTCCTGAATCACCTGCTTCTTATGGCTGAGGAAATCCTTTCGGTGGCACAGTGTGGCTCTCAACTTTCCAACAGAACCTCTAACATGGCCCTTGTTGCCAGACACGTCCAAGAAAAATGTTAAAAATACAGGGAACTCTTTATTGCATTCATCGACCTGATCAAAGCATTTGACTAGGTAAATTACACACCTTGGTGGATTGTGCTCCAAAGATTTGGCTGTCTGAGAAAATTCATCTCAATCCTTTAGGATGATATACTACAGCTGTCTTGAGTGGGCGATCTGAAACAGATGCCTTCGGAATCCTGAATAAGATCAAGCAAGGATGCATGATAGCCAGTCAACCTCACAGCGATTATTCACCTTATTAAAGATCGACTGCCCTCTGGCACCTTGGTGGAAAACTCTTTAATTTCTGGATAAAAGCAAATTACTGTGGATGCTGGAATTTGAAACCAAAAGAGAAAATACTGAAAAATCTCAAGTCTGGCAGCATCTGTAAGGAGAGAAAAGAGTGATATTTTGAGTCCAAGCAACTCTTATCTCAGTTGCCTCTGTGTCAATACTAATTTGACCACCATAGATATGCATATGGATGATTGCAGCGACATTGCCAGAGTGCACCAGAGTTGCAAGCTGTTGCCAACCTTTTCGATTCTGCTAGCAAGAAACATATCCTGCTGTTGAATATGGCCAAAGCAAAGCTCATATCAGCCTATCCCTCGTCAGTCAAGTATTTCACCTCTTACAAGGAGAGACTTTGGAATATGTTGAGCATTTCTCATACCATGGCAGCCACTTTAATGAGAGATCCAACACTTGAGGCATATAAGATGATCAGAGGGTTAGAAGGAGTGGACAGTGAGAGCCTTTTTCATTGGATGGAGATGGCTAACACGAGGGGACATAGCTTTAAATTAAGGGGTGGTAGTTATTAGAACAGATGTTAGAGGTGGGTTCTTTACTCAGAGGGTAGTAAGGGCGTGGAGTGCCCTGCCTGCAGCAGTTGTGGATCGCCAAGTTTAAGGGCATTCAAGTGGTCATTGGATAGGCATATGGATAGCATTGGAATAGTTTAGGATAGAGGGTCATAAGATTGGTTCCATTGGTCGGCGCAACGTCGAGGGCCAAAGGGCCTATACTGCGCTGTAATTTTCTATGTTGTATCTTCTATGTTGTATCTTCTATGATCAGCTGCACTAGTTCAATATTCTACAAGGAATAGCAGTGAGTGTTTAACAACTGACGTCCTAGTATGTAGAGCAGTTGTCACCACCATGTTCCTGTACTGCAGTGCAACCTGAAATCTGTACAATGAGAGGTAAGCATGCTAGTGAAATTCCATCAGCAAATCTCCACTGCATCTTCCGGATTCGGTGAGAAAATTGTGGAACAAATGTTTGTGGAACTGGCTTTAAGTTTTTCTTAAAGCCAGTTCCACAAGCATTCAGCAAAACCCCTGCAGAATCAACTTCGATTGCCTGGGCATTTATATCTGGATGGCTGAAGAGCATCTTCTCCCGCCAGGTCTTGTTTTCACCACTCTCAATGGTTCCAGGGGAGGACAAAGAAAATGCTTCAAAGTTATGCTAAAGTTCTCCTTGCTGCAGGACAGCATTGACATTAATGGCTGGGAGGAATGTACCATGACTTGTCTGTCCAAGCTGCATTGTGCATTGAGTCACCTTAATGATGAGGCAGCGTGTTGGTAGAGAAGGAAAGGAAGCAAATTCTGTACTCTGGATCCACTGCCTTGAGAAAGGTCCTTCCCGTAGCATGTGTTGCAGACCAACAGCAAAGGTCTGCAAGTTGAGAATTGGCCTGTTCAGTCAGATGAAAACCCATGGCAGAAATTTGTGATCCTCAAATTGAAAGTTTGTATCATTCTACTGATGCAGCCAAAAATAAATTAGCTTTAAATGTCTCCTATATGAGTTGCAGCCATCTTGTAGCTTCAGCAAAAACAGTTTATTGGCAATAGTAAAATGAGGCCGAATGGCCGCCTCCTGAACTATACGGATTCTATAATCGGCAGAAGAGAGTTGTATGTTTTGATGTAAGGTTGATTTAATTGGAAGTGGGGGCTGACTGGAAAGCAGAACGTGATGTGACCTGGTGACAAAAAGCCTCAAAAAAATTTCTTCTGAGGGAAATAATAGTTTCAATAACTAGATTGGAGTGTACACGTTAAAACTAATTTTATGTCATGTGCACTTAAAGCACTTTTTATGCAAGTCTGGGGTCCTTTAAAGCGGCTGTTTTCACAAGTGCCTCTGGAGATTAGTATATATCTGAAGTAGGCACTTGGTCCAGTCTTAATGGACTGTTCAACAGTCCCTCAGTCCGAGTGCAAATCATTTTATTCCATATAATTAACTAAGACACAGAGCATTTTATGTTTATGCTGGGAAATAAATTTTAGAGGTGTGTTTGTGTGTCAGACAGAGGTTTTGAAACCTGAAGTTGTACTTTTGGAACCAAGGTGAATGTTAATGTGGTAACCATAAACATTTCAAATTTGAGCTGCATTTTTTTTTAAAAAAAGCAATTCTGTAGTTTCACAAATATGCAAGTTTTCTTTGTGTTCAGCTGGTTTGCATTAATTTATTGTTGATGCACCCAAAATGTGGCATTAAAATATTTTGAGAAGAAATAAACCAAACAATCATTGTGCTTGCACTGCGTGCAGCTAGTCTGTCAATGAATTGTCTTACTTCCTGGTGCCATGGCCTAAGAAATGCATTCCATCTAGCAGTCCTCCTTTAAAAGAGAAATTGTAAAAATTGTTGACTTAATCATTCGAGCATATTTAATTACTTTAGTTCTTCAAACAATACTGTAAGACATGAGCGCATAATATGGGCTCATATGTGAGTGAAGTACTGAGGGAAAGTTGGATTGTCAGAGGTGGCATTTTTGGATGAGATACTAAACCTAGGCCCTGTCTGACTGCTTTGTGACAGGTCTATTCATCCCACTCAGATAAGAGCAGGGGGTTCTCCTATTCTCAACCACTCCACCAGATGCACATTATTTAGCCATTCATCTCATTTGTTATTTGTAAGATTTTTCTGCCGCATTTACCTCCTTAATAGTGACTG
Organism: Sphyrna mokarran; assembly: GCA_024679065.1. NCBI lineage: Eukaryota > Metazoa > Chordata > Chondrichthyes > Carcharhiniformes > Carcharhinidae > Sphyrna > Sphyrna mokarran. The sequence goes on along the minus strand of JAGIQG010000021.1, from coordinate 7,561,111 downwards.
CAGTTCAAAAATCGATAGATTTTATATGAAACAACTTGATGTTCTGAAGACTTGATAAATATATAAAAGTTTTTCATTTATTCACAGTTTGTTTAAGAGTTTCTGAGCATTGAAAGTTGACAACCCATGAGGCCATAGCTTTCAACACTGTGATGGTATTGCAAAGTTCCTTAGTGCAGAAATTGTTGTCACCAATATAAATAACTTTCACTAATCAATATTTGAAAAATTTCAGTAATTTCTAGTTCTTTTTTCCTAATCCTTGCAATTGCTTATAGATTCATTGCATGCCAACACAGCTGAAGATCTCATGAGACAGCATTCAAGAATTCACCCGTGGAATGAGAATCAGGACTATGTCAACACAGGGAGCCCATCATATCCTCACCAACTACAACAACTCGCTCACGCATCCCAGCAACAAGTCAGGTATTCACAACATGCTGTCAAAGGGCAATGGAAACACGGCAATAATCCTGAAGAGGAAAATGGCCCCACATATCAAAGGTACTGTCTTAACTGCATTGCATCAAAAATGTGAGGTTGTTGTATTGTTGGACCATCTTAGAAATAGTATTAGTGTTGAGAAAGCTGCCTGTTGACAAATCTACCATGGCCTTACAATGAAGCGTTTCTCAGAGAAGTCCACCTGATGAAGGAGTGGTGCTCTGAAAGCTTGTGCTACCAAATAAACCTGTTGGATTTCAACTACTTGCTATGCATACCCCAGTCCAACATCGGCAATTCCACATCATTTCTCAGAGAAAGACAAAAGTTAAAGTGAAAAGCACAACACCAGCATCTTGCATGAGAACTAGGTGTTTTGATTTGGGGTAGCTATATATTTTTTGCAGTTCCACAATGTAGGTAACAATCTAGCCTCAGCTTCAGGTTGATTTCAGTGAACAATAGGAGTGGAGAGCAAATGAAGGATAAAAAATTGTGCTCCTCACTTGGAAGTGCATGTCTGGAGATTAATCACATTACATATCGCTGCATTTCTCAGGGGAAGAACTTAATGCACCTATTGCATTTGAAAATAACTCCCAGCTATTTTTTTATTGCCGACTTTTTCAGATAATTATTCAGTCAGATTGCTGCTGGACTTTAGGCTTCTTTCTCTTGAAGTAGAACCTAAGAGTAAGATTTATGTGACTAATATGGTGGTTGCTTTGTACACCAAGTACACAGTAGAACATGCTGGCAAGAAATGTCACAGTAAAATGTTTATTTTTGGCCTGACTTTTTAACAAAAGTTGTGTTCAAAGTTTGGAAAAAGGAGTGGAAATGAGAGCTGACCACAGTGTGATCTAGGAGCTGGCCATAGGCACAGATTCTTTACCTGGCTGAGGCAGAGAAGCCAGGAGGTGAGAGAAAATAACATTTCTGAATTGTGAAAATGTTTAAATCGAAAGCACATCAGGTTACCAGCTTTTCCTTTCCTCCTGGCTTACAGAATATTTAAGGGGTTGCCTCTCCCCTTGATTATTATGCAGCAATCCTTGCCGAACATGCTTGCGTGTAGATTATGGACAGATTGTCAGAAATTAAATCAATAGTTGACAATTAATGCTTTTATATTTTATAGGTGAAATGATTTTTAAAAATGTTAACCAACACTAATTAAGATTAACAGTAAAATAGAAAGGTATCAAGATTATTTGCATTTTTTCCTTCAGATTCCCAGGGTTACTAAGAGAGTCAACACCTTCAGATCAGACTGAAAATAAGGAACTGAATGAGATGCCCCTGCAGTCCCGATTGTTACAATACAGACAGATTCAGACCAGAAATCCTCCTGTACATCTTCCTACAGCTAACACAAATCACAATAGCCAGTATCCCAATTTGAATGACAGTAACTCTTCCCTTGAACCCATCAACAACTCTGGCTTTCAGCAGCTTCCTCAGCAGCCAATTTATAATCCCGCATATCCGGTACCTTCAGGACACACGCCTCCACCACCACCTTCAAAATATCTGCAGCCTGAGGGCTCATGGACGCTTCCTGGTGTGCAACAGAACCACCTGCTGGGGCAAAATATACCCTATGGCATTTCACAGTTGCCTCACAGAGCAGAACCACATCCCATAATGTCTCTACAGCACCAACACAACAGTAGAGAGGACTCATTTCACCCAGTCTCTTCTCGAACAGTATCTGTTTCTTCGCTTCACAGCATAGAAAAGGTAAGGATCCTTTTTTAATTGTATGTCATCAGATTTTCATTGATACAAACATTTACCCTTCCAAAATCTTTTTCCACTTGTAAGCCTACAGCAGAGCATCATTTATGTAATGTATTTGTGACTGATCTTTCCCAAGTATTTCTAATCTTCATTATACTGTTGCAGGATGGTTTTTGCAAGCCACATGTGAAGTTTCTTTGCCTTTTCACAGAACTACATGTTTGGGGAAATTGTGTATTTGAAAGTTGTGTATATTTAACATTTTTATCATGCAGTCTCTGTGGCTTGAAAAGGAAACACAAAACACTTGACTCTTAAATTCACAAGCTCAGCTTTCAGTGATAATTGAGCCCTTCTGAGTATTTCTTGTGCATTTTTAATCATATCTGGGGATAATCGAGTATTCTGGCTCTCTGACTATCCTTTCAGGCTTGTTTTCAGATACCCAGGTGTAACTAAGGATATTCACCTCGCACTCGTGACAGCTGCAATTGATATTGATGCTGTTTTGATACAGTTTGAGTATCCATAGTTTCTTTACACTCTACATCTAGCATGTTATCCAATGTATAAATAACACTGGCATTAACTTTCAAGTAATAATTCCTTCCACATGACTTCTGTCACATTGAGGAACAAGAGCAATAGAAACATGGGAATACCATCACTTGTATGTTCCCCTCCAAGCCATACACCATCCTAGATTGGAACTATGTCGTTGTTCCTTCTCTGTCACTGGGTCAAGATCTGGGAACTCACTCCCAAAGAGCACTATGGGGTATACCACACCACATGGATAGCAGCAGCTCAAAAAGACGGCTCACCACCACATTCGCGAGGGCAATTATATATAGGCAACAAATGCTGTCCTAGCAGAGAAACTCACATCCCATGAAAGACTTCGTAGAAAAAAACCCATGCAGTCAATGCAAGTAAATTCGTTTCACATGTATACATTTACTGAGCAAACATTTACCACTATTAAGTAACCAGGGCACTAAAGCAACTTCAGATATTAAAAAAAACTTGCACAATTAACATTTTGCCAACAAACGAACAAAAAGGTTTCAGCACTGCTCATGTTAAAATCAAATGCCCAGTGATGGTGTCTGTAATTCATTTATTTACTCATTAGAAATGCAATTAGATTCTCAATTAAGCACAGTGGCGAGTGAGCAAAGTGAGATAATGGAGTGCTTTTAACAGAATTCAGTTTATCTTATCACCCCTGCCCCATTCCTTTTCCTTCTCTTTGTAATAGATCTTTGGTATTTAAATAGGGTAAGCTTGGGACTTAAATGACTTAAACTAGAAAATCAATATTTTACCCATTTTAAACCAATAGTTTTCAGATTATCTAAATGAATACAGCTATTTTGATCTTTCGCATGTCTTTTGCGTATAAAAGGTTCTCTTTTACAAAAACTGGTCAATCTGTCACAGATTGTCCAGTTTTTCAGGCGTTGCAAAGGGTGACAAGGTGACACAGTGGTCAGCGCGGCTGCCTCACAGTGCCAGCGACCTGGGTTCAGTTCTGGCCTCGTATGATTATCTGGGTGGAGTTTGTGTGGGTTTTCCTCCGAGTGCTCAGGTTTCCTCTCACACTCCGAAGATATACAGGTTAAGTCAACTGGCTATGCTAAATTGCCCCTTAGTGTCAGGAGGTTTAACATGTTACAGGGATAGAAATAGAGTGGGATTGTTTTTGGTGTAGACTCAATGGTCTGTATAGTGTCCTGCTATACTGTAGAGAGCCTGATTCTATGAAGTCAGGCAGCATCTGTGAAGTGAGAAACAGAGTTGCTCTTTCAAATCAAACATGATCCAAATATGTGCGGGTTAGGTGGATTGGCTAAGCTAAGTTACCCCTTTGTGTCAGAGAGATTGCTGGGATAAATAGGTGAGATTATGGGGGTAGGGTGAAATTGTTGTTCTGGCAGACTCAGTGAGGGAAATGGTCTCCTTCTGCACAATGGGATTCTATGATGATCCTTTCAGAACTGAAGGAAGGTAGAAATATAATGGTTTTTATGTTGTTGAAAGGAGGAAGGTGGGGAAGAACGAAAGTATTTCACGTGTACACGATTACTAAGAGGACGAAGGTTGGGTGACATCAGATGACAAAGATGTCATAGAACAAAAGTCAAAGAGACTAGTAATGTTTGTAAAGCAACGAAACATTTGTCCAGATTGTGTGTGAGTGGCAGAATAATGAATAACTGAAAGCAAAAATAGTTTCAGGCCGATACATGGCCAAAAAGCAGAATCAGAATGGAGTTCAGAATTCGTAGCCTAAGTTGTTGAAGTCATTGTTGAGTTCAGAAGCCAGTAACATACCTAATTGGAAATTGAGTTGCTGTTCCTCAAGCTTGCTTCACTGGAACACTGCAGCATACAGAAGTCAGAAAGATGAGCATGAGAGCAAGATGGTGAATTAAAATGGTAGTTCAGTAGAACATAGAAAAGCTACAGCACAAATAGGCCCTTTGGCCCACACATTGCGCCGATGATGTTCCTACCTACCATACTTACCTATAATCCTCAGTTCTATTAAGTCCCATGTACTCATCCAGAAGTCTCTTAAAAAGTCTCTATCAAATTTGCTTTCACCACCACCAGCACTGATGATAGCTTGTTCCACTCAACCACTACATTCTGAGGAAGAGTGTCTTATTTGACTCAAATTGTTAACTCCGTTTCTCTCCGATTAGATGCTGCCAGACCTGCTGATCATTCCCATCATTTTCTGTTTTTATTAAAGTTCCATGATGTTGATTTCTTTGAAGTTGTTCTTTTCCTAGGATTTTGTCCTTTATGTCTGAGCTGCAAAGATGAAAAAATCTAACACTATACCAGTATTAAAACAAGCCCAAGTCCTCATCTGGCATGTGCTCATGTGCAGCTTTTAGCAGGAGCAAGTGGATGGTGATCAGGAACTATGGCTCTGTTCTTTTTTGCTTTATGCCTTTTAATCCAGGGATGCTGAGAACTGTTGACTGCAGAGGCATGCTGAGTTTGTAAATTAATTCACACAGGCAGAGCTTTTATCAACATAGAAAGCACAAAGGTTGTGGTTGTTGTAGGTCAGTCATCTCAGTCCCAGACATTGCTGCAAGAATTCTTCAGTGTAATGTTCCCTGCGAAAATATCTTCAGTTTCTTCATCAATGGCCTTCCTTCCATCAAAAAGTCAGAGTGGAGTGACTGATGATTGCACAATGTTTAGCACTGTTCACATACTGAGGCACTCCATGTCCATGTGCTACAAGACCTGGACAACATCCAGACTTAAGCTGATAGGTGACAAGTAGCATGCATACTAGGCAATGACGATCTCTAACCAGAAAGAATCTATCCATCTTCCTTTGACATTCAATTCTGGCCTCGTATGATTATCTGGGTGGAGTTTGTGTGAGTTTCCTCCGAGTGCTGGGATAGTGTTGGGAAAAGCATTAGAAGGAAATCAGAGATGCATTTGTTAAAGGAACATATGTGATTTTGGGTGACTTCAGTCATCTAATTCCTACAGTGCCAATATTGTCTGCATCGACAATAATCCCACACAGGCCCCTCATACTTACCTGTTCATCCTCCTGAACTGTGAGGCAATTTAGCATGGTTAATCCATCCATCCCGCACATCTTTGGACTGTGGGGAGAAATTGGAACACTTGGAAGAAACCCACAAAGACGTGGGGAGAACATGCAAACTTTACACAGTTACCCAAGGCTGAAATTGAACACAGGTTCCTGTGAGCCAAAAGTGCTGACTGCTGTTCCATCATGCTGTCCTGCATATACCATAGGAACCCTACAGTACAGAGGGAGGCCATTTGACCCATCAAGTTCGCACCGACCACAATCCCACCTTGGCCCTATCCCCATAACCATACATATTTGCCTGCTAATTCCTCTAATCTACGCATCTCAGGACACTAAAGGGCAATTTTAACATGGCCAATCAACCTAACCCATACATCTTTGGACTGTAGGAGAAGACTGGAGCACCTGGAAGAAACCCACGCTGACACGAGCAGAATGTGCAAACTCCACACAGGTAGTGACTCAAGCCAGAATCAAACCCAGGTCCCTGGAGCTGTGAAGCAGCAGTGCTACTGTGCCACCCTAATATAGATTGGAAGAGTCAAATTAGTCACAGTACAATCGAGGAGGAACGGTGTACATGGTTTTCTGGAGCAATACATTGAGAAACCAACAAGGGAACACGCCATTTTGTACTAGGTGTTGTGCAATGAGAAAAGATTAGTTGGCAATCCAGTTATAAGAGAACCCTTGGTGACATGTGACCCTAATGTGGTAGAATTCTTTGTGGGTGATAGAACGTAGAACAGTACAGCACAAAAGGCCCTTCGGCCTGCAAGTTGCGCCAATCATACCCATACTTACTAGGCCATAGAACTATCTGTAATTCCCAATCCCATTTAATCCCATGTACTCACCCAGAAGTTTTTTTAAAAGACCTCAGCGAGTTCGCCTCCACCACCACCAATGGCAGCCGATTCCATTCACTCACCACCCTCTGAATAAAAAACTTACCCCTAACGTTCTGTACTTGCTGCCCAGCACCTTAAACCTGTGTCCTCTTGTAGCGACCATTTCAGCTCTGGGAAATAGCCTCTGAGAATACACCCTATCTATTCCTCTCAACATTTTATAAATCTCTATCAGGTCACCTCTCAATCTTCGTCTCTCCAGGGAGAAGAGACCTAGCGCTCTCAATCTATCTTCATAGGGCATGCCTCTCAATCTAGGCAACATCCTTGTAAATCTTCTCTGCATCCTCTCAGTAGCTTTCACATCTTTCTGTAGTGAGGTGACCAGAACTGCGCACAGTACTTCCAAGTGAAGTCTGACAAGGGTCTTATGAAGTTGCAACATTACCTCCTGACTCCTAAACTCAATACCTCGATTAATGAAGACCAGTACATCATACGCTTTCTTGACCACATCCTCCACCTGCAAGGCCGATTTAAGAGTCCTATGGACCTGACCCCAAGATCCTTCTGCTCCTCAACACTAAGACTCCTACCCTTGATGTTATAGTCCTTAATCCATTGTTCCTGCCAAAATGGACCACTACACATTTATCTGCGTTGAAGTCCATCTGCCACTTCTCCACCCATTCTTGCATCCCAAGTAAGTCTTGCTGCAACTTCTGGCATCCCTCCAGACTATCCACAACACCACCAAACTTCGTATCGTCGGCGAACTTACTAACCCATCCTTCCCATCCTTACTAACCCATCCTTAGACTGGTTTATGAAAATGACAAACAGCAAGGGTCGTAGAACTCCACTGATGACTGATCTCCATGCAGAAAAAGACTCATCCACAACCACACTTTGCCTTCTGCAGGCAAGCCAGTTCCCGATCCACAAGGCCAAAGCCCCTTGGATGCCATGCCCTCTCTCCTTCTCAAGAAAGTGATGTCATTGATTCAGAGACCAGGGCCCTGAATCTCAATAAAGGCAGCTGTGATGGTATGAGGCATAAATTGGCCATGATGGACTGGGAAACATTACGGAGAGGAAAGACAGTGAACAGGCAAAGACAGACATTTAAAGAGCAAATAGATGAATGCCAGAAGTTATTTATTCTGTTTGACGCAAGAGTGGTAGGGAATTGTGGCTAAACCATGGCTTACAAGGGAAATTAGAGAGAGTCAAATTCAAGGAAGAAGCATATAAATTGACAAGAAAAAGCAATAGGCTTGAGGATTGGGAGCAGTTTAAAATTCAAGGAGGATCAAGGATTGATTGAGATGGGAAAAATAGAGTATAAAAGTAAGCTAGGGAGAACATAATTGTCTATAAAACTTCTATAGGTATGTAAAGAGAAAAGGATTGACAGAAACAAATGTAGGCTCCTTACAGTCAGAGCCAGGAGAATTCCCAACAGGGAATAAAAAAATGGCTGAGGAGTTAAATTCATACTTTGCTTTTTTCTTCACAAAGGAAGACATGAATCATGTACCAGAAGTACGAGAGAAAGATGTTTTAGTGAGGAACTAAAGGAAGTTGGCATTAGTAGAAAAATTGTTTTGGGGAAATTGATGGGATTGAAAGTAGATAAGTCTCCAGGCCATGATAAACTTCATACCAGAGTACTTAAGGACGTGGCCCTGTGGTTATTTTCCAAAATCCTTTGGACTTTGGATTGGTTCCTACAGATTGGAGGGTAACTAATGTAAGCCTGCTATTCAAAAAGGGAGGTAGAGAGAAAACAAAGAACTATTGGCCAGTGAGCCTAATATCAGTATTGGGGATATTGCTAGAGTCCATTATCAATGATTTCACAACTTGACATTTGGAAAGCAGTGGTATAATCAGACCAAGTCAGCATGGATTTACAAAAGAGAAATCATGCTTGACAAATCTATTGGAATTTTTTTGAAGATGTAACTAATAGCGTTGACTGAGGAGAACCAGTGAATGTGGCTTATTTAGACAGGCTTTTGGCAAGGTCAGACTACTATGTAAAGTTAAAGCACATGGGATTGTAGATAATGTCGTGAGATGGATAGAAAGCAGATAGGAGGCAGAATTGGCATAAATGGACCTTCTCCTGATTGGCAATGATTAGTGAGGTTTCGCAGGATCTGTGCTAGGATTCTAACTGTTCACATTATATATTAATGATTTGGAAGAGGGAACTGAACGTATATTATCACCATATTTCCAGATGATATAAAGTTGGGTGGGAGGGTGAGCTGTGAAGGGGATGTAGAGATGCTTCAGCCTGATTTGGACAGGCTGTGTGTGTGGGCATCTGCATGGCAGATGCAGTATAATGTGGATAAATTGAGGTTATCCACTTTGGTAGCAATAATAGGAAGACATTATTATGAATAGGTGTAAATTGTGTGAGGTGGGTACTTAGCAAGACTTTGGTGCTCTCATGCGTCAGTTGCTGAAAGTAAGCACACAGGTGCAGTAGGCAGTGAAGAAGGCAAATGGTATGTCGGCCTTCATATCGAGAGGATTTGAGTATTGCAATAGAGATGTTTTGCTGCAATTGGAAAGGACATTGGTGAGGCCACATCTGGTATATTGAGCGCAGTGTTGGTGTCCTTATCTAAGGAAGGATGCCCCTCCTCAGAGGGAGTACCGCAAAGGTTTACCAGGCTGATTCCTGGGGTGGCAGGTCTTTCGTTTGAGGAGAAACTAAATTGGTTAGGATAATATTCACTGGAGTTTAAAAGAGCGAGGGAATCTCATAGCAACTTATAAAACTTTAACAGTGTTACAAAGGGTAGATTCAGATAGAATGTTCCCAATGGTGGAGGAGTTCAGAACTCAGGATCATAGGAGCAAACCTTTTAGAACTGGAGTGACGAGAATTTCTTCACCCAGATGGTGGTGAATGTGTGGAATTCGTTACCATAAATGTAATTGAAGGCAAAACATCCGATTTCAAGAAGAAATTAGATGTAGTTTTAGGGACTGAAGGGATCAAGGGATATGGAGGGAAGTGGGAGGTGGATCAGGACATTGAATTTGATGATCAGCCATGATCAAAATGAATGGTGGAGCTGGTTCAAAGAGCCGAATGGCCTATTACTTCTAGTCTCAATGAAGAGGGATATAGTTAATGCCATTGCTAACCCCTGCCAGGTTTAGAATTGGCCACTGCTGTAAGAAATCTTTCATTTCCATGCGCATGTGCATCGTATCTTTCATTTCCCTCACTCTTCCCGGTGGCCTTGCTGATAGTGGGACTAATACACCAACCACAAAGCTCCCTCCAGTCTATTCTCAGAATAAGAGGTAGACCATTTAGGATCAAGATGAGGAAGAATACCTTCACTCAAATAATGGTAAGACTTTGGAATTCTCTACCCCAAAGGGCTGATTCACTGCCTATGATTTCTAGATGTGAATGGCATTGAAGAATATGGTGACAAGCAAGAAGATGTCATTGAGGTTAAGAAGCAGCCAGATCTAGTTAAATGACAGAGTGAACTCAAGGGGGCAAATGACCTACTCCTCCTAAGCTCCAGTAAGAATGTGCATGTTTGACAAACATTGTTCGAGAAAGTTACAATAAAAAGAGAGAATTACAGATGGCATATACATGTTTCACAACCCTTCACCAGTAGGAGATTAGCATTGTTCTGTACTATTGATCTTATCCTATAGATTAGTATTATCCTTGGTTAGTGAATTCCTGAGACTTGCACATCGAGTGTTCTAATCCCAGCGCTTTTTAATCTGAACCGTCTCATTGCAGTGCTAACAGTGCATAGTCAATGCTGCCAAAAATACCTTTCCGATTAAAGCACTTTTGTTTCTGTGCACGCTGTGGCAGAAAACCAGTCAGCAGGTAGGTGGCTGGCATGTTGAGCAATCCAGCAACATTGGAAGCTATAGCACAACGAACAAACGCTTGTGCTTTGTCTTGCTTTTTTAGATGAATTATGTGGACATTGATGTTTCATGGCAGAGTTTGGTGATTTGCACAAATGCCAATAGTTATTCTAGAAGGGTATACTAATTTCAACATTGGATTGAAAACAAAAAACAAATATGACTTTTGAAGTAACAGTTGTACATGGTGTATCTGTCTTAGAATCCTCATTGAGTTTGGTACATTTGGTCTTCATTCCAACTGTTAGTTCAGCAGGAAGAAAAATTCAGATGCAGGGTATTGCACTGCAGGAATCCACATTTTCTTATTCATGCTGTTTAACATGGCTGAGATTGCTTTTTAATTTTTACTTTCATGTTATGCAAAGAGCATAATCTTTAAACCTGATGAAACTGGTCTAGAATTAAAGGACAAAAAGCATCAGTTGTTAAAAAGTAAATGATTCTTGTGATGTCTATGAGAGAAAGAAGTTGTAGATTGATATGGATTATCAGGATTAGACATGAGTTATCTGTATAGTGATCATGTGAACTGAAATCAGCATTCATTTAGAAACATAAGAGTTAATTGATAGCTGTTAAAGTGTATCTGCTCTTCGAAGGGGTTTGTTAAGCTCCAGGCAAAACCTAAACCTGTGGGACTCCAATATTAAACTTGGAGTTAATAAGATCTAGACAGAAGGATGGAAAACAAGTACTCGTTAGAAGGGTTATTATCAAGTCATGAGGAGATACCGAGCAGAATACCTGAGGAATCAATGTTGGCTCCACAATTATTTCTAATTTGCTTCAGTGACACAGTATGCAGTAGCCAACTTTGCAGATACCAAACTTGGCTATGCCGTCAAATTGGAGGAGGTAACTCGGAAATTACAAAATAAAATTGGTAAAATATTAAGTGAGGGCAGAAAAAAATTAATGCAGACAAGTTTAAAATATTGTACATAGGAAGCAAAAAAAGCAATACTAATGAAGTCAGAAGAAACCTAAGAGCATTGTACTTGATATGTTGCATGTCCAACCAGGCCAGACTGACAGTTAGGGCTAATGAATTGATGCCGTTTTATTTATTCATGGGTTGTGGTTGTCACCGGCAACTGCAACATCTATTGCCTGTCCCCCAATTGTCCTTGTGAAACTGGTGGTGAGGGATCTTCTTGAACAGCTGCAGTCCTTGTAGTATAGGTATACCCACACTGCTGTGCAGGAGGAACTTGTGGAGTTGTTACCCGGTGACTGAAGAGGCAGTTTCCAAGTCAGGATGTGTGTGATTTGGGAGAGAGAGTTGCTGGTGGTAATATTCTGATGTGTTTGCTGCTCTTGACCTTCTGGGCTGTAAATTGCAGGTTTGGATCATGCTGTTGAAGGAATCTTGGCAAGCTGCTGCAGTGCACTCTGTAGATATTACAGATTGCTGCCATTATGAGGTACTGATGAAACACATGAATCTTTAAACCAGTGGATGGGATGCTGGTCAAGTGGGCTACTTTATCCTAGATGCCATTGAAGTTTGAGTTTGAGAGCTGTTTTCATTGAAACAAGTGAAGAGTATTTCTTTACATTTCTTGTACCTTGTAGATGGTGGACAGGCTTTGGGGAATCAAGGGAGAAATTACTTGCTGCAGGATTCCAAAGCCCTTACCTGCCATCATATTTATAATTTTCTGGCCAATAGTTATTCTTGCCCACTGTTCATCAGCGAACATTCCCACTCCTGATCTTATTAATGCACGGAAAGTATTGGTAAAACACTTGAAGATATTGGAACTTGGACACTGTCCTGAGAAATTTCTATGCTGATATTTTGGGTCTGGGGCAACAAACACAACCACCTTTTTATGTGCATGGTACAAATCCAGCCAGTGGGAAGTTTTTTTTTTCCCCCCTCATTCCTGTTGATTTCAGTTTTGCTCAGTGTCCTTTACCATAATTAATGAAGTCAGTGAACATTGAAGTTCCCCACCCAAAGTACCCTTGCTGCCCCCATGCTTCTTACAAATGCTTTTTTTGTGAGGAGGAGTACTGATTCATCAGTTGAAAGAGATGATAATCAGCTGGAGCTTCCTTGCCTATGATCGCCCTGATCCAACTTCATAACATCTGGAATTGCTGTTGAGGACTGCCAGGAAACTCCCTACTGGCTGTACACCACTGACATCTCTGGTGGAAATGTCCTGTTCATATGACAAGGACAGCAATGGAGTCTGAGATAATACCTAAAAGGTACTCAAATCAGTCTGTGGGTTCACCAGTTTATTATCAATAGATATAACTGAGTGGCTTGCTTGGCTGTTTTACTCGAGAGGCAATCATATTGCTGAGTCTGAAGTCACATACAGGCCAAGCTGGATAAGGGAGCCTTCCTTAAAGGACATTAGAGGACCAGATTTATTTTTAACAACAAGCTAATAATTTTATGATCGCCATTACTGATACTGGTTTTTCAATCAGTTCTATTCAATTAATTGGATTAAAATTCCTGAACTGCCATGGATTTAAACTCATTTGTCCACCTTAGTAATCCAGAGGTCTGGACAACTACTCCAATAATGTAACCAATATATGATTGGACACTACCAAAACAGAGAAAGGAATAACAAAACTGTGTGGTGCTCTGGTCATACTACCTAGATCACTGCCTAAATTTCTGATCACTCAGGCATTTGAGGTATAATTGAATGGTGATATTTGTGCAGATACAGATAAGGCTGACTCCTGGTGTTTGCAGATCTGCATCATGAGGGAAGAGTGTAAAAAAAAAATGTGATTTTGAACCTGGAAAGATACCATTTAAAAGTTGATCTTATAAATGTACATAAAATAGTCACAGGAATCAAAGATAAATTTAAACTATTGCTTTTAATTGAATTGCAAAATTAGGATAAGAGCCACTAGTAAGAAGTAAATTTAAAATTGATGCCAGGAATTTTTATTGCACCAAGTGTGGAATAGACGAAGGAGAAATCTTGGAATTTAACAAAAAGTTATTTTCATTGATGGCAGTGAAGCAGTATGACATTTTCCCACATCCTCAGTCAAAGTCTAATTTGAGAGATGGCAGCAATATTGCAGCAGACCCTCAGCACATCACTAAAAGTCAGTCTAGATTATGTGCTGAGGTCACAAATGGAGTTTGAGTTTTTGTTTTCTGTGCCCGTTTGTGGGATATAGACATTGCTGGCTTGACGAGCATTTTTATCCAGCCCTATTTGCTCTTGACTCAGCTCATTTCGGAGCACTTGTTTTTAAGAGTTTAACCACATTGCTACGGGTCTGGAGTCACGTGGGCTAGACCAGGTAAGGACGATAGATTTCGTTCCTTAAAAGACATTAGTAAATTAGGTGGGTTTTTACGACAATCTGCAATGGTTTAATGGTCATCGGTAGACTTCTAATTCCAGATTTTATTGAATTTAAATTTCACCACCTGCCTCTGTGGGATTTGAACTCAGGACCCCAGAGCATTACATTACACCTTGGATTGCTAGTCTAGTGACAATACCATCATGCCAGTCAGCATCTTCAATTAAACAAACGGTTTAATTAAATGTAACTAGTGTGATTGCAACAGTGGTTTGTATGTGTTTTTAATCACCAGTTGGCACACATTCAAATGAATAAGATCCTTCAATCCAACTGAGTTCGTCCTTCCAGAAAACTCTCTCTGCTCTCTCCCCCGTATAATGTTTAGTTGTCTCTTAAGATCCTGGTGTCCTAGTGTCTACCACTCTTCTTGGCAACTTGTTCCAGCTGTTCTTCACTCCTTGTTAGAAAGAAATAGCTAATGGTCCTGTGCTAGGCTTCCATTCACAATCCAGAACTCACTCCCCCTGATGCTTTGGCGTAACTGAAAGTGAAACGCAGGAGAATAAGAGGTGTAGTAAAAGGCATGAGGCTAAGATGAATGGTTAGCTAGGAAAGGAAGTGGTCATCAGTGCCTAACTGTCAAGCACTTATTTATTGATTATAAGATATGCCTCATAATTAGTGTTGCCAGCAACTTGACTCAAAGAATGTTCTGTTTCTGTGGTTCCACTTGTCATGCATTCTGTGGTGATCTATTTAAATGCTATAATGAACCTTCTCCTCTATGTAGTGCTTTCTCTCATCTTTGTCGTGTGTGTGTGTGAGAAGTTGAGTCAGTGCCCCTTCATTATAGAAAACTGGCTAGAGTCTCAAAGGAGCCCTCAGTGTTAAAAGAAATTCCAGTGCAGCATAAACAATGATTGATGATTTTGTCTATTTGCAAACAAATGACAGGGATTGATGGAGTAGCAAGAGGGTCAAATGGGCAAATTTGGATGCAAATATTTTATAGAAACAGCTTTCCAACACCCCTCCTTTCAGAACAGAGATTTTCTGAAGAAGCTGTGTTTTAACATTATGATTCTTGGAACTTGCTTTTCATTTATAAATCATTTCTTGTACTTTACCATTGTCGCAAATAAAATCTCTGAATAATGATTAGCATTAATTTTTTTGGAAATTTTGAAAAAGTGTCGTGATGTAAATTTTTGTAGCCTTGAATACTGTTAATGAGCTAAAGTTTTTATTTATTGGTATCACAATTGGGCTTACATTAATACTGCAATGAAGTTACTGTAAAAATCCCCTAGTCACCACACTCTTCCTTCACTGAGAGAGAATTTAGCAAGGCCAATGAACCTAACCAGCATGTCTTTTGGACTGTGGGAGGAAACCAGAGCACCCGGAGGAAACCCACGCATGATACAGGGAAAACATGCAGACTCTACACAGACAATGAACCCAGCCAGGAATCGAACCCGGGTCCCTAGTGCTGTGAGGCAGCAATGCTATCCACTGTGCCACCATGCTGCCCTTTGACACTACATCCATGATGCTACCTCAGAACTGGGAATTTATTACTGATTGGCAATTGGTACTGGATGAAACTGAATGGGGATTAATTGGAATTGAAGGAAGAAAATATTTGAACAATTAATTAGAGGCATAGCTGTTCCTATCGCAATACCAAGGTAGGTATAAACCAGAAAAGTTAATTGATCTGAAGCAAGCCAGTACATCTCCTTCAGTACTGGGTAGGAGAGTGTGGTAATCAAATCCTGCTCCTGATTACTGTCCGTTTAGTGTTGTTATTAAAAAGCGTGAATGGTGAATGAGTTTTGTTTGGTTCTGTGATTGCCGAGGTTATTGATACTTACTGGTCCATGTGGATGCCAGCTGTTCCCAATTCCAGAATGCCATCCCTGTGAGGAATTTGTATTTTCAGAAAAGAGAAATGAGGAAATCTACTGTGGTAGATTTTCAACATGTTATTTAGAATTGTGGATCTGTTACAGAATACACCTCATTAGCATTATCAGGCGATGCAGCAGGACATAGGCTGGTAGCTTGGGCAGATAGATGGCAGATGGAATTCAATCCTGATAAATGTGAGGTGATGCATTTCATAGAACATAGAACATAGAACATTACAGCACAGAACAGGCCTTCGGCCTTTGATGTTGCGCCGACCAATATAAAAAGCAATGCCCCTCCAAACTAAACCATTCCCTTCTCTTCCATATATTTATCAACTAACCTCTTAAACGCCACCAAACTTGGCGCATCTACAACTGCTGCAGGCAGGGCATTCCACTGCCGAACCACCCTTTGGGTAAAGAACCTGCCTCTGATATCCGTCCTATAACTATCACCCCTTAATTTAAAGCTGTGTCCCCTCGTGCTAGCTTTCTCCATCCTAGGAAAAAGGCTATCAATGTCCACCCTATCTATACCTCTAATCATCTTATATGTTTCGATTAGGTCCCCTCTTAGCCGCCTCCTTTCTAACGAAAACAACCTCAAATCCCTCCGCCTCTCTTCATAAGGCCTGCCCTCCATACCAGGCAACATCCTGGTAAACCTCCTCTGTACCCTCTCCAATGCCTCCACATCTTTCTATAATGCGGGGACCAGAACTGCACACAATACTCCAAGTGCGGCCGCACTAGAGTTTTGTACAGTTGCAACATGACGTTGCGGCTCCGAAATTCAATCCCCCTACCAATAAAGCTAAGACTCCATATGCCTTCTTAACAACCTTCTCGACTTGACTGCCTACTTTCAGGGATCTATGCACATACACACCAAGATCCCTCTGTTCATCAAGATACTAAGAATCCTACCATTAGCCCTATACTCTACACATTTATTATTTCTGCCATAGTGCATTACCTCACACTTTTCCACATTAAACTCCATTTGCCACCTCTCGGCCCAGCTCTGCAACTTGTCTAAGTCTCTCTGCAAACTATAACACCCCTCTTCACTATCTACCACTCCACCAACTTTTTTTTTCGGGAGAAAGAATGTAAGGGGGAGATATATGATAAAGGGTAGACCTATTAAGAGTATAGAAACGCAGAGGGACCTGGGGGTGCAGGTGAACAAATCTCTGAAGGTGGCAGAGCAAGTGGAGAGGTTGTGAAGAAAGCATATAGTATGCTAGCCTTTATAGGAAGGGGTATAGAGTACAAGAGCTGGCCTTTAATGTTGCATTGAATAAAACGTTGGTTAGACCTCATTTGGAATACTGCGTCCAGTTCTGGTCGCCTTACTACCGGAAGGACGTGGAGACTCTGGAGAGAGCACAGAGGATGTTTACCAAGATGCTGCCTGGTATGGATGGTCTGAGTTACAAGGAGAGGTTAGGCAAATTGGGACTGTTTTCCTTAGAAAGATGTAAACTTAGAGGAGATCTGATAGAGGCGTACAAGATTATGAGGGGTATAGATAGAGTAAACAGGGTTAAGCTTTTTCCTAGGATGGACTCAAATAGCACGAAGGGTCACGGGCTTAGGGTGAGGGGGGTAAGGTATAATTTGGATGCTAGAGGGAGTTTTTTCACACAGAGGGTGGTGGGGGGTATGGAATGTGCTGCCAAGTAAAGTGGTGGAGGCAGGTACTCTGGAGTTATTTAAGAAATACTTAGATGGGCACATTAACAGAATGGGAATGGAGGGGTATAGAAAACTGATTTAAAATAGGGATCATGAGCCTTGGGAGTCCCTGGGAAGTGTGTAAATAGATGATGAAATTGATGTACTTGTTTTTATCCTACAGGTGCTTTGGTCCACCTTGTTGTCTAACAAGGGGCATACACGCGATGGGTCGTGAAAGGGCTGCTCTTGGATTTTTTTCGAGAGTATCCTAGTGCTTCACGTCATTAGTGTACGCTTGACCTGGACCATTTGATGGGCAACATGACAGCTCAGTGACTATCGCTGTGCTGTGCTGATACATGGATTTGGGCCTGTGTCTGTGGGAGTTTGCGCATTCTCCCCGTGCTTGCGTGGGTTTTCTCTGGGTGCTCCGGTTTCCTTCCACATCCCAAAGATGTGCTCTTCGGCTAATTGGCAAAACAAATTCTCCCTAAATTGTCTCAAATTTGGTTTTTAATCCATAGATCTATAAACATAGACAGGGATCACGGGTAGAGGTGGGAACATTGGGTTGCGGCACGGGCTCGTTGGGCTGAAGTGCCTGTTTCCCGTGCTGTTTTGTTCTTTGTTCATTCTCATTCCATTTAATTTCTATATCAGATAAACAATCAGCATTACCAGTTTCATTACTAGACAAGTTGAAAATCTTTGTCAAAAACAAATTACTGCAGATACTAGAATCTGAAATAAAAACAGAAAATGCTGGAAAATCTCAGCAGGTCTCTCAGCATCTTTGGAGAGAGAACAAAGCTAATGCTTCAAGTCAGGGAACTCTTCCTCAGAAATCTGTGTTCTAAATGAAGGCAGAAATATTTAAATAGGCTCAGCGCTGAGTGTAGGCCCTATACTTATGCAATTGCAATTCACATTATTCCATTTTCCTTTTGAGCTGCCCTTCAACAGTTATTGGACTGCCAAGTGGAAGATCTTTGTGGCAGGTTCTTCCTTACTCGGAGAATGTTGAAATGATTTGTTCCAGTTACGTCAGTGCAAGCTATGAGAATTCTGTGGATTTCTTAACTCAGGGAAGTGCAAAGAAAACACAAAGCAATCATCTAACTGGATAACGTTGTCTCTTCAAGCAGTGTGTAGCTCTCTGCTAAAGAGGCTCAGCTATATCGTTTATTGTAGCACTCCATCATCATTTGTATAGTGCAGACCAAATCTTAAAATATCACATGTTTACCTATCATCAATATCTTAATTCTGCAGCTTTTCCATTACAGTGCACATGGGAGTCAGGAGCTAGTGTCATTTTCAGCTGAGGTGTTGTTGGAGGCTAAGGAAAGCTGGAACAGGACACAGATAATTCATTCCTCATTTTGAAAAATGTTTTTTTTAAACTTTGTGATATTTTGATGGGATTATACAGTATTTGCAGCATAGAAATAGGTCCTTCAGCTCTATCTGGTCTGTGCCAACATTTATCTCACAGTAGCACAGTGATTAGCACTGCTGCCTCACAGCACCAGAACCCAGATTCAATTCCTGGCTTGGATCATTGTCTGTGTGAAGTTTGCACATTCTCCCCATGCCTGCGTGGGTTTCCTCCCACACTCCAAACATGTGCTGGTTAGGTGGATTGGCCATGCTAAATTGCCGCTTAATATCAGGGGGACTAGTTAGGGTAGACACGTATAATGCCAATAGGGCCTAGGTGAGATTGTGGCCAGTACAGACTCAATGGGCCGCATTGCTACCTCCTGCACTTTGATTCTAAAGTAACCTCTTCCCACCTTACTTCATCTGCATATCATTCATTTCCCTTTTGCCTCATATACATACTTAATTTTCCCTTTTAATTCAGCAAAGCTATTTGTCTCAATCACTTCATGTTGAAAATAGTTCCTATTTCTAAATACTGTATCATTTATGATTACGTTGAGGAGGTTGCAGTAAATTTGGGGAACAGAATTTGTTATCACTGTAGTTTCTGCCGTTGACCAAAAAGGATCAGGAACAGTTGGGTCTGTGCACTTCACCCACACTGCAGCTGCTGGTAGTTGAGTGTACACATTGCAGACTGCCTCACAGTCTTTAGAAGCTGGCTGTATCTATAAAAATAATGTACAACAGGCTTTACACCCTTCTGGAGGCAAGAAATTGAGTTGCATTAATTCAGGTTCACTCACTGGTTGGTTATGTTAGAGGAATTATTAATATTACACTTTCCATTCTGACATTATTCTTGTGGTTATATATGAGTAAAATTCAATTTATTAATGATCGCAACATACTGTAATAGATTAATATTATAGCCACAGGTAAGATTTAATGTTAACCTATATAAGACAAGTTGTCCATGAATAAGTTGGAAAGGCTTTGTGGAGATTTGATTTATTATTGTCACATACAGTGTATAGTATTGTTTCTCGTGCACTATACTGACAGGGCATACCACTCATAGAGAAGGAAACAAGAGAATGTAGTGCTACAGTCATAGCTAAGGTGTAGAGAAAGATCAACTTAATGCAAAGTAGGTCCATTCAAAAGTCTGACAGTTGCAGGGAAGAAGCTGTTCTTGAATCGGTTAGTAGGTGATGTCAAACTTCTGCACCTTTTTCCCGACAGAAGGTGGTGGAAGAGAGAATGTCTGGGGTGTGTGCTTTGCCGAGGCAGCAGGAAGTGTAGACAGAGTCAATGGATGGGAGATTGGTTTGCATGATGGATTGGGCTACATTCATGACCTTTTGTAATTTCTTGCAGTCTTGGGCAGAGCAGAATCGATACCAAGCAGAAAGAATGCTTTCTATAGTGTATCTGTAAAAGTTGGTGAGAGTCATAGCTGACGTCAAATTTCTTTAGCCATCTGAGAAAGTAGAAGTGTTATTGGGCTTTCTTAACTATGGTTTGGCTTGGGGGGACCAGGACAAGTTGTTGGTGACCTGGGTGCCTAAAAACCTGAAGTCTCAACACTTTCCATTTTGTCCCCGTTAATGTAGACAAGGGCATGTTCTGCTCTATGCCTCCTGAAGTTGATGACAATCTCGTCGTCGTATTGACATTGAGGGACAGATTATTGTCGCCACATGAGTTCACCAAATTCTCTATCCCATACCTGTACTTTGTCTTGTCATTGTTTGAGATCTGACCAACACAATGGTGGAGGGAGCTCCTTGTCTAATAAGCTTAGTTGGTAAATAATGGAAGTCTTAATCTCAGGGTCATTTCAAATTCCACACTGCGTGATGTGATTTTCTAGTATTCTATTCAAAACACTTCATTCAGATTAAAAAGTGGCCTTAAATTAAGTGTTCCAATTAAATCACCAATTGCAAAGTTGGGAAATTTCTTGATATCTCCATCATTTACTGAATCATCAGAAGAATGTTTTACAGACGTAACAGGTGAAAAATGAAAGGTGAATTAGATATAAGAACTTGGAACTGGATAAGGACAGCACACCTAAAAATAGTCATTTGAATTTTATTGTTAGTCTTTGTCAGGTCAACTTCGTTTTAATGCAGACAGCTGACAGTCTGACACTGACAGCGACACTGCATCTACTCGTGCACAGGAAGACACCCCCTGGTATTGCTATATAAATAAACATAACTGCAGTACATAATGGGAAAGAGGCAATGTCTTCTCAGACAGGAGAATGTGATGGATTTGTATAAACAGTTCCATTAGGAAGAACTATTGGAATTTTAGAAAAGGTGATACTAGGACTTAAGTTATGTGGAAGCTTGTGTGCACAAGTTTTATTTGCTATATGTTTTATTTAAATATATATTTGTTCCATAATGACTTTCTTGTCAGTCAGTTTAAATGAAGTAAAACAATGCCAATATATTAGTGTTTTTAATTATGAAAATGTTTCCAAGCACATCATAAGCTGATTCTCAAACAAAATACGTCACCTATTTCTTCATTGTCTCGTTACTGTATTAATAATTTTTGTTTAATCTGATTTCATCTGGCCCTTCATATAGAATGCATCTTCATCTTATCACTGGTTAAAAATACCGTCTTGTTTCGGCCTTGCTTGGCAAGGACACAGAATTGGAAATAGAAATGTCATGCTAGCGAGATGCTTGTCAGAGTAGTTTAGGGAAGCTTTGCAATCAGTTTGACATATGTTGGATCTCTTGAGAGAGTTCTTAATACTGTTGTTAAATGCAGAATAGAAAACTGATCCTTTAGCTGAGTGAAGCTTCAAGATTGACTATTCCTGCTGAGTTCATTACTGTCAGGGCAGAGTGAGGTAAAGGTAATAAATATATTTTAACTGTTGAAAATAAGGCCCTTCAATAAGGTGTGGAGCATCAATCGGTTATGGACACCTAATGTCCATTTTTCAGCTGATGTGTAGCAATTAATGTTCTCTCCACTCTGTACCTCAACTCCACTGACCAAAGAGCACGTCCTTAATTGATGATGTCAAGATAGCCTTGTCATTCCTTTCTCAGGCACTTTGTGGCATTGCTGCTTGATGGGCAGTTATGGGTTGCCTAGCTGCTGCCAAGAGTTGAACTGAGACTGCACCAAGCTCATTTCATGCAGAAAGCATGCAGCTTTCTGAAAGTGAGAAGGGACTTTCATCTCATCAAACAGAACTGGCTTTTAGCCCATATCCTAGAGGTGAATAAGTAGTGTATTAACCATTGTGCTTTCAAAAATTTTGTTGTTTTGAAAACATTGACACAGGGTTACAGTCAATATGAAAATTACCTCCCATATTTCTAAAATTCATTATAAATCTTTGTACAAAGGCAAGAAAGTCCTTTGGTATGTTTGCTATTGCTAATATGGCAGACATGCATAGATTTAGGGAAACAGGTAATGAAAGCAGGACAATTGATTCTTTATCCCTGTTATCTTGAGAAATTCATATATATATCTCCAATTTTGAACTCCTTAACTATAAGGATGCATTTACCTTAAGCTGGAATTGCATTTTAAAACAAAAATTTATTTGTGTGAATGTTTTGTTCATAAAATCCTGTATAGAATGAACAGAAATGTAGGGGTTAAAAATGTTGTGTTTGTATTGAAAGGAATATTAGGCCATGGACAGTAGTCAAGATCTTTTGCTGCCTGCACCTGTCTTTTTTTTGTCAGCTAGATACCAGACCTGTCACTTGAGTATGAGGACACTGTCAATTCAGGTTTCAGCTTAGTCGGCACTTGCATAATTTTACTGCACATCTAAATTTGTCTGGTGTGCCAGAGAGTTTGTGTAGCTGGCACTTGGTGTGGCTAATTCAGTTATTGCACGTCTAGATACTTTACAAACATATGTTCTTAATGAAGTGCACATGAGCACTAATTTTTTCATTGTAGTTAAATTGAGTTTTTAATTCTAGAATGGAATAATTGATATAAGTACACTTTAGAGTAGGTAAGTTGGAACTGTACTGTTCATAATCCTAGCCTTCTTACAGACTAAGGAACATTTCTCTTTCAGGTAAAATTTTCAAATTTCAAGTAAAACTATTGGTTGCCAAATTATGCAGCAATATTTGAACTGTACCATATTATTGGTTTTATATTCTGTGAATCTCAAGAATATAAATAGATTATTTGTTTAGATTATTTGGTTTGAAGCCGTCTTCTATATGTAAACTGAGCTGCAGTTAAACAGATGGTGGTAAAGTTTGATTTAATTTAGGATGCTGATGTGATATAGGGTGTGGCCACAGAGTTTCTTGTTGCATATAACTGGGTAGATATGTGTGCTTAAATCAAGTTCTCTCAGCCTTGTAAATCACATTCACTATAGTTTCTGGTGTCAGCAGTTATTTTGCATGTCTAACAGCTGAGGGACTGCTGAGTCCAAATGTCCTGAGGCTCTGGAAGAAGAGTTGGAATGTTGTCTGCCTTACGCCACTCACTATTACCTGAGATCTCATTGGTACATGGAATACTATTTGATGTATATTCATAAATGCATATCCAATAATAGTCAAATAGATTACAATTTTGCAGCCTATTTATAGATCAGGAATTAGGATGGTAGGTTGTATAAAATTGGCTTGCATTCATTTGAATACAGAAGATTGAGGGCTGATTTGGCCACTGTCTTTAAGTTGTTAAAAGGAATTGATAGGGTAGATGAGGAAATATTTTCAAGACGATTGATCTTAAAATTAGAACTGGGCAGTTTTAGTGCAACTCAGCAAGCACTTTTTATACATTGGGTAATAGAAATCCCAAACGTTTGTATGTGTGCGGGGAGGGGACAGTGGCAGGAATGGAACTTTCAAGACCAGTCAATAGAATTTTGTACACTGTGTGTAGGGGTATGGATTATATGGAGTTGAGCTGGTAGATTAGCAGAGCAGATTGGAGGAGTTGAATGACCTTCCCTTTTCCTCTACATTCCCATGTTGCCACTGAAAATTGAATGATCTGTTGCCAATCATTCATTTTTTAATTGCAACTTTTCAAAATATGAATTATCCCATTGTTTTATCTTTCTGAACTTGGAAGGAATAATAACGTTTGCAAAATTTCCCAAACAACAGCTTGCATTCCAGCAATATCTCTCTCATAGAGGGAGATATCTCAGGAGTAAATGTTGGATGAAACCTGATGCCATGCCGAAGGAAAATGAAGAAGGCTGGGCAGCGAAGGTCTGCTATAATTTGAACAGCAGGTCGCCTGACTTGTGACGCTGATAATCCAGACCAGTAAAATACAAAGGACAATTAATTCCAATGAATGTACTGGCTGCAGTTAGAAAAATGGATTTTGTCTTAATTCACTGAATGTAAACATTCAGTTATGAGAAACTGTTAGTTTGTAAAGAATATTCCACCAAGTAAATAAGCATGAATTGTGTATTCTTTGGTTTATAATGGCAATTGCCTGTTTTTGTCAAAATAATTGCAGTTATTTTAGGTAACTTGCTGCAGGATTACAAATTTCTGCTCATTTTCGAATTACCTCTCCCATTCTTATTAACTCCTGTTTTTCAAGGAAGGACAGTATCTTTTGTTCTCTGAACTGGAGTTCCAGGAGATTCATGCAGTGTATTGTGTAAAGCACATAATATTGAACCTGACATTTTGTGTATGAATGTAGGACTGCTTTTCATTCACAACAATACAGTTTTACTCCAAGGCCAAACCTCAGTCCTGCTGGTATATTCAGAGACTGAGGATATAATTCAAATTCCATCTGTCACCTGTAGCCAATTACACCTGAGGCCTCAACAGTAAAGTGGAACTTTGTGGCAAATATGAAAACTTTGCTGAATAATACTGCTTTCAACTAACTGCCAAGTACAATTACTTTAATGTTTCGAACCAACCTGAATGAGCACCTTTATTAGCAGCATGTCTT
The DNA here is from genome assembly GCA_024679065.1 of Sphyrna mokarran. Lineage (NCBI taxonomy): Eukaryota > Metazoa > Chordata > Chondrichthyes > Carcharhiniformes > Carcharhinidae > Sphyrna > Sphyrna mokarran. The sequence goes on along the minus strand of JAGIQG010000021.1, from coordinate 7,536,281 downwards.
CTTAGCAGCGCTTATAGGTGGTGTAGAATCTAAAATGTGGTTTTTATGATTAGCTACTGCTCTGGGCTGTTCATTTTGAAGCTACTGGTTAAATATACCACAAGGGATTCAATGCAGCTGATAGCGAGTAAAAGCTCAGCAAATTGCTTTTAATTTTATGAATCCAAGTAAATTCTGGCTTTCTCGTTTTGCATCTGTAACAAAGTGTGATACTTGGATACCTGATTTCTGGAATGTGCTACACTTGTGCCATACAAGTGTATTTTATATATTGTATTGATATATTTAGGTCCAGCGACACAAGTAATAAGTATGTCTAATGATCAGCTAGCGAGGCAAGGTAAATCTGTAGTAACTCAACACATTGGCCAACCACCTTGCCAGCTGATGAAAACTGGAGAGTTCTGGGAACTATAGACTTCTCCAAGCCAATGTCCAAAAGAGTAGGAGGATCTCGCTAAATATCTGCTTTATGCTAGTCAGTTTGTGTTTTAGTTTTGTGCCTTAATCTGTATCAGTATTCCTGAGCATCCTGTCGGGAGTCCCTAAGTTGGACTTGGTAAGTGGAATATATCCCTACAGGGAAAGCTAGTGCACTCAGGATTGTTTGGCAAATGCTGTCCAATTGCAGAGTCACATTTAACAGTGGACATTTAGTTTTGGGTTTTGTAAAAACAGGCTGCTTGAGTGCAGTCTGCTCTCGCCTTTTATAAATAACCAAAGAATCACGCTGTTTGATTTGATCAGCCAAATCACTGGGATGTACCTGGCATCACACTGCTGCTGAAATTCATACATTATGTTACTTAGTTATGTGGCAGTCGGAACATCATCTTGGATGGATGGCAGCATTCTCACATATCAATGCATTGTGAAACAGCTTGAATGTGTCACTCAAATTTTTGATATACTTTGATTCTAGGGTAATTTAAGGTAGATCAGGAAGCTGGAAGAGCCTATAATTACTTTGTCTATGACAATGCCTTGTTCTTAGTCAACTTTCCAGCCAATTGGCACCTTTTTCTCCTGTAATATAAATTATTGTCATCAACTGAAATTTAGCAATGAGTTTGTCCCGATTAGTGCAAAATGAGAAGCTTCACAAACATTTTTCTGTTTTCAACGATATTTAAATTCTGTACTATGAAGCAGCTGTTTGTTTATGATAAACACAAAGAGGAAACTGTGATTTAACATGCTGGTCTCAGACTTTAACTGTTTATAGACCAGTTGAATGTTTATTGTCTCTGTCCTCTGAGCCCTTTTGTTCAACTAATGCCTTCTAATCAGTGAAAAGTATTCTGTATCCTTGAACTGCATTAACAGCTTTTTTAAAAAAAACCCTCCAGAGATGACAACTCAATGGTGATAAGCACCAGCATATTCTCACTGCACTTATTAAAGATCATTTTCCCTGCTCCTCCCCCAGTCTGAACCTCGCTCAATGTCATTCCAGTCATATTCACAAATGGTGTAATTTCTCAAAGATACAGTCTGCTGCACGTATTTCAGTCCAGTGCACAAGATGTGACACTTCAATATCTTTTTAACATTTGTTATGTTGTGCAGTGGCAACTAATGGAGACACACAAGATGCACATGATCAAGCTTGTATGACTGTTATCCAAAAAAAAGCCAGAGGTAATGAATTAATTGCAAGTACTGCATGACTGTACAGCACAAGGCTAGCACTAACGAGCAAAGCCATACAAAGGGAGCAAGGTCATGGCATCTTCCAATATTGAATATGACTGCACAAGCATCATTTATATTTGGATGGTCAGGTCGCCAAAGAAATGTGATTCACAGATTATTCAGAATCAGTTTAAAGTGTGTTTTAATATGAACTTTTACGTATGAATGGATTAATGGAATATGAATGGAATTCTGTGGAACCATGCCATTTTTCCCAGTGAGACCCAGCTGTCAAAATCCAGGCAAACATAGAATGTGTTCTTGTCCACATGTACTAGTTACAAGAGCTAGTAATGTTGGCATCTCTTCCCACTTTGCATGATAGCATCAATAATCCTTGTAAAACAAATAGGTCCAGGGACTTAAAAACAGATTAGAACACATGCTGGAATCTGAAACCAGAAGAGAAAACGCTGCAAAATCTCAGCAGGTCCAGCAACATTTATAAGGAGAGAAAAGAACTGACATTTAGAGTTCAGATGACCCTTTGTCAACAGATGCTGCCAAACCTGCTGAGATTTTCCAGCATTTTCCCTTTTGGTCCAGGGACTTCGTGGGTCACTTAAATGTATGACGTGGTTCTACAGTTCTGCACACATTATGTAGTTCAGACTCATTTGCATGTATCTCAAGTTGTCAATGAATTTTGGTTTTCTACTTTATCCATGAATAGCACTAAAAACAATCCTTTTTAGCACTCGAGATAAAAACAATTCACACAAAGAAGGCAAATGGGCAAATCGGAATGAGCACAAATATAACTGAATTCCCTGTTCTTTAAAGACAACTCTATTCAAAAAAGGTTGTTGTGCATTGGAGTAAAATCTGCACAACTTTTCAGAAATTCAGAGAGCATAACGCTTTTCTCTTTTTCCCTGCTCTCCCTTGCCGAAAACTTGGCTGCAAAACAACACCTCAATAAACATCTGCATCTCTGCTTCCAGCTTGTGTGTTTCTGCCTTCTGTTTAGTGTTCTTGTTGAAAACTGCCAATATTTTCTCAGAGTTGAAACTTTTCTATCTGGGCTTGCATTTCTGACTCTACTGTTAAGAGATCAGCTATTTAATCCAATAGCTGTTATAGTCCACACTCAATGTGTTAATACATTGTTGCACGTTTCTACTAGTTTCTTCCATTCCCTCTTCTTGTGGATTTTGAGTACAGGTTGGTCTCTAGTGAATACAATACATGCTTCAATAATCTTTTTTTCAATGGGGTCAGTAATTGACTTGTCATTGTTGACCAGCATATCAATTTCTTTTCTGTTCAAAGAAATACATTTGATAGAATGGTACCAAAGATTCAAACAATTAAATGAAAATGTCAAGCTTCTTAAATGTTCCAGCCAGGTTGACCTGTACTGCTTTCTGTCTTGAGTTTATTTAATCAGTTGAGGACTGAACAAGTCACTGAGTTCCAAGTCTGAGTGTATTCCAGAAAATGGCTGCTATTTTAAACCTATTCGAGTAGGTTTGGCTGATGTGGCTTTGATGACAAATGACATTTCTGTGCAGTAATGGTCAAAAAAAAGTGTTCTGTCACTTCAGGCATGACTGATTTGCAGTGTTACCAAACACTGCCAGGAATCTATGTCCATGTGCAAATTCTCTGTGAATAAAAAAAAACACACATAAATGCAAAATGTGTATAGTTTTTGAGTTTTAAACTGTGGTATGGTAATATGGTCCTTGTGAATCGTGGTTCCACTGCATAGTTGTCCTATTTGACACATTTGGCTATTGTTTTAACATAATTCTATTTTGAGGAATTCTTGATCTTCATTTGTACAAACTTTTAGCTAAAAACTCAGACAAGGACATGAAAAGTTTGTACCCTTGTCAATCTGAATTACACAAGGATTAACGGCTATGAATTCAAAGTTTAAAGTTTATTCATTAGTCACAAGTAAGGCTTACATTAACACGGAATGAGGTTATTGTCAAATTCCCCTGGTTGCCACACTCCAATGCTGTTCAGGTCAATACGCCTAACTAGTACATCTTCCGGACTATGGGATGAAACCACCGGAGGAAACCTGTGCAGACATGGGGAGAATGTCTCTGTAGAGTTTGCACAGTGATTCTGGGTCCCTGGTGCTGTTAGACAGCAGTGCTTGCCACCATGCCACCCTTATGTCAGCACTACCATAACTGCCTGTTCTTCTCAGCATTGCCTGAGTTTCCTCTCTTCTTGCATTTGTAAATGAATATCACATTCCTGATATTGTTATTTTATTGTTGGAGTGTACACCGGAATAGATTACAGAAGGTTTCTATATGATGACAGATAGCTAGCAGTAGCCAGTAAAAGTTCAGGTTCCTTCAAAACGTGGTTTCAGTGGTTCGTGATTGTCAGCAGAACCCCAAGACTAAATTACAGATTTAAAACCAGGGTCAGCTCTTTGCTGTTATTAATGACCTAGACTTAGGTGTGTAGGACACATTTCAAAATTTGCAGATGACAAAAAATTGGAGGTATTGTGTGTTGAGAGGAGGATAGTAACAGAATTCAAGGAGACTTTGACAGGAAGGTGGAATGGGTGGACAAGTAGATCTCATACAATTTGGTAGGAAAAAATGAGAGACATTGTAAACTAAAGGGTGCAATTCTCAGATGGATGCAGCAGCTGAGGGACCTGGCTAATATGTATAAATCAGTGAAGGTGGTGGGCAAGTTGAGTAAGCAGTTAATAAGGCTATGAGACCTTGGGCTTTATATATCAAGTCATAGAGCATAAAAGCAAGGAAGTTATAGTGAATCTTAATAAAACACTGGTCCAACTTTATTCAGTTGAAGTATGGTATCCAATTCTGGGCATCATGCTGGAGAGATGTGAAGGCATGATAAAAGGGTGCAGAAAGAATTTACAAGAATGGTCGCAGGGATGATGGATTTGAGTTGTGAAACTAGATTGGAGAATCTGGAAATGTTTCTTTTGGGGGAGAGTTGATAGAAGTGTTCAAAATCATAAGTCGTCTGGATAGAGTAGATGGAAAGAAATTGTTACCAGTGGCAAAAGGATCAAAAAACATAGGACACTAATTTAAGACAAATGGCCTCCATTGAATAGCATGCAATGCGTTATCTTTCTGTAACATACAGGTTTCAGATGATTGCTACTTTATTACTAGGTTACATCAATCCCAGATAAAAGACTCATCCAATGAGTCTGCACATTTCAAACCCTGTCTGGCCCGTGGTTTTGGAAGCGTTCCTTTCTAAAATTATGTTATATGGAAACAGATTGCCCATTTGGCTGGCTACATTTGTTGGATAAGTATCACATCCAGCATGCAACACTCAATTTATACCATCGAATGAATTGCCCCTTGCCAACAGTGTTGGGGGAAAAAAAACCTGTGGGATTAAAATGCCCTCAGAATCAATTAAACCTTTAATCAATTGTGCAGTATGCCTAGGCAAGAATAAATTTTGTGTTTTAGAACTGAGCTGTAAATGTCAATTATTTAAGAGATGCACATTGGTGGTAATATTTATTCATGTTTCTAAAACTAATAACACAGCAGCAGATGCAAAGTGTTATACTCACTTCTAAAATGCAAAATTCTACAATAACACTGAATTATCTAATTATCTTCAACATTAATTTTAGAAGTGATTTGAGATTAGAGGAATTCTTGCTGAACTATAGAGGCAAGGGAAGAAAATGATTTTGTGGAACCCTTGCTATTACTCAATTTAGGTACTTGGAAATAAAGTTGATCTTGACAATTTCTTGTGGCTTTTAATGGGCAAGTTTTGTATTTTTTCCTCTTAATTGGCCTTGCTTGTGGCTTCGAGGACAATGAATATCTACCCGCACTCTGCACCACTAGTTGCTGCAGCAGGATGTGAGGAGACTTGAAGGCTGCTTGGAATTTTTCAGCCTCACCTCTTGCGTTCTATTTTAGTCTCTCTTCACACCTGCCCATTTAATCCACCTTGGAAAGTTCCACTCTGGGACACTATACTGGTTTTTCTTTAACCACTGGATCCCACTGGTGCTTATAGAACATAGAACAATACAGCACAAACAGCCCCTTCGGCCCACGAGTTGCGCCGATCACATCTACCAATCCACAGACCTATCTATAACCCCCTATCCTATTCTTTTCCATATACTCATCCAGAAGTCTTTTAAAAGACCCCAGTGAGTTTGCCTTAACAAACTTGTTTTAGAATTAAAACAATCAGATGTTGATGAATTATTTAACTAATCAAGGAAAATATTTTTTATTTGGGTTTTTTGGAGTATAATTTTGAGAAGTGAGATTACTTAATTTTAATTATTCTGATTTTAATAAAACCTATATGCAGTAATATTTTTATGATGTAGGAAATGGAAGGCCAAAGTACTGAAAACTAAACACAATTCTCCTATTGTTACAATTTCCCAAACAGTTTGAAGCCAGAGGACCAGGAAGGCCTTTGTACCAAAGAAGAATTTCAGCCAGTTCTGTTCAAGCATTTCCCGAAGATTCCAGCAATCCTCAAGGCAATCTTAGTCAATGTAAGGAGCTTCAAGACCACAGCAACCATTCTTCATACAACTACACGTCTCCAGAGATGTGGGTGAATGCCAACTCTTCAGCTGCCCTCCAAAACATTCTGTGCAATGGATCCAACAGAGCAGTGGCACCACGGGACCTTTTAGGTATTGTTGCCTTATCCTTGTGTTTTGGAGTATTCCATGTACTGATTTATCTATCTAAGGACTTCCTCCCTCCTCTTGTGTCCACTTCATAGAACTTGAGTTGATCTGGGACAATTCATGTTTTCAGAAGGTGAGATCGAAAAACAAGGTGTGTGCTCTTTACCTGAGTAATACTTGTGTTTTCCAACAAGATCTCTTGCCATGCTTCACAGATGCAATGTCTGAAAATCACAGAACAGGGACTGGATAAACTCAAGTCATCTTGAATGGGGAGGCACAGTAGCAATGGTGAGATGTTTCTTTTTGTGTGCTAGGCAAGGGTCATCAGGTATATGGAACCAAAGTAGATAAATTCTGAATGGTGGGACAGAGTCAAGTCATTTAATACCCTTCTTCTGTTTCTATCACTCCAAGTAGAATACCTCAGTCAAAAAGGCCTGGAGGTAAAATCGTGCTTGAATGTCACTCCCAGTGACTGACATACAGATCCCATTGTGCAAACGACTGTGCTGTTGCCTGCAAGCAACATGTGTTAGAAGTACAAAAAATGGATGAAATTTACAACAAAAAATACTCTGAAACGAGTTTAAAAAGCCATCAGTTGGTCAGCAAAGCTCATGGGTTTGTCCATATTACAGTAAAATGAGGTTTGAGGTAATGACAAAGGATTGTAATCTGTGGCTGTTATTGCGGTCTCTTTTTGGAGCTGCATTATTAACATTTTATAGGTCAACTCATAAACAGAACGGTTTGTAAAATTTGGAATGAACTAAAAGAGCTTTGGGGGGGGCAGGGGAATATCACAGCTTGGTAATTCCTCGAGGAAAACCTGGCAGTCTGAAGTTTAATTGAATCTGCTGTCCTGTATATCAAAAGCCAACATTCAGAAATGTCTCCGGGAAAAAATTTAATTGAAGTGATTTAGCTGGAAGCTGTTAACAATAGATAGAGATCACCAGAATAAAGGCTGCCTTCTTCAGTGAATATAACAAAGTAGGAATTATTTAGAGCCATTTAATTATCTCCAATAAATAATCTGCACCTTTCTGCAGAGACTAATTGTAAAAGAAGCTATTTGTAATTGGAGATTTTCAATTTAAAACATTGCATACAAACAATTCAGTAATGTCTCTGAATCAACAAATAAATTAGATGTTTAATATTGAGGGAAACTTATTATAAAGGTAGTGACTGTCTTATATTTCTGAGTGCTCTTAGATTTTGAAAATATAATCATGTTTGTGGATCTGTACACTAATATTAAACATTGTTTTAAGAAAATATCAAATGCTGCTTAAAGTCAGGATTAGTCATTTCCCATAACTTGAAATCATTTTATTATTTTTAGTGAAGGGGTTGAAATTGCAGTGAGTTTTACTTTTCAACTAAGTGTGGGATATCAGTGCTGGCAATTTGGAACTACCCATTTCATGTTAAATGAAATGTAGGCAACATTCAGAGTGTTCAACTCCTCTCTTACAATGTGGAAGATTTGAAGATGAAGTAGTTCTGGGAATTCTAGAGAATGCATTAGCACCTTGTCCTTGTAATGCTCGGTTTTGAGCCTTAGCCGAGAGTGATAAAATGAAAATCTTCTAGCTAACAAAGAAGAAGTCAGCTTGGACACAGTGAACCCCCTTCTAAGTGGATGTGAGTCGAATGCATACACCTACCTATACTTCAGCACAAGTGTGGCATTAAACTGACAGTCTTACTCAAAGAGCAAGTGAGCGTAATAGGAAGTGAAGTGACACAGTTCACAGTAGGGTGTGCTGTACTAAATCAGTTGGATTTGAAGGGTAATGACTCATGCTGCCAAGTCTCAAGTACTTTGCTAAAACAGCCTTTGTCTCACATGTGTCCGAATATGTTATTTGACTGGCTAAAGAGGACATGGCTTTGACCAATCCTTTCCTGTTCCCCAGTTCGCAGTCTTTCCCTTCCTCATGCATCTCAGCAGAGGAAGATTAAGGGCATATCTACAGGCAAATCTGTGGAATTGCCCTGGGATCGTTGAAATTACGTGTTTCAGTACCAGACCATATGGTTCACAGTTACTGTAGGAAAAAGTCTGTGGGTGTCTTCACAGTCCTTTCTTGTAATTTTTTTTGTGTGTTTAGTAGATATGTTTGTTTTTCTTGTTTGGTCCTGTGTCCTTTCTTCAATTTGAGAAATCTTTTTTCCACATATTCTTTCCCTGCAAAACAGACCACCCCTGCCCAGTGAAGCAGTTGACGCTACGTTATTGAATGTTTTTAAGGCAAGGAAAGATAAATTTTTGAACAGTAAAGGAGTTAAGGGTTATGGTGAGCGGGTGGATTAGTGGAGCTGAGTCCACAAAAACATCAGCCATGATCTTATTGAATGGCAGAGCAGGCTCGAAGAGCCAGATGGCTGACTCCTGCTCCGACTCCTGCTCCTAATTCTTATATAACGGCTCCCAGGCTAATACCAATGACAGTTTATAACGACAAGATAGGCAGTTCACAAGCGCAGCTGAGAATGCCTTACCCTGTCCATTACTGCAAGTGGCCGTGTGTCTTATGACTTAGTAGCATTACAATACCATAATAAAAAGCAATAGGAGGAGATATTTGGCCCCTCAAGCCTACTCCGCCATTCAGTAGAATCATGGCTGATCCAACATTCCTCGCATTCACTTTGCTGCCCTTTTGCTGTAATCCTTTCCCTTACTGATCAGGAATCTATCTATCTCAGCCTTACATGTACACAAAGACTCTGCACACAACTGTCTGTAGCAAGGAGTTCCAAAGGCTCTCAGCCCTCAGAAAAGGTTCCTTCTCGTCTCAGTCTTAAATCAAAGTCTCAGAATAAAGAGGCAATGTCCTCTGGTCCTAGACTCTCCCATGAAGGGGAGCATCCTCCCAGCATTTACCCTGTCAAGCCCCTTAAGAATCCTGTATGTTTCAATGAGATCACCTTTCATTCTAATAAATTACAGTGAGTTATGGTCATAACCTGTTTAACCTTTCCTCATAAGACAGTCACTTTACACTGGGTATCATCCTAGTCAACCTTCTCTGAACTGCCTCCAATGAAATAATATCTTTCCTTAAATAAGGGAACCAAAACTGCTCTCAGTACTCCAGATGTGGTCTCACCTGTACTTTGTACAATTGCAGTAAGACTTCCCAACTCTTATACTCCAACTCCCTTGAAATTAGGATCAACATTCCATTAGCCTACTTGATTACCTGCTGTACCTGGGTGCTAGCTTTCTAAGTTTCATACACAAGCACCCCCAAGTCCTTTTGTGCTGCAGCTTTCTGCAGTTTTTCTCCCTGTTCTGTTATTTTGCTCTCTTCCAAAAATGAGCAACTTCACATTTTCCCACATTTTATTTTCCATTTGATAATTTTTATTGTCCACTTACTTATCAATATCCTTTGTAAACTGTCTATATCCCTCTCACAACTTGACCTTTCCACTCATTTTTGTGTCATCTACATAGCACATTGTATCAAGATGTTGTATCTGTCCTGTTTAAAATCTTTTTTAACTGGAACTTTGTGAAGCATTGGCACCTATATTCTTTTTTGCCCCCAGTATTCTCTTGGCTGTGAGTCTCACAAACTGACTGCTTTTGCGCACCTTTGGTCAAGTAACATGTATGACCCTGTGTAATATATGAAAGACTGTTTGGCCTGGGGTCCAAACTCTGTACTTGACCTACATGCATTGACGGATATGAATTAGTTATAAGAAGGCTGAATGAAATTTCCGCGCTCTCATCCAGATGCACTGATAATGGTTGTGGTCCAATTGTTTTCCTGCCAAGCATCAGCTAACTTAGCATATGGACTTTTCTCTGAATTTGTATTACTTGTTCCACATCATACCATAACTCATATACTCACATAAACTAACAGCAAGACTATTTAAAATTCTGAATATTCATTCTACTCAAACTTGTCCATCTACTTGTTACTGGGTTCCAATTTGAGTGCTTTTGTTAACATGTCTGTGGAGTTAAAAACAAGAGTTCCAGCAGGATAATAGGAGATTACCCAGGTTGTTTTGGATTAGAACAGACATTTTTACACTTGAAGCAGTTGGACTGAGTCCTGTTCAGTGAGGTGGAAGCAATCTCTTGTTCTGTCTCCATCCTTTCATCCCGTTGACGTTTACTTGTTCTGTCTTTTTTCGCTGCAGTTCAATCCAAGAAACTAAGACCCCCAGAGGAGCATTTGAAGCCTGAGAATGTATCGCAACTGTCAGCAAACTCGTTCAACTACAATGTGCTCCAGCACCTTGGCCAGTTTCCCCCCCTCCTCTCCAATAACCAGATCACAGAGTCCAGTAGCCAGCAGAAAGCAAGTGGAAGCAAACCAGTCATGTCATACGCCAACGCATTACGGGCTCCGCCAAAGCCTAAACCTCCACCTGAGCCTGCGAAGAAAAATGGCGACCCTCTGTCTTTGTTTCAGGAACTCAGCATAGGCAGTTCATCAGGTAGCAATGGGTATTACTCTTATTTCAAATAAAAAAAATTGTTGCTTTTTAGATTTTAAAATAAGTCAGAACAGTCAAATATAGTTTGTTAAAAGTATTCAGCAACTCTGTGACAAAACTTCCTGGAATAATTTTTTTTTGTTTTTTTTTGAGTTTATTTTGTCAGAAGGGTCTCATCCTGTGTATATTTTCCATTACTTTATGTACTTTGTAGTTGATCATAGATTCCTAAATTCAACCTTATTTCTTTCAACAAAAAAAACAAAAAAATCTTTGATATGCTTGGGTAAATCTTGTATCAGCTCAGAAAAAAAAATGGGGGAAAAAAGTTTTTAAGCAGAGCATTAATTTTTGAGTCACTTTTTAAGAATACTTTGCTAATGTCTAGTAGCATACAGTGCTGGGGTTCTGTACCAAAAGTAGCCAGCGTACATGAGGAAGTGGACGACAATATTTGTTTCATTTCAAGCAAAGTTTCTTAAAGGAAAATGTTAATTGCATTCTGAAGCATTTTGATCAACTGAAAGATTTTACTCTGTGTAAAGTGTTATTGTAAACAAACTGCTTTTAACTTAAAAATAGGATATATATTTGCATAAACATACACACATGTATATTAAAATTCAGTTTAGAACACAAAGCTTTTACTTTTTAAAATGAAACGGCAGAAATCACTGCAGGAAACATAAGCACACCTTCATCACACACACTCTGCTTTTTATTTGTTTTCTGGGACAAGTTGACAGCTTTGCTAATTTTACGGTTAATTTGATAGATTTTTTTTAATTGAATCATGAAGATGAAATAAATCTAGATATGCTGGTGCTTAGTAGATTATTAACTTTAAAAAAAGTGTGAATTTAGTTTAAAAGAGAAAAGTTCTTGTTTGGCTTCACTATGCATGTGTAAATGTTTTTAAATCTGGCTTTTGTTTTCCTTTTGAAGGGTTACACAACTGTGTGTAGAACTTCATAGCTTTTACTGTAGTTTTAATTTTGGTACATTATTTGATGTTTACATTAAAATGTGATGCAAAATTCTAATATTCTAACTTTTTTTTTGTTTTCTTTTTGGAAATACAATTACAGAGTGGCATCACTTCTTTTTGCGTGTTTTGTTCAAAAACATTGTCTCCCTCCTCTGCCCTCCCTGCCCTACCTCACCCAGACACAAAAATGATTAAACATTGCTATCAGCGTTTTGCTAGTTATCAATGAACATATGCAACTTGAAGTATGTTCTTGTGTTTTTTAACCTTACACATCCATGAATTTTGGATCATCGCAGTTTTTATTTCGCTGGCTCCCTTCGGAGTTTGTTTTCACTCATATCTATCCTGACAGTGATTGGGTGACATTTTTATTTAGGTGTTTTCCTCACCTCTCTTTCCTTATCCTACCTACCCCACCCCCAACTTCTAATAAACTTTTGTTGCGTTACTCTGGGCACTGCAATAGCTGCTGCACTCGGGAAATGTGTAACAGTTTCCATCTGCTTTTATTTTCTTTTGTTCAGTATTAAAGTATTTAAATTGGACTTTCTTGTCTGCCTTTTTCTGTAAAATAGTTTGAAAACTGACAGCATATGCTTACCGCAGGTGGCTATAACCAACCTGGTTGTGCATCAGACCATTTTGCAGATAGGGATTGCGTGCTTGTTATTTTCATGGCCTTGGATTCTCTACAGAGCTGTGTACAAGTTTCAGTCCAAGTTTGGGATTTATCTGATACTAACATGTCCTGCTGCCCTGAAATGGAATTTATCCATGAACAAGGCAACAGTCCCTTCCAAACGTGCTGGCACACAAAATTCAAACACAAATTATGAATAAAAAATATTTTAGCACAAATACAACTGAGTTGCCTTGAAATCATGAGCTTAGACCACAGTTTGGACTCACCTGACCTTACTCATAAGAACTCGGAGCAGGGGTAGACCATCTGGCCCCTCGAGCCTGCTCCACCATTCAATAAGATCATGGCTGATCCTTTTGTGGACTTAGCTCCATTTATTCATCGGTTCACCATAACCCTTTATTCATTTACTGTTTAAAAATTTATCTATCCTTGCCTTAAAAACATGCAATGAAGTAGCCTGAGCTGCTTCACTGGGCAGGGAATTCCAAAGATTCACAACCCTTTGTGTGAAGAAGTTCCTCCTCCACTCAGATCTAAATCTTCTTCCCCTTATTTTGAGGCTATGCCCTCTAATTCTAGTTTCACCTGTCTGTGGAAACAACTTCCCTGCTTCCTATCTTATCTAAACATAATCTTATATGTTTTTACAAGATCTCTCCTCATTCTTCTGAATTCCAATGAGTAGAGCCCCAGTCTACCCAGTCTCTCCTCATAAGCTAAGTCCAGAATCAACTTAGTGAACCTCCTCTGCACCCCTTCCAAGTGCCAGTATATCCTTCCTCAAGTAAAGAGACCAAAACTGTACACAGTACTCCAGGTGTGACCTCATCGGCACTTTATACAGCTGCAACATAACCTTGTTGTTCTTAAACTCTATCCCTCTAGCAATGAAGGACAAAATTCCATTTGCCTTCTCAATTACCTGCTGGACCTGCAAACCAATTCCTGAGATTCTTGCAAAAAGAGCCAGGTCTCTCTGCATAGCAGCATGCTGCATTTTTTTTTACCATTTAAATAATAATCTATTTTGTTTTTATTCCTATCAAAATGGATGACCTCACATTTACCAACATTGTACTCCATCTACCAGACCCTTGCCCACTCACTTAGACTATCTGTACGGCTTTGCAGACTTTCAGCATCCTCTGCACACTTTGCTCTGCCACCCATCTTAGTGTCATCTGCAAATTTTGACACTATACTCGGTCCCCAACTCCAAATCATATATGTAAATCGTAAACAATTGAGGTCCCAGCAGTAATCCCTGAGGCACACCACTAGTCACAATTACCAACCAGAAAAACATTTACCCCCACTCTTTGCTTGTTAGTTAACCAATCCTCTATCCATGCTAATACATTACCCGTAACACTGTCCACCTTTATCTTATATAGCAGTCTTTGGTGGGGCACCTTGTCAAACGCCTTCTGGAAATCCAGTTACACACACCCACAGATTCCCCACTGTCCACTGCAGATATAATGTTCTCAAAGAATTCCACCAAATCAGTCAAACCTGACCTTCTCTTCATGAACCCATGCTGTATCTTACCAATGGGACAAATTATATACTCGACAAATGTCTTAAGATATTCAACACAGCTTTACAGTCATCATTATTAATATTTAGCCCAGAATTGCATTAATTTACCCAAAATAAATGAAAGATTTTGGGACGCTCTGTTTTGAACTGATGTACAGCAATTGAAGACGTCTTAACATGAGCTGTTCTATTTATGTATATGAGGATTTAATTTTTTTGAGTTGCTTGGATTGAGATGACACGTTCTACTCCTGAGTAAAAGCCAGGTGCATGACGCACAACAGCAACCCAAGTTGACTCTCTTCATTCTTTCCTTTAACACCCCCTTTCCAGTGTGGGAGTTGATCAGCAGAAAGATACGTCATTTTTTTTTCAAGAACTCACAGTGTGAAGGAATTGTGTGCACTGCACTGGCTTTGTGCTCCTGTTTGACTTCCTGCCTCTTGAAAGCCTGGATAATAACAAGGCCATTCACATCATTGAAATGTAAATAGGCATCTTGTGGTTCCAAAAAAAACAGGAGTCCAGTGAGATATGAACGTATGGTCACTTTCTTTATGGGTCAAAAAATTTTAGATCATTCTTTCAGTTGCCACCAATCAAACTAGTCAAATCTAGAATGGTGTTTGCAATATACATATCACACTTGGAGAGAAATTGACCTTGAGCCTTGTTGAAAATTGGGTGTTGATGCTGCCCTATATAAAACATGTGAGCCTAAACCTCTGTATTTGTTGTACTGTATAAAGACTAGATCAGACAAGCAGGGCTCGCATAAACATGATGTGGAGATGATGGCGTTCGACTGGGGTGGGCACATAAGAAGTTCACAACACCAGGTTAAAGCCCAATAGGTTTATTTGGTAATATGAGGTTTTTGGAGCGCTGCTCCTTCGTCAGTTACCAGTAAACCTGTTGGACTTTAACCTGGTGTTGTATAAACACAGTGAGCTAATTACTCTGACCTCCAATGCAATATTTCATCATCAGATCTTGTAAATTTATTCATTTGTGGGACATGGGTATCACTGGCTGGCCAGCATTTATTGCCCATCCCTAGTTACCTTTGAGAAGGTGGTGGTGACAATGGAGTGACTTGGCAGGCCATTTCAGAGGGCTGTTTAGAGTCACCCATAATTCTGTGGCTCTGGACGTGTAGGTCGGACCAAGTAAGGATGAAGGATTTCCTTATCTAAAGGACATCAGTGAACAAGATGGATTTTTCACAACAATCACCAATGCTTTCATGGTCATCCGTAGACTCTTAATTACAGGTTTTTTTTATTGAATTCAGATTTCACCATCCGCCATAGTGGGATTCAAACCTGCGTCTGCAGAACATTAGCTTTCTTTAATATAGCATGAGCATGGAGGGGCCAGGACAGGTTGGTAGTGATCTGGGCACCTAGAAACACCATTAACATAGTGATACAACACTAGGACATCGCCACCCTCCAGTATGCAGGGAGTGAGGGCTCATGGAAATAGTCTGGTGCTGAATTATAATAAAAAAATACCAAAATAAACCTCTAGAAATCTTCTCTAAGCTCATGACCTCAGAATTATAAAGTTGTAAGTTTAAAAAACCTGCAGGGTCAGGGATGACTGAAAGGTGGCAAGTCTGGAACAAACAAGGAACGTTAAATACCTGGATCTAGAGACGGGGTCAGGTTTCATTAACAAAGGATCACTCATTTAACAGATATAAGGAAACATTCTCCAAGAATCATGAGTCTTTGGAACTCACTCCAAACTCCCTGGAAGCAGAATCTGAGAGTATTTTTAAGGCAGAGTTGGATAGATTCCTAATTAACTAATGGGAGGAAAAGTCACTGGGAGTAGGCAGGAATGTGGGATTGAGGTTACAAATAGAGAATCTGGTGAACTGGTCTGCAAAACAAAGAACATAGTTACTGACTTCAGAAAGTGTAGTGGAGAACATTCCCCTATCTACATCAATAGGGATGAAGTGGAAATAGTTGATAGCTTCAAATTTCTAGGTGCCCAGATCATTACCAACCTGTCCTGGTCCCCCCATGCTCATGCTATATTAAAGAAAGCCCAACAACACACCTACTTTCTCAGAAAGCTAAGGAGACTTGGCATGTCTGCTATGACTCTCTTCAACTTTTACAGATGTACCCTCAAAAACATTCTTTCTAATTGTATCACAGTTTGGAATGGTTTCTGCTCTGCCCAAGACTGCAAAAAACTGCAAATGGTCGCGAATGAAGCCCAGTCCATCACACAAACCAGCCTCCCATCCATTGACACTGTTGCCTCTGAAAAGCAACAGCGTATTTAAGGACCCCATGCACCCTAGACATTCTCTTTTTCACTTTCATCCGTCGCGAAAGAAGGTGCAATCATCTGAGGACATGTACCAACTGACTCAAGAACAGCTTCTTCCCTACTGCCATCGGACTTTTAAATGGACCTACCTTATTTTAGGTTAATTTTTCTCTAAATCCTAGCTATGACTGTAACACTGCATTCTTCACTCTGTTCCCTATGTACGATATGCTTTGTCTGTATAGTATGCAAGAAACAATACCTTTCAATTTTTTTTAATAAGAAACAATACCTTTCACTGTATATTAATATATGCAAAAATAAATCAAATTTAAAAAAACAGCCATGATCTTATTGAATAGCAGGATGCAGTAGCCTACTTCTGCTACTTCGTATGAGTTTGCTGTGTCTCTGCTAAAAGTTGAAAATCATTGGAAGAAAGTATCCCCTCTTATAAGGGGAAAGAGAGTAATTTAACATAGAAATATAGAAGGTAGAAGCAGGAGGAGATTATTTGGCCCTTTGAGCCTGCTCCGTATTTATTACAATCATCGCTGATTGTCCAACTCAGTAGCCTAATCCTGCTTTCTACCCATAACCTTTGATCCCATCACCCTAAGTGCTATATCCAGCCGTCTCTTGAATAATTCAATGTTTTGGCATCAGCTACTTCCTGTGGTAATGAATTCCACAGGTTTATCACTCTTTGGGTGAGGAAATGTCTCCTCACCTCTATCCTAAATAGCCTATCCTGAATCCTCAGACTGTGACCCCCTGGTTCTGGATTCTCCCATCATTGGGAATAGCCTCCCTGCACCTACCTGTCTCCTCTTGTTAGAATTTTTTAAGTCTCTATGAGATCCCCCCCTCAGTCATCTGAACTCCAGTGAAAACAATCCTAACTTAATCAATTTTTCCTCATGTATCAGTCCCACCATTCCCGGAATCAGCCTGGCAAACCTTCAGTGCACTTGCTTGAAAGCAAGAACATCCTTTCTCAGAAAAGGAGACCAAAATTGCACAAAGTGGCCTCACCATGGCCCTGTGTAATTAAAACAACACATCCCTGCTCCTGTACTCGAAACCTCTCGTAATGAAGGCCAACGTACCATTTGCCACTTTTACCGCCTGCTACACCTGCATGCTTACCTTTGGTGACTGGTGCACAAGGACATCAAGATCCTACTGCACACTCCCCTCTCCCAATTTACAGCCATTCAAGTAGTAATTTGCCTTCTTGTTTTTGCTTCCAAAGTGAATAACCACATTTATCCAAATTAAACTGCATCTGCTATTGATTTACCTACTCACCAAATCTGTTCAGATCATTTTGAAGGATCTCTGCATCCTCATCACAGTTCACCCTCCCACCCAACTTGGTACCACCTGAAAACTTTGAGATATTGCATTTTGTTCCGTCATCCAAATCATTAATATATATTGTGAGTAGCTGGGGTCCCTGTGGCACCCCACTAGTTACTGCCTGTCAATTTGAAAAGCCATTAATCTCTTATCTGTTTTTTTTCTCTGCCAACCAGTTTTATATCCATCTCAATACACTTCCTCCAATCCTATGTGCTTTGATCTTACATGATAATCTCATGTGCAGGATTCTGCCAATGCTTTCTGAAAATCCAAATATACCATGTCTGCTGGTTCCCTCTTGTCAACACTACTAGTTACATCTTCAAAAGATTAAAGATTTGAACTTAGTTCCAAATTTCTAGTTCTTTCTCCTGGAAGTCCACAGAATTGTATGCCTTTTATGAACTTTTAGTATCATTGTATTTAACTTATAACTTACATTAGCTTTCCTGAGGACTGTGATATTTTTGGACCTTGCCTCTCTGCCTATCTCTTTCCCCTTCCTCTCTCCCTAAGAAGCATTTTCCAGAGTTGTGTATTTTGCAGAAAACAAATAGGTGGGTGAAAAATGAAGCTGATGCCAATTTGTCGCCACTGTTTGGTTATGTCCCACTGGCATGTTGTTGGTAAGCTACAGGATGATGATGTGCTGACGTTTAAGAAGCTTGCCATTATCCCTCAGTATTGAGTTGACTAGGCTAATACTGAAGTGATGCCAATTGGAAACTTCGTTATCCATTGCTATTTTATTCCTGCCTCAAAAAGAGGGAAAGCCACAGGCCCTGAATTAAGCTTGTGCAACTCCTATCAACCTGTCCAATAGTCTGAAACCTGATAAGGATTTCTGCATTGCAAAAGGAGGCTATTTGGCCATCGAACCTACACTGACAACAATCCCACCCATGCCCTATCTCTGTAACTACTCTGCTAATCTCTTGACACTGAGGGGCAATTTTGCTAATCCACCTAAGCTGCACATCTTTGGAGTGTGGGAGGAAACTGGAGCACCCAGAGGAAACCCACAGAAACACAGAGCGAACATGCAAACTCCACACAGACAGTCACCCGAGGACAGAATTGAATCTGAGTCCCTGGCGCTGTGAGGCAGCAATGGGAGGTATGATCAGTAAATTCGCAGATGACACAGATTGATGGTGTGGTAAATAGCAAGGAGAAAAGGCTTAGATTACAGGATGATATAGACAGGCTGGCCAAATAGGCAAGAAAGTGACAAATGGAAGTTAACCCTGAAATGTGAGAGATGATATATTGTGAGAGGACTAACAAGGCAAGGGAATAAACAGTGAACATTAAGACCCTGGGAAGTACAGATAACCTTGGGATGCATGTCCAAATATCTCTGAAGTCAACAGCAATGTAAATAAAACGGGTAAGAAGGAATGTGGGATACTTTATTTTTAGCCTTTGATCCAAGTGTCGTCACTATCATCCCACAACACACTATCCGCCACCATCCTGACACAACCTCAGCTTGCTGTGACATTAAAAAAGACATATTGGCAACTGAAAGAACTCAAATCCATGATTTTGTCTCCCTTATCAAGAAGGAAGAGAGCATGCTGATAGGTCTCTGAGATTGTCACATCTTCAAGAAGGGAGACAATCCGAATATGGAAATCACAGAGGGATTTTCCTATTCTCCGTGACAGGAAAGGTGATGGTGAGAATCCTCCTCAACCACCTCCCCCAGGTGGCTGAAAAACTCCTCCTGAGTCTCAGAGTCATTTCAACAATTTACATCGATGATTTGGAGTTAGGGACCAAGTGTAGTGTGTCAAAAGTTTGCAGATGACACTGAGATGAATCATAGAGCAAAGTGTGCAGAAGACATGAAAGTCTGCAAAGCGATATAGATATGTAAGTGAGTGGGCAAGGGTCTGGCAGATAGAGTACAATGTTGATAAATGTGAGGTAATTCATTTTGGTAAGAATAACAGCAAAATGGACCATTATTTAACTGGTTAAAAATTGCAGCATGCTACTGTGCAGAGGGACCTGGGTGTCCTTATGCATGAATCACAAAATGTTGGTTTGCAGGTGCAACAGATAATTAAAAAAGCAAAATTTTGTCCTTCATTGCTAGAGGGATGTAGTTTAAAAACAGGGAGGTTATATTGCAGCTATATATGGTGCTGGTGAGGCCACATCTGGAGTACTGCACAGTTTTAGTCTCCTTGAGAAAAAATGTGCTGGAACTGGAAGGAGTGCAGAGGAGATTCACTAGGTTGATTCCAGAGTTGAGAGGGTTGGCTTATGAGAAGAGACTGAGTAGACTGGGACTATACTCATTGGAATTCAGAAGAATGAGGAGGGATCTTATAGAAACATATAAGATTATGAAGGGAATAAATAAGATAGAAGCAGAGAAGTTGTTTCCACTGGCGGGTGAAACTAAAAATAGGGGGCATAGCCTCAAAATGAAGGGAAGCAGATTTAGGACTGAGTTGAGGAAGAACTTCTTCATATACAGGGTTCTGTGAAATTCCCAGCCCAGTGAAGCAGTTGAGGCTACCTCATTGAATGTTTTTAAGGCAAGGATAGATAAATTTTTGAACAGTAAAGGAATTGAGGGTTATGGGGAGTGGGTAAGTGGAGCTGAGTCCACGAAAAGATCAGCCATGATCTTATTGAATGGTGGAGCAGGCTTGAGGGGCCAGATGGCCTATTCCAGCAAATAGTTCTTACGTTCTTGATCCATTAAGAGGCACAAACGGACATGATCAGCATGCAACAAATCCGGGAAAAGTGCAGGAAGCATCATTAATCTCTGTACGTGGCTTTCTTTGATCTCACAAAGGTCAATTCTGCCAACGTGAGGGATTGTAGAACGTCCTCCTTAAATTCAGCTGCCCGGAGAAATTTATCACCACCCTCTGTGATGGATGGTTCACATTGTCCACGTGCTCGACACAAGACTCCTGAAATGAGCACTCTACTCGGAGCTCCACAGTGGCAAGCGCTCACTAGGAAGGCAGACAAAATAGTACAGGGATACTCTGAAAACCTCCCGAAATAAATGCAACATTCCCTTTCACACATTGGAACCATTTGCCCCAAAACACACAAACTGGAAAAGAAGCATGTGCAAAGGCGCCAATCACTTTGAGTGTTGTATGCAGAGGCTGGGCATAAACCGTGGAAATCTCGAGCGTCTCACCCACCTGTAACATCAAGCACATCTGTCCCATCTGAGGCTCCACACTGTCATCCTTCAACGTGAGTGACCTCCAAAGAGGATTAGCCAAGGCCTAAAGTACAAGAGTAGGGAGGTTTGATGGAGCTTTACAAAACACTGGTTAGGCCACAGCTGGAGTACTGCACTGTGTGCAGTTCTGGTTGGCATACTATAGGAGGGATGTGATTGCGGTAGAAATGGTGCAGAGGAGATTCACCAGAATGTGCTGGAAAGTTTCAGCTATGAAGAACGATTGGTTAGGTTCAATTTGTTTTCCTTAGAGCAGAGAAGGTGAAGGGGGGAAATGTGATTGAGATGTACAGAATTATGAGGGAAGTAGAATAGATAGAAATCTTTCTGTTTAGTAGAAGGATCAATAACCAAGGGGCAGAGATTTAAGATAACGGGCAGGAGATTTGGAGGGGATTTGAGGAAAAGAAGCATTTAGATGAGCATTTGAAATGCCATAACGTACAACATTATAAACCAAGTGCCAGTAAATGGGATTAGAATATTTGGGTGCTTGATGACTGGCACAGACACGATGGGCTGAAAGGTCTTCCGTAAAAGTCTATGACTCTAATGAATGTGTCACTAATTCTTGTAGCCTGATGATGGTACGGGATATTAACTTGAACAAAATCTATATTGATTTGAACAATTAAATCATTCATTTTTTTCTGTCTGTTAATTTTTTTTACCCATTCTTCTAATGAAGGCAGTGATACCTTGCTGGATGACAGACTGTCGAGGGTCCATACATACATTCCTATTAGTCACATCTGCATTTTGACTGAGCGTGTCAACAGACTGTTGAGTAACTGAGCCCATGGTGGCTGAGCCCAGTCCTGCTTTGCCCAGTGTTCACACAACTATAACAATTCATAACCAAATTAGAAAATGCTGCAAAGGCTCATCATCTGTGGAGAGAGAAACAGAGTTAGCAAGTGGGATTTTACAACCTCACTCTTCCTGAAACCATTAAATCCCGCCCGAGGTCATTGTACCTTTCCATTGTTTGCCCCTTTGCCTGCTCCAATTCCCGCAGTGGGCCGAGTGGTAAAATTCCAGCTTCATTGCAGTGTTAATGTAAGCCTACTTGTGACACTAGTAAATAAACTTTAAACTTTTCTTCAAAACATTAGGTCTATTTTTCTCTCCACAGACGCTTCCAGGTCTGCTGAGCCTTTCCAGTATTTTCTGGTTTTTTTTACTGCAGATTTCTGGCATCCAGAGTAATTTCTTTTCTAGTAACACTTTCTGTAGTGTTTTTATCGTAACAAGAATGTCCTAAGGGAATTCACAGACGTGTTATTGGGCAAGACTTTATAATGAAGTGAAGAGATATTAAACAAACATGCATGTTCGCATTGGAAAGGATCTATGTAGAGCTTGTGGGAGCTGAAACCAGTTATAACACCTTACAGACGCCCCCAGTGATGTCCAGCTGTCTCTGCATAGGCCAGAGAACTCAGCTGAACCAAGGTGAGTGGTATCTGCTGAGTTAACTCCATGAATCATCAAAGGAGCTAAAATGCTCTTATTTAATCTTGACAGGGCACTCTTTTTTTCCAATGGCTTCTTTCTCCAACAAATGGCTTTAATGGGAGTTTTGTGTTTGTTTTAAATGCTGATGGTATATCATTCCTTTGCAGCCTTATTGATGATCTCACAGGCTGCCAGGTACAAGTATTTTTATTTATTTTGGTGTCACTTACAGAGAATAAATTCCTACATCAATTCTGCACAGGTCCACCCCGCTAATGTTCACATCCATCTTTTCCAAACCGCTTGGATAGTTAATCAGTTTGACAGCTGGACTGTCTGGTGCATTATTGTGCTCAACTTTTAATGAATTTCTGTTTGAAGTTCTTGCTTTTAGTTTCACATTGGTGATTGGGATAGTGGCTACAGAAAATTGAAGTCAGTTGTGTTTAAATTATTGAAGGAGAACAGAGAATGTGGAAACAAATGTATTCCCGTGAGAATGTCCCTGTTCTCTGGACATCTCTGGACATTTTATACACTTCTGCTTTAAAAAGATATTTTAATTTTTACTCCATTCTTGAAGTTACCAAGCAGAGTGGATTGGGTAAATCATCTTCTTGCTTGTTCCAAAAACCAAATTCAAATTGAATCCAATTCACTGTTGTCTCAAGACAGATACATGAGCTCCAAGCTAACAAGAAGATTCTGAAAGTTGATCTTAGCCAAAAGGCCGAGAAGGGGCTTTTGCAGCAAGTCCCCGATTTCCCTGTTTAATTTGCTGATTAAAAGATGCATCATGAAGGACTGAGGCAGTTCAGCCCATCATAATTCATGCATTTAGAAAGCTCTACCCTACCCTATCCCCTACTCTCCCGGCTCAAATGATTCCAGGCTATTTGCCTTCATTATAGGATGAATTTGCACTGATTTAGCTTTGTTAATAAGATGTCTGATAAGGAGCATCATCAAAACTGAAAGGACAGATAAAGAGAGTGAGGGTGTGGGCCTAGTATAAAAGAGAGATCAAGTGACTTACCGAGGTTATCCCATCACTCTCCAGGTTTTATTCACACATTAAGCTCAGAAGGAAACATTTCCTTTATTGTATCGAAGACTTACGTTTTCCATTCGCCTTCCCACCTTGTTCCACCTCAATAAATTCATCTCCCTTTTCCAGACTGAAAGAGCACCAGTTTCTCCAGAAAATCAAATCTCTGCCACAGTTTAGGTCTTTGAGCAGAGTCAGTGTAAGAGTAAAGTTTACAAACTCTAAGAGCTGTGTCTTCTCTCTCTCTCTCTGCAATCTGCACAAAATTTGTGAAACTTGTGCATGAAGTTTCAAACACATGCAAGAGTTTCTATGATTAAAACAGAGATGATGTGGGAAGCTGATCCATCTCCAATTCATCTGCAGTCAACAAATTGAACCAAAACAAACGAACTCAGGGACAAAATAGAGCCCCACACACAAAACAGGTCATAATTTCCAATGGAAAAGTTTATTTATTAGCAAAACAAGTAGGCTTAAATTAACACTGCAATGAAGTGGAAATCACCTAGTTGTCACACTCAGGTGCCTGTTCGGATTCAGTGACAGAGGATTTAGCATGGTCAATTCTTCTGTCCTCCCTGGACTGTGGGAGGAAACTAGAATACCCAGATAAAACCCACACAGACCTGGGGAGAATGTGTAGGCTCCGCACAGACAGTTACCTGAGGCTGGAATTGAACTTGGGTCTGTGGAGCTGTGAGGCAGCAGTGCTAACTATTGTGCCACCTCGTCGCCCCCACTACTCTTCCTGGAGTAGATATCTTGGGCTGGGGGATTTGTGTGAAGCGTTTATGCAACTAGGTGATGTTCTTGCAATAAAGGTCATTTGGATGATTCATTGCTTCTCAAATGCTTCTTTTGCACATTTTGTTTGTTTATTTACATTTTTAATTCAAGAAATGCCAAACATGTCAAGTTTTTATTCTAAATGACAGTTTTACAAGTATAGCTGGAAGTAAGATAAAATTAACTCATTCATTAAGACAGAAAGTCAGTTTAAGAATGGTGAGTGTTCCCCTGGCCATCACACTAAAATACAATTCTTAAACAAATATCATTTGCTGACATGCTTTCTATTGTCTTGCAGCCTGCTCCCATGCAATTGTTATAGAATATTGGTGCGCCACACAATGGTAATGCATTTTACGTTGCTTTAATGAAATAATATCTTCAAAAATGATTCTAGTTTTGCACAGAGATGTCTTCTGGCAGTGACAGTGACTACACTACCTGACCTCGTAACAAATCTTATAGACCAAGAAGACACCAGGTTCCATCCCAAACCGGCACAGCTGGAATGGCATTTAGATGCAATGTTTGGCCTCAGTGATGAGTCTCTTGATGGAACAGTTGAGAAGGCTTCCTACTCTTGAAATTCCATTGAGAATTCTATTGGGAAGTGCAACTGTAAATATGACTGATACCCCTTTGCCAAAATGCCCTGCCAATACTCACAGCCTAGAGACACACATGCAGACCAGAGAATTGGACGAAGTGTCAGAGCACTTGCTGCTGTTTGTGCAACGATATCCCAGCAGAATATCTTTGTATGAATTTCTAAAGGCATGCGACAGAGAAACAAAGTTTACATTTCATCTGAGGGAGAGAGAAGTGGATCAGAGACTTTGCTCTTAAACTTAAATAAGGGGAATTATGACGACTTGAAAGCTGAGCTGGAAGAAGTGAATTGGCAAATTAGGGTAAAGGCAAATGACTGCAGATTCCGGAATCTGAAATCAAAAGAGAAAATGCTGGAAAATCTCAGCGGATCTGGCAACATCTGTAAGGAGAAAAAAGAACTAACATTTGTTGGTCATCTGGACTTGAAACATCAGCTCTTTTCTGCTGAGATTTTCCAGCATTTTCTCTTTTGGTGGCAAATGAGGTTAATTCATTGCTCAACTGGGATGCAGTGGAAAACATTTAAGCATATACTTCAGCAAGAGTTCCAATGACTGAGACAAATTCCAAGGGATGGACCCACCATCCATAGCTAACCAGGAAGGTTAAAGAAATCAAAGAAAAAGCATATGATTGTACAGAAAGGGTTCAGAAGATTGGACAAAGTATAACTAACAACAAAGGATGACTAAAAAAGGGAAAATTAGAGTACAAGAGAAAACTAGCCAGAAATATAAAAACAGATAATAGGTGTAATTAAAATTAAAAATTTTAAAGGAAAAGAGCTAACAAAGTGTATTGGTCCTATGGAGAATGGATTTGGAGAATTGATAATGAAAACAAAGAGATGACAGATGAATTGAACAAGTATTTTGCATCAGTCTTAATCATAAAGAATACAAGTAACATTGCAGAAGCAGTTATAAACCAAGAAATGGGAGGAAGCGGAGAATTCAGGGAAATTACAGTCACCGGGGAAGTGGTACTGAGTAAAGCTGTGGGTTGACAACAGCCTAATCCTGATGGATTGAGAAGATGTTTTAAGTGAGATGCATTGATTTTGATTTTCTAAAACTCCCTGGATTTGGGGAAAATTCCATTCAGTTGAAAGATAGCAAATTTCACTCCATTGTTCAAAAAGGGATACAGAAAGTAAGAAGCTATAGGCCAGTTAGTTTAACATCTGTCAGAGGCAAAACGTTAGAAGCCATTATGAAAGAAGTTATAGCTGGGCACCTGGATAAGCTCAAGATAATCAGGCATAGTCGTTTAGTGAAAGGCAAATCATGTTTAACCAATTTATTGAGGTTATTTGAGAAAGTACTATGTGCTGTGGATAAAGGGGAACCAGTGGATGTGCTTGCTGTACTTAGATTTCCAAAAGGCATCTGCTAAAATCGATCATCCAATGTTATTGCAAAAAAGGGGTAACATATTGTCATGAATAGAAGGTTGACTGGTTAAGAGGAAGCAAAGTCTAGGTGGCATGATAGCACAGTGGTTAGCAGTGCTGCTTTATAGCTCCAGGGACCTGGGTTCGATTCCTGGCTTGGGTTATTGTCTGTCTGAAGTTTGCACATTCTCCTCATGTCTTCATGGGTTTCCTCCGGATGCTCTGGTTTCCTCCCACAATCCAAAGATGTGCAATTAGATTGATTGGCCGTGCTAAAATTGCCTCTTAGTATCCTGAGATGCATGGTTAAAGAGATTAGTGGGTAAAATATATAGGGATATGGGGGTTGGGTCTGGGTGGGATTGTGGTCGGTGTGGACTGAATGGGCCAAATGTCTTCTTTCTGTACTGTGGGGTTTCTATGACCCGGCATAAATGGATATTCTTCAGATTGGCAAAATGGACCAGTGTTGGGATCTGAACTATTTATAGTTCTATAAATGACTTGGATGAAGGGATTGAAGGGAAATTTGCTGAAGACACAAAGTTATAAAGGAAAGTAAGTTGTGAAGAGGACATCAGGAGGCTACAAAAATATATAGATAGGTTAAGTGAGTGGGCAAAGATTTAGTAAATTAAGTATAATGCAGGAAAATGTGAAGTTGTCCAGTTTGATAGGAAGAATAAAAAAGCATATTATTTAAATGATGAGAGATTGTAGGGATCGGAGGTGCAGAAGGACCTGGGTGTCAGAATGCATAAATCACAAGAAGCAAGTGTACAGGCACAGCACGTAAATGGGAAAACTAACATATTGTTATCATTTATTGTGTGGGGAATTGAATACAAGAGTAGGGAGGCTATGCTTCAGTGGTACAGTATTTAAGGAAGTATGTAAATGCATTGGAAGCAGCTCAGAGACAGTTTACCAGATTAATATCTGGAATGGGTGGGTTGACTTATGAGGAAAGGTTGGAGAGGCTAGATTTGTATCCATCGAAATTTTAAACTCCAGCGAGTTTGCCTCAGTGGAGCGAGATAGTGAATGGCTGCTACAAAGGGCAAATCTAAACTCTGATTTTTCAATCATTTACCTCAGAGACTTTCATACATGAACATGGCTATCCATTCCTGAAACTTCCAGCTAACCAAAATGCTTTGTGTCTTAATAAAAGGCAAATAATAAGGATGCTGGAAATCTGAAATAAAGCAGATAATGCTGGAGAGACTCCAGCGGAGAGAGAAACAGTTGGATTTAAATGATTCTTTTACAGAATTGAAGAAAGGAGCAATGAATAAATTTATCATGGATAAAGGGGGGTGTTAATGGAGCCATTAAAGCCCTGTCCCAATTGGCCACCTGCCCCTGGTTCTTTAGTTTTGTCCCAATTAAGACATTTTGCTAGCTTACTTTTTGCCGCTGTTAACACTCTTCACCCTCTCCTGGAACCATTAACACTCCCCATTGTCTTGTGTCCAGAACAAATTTGTCTACATCTCTTTGGCCCTGACCGAGCTCTGGTCTTCTACACTACCACACCTGCTCCACCACCCCTTCCTTTCCAACCATATACTTACACTTCTACCTTCAGTTCTGTAGAAGGGTCATTTCGATCTGAAACATTAATTCTCTCTCTGTACAGATGCTGGCAAATCCACTGAGATTATTTAAGCATTTCTGTTTTTATTTTACATCTTAGTTAAATGCAAAGATATCCAGGGCAGAAAGGTCATGATCCAGCTAGTGTACGTTTGACAAAAATATGGTTTGATATTAAGAACATTTCTGCAGTTATCAGCATTGCATGTTGTTTAGGCCTCGGGTCACTGTGTGGAGTCTGCACATTCTCCCCATGTCTCTGTGGGTTCCCTATGGGTGCTCCAGTTTCCTCACAGTCCCAAGATGTGTGGGTTAGGTTGATTGGTCATGCTAATTGACTCTAGTATCAGGGGATTAATAGGGTAAAATCTATAGGATTAGGGGAGTAGGACCTGGGTGGGATTGTGGTTTGTATAGACTCGATGGGCCAAACGGCCTCCTACTGCACTGTAGTTTTTTTAAAGTTTGATCACTTGGGCTTAAGGGGAACTTTCAGAACAAAAGCAGGAACTAGAAAAGATATTCAGCTCCTTGAGCCTGCTTCATCAATCCAGTTAGATTAGGCATGATTTGTGTCTCGACTCCATTTAACTTCCTCGATAGAAAGAACACTAATCAGGTTAGAGCACAATGTTCAAGAGATTCATTGTCACCATCAACTCAGCAAACTGCCTCTCTGCAAACTTCAGGAGTGACATGTGCTGTAATGAGGAAAGATGTCACACAAACGATGAAGGAAGCGATGAGACAGGCAAGTCTGGGATCCTGTTGAATGGAACTACCCTATTTTAAACTGATCTTTCTCTGACTGTAGCTCTGACGATAACACGACACTCTGAACCCTCTTTCTTTCTCTCCTATGTACTCTATGTTTTGTCTTTATAGCACACAAGAAACAACACTTTTCATTGTATCCCAATGCATGCGGTCTGGTGGCACAGTGGTTAACACTGCTGCCTCACAGCATCAGGGACCCAGGTTCAGTTCCAGCCTCGGGACACTGTCTGTGTGGAGTTTGCACATTCTTATCGTGTCTGTGTGGGTTTCCTTCGGGTGCTCCAGTTTCTTCCCACAGTCCAAAGATGTGCAGATTAGGTTGATGGCCATGCTAAATTGACCCAAAGGGATTAGCTAGCGTAAAATGTGTGGGTTATGGGACTAGGAATAGGGTGGGATTGTTGTTGGTACAGACTCAATGGGCCAAATGGCCTCCTTCTCTCTTGTAGGAATTCTAAATCAATCAATCCATGCCCCATCAGACAGTGACCTCCTCCCCGCCTGCAATAACCAAAATCCTGACTCCAAGAGGCAACAAAAAAAATAATTTCAGGAAGACTCTCAAATCCCACCCCTAGTAAAATCTTCTGTCTCATTTCTTTATGGAAGGTTACATCAATGTTAATGATAAAGAGCTGCAATGCAATTAATATGCAAAATACATGCTTAGATCACAGGCATTGTACCCACAAGTCAACACATCGACCAAATTAATGTGTAGCATATTGTAAAGTAGTTCATTGCTGAAGTGTTCTTCTGGCCATTCAACTATAGAGCTCTGATTTTATTTGTTGTTTCTTTCTTGATTAGTCTTTTTCAGACTTGATTTTGAGCCACTGAAACTGTTCTTCTGGAGTGAATGGAGTTAAAACATCAAAAATATCGATGTCACACACTGAACAGGGGCTTGTAAATAAATTAGACCATGTTTTCCATTAGGAAAATGTTTTGATTATTTACACAGGGTAAATGCTGTTATAAACACACAGACATCTGCCCTACATTTTAAAAAAGAACTTGCAACGATCTGTGTAATATTCAGATTTCTGGGGAATCTGGAGTTGATGGTTTAAACATGAGATGTTGCCCTGATCCAAATGCTTTAACCTTTCAGGGCTGGACTTGAGGCTTTAATGTTTCGTCTGCAGTTGTGAGGACACAGCCACACTCACAAATATCTACAGCAGTCAGACCTGCTCCTGTGGCCCCTCTTCCCCCATTGTAGCGAATTAAACAATAAATATTCCACAACGAGAGCCTCACATCAGTGAGTGTTGCAAACAATGTCGCCAGTAACTGCCAGAAGGCTGGCTGTGAGAGAGCAAAGCTATAATCAGTGCAGTTAGAGTCATAACCCCATCAATGACTCACTATTAACAGAAAGTGTATTTATTCACACTCTGCTCTATCGCCGAAGACATAATAAATAAAATATAAAATGAGCGGCAGGCGGATGAGGAGAGAACAAAAGGTTAATGATCAGGGCAACTTGTTAACCTCTCCTCCTCCAATTAAAATCCGGAACTTTTCTAAAAGCAGGATCCTGTCAGGTCGGGAACACTCAGCAGGTCTGGCAGCATCTGTCGAGAGAGAACTCTCTGAGTTACCACACTCTCAATCCAACAATGACTCACCTTCAGTCACAATCGTAATTTATTAGTGTCACAATTAAGGCTTACATTTACACTGCAATGAAGTCACTGTGAAAATCCCGCAGTCGCCACACTCTGGCGCCTGTTTGGGTAACACTGAGGGAGAATTTAGCATGGCCAATGCACCTAATCAGCACATCTTTTGGATTGTGGAAGGAAAGTGGAGCACCTAGAGGAAATCCACGCAGACATGGGGAGAACATGCAGACTCCATACAGACAATGACCCAAGCTGGGAATCGAACCCAGGTCCTTGGCAGTGTGAGGCAGCGGTACTAAGCACAGTATACAGCAGTAAGCACTGCTGCCCTAAATGAACTGCAAACATAAACTCTTCTTTTCTCTCCACAAGTGCTGCCAGACCTGCTGAGGCTTTCCAGCAGATTTCTTTTTGCTTCTATTTCCACGTTTTAAAACTTTAATTTCCGATTCGCAGATGGCTTGTCTCTTAAAATATACCGCGGACGGGCAGTAAAAAGGTTTCTTTTCAAAATAAAAACAGGCAAAGGATGTCAATGAAACTGCTTTGTAATTTAAGGTATGATTTTCTGGTGGGTCTCGCTGCATCTTTGCATTCGCCACCCTTGTAAATTCCTGTTTGTAAAATCGTTGTGACCGAGTGAATGCTTTTCTGTGTTCCTTTGTTCCTCTTTGCCCCCTCTCCTCTTCTCACTGGTGATCTGGTGGTGCATCCATACACGTCTCCCACGGGTTCTGGGGCATGCGAGGCAGGGAGATCAGCAGGAGGACAATACCCCCAATGAACAGGATGACAAAGGCAGCACTGGCACACGCAAAGGACCAAGAGTAATAATACTGGATCCAAATGGTCTCCTCGCTGTCGATCATCCTTTTCACTGACTGCCGCATGACCTCCACTGAAATAATGATGCAGAGCCCTGGAAACACAGACAGCAATGAGTCAGCACCACGTGTGGGTGGAACACACATTCACAAACACAACATTCAGGCTGCGCTCAACATTTACCCAGGTTAGCTGCCGGCCCCCGCGTGGGCGCATCATATTGTCTGATGGACAGAAACCTCTGCGGAAATTCTCCCGTGGCTTCATTCCATAATCGCAGGTTTGTGATTCCTACACCTTTCCCTTAAGATAAAATAAAAAATGACTAGAATCCGAAACAAAATGCTGGAAAATCTCAGCAGGGCTGACAGCTTCGGTGGAGAATGTTTTCGCTGGAATTCAAGCGAAGCTGTAAAATCCCATCCTCAGAGGCTGGATAACTTCTCATCATCCACTGACAAGGACTCGAAACTTTGCCTCTGTTCTCTCTCCACAGATGCTGTCAGACCTGCTGCGATTTTCCAGCATTTTCTGTCTTTGTTTCGCCTTAACTTCCCAATAAATTCCCCAAAATAGATTTGATTGCATCCTTTGACCAAGTGGATGATTTATATTGTGGAATCGACAGTGCAGAAGGAGGCTATTTGGCCCATCAAGCCTGCACTGACACCAATCCCACCCAAATTCCATTCCTGTAACCCCATGTATTTACAGTCTTAATTCCCCGGACACTAAAGGACAATTTAGCCCGGCCAATCCACCTAACGCAAACATCTTTGGACTGTGGGAGGAAACCAGAGAACCTAGAGGAAATCCACACGGACATGGGGAAAATGTACAAACTCCACACAGTCACCCGAGGCCAGAATTGAACCCGGGCCTATGGCGCTGTGCCACCGTGCTGCCCTGTGTTGTACATAGCGTTTTCTCCTTCTATCCAGAGCCTCGCTGGTGATAATGTCGAGCAAACTCATCCTAATCATACACAGAAACGTATGGAGAAAATAGGAGCAGACAAAGGCCATTCGGCCCTTTGAACCAGCTCCACCATTTATTATGGTCATGGCTGATCATCAAATCCAATATCCTGATTCCCCATTCCCCCGAGATTCCTCAATCTCTTTAGCCCCAAGAACTGTATCTAATTCTTTCTTGAAATCAATGTCTTGTCCTCAACTACATTCTCTGGTAGTGAATTCCACACATTCATCACCCTCTGGCTGCAGAAATTTCTCCTCACCTCATTCTAAAAGACTTACCCCTTATCCTCAAACTATGACCTCCTAGTCCTGAACTTCCCTCACCGGTGGGAATATTGGGCAGGATTTTACAGCCTCATTCAACCTGAGATCGGAAAATCCCGCCCGAAGACATTCTCATTGCCCACCCCTCACCTGCTCTGGCCAAACCACCTAACCTGAACATCTTTAGACTGTGGCAGAGGAGTAGCAGAATTCCAGCGATTATGTCTGAATCTAGAATATTGAACATAGAAAAACTACAGCACAAACAGGCTCTTCGGCCCACAAGTTGTGCCAATAATATCTCTACCTACCAGGCTTACCTATAACCCTCGATTCTATTAAGTTCCATGTGCTCATCCAGAAATCTCTTAAAAGACCCTATTAAATTTGCCTCCACTACCACCACCGGCACCGACTCCACTCACAAGGGAAAAACTTACCCCTGACATCTCCTCTCCATACTTCCCAGCACCTTAAACCTGTGTCCTTTTGTGGCAACCATTTCACCTTGGGAAAAAGCCTCTGAGAATCCACCTGATCTATGCCACTCAACATCTTATACACCTCTATCAGGCCACCTCTCATCCTTTGTCTCTCCAAGGAGAAAAGACCGAGCTCTATCAACCTATCCTCTTATGGCATGCCACCCAATCCAGGCAACATCCTTGTAAATCTCTTCTGCACCCTTTCACATCCACATCTACTCTGTTTGATCATGTTAGACTTTTAGAAGTTTATGCTAGAAGTTTTTTAAGAGAGTCACAACTTTTTATCAAGCCTGAAATCTGACCTAGTGCTGCCTTACCCCAAGGAAATTAATTTGTTAAATTGATTCCATCTACCAGGAAGGATTACAGACAGCGAAATATTGAGTGAATCGGGTCTAGCCATCAGCTGTAGACTGCTTTGATCACACGAATTCTTATCTTATATTTAATTTATAACAAGTAAGTAGTTT
Organism: Sphyrna mokarran; assembly: GCA_024679065.1. Lineage (NCBI taxonomy): Eukaryota > Metazoa > Chordata > Chondrichthyes > Carcharhiniformes > Carcharhinidae > Sphyrna > Sphyrna mokarran. Next base: position 7,503,060 of record JAGIQG010000021.1, on the reverse strand, counting down.
AAATGATTAAAGTAAGCTTGCTGAATGGCACAGAGCTCAGCAAAAACAAGTGAGCCATAAGGCCATGAAATCTTGCCACTTGTGTCGAGTGAGTGAGGAGGAGAATCTCACTGAGGCGAGGGAATGGCTCAGGTTGTGCTGGAGCAGTGACTACCCCTTACTGATGTGTTTATGTATGTTTACATTCAAAAATAAACTGCTCAGGGATTTGTTAGAAATGGGAGTGAAATACTGCAAACAGTTTAGGTCCCCTTATCTAACATACTGGCTTTGGAGGCAGGTCAGAGAGGATGCACTGGGTTGATCCTGGGAATGGAAGGATTTTCCTACGAGGAAAAGTTGAGTAGGTTGGGCCTGTACTCAATAGAGTTTTAAGAATGAGACGTGACCTTATTGAGACATATCGGATTCTCAGAGAGCTTGACAGATTGGTTTCCCTTCTCGGGAGAGTCTAAACCCAGCAGGCACAATCTCAGAGTAAGGGAGTTGCCCATTTAAGACAGAAATGTCTTATTCTACACCCTAGCTATGACCGTAATTCTGCACTCTCATTTCCTTCTCAATGAATGGTATGTTTTGTCTGTAAAATGCTCAAGAAACAATACTTTTTATTGTATGATAATACATGTGACAATAATAAATCAAATGAAAAATGAGAACTTTTTTTTAAAGGGGAGTGAATCTGCAGGGGGCTGTGGAGGTGGGTCAGTAAGAATGTGTCAGTGTGAGGTGGGTCAGTAAGAATGTGTCAGTGTGAGGTGGGTCAGTAAGAATGTGTCAGTGTGAGGTGGGTCAGTAAGAATGTGTCAGTGTGAGGTGGGTCAGTAAGAATGTTCAACGCTGAGATAGACAGACTTTTAATCAGTCAGGGAACAAAGGGTTATGGGGATAAGGTGAGAAAGTGGAGTTGAGGATTATCATATCAGATCAGTCATGATCTCATTGAATGGTGAAGCAAACTCGATGGGCTGAATGGCCTCCTTCTGTGCCTATGTTGCATATCCTTATGGGAGCTAGAGGGCATCGGGCCAATGAAATTAAAGATTTTGAAAACTAAACAAGGAATTGATTGAGGAGAAGGGTAAATAGAATGAGGGAATTAATTGTTAACACAGATAAAAGGAAGGAAAGAAAGATTGAATTAAGGGAAAGAGAAAAAAAGATAAGAAAATATCATAATTTGACAGATTTAATATCAGCAACAACCATTCACTATCTCAATAAATAAGTCACTAAGTTTTAAATATCCATTTTCTGGGCAAGAGAGATTGATTGTCAGTCATTAAGAATGATCCTGTCATTTAAATAATACTTCCACTGATTATCTCAAGATGTAACTTGTATTGAAGCAATGTTAAGGGACAATTAATGTGTAAATGTAATTATTTACTAAACACATGGGGAGTTTGAGAGCCAGATGTAATTTTTATCAAGTTAGGATGAGTCTTTGAGGAACGTGGAGTGATTCACAATCTCTTCAGTTTCTGAATGAGTTCATTAATAATATTAATAACAACGAGTATTGTATAGTCTTTTTATTTCAAAAATAAAATGGGGCTATTAGTGAAGATATTCCGAGGTTTGCACCTCATCTCTCTTCAGAACACCCATGAGACATGGGGAATATTGTGTTGAAGGCAATTCTCATGAATTTGTCCAATTATTATCGGAATGAAAAGCAGGTTTTAATCAGAATACATGGAAGGTGGTCGGACCCTCTGGTCAGAAGGTGTTCTGGCCACAGTACAATGGACCTACCCGAGAAGATAAAGAACATTCCAGCAGGTTTCAGGAAATAATCCAGCCTCTTGTTGAAGGACAGAAGGACACAGATTGTGCCCAGCACCACGAACCCAATGCTGATGATGGCAATGGCTGCTGCTGAGATACTGTATTCTAAAGAAAGAGCGACAGCAAAAACACAGATTATTTCAGCTACATGACATTTCCTGATTCACTTCCTGTTGCTTCATATTCTCCAACGGCCGTATCAGTGAATACAGAGAAAGCATCGTACAGCAAGTCTGCAAAATCTGAAGCTTGGACATTGTGTCTGCGGCAGTGCCTGGGGACCTCAAACTGGAACCTGACCCTCTATTTAAACAAGAGAGTGACCTGCCAACTGTTTCAGGCAACCTCTCCGGACCCTTCATTTTGCAGGAACACACACACACACACATGCATATAACACACACGCACACATACACACACACACAGACACACAAACAGATACACACACGCACGCATATACACACACACACACACACACATGCACAGATATTTACATACACATGCACACACACAGACACACAAACAGATACACACACACACAAACACACACAGATATTTACACACACAGATATTTACACACACACATACGTGCACAGATATTTACACACACATGCACACACACACACACATACAAACATGTATACACACACAGAGACATATGTACACACACAGACATGTACATACACAGACATACCCACATACACACATATATACATAGAAACATATGCATAAAACACAGATATATATGTACAAACACATACGTACACACAGACATACACATACACACATATACATACACAGACATATACACACATGTATGTACACACACATATACATACATATAAAGACATACACCCATTTATACGCAGACACACATATACACACAGACACAGGCATATACACAGAGAGATACACTTATACGCATGCATAACTACACACACACGTGCATACATGCACACACACACACATACCACAGACATATATACATCCACACATATACACACAAATACACAGATACACATATACACACAGACACATATATAAAAACACAAACACAAGCATACACCCAGACACACATACAGACAAACGGACACATACATATATATATACACAAGCACAGATGTACATAGAGACACAGGCACATGCACAAACATACATGCACACAGACACATGGAGACACACATATATACACATACCTATACACAGACACATAAAATCATACATAAACACAGATACAGACACACGGACAGGCTCTTTGGGTGCCCATTTTTGGCCTGAATAAACAGATGTGACATGATCTGGCTTTTAAGCAGAGTAGATGTTGCCCCTGTGTAGCCAAGTCACCATTACCCTGCTGTCGATGGCTCTGTGTTAAAATTCCTCCCTGTTACTGAGCTCCAGAGATTGGAAAGGCCTAGGTTTTAAATCTGATTGGATACTGAGTCAGTCAGTTTCAGCTTATTCTTGGGATTGGGAGTGGGAAGGTGCTCTGGAATAGGAAAAGAATTTGTCAAAGTCAATATTCCTGAATCTCTTCACAAGGAATGTCAGCTCCCTCCCATTCTCACACACTAACCATCGCAGTCAGAAGTTTAAGTTCTGGGATTTTGCTTGTAAGTACTCTAGGGAATTCTTTTGGTTACAATTTACAACATCAGTTGTTGACATTCGTTGATTCTAGCAGCGGGGGAATATTATTTCTTCTCAAGTTCTGTAAAAATGAAACATTTTTAAAAGGGGCAGGTACCAATATGGTCAGCTAGTTCACAATGGGCCAAATGGCCTCATTATATCGATGAATACCATCATTTTGATGTTTGCTTTAGTTTCCAATATTTAGGTTAATTTTGTTATCACAATATTGTGAGCTCCTTATCATTTTATTGAAAATCTAGCAGACAAGAAATAGCCAGTCTTAAACATTTAATAAAACCCAGAACAGCCTCCAGTTTGACTCTTGGTTATTGGTATTACCAAGGCTGTGGCATTCTGTACTGTCAATGTTGGGTTAAGGGTTAGGGGTTGCCATCTGTAAATAAATATATTCCGGAAGGTTTCATCACATGATTTGGCCCTGGCTATTGATTGGCTAACAAATCCATCCTAGTGAACTTTTGCCTTGCTAGCTAATTGGGAAGCAAAAGGACTCAGTGTCCAATTAAATACTTGAGTGTCAGCCAAACAGCCTTTCTTTCCTTCCTCTCAATAATTTTATCTCTAGTAAGAAACATTTTCAAACAGAATTTTTAAAAATTGATTTTTTTTTTTTAAAAAATCGACTGTCCAGCCTGGCACACAGGAATCTTCAATTCCTGCAGACTCCAGGCTAATGCTGGAGATTTGGCAAACCCATTACAGGTTGATGCTCAGGAATTTCTGCTCAGAAAGTGAACCAGGGGTGTGAAATGAGCTGAGGGATCTGGTTTGACTCTAATGCCCTTCCCAGTGGGATGGTCCTCCTGGCTTGTATATGAAGACCAGCCATTTCTGCAACTCCTACACTACCTGCGGAGCCACACTCTGAACAGAGACAACACCTTCAGGGTAAGCAGGGAAACAAATGGGGGAAGCAGCTTCTAGAACATTGGATGTCTCTTCCATTTGACAACTTTCATTTCCATCAACATCTTTCTTGCTTATAAAGATGCATTTACAAATTATGCCCTTTGTACATTATCTTTCATTAAAGCAGGATTAAGGTACATGA